>CM026080.1:33111079-34394519 GCA_014839685.1 Anableps anableps | reverse complement strand
ACATTTTTTGAACATTTTTCCAAGGTCTTTGGATATGGACGTGTCAGGTACTGTTGGACTCAGAGGGAGCCCCTGAGCACAGGGAACCTACTCCCAACTCCCTAGCACCTTCCTACTTGGACTTATACTCTGAACAAAAATGAATGGAAGTCTATGGCAGCTATGTCAAAGCAATAAGCCATGACCACCAAACTTTGTGGGTATATTCTATGGGTCCCCCCTAGTCTCTGTACCAAGTTTGGTTCAGATGACACGTATAGTTTTGGAGTTATAACAAAGCGACATTTGTTCGCTTTGGTTTTCATCCTATAACCCTAACCCTAACCCTAACCCTAACCCTAACCCTACCCTACCCTAACCCTAACCCTAACCCTAACCCCTAACCCTACCCTAACCCTAACCCTAAGACCCATTCCAGTCAACTCAGAATGGCCCAAAACACACCCTGGTAAAGGTCCCACATCAAGCTCCACCCACCCCACACTTAGAACATTTTTTGAACATTTTTCCAAAGGTCTTTGGATATGGACGTGTCAGGTACTGTTGGACTCAGAGGGAGCCCCTGAGCACAGGGAACCTACTCCCAACTCCCTAGCACCTTCCTACTTGGACTTATACTCTGAACAAAAATGAATGGAAGTCTATGGCAGCTATGTCAAAGCAATAAGCCATGACCACCAAACTTTGTGGGTATATTCTATGGGTCCCCCATAGTCTCTGTACCAAGTTTGGTTCAGATGACACGTATAGTTTTGGAGTTATAACAAAGCGAACATTTGTTCGCTTTGGTTTTCATCCTATAACCTAACCCTAACCCTAACCCTAACCCTAACCCTAACAAAGCGAACATTTGTTCGCTTTGGTTTTCATCCTATAACCTAACCCTAACCCTAACCCCTAACCCTAACCCTAACCCTACCCTAACCCTAACCCTAACCCTACCCTAACCCTAACCCTAAGACCCATTCCAGTCAACTCAGAATGGCCCAAAACACACCCTGGTAAAGGTCCCACATCAAGCTCCACCCACCCCACACTTAGAACATTTTTTGAACATTTTTCCAAAGGTCTTTGGATATGGACGTGTCAGGTACTGTTGGACTCAGAGGGAGCCCCTGAGCACAGGGAACCTACTCCCAACTCCCTAGCACCTTCCTACTTGGACTTATACTCTGAACAAAAATGAATGGAAGTCTATGGCAGCTATGTCAAAGCAATAAGCCATGACCACCAAACTTTGTGGTATATTCTATGGGTCCCCCATAGTCTCTGTACCAAGTTGGTTCAGATGACACGTATAGTTTTGGAGTTATAACAAAGCGAACATTTGTTCGCTTTGGTTTTCATCCTATAACCTAACCCTAACCCTAACCCTAACCCTAACCCTAACAAAGCGAACATTTGTTCGCTTTGGTTTTCATCCTATAACCTAGCCCCTAACCCTACCCTAACCCTAACCCTAAGACCCATTCCAGTCAACTCAGAATGGCCCAAAACACACCCTGGTAAAGGTCCCACATCAAGCTCCACCCACCCCACACTTAGAACATTTTTTGAACATTTTTCCAAAGGTCTTTGGATATGGACGTGTCAGGTACTGTTGGACTCAGAGGGAGCCCCTGAGCACAGGGAACCTACTCCCAACTCCCTAGCACCTTCCTACTTGGACTTATACTCTGAACAAAAATGAATGGAAGTCTATGGCAGCTATGTCAAAGCAATAAGCCATGACCACCAAACTTTGTGGGTATATTCTATGGGTCCCCCATAGTCTCTGTACCAAGTTTGGTTCAGATGACACGTATAGTTTTGGAGTTATAACAAAGCGAACATTTGTTCGCTTTGGTTTTCATCCTATAACCTAACCCTAACCCTAACCCTAACCCTAACCCTAACCCTAACCCTACCCTAACCCTAACCCTAACCCTAACCCCTAACCCTACCCTAACCCTAACCCTAAGACCCATTCCAGTCAACTCAGAATGGCCCAAAACACACCCTGGTAAAGGTCCCACATCAAGCTCCACCCACCCCACACTTAGAACATTTTTTGAACATTTTTCCAAAGGTCTTTGGATATGGACGTGTCAGGTACTGTTGGACTCAGAGGGAGCCCCTGAGCACAGGGAACCTACTCCCAACTCCCTAGCACCCTTCCTACTTGGACTTATACTCTGAACAAAAATGAATGGAAGTCTATGGCAGCTATGTCAAAGCAATAAGCCATGACCACCAAACTTTGTGGGTATATTCTATGGGTCCCCCATAGTCTCTGTACCAAGTTTGGTTCAGATGACACGTATAGTTTTGGAGTTATAACAAAGCGAACATTTGTTCGCTTTGGTTTTCATCCTATAACCTAACCATAACCCTAACCCTAACCCTAACCCTAACAAAGCGAACATTTGTTCGCTTTGGTTTTCATCCTATAACCTAGCCCCTAACCCTACCCTAACCCTAACCCTAAGACCCATTCCAGTCAACTCAGAATGGCCCAAAACACACCCAGGTAAAGGTCCCACATCAAGCTCCACCCACCCCACACTTAGAACATTTTTTGAACATTTTTCCAAAGGTCTTTGGATATGGACGTGTCAGGTACTGTTGGACTCAGAGGGAGCCCCTGAGCACAGGGAACCTACTCCCAACTCCCTAGCACCTTCCTACTTGGACTTATACTCTGAACAAAAATGAATGGAAGTCTATGGCAGCTATGTCAAAGCAATAAGCCATGACCACCAAACTTTGTGGGTATATTCTATGGGTCCCCCATAGTCTCTGTACCAAGTTTGGTTCAGATGACACGTATAGTTTTGGAGTTATAACAAAGCGAACATTTGTTCGCTTTGGTTTTCATCCTATAACCTAACCCTAACCCTAACCCTAACCCTAACCCTAACCCTAACCCTACCCTAACCCTAACCCTAACCCTAACCCCTAACCCTACCCTAACCCTAACCCTAAGACCCATTCCAGTCAACTCAGAATGGCCCAAAACACACCCTGGTAAAGGTCCCACATCAAGCTCCACCCACCCCACACTTAGAACATTTTTTGAACATTTTTCCAAAGGTCTTTGGATATGGACGTGTCAGGTACTGTTGGACTCAGAGGGAGCCCCTGAGCACAGGGAACCTACTCCCAACTCCCTAGCACCTTCCTACTTGGACTTATACTCTGAACAAAAATGAATGGAAGTCTATGGCAGCTATGTCAAAGCAATAAGCCATGACCACCAAACTTTGTGGGTATATTCTATGGGTCCCCCATAGTCTCTGTACCAAGTTTGGTTCAGATGACACGTATAGTTTTGGAGTTATAACAAAGCGAACATTTGTTCGCTTTGGTTTTCATCCTATAACCTAACCCTAACCCTAACCCTAACCCTAACCCTAACAAAGCGAACATTTGTTCGCTTTGGTTTTCATCCTATAACCTAGCCCCTAACCCTACCCTAACCCTAACCCTAAGACCCATTCCAGTCAACTCAGAATGGCCCAAAACACACCCTGGTAAAGGTCCCACATCAAGCTCCACCCACCCCACACTTAGAACATTTTTTGAACATTTTTCCAAAGGTCTTTGGATATGGACGTGTCAGGTACTGTTGGACTCAGAGGGAGCCCCTGAGCACAGGGAACCTACTCCCAACTCCCTAGCACCTTCCTACTTGGACTTATACTCTGAACAAAAATGAATGGAAGTCTATGGCAGCTATGTCAAAGCAATAAGCCATGACCACCAAACTTTGTGGGTATATTCTATGGGTCCCCCATAGTCTCTGTACCAAGTTTGGTTCAGATGACACGTATAGTTTTGGAGTTATAACAAAGCGAACATTTGTTCGCTTTGGTTTTCATCCTATAACCTAACCCTAACCCTAACCCTAACCCTAACCCTAACCCTAACCCTACCCTAACCCTAACCCTAACCCTAACCCCTAACCCTACCCTAACCCTAACCCTAAGACCCATTCCAGTCAACTCAGAATGGCCCAAAACACACCCTGGTAAAGGTCCCACATCAAGCTCCACCCACCCCACACTTAGAACATTTTTTGAACATTTTTCCAAAGGTCTTTGGATATGGACGTGTCAGGTACTGTTGGACTCAGAGGGAGCCCCTGAGCACAGGGAACCTACTCCCAACTCCCTAGCACCTTCCTACTTGGACTTATACTCTGAACAAAAATGAATGGAAGTCTATGGCAGCTATGTCAAAGCAATAAGCCATGACCACCAAACTTTGTGGGTATATTCTATGGGTCCCCCATAGTCTCTGTACCAAGTTTGGTTCAGATGACACGTATAGTTTTGGAGTTATAAAAAAGCGAACATTTGTTCGCTTTGGTTTTCATCCTATAACCTAACCCTAACCCTAACCCTAACCCTAACCCTAACAAAGCGAACATTTGTTCGCTTTGGTTTTCATCCTATAACCTAGCCCCTAACCCTACCCTAACCCTAACCCTAAGACCCATTCCAGTCAACTCAGAATGGCCCAAAACACACCCTGGTAAAGGTCCCACATCAAGCTCCACCCACCCCACACTTAGAACATTTTTTGAACATTTTTCCAAAGGTCTTTGGATATGGACGTGTCAGGTACTGTTGGACTCAGAGGGAGCCCCTGAGCACAGGGAACCTACTCCCAACTCCCTAGCACCTTCCTACTTGGACTTATACTCTGAACAAAAATGAATGGAAGTCTATGGCAGCTATGTCAAAGCAATAAGCCATGACCACCAAACTTTGTGGGTATATTCTATGGGTCCCCCATAGTCTCTGTACCAAGTTTGGTTCAGATGACACGTATAGTTTTGGAGTTATAACAAAGCGAACATTTGTTCGCTTTGGTTTTCATCCTATAACCTAACCCTAACCCTAACCCTAACCCTAACCCTAACCCTACCCTAACCCTAACCCTAACCCTAACCCCTAACCCTACCCTAACCCTAACCCTAAGACCCATTCCAGTCAACTCAGAATGGCCCAAAACACACCCTGGTAAAGGTCCCACATCAAGCTCCACCCACCCCACACTTAGAACATTTTTTGAACATTTTTCCAAAGGTCTTTGGATATGGACGTGTCAGGTACTGTTGGACTCAGAGGGAGCCCCTGAGCACAGGGAACCTACTCCCAACTCCCTAGCACCTTCCTACTTGGACTTATACTCTGAACAAAAATGAATGGAAGTCTATGGCAGCTATGTCAAAGCAATAAGCCATGACCACCAAACTTTGTGGGTATATTCTATGGGTCCCCCATAGTCTCTGTACCAAGTTTGGTTCAGATGACACGTATAGTTTTGGAGTTATAACAAAGCGAACATTTGTTCGCTTTGGTTTTCATCCTATAACCTAACCCTAACCCTAACCCTAACCCTAACCCTAACAAAGCGAACATTTGTTCGCTTTGGTTTTCATCCTATAACCTAGCCCCTAACCCTACCCTAACCCTAACCCTAAGACCCATTCCAGTCAACTCAGAATGGCCCAAAACACACCCTGGTAAAGGTCCCACATCAAGCTCCACCCACCCCACACTTAGAACATTTTTTGAACATTTTTCCAAAGGTCTTTGGATATGGACGTGTCAGGTACTGTTGGACTCAGAGGGAGCCCCTGAGCACAGGGAACCTACTCCCAACTCCCTAGCACCTTCCTACTTGGACTTATACTCTGAACAAAAATGAATGGAAGTCTATGGCAGCTATGTCAAAGCAATAAGCCATGACCACCAAACTTTGTGGGTATATTCTATGGGTCCCCCATAGTCTCTGTACCAAGTTTGGTTCAGATGACACGTATAGTTTTGGAGTTATAACAAAGCGAACATTTGTTCGCTTTGGTTTTCATCCTATAACCTAACCCTAACCCTAACCCTAACCCTAACCCTAACAAAGCGAACATTTGTTCGCTTTGGTTTTCATCCTATAACCTAGCCCCTAACCCTACCCTAACCCTAACCCTAAGACCCATTCCAGTCAACTCAGAATGGCCCAAAACACACCCTGGTAAAGGTCCCACATCAAGCTCCACCCACCCCACACTTAGAACATTTTTTGAACATTTTTCCAAAGGTCTTTGGATATGGACGTGTCAGGTACTGTTGGACTCAGAGGGAGCCCCTGAGCACAGGGAACCTACTCCCAACTCCCTAGCACCTTCCTACTTGGACTTATACTCTGAACAAAAATGAATGGAAGTCTATGGCAGCTATGTCAAAGCAATAAGCCATGACCACCAAACTTTGTGGGTATATTCTATGGGTCCCCCATAGTCTCTGTACCAAGTTTGGTTCAGATGACACGTATAGTTTTGGAGTTATAACAAAGCGAACATTTGTTCGCTTTGGTTTTCATCCTATAACCCTAACCCTAACCCTAACCCTAACCCTAACCCCTAACCCTAACCCTAACCCTAACCCTAACCCTAACCCCTAACCCTATGGACGTGTCAGGTACTGTTGGACTCAGAGGGAGCCCCTGAGCACAGGGAACCTACTCCCAACTCCCTAGCACCTTCCTACTTGGACTTATACTCTGAACAAAAATGAATGGAAGTCTATGGCAGCTATGTCAAAGCAATAAGCCATGACCACCAAACTTTGTGGGTATATTCTATGGGTCCCCCATAGTCTCTGTACCAAGTTTGGTTCAGATGACACGTATAGTTTTGGAGTTATAACAAAGCGAACATTTGTTCGCTTTGGTTTTCATCCTATAACCTAGCCCCTAACCCTACCCTAACCCTAACCCTAAGACCCATTCCAGTCAACTCAGAATGGCCCAAAACGCACCCTGGTAAAGGTCCCACATCAAGCTCCACCCACCCCACACTTAGAACATTTTTTGAACATTTTTCCAAAGGTCTTTGGATATGGACGTGTCAGGTACTGTTGGACTCAGAGGGAGCCCCTGAGCACAGGGAACCTACTCCCAACTCCCTAGCACCTTCCTACTTGGACTTATACTCTGAACAAAAATGAATGGAAGTCTATGGCAGCTATGTCAAAGCAATAAGCCATGACCACCAAACTTTGTGGGTATATTCTATGGGTCCCCCATAGTCTCTGTACCAAGTTTGGTTCAGATGACACGTATAGTTTTGGAGTTATAACAAAGCGAACATTTGTTCGCTTTGGTTTTCATCCTATAACCTAACCCTAACCCTAACCCCTAACCCTAACCCTAACCCTAACCCTAACCAGAATATTTCCACTGACCCTAACCTCGGTGACCTTTTTCCTAAACCTAACCTTTTCTTCTGGTGCAATACTTAAACATTTATTAAAAATCACGATCAAATTCATAGCTACAACTACATATTATAAACAAATGGCAATTCATGTAAGATTAAAAAAATGATACATTTAGGGTAGGAAAACAGAGGGACTGACAAAAGACACATTTTTCTAATTACAAAAACATTACAACAATTATAATTGGTCTAAAAAATCACATTAAAATAATCAACAGGGATATTTTCTTTTTACAATACACCTTTCTTTAAAAACACAATTTTAAACGAATACGAAAAAAAGGGGGCGGGTATAAATACAGCTGCACTGCAGCTTCCCCCTCCTTTCTGCTCTGACCACAGAAGAGGAAACACCTCTCTCACAGCGCAGCACAGTTGTTCCTCGGTGTGCCTGGCCTGAAGAAGACCCAATTGGGTCGAAACGTCGCTTTTGGGCGCACCATTCTTTTTCTTTTTCAGATATTTGTTTGCATTTCTGTTTACTTTCTTTTGTTAAAATAAAAAAATAAAAAAATAAAAAAATAAAATAAAAAAATAAAAATACAAAAAAAATTACACAAAACTTAAAAACAACCAACAAAAAAAATAACAAAACATAAAAATACACAAAAAAACAACATAGACTAAGGCTTTTCGATCTTCCATTTTTGGTTTACGCTCTGTTTCCCACTTTTCGGAAACCCTCCTTTAGTTGTTTGATTCTGTTTTTCTAATTTTTGTTTTTTAATTCCAAGTTTGTTTTTTATTTCATTAATAAAAACACAGAAAAATAATAAAAAAATAAATAAAAACATCAGCAAAACATATACATACACAATAACAACAAAGACAACAAAACAATTACACACACACACACACAGAGCAGATGGATGACGGCTGGACCACCTACTATGGTGGACGACGCCAGCGTGGTCACCGTTCACAGAGAGACTGGGGTCGGGTGGGGTCCTGGGGTTGGATGGACAGTGCACCTCCTTCCTCCTTCGGGAGGAGGAATCAGTTCCCCTATCCTAACCCTACCCTAACCCTAACCCTAACCCTCGCTTTGGTTTTCATCCTATAACCCTAACCCTAACCCTAACCCTAAGACCCATTCCAGTCAACTCAGAATGGCCCAAAACGCACCCTGGTAAAGGTCCCACATGAAGCTCCACCCACCCCACACTTAGAACATTTTTTGAACATTTTTCCAAAGGTCTTCGGATATGGACGTGTCAGGTACTGTTGGACTCAGAGGGAGCCCCTGAGCACAGGGAACCTACTCCCAACTCCCTAGCACCTTCCTACTTGGACTTATACTCTGAACAAAAATGAATGGAAGTCTATGGCAGCTATGTCAAAGCAATAAGCCATGACCACCAAACTTTGTGGGTATATTCTATGGGTCCCCCATAGTCTCTGTACCAAGTTTGGTTCAGATGACACGTATAGTTTTGGAGTTATAACAAAGCGAACATTTGTTCGCTTTGGTTTTCATCCTATAACCCTAACCCTAACCCTAACCCTAATTCCACCGAAATGCTTTGCATGCGGACACTGAAAATTTCTTCGGTCCTCGCGTACACGGTAATGCGGACCGATTGGGAGCGCCCGCACCTAGACATGCTTCGCATGCGGACAATATGAAAATTTCTCCGTTCCGCGCACACAGATGAAGGCGGGCCGATGCGGCGCGCCCGCACCAAGACATGCTTTGTATGCGGACACTTTGAAAATTTCTTCGGTCCTCGTGCACACCTCAGGGAGGACCGATGGGGAGCGCCCGCACCGAGACATGCTTCGCATGCGAACAATATGAAAATTTCTCCGGTCCGCGCGCACACGGTAAGGCGGGCCGATAGGGAGCGCCCGCACCGAGACATGCTTTGCATGCGGACAATACGAAAATTTCTTCGGTCCTCCCGCACACGTCAGGGAGGACCGATGGGGAGCGCCCGCACCGAGACATGCTTTGCATGCGGACACTTTGAAAATTTCTCCGGTCCGTGCGCACAGGGTAAGGCGGGCCGAATGGGCGCGCCCACACCGAGACATGCTTCGCATGCGGACACTTTGAAAATTTCTTCGTTCCGCGGGCACACGCTAAGGCGGGCCTGCGGAATAGCCAATCGTCTTTGGACGATTAGGCCTTTTAAATTTCACATCACAATTTCTTTCTAACATATTCTGTTTTATATACTTAATCCAAAGCGGAACGACTCAGACAGCAAGCTTGCCTGATGAAGATCCTTTGCAGATCGAAACATCGCGATCCCTTGCTGTAATTTTGTGGGGGGTTTTTTTGTTTGTTTTTTTTTTTTGTTTTTGTTTTTGTTTTTTTTTTGACCATCCACACCGTTTCTTGTTAATAAAGTGCCATTTGGCAAAAGTTTAAGTTCAGTTTTCACCTCATTTTTTTAATTTTTTTATTATTATTTTTTTTTACATCTATCTTTTATTCCACCGAAATACTTTGCATGCGGACACTGAAAATTTCTTCGGTCCTCGAGAACACGGTAAAGCGGGCCGATGGGGAGCGCCCGCACCGAGACATGCTTTGCATGCGGACACTTTGTGTTTTTTTGACTATCCACACCATTTCTTGTTAATAAAGTGCCATTTGGCAGAAGTTTAAGTTCAGTTTTCACCTCATTTTTTTTAAATTCTTTTATTTTTTTTTTTTACATCTATCTTTTATTCCACCGAAATGCTTTGCATGCGGAGCCTGAAAATTTCTCAGGTCCGCGCGCACACGGTAAGGCGGGCCGATAGGGAGCGCCGGCACCGAGACATGCTTTGCATACGGACACTTTGAAAATTTCTTCGGTCCACGAGAACACGGTAAAGAGGGCCGATGGGGAGCGCCGGCACCGAGACATGCTTTGCATACGGACACTTTGAAAATTTCTTCGGTCCACGAGAACACGGTAAAGAGGGCCGATGGGGAGCGCCCGCACCGAGACATGCTTCGCATGCGGACACTTTGAAAATTTCTTCGGTCCGCGCTCACAAGCTAAGCGGGCCTGAGGAACAGCCAATCGTCTTTGGACGATTAGGCCTTTTAAATTTCAAATCACAATTTCTTTCCAACATATTCTGTTTTATATACTTGATCCATTGCTGTACGACTCAGACAGCAAGCTTGCCTGATGAAGATCCTTTGCAGATCGAAACATCGCAATCGCTTGCTGTAATTTTGTGTTTTTTTGACTATCCACACCATTTCTTGTTAATAAAGTGCCATTTGGCAGAAGTTTAAGTTCAGTTTTCACCTCATTTTTTTTAAATTCTTTTATTTATTTTTTTTTACATCTATCTTTTATTCCACCGAAATGCTTTGCATGCGGACACTTTGAAATTTTCTTCGGTCCTCGAGAACACGGTAAAGCAGGCCGATGGGGAGCGCCCGCACCGAGACATGCTTTGCATGCGGACAATACGAAAATTTCTTCGGTCCGTGCGCACAGGGTAAGGCGGGCCGAATGGGCGCGCCCACACCGAGACATGCTTTGTATACGGACACTGAAAATTTCTTCGGTCCGCGCGCACACGCTAAGGCGGGCCTGCGGAACAGCCAATCGTCTTTGGACGATTAGGCCTTTTAAATTTCAAATCAGAATTTCTTTCCAACATATTCTGTTTTATATACTTGATCCAACGCGGTTCGACTCAGACAGCAAGCTTGCCTGATGAAGATCCTTTGCAGATCGAAACATCGCATCACAGTGATGGCCTGTGCATTTCAAATTCTGCCGTTTTCGGCAACAGAATTTAATTTTGTTTCCCCTAACCGGCCCGTGCCTCCTGTCCACCTGACTCCCCGGTTCTGATTCCCCTAAACCATCACAAGATGGATCATGGCGATCACTTCAAGATGGAGGTGGCACTTATCACTACAGGATAAGGTCCAGTTCTTGGTCTTAGAGTTGCATACTGATAAAAGGTGGGCACAGATGGGTAGATTCATATGTACATACTTTTTGAAGGGGGTACACAGAGGTGGGGTTATAATCCCTCGGGTTCTTCTATGTTGGTGTATCAATAATTTTGTTGCAAAACTCTACATAATATTCCTCAAGTTCTATTCATGCAAGGCCATTCTTTAGTTTATTGTTTTTCTTTATGGTTTATATTGTTTAATGTAAGCCTGATGCCATTAGTTCTGAATGTCCCAGAATGGCCAACTGCACCACTGTAATCCTCCAGTACTCTGCACGTCTTCATCATGAGCAGCATCATTTACTAAATGCTCCTCTTTCCTTCTCCACAACTTCCTGAAAAGAAGCCAGGAAACAAGACCTTTTCACATTTTGCACATTTAACTCTTAATAATTCACTTAACCTTCAATCTTTGCGTCTGATGTGGAAAAATCTGTGAAATTATGACTGTTTAGTTACCATGGAAACCACAGATCCCAGCCACTCGTTCACCTCTCGCTATATAACTTTCAAAATACCTTCACTTTGTACTTTTTAGAGATTTCTTATTGTTTTTTGGACGTTCTTTCTGTAGTTTTTCTTCTTGAGTTTAGGACCTCCACATTTCCTGGTATTTCTCGCCATCTGCTGGGGAAATGGGGCTTTCGATATTCCAAACCAAAAAGTTTTGCGCCACTCTAGAAAACAGCGCATATATTCTCCATGTTCTGCTGGGATGTCTGCAGTGTGCGGACCCTGCGCGTCACCAGGTCGCTGAGTCCGGAGCGAAGTCCACCCTGACAGGAAACCTGAGCTGCGCTCTGCCCCGTGTTCTGTCAGTGCTCCCTCCGCTCGCCATCATGCTGCGCAGTTCTGCTGCGACTCCGGGCCTACCGGGGCTCCGGATCTGGCTGCAGGTCGTTGTGTTTATTTTTATCCTGAGTGTGACACCTGCGGCGCTTCACCCCCAGTGTTTGGACTTTAAGCCGCCCTTCCGTCCGGACAGAGACCTGGAGTTCTGCGTCATGTACCGGGAGTTCGGCTGCTGCGATCAGCAGAAGGACCAGGAACTGATGGCCAGATATTACCAGATCATGGAAAACTGTGATGAGCGGGGCCATGAGACCTGTGCGGGCTTCGTGTTGGAGCTCCTCTGCCAGGTAAGAGCGCACGTACAAAGGTCGCCTGGTGCAGCGCGCAGGTTTCCATCTGATCAAAACACCCAGTCTTACATGATAACATGAATCACAGCCGAGACGCACGTCTGCAGAGCAGCTGAATTAGGCTGCATGCATGCTTCTGCACCTTAATGCTTTAGAATATAACTGAAAAATAGCTTTTTTTTTTTTTTTTTTTTTTTTTTTTTTTTAAAATACAGAAACTGCTAACCTAGATGACTCTAAACTTTCAGCTTTTTAATTCTGACCAGACAGAAGTTGTTGTTTTTGGACCACAACCTCTGAAAGAAACACTGCTTAGTCAATCACTTGATCTAGATGGCATTAAATTGGCCTCAGATAATAAAGTAAAGAACCTCACTGTTGTTTTTGACCAGTATATGTAATTTAAGTCCCATATTAAACAAGTTTATACAATTACCTTCTTTCATCTCTGGAATATTGCCGAAATTAGAAATATTTTGTGCAGGGGTGATGCTGAAAAATTAGTCCATGCATCTGTTACTTCAAGCCTGGACAACTTTAATTCTTTACTATCAGGAAGTCCACAGAATGGAGCTAGAACTCTTGCTGCAGCGTTTTGGATCAGCTGAAGGCTTTTGATGAAAATTAAAAACAGAGATCATATTTCTCCTGTTTTACATTCCCTTCACTGGAGTGAATGCTGCAAGTCAGCAACTCCATGATTTCAAACCTTTAAACTACATTGAATCAGGATCGTAAACAAAATCATTGAAAATTAAGTGGTACCACAACTATTGCAAAAAAATCTGGATTTTAAAAATATATATATTTATTAAATTCTGTGTGTGCTTCAGTATTCAAACTTATTTGGACCCATGATCCAAAAATGAAAAAAAAAAAAATCTAATTTCACAAAAATACAGACACAACTAGGCTCTCTTAAGATGCACGAATGAAGAGTACGTTGAATAATTAGAAGAGTTATTCAGTAACTAACAAGAAGTGGGAGCTCTACACCAACACCTAGGAATGTCTGGTACAGTTTTCTCCATAAAAACAAGTATCTCACTGCGCAAGACTGCACTGCTAAAGATAAAGCAAGTTGAAGCTTCTTTAGATTTAGCTGAACAAGATTTGGACAAACCAGTGAAATACTGGGAGGCCATAGACTGGTCAGATGAGGTTGAAGCTGAACTGCTCATGTTTGGAGGAAGAATGGTTCTGCAAATCAGCTTAAAAGACCATGTCAGCAGTAAAGGTTGGCTTCATTAATGGTTCAGGGATAGAACATCTAATTGAAGCCATTTCTTGGCCCTCTACAATGTCCCATGTCGCAGTTTTCCAGGGAGGATACCACAAGGTAGACACAACCCTCAGTGGACACACTATGACCCAATCTCCCTTAAAAGTAGACAGGGTGTCTACCTCTCGGACTAAAACTAGGAGCTGCTTCCACATAAGAGGATCCTGACAACTAAAAGATCTGCCTCCCATTCTACTTCTAGAACCACCAGGAACCAGCAGTAAACCTGCAGTCTGAGAGCAAAGGGTTAGGGTTAGGAACATCTGGACCAATTTGATCTCAATAACTGACATTGTTCTATTGTTTTTGACTTTATCATTCATCCCTCATTTACTCTTTTCTCCATCTTCTTTGGTCTCAGGAGTGTTCACCATTCGCAGCTCACCTGTTTGATGCTGAAGATCCCAGCACCCCACTCCGAACCATACCAGGCCTCTGCCCCGACTACTGCTCCCAGTTCTGGAAAGAATGCCGCTCAATCATCCCATTCCTGTCTGATTACACACCTATAAATCAGGCCAAAGACAACCAGAATCATCTCTGCAAACTTCTGGAGCTGGATGATGCGGATTATTGCTACCCTCACCTGCTCAGCAATCAGAAGCTGACCCAGAACCTGGGCCGGGTCCAGACAGATTCAGACGGCTGTCTGCAGCTGTGTCTGGAAGAGGTGGCCAATGGGCTGAGGAACCCACTTGCCATGGTGCACGCCAATGACGGCACGCATCGGTTCTTTGTTGCTGAGCAGGTGGGACTGGTGTGGACCTACCTTCCTAACCGATCCAAGCTGGAGAAGCCATTCCTGAACATCACCAAGGCAGTGTTAACATCATCGTGGGAGGGAGATGAGAGGGGCTTCCTGGGAATCACATTTCATCCCAAATACAAGTATAATGGAAAGCTGTATGTGTACTACTCAGTGGAGGTTGGCCTCGATGAAAGAATAAGGATTAGTGAGTTCAAGGTGTCGTCCAACGACATGAATCTGGTGGATCACCTGTCAGAGAGGTGGGTATGGACTGGACTTCACTCCAGAGTAGAAAACATCAGAATTTTAATGTTTACATTATGAAACTAATCTTTGTGGAATAATTTCTTTAAAGAGTTATCCTGGAGATTGATGAGCCAGCATCCAATCACAATGGAGGGATGCTGCTCTTCGGAGATGATGGCTACCTGTACATTTTCACAGGGGATGGTGGAATGGCTGGAGATCCGTTTGGGAAGCACGGGAATGCCCAGAACAAGTAAGTACTCGGTTGTGCACTGAGGTTGTTTTTCAAGCTCAAGTTCATGAAACGATGTGTGTTGCCCCGGGATGTTCCAGGTCTGTCCTGCTGGGTAAAGTTCTTCGAATTGATGTGGACAACAACGACAGAGGTCCGTTGTACAGAATCCCCTCAGACAACCCGTTTATACATGAGAACGGAGCCCGGCCAGAGGTGTACGCTTACGGCGTCCGTAACATGTGGAGGTGCTCGGTGGACCGAGGCGATCCACGGACCAAAGAGGGGAAGAGTCGGATCTTCTGCGGAGACGTCGGCCAGAACAAGTATGAAGAAGTTGATATCATTGAGAAAGGCTGTAACTATGGCTGGAGGGCTAAAGAGGGATTCTCCTGCTACGATAAGAAGCTGTGCACCAACAGCTCCCTAAGTAAGAGTCCTACACTACTCTGCTGTCAAAAATATTTACACTGTTGGCAGGATGGGTTAGGCATAGCTGTGTCTGCAGTAGTGAGGGGAGACTATAACAATGTTTAACTCTGATGCAACTTTAATACAGCTGCAAACTGAGTCAGACTCTGACCCTCCCTTCAACAGCAGGAACAGAACCCTAACCTCATTTGGCAGCTGTACATGTGATTTTCTACAAGCTCTGTGAAAACAACAGCATAAAATACACTCTTGTACATATCCATGAAAATAAGCAATAACTCATGATCTAAAAATCTCCTTTTAACCAATAATCCCAATGCTGTATTGATAATACTAGCCATGCTAACGTTGGTAATGACAAGAAAAGCAAAACTCTTTAATCGCTTTTCATTTCAAATAAAGACTTGTTTCAAAGAACCTGCTCTGTCACACACAGAGTGATGTCACTTCCTGTCCTAATGTAAATCATTATTGGCCCCTCATAGCAGGAGGGGTTGCTGCTCTAATATCTGATGATATTGTAGTTCTTACAGAGAAATCACCATCAGATGGTCAAAGTTCAAATAGATTTAAAATAAAAAATGAGAGAGACTATTCTGATCAGTTCATGTATTGCTAGAAGGTGCTGAAGAAAAATGGATTTATCCAAGCAATGTGAAGGTGAAAAGCACTCAGTTTCAGCTCCGACCTCCACAGTTCAGAACATCTCTTCTATATTGAAGGACAGAAGAGGTGTGGTACACTGCAAAAACAGAATCTTACCCTGTATTTTTGTCCAGTTTCTAGTACAAATATCTTCGTTTCATCTCATTTCAAGTGTACCAGCTTACAGGTAATTTTCAGTAAGATGTAGGAGCTTGTTTTAAGTCAATTTTTGGATATTGATTAAAAAGTACTGGTTCCACTTGCAGATTTTTTCCACTTATAATAACAAATTTTCCTCCATGTTATAAATGAAAAAAATCTGCCAGTGAAGCTATTACTTTTTACTCAGTATTAAGGATTTATTGACTGAAAACAAGCTCCTATATCTTTCTGAAAAGTTACTTTTAAGTTTGTTTTGTCTTATTTCAAGTGTACTGAGATATCTGGACTACAAACTACACAAAAATACAGGGTAAGATATTGTGTTTCTGGAGTGTAATATTTACAAGACCAGCTGAGAGAAGCAGCTTCTCAACCAGCTGCTGTGAGATTCTGTTTCCCTAAAACCTGCAGATATCAGCTCCAGTGGGCGACATTCAGAGTGGCGCAGCAGAGAAGCCTGGATTACACACAGATCATGAGCATAGTTGAAATAAAAACGTAACATGAACCATAAATTCAGTCATGAGTCTTTAGAAACTAAAGTTCAACACAATAATTTTTGTTTTATGTTCTTTTATTAGTTTAGCTGTACAGCACTTTGGTCAACTGCTGTAGTTTTTAAATGTGCCATAGGTATAAATTTGACTTTGTCTAACAGTCATGATACTTTAGCACAAGAAATAAGTTTAACCATAACAAAGATCATCTCCAGACCATCTGGAGTCCATCATTCTCCAGAGAGGAAAACATCTCATTACCTGCCAACCTTCCCAGGAGTGGAGGTCCCAGCAGATTCAGCCTGAGGTCAGAGGTCAGAGCGGGAAGCTCAGAGAAATGACCAGAAAGCACAGAGCTCCACCTCAGACTCTACAGGCCTCAGTTAGCAGGTTAAAGATTAAAGGTCAGGACCCTGAACCAGCATGGCTGCTTGGAAGGGTTGAAGAAGGAAGTCTTTTCTCTCTAGAAACAAGATGGCCACCACACTGAGGTTAGCAGAGCTGGACCTGGAGGAAGGACGAGACTCTTGGGACAATGTCCTCTGGACAGAGGAGACCAGAGTGTAGATGTGGAACTAGGACGGAAGGAACCAGGATGGAGGAGACTATGATGGACAGAACCAAGATGGACGGAACCAGCATGGACAGAACCATGATGGAGGAAACCAAGATGGGTTTTTAACCTGGAAAACAACTAATAGATATTATTAAACTCTTTAACAAGGTTGTCCTTGTCAAGACAGATGCCAGTACAGGTTTGGATGAGATCGATTACAGCAACAAAACACATTCATGAGAATTTTCAATAAGTTAAAGTTTGGCTAAACATATGCAGAGGTAGGTCATTAGGAAATCCTTTAAACATGTTCAAGGAGACCATTTCCTTTAAAAAGTCTATGACCAGAAGTGAAGAATATTTACTGCCCTGAGACATCAGGACAACATCCTGAGACAAAAGACCGGACTCACCTGACTGATTTTGATGAATTAAGCTTAAAGAAATGAATGAAGTGGCCCAGAATAGCCTTGTAGTGTAAATATAGTTGAGTCTCAGTGTGAGAGCAGGTAGACTGTCCAACATAACCGTATAACACACCATAGTGTTTGTGTTGAACCTAAAGCTTCATGATTAATGTAGTCTAAGACCTGTGAGCTTTGAGAAGAAGCATCTATAGAAACCTCATCACCATAAACAAATATATACATTTAGCAGCAAGAAGTGTCTTTTTGGCCTAAAAGGAAAAATGAGAGCAAATTTTAAAATCTAAACTCTGTTTACCAAAATTTAAATGTGAGACATGAAAGTATCTTCAGTTAGAAAGCCCAAATATTTTTATTGGAAGACAAAAAACTTATCTGTAAAAACACTTCAGCTCTTAAGCACGAAGGTGCAGCAATGACGATTGGGGCTTTAATAGCTACAGGATCTGAGCTCCTTGCAACTACCCAGTGAATCATGATGTCTGCTGAATCTGAGTCCAAACTGGGTTACCAACAGAACAGAATCCAAACACAGCAGCTGATCTACAACAGAACGCCCTGGTTAAACTCCAGACTTCCACCTGACTAGAATGATGCAGTGGATCTTCTTTAGGCTGCACAGAAACCTCAATGAACTGGAAAGAAGGGTGGACCCAATTTCCTACACAACAATTTGAGAAAGTGATCAAGTGAAAAAGAACCACAGCTGAGAGTTACTGATGCTGAGGAGGTTCTATCAGCTGGAAGAGGTTCTACAGGCTGGAGGAGGTTTTACAAGGAGGAGGCTCTCCGACCTGCTGGATCATGGAATGGACTCAGTTTGCTTCTTCCCTGTGATTTATTTCCTGTGGAAACTGATTGTGATGGAATATCATCGTGTTCTGTTATTGTTCAGGCTGGTCATGATGACGTCTCTTCACAGATGGTGTGCCGCCTATTTACGCCTACCCTCATAAGATGGGGAAGTCAGTGACAGGAGGATACGTGTACCGCGGCTGTGAACACCCTAACCTCAATGGCATGTACATATTTGGAGACTTTATGAGCGGGTGAGTTTACCTGGGACCGCTGAGGCCAACTTTTATCTGTGTCACCATGAGCCATTCAAGTAACATGAAAGTGAAAATATGGGGATAACAGTATGCTCAAATTACCTGAATCTAAGAAGTTCACATCAGAAATTAATCAGGGAACTAGTCCAGACTTATTCAAATCCCTTTGTACCATTTTTAAAACCATCTGCTGAGGTTTGACATGCAGAAGGGAACCAGAATAGTGTTCACTTTGAAGTTTCTGCTTGTTTCAGGCGTCTGATGAGCCTAAAGGAGGATAAAAACTCTGGACAGTGGAAGTATAATGAAATCTGCATGGGAATGGGCCTGACGTGTGCCTTCCCTGGACTCATCAACAACTACTTCCCGTACATCATCTCCTTCGCTGAGGATGAATCTGGTAATGGGTTAACAGAACCTTAACTGCAGGTTGGTTTTCCCAGCTTTAAGTGGTTTACCTGCTTTCTTTTGGGTTCCTGTAGGCGAGCTGTACTTCATGTCGACAGGAACACCGAGTGCCACGGCTCCTTCGGGAGTCATTTATAAAGTGGTGGATCCATCAAGGTGAGTCATGCTATCTTTTTTTCCTCGTTGAGAGAATAAAACCTTCCGGCAGCATACTCTGACTAATTTTCCAGTGTGAGCAGAGATTATGTGGAAATGCATTTTTTAGAAAATGGATTAATCAGAAACGTGTGTTTATGATCCCAAAGACATGCTCAGCATTGGGATTGTATTCTTCTGATTTAATTCTGAGTTTTGGGAGGGATTTCACCATCTGATCTGTTATTTCAGCTGGAAACCGAGGCTTCAAACTGTCTTTGTGTTTCAGTGAAACTAGAAATGAGTCCAACATTTCAGATATGACTTCAGCCAAACTCAGTTAAGGGCTGGCAATGCTGTTGTCAGTATGGCCTCCTCTGGCTTCATTCAATCCAGTTCATTTATATCTATTGAACACAAGAACATGATGGAAGTTAGCTTTTACAACTTAGCTTAGCATCTTGGCATGTTTGTCAAATTTTAAATGAGGATCCAATGTGAGACTAATTTTGTTCCATGACTTTTATAATTTCCCTATTGATCTTAAGATTGGAATCGTTACTGAGGAAAAACAAGTGGTGCAAGAGACTCAGTAGAAATATGCCTCTTCTTGAAGCTTCTTAATAAGGTGATTAAGATCCTAGAAGAAAGCCTGTTGGGTCACAAAGCTATGTCCTTAAAGCCGTAGTATGCATCTTTTACAAACATGTTTTTTTTTTCCATATTTGTTAAAACTGTCACCATGTTGTGACAGTTTGCTATGAGACAGATAATCTGTGAAAAGATGGAGCTCTTCCACCTCCTCCCTGAGCTGCTATTGCCGTCTAAAGAAATGCACCGCTCCCGACCTGAAACAACCAATCAGAGCCAGGGGGACCTAAATTTCGTAACAGTGGAGAAACAACTTACTGTTCCAGGAAAACTGTTTATCCACTGTCTTCACTGGCCATGCTAACTAGTCTTAGCATTAGCAGCAGGCTATGTTGTGGTGAATCAGCTGTAGTACATGAGGGTGATTGACAGCGCTAAGACCCTCCTCCTGGCTCTGATTGGTTGTTTCTGACTGAGTGGTGTATTTCTGCAGTTAGTACTGGGAGCACTGGGAGAAGGCAGAGGAGCTGGATTTCTTCAGATTATCTGTTTTATACTGTCATGATATCGTGATAATTTTAACAAATATGTAAAAAAACAAAGTTACATACTGCAGCTTTAAGAAGCTGAATATTAGAAACTGTAAAATTGTCGATACATTTTCAAACATTCTCAAACTAATTTTTAAATCTTTAAATGAAGAGGCTCCTCATTGGTCTTTAGGGTTCCTCCTAAAGCTTCAGTAACTGATGTAGCATCCAGTGTGCGATGCCAGGTGTCTTCTCAGTACGAGGGGTCAGTATGTGGTGTTCTTTAAATCCAGTTTCTGACTAGAATCCTGTTAGATTAAAAATGAAGCAGTTTCCTAAAAAGGATCGTGTCACAAATACATTAATAAATGAAAAGCGAAATGAGCCAGAGGAAGATAGTTCCTCTGCTCTGTCTGCTGGATTTTGCTTGCTCTGAAATAACATCTGTGGGAATCGGGGTTTTTTTTATTGTTGCTTTTCAGACGTGCTCCACCAACACATTGCCACTACGACCCTCTTCCTGTCAGAGTCAAAAGTAACCTCATACGGTTTGTTCCACAGGAAAGTAAGTCCACCTAGAACATTAAGAGAACTAAGATTTCTAATTCTGCCTCTTTCACATTTTTATTGGCATTTACTATATTTTTCATCAGCTTTGATTGGAGTTGAATTGCCAGCTGAAAACAAGTCTGAACCTGAACCCACAAAGACCTATGACTGGCTTCTGGAGCTTCTGGATCGTCTCAGTGAAAAAGGACAAGTCCTGACCACCCCTGTTCCGATCAGAACCACCACCAGATCACCCCGAACTTCAAAGAGGAAAGGCCGAGGTCGGAAGGGAAAAAGCAGATCCAGAAGCATGTCTGAGCTTCAGAATGGAGTGGTGAGACTGGTCAGGGATGAATTCTTGCATGGAGACCGTGGACGGGTGGAGATCTACATTCGCGGGGAGTGGGGTACCGTGTGTGATGACTTGTGGTCGATGAAGAATGCCGAGGTTGTCTGCAGACAGCTGGGATTCCAGTATGCCCTAAAGGCAGCCAGGAATGCTGAGTTTGGAGAAGGAAAGGGACTACGCATTCTTCTGGATGATGTTCATTGTAATGGCACAGAATCCAACCTGTTGAACTGCACACATGCTGGAGTGGGGAACCATAATTGTGCCCACTATGAAGACGCCGGAGTGATCTGTGGAAACTCAAAACCTGCTGCACAAACCTAGACATTCACAGGAGAAAGAGACAAATACTTCAAACTAAATGCTAAAATCTTGTCTGAGGGAAGAAATTGTTATGTCGTCATGATTGAATACTTAAAATATTCAAATTGCAGCTTGGCCAGCACAATAAATTCACAAAAAGTCATCTCAAAGTTTTACATAGAACAAAATATATGGATTCAGTCCAAGTCATTCCAAATGCTCTACACTCAGGTCTAGTAACAGTCCAGTCCAAATATGGTGTGAACAGTTATCTGGGATGTTGGTAATTATTAAAAGCTCTTGTTTCCATGTTTAAAAAGTACCTAAAGAGAAAAAGCATCAACTGCACTGAGCAGCTTCCCAGTGTTAAAGGGATGCAAACAGCTCTGGGGATTGTCTTCTAACATTAATATATTTCAGATCTGAGAATAAAATCCCTGCCTGGTACCAGCAGTTGGACATGGTTATGATAAATAGCCACTAAATTTGAAATTAAAGTCTGCTTCACTGTTATTGTATTTTTGTGTAGATATATTTAGGTGAACTTTGCTGAATGGGTGTTGTGTAAATAATTTTATTGATTTGAAGAAAATATTCAGGTTTTGAAGTTCTTTTCCCCACAGTTGAGCCAAATAACCTTTTTTATGGTGTCCTGCAGCAGCAAATCAGGCATATCACGTGGAGAAGCAGGTTTCCTGTTCCAGGGTGCTCTTGCTTTACAGGAAGATCTCGCAGGAGCACACCAGTACACAAATATTCAGGTTTTAAAGTCACAGTCTGGTATGTTTTCGGTACACTTCAATCAGTAAAAATAAGGTTTTTTTTTTATTTTATTTTACTTTGGTCAGCTGTAAACAAACAATCGTATTAAATTTGCAAAATTAATTTAATTTTATGGTCTAAAACTTTAGGGTCTAAAACGTGGAAAGCATAGAACTGACTGGAGATTTGGTCGAATCGTTTTCACTTGATAAAGGCATACCCAGTATCTGGACAGATTATACAACAATAGAACCACCGGAAAACAGTCGATATTGATGTTTAAACACTTTTCAATAAGGCTGTGTCCGTACTTGAAAATAAAATACGTTTAAATCACTTTAGACTTGTCTTAATATTTAGACAGCCCAGTGTCCCAGCTTGTTCCTGAATGCAACATGAGCAGAGGAGGAAAATCTCATCAACAGGAGATTCCTAAAATTTGCACCCTTTTCACCTGATTGATGCAACAGGGACCCATTTGGACTTTAGCTGATTTTTTTTTTCCCCCCTCTAGAACCAGTGATATTTATGTTGTTTCAGGTCAGTAATTCAGCTTAGTGCAGAGCAGCTATGTTTTTCACAGCTGTTGAAAGATGCCGACATAAATTTCTGGTTCAGTCCACCTTTCTCTCTCTGTTGTAGCTCTTTGGGAACATTAAGGTCTCTTACACAGCAGACTTTAGTGAGAGCTGGGAGTGCTGTCTGCTTCTTGTGTCACATTTTAATGTTGCTCTACAGAATGTAGCATCTGGAACTCAGTTCTGCACAGAAATATCTCTTATTTAGCTTTTTAAAATCCCAGCTGAAGAGCACGTTCTGGTTCTAAAATCTGTTCCTAATGGTTCTGTGGTCCTCTTGTCACCCCGATGATCCTTTGATCTGAACTTATGGAGGAAAATGTGTCTTCACCCAGAGACACAAAGTTATATGTATTCTGAATGAAACTAACTTGTTCATGTAGTTTATTGATTACGATGGTAATTTTTTATGTATAATGTGTTTTTTTTTTGTTTTTTTTTTTTTTTTTTTGCACTATTGCAAGTTAATTCAGCGCAAGCCTCCTTTATTGTCTTTTACAAACGCTACATCCTAGGTCCTACAACAACTATAAAACTAAGAACGAGTGAAGGGGTGTCGAAGAATATAAAACTGAAGGTTCTGGGTTCCATTATACACACGCTAGGGTTTCATGGTTTACATTGTTATTATAGATTCATTGAGGATCGAAACATTTTTAATCTTGCTTCCTTTTCACTTCATTTGTTATTAAAACATTGAGACATGTTTAATTTTAGCCAGAGTATTTAATTTCCAGCTGAAATCAGTTCTCTAATAGTTAAGACAAAATGTCCATCTAAACATAATTAGGTGGACCTGAAGATGAAGCAGCTTCATCTTCATCAGCAGCAGCATCTGTTACGTTTTTCTGACGCCTGAGCAGCAGAGGGCGTTGTTCCAAAAGGAGTTCCGAATCATTACTTCCGCTTCTACTCAAACGTTGTGTGCAGCCAGGTTGTAATAGAAGGAAAGGAAACAAACACATTTACTAATGGAATAGCAGAGGGTTGGGTTTCAGAGTTAAAGTAAGACAACTAAAACAAAGCAGGAACACTCACTATATCGTAGACAGAAGGACAGTAAGTGTACTTTTGAATTGACTGCCGTCACGATGACACAGAGTGTAGGCTCCATAGCTCAGTGGTTAGAGCACTGGTCTTGTAAACCAGGGGTCGCGAGTTCGATCCTCGCTGGGGCCTTCGACTGTGTATAAGTTTTCTTTTATGTGTTTCTGTAGTTTCTACATCAAATAGTGAATAAGGACTGATATTTTTAGAACTCAGTAGCCGCTGTTTACGTGCTGCAAACAAAAATTATTCATGTTTCCAAAATCACCATTTACCTTACAACACATTCTGGGCTGTGATACGACCAATAAAAACTAAACTATCACCTCTTAAACCAAGACTCCAATCAAAATAAAGAATATATAACTCAAAGTGAATGTTGTTATAAGTATTATTTTCCTCTAGATAGAATGTGTTGTAGCCTAAGATGTGGAAAACGCTTTCTTTTTCCTTTCATTTTGCATTCTCTCGCTCATCCACACACCTTCTGGTCTGTGGTTCCACTCCAAAGTCTGCACAGCATAATTTGACTCCTCACCACAGCAATAAAACACCTTCCCATCCAACTTACAGAGTTTTCAGAAGTGAATGACTAACAGTTCCTTGGCAGGAATACATGATTTAAAATGAAACCCCCTCTACTGGTTCTGGAAATTAAACTCAGATGTTTTCTTCTTGTTTCATGATTGTTGCAGCAGTCCTCACATTTGTTCATATCTTTACTTTAGTGGTTCACTTATATCGGCTAGAGAACAAAGATTAAAATCATAATGGGATTTGTGGTAATTAGTGTTCGCTGGTGACCTCTTTGATCCACTTTTTACTCCAAGTCTCCATGCAGTGCGTCTGCAAAGAAAGACACAAGCTTTTTCTGCATAAACTGTCGTTATCGCTGTCCTCCTAAGGTTTCCTTCATAGGCCAAATGTTTGCTTCTCATTAAGGTTCAACAATAGTTGGATTTCCTGAGCAGCAGAAAGACATGTCACCCTGCTGACCTCTGACTGCCATAAAACTCAGACAAACACAATAAATCAGAGCAGAGATGATGAAGATAAAAAGCACAGGCAGCAGTGTCCCCCCACCCTGCTCTAATGTCTCACCCTGTGTGGGTTAGAGGCCTTGAGACAACAGACAAGGAGCTGTGGTCACTTTTCAACCAGGTGAGTCTGAATGAAGGCTGGACTTTCTAACAACCTTCTGAAAAAACAGGGTTTAACAAAGTAAATAAGGGTTAGACACGATGTCCAGCTGCCCAGGCTAAGAAAAAAAACTGTTAAAGAATAAAGTCATGACTATTAGAATAAAGTTGTAATATTAGGAGAATGAAGTAGTAATTTTATGAGAACTCCATGAAAAATAATAATAAATTAAAATGAGGAATATGGAGCATCTTGTGAAACTATACTTTAGGATCGGTTTTACAGATAAGAAAATATTTAATCTTTTAACACATTAGCTTCAAATTATAATCAGTACCAGGACTTTGAGATGATTGTGAAAACGATCTGTATCTGTTTCAAAGAAAGAAACACACAGGCTTGCCAAGTTGGTCACATCAGATCTTGATTACGCTACTGAAGACTTTGTCTTGTGTTTTATGACTTTCTTCTGGTAATATTGGTAATATTGCTAATGAGTTTATTCTCTTAAATTAAAAAAAAAATCCCCTAGTCTGGTCCTAATATTCTGTTGCAAGAAGTTGAGATACATAATTTAAATTTGAATCATTTGCTCCTCAAACAACAGGATCTCTGCACTGGGTTTGTCCACATTATTAGGTGAAAGTATGGAGAGACTTCAGACACCGAACCTCCAGATGTCCCATAATGAGGGCTTCAGTCCTGAAAACTCACAGCTGTGAGGGATTCCAAGGACTACACTAGTGATGAATCGATGATCAAATCAGAGGAGTCTCATCTTTGTTGGTTTAGGACAGACATGTCTTATCTTGCTGCATTTCATTTAAAGTTTTTATTTTTAATTTTTTGCATAGTTCTTCCTTTAAATGGGCTGGAAATCAAATCTATCTGCAAAAGACACTAAATTCACTTTGAGAAAAGAAAACCTCAACTCTGTGAACTCCACAAAAATAGAAAACACCTGGGATGTTTCACCCTCCAGGTCAGAGTTCATGGAAATCTCTGACAATCATACTTCTTTCTTTTTTCCACAGGACTGTTGTGGCAGACAGCAACAGAGACCACGGGAGGGGTGGGGGGGTCCCAGCTGTTGTAATCCTCCAGAAAATCTGATGGTTAAGCTGGTCTCCAGAGGGAAAAGTGAGAATGGTCTGTCCATGACATCATCAAACAAGTGTTCTGATCTGAGTTTAAGGACTAACACCACCACCAATTATCTAATAAACCATCTAACAGGACTGAGGGTGGCACTGTTGTCAGCAGCTCCCACTCTAGGCTTGTACGCGACACTAAAATTTCAAAGTTGATGTAGATTCTGGCTAAATAGTTGCTTGCTTTTTGGGTCAAAAATTCGTACTTCACATCTTTTGTGAAGGTAAGTTGTTTATATACATAAAGCTCTGAAAATATAACAAGTGTGATAATATTGAAATGAAGAGGAAGCCAGAGTTGAAATCATGTGTGATCATAGTGCTTGGTGCTTGTCAGAAGGTGCTTAGCTGTTGAATAGAGCATGCAGAGTTACAATAATGACTTAAAATACAAGACTTTTCTTTACTGAGGAGTTTCAGCTGGAAAAAAGCTCCTCTTCACCACTGAGCTGATCAGTCTTTCAGTTTAAAGCAAGACAAAATCTACACTGGCTTCTGCAGATGATTCAATAGAACTGCCAAGACAGTTTAGGAGATCCAATTGTCCAAATATAATAATTTAATTTTATTTGTCTTTATTCATCTTAAGGAAGTATTATGTATGTCTTAAGTTGCCACAGAAAACCAATACAACCTCTGTTGAACCTGCTTCTGGAAGGTGTCCATGTTTGAGGACTACCTCAGATCCTGAGAAAAGAACCTGATCCACAATAAACAAAGTCTTGACGAGGAAGGTGAAGTCCTCCATGATCTCCACAAGTTCAGCTCCAGGTGGTTCCGACTGCTCCAGTGGACCAGCTGATCCACGTCCTGCCTGTCTGCAGACTCATGTCTTTCCTGGAATCCCAATGAAAGTTGATGGTCTTGGAACTTCAAGGGTTTCATTCATTCAATTCAGTTTAAATCAATTTGCATGTTCGGTATGGGGGGTTACTGTAAACTCAACAAAACAATGCAAGCAATTGTCTGTCGTCCCCTGCTTGTTCAGGAGGAGTGAACGCTACAAGTCAATGACTCGATGCTGTAGGACTTTCTTGGATAGAAACTATTTAAACTAATTTGTACAATAAACTGAACTTGATGCATTGATTGATAATTAGGATCAGTTGGAATGTATGTATGATTGAATTAAAATGATTTGTTTATAAAGTGCCTTGAGGCGCTACAGAAATAAATTGAAATGAACTGAATTGAAATGATTTGTGAACCAGGAACCTACATGATCTGACCATCCCAAACATAGAAGCCAGAGCTTTAAACCAACTGAACAATGTTATTTATTCCTCAGCACTGTTCTGGTTTTGGGTTGAGGTATCAAAGTTGTTCAGTTAGTTTCTGTGAATCAACACTCTGCTCTTTCAGGGCTGCTGGGGTTTTCAGTTCAAGGTGGTTTTTGATGAATGGTCTCTTTGAATGCTCTGACTGACTTATTAAACACTTGAACTGGCTGTCAGAGGACACACTGCTGAATTCACAATTTCCTGGTTTACATCTTTCATTCTCACCTGTTTATTTTACAGTTTTCTTGAGTGTGTTTTCGATCATTTCTTGTTCCTGGGCCAAAATGCATTACATGAAGTATTTAAAGATACCTTGAGTCCCTGCTGATGATCCCTGCAGCTGTGCTTTTGGCCCCTCAGGCATTATTGTGAAACGAGGAGCTCTCAGTTACATAAATAATTTCCCCACATGCTATTTTAACCTTTACATGTCTGATTCCTTGGCAATTAAACAGTTCTGGCTGGGATGCAAACAGTGCACTAACATTTATGAAAAGAATCAAGTGAACAAGAGTACTTGATAAAACATGATTTACTGAACTGAAAGCTGGAGAAAAACATCATCAGAGAACATGTCATTTTTATTTAAACTTGAAAACTTTGATATGTTTGAAGATTTTACAACAAACTGTAAACAACTTGCATCTGAAGTGTTATTGCAGACCAATTGGAGTAATTAAAGCCAAAGTGAGCCAAGTAAACACAACAAAACATGTCTGTAACCACTGACATGTTTTTCAGGATCATCCTCCTGAAATAACCATGGACTTCTAGGGACAAACCTCTGGGCATCATCTGTAGATGAACCACCACATCTTGAGCACCAGCTCTATTCTAGATGATGAAGCTCTTCTTCTATCTCTAACCAGAGTCCAGCTCTTTTCAGAGGCTTGGATTCCAGATCTGGTTCTTTCAGTCCTGATCCAAACAGACCAGAGTAACACCCTCACTGCTGCAAAGTTTTTAGATGCTTCTTTTAAAACCATAAGAAGCTCATTTCCAGTGTTTCTCCTGGTTACAACAATTCAAAGCTGCTGAGACCAATTAAATCAGATTTTTTTGGGCTTGTTTCATCAGTCCAAAGTATTCGAGGATCTTTCAGGATGTGCTCTGCTAAAAGTCCATTACTGGTCTTTACTGGCAACTCTGTCCTGCATTCAACACCAGAAGCCTTTCATTGTTAAATGCATTTCAAAGGGCATATCTCATCATGTTAATAGACATACGATATGTAATTTTAAAAACACATCTGACAGAAAAAGAGCCTTTTTATGGATGATGACCGCATCTGTAAATCTCTGATAGTAATCACAGAACTGATTGTGTTCTTAACAAAATCCCTTTTTCAGTCAAAAACAGAGAGAATAATCATTGGGTTTTGAAGAGCCAAGGAGCACTCAGAGAGCTTTGGAAAGCTCTGGGATTAGCAGGTACAGTTTTCCCAATGAAAACAATAAGGAATCCACTCAGCCTCAATGACCTTTATGCACACTCTACACAAAACTCCACTGCTGAAGAAAAGGCCTGTTGAGAGTTGTTTAAAGTTTACTGGAGATTATTTGGACAACCCAGTGAAATACTGGGAGAACATAGACAGATGGGGATTTCCAAGCATCATGGTAGTCTCAAACAGGGAAACTCGTAACTAGTTCCAGAGAAAGAAAGTAAAACTGCCAGAATGACTTGGTCAATCACCCGACTGAATCTATGGAAACCACAATTAGTGTAAAAGACTGGATCAAAATCACACCTGAGCAAAGCATGTGACTAATTTTCTACACAGGAGACATCTTGAAGTTGTCATTACCAAAAAAGGCTTTTACCTGAACTATTCACATTTCTGCATGCATTACAGCATCATCCCAACTTTTCACCCATAAATTCAGTTCTGGACTGAGTTGCTTTGATTTATTTGTATGTGTGGATTATTTGGGTTGTTGCAGAGATCTGATTGTGATTTCATGTCAAACCGTTTAGAAAGATTCAAACGGAGAAAAACGATGATGTGTTAATACTCTTTACCTGCAGTAGCTTGAGTTAACAGCCAGACCACTAAGACGACCGCTAGTATTTTTAGCACAAAACTTTTCATATAAAACAATTATGTCTTTTACAGATAATTAGTGTCTTTTGCAGATAATTAGTTGTAACAGTGAGTTGTTGTGTGCATGCGTGTGTGTGTGTATGCATGCACATACGTGTTTGTGCGCCAAATGAAGGCGAGGACCTTTGACTGCTGCTGCCATTTGAATAATTGGTCATGTGTCTCTCTCCTAGACAAAGCTATTTGCTGAGCTTTTACTGTACTATGTTCTTTCATCCAATAGCCTTTAAAACCAGCTCAGAGCTTCTCTGTTTAGCTGTTTCTTTCCTAGATGAAGCCATTATGGGAGCCACTGCTGACATTAACTTTTCACTAACATAGAAAGTACTCCTGGATCAGTGCTTCTGTGTTTTTGTTTCTGCTCTGTCTTTTCAAACCTCCAGTTGGGGGTGGCAGATGGCCGCTTGCAGTGAGCCTGGTTCTGGTTCTGCTGGAGGTTTCTTCCTGTTAAAGGAGAGTTTTCCTTTCCACTGTTGCCCCCAGCTGGTTCAGGAGGAGTGAATGCTGCAGGTCAGTGACTCAATGCTCTGCTAGGTTTCCTTAGATTTAAAAAAAAAAAAAAAAAAAAAAAAACTTTAAACCTGTAAGAATAATGAACTGAACTTGATGTGTTGTGAAGAAACTGCAGACTGACTGAAAAAGTGTGACTGGTGTTAGAGACGGCATCCTCACAGTAACATGATGACAGCTGCACCCCTGCAGAGCAGTTAAACCCTCATTAGAAAAACAGACTGATTATGTGGGAAAAAGTGAGATTTGCACAATTATGGCAAACTAGTATAATGTACTCTGATGACATTTATTTGGAGAAATGGGAGTACTGATCCCTTTGGTCACCAGAGTAACAATGCTGGTCAGAACAGGAGCAAAAATGTTGTGTGTTTGAATGCTGCCAGAAGTTTTGTTTATTGAATGTCAGTTTTGGTCACTAGTAGTCAGTCCTTACTGTGAGCAATTACAAGCAGTCTGGAATCACCACAGAGAACTTGGTTTGGCCTCTAAAGACAACATTGCTCCTGTCTTCCTCCTCCTCACTGAATAAACCTCCAGATAAATCCTTTTTTCATGGTCTCAGATTAGACCTTCAGACTTTGCTCTCACTACTTTTGTCTCAGCTGGACATTGATGTCTGAGTTCAGTGCTCCAGATGTAATGTTATCATTCTTTAGTAATGTGGAAATGAGTCTAATTAATGTGAGTTACAAGCAGTAAGACAGTTAGAAGGGAAATATAGTCATAATGATGATATAAAAACTCTTTTACATAATGAGTCCTCTCATATGGAGTACAAGAAGCTGAAAGCAGAGAATGATTCTTTTATCTCTGTGAATATGAACATCAGTCAGTTTATGAAGTGAACGTGAAAACTCCTGAACTAAAAGATGAGTTCAATCTTTAGGTAACTGGTGTTGAGACTTCAGTGAACATGTTGATCTCTCCTCTAATAGCCAGATACTGAAAAGAGCAATAATCACATGATATTAAAAGTCAGCTGCTGCACCTTTGAGGCAAACTGTCAGGGACTATGTTTCCTGGTCCAACCAAGCCAAATATTAGCCAGATGAAAGGCATAGAAGTCATGAAGGTTTTATTGTATAGACAGGAAGTTTGGTGCTAGTGTGGAAACACATTTGAGAGCTTTATTTGTTCCCTCGTAATGCCTATAATACCTCAGCTGTGGTGGTGATGGATGTGGCTTCCTCCTGTTCTTCTTAGAGAAGAAGGTCCAACTGCTGCTCTGACAGCAGGAAGCTGAGGTTTGTCACTGCAGCAAAGCTCTTCAACACCAACAGGAAATATCCTCACAACAAGGTTCTTTGAAGGTTTGTTTTGAGGACCCACTAATGTGTCGGAAGATCAGATCCGGGCCCAGCTGAGACCAAATAGGCTCCATCAGCAAGAGGAGACCTCCAGATGATCAGATCAGAGCTGTAAGGACTGCTGGATGGAGGTTTGTCATCAAACATCTGGTTCTGTAGTTTCTTTGGTCTCTAGCAACAGGTTCTGTAGCTGCCTGCTATTTATTGCTCCGCCAACAACCATAAAACACAGATTCCCAACTGACTCCAGCCTCTCCTGCTCCTTGGTTTCTCTTCTAATTCTTCTCCAAACTGAAACTCAAAAGCTTTGATCATGACGGGGATCTGGGAGGACTCATGTTTATCTAGCCGTCCGTCCATGATGAGTGAATAAATGAACAAATGCCAGAGATAAATCTCATGAGACAAATGTTTCAGGATCAGCTCAACTTTGTTTGGATTTTAACTGAACTGAACAGAACAAGCACACCAAAATGGCTCCATCTTCCAACACTTGAACTTTCTTCATCCAAACCTTTCAGGTCAGATGGTCACCTGTGAGAAACTGATGGAATTCCATGATGAAGGAGCCCATCTTAGGAATATTTTCAACCCAGACACAGGAGGAACCCCTCTAAATCAGTTCAGAACAATTAAAAAGCAGGATTTTTCAGGGTAGTCCAGAGAGATCAGGTGGTGATTTGGCCGCCTGGATTCAGGATAAAACTGATTTATGAGTTTCTGAAGTTTATGCACACCTTCATCTGAAGGACTCTTTAAAGTCTCACTATTGTCCAGCAGCTGCAAATGAAGTTCAGTAAGGTGTGGTCGTAAAGACTCCATCTGATGCTGGGCTTGGCATGTTTTCAGCTGCACTTTCCAACAGGGCTCCTGGGAAAAGCTGTATACCCGGTTTGCAGGTCAAATCTGGAAAGAGTTCATTTGTCAGACCTCTGGATCCTGAGCAGGAGTCCCGCAGGGAAATATTGACATAAATTCAGCTGAAGGCAGAAACAGTTGGCAAATTGTGAGAATTTTAACTCTTTGCATTTGTTGACTTTGAATGAACCCCAGAGCAGAAAACATGTGGAACTAGCAGCATACTGAATCTGTGGAGACCGACTGGGTCAGAACGGATCATTTTAGTCCAAATCTGGGTTATTTGAATGTCAAAGTTTAGATATTTTGCCTCTAAATTCTTCTATCAAGCAGCCAGAATTTCTCTCCATCTCTGGAAGTTGTGGAGATAAATCACTCTCTGGGTTTTCTGACGCTTTTTAAAGTTACATATGTCAAATCATCAAAGAAACACTAATATCTCACAAAGATAACCTGGGGAGTACAAACAGAAAGCTGTTTAAGTGATAAGGATATAAATCCCTCCAAACTAACCTGGTTCTATGTGAAAAAGTATTCACACCCTAACCCTTGTAACTGGTTCTTCCTCTTCAGCAACCGCTGATAACATTAATATCACCGGGGATGACCTTTGACCTGCTCTGCTCTGCTGAACTGACTTAATTCAGAGACACTGGAGGGTTTTCCAGCAGGAACGACCTGGATAAGGTGATCCTGTTGCATCTCAATAGGAATTAAGTTTAGACTTTGACTAGGCCACTCCGAAACCTTCAATTTGCTTGAGTCTTTTGTTTTCCCAACCATTCAGAAGTGGACATGCTGGAGCTTTTTGGATCTTTGTCCTGCTGCAGAACCCAAGTGATCTTGAGTTTAAGGAATAAATATTGACTTATTCTGCATGGAGGACCTTAATGCTCATCTCTGAGCAGCAGGACTGCAGGATTGGGCCAAATGGTCAAAGGAGGACTCAGGACTTTCTGCTGGTGCTGCAATTTTATTTTTCTTTCTTTCCCCAGCAACCAAAGTGTAATTGTAAAGATGTAGGAAGGGGAAAAATATATTTTTAAAAAATCTGTAGAAAAATAACTCCCGGTGTTTACAACTTAATAAAACTAAACTTATAACCAAATATAGACAACAGGACTGGAAGCTGTGGCACTCCAGTCCTGCTGAGGCACAAATCTGGCAGGAAGCTTCCCCACCTGGGTTTATACAGGATGCCCCTCCTCCAGAAAAACCCACCAGTAATTACTTTTCATTCACAGTTACAAATTATAAATAATCCAACTTACACATAATATTGACCAATATCCAAATATACTGACAAAACCATGACATAATTAAATAGTCTGGTTACACACACCTACTGTGGTTCTCTTCTTAAACATGATGTAACAAACACAAACACCCCTCGGCAGGCATTAAAGTGGAACGTTCCACAATCAGCCTCTCCATATAAGGCTCTGGAGGCATTTTGTTCTGGTTGGACAGAGAGGCTTGGGAAACACATGAAGGGAAGATGAAAACACTTCTGAACCAACAGGGGATTAAAATCATTTGCTTCACCATAAAGTACAAACAAAACAGCACCATTTTGTAAGCCTGTCAAATGTAGCAAAATAAACAGGATTGTAATCATTGTCCACAAACATGTAAGTTACTCAACTGAGGTCATAGGTCACCCCATGACAATGACTAAGCTTACATCTTCAGCTTAATTTTATTCTTCAATATTTATTTTATTTTGATTTGAAATATCTAGACTTCTCTGTTTTTTAATCATTGAGTGATTATCAGACATTAGTTGGTTTATATTTTTCTTGCTGTTTTTTGCATTTTTGTTTCTGACAATGTTGCAAATAAAGTTTTCAATAACTGACATCAGCTCTGAACTGCGTCTCAGCCTTGATTTCCTATTGGCTGTTGGCAAGCTGTACCTCAACGTGGGTCGGTAATCAGTTCACAGAACCTGACCGCAGCGTCCTCATTCGGCTCATTGGCTGAGGGTGGAGTCAGGTTGACTTTGTGTTTATATGTACTTGGATGTATTTACATGTGGTTTATTTCAGGGTTTGTTGTTATATTTTCGTCATATTTCATCAACTCAACCTAACAGCTGAGCAGGAGTGATTCCAGGCTGAGGATCTTTGTTTGCATCAGTCTGAACAGGAGCTTCAGCTTTGATCTGTAGCTAAAGCTATAAAAACAACAGGCTGTCGGTCTTGAACCAAACTTTGCTGAGAAACTAGAGTCAAAGCAGCAAATAAAGAATGTTTCTAGAACTTCACAGTTTAACCAGGTTTAGAGGGTAAACTAACAGCTCCTGGTTTCAGTTTCAACAAATGTTTACTGTAATTATCTTCCTGTAAGTTGACTCTGAAACACCAATCAGTGAGCTCTTCATCACCCTCTCCTCCCTCACAGAGAGCTTCAGTTTAATGTTTCCAGAAGGAGGAACTCCAAAAAGAGCTGATTGGACAGAGATGAGGAGAAACGATGTTAGAGTCTGCAAAGCATCATGAACATTAAAAACAGCCAGTTATGGACTGGAAGCTAAAGCCAATATTGATCAAATCAGAAACATCATCTTCCACTTCTGGATGGGCTGCTTTACCCTATCACTCCTATTAAGGTAATGCGTTCTAAAGCTACAGGCTGGCAATGAGCAGCGTGTGTGTTGAGCGGCTGACTGCAGGCTCTACTGGAGCAGGTAGCCTGGCTAATATCAGCGCTAGAAGAGGCAGAGCAGCAAACAGGAAAATTTACCAGAGTTTGTTCTAGTTTGTTTAGGTCAATATATCAAAATAACTTGAAATAAGTGTTTGTATGTAACATTATTAGAACTATACTAATTATTTTAGCAGCAGTGGAAAGAAAAGTAAAAGCTGTTGGATTAAGATTTATATTTTAGTCTTAGTGTGGACTTTGTGATGCCGGCTTAATTTTACTTAATATCCAACCAGAACAATCTTATAACAATAATAATAATAATAATTCTCTTTATTAATAAAGATCAACAAAATGACATTTTACACTTGACCAGCTAACATAATTTACTTCCTGTTTAGCAGCGCTGCATGAGTTTCCTCTATAGTAAAACTCCCTGGATAATAAATAATCACTCACACACACACACACACACACACACACAGAGAGAGAGAGAGAGAGAGAGAGAGAGAGAGAGAGCTGCTCATGGTCTCAGTTATGCCCAGATTGTTCTGTGTATTCACAGTTCTGTTGGAGCCAGTCTTCAGTATTCCCGGGCCTCCCGGAGCTCCGTCTGGAACGCCGCTTCGGCCGGGTTCTCCATGCACTCCAGCCCGTTATTCGGCGGCCTCACCGAATGAAACCGACTCCAGTCTCCTTTGCACAGGATCCAAGGCAGGACGTCCACCTTGTAATGCAGCTCCGGGGAGAACTCGGTGCTGATCAGGTCCGGCGCTCCGGCTCCTTTGCCACGTGTGATCAGCCTCGTCCGGTCGTCGTAGCAACAGTGCTGCGCCCCCAGCGTCGTGCTGTCGTAGGACAGCATGGAGCGGATGCAGAACCGGGCCGAAGGCTTGTAGATGTCCAGCCGTTCTCTCGGTCCGCTGGCGTCTCTCCAGCGGTAGGTCCTCCGGAGCCTGGAGTCCTGGATGTTGATGGCACCGTAGATGACCTCAGAGGGGAAGGAGCAGGGGCAGCTGGGCAGCTCGCTGAGCACCTGCTGGAGGTACTTCTGGAGGAACTCGTTTCTGCAGCTCAACCACTTCTCACAGCTGTCCACACCTGAGAGGGAAACATCACATTTAGTGGAAAAGCGGAATCATTTATTAGCCTCCAGTCTGGTTTGGGTTTTAACCCTGAGGTTGACTCAGGAACCTGGAAGAAGTCAGTAAAATGTTTTTAGTTTCAATCAACATAGCTAATCTATGAGAACAATAAAATGGAGTAAAAAGAGACAAAGCAAGTGCAGTGATTGACTTTAGCTTAGCTTGCTACTTCAGCTCCCTTTAAATTGAGAAGGTCGTAGTTTCCACTCAGTCATTTATAAACTGCCTGACCAAAAAACAAGGCAGCACCTGAATTTAACTGAGCAAATTGGTGTGAGCTTCCTATTGGATCGTTCCTGCATGGACAGCTGTCTTCCACCTGCAACAAGTTATTTAACCCCAGCTGATGAAATGAGGAGCTTCTCATTTCTTAAACAACCAGGTGGAAAGACATCCTGTGGTTAGAGAAAAGATGCTAGTCTGTTTAAAAGAGTCCAACCTTTGGCATCAAGCAGAGGAAACATCTAAGGAGAAGCATAAGCAACTAAAAATTGGGTTGAGAACAGTCCAACGTTTATTAAAAACTGGAAGGAAAGTGGGGAACCATCGTCTTTGAGGAAGAAATGTGTTGGGGGGAAAAAAAAAAACCCTGAAAGACTGATCAGCCATCTCTGAAACATTTGGTGACTGTTCAATAGTGACAGAGCATTTCTACAATATGAAGGCAGCTCCAGGGATTGGGACTGAACAGCTGTGGAGCCATAGGAAAACCACCACTAATCAGTGAGGCTAACTGGAGGAAAAGGCTTCAATCTGCAAAGAAGCATAAAGATTGGAGTCTGGAGCAGTAGGAGGAGGTCATGTGGTCTGAGTCCAGACTGACCCTCTTCCAGAGTGATGGAGATGATGCTCCCATCGTGCCAAGTGTCCACTGTAGCAGCCTGTGGGGGCAGTGCTGAGATCTGGGGTTGCTGCAGCTGTTCAGGTGCAGCATCAGCAACTTTATGAGGTCAGCTGACCACCTGAAGATCCTGAACGAGTAGGTTTTTCCATCCATGGATGGTTTCTTCCCTGATGACACGGAGATATTCCAGGATTCATCAGGAGTCATTTTCCCACATGGATCAGCCTCCAGAGTTCAGACCTGAACCCCACGGAGAATCTTTGGGATGTTCTGGAGAAGGCTTTGAGCAGTGGCTGGACTCTCCCATCATCATCATCAACAACACAAGATCCTGGTGAAAAATTAATGCAACATTGGATGGAAATAAATCTGGTGACGTTACAAAAGCTGACTGAAACAACCTCACAGTGAATGTGTGCTATAATCAGAGCTAAACCCAACAAAGTATTAGTGTGACCTTTTTTAGGGGGGCAAGGCAGGAGGTGTACTTTATTACCATTGAGCCAATATGGCTGCCTGCATTTCCTGCTTTGATCAACTGGGTCAGTCTATGGTCTCACCAGAACCAATCATATACATCAGGCAACTTGCTGGTTCTGATGGAACAGTTTTTACAGCTGGAAGAAAACAGATTTTACCTTCATGTAATATTTCAGGACTTCAGAGAATAAAAAAGCTCAAACTAAAGAAAAGCTTTAAAGAAACAAGGGAAACAATATCAATAAGGACCAATTGGAGAACATGACCCTAAACTACAATAAACACTTGTTTTAAACTAAGTCTGAGCTCAAGGTGTCAGAAGTTCATCTCCTGCAGTAGTCTGAGGTAAGATGTCCGACACAGGCTCAATCTAGTGTTTGCAGAGGAAAAACACTGATCATTTTCTGTGGCTGGTGTTTTGCAGCAGGACATCAATAAACCAGAAACTACAACCGGCCTGCTGGGAGGAAAGTATTCACCGTCAGGGTGCTAGGTGAAGTGAAAACATACATACTGGAGTCAGTGGTGTTGGTGGGGTGGACTGACATCACCTCAGTCGCTGTGATCACAGCATCTACAAGACAAAGACAGAAAGGTCATTGCTGACTGGTGGTCTCTCTCTGAGTCAAGATTCAATCAGTTCGAAGTGGTGCCTCCTCTCATTCAGCCCCAAGGTGGAAGAAGATCCACACATTTCATTGTTTTATGTAGTTCCTGCAGCCACAGTCACAGTCAGTGGTTTTAGTCACTGTGGAGAAAAAGTTAAACCTATTCATCTGCTTGATGTGTGATGATGTGGATTCTCTGTTCAGCTTGTTGAATATTAGTTAAATTGAATGAAAATCAAACACTATTGAATGTGTCATTATTTTTAAAAATTGAAGGGTAAAAACGGATTCTGACGGGATTTTTTTACCCCATCAGTCAGTGGCAGTTTCTGATATGGGCGACACTGGCAGCTGCCCAAGGTGGCTTCTCGACTAGGGCGGCATGAGCCCCCCCCAACACACACACACGATATGCCCCGCCGCATGCTTCTCTCAACATAACGCGCTGCGCTCAAAGCAGTCAGACTCAGAGGCGCTGCCTGCAGCTGGTGAACACCTCTTCTCTCCTCCCCTCCACCGTCAGATAGAGCTCTGCCCTGGTGGCAGCTGGCTAACCATCCAGGCAACAAACAAAATGAGTGTGTTTATCTCCTAAACCTCAGAAGCAAAAGATAAAACTTCTCTTCCCTCTGCTGTGTCTTAACAGAGCAGCCAATCGGAGCTAGACCCTTCCCTGCTACGTCTTCCGTGGCCGCCACCAGCTGAATGTTTGAAATGTAGCACTTAGATTAAATAAAATAAAGAAATAAATACATTTAAATGTATCTCAGTTATTACATTTGCTATAATTGTACCTGATGACTTCTATTTGACTCGTGTCTTTTTTACTGTAAATATAGACAGGTTCTGTCTATTAAATATTTAATTTAGATACATAAATAAGCCCAAATGAGCTGGGTAACATATTCATATACTCCTAAAAAGGCTGAGTATTAACAACAGCCTTGGAAGGAGGAACATCTTATCCTGCTCTCTCTTGTTCTAATTTGATAGTTTTACCGGTTAAGCTACTTAATATACCCAGTTTTTATAGTTACTCTTACATTGTCTACCCTCATAACTGAATTACTTCAGATTTAAGGACTGGGGTTTTTTTATTTTACTTAATTTTTTGCCCTATTTTTTTTACCTCCAAGATAAGCATGAGCAAGATGCCTCTGGTCAACACCGGGGACATTAAAAGTGTTATACAAAGACTTCAATCGATAGAACTGAGGGTTTCTCGACTGGAGGTAAACGTCGAGATCAATGCAGGCTCTGGAAATGAAACAACTCTACCGATTACTCTAAACAACAAACAACCTCCATCCACTTCAAGAAGCAGCTCACCCACCTGGAACTGTCTTGGAGCTAAGCCGAAAAATAAATCTCATCATTTGGATCTGACTAGACGTCTAACGGGGCGGACCCCTCACCAAGATGATACAGCATGGCCAGCATCGAGCCGAAACTTTCCCTTTTCAACACCAGCACCAAAGAAAAGACAACCAGCAGCTGAAGCTGACATGATTCCAGCTTCCTTGATTCGGGTACCAAGGACTGCAGCTGGAAATGCACTAAACTCCACTGGAATTCCACTGAAAAACAGGTTTGCTGCTCTGCAGCAGAAGCCTATAGCGGACACCTCTCCTCCAAACATCAACAAGAGGTATGAGACAAGACCAACACATCCAACTTCTAAAGTGACCCAGAAACCAAAATTAATGCCAAAAGGTCTTATTGTCGGGGATTCAGCCATGAATTGAATTGATCGTCTTTGTAGCACAAAGAGAACGAAGATAACCTGCTTCCCAAATGATACCGTGTCGGATGTAACGGAGAAAATACTCCCATTAATCACTGGTTAGCTGAGCATTGAGAATCTAATCATTCACATTGGAGCCAATGGTCTGGCCAAGCAAAAATCTGAAATTTTGAAAAAGGACTTTAGGCATCTTCTAAGCACAGTTGGAAATCAGAAAATGAAGGTGTTTACCAGTGGACCAATACCGAAAGCTGGACGTGGAGATGAGAATTACAGCAGACTGCTTATGATTAACAGATGGCTCATTAAAGAATGCTCTTCCAAATCCGTGAACTTTGACAATCACAATATTTTCTGGGAGTGCTGTCATCTCTTCAGACAATGCGGAGTCGGCCTAAATAAAGAGGGGAAAAAACTTTTCGCTGCCAATATCTTCAATGCTGTTAACAACATAAGGCCATCTCCCCAAACACAGGACAATGTAAACAATGACATCACTGCCCCAGCAAAGATTGTAGAAGGACAATCACAAACCCAGCAGGCGCACAATGTTCCAAAACAAGCCGATAGGCAGCCATCTCCCAGAATACCAGCTGGAAATGGAGCTGAGAGGGGAGGAGCCCCCCCTCCTCGGCACCCCAACAACACCTACTGGGAGCCAAGAGGAGGACCCATCTTCTCAGGGCTAAGACAGTACTGGAAACACAGAATAGCTCAGAAAATTCGTCACCAGAACTGATGTTACTCAACTTCAGTGAGAAAATGGACCGCCAGGTATTGCTAGGAACTTCCCTCTTCAGTTCCCAAAAAGCATGATTCTTGAGTTCCGAATCACCGGGTTCTGGCTTAACAAAAGAATCCGAACAACATCGACTCTGTATTTCTAAAGTCTGAAACGGGAGCCCAGACATTAGTAAACCTGTCCTTCTCCAGAAAGCATCTGGGCCCCTGGCGGTAAGATACAGGAGCATTCCTGTCAGAATTACTAATAGAGAAATAGCAAAGAAATGCAGAGGTCTAAAATCAAATCTCAGATTAATCCCCTGTCTTAATCAACCTCAAGGTGTAGAATTATCTACCCCAAAGACATTTAAACGAATGCTTTGAACAAATCAATGTGTGGAGGTGCCAAAACTTTCTTCAGCTGAACAGAAACAAAACTAAAGTTATTATCTTTGGACCTAAAGAGGAATGATAGAATTCCCAAAGACTTACACAAAACTCTCTTGCTCCTAAACAGGAAGTCAGCCATCTTGGATTGACCATGCCATTTTGACCTGATTTTGGCCGTGTTTTGTTTCTGTATTTGACCAAACTCCTCCTAGAGAGTTTGATCGATCAGCTTGACAATTGGTGAGTTTGCTCATAAGGCATGGGGGATCTAAAGTTACCAAAATCCTGAACTTTCTTGCATGCTGAAGGGACAGGGCCTGGCGTCTACCTTTGACGACACGGCAAAAATATAAACATTCCTATAACTCCTCCGCTTGGAGGATGTAAAAAGGTAGGTCGGTGGTGGTGCGAGGCTGTGGTGGTGCTGGGCTGTGGCGGCACAAGACTGTGGCGACCTCCGGCATCTCACTGTGGCCATAGGTTTGGCTCTAATTTCCACAATGATCATGAGATCTGCACCAAATTGAACATGATGGATATTAGTCAAACCCTTAAAAGGATATTTAAGCAAAAATTTGCATAAATATCCTCCACAGCGCCCTCTAAAAGCATTAAACTAATCATCCCCAATCCATGCTTTGACTTTGATTTTGATTATGAAATTCAGTACACATGTAACTTGTCAGGACCTACCAAAAAGTTTCATGGAGTCATGGTCCAAACCCCAGAGGAAGTCGGCCATTTTGGATCAAAGCAACCATTTTGTCTCTTTTACACACATCGTATCTGAGCAATGTCCTCCTCCAGCTGTTCATACAGACTTCAGAATCACTCAGAACAGTCTTGAGGCATTGGCAATCAAAAGTTATCAAAAGCTTTTTGCTACATCACAGCATGTGGGCGTGGCCAAGGCTTAAAATCTGACCATTCGCCATAAAACATCAAGGTGGAATAACTTCCACACACATCAGCCCTAGACCAAACTTTGTGTGTCATCACAGAACACCACTGAACTGTTTCACATGGTCAATGACATCACTTTAACTCCACCCACTTAGTGACTAAGTGACTTGTAATGATAGATGTGTTCTTTTTACACTCAGTCTCACATGTTTCAAGCTGTCTCTGATGACAGAACAAGTTCATGTTGAATCCTACTCTGAACAGTGACTGTTGGATGGACCACGTGGGTGTGACAGCGTGGCGAATTTCCATATCTCACCCTCTGCATACGTTTGGCTCTAAATCACACATTTATTATCTGATTTGCTCCAAACTGGACAAGAATGATTTTTGTCAACCCCCAAACAGCTCATTGGGGTTATATTGGAATTTGAATCAACTCTGCCCCTAAATTATTCCAAGCAGCTGTATCTCCCTGATGCTTTTTCATATCCGCACACAATTTTTTGTGCTTCCTCGTGGACGACGGTTTAACACATCAGTGTGGTAATTGATGACATCACTTTAGCGCCCCCCCACTGAGAATAAAGTCACAGGTTTCTATGGTCAACCCTCCATAATGATTTCAACTGACATTTTCAAAATACTCAAGGAGATCTCCATTAACTGTTTGCCAACAAATAAGAAGTGGCTATAGCTTTCATCAGGAAGGTTGGATTTCCTTCATATTTTGATTACTTCTCACCAAAGCTCATCTGAGCCAGCCTAATGTAACATCAAGGCTCGCTCATTGTACTGGCAAGAGGCAAGGCTTTATGGCAGTACGGAATGCCTGTGATCACGACAAATTGGAGCAGCACTGAGCTGCAAGGGGCATTTGAGGCTAAAAACAGCTTTAATTAAATCTTGTTATACATTTTTATTTCAAGCTTCATATTAACAATATTAGATTTTTACTCAAGGTTCTCAAACCATCTCCTGACCTTAACCCTGCTGTCTCAGCATCTCATCCCAACATGAAAAACTTTTAGTCGATTTTATTGATTCTGTCGACTAACTGCTGCAGTGAAACTGAATTTGCACAACATTGCCAAAAGGAAATCAAACTACTGGACCTTTGGAAGGCTGATTTATCATCAGTGGATCAGAATGGCCCTAAACTAAGATTTGTGTCTGTGTCTTACTGGGACAGTTCTCCAGGTCACGTGTGTGATTTAGTTGCTGTGCATGCATAACCGCAGGATCGGGTTCGTTTCTGAGATCCAGGTCCACAGGTGACGCTGCACGGAGCCCAGTCACCCCAGTCTTCGTACTCTTTAAAAAAAAAAAAAAAAAAAAAAAAAAAAAAAAACACAGGCAAAAAAGATGGATGGGGGGGAGGACTGAAGTATTGGGAAGTCTGTTGAGGGTGCCCTTTGAAGTTAACCTCGTAAATTCCTCCCTCAGATGGGGTACAATTAAGGAGAGCCTGAAAAGAGCCGGGACCAACAGTGTGGGACCTCTGAGACAGACTCCTTGGTGTTTAAACACAGGAATTTCAGGGGGGGTTCAGGGCTGAAAGAGGTTCTTCCTGCAGAGAGAGTGATGACGGCTGTAAACGAGTGAAAACAAACCGTCTGCAGAGTTTTCACTTTAACTCGGCTGCAGAGAGTCGGCTTGGTGAAGCCTGGAGATGGACTGAGGTGGAGGTTTTCGCTGGTTTATTTGCTCTCTTTATTAAATTTGCAGTGAAGGAGAAGTTCTGCACCATAAATCATAGCTGCTTTGTTACAGCTGGAGTAAATCTGCAGGTGAAGGAAGACGGGGTCCTTTCTGGATGTTTGTCCAACGTTCAAAGACTATCAGATGTGTCCACACAAACTGGAGAGTGGAGGAACTTCATCACCTCATGGGACAACTAACTAGTGTCTCCAACCCTGCTCCCCATACCTTCATGAAGAGTAATGTCTGTGATGTCTTACCAAAGCTGTCCTTGGTCTCCCAATTTTTGTTCCAGCGTTTCCCCCCATGTGCACCCACTCCACTCAGGACAGGATCCCCTGGATCATAGCTGTAGTCCTCAGACTGTTCTTCGGACCCAGCTCCTCCCAGTCTGTTCTCCGGCTGCTCCGGGTACTCCCAGAACAGAGGCCAGAACAGCTTACTGTGGCTGTTGATCCACTCAGAGGATGAAACGGACCAATCATTCCGCTGGTTCTCCTTGGCAAGGTCCATCTCCACCTCTGTCTCTGTCTGGGAGTCCTCCATTACTTCGATGGTCACCTAGAAGAAGCAAAGAGTCCTGGATGAACGGAAAGGTTTCAAGCTGTCACCCAAGGTTTTCTGCAGGCTAAATCCAAGTCCTCAATGTTAGTCCAAGTCTCCATTTATTCTAACAGTTTCACCAAGAAGCTGCATGAACAGCTGGGAAAAAGCCCCTTTAAATGTTTCAGATCAAAGATAACTTTAGTAAATAGGAAAAGCTGTTTTCAGATGATTTCATTGATTAAGGTAAAAATCCCAACCCAACCTGACCCAGTAGGTCAGGTTGGGTTGGGAAGAGAAATACATAAAATTTAGAAGAGATTAAAGGAAACATGTTTATTTTACTAAAGAAGAAGTTTAAATCTGAGCATTATTGTTTTCCCATAGAGGAGCAGAGTCAGCTGAATACGGATCAACCAGGAAGACGTCGAACAATGTCTGAAAGAACATGAATGTTCATGAAGGCATAAAGTCATTCTAAACAATTAAAAAGCAGCTAATGCTGGGCCAACAGCCAATGGAAACAGGTGGTCTAGTCCACCAGCCAGGGGCTTCCCTCCCATTGGATAAGAGCAGCTACTGCAAGAAGCTGAGGCCCAGCTCCTCAGCCAATGACCCCTCATCAGTCTGGCGAAGTCCCCCTCTGCTGGATCTCCTGGTGTTTGCTTCGGGCTAACAGGTCGGCAGATGATGCCGTCAACTTTGAACTACACTTCATCCTGGACCACTTCAAGCACCGTGGGACATACCCCAGGCTCCTGTCTGCAGACCTCAGCGCCCCCTTCAACACCATCAATCCAGACATCCTCCACCAGAAGCTCATAGGGCCTCCACCCATCAGTGGACCACCAGCTACTTCCACATAAGGTCCATCAGCACTGCTGATCTAGTTAGATGATCTAAAGCTCCATCCTTGAAGTTCTGATCATCTCCACTGCCCCCTGAAGGCTGTGTGAAGAAGCCATCTTGCAGGGCTATGAAACTAAACTGAGGCATTGAAACCAGCTGAAGACGTTTGTGTCCTGATGCTCGGCTGGTTTCTGGTTTCAGAGCGGTCCAACAGAACAACAGGCTTCTGTATTCGTTAGGAACTCTGTGACTGGTGCTGCCATCATGTTTAAAATCTGTTTTTATGCTTCAGCTGCGTTTTGTGTTCGTGGCCATGAATGCCCCCTGTTTCCACACAGAAACCCTGTTTTCAGCAGCTTCAATGTTCCAAGAAGCCCAGTCTGATGTGAAATCAGATCCTTGATTGCATTTCAGTGTTTTTTTACAGGCAGAAGAGGTCAGGATGGAGCAGATTCCTCCAGCGGACATGTTGGTCTAATCTCAGAGTCAATGAGGGCCATGGAGGCTGTTTCAGGTTAGTTTACATCAAAATCAGATTCCAGATGAATGAAAGAGGCTCATTGTTCGCTCCAGGAGGAGATGGACTGATAACAAGTCCAAGCACCTTCAACTGATCAGGATCTCCATAAAATCCACAAGTTCAACATTTCTTCAGACTCCCTGAAGGTTTAGTCTTTATTTCTTTAGGGGTGCCGGGGCTGGTTTTCACTGACCCCCACCAGGTCCAGCTCTTTGTGGAGCCACCTGGTTTCTGGTGTCAGGAACACGTCTCAGAGTTCAGCATGTGAGGATGCCGTCTCATCTGTTTCACTTCTCCTCTGCACACCATGGAGAGCTGAAGATCAGGACAGCTAAAGGTCCTGAGAAGGTCCTGATGGCTGGACTCAAAGCTGCTGCACTGACAGGAGGTGAACTATTCCTACCTACCTGGATGTTGGGGTTCTGTGAGCCCACATCTGCGTTGCCCAGATCGGGGAAGTTCCTCAGATCCAGGATGAAGGCTCCAGGCTCCTCCTCCTCGGGTGCAGGTGGAGGGATGGAGTCCTGGTGATGGGACCAGTGGCGTCTCGATGTAGAGGAAGATGGAAAAGGAAGGGTCTGCAGAAGGTTTTCCTGCTGAAGATGTTCCAGATTCAGATGATCTTGTCGTTCCTCGGCTCTGATCTGCAAAACAACAAAGAAAGTAGTTCTGTTGGACGGAAACAACAGTGGTTGAAACGATGAAGGATCTTCTCAACACATGGAGATCATGGTTTCAGCAGAAGGTCCAGCTACAGTAGTAAACAAAGTTCTGGATGTGTTCCTGAATAAAACGGTTAAAGGAATGTTCTCTGGTTTCAAAGGAACTGATGTTCTGGTTTCAGCTGCGACCCAATCAGAGTTCTGACAGAGCAGAACCATTTTCTGGATCCAGAAGCTGCTGGTAGAACCTAAGCTCCTCTGAGAACGTTGAGCTTGTTTCCGTCAGGAAGTTTTCTGGTCATTAGTGTTTTCCTGCCTGCCGGCCCGTCTCCCAGGTCAGGTTTCTGTATTTTTAGCTAAACGGTTAAAGCTGAGCAGCTTCAGGCATGTTGGTCGCGGGTTTCATTTCCTCTGAGCGAGCGTCAGCTGGAGGCTTGGACTTTCTGCCTCAGATTAAAACCAGCAGCCAAACTCTTCATTTCACCACTTCTATGAAATGAAGCAGCTGGTTGAAAATGGTTCAGAATCAGAACCAGAGGCTCTTCTTTATTAGCGAACACAGAACATCTTCCCGTGGGCCGTCCAAGGGTCTGACTGGACAAGAGGAAGATGATAAAGCAAATAAAACTGTTATAGATCAGGAATAAGATGTCTTAAACTGGAGAGGAAATAGTGAAATTAACATGGATTTCAACCAGCAACCCAAACCAGCAGTTTGCGGTGGTGTTCCCCAGGGTTCAGTCCTTGGCCTCCTAAAAAGACCACCAAAATAAAATCTGTTTCTGTGTTTTGGAGCAGATATGTAGACGTTTCCCTGCTTCATTCAGATCTTCTGGGTCCAGCTTCCTCATCTTCATATCTATCCTACTCCAGCTGTGCATGAGAACCTCCTGGAGTACCAAGACCAATGTCTGCTTGGATCTGAAGCTTCAGACTGAAGGAAATAAAAAAACTGAGACTTTTCCTCCTTCAGTTCAAACTGATGAAAATTCCAGAGTCATCATCTCAGCAGCTGCAAGTCCTGAAGGAACCAATCACAGACCTGCATGGAGGAGCAGGACATGTCCATCCTGCTGCTCCTGGTCCACCTCTGGGAGCCGCTGAAGCTCCAGGCAGAACGTCTTCCAAAGGTGCTGTCGGGCTTGTAAATCAGTGAAGCAAGCAGAGATTCCAGAACATCCTAGATGGATGAAGTCTGACCTGAAAATCCAGCAGCAGCAGATCTGCTCAGGGCTATAAATTATTTCAGTTTCATGACTAAATGCTCCTGTTTCCTCTGTCAACACCAAACCTGTCAGCTGAAGGGCAGACTGGGGACAGGTCGGGTTCTCCAGGGAGGAGATGGAGAGGAACATCTGGCTTTCCTTCATGGAGGTCTTCAAGCTCTAACCTCGTATGGATGAATGGATGGAAACATCCTATCAGGTGATGGAGATGTGGAGTTACCCCACAACGTAGCTACCAGGTGTCTCACATCTGATCCAGATTAAGATCTTCTAATCCAGGGATTTTATTCTGAAGCAGATTTTTCTAAAATTGGAACAAAATCTGGAAAAATTGAGAATTTGATTCAGGAAATTATTGAAAAATTAAGAAATGATTAAAAATAATCATGGATTTCATCATCCATCGTTCTGATTCTTTTATTTCACTTCCTCCCAGAACCTCTGTGTGTAAACTCCTCCAGAAACACCTGTTAAACACATAACCAAACCCACATATTTATAATCTACCGTGTTGTTGTGACTCTTGTTTACTTTCATGTTATTTTATTTGTTGTTCTTTTGTTTACTTGTTTATTTTATGAACCAAATTCTTGCTACTGGTTGTTTATTCACCAAATGGTCAATAAAAAGGTTTTTAAATTAAGAAAAACAGAAATTTGTTTTGGTCCACTGGTCCACCCCAGGCAACTGTAGTCAAACCGTCTCTGTGGACGTCTCCCTCGGCTGGTCTCAAGTCTTTTTGCACTTTATCTATTGAGTCCATTTGATGAATCCTGAAGAGAAATTCAAGTTAATTTTGGAGCCGTTGGTGTTCTCCATCCAGCATTCTGTATTTTTAAATTCATGTGTGAGGATGGAGATAAAGAAGAGAAGACGAATCAGGACTGACAGTAGGCAGTAAGTTGGTCTATTATTAGGTGGAAGTGAAGGAACAGGCACTTAATCTTTAGTGATTAACTAAAATATCATTGTTTTAAAGGTGCATTAGTGAGATCAGTCATTACTTTAAAGCTATTAAATAATTCTTGTTTGACCAAAAGACTTAGTAAAGAAAACAGGCTTGACCCAGTCAGCAGTGAGCTCTGCTAAAGACGGTGTTGAACTCAGTCTGATGCCACAAATGGACGACATGAAACGATTTACTGTTAATATTCTGCTGCTGTTAATATTCTAATAGTCCTGGCTGCTGCTACTGTTACAGTTTAGTAAATTACAGTTTTATTTAGTTTTTGACGGAGCTGACCACCTACAGTAACATGAAATAAAAGTCTAATAATAAAGTCTTGTATTTCTAAATCTACGTCATATTTACACACCTGCACATTGTAGCCCCCCAGAAATTTTCAATGTGTCCACATAGACCTCAGACAGTAGGAGTTGCGCCCCTGTGTCCAGGATTCATTTTCTGAATCTTTGCATTCAGAACCAAAGATCAGCAGAAATCTGGAGGTTCTTCAGTTCAGGAACCGTTCATGACTGAATGACTAGAAGGTCCTAGAGAGGAAGAACGTTCCTGAGCAGAAGAAGCAGCAGAAGGTCCAAAGGGGACGCGCGGACCTCCAGACTGCAGCAGGTTTACCTGAGGACTGGACTCCGTGGTGTTCCGGTCCGTGGGAAGTCCGCAGAGCGACTCTGCAGCCAGGATCAGCAGCCACACATACAGCGCTTCCCTCGAATCCATGTTTCCCAAAGTTCTACCCCAAACTTTCCCCAGAACCGAACCCTGACCCGGTCCTTCAGCCTAGATGTCCAGCAAGGACAGAGGAGTCCACGGCATGGTGGACAGCGACTAAAAGGCCGTGGAAAAGGCTCCACGCGTGTACGTGACGTGCATTATCCTGCGGTACTGAATGTCCCTATGGATCCGAACTTTCTAATTTCACCATCAGAACCGGTTCTGGAGCTCCGGAGGGTCCAGTCTGCGGGTACCGCGTCTCTGCCTCATTCAGTCCAGCGTGTTCCGCTGCTTTCAAACCAGAACCGCCCCACTCGGGACAGAACCCCGCCCACTGTGCGCCGAACACTGGTCGAATCAACAGATCACGTGGTTTTGTTTGTTTTGACGTCATCAGAAAACTCGAACCCACCAAATGGAGCCAAGGTGGTTCAGATCTTCTCCTGCTGAGGATGATGATGGTATCAGAACCACAGTAAGAGCAGCTCAGCAGAACTATTTATTTTTGAGAACATCTGAAAACATTTTTTTGTTTTATTTGTTCATAATTTGTTCATATTTAGGTTGACATGTTTTATTTATTTTACATAAACATTTTCTGTATAAATAAATCTTCAGTGTTTACCTTCTGTAAATAAATGTTAAAATAAATCAAAATAAAACCAGAAGTTCTGTTCAGGTGGTAAATTTTGTTTTCTGAAATGTTGTGAATAATAAAGTTGTGATGATCAGATTGATAAAGGATTCAGTTTTCCAGAAATTTCAACCAATTATTGACTAAAGGACAAAAAGTGAATCAAAGGAAAAAGTTTCTTTGACTCCATAAATAAACGTTTTCCATTTGTTGGGATTGTAATGCTGTGAAAGAAGCTCAGAAACAAGGAGTTCTGCTCATTTTAGGACAGAACCTTATTCCAGAACTCTTAGCTGAAAAAGTTCTGATCCGGTCTGAATTCCTCTGCGGGACGGGAGCCAATCAGATGGAGAGGGGCTCCGGGGCTACATTTTCCGGGTGGATCTGTCCTCCTCAGCTACTTTCTGGTGTGTGGGTGGGTCAAAGGATGAAAGGGTTTCCAGATGTTGGGCCTGATTCTGGTTCCGACTCACGTTGGGTTTTAATCAGAACACGTGTCTGAGTCGAGCTGAGATCATCAAGATTCTCCAGAACTGGATCAAAGTTCTGGTCGGGTTCAGATCTCCGGGTCGGACTCGGTTCAGCATCGGGGGGGTGGGGCTGTTTCGCCCTGGAGCTGCTCTGGTCGTCTGGCTAGTTGGGACTATGTGGACTCTTCCTTGCCCGACTCTGGATGGGGCCGGGTTGTCTGGGACTTGCCTCTGCTGCCCTCTGGGGGTTGGGGGGGCTCCCGAGGCTCCATGCTTGAGGGCCCTGGGTGTCTGTGGCTCCGCTCTTTCTCCTTGTGTTATCCGCATGTCCTGGGGGGGTGGCTCGAGGCAGACTTCAAGGGTGTTGACTTATTTTATCTCTATGCTTTTTTCTCTTCTCTATTTCTATCTCATTTTTTCTCTTTAAACCTTTCCTTGTCTTTGTGTCCATTACGTTTGAAACAAACCCAAAGCAATTTTTAATAAAGTTTCATATATATACCAAGGGGAACATCATGGCAAAAGCTGTAATGCTCCACTTGTGAAAGCAAATCTGTTGGGCCTTCCCTTGACATTCAGACGACGATTCTGAGAGCCACACTGCTGGACAGGACACATTTAAAAGGGAAGAGAGAAATAAAACATTTTTCACATTTTGTCCAGTTCCAACCATGAGATTTGACAAGGTTCTGTTCCTGCTGAATAACAGCCCTGGGTCCAGGATCTGTGTCCAAACCTGGTTCTAATGATGGCGTAGTTCCTCAGTCAGGCGAGGAACGTAGAGCAGTTAGCGCCACCAGAACCATCAGTATCAGTCGGTAGGGAACAGAGGCCCATCTAGTCCTGCAGGGTTTGAGCACGCTCAGTCCGTCCATCTGGGCTGCTGCTAAATGCTCCCCTAGTGGTGGTTTCAAACTGCTGTGTGTGTTTCAGGATTTCTCACCTTGTAAGGCCCATTTTTCTAACAAATACAATGATAAGACAACCCACTGCCCCCTCAGGAGCCCAAACCTGGGGCCACTGAAGAAGGCCAAAGCTGGGGCGCCTGATGGAGTGGTGCTATTCTTAGGGTTAAGGCTCTTCCAGCCAGTCGACTCGCATCACGTGGTTGTGGGATGTTCGTATTCACACATGATGCAGACCACCTGTTGACCACCCCTCCCTCCTCACAGACAACCTCCTCTGCTGACGACGACGCTGGAGTTTCCATCTAGCAGTTTTTAACCATCTGAGAGTCCTTTATAGGTATTTATTGAAGAATCGTACAGATGCACATAAATTCTCACCACGAGATGAACTAGATAAACGTTCCCTAAAATTATTCACATCTCTTGCGGATACAGAAATCGGATACTGGAAGCAGACGAGTTGAAGCAAAGTATCAACACCGCTGTCTGAGATCATTTCTGCATAAAACATGCCCTCAAACTTCTGATTAATCAAACAACACTTCACACAGAGCCCTGTAGGACCAGTTCCACCCGGGCCTAGTGTCCACAAGGGGACACCTAACATGTCCACCAATTAGCCTGCCTAATTTGACTGCAGCCCTGCACTTTGCCAGCAGAGGGCGCTATTGCCGAAGCGTTAAGTGATGAGCCACAGCTGGCTCCAGAGGTTCAGTTCTTCAACTTCATCCACCCATAAATAGGAGCAGGTACTGGACCTTCACTCCTGGGTTGGACAGATGTTTCTCTGGACTTTTCTCTTAATGATAATCCCTTGATTGGTTGGATGTCTTCAGTTCCGCCCATTAGAATGTGACACCGCCCTTTAAAGCCATATTAAGCTACTAAGCAGCAGGTGAAACTCTTTGAACGTCAGGTTTCTAGTCTCCAAATTAAGCCTGGAGGAGTGAAAGCTTCAGCACAAGTGATGAAGATGAAAAAATAAACAGAATCACTTCAAACTAACCAAGCCAGTTGATTTTTACATCCATGTTGTGGAACACATCTCATTAAAAGAGCACGTGTCATGCTTCTACACGAGGTACCAGAATCCATCCGCCCACTCACCAGGTTCTGGTGCCAGTCCCCCCCGGACAGGTCAGCAGAGTAACCAGCAAACAAAAACGAGCTGCCCTGTTAGATGGTTTCATCTGAATAAAGTCAATAAGGAGCGAAGCTAAAGCAGATGTGTGAACATCTCTGCTGCTGATGATGAGCACGACTCTGATGGACGCATACATAATGTGAAGTGACTCAGACCTGCAGCTTGTTATCCTGAGTAAAACAAGATGTGCAGAGCCATTGTTAAAACTCCTGCTTCCTGTTTGCAGGTCATTAAATCCAACAAGGTTTATAACAAAGTTCTTAGACACTTCCAGGTGTGCTCAGCAGTCTCTGCCTTTGTTCCAGTTTTATTTCAGGAGGTTTGATGACCCAGGGCCAAAACATCAGATTTCATCAATTAGATATTTCCAATCAGTGATGTAGACCTGGCCGACTGACCGGGAAGCTCTCAGAAGGCACATGATGTTCAAACTCCACTAAATATTTACCACAGTGCTTCACAGAACGTACTGATCAATGAGCAATGGAAAAACTTTATTCAGGCTGCTCTTCAGAAGCATTTTTATTAATCACAATTATCTTAAGGTAATTTTATTGCTATCAAAGCCTCTGATGATGGTGAAAACATGTTGCACACATCTAAAAGTGAAGAACTGAACAGGATTTAGTGGAACATCATGCATTCTGTTGCTGTTAAAGCATTTCCGTTCTGAATAGTTCAGCAGTATTGGGATCATTGAACTCCCAGTGTCCTGCTGTGGCAAAGCTGGGGACATTACTTCTGCCATAATGTTGCTTTTCTTTCAGTCTTTCCATTTTTAAGCATCAACTAACTGTTGGTGAAGCAGATTTGAATGGCCCCATGAGTGTCCCCGAGTGGTCAGATAAGAATTATCCAAAATGATCAAAAAATAGGTCATGTTGTCAGTTTGACTTTCAGTTTTACGCACTTGGCATGGTGAGGCAAGTAAGCCTCATCAGTGCAGAGCACAAAATGTTGCTATTGGGTCATTGCTATGGTTTTCCAGCTTTAGTGTTCGTTCTGTAGCATCCATGAAGAGAGCTGCAGCATAAAAACTGCAACACGTCCACAAAATCTGTGGTAGAAACTAGAGTTTAGCTCGGGCATCAAAATATCCAACCCAACCTGGCCTGAATGTCAGATCAGGTTCTAAACTCTGTGGTGGAAACCATCCAAACGAAGATGTCCTGATCAGGCCAACCACCCCAGCTGACTCATTTCAGTGTTGAAGAGCAGGAGGAGCTCCTATCCTTGACTCACTGCAGCTGCTGCGATTCAGGATGTTCTTCTTTGAGTCGTGATCCAAATGTCAGGTGGGGTTCAGGTGCAGCATAGGAGGAGAGGAGATCCAGAACCTCAACTTTCTCCTTCACCTTCTTATTCACCACCAGCATCTGGAAAAACGGCTTCATCATGTGATAGAACAGAATAGAAACAGCCTTTATTGTCCCACAAAGGTGAAATTCTGGTCTAACAGTGGCAACAGATATAAAGTTTCACACAAAAGTTCCTAAAGTGTAAAAAAACAATTTTTTAAAGACATGATTAAGAATAACCCTAATAATAATAATAATATTATGTTCAAGACTCCAGCAGAAAATACTGTGCAGTTATTAGAATTAGGCATATCAGATTCAGGACCCTATATGCCTATTTCTAATAACTGCACATGTCAGTATTTAGGATCAGCACTCCTCCAGTCGCACCGCCTGACGGTTCTGTTTGGTTCAGGTCATACCAAGTCAGGTTTACTCGTTGCTGACTCTCCATGTCTCTGTCCCTTTACATATGTTGGGACTTGTCCAGGGCTGGACTGGGACCAAAAAACAGCCCTGGCAGCCCACCATAATTATTTATACGATATGCGACGGTACACGACATACCAGAGGATATATTTGCACATTCTGTTGTTTCAAAAGTTAAAATAAAGCACAGCAGCTGACAAGGAGGAGAGTAGCCATATTAAAAAATCTACATGATCACCACTCTTTATCTTGGGAGAGATGGACGCAGCATCACAGTTCTCATCTTAAAGTGAAAGTGAATGTCAGAGAAACTCTGCGACAGATGTCTTCTCACTGTTTTATGGAATATACTGTTTATACAAAAACATAAATATGGCCACAGTGAGACCTCATATCCATGTGAAATAAAGAGCTCCTCATTTCTCTGGTGTAACACCTGCTGCAAATAGTTACTATATGGCAAGATAAAATAACACTAAGTTGGAGATCAAGCAGAATACTTATATACACAAATCCCTCATAACTCCATAACCTAATATTACTATCCATATTTTAGGTCTGACAAAAAAATATATAATCATTTCCAATAATGAGCATTTCCACATTTTGGCAACAACTTACCCAGACAGTATTTAGTAAAGATGTGTCTCTAATCCAGGGGTCGTGTTAACCAAATATTTTCTGTCATTGACAGGGATTTTTAAAACAGTGACGGAAAAATCTGAGGGCCATCTGTCATTTTGACAGATTGCACACACCTGACCCCTTGGCGCAGACATTTTCAACTTTACGCACAGAGTACATCACAGAGGTCACTAAAATCAATACATTTTTAAAAATCCCATCTGAGTCTCATCTCTGACCTGGACACTTGTTGGACACTGGTATGTCGTGCACCTGGACCTGGATAAACTTTTTACTTTGATGAACATCGAAAACAATCCTCCATCAATTCACCTGTTGTTCTTGTGTCTGCTCTGTCTTCTCAAACCTCCGGTCAGCCATAGCAGATGGCTGCTGGTTCTGAGCCTGGTTCTGCTGGGGGTTTCTTCCTGTTAAAGGGGAGTTTTTACTCTGCACTGTCACCACATGCATGCTCGGTATGAGGGATTACTGTAAAGTCAATGACTCGATGACCTGCTGGGTTTCCTTAGAAACTTTTAAATTACCTTGAATAATTAATTTAGCTTATTGCACTGATTGATAACTAGGATCAACTGGAACGTATGGATGACTGAATTGATTTTTTTTTTTTCTTGTAAAGTGCCTCGAGACGCCATTTGTTGTGAATTGGCGCTATATAAGTAAACCGAACTGAACTGACACTGAACTCAGTGCATCTCGCTATCTGGGAGCGGAGTGCGTCGAAGAGACATGGAGGCTTTGGAGCAGATCTGCTGCAGCTGAACCACGGCGGGGGTCTCCTCCCGCTGAGTGTTCGCGGGATCAGGTAGACCCTCGTTCAGTCTTGGTGACTTCTGATTGCCTCACTTTGAGAAATGTTCCCTGATTTCCAAACTTGTCACTGCAGAGAAAAAGTTAAATGTATTTATCTGCTTGATGACATGATGTGGATTCTCGGTTCAGCGTGTCGAACACTAATTAAGCCGAATTAAAACTAAATTCAATTAAAGGTCTTTATTTTCATTTTAAAAACTGGTGGGTAAATATAGATTATGATGGGATTTTTTTGACCCTATCAACGACGGAAAAGTCAACAAAAACGTCCAGCGCAACCTCTGCTCTTTCTTACGTTTTTAAATTGTATTAATTAAAACACCAACCTACCCCAGCTGTTCTTTTCTTGCCTTACTTTTTTCACGTTTTGTTTCGATTCAGAACTACTATAATTTTTTTATTTTTTTTTTTTACACATCCCAAAACATGTTCATTGTTAATTCCACAGGCCATCACCCCCTTTTTTCTGACTGATTCCCACCCCCACACCAACCTGCCCTCCCCCACACACCTGCCCTCCCCCACACCAACCTGCCCTCCCCCACACACCTGCCCTCCCCCACACCCACCTGCCCTCCCCTACACACCTGCCCTCCCCCACACCCACCTGCCCTCCCCTACACACCTGCCCTCCCCCACACCCAACTGCCCACCCCCACACCCACCTGCCCTCCCCTACACACCTCCCCTCCCCTACACCCACACCCACCTGCCCTCCCCTACACACCTGCCCTCCCCTCCCCTCCCCCACACACACCTGCCCTCCCCCACACCCACACACCTGCCCTCCCCTACACACCTGCCCTCCCCCACACCCACCTGCCCTCCCCCACACCCACACCCACCTGACCTCCCCCACACACCTGCCCTCCCCCACACCCACACCAACCTGCCCACCCCACACCCACCTGCCTTCCCCTACACACCTGCCCACCCCCACACCCACCTGCCCTCCCCCACACACCTGCCCTCCCCCACACCCACACCAACCTGCCCACCCCACACCCACCTGCCTTCCCCTACACACCTGCCCACCCCCACACCCACCTGCCCTCCCCTACAAACCTGCCCTCCCCCACACACCTGCCCTCCCCCACACCCACACCCACCTGACCTCCCCCACACACCTGCCCTCCCCCACACCCACACCAACCTGCCCACCCCCACACACCTGCCTTCCCCTACACACCTGCCCTCCCCCACACCCACCTGCCCTCCTCCCTACATGAAACGTTCCTTTTTTATGAACATTTTGATTTTTTTTTTTACCAGGCTGGCAGCAGCTAGTCTGACCTCTACATCGATATCTCCCCCTGGGTCACGTCTTACTCCTCCTCCTCCCTGAACCGCGAACCCTCCTCCTGGACTGGACTGACATTGGACTCCAGGTGACCTCTGGTCCACCACTGCAAGAACCTCCACCTGAAAACTGCTCAGCCGTGGTCACCAGTTTGTTACTGGTCACCTGTCCATTATAGAAACCATTTTAAAATCCTGACTGTAACTGTCCCTGCATGTTGAGGTTCTGGGTCATTAAAGCCTCCTCCTCCAGCTTCCTTCAACCCAAACTGCTGGTCCCAAGGACCAGAGACCTCTGGAGGACATCGCTGGACCAGACCAGTGGGCCACTGGTCTGGAACCAGCTTCTTCGGCATGTTGTCTTCAGGGTCTGGACTCGTTTAAAAAGCCACTGAAAACGTCCTTCATCCATCCTTCTGAATTTCTGTGGCTGTCCAGGATTTATTCAGGGGTAGCTGAGTAGACGAGGCACACAGTACTTTTTATGCGTAACAAAGATTAAAAGCGTGAAATAATTTCCTTCCCCTTCTTGGCGATGAACCACTTTGCGAAAAGCGTTGGAGGTGTGAAAACTTTTCCAACGCGTGTCGTTATTGCTGTGTTGAAGAGGATTTTTATTCAGTGAGATGAAACATTTCAGGTTGAATAAAGCAGCACAGAAACATGAACATTTCTGCTCTCCAGCCGTGTAATGATGCTCGTTACATGGCATAGCTGGGGGGGGGCAGCATCCTAACATTATCTAGCCCCCCTCCTGGGACCACCTCCACTCACTGAGACTGGTTGAAGTGGACTCTAATGAGCTCCAGTGAATCATCTGCTCCTCCGATCGACCTGTGCAGGGGTGTTACTCTCCGGAGGGGGGGTGTGGACGGGATGGGGCTGCTGCCCCCCCCCTCCCGTCCAGGGTGAGAAGGTATATAAGCAGGAGCACTGCAGCTTCTGAAGACGGCGTCGGATCTGAACCAAGTCCTGGTTGTTGTGGCTGCGATTTTACTGGAGCCTCCGGCTGCTGGTCTGGTGTTAGCAACTTCAGCTTCACATGTTCCAGAGCAGCAGGTAAGCAGAGCTTCACATGTTCCAGAGCTTCACATGTTCCAGAGCTTCACATGTTCCTGAGCAGCAGGTAAGCAGAGCTTCACATGTTCCAGAGCTTCACATGTTCCAGAGCTTCACATGTTCCTGAGCAGCAGGTAAGCAGAGCTTCACATGTTCCAGAGCTTCACATGTTCCAGAGCTTCACATGTTCCAGAGCTTCACATGTTCCTGAGCAGCAGGTAAGCAGAGCTTCACATGTTACAGAGCTTCACATGTTCCTGAGCAGCAGGTAAGCAGAGCTTCACATGTTCCAGAGCTTCACATGTTCCTGAGCAGCAGGTAAGCAGAGCTTCACATGTTCCAGAGCTTCACATGTTCCAGAGCTTCACATGTTCCTGAGCAGCAGGTAAGCAGAGCTTCACATGTTTCCAAGCTTCACATGTTCCTGAGCAGCAGGTAAGCAGAGCTTCACATGTTCCAGAGCTTCACATGTTCCTGAGCAGCAGGTAAGCAGAGCTTCACATGTTACAGAGCTTCACATGTTCCTGAGCAGCAGGTAAGCAGAGCTTCACATGTTCCAGAGCTTCACATGTTCCTGAGCAGCAGGTAAGCAGAGCTTCACATGTTCCAGAGCTTCACATGTTCCTGAGCAGCAGGTAGGCAGAGCTTCACATGTTTCCAAGCTTCACATGTTCCTGAGCAGCAGGTAAGCAGAGCTTCACATGTTCCAGAGCTTCACATGTTCCTGAGCAGCAGGTAAGCAGAGCTTCACGTTACAGAGCTTCACATGTTCCTGAGCAGCAGGTAAGCAGAGCTTCACATGTTACAGAGCTTCACATGGTCCTGAGCAGCAGGTAAGCAGAGCTTCACATGTTACAGAGCTTCACATGTTCCTGAGCAGCAGGTAAGCAGAGCTTCACATGTTCCAGAGCTTCACATGTTCCAGAGCTTCACATGTTCCTGAGCAGCAGGTAAGCAGAGCTTCACATGTTACAGAGCTTCACATGGTCCTGAGCAGCAGGTAAGCAGAGCTTCACATGTTTCCAAGCTTCACATGTTCCTGAGCAGCAGGTAAGCAGAGCTTCACATGTTACAGAGCTTCACATGGTCCTGAGCAGCAGGTAAGCAGAGCTTCACATGTTCCAGAGCTTCACATGGTCCTGAGCAGCAGGTAAGCAGAGCTTCACATGTTCCAGAGCTTCACATGTTCCAGAGCTTCACATGTTTCCGAGCTTCACATGTTCCTGAGCAGCAGGTAAGCAGAGCTTCACATGTTTCCAAGCTTCACATGTTCCTGAGCAGCAGGTAAGCAGAGCTTCACATGTTCCAGAGCTTCACGTTCCAGAGCTTCACATGTTTCAGAGCTTCACATGTTCCTGAGCAGCAGGTAAGCAGAGCTTCACATGTTCCAGAGCTTCACATGTTCCTGAGCAGCAGGTAAGCAGAGCTTCACATGTTACAGAGCTTCACATGGTCCTGAGCAGCAGGTAAGCAGAGCTTCACATGTTACAGAGCTTCACATGTTCCAGAGCAGCAGGTAAGCAGAGCTTCACATGTTACAGAGCTTCACATGTTCCAGAGCAGCAGGTAAGCAGAGCTTCACATGTTCCAGAGCTTCACATGTTCCAGAGCAGCAGGTAAGCAGAGCTTCACATGTTCCAGAGCTTCACATGTTCCAGAGCTTCACATGATTCCGAGCTTCACATGTTCCTGAGCAGCAGGTAAGCAGAGCTTCACATGTTTCCAAGCTTCACATGTTCCTGAGCAGCAGGTAAGCAGAGCTTCACATGTTCCAGAGCTTCACATGTTCCTGAGCAGCAGGTAAGCAGAGCTTCACATGTTCCAGAGCTTCACATGTTCCAGAGCTTCACATGTTTCCGAGCTTCACATGTTCCAGAGCAGCAGGTAAGCAGAGCTTCACATGTTCCAGAGCAGCAGGTAAGCAGAGCTTCACATGTTCCAGAGCTTCACATGTTTCTGAGCAGCAGGTAAGCACAGCTTCACATGTTCCAGAGCTTCACATGTTCCTGAGCAGCAGGTAAGCAGAGCTTCACGTTTCCAAGCTTCACATGTTCCAGAGCAGCAGGTAAGCAGAGCTTCACATGTTCCTGAGCTTCACATGTTCCTGAGCAGCAGGTAAGCAGAGCTTAAGGTTTCCAAGCTTCACATGTTCCAGAGCAGCAGGTAAGCAGAGCTTCACATGTTCCAGAGCTTCACATGTTCCTGAGCAGCAGGTAAGCAGAGCTTCACATGTTCCAGAGCTTCACATGTTTCCAAGCTTCACATGTTTCCAAGCTTCACATGTTCCAGAGCTTCACATGTTCCTGAGCTTCACATGTTCCTGAGCAGCAGCTAAGCAGAGCTTCACATGTTCCAGAGCTTCACATGGTCCTGAGCAGCAGGTAAGCAGAGCTTCACATGTTCCAGAGCTTCACATGTTCCTGAGCAGCAGGTAAGCAGAGCTTCACATGTTCCAGAGCTTCACATGTTCCTGAGCAGCAGGTAAGCAGAGCTTCACATGTTCCAGAGCTTCACATGTTCCTGAGCAGCAGGTAAGCATAGCTTCACATGTTCCTGAGCAGCAGGTAAGCAGAGCTTCACATGTTTCCGAGCTTCACATGTTCCAGAGCTTCACATGTTCCTGAGCAGCAGGTAAGCAGAGCTTCACATGTTCCAGAGCTTCACATGTTCCTGAGCAGCAGGTAAGCATAGCTTCACATGTTACAGAGCTTCACATGTTCCTGAGCAGCAGGTAAGCAGAGCTTCACATGTTACAGAGCTTCACATGTTCCTGAGCAGCAGGTAAGCAGAGCTTCACATGTTACAGAGCTTCACATGTTCCTGAGCAGCAGGTAAGCAGAGCTTCACATGTTCCAGAGCTTCACATGTTCCTGAGCAGCAGGTAAGCAGAGCTTCACATGTTCCAGAGCTTCACATGTTCCAGAGCTTCACATGTTCCTGAGCAGCAGGTAAGCAGAGCTTCACATGTTTCCAAGCTTCACATGTTCCTGAGCAGCAGGTAAGCAGAGCTTCACATGTTCCAGAGCTTCACATGTTCCTGAGCAGCAGGTAAGCAGAGCTTCACATGTTACAGAGCTTCACATGTTCCTGAGCAGCAGGTAAGCAGAGCTTCACATGTTCCAGAGCTTCACATGTTCCTGAGCAGCAGGTAAGCAGAGCTTCACATGTTCCAGAGCTTCACATGTTCCTGAGCAGCAGGTAGGCAGAGCTTCACATGTTTCCAAGCTTCACATGTTCCTGAGCAGCAGGTAAGCAGAGCTTCACATGTTCCAGAGCTTCACATGTTCCTGAGCAGCAGGTAAGCAGAGCTTCACGTTACAGAGCTTCACATGTTCCTGAGCAGCAGGTAAGCAGAGCTTCACATGTTACAGAGCTTCACATGGTCCTGAGCAGCAGGTAAGCAGAGCTTCACATGTTACAGAGCTTCACATGTTCCTGAGCAGCAGGTAAGCAGAGCTTCACATGTTCCAGAGCTTCACATGTTCCAGAGCTTCACATGTTCCTGAGCAGCAGGTAAGCAGAGCTTCACATGTTACAGAGCTTCACATGGTCCTGAGCAGCAGGTAAGCAGAGCTTCACATGTTTCCAAGCTTCACATGTTCCTGAGCAGCAGGTAAGCAGAGCTTCACATGTTACAGAGCTTCACATGGTCCTGAGCAGCAGGTAAGCAGAGCTTCACATGTTCCAGAGCTTCACATGGTCCTGAGCAGCAGGTAAGCAGAGCTTCACATGTTCCAGAGCTTCACATGTTCCAGAGCTTCACATGTTTCCGAGCTTCACATGTTCCTGAGCAGCAGGTAAGCAGAGCTTCACATGTTTCCAAGCTTCACATGTTCCTGAGCAGCAGGTAAGCAGAGCTTCACATGTTCCAGAGCTTCACGTTCCAGAGCTTCACATGTTTCAGAGCTTCACATGTTCCTGAGCAGCAGGTAAGCAGAGCTTCACATGTTCCAGAGCTTCACATGTTCCTGAGCAGCAGGTAAGCAGAGCTTCACATGTTACAGAGCTTCACATGGTCCTGAGCAGCAGGTAAGCAGAGCTTCACATGTTACAGAGCTTCACATGTTCCAGAGCAGCAGGTAAGCAGAGCTTCACATGTTACAGAGCTTCACATGTTCCAGAGCAGCAGGTAAGCAGAGCTTCACATGTTACAGAGCTTCACATGTTCCTGAGCAGCAGGTAAGCAGAGCTTCACATGTTCCAGAGCTTCACATGTTCCAGAGCAGCAGGTAAGCAGAGCTTCACATGTTCCAGAGCTTCACATGTTCCAGAGCTTCACATGATTCCGAGCTTCACATGTTCCTGAGCAGCAGGTAAGCAGAGCTTCACATGTTTCCAAGCTTCACATGTTCCTGAGCAGCAGGTAAGCAGAGCTTCACATGTTCCAGAGCTTCACATGTTCCTGAGCAGCAGGTAAGCAGAGCTTCACATGTTCCAGAGCTTCACATGTTCCAGAGCTTCACATGTTTCCGAGCTTCACATGTTCCAGAGCAGCAGGTAAGCAGAGCTTCACATGTTCCAGAGCAGCAGGTAAGCAGAGCTTCACATGTTCCAGAGCTTCACATGTTTCTGAGCAGCAGGTAAGCACAGCTTCACATGTTCCAGAGCTTCACATGTTCCTGAGCAGCAGGTAAGCAGAGCTTCACGTTTCCAAGCTTCACATGTTCCAGAGCAGCAGGTAAGCAGAGCTTCACATGTTCCTGAGCTTCACATGTTCCTGAGCAGCAGGTAAGCAGAGCTTAAGGTTTCCAAGCTTCACATGTTCCAGAGCAGCAGGTAAGCAGAGCTTCACATGTTCCAGAGCTTCACATGTTCCTGAGCAGCAGGTAAGCAGAGCTTCACATGTTCCAGAGCTTCACATGTTTCCAAGCTTCACATGTTTCCAAGCTTCACATGTTCCAGAGCTTCACATGTTCCTGAGCTTCACATGTTCCTGAGCAGCAGCTAAGCAGAGCTTCACATGTTCCAGAGCTTCACATGGTCCTGAGCAGCAGGTAAGCAGAGCTTCACATGTTCCAGAGCTTCACATGTTCCTGAGCAGCAGGTAAGCAGAGCTTCACATGTTCCAGAGCTTCACATGTTCCTGAGCAGCAGGTAAGCAGAGCTTCACATGTTCCAGAGCTTCACATGTTCCTGAGCAGCAGGTAAGCATAGCTTCACATGTTCCTGAGCAGCAGGTAAGCAGAGCTTCACATGTTTCCGAGCTTCACATGTTCCAGAGCTTCACATGTTCCTGAGCAGCAGGTAAGCAGAGCTTCACATGTTCCAGAGCTTCACATGTTCCTGAGCAGCAGGTAAGCATAGCTTCACATGTTCCTGAGCAGCAGGTAAGCAGAGCTTCACATGTTCCAGAGCTTCACATGTTCCAGAGCTTCACATGTTCCTGAGCAGCAGGTAAGCAGAGCTTCACATGTTCCTGAGCTTCACATGTTCCTGAGCAGCAGGTAAGCAGAGCTTCACATGTTCTAGAGCTTCACATGTTCCTGAGCAGCAGAGCTTCACATGCAGAAATCACAGCCTTTCTATGGGTGCAGAAACTGAACAAAGCCTCCTGGTTGTGACATAAACTTGGTTTGTTTACCTTTATGATTGCAGTGAGTTCTGGTTCTGGTCCATTAATGTTCTGGTTGTTCTCTGAATTCTAACAGCACTTGTATTCTGGTCCGTTAATGTTGTTTTCAGAAACCTGTAACAAGTGTTTTGGTTCGATGTAAACATATTAAATTGTCGTTTTAATGCAAAAAACCAAATCACTTTGGAAACGAGGTCCAGACCTCATCCAGCTGCTATTACGCAGTACAACAGAAGGGGGCGCTGTTTCTTCTGTTCATCTCATCCTTTAATATTTCACCACAAAAGAAGTTCAGATCATCAAGATGATATAAAATAAACATAAAATTTAGATGAATCTGGACATGAATTATTTTATTTTTGTCTCATTTTTATCAGATTATGAGCTGCTGCTGAAAACACCTTGACCGTATATGGGCCGTGACATCATGGGGGAGGGATGGAGGGCGTCAGAAGAACGCTTATGTTAAGCTGGAGCTAAACTAAAAGTTCTGCTCATCTTTTTTTTCATATAATTCTTTGTATTTTACAAGGAAAACCAGTCGGTTCTTGGTTTCTGACCAGAACTTGCAGAACCTCCAGTCCCCAGAGCCTCCAGAACCACTAGTCACCCGAACAGTCATGGACTTTCAGAGGAAAAGATTCAGAAATTAAACTGAGGCTCTCAAACAGCGACGACATCTGGAGACCAGAAATGTTGCATTAGTTTCTCCTTCAGCCTAAAATATTAAAACAGGCAACAACAATTATAATATCAATTACAATAATAATGATAATGACAACAATAATAATAGTAATAATAATAATAAGCTCCACCCACAGAAGCTCCTCCAGGCTCCACAGTTGGATCAGAACCAGAACCTTGTTCCAGTTGAAATCCATCAGTCCTTCAGTTTAGTCTTGATTAAGTCAGATTCCTAAATCATTTCTTCAACCGTAGTAAAACTTTCAGCTCATTCTCACATCAGAACCATCCACATGCTCTGGACAACGTCATCTGGGTCTGAACCGGTTGGTACCAGGGAGTTTGGACCAGCCTGATAGGGTCACATCCATGACTCTTTTCTGCTGCCTGTTCATAGCAGCTCTTGGTTTCCAGTCACCACATGCTTGTTTTATCCAGGAGGAACTGCTGCAGAGCCAACGGCTCCTGTCAGCATCACGTTTTACTAACTGGGAAATAATCAGGATCAACTGAATTATACTGGAATGAATGTGGTGCTTTATATGGAATATAATCTGTCCAGATTAGGTTCAGATGACTTTTAATAATAAATTGAATTTCAGGTTTTTCTTGTTTCAGGATGTCAGAGCTTTGGGCTTTTCCTCGCCTGTCTGTCATGCTGGTTCTGGTCATTTCTTCGATGACGTCTGCTTTCCCTCAACCTCGTCTACCTCTCAGGTGAACCTTTACTGAGTCTCATGTGGGATCATTTAAAACTCGGACATCTTGTCCCGTTACATCACGCTCTTAATGGACATAGCAGCTCTCTGGTCTCATTTCTGTGACCCTAGAAATCCTGAAGATCCACAGGAAGCAAAGCGAGACGACTGGGACGTCCTCTTCCCCTCCATCTCCCTCCATGACTGGAACATCCAGATGATGTCGGCGCCCAGCCTGAGAGCGGCGGCGGGGGACAGCAAGGCTGGTGTGATGAGGGCAGCATGGCTGTTTGCTCCAGAGAGGACCGAGGCCAGGTAGCCTTGAGACCCACGGTTTGAATTTAAACTGATTTATTCTCACCAACCTGTTCAGCTGCTTTACTTCACTTTCCTATCTTCAAGGTTCCAGGAGATGAAACGAGTCTGAAGGTAAACTGACCCGAAGAGACTCGAGGTGTCTCCCCCCCCCAGCAGGGGGCGGCACCACGAGTCCGTTAATTACCCTTCCTTCTCAGCTCGACTAATGAGCTTAATGTCGGCGGAACAAATGGACCCAGATGTAGATGAGTAGAATCGAGCCCGGGTTCCTATGGGTTCTGCTACGCAGTACTGAACATTTCTATCCGACATTATTGTTTCATCTAAATCCCAGTTTGCTGAGCATCAAACTCAAAATTTCCCTTTTCAATGATTGAAAATCGGTTGAATTAATTTTTACTGGTTTTCTGGGGGTTCGGTTCCGAACATATTCCGGCAGGTCTGGGTTGTTTCTCTGCTGCCCCCTGGTGTTCAGGAAAGGTCTAACAGTTTCAACCCTTCTGTTTTTGGTCGATTATCCACTGGTCTGAGACCGGACATCGGTTCTCCCCGCAGTAGAACGTGAGTTCGGGTCATTTTCTACAGTAAGACCTGGTGACTCTATATTTCACAAGACTCGACTGATCTGGACCAGAATCAGAACCGCAATGATCGAACTGATAACGTTTTCAGAAAATAAAGGTAATTCCACCATGTGGACTTGGAGCATTTTTCAGACCGCTTATCTGTAAAAACTCGACGTAAGACCATGTGAAGGGGTGAAGTATGGTTAGAAACTGGAACCCAGCAGAACCTTGGTGGCTGGTTTTGGTCCTCAACACTTAATTTTTAGCCATGAATTCAAGACGTTTTGATCATTTTTAACAATAATTTCTGAAGAAACGTCCAGGGAGCATCTCCTAGGACGATCTAAATGGTTCTGTTCATGTCGTCTCCAGTGTGGACGGAGTCTGGCCCGCTGAGTGGGCGTCAGGAGCCCGGCTGGTGAAGAGGAACATGGTGGTGGCCGACGACGCCGCCTTCAGGGAGAAGAGCAAACTCCTCACCTCCATGGAGAGACAGAAGTGGCTCAACTCCTACATGCAGAAGCTGCTGGTGGTGAACTCCTGATGTGGCTGCTGGTCTTCAGCTGAGATGATTGTTAGATGTTTGTTCAGTGTTGAAGACGTTGGTTGTTGGTGTGGAGAAGCTGTAGCTGAAAGTGAATAAAAACCCAGAAAAAGTTCTGATGAATGTTGGTTCATGGAGGTAATAACCAAGCATTTATTTCTGCTTCTGCAGCCTTAGAAGCTCTTCTTACCTTGACTAATACATCCAGAGGTGCTGGATCATCTAAAGTTCTGACGTGAAATAAATCTGCCCTTCGCAGCAGCGCCCCCTGGTGAAGGAACATCTCTGACATCATGTTTTATTTATCTGAAGGTTGTGCTCACCAGAGCTCTAGTCTGCCCCCTGCTGGCCAACTTCTAGAACTGTAGCATGCAGTTACAGTTGGAAGACGTTTCAGCCTCGCCTTCCTGATAATTTTCCATTTAACATTCCTAACCTTCCCAGAATCAGAGTTTTAGGTTTTATGGAGTTAACGTCTGAAGGTCCACAGCGAAGCTCCAGCAAGTGTTGGGATGTTTATCCGTGAGTCATTTCCAGAGAGGTTCTCGTTCTGACTCGATGTCTCGCTCCTGCTGCTTCATCAGAAAAAAAAAACACTCAGATATTCAAACATTCATTTCTCACCAGACATCTTTCAATATTTATTTCTGTTCAGCTCAACATTCAGCTCCTCAGAACATCAGCACCATAACAAGGGTTTTAATCCAGAAATGTGGACCAGCTGCCAGTCTCTGATGGCAGTTCTGGGTCTGGGCTCCTGTTGCATGAACACCTGCATCAATGCAGCGTCTGATGTTGCCTCTGGTTGAGAGATGGCCCAACACCTGGACCAGCTGTCGTCCATCTTCTGGATCCATCCGTGGTTCTGGAAGGTCTGACTCCAGATGAAGTCCACTCCTTCTGGATCTCCATCACACCTTGAAGGGCTTTAACCTCAGAATCATCTCAAGGCTGCAGTTATCTAGAGCACCCTCTTCCACCACACTTTTTCCTTCCACTCAACTTTCCACAGATATGCTTGGGTCCTGCAGTCTGTGAGAGGCCAGACTCTTCAGCAATGACCTGTTGTCAGTCAGCAGTGTTTCCCATGCCCAAGTGGACCAGAACCAAGCCAGAACAGAACATTTCTGGGTCTGATGTAATATTGTGATGACTGAGAAGTGTTGGATTTTCATGGAGATGCAGCTGCATCAGCTTTGCTCTCCAGTTAGTTCGGATCCAGGTTAATTTACTGACATGTGACCAGCACCCTGGCTGATACCAGAGGAAGCGGTTCTGATCTGAAACTGACGGTCTCTAGACGGTCCCGCCCAGCTCACCATCATCTCACTAATAACGTATCAGTCTGATTTCTGGGGCCGTTTTAGATCATCAGAACCCCCTCACTAGACCTACAGCGGGACGAAGACCTGCTGCTCCAGACGCGCCATCAGCTCCTGCAGCTGCTTCCTGTTGGCCCGACGCCGCCCGTCCCTACGCTGCAGCAGCAGCCGCTCAGCCTGCAGCAGCAGCTCTGCAGCCTGAGAGGCAGGCAGCGCGCCCAGGGCCCCGCCCCCGCCGCGGGGTGTCCTCTCAGCCTGCAGCTGGGGACGCCACGCCTCATGGACGGAGAGGATGGGGGAAGGAGGCAGTGAGGCCGGATCGTCCCTGCAGTTTTGTCCCTGGAGAAAACAGGAAAAGTTATCATGCCCCTCCAGACCGTTTCAATACAATCAGACCTGAATATATGCAGAAGTTGTCCTCAATGATTTCACTTAATAAAGCAATAAAGTTTTCACGCCCCTAAAGACTAACTGCTACCGAGTCTCTAACATCACTGAGGATGACCTTTGACCTCATCGGAGGGTTATCCAGCAGCAACGATTGGTTTAACACCAGAACCATGGAGACTTCAGTTCCACCAGGAGCCACCAGGGGGGCCGTCTGCTGTGGCTCCTTCCTTATTAGGAGACAACAAATGAAAATCTCCTCTTTCTGCTAAATTACTGTCAGGCTAACCCTTGACCCCTGACCTGAACCCAAGCACCATGATTTGGATCGGAGCTAAAATACTGATCATTAATGACAGCCTTTAAAGCAGCAGACCATGATCCGCGATCAAGGTGACCAGCGGGGCCTTGCAGAGACACTGTCCTGCTGCCCAGAACAGACCTGGACATGTGGACAGTCCCCAGCCGTCCACGTCCTCCTATCGGACTCAGGGTGATCTCTGCAGAGGTCCGAGATGAAATCACATCTGGTCACCAAGGCAAGAGGCTGCAGTGAAGATCCAACAGGGACACCAGCAGGTCAGTTATTCTGGTCCCAGTCCAGCTGTCCTGGTCCCTGTTGTTTCCCATCAGTTAACCCTGAGCTGAACCCAGTTTTCTTTCAGCTACATCAGAAACCTGGAGGGGTTGAAAACTTTTCCACAGCAGAGGGCGTCATTAATTTAAAGTTGTGACCTGTGAACCTCCTACCTGTGGGTTGGGTAGCCCCTCCTCCAGCTGGGCCAGCCTCTGGTTGCCACGGTGACACGTCCCCAGCCTCCCGGAGGACGTCCTGACGTGAAGAGCGGGGGAACGGTGGTCGGCCACGCTGTCCTGCAGACACACAGGTATGATGAGCCTGGGTTCTGTCTGGGTTCTGCCTGGTACCGTGTGGACCCAACTCACCATCCATGTCCAGAAGACGTTCTCCACCTGCTTCCAGCTCACGTACGCTTCCAGGAGGTCACAGAGCTGCTGGAGATAAACGCAGTCCTGCAAGTAGAAGAAGAAGAAGACTGGACTCCAGCTCTACTTCTTGTTTGCTTCTCACCCGGGACCAGAACCAGGTACCAGGACCATCTCTGACTCCAAAAGGAACCAAATCAGCCCAGGAGACAGGAGAGAAGGTCCAACATTCAGAAGAAACAGCTGCAGCTCCATGAATCATCTAAAGGTTCACCCTACACAGAGATCCTGATCCAGCCCGTGAAACCCAGAACCAGGACCTCTGCTGGTTCTGGTCCTCTGGGTTCTACTGGGTCCAACCACCCAGTTATCAATCAGTGCATTAAGAGCAGTTCATTGTTTAACACAGTTTAAAAAGTTTCTGAGGAAACCCAGCAGAACAGGGTTCACTCGCCCTGGACCAGCAGGGGGCGACAATGGAGAGGAAAACTCTCCTTTAACAGGAAGAAACCTGCAGCAGAACCAGAACCAGGCTCGTGTGAGCAGAGACACAAGAACCAGAGATCCTTTAAACACACACACCTCTGTCAGCACAGAGCTTCGGCCAGCGGGGGGAGCCGCAGAGCTTCGGCTAGCGGGGGGAGCCGCAGAGCAAACCTGGCTGGCAGAAAGGACCTGAGGATGAAATAATTTCTGAAGTTATAAATCATCTGTTGTTCAAAACTTAACTGAATTTTCTTGGTTTTCTGTTTAATATTCAGCTGCATCACCATCAATTAAAGTTCATCTGATCGAGAGCTGCAACAACAAATCAATAAAAACTATTTTAACAGTTGGCAACAAATTTTATTATCGATTTGTTGTCGCGCAATTTATCACTCACTATGTCATGGGCCGTTCTCTTCACTGGCAGAGCTTTGTCAACGCTGGCTGACTGAAATAAAGTTTTAAAAAATCTCGGCCTACAGCGGGAGATGAACAGAGCGAGGTGGTGTTTTCAAAGGGAATGAGGTCAATTCTAGAAATGACCGACGTAGAGATAACGGTTTGACCCAAGTCCTAAAAGTGTGGGAGCGCTTCATGAAGCTAAAAAAAGTGTAATATGCAATCTTTGCAAAAGTGATTTGACCTGGCATGGAAACATGTTGGATTGATGAGGATAAAGGAAGCTCAACAGCAGGGTTTGCAGTGTCCTACGTTTGCTCCATTTCAGTGAGGAAACGTGACGTTAGCCTCTCCTAGCTAGCCTGACGCTGCTGTTAGCTTGCTAGCTGACAGACTATGTGTGTTACTTTTTTATCTCAGTTTAATTAGCTTAAGCAGTGTTTAAATGTGCTTCATAAATAAAACTAATATGATGAAGGTAAGAATTTAGGTTTTAATTTGCCTACAAGTCTGAGTGAAGACACTGCACTGTATGGGAGAGAAGCAGGATGGATTGGATTTAGACAGGGAATAAAGTTACTTAGAGCTACAAAAATATAAGCATTTTTTTATGGCACTTGTACACACACACACATAGATGTGTGTGTGTGTTTAATTGCTCATCGGGCAACTTGCTTGTGTTTGTAAACGGTGCTAAGACTCATGCTGTGCAAGACAGCACTCATATCAGGAAAAAAACAGCAAAAAAAGACAAGCTTTTTTTTGGGGCGCGATTCATCGAAGAAAAAATTGGCGATTGATCGATTATTAAAATAATTGTTAGTTGCAGCTCTAATCTAATCATCAGTTTACTCATCCAACATGGAAACTGAACTTCATTCATCCCACAGACTGACTTAATTCTGTTCATCTCGATGGTTCTGGGTCAGCTCATGAAACCCAACATTCAGCTCCTCAGAACATCAGCACCATAACAAGGGTTTTAATCCAGAAATGTGGACCAGCTGAACAGATCCTCTGGGTTCTGGTCAATATCTGCTCTCAGTTCTGGGTCTGGGCTCCTGTTGCATGAACTCCTGCATCAATGCAGCTTCTGATGTTGCCTCTGGTTCAGAGATGGTCTAACACCTGGACCAGCTGTCGTCCATCCTCTGGCTCCATCTGTGGTTCTGGAAGGTCTGATCCTAGTAAAGAGCTCCCACCTGGAGGGGGACGTCCTCCAGAACTTCCTGGAGGAGACATCCTACCTGGCGCCGTGGTCTGACTCCAGGTGTTCTGTTTGGGTCCAGAGTTTCTGCTGGGTATGATCTGCCCAGAAGCTCTGAGACCTTTGCTGCCCTCTAGAGGACACAGAGAGAGATGCATGGCTCCTTACCTCATGCAGCGCTCGTGTCCTCGCTCCTACAGTGGACAGCAGAGTCCGTCCCTGATGTCTCAGATGTCCCATCAGCCACTGCAGTCTCCTCAGCGAGGCAGCATCCAGCTCAGCTGGAAGCTCCTGTTTCTCCTGAACATGAACATCAGAGTCACCAGGAAGCGTCAGGAGTAGGAAGTAGGTTCAGGTCTCCATCCTTACCGGAGCAGCACACAGCAGCGTCCGGTCCAGCTCGGCTACCCGACCCGTCAGCAGCTTCTCCAGGACTCCCCCAGCCAGCAGCCAGCCCAGCGCCAGCAGCAGGTCTCTGCTGGAGAAGCTGCCTCCATCAGCGCTGTACATCCAGTCGCCATGGTAACCGCTCTGCCACAGGCCTGCAGCCACCAGCTTCCTGCTCTCTGAGGGGAAACAGAACCGCACTACCATCAAGGCTGGCCTGGTCCAAACGGACTTCCAGTTACCTTTGAGGGCTGACCTGTTCTGACCCGGTTCTGACCTGTTAGAACTAGTGATCAGGCCTGAAATCTGGGCGTAGTGATGGACTCTGACCTGGATGAAGAGCTGACTGACCTCCCCTCTGCTGGCAGCTGATCTCAGAGGAAATGACCCCTGACCTCTGCAGGATGTTGAAGAGAAGCAGCCAGAACGGATCCTCCTGGAGGAAAACAAGCAGCAGATCCAGCTTTACATTTTCATAGAACCAGCAGGTTTAATTCAGCTCCAGTTGTCAGAACCAGTTGCATTTAGTCCAGATCAAGATTTATTATAATGCAACAGTCAAATCCAGTTTATGAAGCCAATCGGTGTAAAGAGACCAGCCAGTAGTACGATCCCTGGCCTGAGCAAAAAGACAGTAAGCAAATTCATCACTAAATATAATAATATCATCAGTGTTATTATTATTATTATTATTAAGTGCAGATTATCAATAGTACTAAATGAAAATTAACAGAAATGTCTTCATCTAGTCTGTAAAAGTTTAAACATTGAGATGATTTTTAAAAATAGTTTTGAACTTGTTTTATTAAACATGAAGCACATGTGAAGCAGATCGAAGATGTAGATGAACACCTTAAGGGTCTGGTTAATGGAAGGCTGGCTATCTCAGTTTCTCCTGGATGTTATGTAAACAAGACGTTTTTCTCCCTCTGCCCCTCCCTTCCCCCATGACATCTGTGGACCTGCTCAGAACTGAACAAGGTTGGCTGATAAACACTCCATCACTTATCAAGGACAATGGCTTCTGGGACAGTGTTACGGACTTACAAACACACACATGCACACACCCACATGTTCATAAATATAAACACACACACCCTCAACTCACCGCCCCCCCGGTAAGGAAACCTTGGTTGGATGCAATGAGCCAGGTGGCTGCGTCATTCACTTGGGCAGCCTGTACTGGGACCCCCGCCCCAAGCCCCTCCACTCTTACCCATTCCACATGTTATGTATGATGTTGTCTATATGTTACTTTTTTTCTCAAACTGTATCCTGTCAGGGATAAAGTGTGAAATATGATTTTTTTCCCCTACACTTACCTAATGTGGTCTTTTTTTTCTCATTTAATGAAAGGGCATCATCTCTCTGTGACAGATGCAGCCTCAGACACCAATTTACCCATGTCTTATGTTGTTGCTTGTTTGTTGTTCTCTTGGATGGGCTGTACTGAAATGTAATCCCCCACCCCAGGGGACTAATAGAGGCATTCTAATCATCTGGTTGCTGAAGACAGTATAGCAGCAGCCGTAGAAATATATAAACGCAGGACATATGGCACCAATCAGCTGGTGGTGTTCCACGGGGATCAGAACCGGTGTCCCATTTGTTCTCTATTTATTAGAATAAAGAGTTAGCAAGAACATAGTTTACTCCTTCAAAATAAGAGTCACTGTTGAGGGGAAAGAATAACCATACAAACTAATGCCTGAGAACGATTTTATTAATTATCAATTATCAATGTGATGAACATCTGAGTCATGATTTCCAGGCATATTGTATATGTTATCTGTGGCAAAAATAATCTCCCAGCTGAAGTAATTAAGTAAGAATTAATATCACTGAATAATTATTCCTTTGTTTATTCACTTATTTTCTTAGTTTTATTGATGTAAGGGTAAACATGTAAACATAAAGTTCTTTATTTAAAGTGCAATTACTGAAAAAGTGTTTAAAGAGCTTCTATGAGCTGAAATTTAAACATCTCAATAAACATCTTATAAACATCTCAAGCAAAACATTTCATTACACTCAAGCCATTTTTCTGATGAAAAATTATTTCTGACTTAAACTTAATTGAGAGGTTTTTCTTTTGCAGCATTAAACTATATTACGTCAATGTCGTTGACATATTATCATCTCAGCCTCTACTGATGATCTGTTTGCTGCCATGCAATATGTTTTATAGATGTATTGTGCTTTTTCAGTGTTTCAATACAAAATATATTGGAACCAGTCGCAAATGCACTATTGCCAGTGTTGTGCCAAGGTAGTTCTCCATGACAGAATTTGTTTTCCAGCGTCAAGAGCAAAACACAGGACCTGTTTCATTTCCTACCTACCTACTTCATGATCGAATGACTTTAAATCTACATCTGCCAGAAGTATTAATAATATCAGGAGTAACTTTGTTCAGTTTTTATTTGACTAAATTTTGTGTTTAATATGATTCAATCGTGGGTTTATCTAGCTATAAAAATGTTTTATAGTGTTTTCCCCCCAGCAGATAACATTTGACGACATGAAACAATCAGAACCAATAGCAATTTTTATAGGACATCTTGAAACGAACACAGAGCAATCTACTTGTTATGAATGACGTATATTGATCGTAAATATTTATAAATCGAGTTTGCAGAGACGTGATTGTCCTCTAATTAGGTAAACGTTATTGGTTTTTTAGCTAAAACATTACTATTTTCACATCTACTTGGTTGGCGATGCAGTCCACTGGACCGCGCTCCCGACGCAGGAGAAACGAATAACCAGCTCGGCGCGACACTCTTTACAGTACGGTACGGTGTATTATATTTTCGGCTTTATTGTATCTTAGTAAAATGGCGGCTTAACTTTCCTGGTCGAGCCGCTGTCTTCGAAACGTAAACATCCCCCCGTGTAATTTAACTCCAGTGGCTCTGGCTTGGAGTCGATCGTATAGGCTCGTTATCTGATACCATTTTTGAACCACAGCTTGACATATCTCCTCAGCCGTTGCATCCGCTCTGTTTACCTGACTAGCCAAGCCTAGCCTAGCTTCTCACTTCTGACTGCAGGGTACCGACGTTTACGTAGATGGACAGCTGCACCACAGCCAATCAGAGGAGGGGGTCCCGCCCTTTACTTTCACTGATTGGCTTAGAGCGCGATATGTACTTTATGTGTGTCTGTTGTGAACCTCCAGAAGACTTTCTGTGTTATATATTATGGTCGCGTATTTTTTGGTTTGTTTTTACCTCCTAACAACTGGTTGCACCGGTGTGACCAGATATTTTTTTCGAGGTGCACTGCTGAAAAATCTGGTCACACTCTAGAGCCCTGGTACCTGCTTTTACAGTATGATATGAATAACATTACCGTATGTAAACTTAAATTATACAACTGAATAAAAATTAATTTTGTGATCAAGTTAACTCTAAAGCTACGTTTACACGAGACCGCTGCCAGGAAACTGCCGGTATTTTCGGATGTTGATTGGGGAAAAGTTCCACATTCAGACGACACCACCGAGACACCTTGATGCAGCTGTAGTTGTCATGCCAGACCACTATGTGGCGCTTTGGTTTTAGAATGATGCCGAACGGGCATGCGCTTTTGACCCTTAGCTTAAACCTCAGATACTAAACAGTAGAGGTGTGCCACACTGGATATTTTGGTTTTGATCCAATACAAAATAAATACAGAGCCAGTATTGTTGATACCAATACTGATACTTTATATTATTTAAGTTTGATATATCAAACTTCTGACATTCAGGTGTTTTAGTGGGTTTTCCTTTGAATTCTGTTGTTAAATCCTTAGAAACAATTTGAACAAAGTTTATAGGTGTCTACCAAATACTTTAATAACATATTAACAACTTTAACAGAAACAATAGAACAACAAAACAAATTTGTTTGTTTTTTTTCTAATTAAATAAAGTTACAAAAAATTATCATTTGAGAAAAAAATCTAAACAAAATCTTTCGTGTGGTAGAGTTAGGAAACTACAACACAAAAATAAAATAAAATTTCATAAAGGAATCTGAAACTTAAGTATTGATCTTACTACGCTAGTATCGATCTGATACTGATACTAACATAGTATCAATATTATCGATATTTTGGATCGATCTGCCCACCTCTACTAAACAGTAACCTGTCTCCGTCTCCCATGAATGAAGTGATCATGTAACGCATACATTCTTGATCAGAAATTGTGTTAAACTGAACAGGTTAAGTAGTTGATTTTGTTATCTGCCCGTGCATGCATAGAACAAACCCTGCAGCCATTTGTTCTGCGCATGTGCACTTTCACACCTGCGGAGTGTTTCACACCTCCACAGGGAGTGTTGCAGAAAAGTTTCACTCTGAGACCTGGTTTCAAAAAGTGCCAGTGTGACAGACTCCAATAACTGGTGTGATGAGCAGCTGGATCGCAACAAAAATGTTATGGTTTAACTGAAGAGCGGCATTGTGTATACAAGGCCTAAGGATCTAACCTGTGGAATTCCTGTGGAACTCAAACTGGATTCACACTGGGGACATTTCAGATATGAACTTAAATGTGTTTTTAAAATAAGTCAGATTTGTGTTCATAACTAATTTACCATGTTGTGTTAGAGAGGGGATGATGATCATGATAAACTCTTTGATCATGCCACAGTAAAAAACTATTCTTTGTTCAGGAGTCCTTTCTACAGCCTAAAACTAGCTTAATCTGACAATGATGTAGAAATGATGCAGATCTTTGGCTTCAGGTTCTGGTTTTATTAGAAACTGTTAGTTTTTAAAATGAAATAACTTTCTAAATATTTTAACAGTTATATCCTTGGTATCATTTAATTCTATTTTATTAGTGTCTAAAAAGTTTCTTGTTTTGTATTATGTTTTCCATACTACATCCTGTAAATTTTGTGCCTTTAGGGCTTCCAGATATCCTGGAAGCCCTAAAGGCTTCGTTATCCTATGATAACTTTATTTTCTGGGCTTCAGGCTATTGTCTTTCACTACCTTCATGGCGCTCCAATAAACATGTATCTATTATAACAGGTGCCAGCCGAACTGAGCAGCACCACAAGCAGAACCGTGTTGAGCCCACCTTGGGTCCTCCTCCAAACTTGGCCCGTCTGAAAGCCTCCGGAGCGGGGACAGGGACCAGACCGAGTCCGGCAAGCAGCCTACAGAGAGCTCCGATGACTCGCTTCACTTCCACACTCGCAGCCGCTTTGCTGCACTGCATTTCGGGCTTGGAATCCACGGAAACAATGGGCTGGACCCACAGATACTACCGGCTTTATGGAAACATCAGGACCGTTTGGCGTCCAGAACTTCCAGGCTGTTGCTAAGGAAGTAAAAACAGGAAAGAATTAGAAAAGTTTGTGTTGACCAATCAGAAGCTTAACTCAGCTTGTAGTGGGCGGGGCGTCTCATTCACTGTCCAATGAAAAGCAAGAAGAAAGGCGGTGAAACTTAAAAATGGAGGATCTTTATCTCAGAGGAAATGAAACAGCAGAGACCCAACTTTTTTTATTCTAAACTAAATAGCTTCTTGGACTTTTATTTAAGTAATATTCTCCTTCAAGATACATTTACCTAACGTTACAATAAATGCAATGTACATAATGCGGGAAAGAACATTTAAAAAATGTGAACTATAACCATTATTTGAAGGGAGACGATAATGTTTCCCCGGGTGTGGAGCCCTCTTGTGCCTGAAAACAGTATTGAAGTTTTGTAACCTCATCTTATAAAAACGTCCCACAGACGTTCAGATAACGTCAGAGGTGCAAGCTTTTCCTAACAAGACAAAAATAGAGATTTGGTGAAAAATAATAACCGCCATAAAGATTCAAAATATAAAAAACTGATTAAATAAAATCACAGCTATAATATTTTTTCCACAGGGCGTGAATGTTTAGAGTGAAAGTTCAGACAATGTTTGGTGAATGTCAGGTCCGAACATTAAACATTCTGATAGCTAGGAACCGCTCTTTTCATTTAGCCCACATTTCTGTATTAAATGTGTTTTTTAATGGTCTGATGTAATATTCTAATTTTAAATGTCAAGTTTTCATTATCTATAAGCGAAAAATCATCATAATTAACACAAATAAAAGCTTTCAAACATCCATCTATGTGTAATTAATTTATATAATGTGTTTAGTGATAAAGTTGCTGAAATAAATAGGCTTTTCAGTAATATTCCAATTTATGATAATTGCAATCTCCCTGAAACAGTACAGCATGTGTTTATGGAATGCATTGTAATATGAATCAGAAAGAATAGAATAGAATAGAATAGAATAGAATAGAATAGAATAGAATAGAAATATCCTTTATTGTCCCACGATGGGGAAATTCCTGTGCAACAGCAACAAAGTGGCAATGACAGGCAGCAATAGCAAAAAAGACTCACACAAAGAATATAATATATATATATATATATATATAAAAAAAACAATAAAGAATAGAAAAAAAATACTGTACAGTAAGGCAAAATTTCAACAGGAATACTGTGTAGTTATAAAAAAAATACTCCAGTCCAGAGGAATGTGCAACTGATTTGGTTAATTATAAATGTACCAGATGTGCAAAATGTCTCTGAGCATTAAAAATACAAACTATTTACAGTTAGTGACAACAGAAAAACTGTAAAGTTGTGCAGATACCAGCATGGAAATAAACACTTATTGAGTTTGTTGGGAGCAGTGATTGTTCTAGAGTCTAACAGCTGCTGGGAGGAAGGATCTCCTATAATGCTCCTTTGTGCACCTAGGATGCAGCAGTCTGTCACTGAAGGAGCTCCCCAGCTCAGCAACAGCTTCATGCATGGGGGTGGGGGGGACATTGGCCATCAGTGATGTTATTTTAGCCAGAGTCCTTCTGTCTCCCACCACCTGCACTGGGTCAAAGGTCATCCTAGCACAGAGTTGGCCTTCCTGATGAGCTGATCTAACCGCTTCCTCTCAGCTGTAGAGAAGCTGCTGCTCCAACATACAGTCCCATAGAAAATAGCTGATGCCACCACAGAGTCAAAGAAGGTCTTCAGGAGCCCCCCCTGCAGTCCAAAAGACCTCAGCAGGTAGAGTCTGCTCTGACCCTTCCTGCAAAGCACATCAGTGTTAAGAGTCCAGTTTATTGTTCAGGTGAACACCCTGGTACTTAGAAGAGTCCACGATCTCAATGTCCACTCCTGGATGTTCACCGGTGTCAGTGAGGTGGGTCTGCAACTGCAGAAATCCACCACCAGCTCCTTGGTTTTAGCAGCATTGATCAGGAGCTGGTTCCTCTGGCACCAGTCCACAAAGTCTTGAGTCCACTGTCTGTCCTCTGAGTCATCTTCACCTGTGATGAGGCCGACTATGGCAGAGTCATCAGAGAAGTTTTGCAGATGGCAGCATGGGGAGTTGATGGAGATGTCTGCAGTGTAGAGGGTGAATAGGAACAGTGTCAGCACAGTTCCCTGAGGGAATGCAGCCTGTCGGAGATGCAGCTCTGTGTCCTCACATACTGTGGGCAGCCAGTGAGATAGTCCAGTATCCACTGGGACATGGGGTGGTCCACTTCTGACAGCTCCACCTTGTCCCTGAGAAGTCCTGGCTGGATGGTGTTGAAAGCACTGTGAGTCAGACCTTGGTGGAGGAGGTAGATGATAGCGTTATCCGCCCCAATGCCAGGTTGGCAGGCGAACTGCAGCGGATTCAATGAAGACATCACCAGGGGCCTAGATGTTTGAGGACCAGCCTCTCGGGGTCTTCAACAGATGCACCTACAACCTGAGGGTTTGGTTTGTGGCCTGAAATTGACTTCAAACTTCTCCAAACTCCACTGGTGTTGCTCTGCTGCAGCTGATCCTCCATCTTCTTCCTGTAGATGTTTTTTCCATCCCTAATTTTCCTTCTCAGTTCTTTCTGCACAGCTCTCAGCTCCTCCTTGTTTCCTGATTTAAATGCTCTCTTCTTCTCTTTCAGGAAAGCCTTTATTTCAGGGTTGATCCAGGGCTTGTTATTGGAGAAACACTGCACTGTCATGGTGAGCACAGTGTTGTCGACGCAGAACTTGATATAGTCTGTGATGCAGTCTATGATGCTATTGATGTCCTCCTCATGAGGAGCACAGAGCTCTTCCCACTCAGTGGAATTGAAACAGTCCCTCAGAGCTTCTTCAGTCTCCTCACACCATCTCTTTACTGTGTGTGTCACAGCTGGTTCTCTGTGTAGCAGGGGTTTATGTACAGGCTGGAGATGAACCAGGTTGGGATCTGAACCCCCCAGGGGAGGCAGAGGTGATGAACTATATGCCTCCTCAGTGTTGGCATAAAGTAGATCCAGGATTTTGTCATCTCTGGTGTGGCAGGTGACATATTGGGTGAAGGCTGGTAGAGTGGAGGACAGGGAGACATGATTAAAATCCCCAGAGATAAGAAAGAGTGCCTGTGGGTGCTGTGTTTGGAGTCCACTGGTAGTAGTGTGAAAGACATTGGAGGCTGCAGCAGTGTTAGCAGAGGGTGGGACATACACAGTTATTGCAATAACGTGAAAACTCCTGAGGAAGGGTCCAGCGTGAACCCTACCTCTCGCCCAATGACCGCTGGAGATAGACACCAGTCCCCCTCGCGACCCTGCAAGGATAAGCGTGATGGATGAATGGATAGTTTAAGTATTATTAGTAATGTATTTGAGATATTTTAATTTTTTTCTGTTTCCATTTTTCTTTTTTTTGTGGCTTAGTGAACTGGTGGTTCAGCCCGTGAACCACCAGCCCACGTGACAGCAAGTGCACAAGAGGCGACAGGTTCTGGAACGGGGTTTTTTTGCTGGGCCATTGTACCCCAAACTATGCCAAATCAAATGGCTTCTCTACCTCTCTTCCCCTCCAGTCAGGCATATCAGTCCTGCTGTGCGGCCGCAGAGCTGATCTGTAACACATGAACAAGCGCTGCAAGGCTGGCCAGCTGAGCTGACAATGAAGAGCGGAGATCAGAAAAACTCGTCCCAATAAGCCCAGCAACTAAAACGAACAGTGGCGCTTATTAAAAATGAAATATTCACAAATTAAGAAGTGCATTGTCCCTATTAGTGCCACATAAATTAAATTTCTGTTTGTCTCTGGCATCCTGCAGAGAGATGCGCAGTGCAGCGGCTCTAGTTTGCCATGTCATCCCTCTGCGGAACATTACCTGTCTATTACTGTCACTATAAGCAACATTAAATAACTCTGCATTAGCCGTGAAGATGGAGCAGCGAAAGCAAAATACAAAGTGTTAAAGTGGTGCTGAAATGATGAGAGAGAGAAAAGAAAGCCCTGCTGGAGAGCGCATCAACGAATATAAACATTTCTGACCTGCTTGGTGGGCCTTCCCATAGTTCTGGGTCTGGTATCTCCACCAGCCATGAAAGGTCAGATTACACTTCCTGCAGCAGCTTAAGCGAGGTTAGCATATATTATATTTCTAATTGGAAAATATTTTTGTTGATATGGCATGTTTTTTACATATCCATTTACACATTAACAATACTAATTCCTTGCATAGACTGTGGCTGAGGATGACCCAGCTGAGCCAATAGAAAGCCAGAGGGACCAAAGCTTAGATTTATTTATTTATTTATTTAAATTAAAATTTTAGCCAAGCAGCAGTAGGTGGGCCAGTCTGTTAAAAGCTCCCGGGCCACTTTTTCTCCCCAGTCCGCCCTTGATGAGGAAGAAGAAATAGAAGGAAGGAAAAAGTAATAACAAGATTAAGACTTGGTCATACAGGACTCAATTATACACTTTTTAAAATCCAAAAGAGAAGTGTGATCACTGTGGAATGGATGAAACTATAGCACATGTTATATTAGGATGCCATAAATATAAAGATGAGAGAAGGTATATGAGGAAAGAGTGTGAAAAATTAAGGAAAAGTTTAGTATAATAGATGCACAGAAAAATAACTTAGGAAGTAAGCATATACAGATCATTATTTGATTTTTAAAGGAAACAAAATTATTTAATAGAGTTCGATATATATATATATATATATATATATATATATAAAAATAAAAATTCCCTTCTCACCCTCCACGGGTGGTCTTTCTCAACCTCTGAGCTCGGGTCCTCTACCAGAGGCCTGGGAGCTTGAGGGTTCTGCGTAGTATCTTGGCTGTGCCGAGAACTGCGCATTTCTGGACTGAGATGTCTGACGTTGTTCCTGGGATCTGTTTTAGCCACTGCTCCAGTTTGGGGGTGACTGCCCCGAGGGCCCCGATGATCACAGGCACCACTGTGGTCTTCACCTTGCAGGCCTTCTCCAGTTCCTCTCTGAGGCCCTGGTATTTCTCCAGTTTCTCGTGTTCCTTTTTCCTGATGTTGCAATCGCTTGGTATTGCTACATCCACCACAACGGCTTTCCTCTGTTGTTTATCCACCACCACGATGTCCGGTTGGTTCGCCATTACCATTTTGTCTGTCTGGATCTGGAAGTCCCACAGGATCTTAGCTCGGTCATTCTCCACCACCTTTGGGGGTGTGCCCCACTTTGATCTCGGGGCTTCCAGTCCATATCCTGCACAGATGTTTCTGTACACTATGCCCGCCACTTGGTTATGACGTTCCATGTACGCTTTCCCTGCCAGCATCTTGCACCCTGCTGTTATGTGTTGGACTGTCTCAGGGGCCTCCTTGCACAATCTACACCTTGGATCTTGTCTGGTGTGGTAGATCTGAGCCTCTATTGCTCTGGTGTTTAGGGCCTGTTCCTGTGCAGCCAGGATGAGTGCCTCCGTGCTGTCCTCTGTATGTAAATATATATATATATATATATATATATATATATATATATATATATATATATATATATATATATATATATATATATATATATATATTTTTTTTTTTTTTTATTTATTTATTTTTTTTTTCTCCTGTAATATACGAATTATACCATCATGAGCCACACTCCATAACATTTTTTGCCAACCGTCAATAAAATAAAGAAGAAGAATTTGGCGCCAATCCACCTGCTGGAGTATCAAGCCGTACTGAGGGCTAGTAGGCCCTAGATGTTTGGTTGCGCGTTTTGAGATCGCTGCAATTATTAACCTGTAAGTTATATTTAAGACACCTTTTTCTAAGTTGTTTATTTTTTCCCTAATTAAGTTATTGAAGGTATTGTTTGTATTTCAGCGGCTCTTCTACGCAGCGTGGCAGAAATTAAACGGTCGACCTCGGCCTCTCAGCGGTTTTTTGTTTGGCAGCTGGAGACGCCTAGCCTGGAAAAACCAGCCCCTTGTTCTACGCTTTGCTTTGTCCAGAGGGTCTGTACCCTTGGCTATTGAGAAACAGCTGTTTTCTGGTGGCGTGGACTTTGTTGAAGTGTTAAATTTTAAACAATCGCTAACGTTTGCCCATGACTTATGTAATGCACCAGTTCGATGCTATGAAGCTTACTGGAAATTGCCTGCACTGTAAACAACCATCCCCTACTATGAAGAGATAAAAGCCCAGCTGAAAGAGATAGCTGCTTATGTTAATTTAATATCCCAAACTGTGGCCAACCTGGAATGAACGGGTTCGTTGACTTCCTCTGCTGCCATTGCTAGAACTATAGGTAGACTGCAATTCTAAAACAGGGCAGAACATCATCTGTTTGGTGATTGGCCAGGATGAAATTCTCCCAGAGAAATCCAAGGTAATGGGAGAAAGTCTAAACGGAGCAGTGAAGGGAGATTATAAACCAGCGGATTTAGAAGGCAATGGCCAGACTATGACTCACTGCTACATGTGAGAAACAGAACCAGCGTCAGGAATCAGCAGCAGATTGAGGATGGACATTAAGAGAATCCCAATAACCAAGTGAGGATCTGCTGGACTCATCATTCAAAGATAGGTAGGTCCTGGGGCGGCGGACCGAGAAGACGTCCACAAGGTAGGAGCTGCTGTGGTTGATGGTGATGCTAAAGCTGTTGATGAAGGCTTTGGCTGCTGTTGTGTTGAGAAGTTCTGATTCTCTGTTGGGGGTCGATGAGCTGAGAAGGATTCTATTGTGGTTGAAAATCCTCCTGCTCTGAGGTTTTCTGCACTGTTTTGAAGCCGCTGCTGTGGTCATGTGATCTGCGGATGTTTAATGCAACAAGCATGTTGGAATCTGTGAAGTTCAAGTTTGAAAATCAGTTTTGATGCTCAATGTACTGTATTATGAAAGCTGTAAGTTGTGAAAGGCAAACAAAAATGGCTGCCAAGGCTTTGGCGAATAAAGTTAAAAAGCAGCAGAAGGAACGTTCACTGTAAAAAGTAATTCAGAAGCTTAGTAAATTATATTTTATTAATCCATGACTGAAATATCTAAATATGAAGTGATCTTTAATTTGGCTTTTCTGACAAATGTAAATATTGAACCAATGTTTTGGGTTAAAATAAGCTCTTTCATTTAGATTTAAAAGAAAAACTAAAGTACTCAAATCACAATTTTCTTTTACATCTACCTAATATTTTGTTTGAAACTGTATCTAAATATTTGAGAAACGGGTATCCATACATATCAGTATCATCTACGACAGTTATCAATAGTTCAGACCATTATTATTCATTTTCTACAACAATGTGGACATGAGAATGATTTATTTTTGGTGCTGGAAGAATGCACGGCCTCATACGATTTCATGTTTTCTGCACGAAGGCTTTTAGAGGAGAGATTCTAACACAGCGGAGCCATCTGTTGAACCTGCAGGTCAGAGGTCACAGAGGTAATGTTCACACTGTCTGATCCACTATGTGATTTTTAGAATATAACCTCCTCAAATCTTTGGACCCAGACTTTTATTCTGAAGTTAGTTAGTCGCTTTCTTCACATAGAATTAGTTTGCCTGTTGTTTTTACTTTTCTCTGACTCATTTATAGAAAATTAGAAACTATTAAAGGAAACCTAACACTAATTAATACTTTGTCCTACAATCTCTTGCTTATTTTTTTCTCAGCTATATCTTACTGCATTATGATGCCACCTGTATGTTGTAGACAACAGAGCTTTGCTTTATCTGTAAATAGATTAAAAAGGTTGTTCCTTGTTCTTTTGTTTAGGTAAAAGCAGTAAATATAAGTTGTCACAGGCTGGCAAAGTCTGTAGCTTCATAGTGTTTGCATAAGTGCAGCATGTCTGCTTATTGCCTGCTAATGTAAAACACATCAATAAAGCCTAGTGTTTGACCTTTTATGAGGTTAGTGCAAAATGCATGTTGTGGCCTTCAGTTCTACAGGCTGTAGGCTAAATATTTGAATTATTTTTGATATCAAATAAACCATTTAGAATATACTCTAAGAACAATGGAAAAGCTACCTTAATTGCCAGTTAGCATAAGAATCTAATATTTACTCATTTTATGTAGTTTCACAACAGTTTTGGGAGAAAACGCGTTAATGGAAAGTTATTCAGTCAGGCATGTTAAATATTGATTTTTATTTTTTCTTGCATCTGCTTTAGTAAAAGAAGGTCCAGTCCTTGTTACCAGGAGAGTAGTTGAGGGTAATTAAAGTACTTCGGGAGGATCACACTTTGTCTTCTTAAATGTGGCACCTTCCTTCCTGCAGGGAGCATCAGCTGAGATGCTGCTGCAAATAACTCTATGTTCTCCTCCTAGAACTGATCCACTGGGTCCTGTTTTTCAGGTTTAACCCTCTCTCTCCTTGACCAAGCTACTGGCTGACCTTTTGTTGCTACGAACATTTTTTTTTTTTTTATCTTTCATCCTATAGCCTTTAAAACAGGCTTAGAGCTGATCCATTTAGCCGGGATTCTCTCCTGGCTGAAACCACCAAAGGAGCTTCTATTGCCATTAACTCTTTTCTCCAGTATAGAAAGTACTCCTGCCTCAGTGCTTCTGTTTTTTGGTGTAACTCTGCTCTGTCTTCTGAAAACCCTGTCGGTTGTGGCAGATGGCCGCCCGTACTGAGCCTGGTTCTAGTTCTGCTGGATGTTTCTTCTTGTTAAAGGGGAATTTTTCTCTCCACTGTCACTACATGCATCTTCATTGATGAGGTATTGTTATAAACACGATGACTTGGTGCAGTCTGCTGGCTTTCTTAGTTTGAAAGGTTTTAACCAAATTGAATATTAAACTGAACTTGATGCGTTGTTTGATAACCATGTGTTGTGAATTGGAACTGTATGAATAAACTGAATTGTGTTTGTGACAGGGTGTCACATGTTGAAAGCAGAACAAGTGCATCACATCAATCAGCTTCAGGAGGAAAATCCTCGTCTTTTTCTACATCTGTTCATCTTGAAGCTGATTTGTCAGCTTTGAATGTGAGACAAAAGCTGTTGAAGGAGAAACATCAATAAGAAAGAAAAAAAACAAAGATTAAGAAGACTGGAGGAACAACTCAAACTGGATGTGGAGATTGAAATCAAAGTTCTATAAGTGGAAAATGATCCAAAAGACTTCAGATGGCTTGGACACTGGTATGGAAAATGGAACAATTAAAGCATGTTGTCCTTTAGCTGTTTTGAAGTGCTTTGTTCCACACATGACAATGAAACTGAACGATGTAGAAAACGAATGTGTTGATCCAGCATCAAGATCCCAAGTGCTTCTGTATCCAATAAACATTATGAGTTGTTCACTTGTTGTGACCAAGAGAAAACACACAATCAGTATGAAAGCATTTAAAATATGAATCACATCTCAGGAAATGAGGATCATGACAATTTACTGGACATGATTCTGATGATTTGCTGTATACTTGATTGATGTTTTTTATGATGTGAAACACTTTGAGTTGCCTTGCTGCTGAAATGTGCTGTACAAATAAACTTGACACAATGAGGAAACAAAATCAGGACACCATTGGTACAACCACAATGCCTTTCATCTTTGCCAAACAAGAGAAATTCCAGTTTTTCAACTTAGATCCACTGAAGTATCATAAATTATCTGGAACGAGACACTAATGGCCATCTGAGAGAGTTAGTTCAAAGTTGCTGCATTGCAATCCTATCAGACGGACACATGAAAGCAAAAAAATCAAGAGGTTTGGGAATGAACAGGAGGTTTGACGTGAAACAAGTTTTCTCATGGCCTTCAGGTAAACACTGATGTAAAATGCTTCAGGATTACAACCTTTTCCTTAGAACATGCTCTAATACAATGGAGGAAGTACACTACTTGGATGGGTTGGACATCCCAGCCAATGTGATGATGGTGGTCATCAAGAAGTTGACCTACAAACTTAGGGGCAGGGTATGGCATTAACGATTTGTCAATGGTGATGGATGATAGTTTAGATCTCATGGATGAGAATTTGATACCTAGTCATTTCCAACAGGAATACTACATGGTGGACTAAGAAGAAATGGAGTTGCTGATCATCAGTTTCTGTGGAGATAGAGACTTTAAACTCACCATATGGACTGAAACTGGTGGGGAATGTGGACGGCAACATGGTCGCCTTGGGACTGGAGTCTAAACACAACGGCAGCAAATGTGGTTTGCTACTTCCTGTAGTGGTCCTGAAATGTTCCACGCACATTGCTCCCCCCAGGAAAAACATGGTAGGGATATGAGTTCCACTATCTGGTGCAGCAATGGGAACAGAGCTTAGAGATTCTCTGGTCAGTGATCAAATATGTATATGTAATCCATTATAAACGGTCATCTGAAGAAAGTAGACAATTAAAAAATAGATATTAAAAATGAAATCGGGAAGGGGGTGAATAGTTTTTCACACCACTGTATTTTATTTATTTTTTTTACTTGATTATATTAAGTTGACCAGATATTTTTCAGTTATTTACAAAGTTTCTGTAATGACACTCAGGGAAGACCCGGAAATTCAACCACACACAGAAGTGAGTCAAGGAAAAAAAAAAAACAAGTTTATTTGTTTTTCGGAACCTGGTAGCTGCTCCGGAGGAAACAAAGAAGGTCTCCACAAGGGAATCCAAACGCGGCACCAGGGGCCAGACGATAATCAGGAAGAGGTAATGCACAGGAAGGCAGAGAGAGCAGACTTGGCTTGAGGGACAGGCAATACTCGGTGGTCGTGAGGCAGAGCTTGAGTCAGGGTCCAGAAATCCAGAAACAACAGAATCTGTAGCGGGCTTGGCAGGAGGGGAAGAACCGTGGACAGAAAAGGGTCGAAGAAACACGAGGAGGCAAGGCATGAAACGCTGGATCTCTACTGGCTGAAAGCTGTCGACAATCTGGCAGGGAGGCGGAGACTGAGAGGTGTTTAAGTAAGACGAGGCCCAGGTGGAACAGGTAAGCAATCAGGCATAGCAGGTGAGTAAAATGAGTGCTAATTACAGCATGGGCAGGACTGAACATGAATCATGACAGTTTCAACCTATTAAACTATTTAGTGTAAACATAATTTAGAAAAATAACAATTTATTGTTTGTACTTGATACAAACAATAAATAAATAATAAATAATAATAATAAATAATAAATGGGATCATGAGCACACCATACTTTTTAGAACCTGCTGTAAACCGTGAGTAATTGATGTTCCTCCTCAGGGTTCTGCTCTGCTTTGGGTTGTTCTGACCCAGAAAACACTGATGGTTCTGGAAGGACGGGATGTTGGATAAAACCTGGAGGAAGACCCCAACACACATAGCGGAGCCCACAGTACCACCTCCGTCCTTTGTTTTGTCCAGGCATGCTGGGCCAGTTGGTGCTGGACCAAGGACACAGCGTCCCTCCAGGGACACGGCGTCGGACCAGAGAGACTGTTGGACCAGGGAGATGGCGTTGGACTAGGGACATGGCGTCGGTCCAGGGAGACGGTGTCGGTCCAGGACAGGGTGTCGGGCCAGGACCAGGGACAAGGTGCCGGCCGTCTCCCTGGACCAGTGCTGTCTACAGTCCGTCTCCGACCTTCTGCAGGGCTGCTCCAGGGAAGCGAACCGCCTGAGACGTTCCTCTGTCCAGGAAGATGGAAGCACTCTGAGCAATGATGGAGCACCAGGACCAGGAATGTGACCCCAGATCTTCCAGCTGTCCTGGATGGAGATGAACATCCTCACAGGAACCGCCACTTGTCTTATTTTTGTGCATATTCGTCTCCAGACAGTGGAGATGTCTCCCCCTCTGGGAATCACCATAGCAACGTGAGGCTGAGCTGCAGCTGATGGTGCACCATGATGAGTGTTTCATTTCATTCTGAGGAAGGTGGATGTTGGGGCTTGTCTGATTAAGTGATGAAAGATGAGGGGAAAATGCCATTCTCCTCCTCTTCCATCATGGCAGCGACTGAGAGCATTGATCTCGATATAAATCTACATATGAAGGTGAACAAAGAACAGCAAAGGAAGCACTAGGCGCATCAGATTTCAACCACCAGAGGGCACTGTGTTCCACCTTCTCCTCAGGGTGGTTGATCTCGAGGAGCGGGTTTTGAGCTGATGGGTCTGGAATGGGTTCCTGTAGACCTTCATGTCCAGGTGAAGCTCACACCTCGATGGGGAAGACCTGCCGCCACAAAATGAAAACCAGTCTTAGAGGTGGCTGGGTCCCTGGTTTGATTCCTAGTCTTCTGGTTAATCTGCTGCCTTTAAAGGTTCTTTAACCACACAACCCAAAACTTGTTAGAACCTGATGCTTTTCTCCAGGTCAGACCCACAGGTCCAAACCCAAACCAACCTGACAGGTTCTCCAACAACCTGTCCAAGTCCGGTCATTGTTCTGAAAGCAGAACCCCATGAGGTTCTTCATTTAATGAAACTGTTTCTCTACAGCTGATGTTTTACTCATTTAGCTCCATAAAATCTATCATTAGCTATAAATTTAATGACATCTGAACGAAAGTTCATGATTAAATGGTTCGGTCAGGATATTTTTATTAGAGATTTATTTATCCTATTATTAGCCTTTATTACACTCTTAGCCTAATTTATTACCATTATTATTAACCTTATTTATTAGCCCTGTTATTTATTAACCTTATTATTATTAGCCCTGTGAGCCATATTATTATTAGCCTTATTAGCCCTTTTCATATTTTTTATTAGCGCTATAATCCATATTATTATTGCTAGCCTTCTTTATTAGCCATGTTATCCATATTATTATTATTATTATTATTAGCCTTATTAGCCCTGTTCATATTATTAGCCTTCTTTATTAGCCCTATTATCCATATTATTAGCCTTCTTTATTAGCCCTATTATCCATATTATTTTTATTAGCCTTATTAACCCTATTATCCATATTACTAGCCTTCTTTATTAGCCCTATTATCCATACTATTATTATTATTAGCCATCTTTATTAACCTTATTAAACCTATTATCCATATTATTCTTAGCCTTATTAGCCCTATTAACCATATTATTATTATTATTAGTAGTAGTAGTGTTATTATCATTATTATTAGTTTTCTTTCTTAGCCCTATTATCCATATTATTAGCCTTCTTTATTAGCTCTATTATCCATATTATTAGCCTTCCTTATTAGCCCTATTATCCATATTGTTAATATTATTATTAGCCTTCTTTATTAGCCTTATTAGACCTATTATCCATATTATTAGCCTTCTTTATTAGCCTTATTAGACCTATTATCCAGATTATTAGCCTTCTTTATTAGCCTTATTAAACCTATTATCCATATTATTAACCTTCTTTATTAGTCCTATGATCCATACTATTATTATTATTAGCCTTCTTTATTAACCTTATTAAACCTATTATCCATATTATTCTTAGCCTTATTAGCCCTGTTAACCATATTATTATTAGTATTATTATTATTATTAGCCTTCTTTATTAGCCCTATTATCCATATTATTAGCCTTCTTTATTAGCCTTATTAGACCTATTATCCATATTATTAGCCTTCTTTTTTAGCTCTATTATCCATATTATTAGCCTTCTTTATTAGCCCCATTATCCATATTGTTAGCCTTCCTTATTAGCCCTATTATCCATATTGTTAATATTATTATTAGCCTTCTTTATTAGCCTCATTAGACCTATTATCCATATTATTAGCCTTCTTTATTAGCCCTATTATCCATATTATTATTTTTAGCCTTATTCTTATTAGCTTTCTGTAGTGATTCAAAGTGCCCAGGTGTAGTGAAACATTTTGCATGTATGGTTTGGAGTGAGAACATAACATGGATGCTTTATGAAGTGAGAAGAAGCCGAGGATCTGGAGCCTTGGGGAGAACATCGAAGTTCCATGTGGAAAGGACCTGGCCCGGATTTGAACTCGCAACCTTCATATTGCAAAGCAATGATGCAGCCCTCAGCTAACAACCTGGCAGCAGAACCAGTCCCAGTTAGGATCCGGAAAAAGGGGGCAGAACCAGAACCATGTTCCTCAAACATCACAGCAAGGAGCCGAGAGGAGCCAGGTCCGAGTTCTGAGAAACACATGTTCAGAACATCTTCCTTCATTCTGTTCCGTAAATGGGCCATCCTGAACCCCCTGAGACCCAAAGCTGGTCTAAAAGCAGGTTCCATCGGGCCCATGACGGGCTGGACCAGAAAATAAAGCAGGAGGAGATGTTTCTGTGTGATACCTCCCAGCCAGGTTTCTGCAGGGAGGAGGACCAGCCCGGTTTGCCAGGAGGTCCAGCATCTCAGCCCACACGGTTGTTCTCTGTGAGCCGCAGCCAGGCTTTTAATAGTTCCTCTCCACCACCGTCCCTGGCTTATATAAGCAGCTCTGCATCGCGCTGGGTCCGGTTCTGACGAGGACGGGCTGGAAGCTGGGATGGAACCACGCTGGGTCCGGTTCTGACGAGGATGGGCTGGAAGCTGGGATGGAACCATGCTGGGTCCGATCCAGGTTCGATTGCCATGGAGACATCTGGAGCTGCGGCGCCTTCAGAACCAGGCTGGTGCAGGGGTTCTGGAGATGGTTCTGGATGCAGGGCTGTTGTTTTCTGTCTCTGAGGACACTGGGGGCTGGGCTGGGAGTCAAAAGTGCTCCAGGTTCAGTTGCATCATTTCTGATCAAACACTTTCCATCATTTCTGATCATTTCTTTATGGTTTCATCAGACAAAACTAACCTTTTTATATCTGAATGAGTAAAATCTAAACGATGACATCATCAAAGTGGGACGGCTAAACAAGGAGAAAGGGAGGAAGGCAGTCGATGTCACGCCGTCCTGAACTGATTTTGGTTTAATGACATCATTAACAGGAAGACCTGATAAAATATGACTTCGTCTAAATCATCTCCACTCAGGTTCTACCATGAAGTTCTGGACCTGCTGGCCCAGTGTGCTCAACAGAACCAGCTGTAGAAGGTCAAAGGTCGTGATGGCTGATTTGGATCTGTTTATTAGCCTCCAGCTTCTGTGCTGGTGATGGAGACCAGAGAACCTGGAGCTCCTCCGGTTTCTGCTCCACTCGTCCTCCTTTCTTCACACATGCAGCTCACAGCGAGCACCCACACACACCGCTCACACACACACTGGGAGTACAGAAGCCAGCTGACGCCCACATCCACACTCCGTCACGCTGTGAAACTCAGAGACTCTGAGGTTCTGCGAGGTCCACAGACTGAAGAAGAAGGAGCTGCTATCTTATCTGTGCTCTGGTTCTGTGAGCTGCAGTTAAAACAGCAAGCTGGTGGCCGCCAGAAACATAGGTCTCCGTCCCTCCGTCCGTCTTCCAGGCCCGTGGGGGGTCTGGTCAGTGGAACCCTGGACCACCCTCCACTGAAACACGTTGAGTCAAAATGCTCCGGTAACTTCTGGAGATGTCTGACGGACCCAATCTCCTGGGCCGAGTCCTGACTGATGTTTGGAGAAGCTGCTGTTGGAGACAGATGGATCCCTCCCAGAACCTCCCTGGGGAGGGAACCCCAGCCCCCACCTCATAGTAGCTCTCAGCGCATCTTCTGCAGATGTTCCAGACTCTTCAGTTTGCTGGCCTCTACTCCTCTTATTATCCCTCTCCAGTTATTAATCAGATATGTGAATATTTTCCACCCTCAGCTCAATGTTTCATGTCCGCCAGCTGTGAACGCTTTATTCCTGGTTTAGTTTAGGAAAATGAAGCTTGTTAGGCTTTATTGGCAGATAGTTTCATCATTTCAGTGAATTATTCTCAACTCCAGCAGGACTCCATAACTCGGGACTAGTTAGCTGCTGCTGATGACCAGGGGCCATCTGGAGTCATAATTTACATGATGTACATAAACATAACATTTTCTGGGGAGGTCCTGTTGTGTTTTAGTGGAAAAAGAAGTTTGTCCAGATTGGTTCCAGTCCAGTACTAACTGGGTAGTCCGGTCTGGTGCTGGCCAGGTGACCCGGTCCAGTGGTGATCCAGTCCGTGATCTGGTCCAGTAGTGACCGGGTGATCTGGTCCGGTGGTGACGTGATGATCCGGTCCGTGATCCAGTCCAGTGGTGACCGGGTGATCCGGTCCGTGATCTGGTCCAATGGTAACCGGGTGATCTGGTGCTAACTGGGTGATCTGGTCCGGTGGTGACTGGGTGATCCGGCCCAGTAAACCAGCAGCGCCTCAGGAACTGGCACATCAATGAAGTATTCATCATGGCAGCTTGTCTCTCCCTCTGGCCTTATTCAAAGCGCTCTAATTAATCAGCCCTAAATAGATGGACAGACCTACATTACTGACGCCCCCCCCCCCCAAACACGCACACAGGCAGACCATGTACTGTGTCACACACAGATGGCACCAGAGGGTGTGTTTCAGTGTGTTGGTGACATTTAACTCTGTAGGTCCAAAGTCTAGAGATATTCAGGAGGTCATTACAGCTTCAAGCATGAAGATTAAATATGATGTTAGATCTTCATGGAGGTCATTAGTTCCCCTAAAGCTGCTGAGGTTGAGATGTTCAGAATAAATCTAATGACAAATAGCAAAAAAAAACAAAACAAAACAAAACCTTGAATCAAAAGCTGTGTTTGAATTCTCTACTATAATCAAAGCAGCTGTCCACATGCATTCAGGGCAGTTTCTCATAAAGTGTGTGGAGCTGGACTGTGTTAAAGGCACTGAAAAATCCAGAAAATAGTCTCCCCCCCCCGTCTTTCATCATGAATTCAGATTCCAGGTCATAAAGGCTACGTTCACACAGCAGCTAAATGCGACCCATATCCGATTTTTTTGGCCCTTATGCGACCTATATGAGTTTTTCATGGCAGTCTGAATGCGGCCCAAATCCGATCTTTTCAGCCCAGCAAGTCCGATCTGTCCTGCTTCCACGTGTGGAACTGAACGCATCCGACAGTTTCCAGAGCGTCTGCAGTCTGAACGGTCGTGTCGCATTTTATCCGACTTTTCTGTCGTTGGCGTGAGCCATGTGTCATAATTCTGCTCCAGAAGAAGCCGGACGGTAAATCTGGACGTGGACAACGGCTGAAAATGCTAACATGAGTCGGCGGAGCCTCCCATCCCGGTCCCAGCGCTCCCAGTCCGACTCCACATCCAGACGGATTCTCTCCAGCAGCTGCAGGCGATGCTCCGCTAAAGGCCGCTGCCGTTGGTTCTTCTTCCTGCTGCTCAGCTTCCTGCGTCTGGTTCTGATCCGGTGGCGGTGCTGTCGGCTCTCGGCAGCTTCAGGATCCGTCCAGAGACGGCGGCGGCCATTATTGCTGCTGGGTGGGGGCTGCGGTCTTCTTCTGGGTCGCTTTAACCCGTCACTCAGAGGTCTGACTGCGGTCGGGTCTAATCAGCAGCAGGAACGACCAGGCAGGAAAGATCGGATTCCAGCAGGAAAGATCGGATTCCAGCAGGACATCGGATTGGAGCATCAAGACCTGCTGTGGGAAGGCAGCCAATGACACAAATCGATAACCTGAAGAGCCTCTGACTGTCCACTAGCTTAGCCTTCAGCTGTCTCTCCTCCTCATCTCTGCTAATGCGTAATGTGATCATCCAGTTTGTGCAGATGTCTTCAGAGCCAGCAGCTCATCTTCTGAATCAAGCAGTGATGTGATTCCTGTTTGAAGGTTGAGGTGAACAGTGTCTACTTGGTACCCTAGAAATAGTACTGAGGTAGTACTAGGTGTACTATAAAGGGGTTGTACAATTCATCAGAATATGTGTACCTACCACACAAAAACCTTAGTATGCTAACATGTCACACATTTTACATTACTTTTAAAAAGCCACCAACATGTCAGACAGTAATGCTAACGTTAATGTACAAATGATAACATCCTCAGTTGCTAGTTGTTGCGTTATGAAATGGTGATGAGATAATTAGGATAATCTTTCCAGCATGGTGTACGTCGGTTAACTTCCTGTCCACCACTCTGGAGGACATGCAGAGCAGAGATAACAGAAAATATGCAGCGTTATCATGCTAGGCAGGCTGAATGTTGACCACAGCGTGGCTTACAGACCAGTTACAGATTTCCAAATTAAAAGCTTGTGGCAGTCGTGCTTGTGAGAAAAATTCTTACCCTGCCATAATAACAGCCATGTTTTGGTGGGTCTCTGACATATTTGTTACTGAGCTGGAGCTAAACTGGTTGGTTCCTAATGATACCAGATAGTTCTCTATATCAATGTGTGAAATGTTTCAGCAGCCTAAGAACTCATAATTCTTTCAAACCCACCCAGATCTTCCTTTAATTACAGGTTTTATTAAGTGCTCTCTTCAGTATTCCTCCCTGTGTTGCCATGGTTACACTTGTTTTTCCTCCAGGATGGCTGGTCTTCTTTCTTGTCTCTAGTATAAAGTATAAATATGCTATGTAGTTCTTTAAATTACAAGCTAAAAAGAAAAACACCCTTTAATATATGCTAACAACATTGCTAATGCTAACGTTGTCTGATTAACTTCCTGTCCTGGAAGATTTTAAAGCATTTTAAGAAACTTTTAGCAAAACTGTATTTTAAAAACATTGCAGGTCTAAACGATGAAAAGGTGAAACATGAGGTGTAAATTACAACACGGTGAGTGTGAGCCATATTTAAGCTAAAGTTAGCCACACTATTAATGCTAAAATTAGCATTGCTAACTTTAGCATAACATTAGCTTGAGGAGTTGGAAGATTATCGAAATACTAATGACATAATTTTTAAAAGTGCTTTAATTCATCATGAATTAAAACATGATCATTCTAACTGTGCTAATGCTAATGTTAGACTTAGTTTTAGAGCAAAAGATCATGGACATTAAAGCTGGACATAAGTTGTTTGTAGGAATTCTTGTTTTTCTCTTAAAACATCTGAAAGAGACAAACAGCCAGAAGAAACCGTTCACCATCAAGTTGGGTCTTTATTTAAACATAAATGCGTTCCAACAAATTCTGGGAAAATGACACACAGAAAAAAGATTTTCACACAATTCATCTTTTGGTACCCTTAGAAATGCATCCAAGGTCTGGACTGTTAACCACCGCGAAGCTTAAACAGTGATCAGCAAAGTTTTACAAAAACATTCAGTGGAGAATGTGATTGGCTGTTTGTCCAAAGTCTGTCACAGTGAAACTAGATGTCTTACCACAGTTTAGTGATTCATCCTTGTATTTCATCCTCTCATCTGATTGGTGAGCTTTAAGGTTCAGACAGTCACCAGAAGGATTAGTCATATTCAATAAATTAGAATATGCCTCCCAATAAAGCTCATTTGTCAGATTAAAAGTGCCTTTTGAAAATCGACACCTTTAAGCAGGTATTAAACATTCTTTTCATTTAGCCCACATTTCTGTATTAAATGTTTTTTTTATTGGTCTGATGTAATATTTTAATTTTAATAGCTGTAAGTGGAAATTCATCGTTATTAATATAAATAAAGGCTTTCAAACATCCATTTGTGTGTAATTGATCTATATAATGTTTCAGTTACTGAAATAAATGTACTTTTCAACAATATTCTAATTTATTGAATGGGTCTGTACATGAAGAAATTAAAGGCAAGTTATCAGACTGCTGATTCCCAAATGTTTAAGACGTTCTAAATGAACTGTCCTGTAAATGAGGTTTGAGTCTTGGCAGAACATTTGGTTGTGATTTATAAATCACAGTTTGCTTCAGGGATCCATAAGGATCCAGATATTAGGGGCTCCAAGACATGTTTCAGGTTTATATTTAGAATTAGTTGAACCTGGTTATTGATCTGCAACATCCAGGATTACACTTCAATTAAATAACAAATCAATCAAAATCAAACATATTTGGACTAATTTTTCTCGTTAAATGAGGATTATTTATTGTGTTTGATAACTGTAGTTGCAATTTACTGGCATCTCAGCTGTTTTACACGTAAAATTCTTCTTAACTGGGGTGTAACAGTATACGTGCCAAACAGTGTGCAGCCCAGGTTCAGGGTCTTGGTTCTGGTTCTGAACAACAGCAAATAGCAGTTAATGCAGAACACCTTTTTCTTCCTTTTTGAGCATTAAGATGCTAAAATCATTGGTAGAGAGCTTTAACAACCAGCCTGATGCAGTGTAACAGGCTCACCGTCAGCCAAGTGACCGACAACAAAGACTGGAGTCAGGAGTTTTCTGGAAATCCTGCCATGACTGTAGCTGCAACCATGAGCTCACTCCAGCCTTCTCCATTTCCTCTTTCCAATAACAGCACAACTGTAGGATATTTAACAGTCTTTATAAGACTCTGACAGCTGTTGACAAGTGGATGAATTGTGAGCTTTCCATATATCCCCCCAGGCTGCATGGTGCATCTGTAGTTTACTGGCAGCTCCAAAACATCCCGTACTGTTGATTAAAAGTAAACAGGCAGCTCTTTAAAGACCAAAAATCATCATATTTTAGAGCCTGAAAATAAGAAATCTAAATTTGTGAACACCTGCCTGTTAAAGCAAATGATTCATTTTTAAACCATATATGGATGCTAACGCAGCGTCTGTCACAGCGCTATCTGGTGACCTCTCACAGTAATCAGATTGTTCTTCTTAACAATGGGGGCTTTGAATGAATTTGCAGCTTCTATTTAACACAGAAGATGGATGGAGTGACCTCCTGTACCGCAGAGATGTGCTCTGCGGTAAAGATGAGACAGCTCTGTGGAAGTAAACACAGGAAGAGAGGACAGATTTTGCCTCAGCTGCTAAAAACAGTCTATCTGTTGGAAACACAACACTTTTTGCACCTGGAACAAGTGGAATCTTGGATTTAAGGAGAAGGAATGAAGCTAAAGCTGCAGGAAGAGGAGCACAGGTTGAACCACAGCTGTGACTCACAGCCCAAGCAGCGAGTCAATGGCCAAAAAGCCAAGGTAAGGTGTAGTTTGTTAGCATAAAGTTTTTCATCGTGCGTGTCATCTGTCAGCACAAAACATCTGCTGATGTCTGCAGGTCGTGTTCAGTAGGGTAGCGGTTAGGGCTCATCAACAACTACTTTCTCCAAACTTTCCTTCCAAATGTTTTTCCATGATCATTAGCTGCATCTGTAGCTTGCTTTTTCTCAGTGTCTGAGCTAAATGAAGAAGAGAATGTTTGCCACTGCTGTCAGAGTACATTAACTTCTCTTCCAACCCCCACATGTCCAGCATTAGCCTGAAGTGACTTTTTGGGGTCAAACGTGAGGAAACTAAGCGGCGACGGACTGATAGCGCTTGACTGGAGAACAACATGTTGACAGCTGCTTTACTGTGGTGCAGTTAAACCCTCACAAACCAAACATGGACTCATCATGTGGAGAAAAGTGGGGCTTGCACAATCCCTGCACTCAGAACATGACACAGCTGGAGAGAAATGGGAGTACTGGTGCCTGTTATCATTAGAGGAAGGATGCTGGTCAGAACTGGAGCAGCTGTTACAACATCAAGCACCCTGGCCTCACTACTGAGAGCTTTTAAACCCCTCCATAGGGTGCTGGTTTGTTACGTCTCTGACCTCCTCCTAACTAGATAAATCCTCAAATGAACTCAAACTGGAGCTGCAGACTTTGCTGTTCTACTTTAGTCTTGGCTAGATGCTGGGTTATGCACCTACTTCACTGCTCCAAATAAAACACCATTAGTCTATTTTATTAATCATGTTTTTTTGTTTTTTTTTTTTGTTTTTTTTTTACATATTTTTCTCTTCAGTCCTGGAAATGGCTATAACCACTGTGAGCTATGAGCCTGGCAGCCGAGATAAGAAAAAGGTTGAACAGTGATGAAATGAACCTTTTAAGCTCTGGACCTGGGTATAAACAGCCGTTTTAAATAATCATAGCCGTCAACCTTTTGATCATTTAACATGTTTGGAGTTGAATCCTTCCTTCAGGTCTGGAGACACCTTGTTCCCCAGCAGCAGCTCTGAAAGCCTGGTGGCGCCTCATCTGACCCCCGCTGAGCTTCCGTCAGGTGTAGCAGGTAAGATAACACCTGAACCCAGCCGGCCCAGTCAGCAGCAGAACCGTCACAGCTATCAGGAGCAGAGGCAGCACACCTCATGCCTGAAAGCCTGGGCCCGCCTCAGAACTGTACCTGAAATGGGTTAACTGGGTCTGTCTACTTCACCACACCAAACCTGACGTCACAGAACCAATCAGAGATGATCTGGAAGCTCTGAATCTGATGTTGAGTGATGAAGGGAGGCTGCAGCGCCTGGAACTGGTAACCCGTCTCACCCAGATTCACGTTTAATTCAGGATTAAACCCAGTTTAATTGAGGATGTTTCCAGATTCTCCCCCAGAATGTTCAGCTCAGAGTGATGGTGGTTCTGACCCGGTAGAATCTTTAGAACCTTCTGAATCGAAACCAGTGTCTCCATCCAGTCGGAGGAGTTTCTGTCTCCCTCTGCTGGAGGACTTCCTGGTTCCTGACCAATCAGGGAGCAGAGGACACGCCCATTGAATGGTTGTGTAGAAACTGGACCTTCATGTTTCTAATGCTCACTGTTTAAGATGGTCTTCTACAGAAAATCTGGGTATCACCATCGCAACCAGTGACTCAGCAGTTTCTGTGGTTCTGGTTCTAACGCTACTCATCAGCTTCATCTTTAGAATATGAACCCAGCTCTGAGAACGGTCCAAACTCAGCTGTTCTGTCCCACTTTCCCTGGTTCCCCTGTTCCTCCCAGATTCAGTTCAGTTCATTTCTACAGAGCCAATTCGTCTCGAGCCTCTTTCCAAACAGTTCAGTCGCCTTCCAGTCGATCCTAGATCAGTACAGATCCAGTACAGTAGGCTAAATTAATTATTCAAAGTAGTTTAAAAGTTTCTAAGGTAACCTTTTCAGAGCATCGAGTCATTGACTTGCAGCATGCATGTAGTGACAGTGGAGAGGAAAAACTCCCCTTTAACAGGAACAAACCTTCAGCAGAACCAGAACCAGATGCTCCTTCCTAACCAGCAGAAGGCAGATCTGCTGCTGAAGGACCTCATTCCTCTGTGAGATGATCCGAAAGCAGCAGTAAGAAAACTCCACAGCTCCCTTCATCATCAGTACCTCCAGGTCAGGGTTACTGGTGGCAGTCACAACCAGTTAAAGCCTCCTCCAGCTATCACCACCAGGTTGGGAACATTCCCTTCTTGGATAAATGAACGTGGCGTGGGTAGAGCAGGCGCCCCATGTTTAGAAGCTATAGTCCTCGTCGTGGTCATCCTGGGTTCGATTCCTGACCTTGGTACCTGTGCCGCATGTCTTCTCCCTTCCCTCTGCCCCCTTTCCTGTCAACCCACTGTCGGACAAATGGAAAAGGCCACTAGCGGCAGCCAAAAACAGACTATCTATCTATCTATCTATCTATCTATCTATCTATCTATCTATATATATATATATATATATATATATATATATATATATATATATATATATATATATATATATATATATATATATATATATATATATAAGAAGATTTATATCAACTGAATGATTTTATAATGAAAGCTTCTCTGATCCATACAGGGTCATAATTATACATACTGGCTGAAATATAGCCATACACCCCCACTAATATTTGGTTTTCAAACTGGATCTAGAGCTCACACCTCTTGCAGGTATCAGCAACCTTCTGCATCATTCTGGTAGAATATTTCAGACCTACTGGCAGAACTGGGAGAGGTCAGCTCCAGTCTTTGTACATCTAGGGTTGCGGTCAGTCCTGAAATCTAATGTCGGTCTGTTGATTTTGATCTCAGCCATCTGACCCAAACGGTCAGATGAAGGGAGCTTGGTCAGCAGATTCAGGAACTACCTGCAGGGTTCAGGTCATTCCAGAAGCTTCATGTTCTCTTGCTTTATCCAGTGGAACCAGTTAGAAGCCTGGTTGGGCCCATTGTCCTGCTGGAAAACCCAACCGTGTCCAGGTTTCAACCATCTAGCTGGTAGCAAGCCTGATGCAGGTTTCATCTGATGATGTTCCCAGTTCATGGCTTGAGGTGTGGTGACTCCAGGATTGTTGCTGAACATCCTGACCAGTTTCCTTCAATCTGAGGGTCCGGATCATCATCTAGAGCAAAGCGGTGACGCATCTACAGACAGCTGGAATCTGCAACATGTTTAGAAAGCGCTCAGAAAGACTTTGAATCAGTTCTCTGATCTCCTCTGGACTCCTCCTGGTTCTGAGTGGTGCTCAGTATGTCTGTCGCAATAAGCAAGAAATCATTTAATTGCATGATAAATAAACAAGCTTGATAATTTTAATTTGCATGATTGTTTTTCTGGTGTCTCTCTCTTTCTTTCTACCAAAGACTGGATGCCTAAAGGCTTCAGTCTGGTGCATTGGTCTCAACCAGCCCCAGACTTCAGAGAGACTTCAGCATCCATTTTATTTATTGTTTCGGTTGTTTTGTTTATTTTTTATTTTTTGGATATTTAAAATATCTTTCAGTTCCAGTGTTGAATATTTGTTAGAAATTAAAGGTTGTTGGTCTTTGAGAGAATGAACTTGGCACTATTATGCCGTTACCATTATATTACTTGAAAATGGTCTCCAAACAACAATATTATCGTTTATCACAATAACTTCGGGGAAAATTTATCATTCAGCAGCGTTATGTGACAGGCCTGGTGCTCAATTCTGATGGTTTCAAACCAGTCCTGTTTGCTGCAGGGTTAGGGTTAGCCTAACTGCCAGCAGCACTCACTCATGACCCTTGAATCTTCAGGACTGCATATGAAAGCTTCAGGTGGGTGTATGTATATATTTGAGCCTGTGTGGATCAGAGAAAATGCTCGACACATTCAGACGAGTGGAAGCAACTCCACCCTGGACTGATGAGACTCATGTTCAGATGGGTTGATGGAAGCAGCTGAGCTTAACTGTTTATTATTATTATATTTAATGTTGAGTTTGCAGCCCAGCAATTATATAATAAGAGCTGTAAAAACATGGAAGTGGACCAGATGCCAGAACTGTTCCTCAACAATCAGAACTCGGCTGCATTCTGCTAAATATGGCCACAAATAAACAAAGCAGAAAGCATGAATCTCCAGGCATATTGCTCCATGGCAACATTCACAATCTGAGTCTAGATGAAGAAGAAACATCCTCTGCGCACATTCATTACAGGTTTATTTATTTATATATATATATATATATATATATATATATATATATATATATATATATATATATATATATATATATATATATATATTTATCTATATCTCAAAGATCAAAATATATTATTAAAACACTATTAAATACTGTAAAGTGGGATATGATTATAAAATACACAGTAAACATGAGAAGGAAAGTAATGAGTATTATGGGTATCAACCCGGATGCTGTTTGGGTTTTCCTTCACATGATGCATACTTCATTCACCAGAACTACCCCCAAAACAACCGTGTAGAGAAGAAATTAAGACAAATGTTTTCACCCTGTTGTCCCAGTACCGGGCCAGAACCAGGCAACTATCTATACATGACAATCTGTCGGCTAGTCTAAGGAAAAGCAACAACTCTTATGCAGCTTGTACAAGGCTGGAGAAGGCAACCGCAGCAGCTAGATGCAACAGGAACAAGATTCAGATCATCAGGTGCTTTTCTACCTGTTGGCTCTTCAGCTCCTTCACCGAAGAGCTGAACCACCGTTCCTGTTAGGAATCAACCTGAGGACGACGAGGACGGAGACGAAGACGATGAGGATGAAGGGGAGGGTCGATGTCCATCACCTCCTCCCATTTCTGGGAATCTTGGAACCTCCTTCTCCTTCCTGCTTCCGGTGCAAACGGACCTCTGGGCGGGTTTGAACTGCCAGGTCACCTTCTTGGTGGAGGACAGCTGCTCTGAAGACACCTCTGTCTTCACTGTCGGAGACTCAGGGTGAGTTTCCCTCTCTGCTGCTGCTGCCATGCTGGTGGGAACCTTCCCAGATTTCCCATTGTTGCATCTGTCCTGCTCCGTGAAGAGCTCTCCCAGCACCTCGGGTTCAGTGGCCTCTCCGAACATGTCCCAGTTGGACTCGGCAGGGGGTCTCCTGGACCGGCCAGCGGGTTTTAATCCGGCAGCTGAGATCCTGGAGGAGCGACTGGGATCGGAGTCAGACAGGTCTGAGTCCCAGTCGCTGTCCCCTGCCACAGAGCCACATCCCAAAACCGAGACATCAACCGGACCAGAACCAGAACTCTCCGAGTCCGACTCCCTGGAAGGATTCAAGGAAAAGAATCAAAGAAGGAAATATTTCACCGTGTAGATGGATGGATGGGTGTTGAGATGGATGGTTGGATGTTCAGTGGGATGCATGGATGGATGGTTGGTTGGATGCTCTGATGGATGGATGGTTAGATGCTCAACTGGTTGCATGGATGGATGGTTGGATGTTCAGTGGGATGGATGGTTGGATGCATGGATGGATGGTTGGATGCTCAATTGGATGCATGGATGGATGGTTGGATGTTCAGTGGGATGATGGTTGCATGCTCTGTTGGATGGTTAGATGGATGGTTGGATGTTCAGTGGGATGGATGGTTGGATGCTCTGTTGGATGGTTGGATGTTCAGTGGGATGGATGCTCAGTTGGATGGTTGGATGTTCAGTGGGATGGATGGTTGGATGATCCGTGGGATGGATGGATGGATGGATGGTTGGATGTTCAGTGGGATGGATGCTCGGTTGGATGGTTGGATGGATGGTTGGATGTTCAGTGGGATGGATGGTTGGATGGATGGTTGGATGCTCGGTTGGACGTATGGCTGGATGCAATGGAACGTGGCGAACCTCAGACGTACCTGCCACTATAAGGTGTTGTTCCTGCAGGGCCCAGCAGGAGGCATGCTGGAGCAGCCAGGTAGACAAAGCTGTCCGTGCAGAGAAAGTCTCCTTCCTCTGGTTTCTGTGGACCGAGGAGCGCCATCTTGGGCTCCATGGTTGGCTGTTCACTGCAAGCTTCAGGGCTTCCTGCCAGTTTCTGGACCTTATCCTGCTTTGCATCATGGGTAGAAATCTCTTTCACTCCAGCAGCTTCACCCTTGGAGGGAGGTCTTGCAGACACAGCGAGATAAATGAAGCTATCTGATTGGACAAAGGGATCCACGTCCCCACAGTCCAGTCCTGAGCTTCTGAGTGGCTTCTGGTAAGGATCTAGAAGGTGTTTGATTTGTTGCTTGGAAGGAGAAAGAGGAAGAGGTGGGTCTACTCCCATCAGGGTCACTTTTTTCCTGGGTGGTGGTTCTTCCCTCCGGGGGGCAGTGAATGAGGCCTTTATGTCTGTTTGCTCTGTTGGGGGCTCATCCTGATCCAAGCCGGTCTCTCCACACCCCGAGTCCTCTCCAACGTCTCGTCCATCCATGTCTTCGTAGGATGGGGTGTTGAGGAGTGAAGGGTAGCACCACTGGAGCTCTGAGCTCTCCTCCCTTCCCCATTCCTTCAAGCCTCCATCATCCCCATCTTTCTCCAGCGAAGTGTTGCTGCTGCCCAGTTCAGAGCCGCTGATTGGCTGGTCACTGTCAGAACCAGCGTCCTCCTGGCTCTGATTGGATAAGGAGAGAAAGACGCCGCTGGAATCAGACTCCAGTGTCAGGTTGGAGTCCGGAGAGGTGTCCTCTTTATTGGAGCTGGAAAAAAACACAAAGCAGTCAGATGAATTCTCCATCCCCATGAGTCCACTGAGCTGTCAGAACTGTACCGACCTACTTAGGAAAACCAAGGCCATTTTTTCATCCTGATGACGTCATGCTCAGGATGACAGACACCTGATTATCAGCAGCCTGTAATGTGGCTCAGACATGTGTCTGCCTTCATTAGCCACTGGCAGTGCTCATAGAGAGTTTGATTGCCACTAATCTGATGAGGGTTTCAGCAAAGGGCCCTTCCCCAAGGGCTGCAAATTAAATCAGTTTCCTCTGACGTGTGTCACTCAGTCTAATGTGTTCCTGACACATTGGACTGGATGGATGGGCAGATGGACGGGCGGATGGACAAATGGAAAGATAGATGGATGGATGAGTGAATGGATGGACAAATGGAAGGACGAATGTACAGGTGAATGGATGGATGGACAAGTGAATGGATGGATGGATGGATTTCTTGACACCACCAGACATCAGTGACATTCTCTCTGATGTTCACCTGCTAAACATCAAAGGAATAATGGATTCCCTCAGCGAACATTTTGCCCAATAATCTGATCAAATGTTGGCTAACTACCGGCCCTGGCTAACTAGCGACCCTGGTTAATTAGTGGCCCTGGCTAACTAATGACCCTGGTTAATTAGTGGCCCTGGCTAACTAATGGCCCTGGCTAACTAGTGGCCCTGACTAACTAGTGACCCTGGTTGATTAGTGGCCCTGGTTAACTAGTGACCCTGACTAATTAGTGGCCCTGGCTAACTAATGGCCTTGGCTAACTAGTGACCTTGGCTAACTAGTAACCCTGGCTAATTAGTGGCCCTGGCTAACTAATGGCTCTGGCTAACTAATGACCTTGGCTAACTAGTGACCATGGCTAACTAGTGACCATGGTTAATTAGTGGCCCTGGCTAATTAATGGCCCTGGCTAATTAGTGGCCCTGGCTAACTAATGGCCCTGACTAACTAGTGACCCTGGTTGATTAGTGGCCCTAGTTAACTATTGACCCTGGCTAATTAGTGGCCCTGGCTAACTAATGGCCCTGGCTAACTAATGACCTTGGCTAACTAGTGGCCCTGACTAACTAGTGACCCTGGTTGATTAGTGGCCCTGGCTAACTAGTGACCCTGACTAACTAGTGGCCCTGGCTAACTAATGACCTTGGCTAACTAGTGACCCTGGCTAACTAGTGGCCCTGACTAACTAGTGACCCTGGTTGTTTAGTGGCCCTGGCTAACTTGTGACCCTGGCTAACTAACATTCCTGGCTAACTAGTGGCCCCTCAGGTCTATTGAAATCATAAAATAACAAATTCATCTGATGAAATGTTTGTGTACCAAGACATCTCGCTTGTTCATGGTTTCATTGCCAACAACATAAATCCAGACTGAGCTTTGATCTGTTCAGATGGACTAAATGTTCCTGTTCTCACAAAGGGCACCAGTCATGTTGTTGATGTTCCATTATGACGAGTTCATCTATGAAAGAACAGCACAATGCATCTGATTGTCCATTAAAACAGGCATTCGAATCCCTTGCTGACTCATCAAATATCCACATAGAAAGTGGAGCTCTTCCTGCATAATTATGGCAGGATTTTTACACACATCCCATAATTTCTAAGTAGCTTATTGTAGCTTTGATATTAATTTCAGTGTTATTTCCTCATTTAGCTAAATGAACAGGAACATCAATAGATACAGTAAATCAAAGATTTCCAGTCAGATGGTTAATCAGAAGAGTGAGGTCTCCTGAAACCAGACCTTTATCAGACAAAGGAGTTTTTGACTTCACTTCAAGAAAAGGATCTTAATAGTCTGCACCATAACAAGATAGCTGGCATAAAGTCTCGGGAGCTACTGGTCTTTGTCACGTTGCTTGATGTCATAGTTTATTAATCCATCAGGAAAACACTGAAAAAAAATGTGCTTATGTCAGAACTGAAACACATCCAACACACATTTAGTCTGAGAAGAATACCTTCTGGAGAACAATGTCAGAACCTTTGTCTTTGAATTAAATCTGCTAATTATATGTGGTGTGCCTCAAGGTTCCATGTTTAATCTCCATATATTTCTGCATTTAATTAGCATTGATTTACATCTACAGTCCTAACAATTTTACAGTGTGAGAAATCGCACTCTCTAATATCCCAAAATTCACTCCTGAAGAAATGTGAACCATCTAACAGATTAGGAATTAGATCAGGGACTACTGAAAACGATCAGAAATTACCTCGGTCCAACAGTGGGGGTGCTTGCAGATTTAGTTGACCAGTCACTAGTTGACCTGTCAGTATCTGTCGGTGTCAAGGTCATCGCATTCAGCTCCAAACTGACCTGGGACCTGCTGCTAACTCCTGATAACACAATTAAACAAGAGACACATCAGAATCAGCCATCACAGTATTCATCGGTCTCTGTTTGGGTTTAATTAGAATCCAGTCGGATGGATGGAAACAGATGTTGAGTCATGCAATGAGTAATTTTTTATGTTGGTCTAATTTTCTTATCGAAACATATCAAGAATCAATCATTAAATAAACATATCATTTAATTAACAAATGGATCCAATTCTCCTGAAGTGTAAATAAACATCTAAATTAACATCTAAAGGTGCAACAAAGGATACTTCAATTTTTACTAACAGGAACTTAGAAAAGTACCATTTTATATTCTATTGATGGATGTTTTTTAATTTTTTTCTCTTTTCCTGTGTAGATAATTGGTTCCCTATTTGACTAAGCCACCCTGGGAAAATGCTTTACTGGGAGTAATTGCCCAAACTCAAAACTTTACCACATTAATTTATGATTAAAGAACTACAGAACAAATAGCACATCAGAACAGTTATACAAATTATATGTCTGATTATTGATTCAGTCAATAACACTCAGGTTCTTGTATGATATATTATTTGATAAAAATGTGACTAATCATGCCAAACAATGAATAAAAAGCCAACTTCTACTAAACAAGAAAATAATTAAATGTGGTTTATTGAACATCAGATCGCTCTCTTCAAAGACTTTATTAACTATAGACATGATTTTTGATAATCAGATTGATTTATTTTATTTAACCTGGCTGCAGCGGGAGGATTATGTTTGTAAAACTGATTAAATTCCTAATTATTACAATTTTCATATTCCTCCAAGCTCTGGGCAAGCAGGAAGAGCAGCAGCCATCTATCTTTCAGTCAGATTTATTAATTATTTGTCTAAACTAAATTCTAATTAATTATCTAATACAGTTTTTCCTTGCAGGGTAGCGGAGGGGCTGGGGTGACTATCTCCAGCAGTCGTTGGGCAAGAGGCAGGGGACACCCTGGACACATCTTCAGTCCATCAAAGAGCCAGTTGTCTATTCCTTTCACTAAAATCAGTGCTTTTAAGATTTTAATTGAAACAAGAATTTGTTTTAGTTTTTCTATGTCCCCATCTTGGCCAGGAGGGTGTGAAGGGAGTCATTCCTTCCCACTGTCACTGGATGCTTGCTCAGGAGGAGGAGTTCCTGGGTCAACTGACTGGGTTTCTGTACATTGAGAACTTTTTACCCACTGCCACTAAATGATCTGCTGAATTTGGCAGTATTATAATTATGATCTAGTGGATTTGTATGAGATATGAGATTAAGGCCCCCACAGACTCAGGCGTTCTTCACTCTGTGGAGGTCCATGCATACTCAAGGCCGAGTCAATGTGGACTCAAAGCAGACCTCTGCCGGACACGTTTGCACAAAGTTAAATTTTTACAACCACAGACGCTTACTCGGTGTCACACAGTTCACATCGAACTGTTTTCTATGCAACACCAAGCTGATAATGTTGGGAGTTGGTGTAAATAGTTGCGATGACACACAGCAGGTAGCACTGCCACTCTGTGCAGCACTAACAGGTGTGTGATGGCTGCCCTGATTTAGAATAAATGGGGCTAGGCGCCCAACTAGCTCACTAAACTTGCTAGCATCCATTCAGATTTTGGGAAATTAAAGAATTTCTCACAAGAAATATAGACAATTGGTACTCTCCAAAATGAAATCTCAACCATCTGTGGACAGTGTCCACAGAGTCCGCATGGTTCACAGAGTACGACTGAGTGTGTGGGAACCTTTAGTCTTGTAAAGTGCATTGAGATAACAACAAGCTGAAATGAAAGAGCTGGACCTTGATGGGATATTCTGGCTGAATGAAAGCTAAATAGAACGGATGATATCAAACATAGGAAGACTGAACCTAACCATAGATACATTACATCTGGGCTACCTGTGTGAAGGGGAGCCTTGTCTCTTTGTGGCCCTGGATGTGTTTGGTACATGTCGGCTCGTTCCCGTCCTGGTTCCAGCAGCGTTTGGTAGACATCCTGTTGGGGCTGTGACAGATCCAGGTGTTCCAGGTCTGAGTCCAGCTCTCGGGCCCTCCTCTCTAACTCTGTCAGGCTGAGCTCTGAGGCTGCTGAGGAGGGAGGATGAGAGCCCCCAAAGCCAATGGGTGGCCGGAGGAGAGGCCAACGCTGTAGGGAGCCTGAAGGGGAATCTGGATCTGCTCCTTCTCCACCCGCTTCGCGTTTTTCCCAACCGTTATCCCAAAGAGTGTTGACCATGTCAAGGACGGCATCCCAACCCTCCACACCTTCTTCCTCTCCAAGAGTTATTCCTTGTTGGCCACCCACCTCCCCTTCCTCTGGGTGTAGTTTTGTTTCCACCTCCTCTTTTGTCCCAACTTTAATCTTTATCTCTCTATTCTCCACTTGTTCTGGCTTTACTTCTACCTCCATCTCCTTTTTCTCTTCCTTGTTTTTAGTACCATCTCTCTGAATGTTTTCTTCCACATTTATCTTTGCCTTATCTTGTTTGGTGTCCACAACTACCTTCTCATTCTTCAGTGTTTCTTCTTTCTTCTCCTCCTTTCCTTTGTTTTCCTCTTTCTCTGCCTTCTCCTTACTCTCCCCCCCTCTTTTCTCCCGACTTCTGGACCGCCTGGGTTCCTCTTGTTCCCTGCAGACCCTCCAGTGCTCCAGGTTCTGTTCCCTCAGGGATGCCCGGCCCACCAAACCGCTCCCCTGTCCTGGTTCTGGGTGAGTGGGCTCCCTCAGTGAGCATCGCCCTACAATAGGGTTCATCAGATTTGATAATGGGTTCTCTGAACCGTGCCGTAGGTGTGGATGCCTCTTTTCCAGTGCTGACAAGACAGAAGGGAGTGGGGGGAGGATAGGAAGATTGTGGAGTGCCCCTCCCTGACGGACAGTCCTCTTTCGGACCATAATTCTGCGAGGCCAGGTGGACTCGATGCCTTCAGGTGGTCCGGCTGATTCAAAGTCTCCAAGCCTTTTGCTTTCTCGGGGGCTCAGTACTCCTGGACGCATCCCTGTGGCTGTGCCTGGTCGAGACCTGGAGCAGGACTTTGATGACTTGGACTTGGATCTTGAGCTTTTCCCAGCATGACTTGACTTGGGTTTATCAGAATCTTCAAGCCTTCCCTCTGCTTGATCTGCAGGAGCAGCTTCAGGTTTATCTCCTGCCATGGAGCTTTCATGAAGTTCACCTGTTCGTTCAGCTTGATTGACAATCTCACCCTCTTTTACTTCTCCATGACTGATCCCAGCTTCTGGTTCTGCTACTGGCTCAGAAACTAGAGCAATCTTAGCATCTGCTTTAGCCTCTACCCTGGACTCAGATGTTAAATCAACATTAGACTGTGATTTAGGTTCAGCCTCTGCTCCAACCTTGTTATCCACCTGTTGGAAGTTAGCTTTAGTCTCTGAATCAAGCTCTGGCTTGGTTTCAGGAACAAGAGCAGCTTCAACCTGAACTTCGTCTGCAGGACCAACAGTCTTCTCAGCGACACTCATGTTTGAGTGTTCAAGTATACGTTCTTGTCTACTCATAGCTCCACCAGTTTTCTCAACACTTTTTGTTATTACTTTACGTCCCTCCTTATTCTCCATCCCTGACTGTACCTTTCCTTCCAAATCCCGACCTCCTGGCCGGGTTTTCACCTGAGAACCTGTTCTCTTTTCAGGTACGTTCTTCACACTAGATCTTGATCCATTGTCGTACTTATTCCAGCTTTCAGCTCGATGGTGCTCTTGGTTTAATGCTCTCATTTCTGCCTCAGATATGTTTCCAGTTATGACTTCGCTGACTAACCTGGGCCCACACCCCGATTTACTGTCCACCAACACCAAACTAACACTCCCACTATCGCACCTAGGAACCATCCCTCCACCGACCCCTTCTGGGCCAACCTTTGACCCCACTCTGTTCCTACCCACTGCACCGGTACCCATTCTGGGAGCGCCACTGGGGGAGGGGGAGGGTGAGGGCTGAGGGAGCAGCAGAGGTGTTGTGTCCAAACCATGGTCGGACTCTATAAACACTGAGTCTCTGTCTGAGCGTAGAGGAACCGGTCGGCCATATCCAAACGTCCCGAAAGTGGATGTCTCCCTTCTCTCCCTCTCTCGGGCTCTTTCCCTCTCGAGCCTCCCCCTCTCTCTCTCCCTCTCCCACTCTCGCTGGGCCCAGCCCCGCTCCATCTCCCGTTCCCGCTCTCTTTCCCACTCCCTGTCACGCTCGCTGCGGCCCCATCCACCTCCTCGCTCCCTAAGGTCCTGCTCCAGGTCATGAGCAGACAGTTGGACCAGGGGGGCCCTGTAGGGGGACCTTCTAAGCTCATGGGGGGGGGACAGCCTCAGGCTCTGGGTTTGAGAGTAATGCCTTGGCTGCATCACATGGGGAGGGGAACAGCGCAGGCTCTGGCTTTGACTGGGACGAGGTTTGGCTGGGGAGAAAAACACTGGTGTGTGGTATCCTGATGACAGAGGTGACCCAGAGAAGGGTGAGATGAGAGGAGAGGTAAGAGAGGAGGACTGCCCTGCACCAGGATAGTGCCCTGGATTCAGGTAACCTCCTCCTCCTCTGTCCATCATCTCTGCTGGAGGAATCTCCACACATTCCAAGGGTTTTGGAGATGACATTGCTTTCCAGGAATGCCGGCTCTCTCTGCTTTTTGTGCTGTCTCCATGGTGATGGTGGTGGTGATGGTGGTGTTTCTTTGATGAAGAGGACACTCCTGGAGCAGAGAATGAGGATACAGAGGGAGAAACAGATCGATTGAAATGCCCTGGAGAGTGGCAGCCATCTATATCCTCTACTCCCAACTTCAGGGAGTCGTAGATGACTCTCTCATCCAGGCGCCGAACAAAGGATGGGTTTGGAGTTAAGGAACGTGGCTGTGGATCAAACATGTCTGACCTGCTGACTCTCAGGGAGCCACTGGTGGAATAGCTAAAACTCCCATCTCCTCCTCCGTCCCGCCTCACCGACCCTCCAGAGTGGTGGTGATGGTTGTCAATCTGCTGATTGATGCACATGGTGTCGTAAATGGATCGCTGCGGTATGTAGCCATCTCCGTAACCTCCTTCCATCCCAACGTCCCGCCCTCCCACTCCCCCATCCCCAAGTCCATGTTTCTCCAGGCAGCAGGAGCTCTTCCTGAAGCACCCGGGACGGCTGAGAGGCTTGCCCATAATTGGTGGGGGGGGGTTGGTGGGAGGCACGTCTAAAGCTTGAAGAGTGAATTGTGAAGTCTTAATTTGACAAAATCTAAGCAAAACTGCTTTTCAGACCATTGCAGACTGTCCAGGATGTGTAGCTGCCGTCTTCAGGAAGACCATAAGAAGCAGGACTGAATGTCACTTTTAGAAGATCCTCATTCTTCTTCAGTGAAGAACTGAAACATGTTCCTTCTGTTCTCATGAGAAGTCTCGAAGGCTCCAGATCATGGGAATACTGTAAACAACACTAAGTCCAAACACAATCCCACACTGAGAAATATTCCAATCAGATTCAAAAAGGATGAAAACATAAAACAAAAATGGCCATTTTTTTATTTCCACTTGGTAGTTCATCTTCTTTCCCACTCTCCTCACATCGTGACAGCATTTGTATTTATTCAGCTTGTTTATTGTTCTGTCTGTCTGCTTAGAGCCAATTAAATGTCTTTCCAGCAGAGTGTTGGTCTGTCGGACTCAGAGCCACAGAAAGAGGGAGTACAAAAGATGGAGGATAGGATCCAGTCAGACCTGCTCCTCTCATTCTGCTGCTGTTTGATGTTTAACATCTCCTGCATGTGGAAAAAACAAATCAGATAAACATGATGGAGGGCCTCCTAAAAAACTGTTTTTACACATGAAAATAATCTTCAGATTCTGATCCTGCCTGTGGAGCAATTTCCTAACAAATAAGCTGCTTTTCTATAGCACACCATGTTCTATTGATTACAAAATCAGACTCACTAAAGCTAAATCAGGTTAAAATTAACAGATCTGATGAGATCAATCCATTATTCACTCATTAAAACTGAGAAACGGGGCTGTTTTTAAAGAGTCTTCTGAGTTCAGCTGCAGGGTACATTCGCATGGCAACAACGTCAACGCTAGATGTCTGGAAAGGGTTTAACTTGTAGGTGTGATACCGTCCTGACCCAAATTAACTGCTTACGTCTGAGAGTACCTGGGATCTAGAAATGCATGGGCCCCAAACTGGAAGCTGTTCTGAGGAACAATAAGATAAAGCATGTAGGTGTTTGGGTCAGGTTAGATCAACATTTCATGGGCCCAGCCTTAGGAAAAGCTCTTCTCCATGTGTTGTTTTCTATTCCTCCTGGAAGTAAGGTCATAAAATGGCTGCACACTTAACCTAAACTTATTCCTTTCGTATGTCAGGAAACCAGAGGGTTTTCCTAAAGTTGTACTAAGTGACAGTGGAAAAGCATCTCAAGCTAACAGCATGTCAATTAGCTACTTATGCATTCCAACACTGCAGGAACCTCTTCTCTAACAGGAGTACAAGGTAGGAAAAATCACCTGGAACAATCCCTAAAGATAGATTTCCAACACCAGTCCAAGATTCTTGCTGCAAATCATTTCTCTCAAAACTCACTACCTGGATCCGGGGGTAACTTCAAACATGACTAAACTGTCCAATAGGATTTGCTAACATTGTGCTACGGAACCAGGCTAGCTACTAATAGCAATGCTAACAACAGATTAGTCTTTTTGCATTTTAACTGTGTAGAAAGATGTTCACTGGCAGATGTTGAACAGTGCCAGTTGTGGAAATAATTTATTACAATCCTGATAAAATCCAACTAATGTTCAGCAGCCATGTTGGATTTTTTTGGTCAAATTCTGACCTTAGCTTGGTTTCCCCAGTGTATTATAAGCCTGGCAGGCTGCCAGGATTTATTTACTCCCCCACCAGGCTAAAGCTGGGCTTATAGTTGATGCATTGAACTGAGCACAAGGGCATGTGCCAAAGGCACCATCCACACCCCTCACATTGGTTTCTATCGCTGTTACAGCGCCTGGTCATGCACCTCCAGATTGTTGTAACTGCGCCGATCGCGTACACCACCTTTCACTCTAAATGGACAATTTAGAAGGTGTTCTTGTACACTGGTTTGCCTGTATCAACATTTGTATGATCCCTCTATGAGGGCTCATTTTGGAGAATACTGCAGCAAGGTAGGCACATCAAGTAAGACTGAACATAGTTGTATTTTTAGAGGTTCGCGTTGAGCCTGTGTGAGCCGGGTAAGCAGTGTGACTTTCATACTTGCTGCATACGTTAGTGCAGTCAAGTATCCAGAATTGAGCTCTCTAAGAGGTTCATATAAATGCCAGTATAGGCAAAGCTGGTCTGTAAGAGCAACTTCCAAGTCTTCCAATTTAAGTGAAAGGTGGTGTTCCTTCAAACAAAATGGTAGGATTTAGGAAAATACAGGAAAACTTAATACAATAAATACTTTTATTTAGTACCCTTTTTAGTAGAAATTTAGTAGAATACAAATGCTGACTAATCATTGTCCATTTTAGGTTTTTAGGTATATATATATATATATATATATATATATATATATATATATATATATATATATATATATATATATTTTTTTTTTTTTTTTTTTTTTTTTTTTTTTTTTTTTTTTTTTACTTTTAAATGCAACCAGCATTAAATAGTTTGTTTTAAAACTGGCTTACTTAATTAGGATTTAACAGAAGAGCAAAAATTTATACTTATTTTAATTGTATTTTATTAGGTAAGACTATAGTTGGTGATCAAGCATTGTCAATAATGTTTTCCAATGACATAGTTATCTAGTCATATTTTTCAAATTTCTGGTCAACTTTTAACATTTTACAACACAAAAACATGGTGGACTGATCTAGCGCCCCCTACCACCAGGCTTAGCTAGTTTTCTGGAGGAAACCCTATCTTAGAATTGTTACAGTGGGTTTGTATGACTTGGAGGTCAGAAATTGTGACTTCTGTGGAGCTATATAAAGTAAAAAAAAAATAGTAAATGACATCTCACAGATCCAGAGAACACTGACTAAACCCAGTGGCCAGTGTAACAGTGGTTAGCATTGTCAATGCTTACTGCTATTAGCATTATTAATGCTAACTGCTTTAGCATTATTAATGCTTTTCTAAGCACATTTTAACACCATAGCAACATGTTCAACAAACAGGTTGGTCACCACAGTGTATTTAAATGATTTAATGACATAAAAATCATCAGAAGTGTAAATAAGCTGTTCATTACTGCAGCTATCAGGATTTATTATAAGGAAGCCATATTGGACTGTGATACCAGGACAGGTGAGAAACCTCAGACTCTCCCTAACTTATTTCAAGACACCTTCAGTTCAGTTGAAGAAATTTCCTTTATTGCCCAACATGATGAGAATCACGTGTTATGGGCTTCTTTCTATAGAAAGCAGTGTTCAGGATGAACTAACAACTTTCTAACTTCCATCTAATCCCTTTGAACATTTGGTCATTAATTACTGAGGCTCCATCAGGCTCATCCCAGCATGTTTCACATCCCATTAATTCTGCAGGTGAGGCAACAAAAGATCAACCTGCATTTTCTCTCTCATGGACGAGCCAAGCGCAGTGCTAAATTTAGATGTCCCAGTAATTCCTCTGGGGAACTTTGAGGAAGTTATATTTTAGAGGAAAACCTAACAACCGCCCTCACACAATGAAAGAAGTGGGGGGGACACATTAGATTGGCAGCATATTAAGAAGTTGAGGCCGATGGATGTCTGAGCCAAACATCAAGCCAATGTGACATAATTTTCCTTCAAAGCTGTTCCCAGACGTACGCGTCATGTTCCTGGGAGCTAGAAATGAACGACGATTCCCTCTGAATGTGACAACATCACAACCTCAACCTCAGTGGGAGAAAAGTTACAAATGAACTCAGTTCGCAGCAAATGAGAAAATTAAAAATGTGATCAATTACATTTGGAGACTCTGATCTCTGAACATGTAAATATCCATTTTAAACGTACTGATAAAGAGTCAGAAGTGCTTCATTTGCATGCACGAGTGATGCAAATGAGTCCATCTGTGTCAAAGGAGCCTATTGATAGTTGAGACCCTCTCCTGCTGCTGCTGCCACCACCTGCTCTACCCCCCCCCACAATGGATCGATAAAAGAGTCTGAACCTGATCATCGTGGTCAAAATCGCTGAAACCATCGGTGAATCTGGTTCATTGCTCTCAGCTCCATCCTGCCGATGCGCTCTCATCTTCAGCATCCTGCTTCTCTACTGCATCCCTGCCTTCTCTACGTCTTCCTCTACCTCTGTCGTTGGTCTGTTTTTCTGTCGCTCGTCTCCCTCCCTCTCTGCTTCTCTCGCTCTGCTGTGAATCATGCCTTCTGTCAGAGGAAGGTTTTTTCTTTCTCTTTTTTTGACAAGTGCTCTCTGCCAACCAACACACCGACGCAAACCCTCCTCCTCCTGCTATCCCTTCGAGTTTTTATTTACCTCACTTCAGCCTCCCTCCATCTCTCCTTTCTTCCTCTGTCTCTCCATATATCTGCCTCCTATTTGCACTGCTTGCAGCTTTGAGGGCTTTAAAGGCTTTGGAGCCACAAAATTCCCTCTTTCCATCTCCATTTGTATTCTGTCTCTATGTCTCCCTTTCTTCTCCTTCATCCACCATCATTTCAAGGCAACATTTTTTATCTATCTATCTATCTATCTATCTATCTATCTATCTATCTATCTATCTATCTATCTATCTATCTATCTATCTATCTATCTATCTATCCTTTGCTCTACTTCGGTCTCCCACACACTCTTTTCTTCTGCAGCTCTCTCCATCCCTCTTGTAGCCTCTCAGTTTGCCCTCTACCTCCCACTCCTCACCTCAGCGTTAATGCAACACGCATCGGCGTGGAGGCGGCAGCAGGGAGAGTTACAGAACAGAAAGAGCAACAATGGATACTCACATGTTGTGCAGAGCAATTTACAAGCATCGTGATCATCATCATCAGCTGCAGCATCATTTTGTCCTTTCCCCCCTGCTTATCTGTGTGGTCAGTGCACTGATGGGTTCACCTGTACTGCTGCTACGTCTTATTTGCAGACATCCATTTGGAGGAAGAACAGAGTCAGCTGGCAGGAAGAGCTGTGATTGGCCACAAACATTCACAGTAACATTATTTTTCCTCCAAAAACCACAACGAAGGAAGAAGTCACTAACAAGTGATGGAAACTGGTTAAAGATGCAAACAGCCTCACCTGGTGAAGCTGAAGATACGATGCCACTGCATATGACTGCATTTTATGCTCTAAGATGTGAAGAACTTAGATGCAGAACAAAAGAAGGATCATCAACTTCAACAGATAAACAGCCTCTAAAAGTCTTAAAGAAACAGAAACCAAACCTAACAGACATACCATCCTGAATTTCAACATCTACTATGAGCTACGCTTTCATCTAATAACTGATGAGACCTGAACTAACCTGAGAACATGAACTTGGTGAGATAAACAGTACAAGTCCAGTGCATTATGAGAGGAAATAATCAAAGATGTCAGTTTTAAAACTAGTTTCATTCAGACAAATTCTCCGATGCTCAGCAAACATAAGATGGCTGGTTAGCTTACCTTCCTGTAGAGCTGGGTTAGACTCTCTGGTCCAGTACTGGACTGGTTCCAGTCTGACCTAAAGAATAGGGACTTCTATGTGTCAATAGGCAACTTCTCATCGGAGCAGACAAAAGTCACATGTGGAGTACCGCAAGGTTCAATCCTGAGACCCCTCCTATTTAACATCTACAAGCTCCCACTAGCTCAGATTACGACAAGTAATCACATTAGTTACCATAACTACGCAGATGATACACAGCTCGATACCACGATGTCACCAGGTGACTCTGAACCCACCCAAGCACTGAACAGATGCTTAGAACAAATCAGTGTGTGAAGGTGCCAAAACTTTCTCCATCTGAACAGAAACCAAACTGAAGTTATTATCTGTGGACCTAAAGTGGAACGATCTAGAGTCAGCGCGCAGCTTCAGTTATTACAGCTAGAAACTAGTGATTCGGGCCTGAGATCTGGGTGCAGTGATGGACCAGATCTGAACCTTCAGAGACACATAAAGACAGTTACAAAGTCGGCCTTCTATCACCTGAAGAACATCTCCATGATTAAAAGATTACCATCTTAACAAGATCTAGAGAAACTCATCCATGCGTTTATCTTTAGTCGCATTGATTACTGCAACAGTGACTTCAGAGGTCTGCCTACAAAATCAACCAGACAGCTGCAGCTGATCCAGAACGCTGCTGCTGGCGTTCCCACTAAAACCAGGAAGATAGAGCTAAGACCTGTGTTTTCATCCAACTGTCCTGTGAATTTTAAGCAAACTTTTAGAATGTTGCAAAAAAAAGAGGAAAATGTGAATTAATCATGTTTCCATCTACTGGTTTGGAGCAAATCAATCAGGTGACGCAGAGCGTGATTTCATTAGATGTTGACGCTACGCATGGCTGTAATAAACAGGAAGGTTACTAACTCGCATGGACCAGAGAGAGTCCTCCCCTCCCAGCTGGAGGTTCGGACTTTCAGATTTCCCCAAGTTTTGTGCCTCTGGTAAGGCCCAGACCCACTAGTGGGTGGGAAAGTTTGCTACATCAGAGCTTATTCAGCAAATGTGTTTCCATCTCCCCGTTAGCATTAACGCTTTTTCAGAAAAGCCAGAAACCACCTCAAGCGAGCGTAAAAACTTTTTTGCAAAGTTGGGGAATTTATTTCAAATTTTGCCATTTCCTTTAACCGTTTCTAATGCGATGCTTCAGATGCAAATAAAAACACATTGATGGAAACACGACTGGTAATGTGACGCTTACGAACAATTCTTTTGAACGACTCTGTTCCCTGAATGACAGGACTCGAGTCTCAGTTAGTGGGAGCCGTTCTTTGGTTTTTATGACATTGCTTGCCTGTAATGCTCTCCACTCACTGTAATACATATTATTTAATTTAATTTAAAATTATATTTATTTAACTGGCAAATTAAAATAAGTAAGGGGAGGTTGTATGAGCACATAGAGTGCATGCTTACTGTTTGTTTTCATCATGTGTCATGGCGACAGGCGTGCAGTGCTGTGCACCACCGATGACACAGGATTGCTGCGGGAGAGAAGATGAGGATGGTCACAGTCCGCTCCCAGTTGCTCCGTGGTTAATGTTCATAATTGGGTGTTTACTGTTAGTGCCTTGCCTTAATTGTTATATTTAATACTGCAGAAAATATGAAAACATATACATAACCACTTTTTTTCTGCATGATCAAACTGGTTCCATTTTGCACCTTTTGAATAAACATTAATTTGACCTAATTAAGATGATTCTGTTTTTAATGAATTTCACTCACTGGATTCAGAACCTCATCCCTGACCCAGAGGGATTTTTCCAGCTTTGTTCAAAAATCTATGGATCCAATCATAAAACAGCCTTTGCTTTTATTTTACAGGCTGAGACTGAAATATTCTAAACCTTACTTTCTATCAAACTGTCACTAAGATCCTCAGCTTCAATGAAACTCTCTCCTGAATCCTCGAAACAGGTCAGGCACACTTTCTACTAAGCCAGTTAAAACAAGCAGAACTGGCCAGCCTGGATCTGCTTCCAGAACCGGGTTCTTGGGATTTCCGGCAGCTCAGTCATCACTGGTGGCTAAATGTCATTCATATAAAAGCAGAGAAATATTCAGCAGACTGAGTCTGATTAGCAGGCTGCTTCCACCGTCCGCCTGGCTAAAACTGGGCCAGTTGTTTCCATGACGCTTCGAGTGATTGACAGAGACGGAGACTGACTCACTCTTCTTTTTATCATGCTGCTTCGCTATGTGAGCTCAAGTGGTGTCGACTGTGCTCGGCTGTCTTTTGGAGAGACAGAAGGAGAAACATCCCAGTGAAGCTGATATAAAAACAACACATCTGTCTGAGAAAAGGTCCTGAGTGGGTCTCAGTGTCCATCTGTGTCCACAGTGGAGGAGCTTTGTTGAGCTGCAGGTTTTCTTGCTGCCAGCAAGGGGAAAGGCTTGATTTTCACCCTGAAACAAAGCAGCTGAATTTTAGACTAAACATCAAGACCATCCAGTTTATTCTGTTCATAAAATCATCATGTTTTAATGCCGAAGATCTTAATGAGAAAACTGAGGCCTTGTCCACCTGTAGCCGGGTCTTTATAAAACGAACACCTCCACTACATCGTTTAAAAAAATAACATCATACACACAGGATCGGTTTTATAAAAGTTTTCACCCACATGAACCCACACAAATACGCCGATGAGCGTTGTTTTAAACATGCCAAACCCATAGGGGGCAGTGTAGAGCAAACCTGAAACCTGTCAGCCAATCAGATTGCTTCAAAAAACCATAACTTCCTGTTAGGAATTAAACATGGTGCCAAGAGGTTCATTTATAGGTTCAACTACTTTTGAACAGCGTATTAGAATATAAAGTTAATAAAACACAAGACGACGGAATCGTGTCGGCGCATTGTTTGTCACAGACTGGAATGCACCGTAAATCTCAGTTTTCCCATGAACACACGCAGACATAAATAGTTTTCTCAAATCTCTGCCATTTTTTTTTAAGTTTTTATAAATAATTGTATGTAGTGATACTGAACAGAGTTTCCATGTTAATGAAAGATGATGGAAATGTGTTGGTTTTCCCAGATATCCGGCTACGTGTGGACTCGGCCTTAGAGTCACATAAATTATTCAAGACGTTTGGAAAACCTGCATCTGGCTATGATTGATGTTTAGATTTTATATTATTGCTATAAAGTCTGCTGATGATTATAATACAGTTAACTGAACTGTAATACACTAATGAGATATGAAGGCTCTGGACATTGAGGGTGGTTCTGGTTGACGTGCCTCTTCAGTGCTGCATTGGGTACTGGGCCATATTTCATATTTTAGGCTCCTGCTGGTGTGACATGTTTAGATTTATATAAATTAGATAAAAAAAAATATTTTTTTCAGATTTTAACATCAACAAAAGGCCATGAAATCATAGCAATAACAAATCCCAGTCTAGCCTGCAGCTGCTGCTTTTCCTCCGATTTCACCTTGGTTACTACATTTGTTATTTCTATGCACATCATGTCTACAGTCTTCTGTGGATTGATTTTTCTTTTATTTTCTTTGCCCTTTAACCTCCAGATGAGTCATGTGGGTTCTATATTCTCCCTAATCATATATTTCTCCATCTCAAGCTGTGAGCAGACATCTGCTCCACCCAGTCATAAACCTTCGTTCGTCATCATCCATGGAGAACCCCTGAAAGACTTTCAGATCCCTCAGATGGCTCCTGGTAAACAAATGAATCAGCGAAGTCTACTGTTGACGCCTGATTGTTCTGAAACAGAGATGAGTGGCTGAGTTCAGAGAGCATAAAAGACAGAGAAATGTCCCTAAAGCAGCATAGCAGGCCTCTGCTTCAGCATATGGTGGCAAAGAGCTGACACAAATCCAACAATTCACGTGTTCACCACCAGGTGAACATTTTCAGCACATCTACCTGACTAGAGAAAAGTTTTCATGGTCATCAAGCCACTCAGTTCTGATCAATGATTCAGTCAGGCAGAAAAAGGCTCTAAAACCGATGGAATAAACCAGGTTTGTGTCGACACATAAAGAACAACTGAGCAGAAACAGTTAAGATTTTTGTTATGTGTTGCAAAAACAGAATCTGTTTCTTTTTACTGAGAAATATTCAAAAACCACAAGAAATTATCTGTTGGATCAGTCTTAAACACTTCATGTTACCAAAAAGCAAACAGAGAATAAAAAAACACACCAGTGTTTTTGCTTAGCACATTTTAGCTTGGCTTAGCCTGTCTTACCTTAACTGTTCTCATTTTCGCTTGCCTCAGTTTACCTTACTTTGTTTTACCTTAAATCTTAACTTAGTTTGTGATTAACTTTTATTTTCATATTTTTAGCTTGCCTTATATTAGCTTACCTGATCCTAACTCAACTCTGGTTAGTTTAGCTCGATTTATCCTACCTTATTGTTACCTCAACATAGCTTGTTTTACTTTACTTGATCCAACTTTATGTTAGCATGTTTTATCTTAGCTCGCCTTACATTAGCTTCTCTAATCCTGGCTTGGCATATCCTACCCTACCTTACATTAGCTTTTCTCACCACAGCTTGTCTAGCTTTTCTCGTTATCTCATAACATGTCTTAGCTTGCTTTTTAGCTCACCTTAGCTTAGCTCCTTCCACCGTCGATGGGCGTGTAACTGGTGGGTTGCCAGTTCGAACCCCCACTCTGCCTGTCTCAGTCTTGTCCTTGGGCAAGACATTTCACCCACCTTGCCTGCTGGTGGCGGTCAGAGGTCCCGGTGGCTCTGTCAGACTGGCCCAGGGCAGCTACAATGTAGCTCACCACCATCAGTGTGTGAATGACTGAATGAAGTGTGAAGCACTTTGGGGACCTCTAGACTTCTTAACGCGCTGTACAAGTACAGGCCATTTTGCTGTTATGTTTACCTTAGCTTGTCTTTCATTATCTTAGCCTAGTTGACCTTATCTTAATTTAGCCAGCCTTATCTTCACTTTTAAGCCATCATCTTAGTTTAGCTCCTTTAAATTTGTCTTATCCTACCATGTCTTAGTTTTTCCCTTCCTAGCTGCTCTTAGCTTATTTTAACCTTATTTTAGCTTGTTTTATCTTAGATTTTCTTATCGTAACTTGTTTTTCTTGGCTTCTGCTCCCTTTCCATAGTTTTGCTCTTCATAGCTTGGCTTAGCTTCTCTTAGCTTATTTTGCTTTTTTTTTTTTTTTTTTTTGTCTTAATCAACATTAAATTATGTTTTATCACTGCATCTTAGCTTTGTTTAACTTATTTTACTTAGCCTTAGCTTGTCACATCTTGGCTTGCCTTAGCTTATCTTAGTTTACCTTAGAATGTCTTATCTTGGTTTGGCTTATTGTACCAAATCATAGCATTTATAACAGTAGCTTGCCTTTTGTTGCCCTAACCAGTCTCAAGCTAGTGTAGCTTTTCTTGTTTTATCTGTGCTTATCATAATTTAGCATACCTAATCTTAGCTTGGCTGGCCTTAGTTTAACATCAACCAAGCTAACAGGAGCCCCTTTCCGATCATATTTTCATTCTGTGATCCACACATGTTCTTTACAGCTGAAAAGTGCTGACAATGAAAGAGAGATGTGTGGGGGTGCGAGGGGGGTTGAAGTTAACCCACCAATATTAAGCCTCTGTGTGCCTCAGGAGGGAAACACAAACCTGTAACCCCTGAACTGTAGCATAAGACAGAATGGCTGAATGACTGTGATGTAAAGCTGACCCTGGAGAACCTTCTAGAGTCTGTCTGGGTTGAGAAACATGTTGCTTGGTAGAATCTGAGGCAGATTATAACACACTGATGCACAAATGCATTCAGACCTTGAATGAGGACCAAGACACAGGATTCAGACACATTTAGAGGAAATGTCCAACAGCCTATGAATGATGCTAAAGTGAACGCTGTCAAATTTCAGGCTACGTCCTTTGATTAGGCCACATAATCCTGGCTCCAAGCTCTGAAATAGCCTTGATAGGTCAAGTAACATGATAGCAAATCATCCAATGACATGACAGCAACTTAATGCATTTAAAGGTTGAGCGCACATGATAGAGGTGTACCATACTGCATATTTTGGTATTTATCTGATACCAAATAAATACAGGGCCAATATTGCCAATATCAATGCCGATATCTTTTATCATTTAAGTTTGATGTACTGAACTTCTGACATTTAGATGTTTTTGTGGTTTTTCCTTTGAATCATGTTGTTAAAACCTTAGAAAAAAATTTGACCACAGTTTCTAGGTGTCTATAAAATACTTTAATAACATTAACAGAAATAGAAACAACAGAACAACAAAACTAATTTGTGTTCATTTTTTCCTAAATAAACAAAGTGCAAAAAAATTATCATTTGAGAGAAAATCAAAATAAAATCTTTGAGGTAGAGTTGAGAAACTACAACACAAAAACAAAATTTCATAAGAGAATCTGAAACTACAGTATCAATCTTACCTTGGTAGTATCGATCTGATACTGATACCAACTTGGTATCAGTATTATCATATTGATTACTGCAACAGTGTCTTCACAGCTCTGCCTGAAGAGTCAACCAGACGCTGCAGCTGATCCAGAACGCTGCTGCTGGCGTTCCCACTAAGACCAGGAAGATAGAGCACATCACCCCAGTTCTAAAGTCCTTCCACTGGCTCCCTGGAGCTCAGAGAATAGACTATAAAACACTTCTGGTAGTTTACAAATCACTGAACGGCTTAAAGACCTGTTGTCGTTGTATCAACCTTCCAGACCACTCAGGTCTTCTGGTTCTGGTCTGCTCTGCATCCCCAGAACCAGAACCAAACATGGAGAAGCAGCTTTCAGGTTCTATGCTCCATGAATTTCCATAAAACTACAAAACAGCCGAAACACTGATTCTTTTAAATCAAGGCTGAAAACCCACCTGTTTAGAGTTGCTGTCAATCCATAATAACTGGAACATTGATCAATGTTTTTGAACTATATTTGCTGATGATTTTACTATATACTTGACTGATGTTTTTACGATGTGAAGCATTTTGGACTGCTTTGCTGTTGAAATGTTCTATACAAATAAACTTTTCTTATCGATATTTTGGCTCAATCTGCCATCCTCTAGTGCGTGAGCCGAGCAAGCGGTGTTGTGTTTATAGTGGATGCGAACGTCGGTGCTGTCTTTCTTTAGGATGAGCCCTCATAGAGGGATTTTTAAAATGCGATCTGCACCGAGTTACAAAAATTCAGAGGTACACGACCAGGTTCCGCAAGGTGAATACGTGGGGGCAGGGACAGCGTGTTTGGTGCGCGCCTGCTACATAAACCTAGCTTTATGCATTAAGATGTGGTAAAGGAAACTTGAAGTTCAAAGTGATTGTCAGAATCATGGTTGTTGGTACCAGATGGGCTGGTCTGGGTCCTTCAGAACCTGCTGATCTGCTTGAATTTTAACCAGCAACTGTCCCTCAGGTTTACAGAAAATGGTCCGAAGAGAGAAAGCATCCAGAGAGCAGCAGCTGTATGGGCGATGATGCCGAACAAATCCATAAGACGTGGAACTCTAAAGCAGCAGAAGAGCCCGTCTCTGAGCTCAGATCTTCACCTGGATTTGCTAGCTTGAGGAGTTCACTGACCTGTTAGGACCTCCAGAGTCACCCGATCTCAGTCAAGGAGAGAACAATGGTGGAACCGGAAGTTCACTTGTCAATATGGACCAAAATCTCAGAGGAAAGTTTGACACCTTATTGCATCTGAGCTACAAAGAATTGTTGCAATACTTGCTGGGTATACCTAATAAAGTGGACGGTAAGCGTACTGACTGTGGTCAGGTGCGAGGGCTGGACTGAAAGCAAGTGAAAAGGTTGAATACAGAGATGAGGACAAGATCAGAACATGAGTGACTTTATTCTCTCTGTGCTGCATAGTTTGTTGTTCTGGATCCTGGCTCCCTCTAGTGGCGACTGGCTGCTAATGCAACCTGGGGTGAGGTGACTTTCACACCTGGTTGTCATGTTTCGTTGAGCAGAACCACTGAGAGTCCACAGGCAAAGCATGCAGAGCATGATGAGAGATGTTCACACAGGAAGCAGCTGCACAGTCACCACACTCGGCTGCTCTATGACTGCATTAGTGTGTGTATGGGCGGTGTTTGACCATGCAAAGCCCTAAAGCTGTTGCTATGGCAGCATTTCTTGTTATTCTGACTTTATGCTAAATATATCAAGCATATTTGCTTTGGTTGCAAATGTTAATCTGACAGGAATGTGGCCTGAGGCAGGGAGTGACCCCATCCTCCTGGTGAAGACCGAACACCGTTGTTCATGTTTAGTTTTAACGTGAGATCAGCCTGTGGAAAGCCATCAGGATTCCCCAGTGAGAAGTGATCTTACGTGACGGAACAGATAAAGAGGAAGAAAGACCACGAGCGTTGAGTTTTTATGAGGACAAGGGTGACTGACTGTGAGGCCTGCAGGACACCCAAAGCTACACATTCCTTAGTTTGGAAGGGGGGCATCTGGAAAACTTTAAAAGCCAAGGGGAGGGGAGAAAGAAGGAGGATGTGAGAGGGGTTGTGTTTCATTATGATGGTTGACATTATGATTTAAAGGTGCAGGGAGCCCATTCGGATGATTCTCTAAGTGCTCCAAACAGACCAGGACTGACGCTTCGGACGAGAGAACCAGAGAGAAAGAGATGCATTAGAGAGAAAGAGAGACAGACAGTCGAAGGAAGTCTGACCAAAGTGCTCGGCCTCTTCCTTCCTCACGGTGAGCTCAGGAAGTTGAGACAGATAGTGAGGGGAGGGCTGACACAGACTAACATTTTCCTGCTGCCTTGCGCTTTTTCCCTTTTTCAGTCCTGCTCCGATCAACAGGAGGGGAAAAATAAGGAGGCGGGGTTTTCCACGCAGCGGAGAGAGACGGGGCAGTCGGACCGTCGGACTGTGGAAGCATGATGGAGCCCAGTGTTGTTTCCCAGGACTCAGGGTGAGTTTTAGGAAGAGATAACTGAGAATGGGAGAACAGCAGGGAAAAAGTTCTGCGAGAACCACATGATGGCACCGGGGGGGTCCAGAGCCAGGCAGGAAAACAGATGTGATGACTCAGTGCCTCAAATATGGGTCACTGGCTTCTGGGAGGTTCAGGAACATCCTGGTTCGTTCAAACATGAACCGCAGGATCAACGACTCAGATCTTGCAGAAATGTTTCCATGAAAGAGGAAGATGTTGAAAGTTTCCATCAGACATGTAGAGGTGCGCAGGAAACTTTCTTCCTTCTGGTGCTGCTTCTCAGACTGAAGCTGTGAGGATTTCTCTCGGTTGTTTTCACTGAGCTAGACGATAATCTGATCTTCACCCAGATCCACATTATTCTGGGTAGAAAATAGAAATTTCCAGTTAACTTGGTCAAAAATCTTCTCTGCATGTCATGAAGCAATGAAAGCAGTTTTATCTTGAATGTTACAACAACCCGTGAGACTGATGTGTTAAAGACTCCTGTGCTGAAGCTCCGCCTGTTAATGAGTCCAGCCTGGTCAGGATGGATCAGGGGCTATGCTGCCCTGCAGATGATTTATAGATCTGCATTCCTGGAAGCGTGGGCTCTTTATCCTGGAGACTTCCTGAGTCTCTGTTGGAAGGTCGGGTCCAGAACCGCCAGAACCGCTGGGTCTGGGGGCTTTACCACCATGAAGTTCAGCTGTTAACGGGAACTCCATCTCCTGCTGTCCAGCGAGCAAAGACAGAGCAGAACTCCTCAAGATAGTCGCCTCTTTGGGCTCATTTCTGGAGTTGCTGCTGAAATTCCTTCATTAGAAAAAGTAAAAATACTCGGAGCATCAGAACCAGAAGTTCTGAGCCAGAACCGTCGCGATGACGGTCTAAACACCTTTAACGAGAATCTGACAAACCAGCGGGAACCGGACGAAGCCCAGAATCTGCTCCTGGTTCTGGTAAAAGTTCTGGAAACCCTTGCTGACCACTCCATGACCTCACCGGTCCGAGCCTGAGGCAGGAGCCCACGTGCAGCTGAGGCTGCGGTTCTGGAGTTCTGCTGACCCAGCGGGCCTCCAACGGAACTAGTTCTGGTTCTGGAGCTCTGGAGCGGTTCTGGAGCTCTGGACCGGTCCTGGCTCTGGGTGATGCAGAGCAGGGCGATGAAGGTGCTGATGTCATCCTGTCTCTTCCTCTCTGCAGCCCCTCCTCCTCCTCGCAGCCCCCCGCCCGGCCCAGGCCCCCTCCCCCGGCGCTGAAGCCCTCCCAGCCGCCCTCCAGGCCCCCGCCGCCCCCAGCCGCCTCCCTCCTCCCTCCTCCCATGTCTCCCGTCGTCGTCTCCCGGCCCCCGCCGGAACCGGCCGCCTCCCCGGGTCCCGGCCCCTCCTCTTCGGCTCCGCCCCCCGCCCTGGACGTCCCCCCCCCGGCCCGTCCGGCTCCGCTCAGCTCCGCGGACCAGCTGCTGGGGAGCGTCGCAGTGTGGCGTCCCGCAGGGCTGGGTCCAGATGCCGCCACCTGGTTGCTGGAGCAACAGCCTGCAGGAGTAAGGGTCTCCTGTCTACCGCCAGATGTTTGGTGGATCCTCCAGATGTTTGATGGATCCTCCAGAGGGTCCTCCAGACATTTGGAGGATCCTCCAGACGGTCCTCCAGATGTTTGGTGGATCCTCCAGATGTTTGGTGGATCCTCCAGAGGGTCCACCAGACATTTGGAGGATCCTCCAGAGGGTCCACCAGATGTTTGGAGGATCCTCCAGATGTTTGGTGGATCCTCCAGAGGGTCCACCAGACATTTGGAGGATCCTCCAGAGGGTCCTCCAGATGTTTGGTGGATCCTCCAGATCTTTGGAGGGTCCACCAGATGATCCTCCTGAACCTTGAGGTTCTGCTGGTGCTCTGCAGACGTTCCTGGCTCACAGCGCAGAAGACAGGGTGACCATGCTCTCGGTCCGGCTGCCGGATGAGGGCGGCGCTCCGGCCGTGCGCAGCGTGGCGGTCCAGCAGCTCCACACCTGTACGTGTCACATGGCAGCAGCCAGATCTCCATCATGCAGAGTGAAATCCCTGCTGACGTACCTTCTGCCTCATCCTGTTCTCAGTTGTTCACCTGGAGGGTTCCTCGCTGGTCTTTGATGACATCTTCAAGCTGATCTCCTTCTACTGTGCCAGCAGGTAAAATACACAGTTTGCCTTTCAGCCTTCCTGATCCAGAGTTTGTTGAACCAGAACCAGAACCAGAACCCAGCCTGGTTCTGCTCCGTTGCAGCATGGACAAGGTGGAGCATAATGCTGCGTTCCGTGTACCTCGGAGCTGGGTTTGACGTCACGCCCCAGGTAGCAGAAGCTGCTTTTCTCCTGGCCACTGGAGCTCTGATGAGAGATGATTTTACATCAGCATCTGCTGAACATTGTAAAAGTATTCACACCCCCTGACCTTTGCCACATGTCGTCCCACTCCTCAAGCTGCAGTGTTTCATCAGGATTTTCTGTGACAGACGAACAGAACCTGGAGCAGAGCTGAGAGGAGGAAGGAAACGATTCATGGTTTAAACGGTTTTTACCAATAATGATCTGAAAAGTGTGGAGTGCATTTATCTTCATCCCCTCTGGGTCAGACCTCTGTTGAACCTCCTCTTGCTGCAGGTCTTCTGGGTTCGTCTCCAGCTCAGTCAGGACAGATGGAGAACATCTGACAACATCAGGTTTCAAGTCTGGATACAGTTCTGGACTTTGACTAGGCCATTCTAATCCATGAATCAGCTGTGATCTGAACCATCCCATAATATCTCTGCCGGGATGTTCAGGGGGTTCTCCTGCTGGAAGGTGGACCTCCACCCCAGTCTCAGGTCTTCTGCAGCTTCTAACTGGTTCTCCAAGATTGTCCTGGATTTAGCTCTAAATTGAGGAAAGTTAATCTAATGTAGTCTAAGCCAAATTAACCTAATGTAGTATAAACTAAGGGATGCTAAACCAAGTTAAGCTAATGTAGTCTAAACTAAGGGATGCTAAGCCAAGTTAAGCTAATGTAGTCTAAACTAAGGGAAGCTAAGCTTAGCCAAGTTATGTTAATGTTGTTTAGGCTAAGTGAAGGGATGCCAAGCCAAGCTAAGCTAATGTAGTATAAACTATGGGATGCTAAGCGAAACTAAGCTAATGTAGTATAAACTAAGAGATGCTAAACCAAGTTAAGCTAATGTAGTCTAAACTAAGGGAAGCTAAACCAAGTTAAGCTAATGTAGTCTAAACTAAGGGATGCTAAGCCAAATGAAGCTAATGTAGTCTAAACTAAGGGATGCTAAGCCAAGTTAAGCTAATGTAGTCTAAACTAAGGGAAGCTAAGCTTAGCCAAGTTATGTTAATGTTGTTTAGGCTAAGTGAGGGGATGCCAAGCCAAGCTAAGCTAATGTAGTATAAACTATGGGATGCTAAGCGAAACTAAGATAATGTAGTCTAAACTAAGGGTTGCTAAGCCAAATGAAGCTAATGTAGTATAAACTAAGGGATGCTAAGCCAAGTTAAGCTAATGTAGTCAAAACTAAGGTTTGCCAAGCCAAGTTAAGCTAATGTAGTCTAAACTAAGAGAAGCTGAGATAAACTAAGCTAATGTAGTCTAAACTAAGGGATGCTAAGCCAAACTAAGCTAGGCCTAAACTAAACTAAGAGATGCTAAGTCAAGTTAAGCTAATGTAGTCAAAACTAAGGGATGCTAAGCCAAGTTAAACTAATGTAGTCTAAACTAAGGGAAGCCTAGCTTAGCCAAGTTATGTTAACGTTGTTTAGGCTAAGTGAAGGGAAGCCAAGCCAAGCTAAGCTAATGTAGTCTAAACTAAGGGAAGCTAAGCTTAGCCAAGTTATGTTAATGTTGTTTAGGCTAAGTGAAGGGAAGCTAAGCCAAATGAAGCTAATGTAGTCTAAACTAAGGGATGCCAAGCCAAATTAAGCTAATGTAGTATAAACTGTGGGATGCTAAGCCAAACTAAGCTAATGTAGTATAAACTAAGAGATGCTAAGCCAAGTTAAGCTAATGTAGTCTAAACTAAGGGATGCCAAGCCAAGTTAAGCTAATGTAGTCTAAACTAAGGGAAGCTGAGATAAACTAAAATTGTGGGTTTTTGTTTTTTATTAATGTTTTTCCTGATCTGCTTCTTCAACAAACTAGTAAACGGTTGATCTTGCAGCTATTTCCCGTTTTGCTCAGTATAAATTTGTAAATAACATGCATCGAGACTGCTGCTTTAGTTGAACATTTTTAAAATAAACTGACCTAAACTGAAAGACAGTGACGTACCATCTCGCCAGTCATTATTCGTTGTTGGCCATATTTTCAGCTTTATCGGTCATTTTTCTCTGCTAAGCTGATTATTTTGTGCTTTTTAAAGTTTAAATCTGGATCCCTGTTGGTGTATTTTTATTCCAATAGTGATTTTAATTAACTTTATCCTCCAATCAGAGACATTCTTGCGATGCCATTGAAGCTACCCTTGTCCGTTACTGTGACAACCAGGGAGGAGGAATTGGAAGTCCTTTCTGCTATGGGTGCAGGTAAATAAGCCCACCTGTTTTACATTGTTTAACATTGTCTCTGAGGCTTTAAACCTTTACTGAATACTTGTGCTGCAGATTTCTGGACATCTGACCTAAACCAGAGGACTAAGAACCAGGACCAGACCACTCAGCCCAATATTTATCTGTATGTAAACCCAGTGCCTGTGGAGGAGCGGCCCAGTACAGAAAGAAAACCCTCCTCTGTCTCCAAACTAGAGTCCATCCTCAGCGAAGAAGTTACCTCCTCCCTGCAGAATGGAGAAATATCAAAGAAACCACTTCCACAGGTCAAAGTTCCCAAACGGCCTCCTCCTCGACCCCCGAGCCTGAGTTCAAGTTCTGGGATGGGCCTTCTCCTCTCCTCTCCTCGAACTAGTACTTCTGTGACTCCGGAATCTAAGAGAAAAGAGGAAGGAAGAGGAACAGTAAGTGAGAAAGAAGAGAGGAAGTTGGTGTCAACATCGCCTCCACCGTCGAGACCCTCTGTCCCCCAGCACACCCGAGGGGCTGCACCTCCACCTCCTGCTCCGATGCAGCGTACCTCAGGGTGCCAGCTCCCAGCCAAAGAGAATGGACAAAATCCCACAAAGAAAACAGACAGAGAGAGAGAAAAGAGAAAGGAGAAATCAGGAAGTAGAGCAGGTCTGCTGGGCGAGGAGGCTGAACTGGAGGAGAAGGTGAAAAGTAAAGAGAAGGAGGAGGAACAAGAGATGAAGATGGAGGACAAACTGAAGACCAACTCACCGTCTTCCCCATCAGCAAAGAAACCATCTCGTCCGGTCCCGCCTCCAAGGACTAAACCATCGTTCACCAACTCTCCTGCGTGCTCCGACCAGGCAGGTGGAGGGTCAACCAATCGTAGTGCAGCGATAAAAATCCCCCCTCCAGCACCGACTCAGCGCCCAGATGTGTCCCTATACGCACCACAGGGGGGCGCTGCTATGGCAGTTGACCTTGATTCCTGTTCAACCAGCAGCACAGAGGAAGAGGGAGAACTTAACCAGGAGCAAGAACTAAACCACAAGTAGGTCTGAGAGGCAGGGAAGGGTGGTTGGGGAGTTTAAATCTTTTAGAGCCAGTCCGTGTCATGCTGGCTCTGCCATGCCAGAGCGCATCTTTCCATGCGCTCTGGCATGTTCTGTGTGTCTAAGCATGACGAATTCGTGAAAATGTTGTGAAACCTTAAGTCCAGTGATGCGTGTGACGTTTTTTCTGCTTTGATATTTGTGTTTCCTGAAGATCAGTGGTGTTCTGCTGCATCATGAGCGGGTACATTACTTTCCAGAATATCACTGTCAGATTTCAGTTTGAATGTGGATCAGTTCATCTGGAACTGTAGCTCTGTGACCTCAAAGTGGTCAAATAATTACATACAGCAGGTAAAATAAGTACTGAACACATCATAATGTTTCATAGTAAACATATCTCTAAAGGCACTGTTGACATGAAATTTTCACCAAACTGATGGCCTATACAAAGGTGTGTCATTACCATCTCATGATGGGGAAAAGCTAAGAACTCTCTCAAGACCTTTGCAACCTTATTGTTTCAAAACATTGTGATGGTGGTTACAGAAGGATTTCTAAACTTCTAAATGTTCCGGTGAGCACTGCTAAGGCCAGAAGTGGAGAGAACATCATTCGACCATAAACTGGCCACAAACAGGCGCTCCTCACAAGATGTCTGACAGAGGAGTGAAAAGAATGATCTGGGGTTTCATTCATAAAGCTGGTGTTCGCACAAAATGGGGCCTGAAACCTGTGTACGCCACTTTCCATCAAAGGTTCTGATTTATAAAACAGATTTCACGTGAAATTTTATTTTATACCACAAATTGAGCACAAATTATGCCAAGGTGAAAAGCATCCACAGTGATTTCTGTAAACATCTAAATACCGTTGTGACACCTGCTGTGCCATGGACGCACTGGTGCTGCTGGAAGACGCTCTACTGGGAGAATCAGGAGGGAGCACGTTTTCAGGGCTCACCAAGATCTTCTGTTCCATGATGACGACTGGCGGATCAGCAGATTTAGACTCCCTAGAGCATTGCTCTGGGATCTATGAGCTGAACTCGGTCCAATTCTGGAGAGACCGACCCTCCAGAACCACGCCATCCCTGTCCAGTTACAGCTGGTAACCACTCTGACGGCTCCTTCCAGCGGGAATTAGCCGACAGGTTTGAGTTTGAATGAATCACAAATCAATGACCTCTCTGCTTGAAGCCACTTTAAGGAACAACATCATTAAGTGAAGTTCTCCGTGGGTCTGGGAGATCACCGCCAGCTGAGCGCAGCAATGGCCGCCGTCCTGGATGGCATCGCTAACACGACCCGTCCATGCATCAGATTACCTCCACTGCTGGAGAACAGGAGTCCTAAAAATTACACAAATTAATTTTTAACTATTAGGGCCTGATGGTGCACTATTCCGCTATAACCTGCAGGGGACAGCGGCCACGCCCCCCTGCCCCCAAGGCGCTGGCTCCTAACCCCATTGCAAAACACCCAGAGCGCAGAGGAGGCACACTTTAATTAATTAATATTCACACCCCTGAGCACTCAGCTGTGGAGCGTAGCTCCTAAAATGCCGGTAGGGGTTTATAAACTTTATTTCATGTCACCATGGCAACCAAAAATGATGTTTTCAAACCTCCACCTCACTAACATCGCTTTCTGGCTTGGAGAAATTGCGTTTTTTTCCCTATTTCCCCCTGCTAATCATGAAGTAACATTGATCAGCTGGCTCACTGAAATAAACTCTGAAATTCATGAGCTGCTTTGCATTGACAATTTATGGCTGAATGTGGGTGACTAGAGGGCAGAATCTGAGGCAGGACCTTGTGCGTAAACTTTGAAGAACAGCTGTGATTTATAAAGGAAAATTGCATGCTGGCATGCGTACGCATGGTTTTATAAATCAGAATTTTATTTTTTTTTTGGCATATGCCATTTTTGCCTTTTGGGCGTACGTACACTTTTAGTATGAATCCTACGCAGTGCTTTATAAATGAGACCCCAGAAGAGTTGTCCATGAGCCAAAGACCACTGGTGGAGAGCTTCAGAAAGACCTGGAGTTAGCTGGAACGATTGCTTCAAAGAAAACAATAAGCAATGCACTCAATGGCCTGTATTCACGCTCACCACACAAGACTCCACTGCTGAAGAAAAAACATGTTGAAGCTCGTTTAAAGTTTGCTGCACAACATTTGGACAAGCCTGTAAAATCCTGGGAGAACATCTTCTGGTCAGATGAAAGCAAAACTGAACTCTTTGGATGCCATATCACACACCATGTTTGGAGGACAGAATGTATATCACTCCAGAAACACTACACCGACAGTGAAGTTTGGAGGTGGGAGCATCATGGTGGAGGGCTGTTTTTCTGGCAAACTTCATAGGGAGGATGAATGGAAAAACGTAGCGAGACATTCTAGAGAAAAGCCTGCTGCCATCGACTAGAATGATGAAGATGAACCGAGGGTGGACATTTCAGCAAGACGATGATCCCAAACACAGAGCCAAGGAAATTCAGCTGGCTTCAGAGAAACAAAATAAACCTGCTAGGACGACCCAGCCAGTCAGCTGACTGGAAACCAGTTGAAGATCCATGGAGAGAACTCAAAATTACACCAAAATCACAGCTGAGCAATGCATGCGACGAGTTCTCCATCCAGGAGGCGTCTGGAAGCTGCCAGCACCAGCAAGGGCTTTTCTACAAACTATTAAATAAATATCAGTAAGCGTGTTCAATACTTTTTCCCCTGTGTCATTTCACATTAATACACATAACTTAATTTCTGAACTTGATTGTTTTGTTTTTTTTCTATGTATGGATTACTTGGGTTGTTACCAACACCTGGTGGACATTTCATGTCAACTGCACCTTTAGAGATATGTTTACTATGAAAAACTGATGTGTTCAATACTTGTTTTACCTGTTGGGTTCAGCTGATTCATACATCATCATCATTCATTCATACGTCCGTCCGTCCGTCCATCCATCCATCCATCCATCCATCCGTGGGTCCATACATCCGTCCGTCCGTCCATCCATCCATCCATCCATCCATCCATCCGTGGGTCCATACATCCGTCCGTCCGTCCATCCTTCCGTGGGTCCATACATCCGTCCGTCCGTCCATCCATCCTTCCGTGGGTCCATACATCCGTCCGTCCGTCCATCCATCCATCCGTGGGTTCATACATCCGTCCGTCCGTCCATCCATCCATCCGTGGGTCCATACATCCGTCCGTCCGTCCATCCTTCCGTGGGTCCATACATCCGTCCGTCCGTCCATCCATCCATCCGTGGGTCCATACATCCGTCCGTCCGTCCATCCATCCTTCCGTGGGTCCATACATCCGTCCGTCCGTCCATCCATCCATCCGTGGGTCCATACATCCGTCCGTCCGTCCATCCTTCCGTGGGTCCATACATCCGTCCGTCCGTCCATCCATCCATCCGTGGGTCCATACATCCGTCCGTCCGTCCATCCTTCCGTGGGTCCATACATCCGTCCGTCCGTCCGTCCATCCATCCATCTGTGTGTCCGTCCGTCCATCCATTCATCCGTGCGTCCATCCATCCATACATCCATCCATCCATCCGTCCATCCATCATCCATCGTTAAGGTCCTGCTGTATCTTCCATCCAGGAGTCCTGCAGACAGTCGCTGCAGTAAAGCAGCCGTCAGGAGAACCCCCACCACGGTCATCTTGGACCGAGCCCGCCACCGCCTCTCCACCGTCCTTTCTGGATTCATCTTCCATGACAGCCGCCTCACCAAGCGCATCGTCGAGTTGGCCAGAGACCCTCTTAGCTACTTTGGTAACCTGGTGAGTGCTGTGAGGGGTCAGTAACCTTTTCTGCAGGGGCCCATTTCACCACCTGAAGCTTCTCTGCCGTGTGTTTAGGTCAAGGATCACAGAGCTTTCACCTTGGAGACGATGTCTAAGCATTCAACCTCCACAGAGTTGCTGCAGGAGATCAGACAGATGATGACCCAGCTGAAGAGTTACCTCCTGCAGAGCACGGAACTGCAGGCCCTGCTGGAGCCTCAGCATCAATACACTCAAGATAAACTGGGTAACTTTGACCTCTGTCCACTGTTAGGTGGAGCTGACTGCTGTGAGGGTGGGGGGTTGCCTCTGTGTCATTTCCTGTGGTGTCATTATACTGAAATAGGTCGTGTTTCCTGTGACTAACCAGATAATAGGCTCTGTGTATTCAGTTTCATTTCGATAGAAGATCTGAGTTTGTTTTAATTCTGTTGCATTGTGGGAAATTCCAGTGAAAGAGGAGGACGATACATTTTTAACAAAACTATAATTTACAATTAGTTTTTTACATTTTTGTCATTTCAAACTGTCGAACGATAGATATTTTAGGTCAAATGTCAGAATGCAACAATGAGCAACTATAGAAGGATGAATAAGTCCAGAAGCCTCTCAAGTCGAAGAACTGATCCAAATAAAGTTCCTCAAAGAAAGACTGGAAGGATCTGCATGTTTCTGTAGAGCAGACCATCATGACACCTGAAACCTTCCAAGGAATCTGCAGCTTCAAATGGACATCCATGATCTCTGATCCTTAAGACGGTTCCGCAACCAGAACCATCATCCATCACCAGCTGATAGAACCTCATTGAGCAGGGATCACTCTAGAGAACCTTCGTCCATCTCTACAATCCAGAGGTACATTCCCAGACTTTACTGAGCAGAGAAGAAGCCTGATGTTCACCTTAGAGTACGGCTCAGCTTCTCTGGGCTCTTCTGGGATGGACCATCTGGGATGGATCAACTGGGATGGATCGGCTGGGATGGACCATCTGGGATGGACCATCTGGAATGGACCATCTTCTTTAAACTAGACATATTTTCTATTGTTTAATTCATCATGTTGTTGATTCCAACAGTAATGATAGTTGAGCGAACTCTTTTCCAGCAGTCGGAGGTGACGTCTGGCCAGTGAGTGAATATTTCCAGGCTGGATGTGTCTTCCTCTGATCTTCAGTGGACCTTGTCTGTGTCTGCAGAGAACATCGTAGAAGCTGCTCTGTGTAAAAGTGTCCTGAAGCCTCTGAAGGAGCCCATCTACAAGAGTCTGGAGAAGCTGCACACGGACGCCGGCACCATGAAGCAGCTGGCACAGAACCAGGTGGGCCCAAACACTGACACAAAGTATTCACACCCCTTCACTCCTCCCACGTTCCTTAGAATCTGAAGAAGCAGGTTCAGATTTTCTCCACAGTCGTCCTCAGTGAGCAAAGATCTGAACTACCACAGGCCTGTTAATCCAGGGTTTCTCCTGGTGTGTGTGTCAGTCTGTGGTCCTCAGCAGCACCACCACATCTCTGGGAATCACCACCTCCATCCCCGAGGCTCCAGCCTTGGAGAAGATCAGCCAGAAGCTGAGCAGACTTCATCAGGAATATTCTCCCCAGAAGAAGATCGAGCTGCTGCTGAAGACCTGCAGGGTCATCTACGACGCCATGTCCGTCAGCTGTCCAGGTCAGAACCACCGGGTCAGAACCTCAGGGTCAGAACCTCAGGGTCAGAACCACTGAGTTAGAACTTCTGGGTCAGAACCTCTGGCTCAGAACCACCGGGTTAGAACCTCTGGGTCAGAACCCAGAACTGCACATCCACACCAACAATAACGATGCTATGCCCAACCATAAGAAATGCAGAGAAAATGGCTGAGTTTCACCAACTCAACTATGAAAACTTAGAAGAAAGTTTAAAACAATTAAGCTCCTGCTGCTGCTGTCTTGATATCCTTCCTACAACTTTCCTTAAGAAAGTTCTGCCTGTCATTGCATCTGATCTGATTCAAATAGTAAACTCTTCCCTCTCATCAGGTTCCTCCAGGCTCTAAAATCAGCAGTTATCAAACCACTGATAAAAAAGAACAGTTTAGATAAATCACTACTGCAGAATTACAGGACAATCTCTGACCTTCCATTCATCAGAAGAATTATTGAAAAAGCTGCGTTTCAGCAGTTAAACAGCTTCTTAACAATGACGAACCGTTTTGATGTCTTTCAGTCCGGTTTCCGTGTAGTGTAGTGATGGACTCAGACCTGAACCTTCAGAGACACATAAAGACAGTTACAAAGTCAGCCTTCTATCACCTGAAGAACATTTCCAGGATTAAAAGACTAATGTCACGACAAGATCTAGAGAAGCTCATCCATGCGTTCATCTTTAGTCACATTGATTACTGCAACAGCGTCTTCACAGCTCTGCCTAAAGAGTCAACCAGACAACTGCAGCTGATCCAGAACGCTGCTGCTGGCGTTCCCACTAAGACCAGGAAGATAGAGCACATCACCCCAGTTCTGAAGTCCTTCCACTGGCTCCCTGGAGCTCAGAGAATAGACTATAAAATCCTTCTGCTAGTTTACAAATCACTGAACGGCTTAAAGACCTGCTGTCATTGTAGCAACCTTCCAGACCACTCAGGTCTCCTGGTTCTGGTCTGCTCTGCATCCCCAGAACCAGAACCAAACATAGAGAAGCAGCTTTCAGCTTCTATGCGCCGCTAAGCAAGACAACTGAAACACTGAGTTCCTTTAAATCAAGACTAAAAACCCTCCTGTTTAGAGCTGCCTTTGATCAGCAGTAAGTAGAACATTGAACTATATTTGCCTGATGATCCTAATGATTTTGGTGCAATGATCTTTGCGCAATAATTTTGATCATTTTCATCTGTATTTGCTTGATGATTTTGATGATTTGCTGTATACTTGATTGATGTTTTTTATGATGTGAAGCACTTTGAACTGCCTTGCTGCTGAAATGTGCCATACAGATAAATTTGACTTGACTTAAGGCTTGTCTGCGTGCAGGGCGGGCCCACGGCGCTGACGACTTCCTTCCTGTGATGATGTATGTCCTGGCCCGGTCCAATCTGGCCGCCCTGCAGTTGGACGTCGAGTACATGATGGAGCTGATGGACCCCTCGCTGACACTGGGAGAAGGTAGGGACATTGAAGAGTAAGTGCACCCAGTCTGAGGTCTGGGATTGGTACCGAGGTTGCGTCTTTCCTCCTGACTAAATTAACCCGTTCCAAACTATGGATCTGCAGTTTGTAAAGTTACTCAAAGTAACGGCACTAAAGTGGGTTGTTTAGCAAAAATATGGGGGTTCGTTTTTTGGTCATGTTTTCACCAGATTATTCATCCATTTATAAATGTCACAGTTTCACATTAAATGTCGAAATAGCAAGCTAAATATTTAGTTTGGAGCTAAATATTTAGTTTTCTAATAAAATGTCAGTTTGTAAACTAAATACTTGGAGCTAAATATTTAGCATGCTTATAAAATTTTTAGACTGGAGCTAAATATTTAGTTTGCTAACTAAATATTAAGTTCCAAACAAAGTTTCAACCTAAGTACACATAAACTCACCTTCCTGTGTCTATAAATATTTAGTTTGTTGGTAAATATTTAGCTACCACAGAGCTAACTAAAGATTTAGCTTGCAAACCAAATGTTTAGTTTATCAATTAAACATGTAGCTTACTAATTAAATATTTTATGAATGAATGAATAACATGGTGATTTTTTTCACAGGTTAAATAACCCAAGTTCTTGCAGTACATTTGTGATGGTGCAACTTTACAGAGGGCGGGCCATACTAAACAAACATGGTTCGTTTAATTTGTAGCACGTTTTCAGCCGGCAGTCACTGAGTTAAGAAATGCATCACGAGATCCAGAGGGTCCGAGCAGCCCAGGGAGGCTGAACGTTTGTCGTTGCTTTAAAGCATCGATAGAGTCCACTGATCACCAGTGGAGTGGGAGATCAGTCCACAGTCGCAGTCCGATCTAGCTCCTCTGGTCCTGAAGCGAGGGACCATCAGTAGGTTCTGCTCTGAGGACCTCAGACTAGGAGCCTCACCAGGTGAGGAACTGGGAACCAGTGAGGAGAACTGGTTCACGCAGTTCCATCCAGTCTCTCTGAACCTCAGGTATTAAACCATGATTATTCAACTGCTAGAAAGTTTCTAAGGAAACTCTGCTGCAGTTTCCCTCACTGAGCAGAACCAGAGCCAGTGTGAATGACTGGGGCCTTGAGAAGACAGAGCAGATACAAGCATTGATCCAGGAGTACTTTCTATGTTAAAGAGAAAGCAGTTGGAGCTAAACAGAAGCTCAGGGTCAGGTGTAGCTTCTTTGCAGACAGAGAAGATGAGATGGTGAGGAGCTCTGAGGAGGAGATGTGATCTGGGTGGGATGAAAAAGTAGAAAAGGATGAGGAGGATGAGTGGTGTGAGGAAGGTTTGCATACAGGGATGAGGAGTGAGATGGGCGGGGTTTCACAGCAGCACCTCTGTGTCCTGTGTTTTTGAGGTTCCTACTACCTGACCACCACCTACGGGGCGCTGGAGCACATCAAGACGTTCGACCAGCAGAGGTCGGCGACGCGGCAGCTGAGCAGAGAGGTCCAGGACTCCATCCACCGCTGGGAGAGGCGGCGGACCCTCAACCAGGAGCGGGCGGGCCAGGATTCTGTTCGGGTAGGAAGACGTTCCAGAACCGCCGTGATGCGGGTGAGCGACAGGTCATTTCACCACGGTGGACGTTTCTGTGCAGGACTTCCTGACCGTGTTTTGTCCTGAGATCGGCGTCAACCCAAAAACCCTGGGGGTCCTCCCCACGATGACCATCCAGGAGCTGACCGAGCAGTGTGCTGCACGCTTTGAACAAGGTACCTGTCTGCTTCTCCCTCCCAGATATGATGTCACTTCCTGTTCCCCATCAGGCTAGAAAACACAGCTGTGACGATGAAAGAGATGGCCTTGAGATGGATACCTGATCAGATCCCTCAGACCTCTGGCCATCAGTCTATGATTACCCTCAGAAGAGCTGATCCAGACGTTGGCTCCTTGAGTTTCTGACACGGACCAGGCGGCGAAGGCCGTCTGCCGGTGGCCACGACCTGCAGGAGCTCCATCCTGGTCTGCAGACCTCGGCGCCTCGACAACCCGCTGAAAGCATGCTGGTTCCTCCCTGCAGCCGGGGTGGGGCAGAGACGGCGACCTCCAGCGGGACGTTTCATCAGGAACACGAAGGCCTGGAAAGACCTGCTCCTCCTGAAGACCACCATGCACGCACACTCATACCTGAGCTGCAGAACAGCATCTGCTCTGATCAGAGTCTGTCTGTTTTCGTTATTTGCTGTATTAATGCAGCGATGGAACCACGTGGGTCTCTGAGCGAACCTCGTATGGGTCCCAGCCCCACAGCTACTGGTTGAACTGGTTTATTTCTGGCTCCACATCTCCCCTCTCTGTCTTCCAGACTGCTTCACGCTGAGCGTTTCTGTGGACGGAGTCCTGCGGCCCCTGGCCCCCGCAGCCCTGGCCCTGAGTGTGAAGAGCAGCAGCCAGCCAGGAGCCTGCTGCTTCGTCTTCCACCCCGCCCCCCAGGACCGGGCCCCCCAGGACCCGGCCCCCCAGGACCGGGCCCCCCAGGACCGGGCCTGCCCCCCTGACCCGCCTCCTGCTCCCCCTGCTGGGAATCTCCTCACAGGAGACAACATGGCCGTTGCTCCAGCAGAGCCGGAGGAGGAGGCCCTGATCGACCTTTAACCCCTGCAGCATCCCAGCCAGAGCGTCGCCATGGTAACCTCAGGACTCAGTCAAAGCTGAGGAGAACCAGGAGAACCGAAGATGGACCAAAGGAAGCAAGAGGAGGGTCTGGAACCCAGGCAGACGGGTCAGAACACGCAAGTGTAGTCATCCAGAACCGGTTCTGATGACCTGGACCGGTTCCGGCTCTTTATAATCAACTGCATCTGATCCAGAACCGGTTCTGGTTCTGATGGTGAAACCTGTTCAGTGATTGTCTCTGTAATAAAAACCAATAAACTCCCAGTGATGTTTTACTGGTGATGGTGATTCTGGTTTCCAGCCAATCAAAACCATTTAAATCCAGAGACACGGACTGGTCTCGTTCAGGCCACATGATGTCGCTTCAGGAAGGGGAACCTTCATCTGACGTTCGTCCTCCTCCGAGTCTTCACGGACCTTTGCTCCCTGGTTCTGTTCAGGTTCTGTTCAGGTAGAGTAATACCTATCGCTGTGGAGACCCACCTGCACTCTGAGTCACTGCAGTGTGACATCATGAGCACTAGCTCCGCCCCCTACCTGGCCTCTGCTTGACCAATAAAACTACGGAAGTCTTCAGGTTATCATGTCGTCTACACTCGGAACCGGCAGGGCCCGTAATGAACACTCGGTACCGGTGGGGCCAGTAGTGGACTTTACTGGACCCAGTTATGGTTCTGATCTCTTTTCAGATGTTGTCTTTTTCACTCCCATTATGTTTCAGTTCTGACCAGTTGTGTAACAGCTGGACCTGAAGGTTCTGCTCAGCCCGCCGGATCTCCTACCGGAACCACCAGAAGGTTGTGACTCTCACAGTTTCAGACACGACTTCTAGTCCTCCTACAGAGATCCTGATGCGGCGGGAGTCACCATAGCAACCAGGGACTCAATCATTTCTCTCTTAGTCCCAGTTTAAGCAGCATTCTGCACCGGTATTGGTCCGATTTTGAGAGGCAGCGGGTCCAGGAAGCAACGTAGGTCAGTTTCACACAATCAATAAATCAGTTGTTAAATATTCATAGAAATAATCATTTTTAAAACATTCTAACAATTATAATTATTCAAAAGAACACATTTATTAAACAGTTAATTGAAAATTAAAATCATAAATTAACAATTAAATTCAGTTCTGTTTATTTCTATAGCGCCAATTCACAACAAATGTCGACTCGAGGCGCTTTACAAAAAAAATAATTTCCATTCAATCATCCATACATTCCAATTGATCCTAGTTATCAATATCAATCAATTAAATTCATTATGTGCTAAAATAACAGAATAACTTCAATAATTACTTTCAAATGACATTTAATTTAATAATTATTGGCTCCTCAAATATAGCATCTGGTTGGTTAAACGCACAGCAGCTCAGCTGTGGACCAATCACATCATATCTATGAAATAAATACCAAAATATATGTTTTAATATATATAACCAAACTTTTATTTTTTTTCCATCTATGTAATGATCAAAAGGTGTAAATATTTATACATATTTCATTAGTTACACATTATTTGAATTACCCTGCATATGAACATTTATTTAATATCAGATTTCTGTTTTGAATAGTGGCACCATTGGCCTTCCATATATGTTAGCCCCGTTTAACATCTTTCAGTTAAATATGATTATTATTATTATTATTATTATTATTATTATTAAATAAAAAAATTGTAAAACCTGGAATGTAATTTTATTGAATGAAAACAAAGCTGGGATGTTTGGCCTCATTTTGTTAATCAGTTTAAATTAATCTGTTGTTTTTAGATGATGATGAACCTTCGGCCACTAAAGGATGGGGGGGGGCACAGCGGATCAATATTTAGGACTGCTTATTTCCCCCTGAGTTTTGTCTGGCAGGTGCGGTTCTCAGGCCTGGAACCTCATGTCCTCAAAGATCCTCGGATCCATCCCGCCACCATCTGAGCAACTTCCCGACCTGCGTCCAGAACGAAGGCGTGCCGAAGCCCTTTCTCACACAGTCTGACGTCTCCGTGCGGGAATTCCCTCCTCATGTCCTGGAAGTAGCTCAGCGGACACCAGTGGTCCGTCGCGCCGTAGTAGAATATGAGCTGGAACAGAACCAGGCAGAACTCAGAGGTTCTGATGGAAATAATGACGCAGTTCTGACCCAGACTGACGGCTTCTTACCCTGTCCAGGTTCTTCTGGATGGTGACGTTATCTCGATCCAGAACCATCCTCATTTCCTGGCCCCCCAGGTACATGGCGTTCACTGCAACAGGAACCAGAGGCATGAAGCACCAGGAGACGCATCAGAGGACACGCTGTCCAACGCTGGAGACGTCCCCGTAGACGCATCAGAGGACACGCTGTCCAACGCTGGAGACGTCCCCGTTAGACGCATCAGAGGACACGCTGGAGACATCCCCCGTTAGACGCATCAGAGGACACGCTGGAGACGTCCCCCGTTAGACGCATCAGAGGACACGCTGTCCAACGCTGGAGACGTCCCCCTTTAGACGCATCAGAGGACACGCTGGAGACGTCCCCCGTTAGACGCATCAGAGGACACGCTGTCCAACGCTGGAGACGTCCCCCGTTAGACGCATCAGAGGACACGCTGTCCAACGCTGGAGACGTCCCCGTTAGACGCATCAGAGGACACGCTGGAGACGTCCCCCTTTAGACACATCAGAGGACACGCTGTCCAACGCTGGAGACGTCCCCCGTTAGACGCATCAGAGGACACGCTGTCCAACGCTGGAGACGTCCCCCGTTAGACGCATCAGAGGACACGCTGTCCAACGCTGGAGACGTCCCCCGTTAGACGCATCAGAGGACACGCTGTCCAACGCTGGAGACGTCCCCCGTTAGACGCATCAGAGGACACGCTGGAGACGTCCCCCGTTAGACGCATCAGAGGACACGCTGGAGACGTCCCCCGTTAGACGCATCAGAAGACACGCTGGAGACGTCCCCCGTTAGACGCATCAGAGGACACGCTGGAGACGTCCCCCGTTAGACGCATCAGAGGACACGCTGGAGACGTCCCCCATTAGACGCATCAGAGGACACGCTGGAGACATCCCCCATTAGACGCATCAGAGGACACGCTGGAGACATCCCCAGTTAAAGATGCATCGGAGGACACGCTGTCCAACGCTGGAGACGTCCCCCGTTAAAGACGTAGAGCGGTGGGGAAAGCATTTGCCCCCTTCCTGATTGTCACCCTTCAGTGTTTCAGGGCATCAAACCTTCTGCAAAATCGCGAAATCGGCCCCAGCCAGAGATTAAATCTGGCAGATTTTGTCACTTCTGATGGGAAAAATGTCGTGTTATAAGAAATCTGCCAGTGGAACCAGTACTTTTTAATCTACCTTCAAGAATTATTGACCTAAACCAGCTCCTAGATCTCGCTGAAACGTTAGTTTTGCTTCGGGCCGACCCAGACGCTTGCGGCCGCTGCTGGGTCACTCTGTCTCTGCAGAGACATCTCCGTGATTTCTGGACTATAAGCGGCTACTTTTTCCAGCGGCTCTGTGGCTGATTTGTGGGATCGATGGACGGCGGCGAAGAGGACCGGCTGAAGACACCGGCGGAACCCGGCGGACCGACCTGCGCAGCCTCGGCGGAGCAGCTCCACGGACGGCCGCAGCACGCAGGGATCCAGAACCGCGACGCTGCTGAACGCCAGTCGGACCAGCAGGGAGGCGAGGCGCTCCGGCAGCAGAGACAGCAGGAGGAGCGGCAGGTAGGCCAGGTACCGCAGCTGACACAGCAGGGGGGTCAGGACCCTCCCCTGGGGGGTCTGGGACATCCGCTCTATGGTGGGGAACAGCATGACGGCCTTCAGGACCTGCAGGGGGGAGAGGCGCTCAGCATCAGGGAGTGACTGGAAAACCACAGCACACCTGGGAGTCTGGGGGGGGGGGGGAACCTTCAGCTCAGGGTCCCTCTTCATCATCTCCAGGATCATGTAGCAGCCGATGGAGTGACCCAGAAGAACGAGACGGGTTCCTCTGGGAACGTGGTTCTGGAGGAAGGCCAGCTTGTGTCGGACCTGTCCGTCCAGTCCGAACACGTCCCGCCTCGCTGCCGCCGCGGCGTCTGGACCACAAGGAGAAACCATCCAGACCTTCAGCGTTAGGCCGACCATCTGCTCCTGCTGAGTGGGACCAGGCCTACCTTCTACCATGTCCATGGAGTCTGGAGGAGCACAGTGGCCCGCGTGGCTCACCGCCCAGACGGGGTATCCCAGCATGCCGTGCAGCGTCTGCATGAAGGTCTGATAGAAGCCCACCACCCCAGGGTTACCTGCGGAGAACAGGAGTCACTGGAGCCTCCAGGTGCACCGGGAGACCAGCCGCAAGCCGCTCTCACTCACCTGGGATGATGAGGAGGAGCACGTCTTCTCCTGACGGCAGGTGAGACGAGCCGACCTTCAGCACCTGGGTGGCGGCTCCGCTGCAGAAGATGAAGTCTGTCTGGATCTCCATGCTGGTCCTGCAGGAACCAGGAGAACCTGCCGTTAGTCAGGCTGACGCTGGAGAAGCTTCCAGCTTCATCTTCCATGATCAGGACTAAACAGTGAGATGTTCAGAGATCCTGGTTCTGCTGGAGGTCCAACAGGTTCTGACTCGTTTACGTTAATGCTGCTCTAAACCAGAAAGAAACTGGTTCGTGGTTTTCAATCTGACCAACGGCATCCTGGGAAGCGAACTAAGGTGCAACAGGAAGTAATGGATGTGGTTCGTTGAACATCAGAACCCGGCTGCAGCAGGACGGTTCTGTTGGTATCAACGGGCCGCTCCCAGGCGAGGAAGAGGAGGAGCAACCAGATGTATTCATTAACCTCTGACCAATCAGGAAGCAGCAGCAGGCTGGGTTAGCTCTGAGTGGTCCACAGATTCCAGTTTGCTCATCTGATAAATCTTCTTCACCTCCAGGGTTACTGGTGGAGAACCGCAGGGTTCTGGCTCGGCCCGGTTCTCTTCCAGTCGGTAAACTCATCAGACAGCAGGGCACAACTGTCCACCGTTACGCTGCTGACCCTCAGCTACTGCTGTCCATAAATCCTGACGGGTCCGTGAGTAGATTCCAGGCATTAAGACCTGGACGACTCTAAACTTCCTGCTGTTGGTTCTGACCAGACAGAACTTGTTGTTTTTGGACCAGAACCTCTGAAAAGAACCTGCTCAGAACCATATTATTCAAGTCCAGCAGCTCCTGAACACAGACAGTTCTGATGGAGGTTCTAGACGGGTTTGTTTGGACTCCCTGGTCCACTAGGACACAGAAATGATGAAGTTAAATGTTCACATTGCTTACAGCAGATTTTATATTATTTCTATTTTTATAGTGAACCTTGAAAATCAGAAAAACTGAAACTATGACTTAAGATTATTAAATGAACCTTTGCTTTGAGGTTATCAGCCTTTATTCCTCCTGTGAAAACTGAACTCTGGACTGGTTCCTGCACAAGAACCGGATCTTTACCTGGAACTGATCCAGAATGTTCTCCCAGGCAGTCAGTTCTGGTTCTGCTACAGATCAATATTCGCTGCATCAATAAAACAGAAATAAGAAAAATAAAGTAAAAACACGAACGCAGCTAAACAGTCCCTGAACGCAACATCGTGTCTAATACCACCAAGCCAGGTGTTTTCCGTGTTCTGGTTCTGAAACCCAGCGTTTGGACCGGGTTACCTGGGGTCTGATCAGCCAATCAGGTGGAGGTTACCTGGTAAACATGGTCCAACAAGCTGATTATCGATCCTGATCGATCATAGCGCTGCTTCCGGTCTGGTCATGCTGCTGCTCTCTGATTGGCGATCTGAGGCGTAAAGCTGCTGCGTTTGAAGCGCAGCAGAGACTCGAAATTTCCGCCTTCAGAACATAAACAGCCTAACTCAAGAAGAAGTCGAATTTCAAAAGAACATTCTAGATTTAATCAAGTATTTAATATCAGATTAGCAAAAATAACTGCTAATGGTTACATTTTTTCCACAAAGCTGAAGTTCAATATCCACGGAGCATTGAAAGTAGCACGAAAGTCACGTTTTCTCTGTTTCTTCTGAAAGAATAGCTGAAATGGAGCTGCGCCCCCGGATGATACGTAGTGTAAACACTCCATCTTTTTCTTCGGATGCTGGTTTGGTTCTGGATCGGTTTTCCATATTCTGTTCCGAGCCCATTTTATTTCTCTCCACAAACAAAGAGAAACTGTTGAAATGTAGTTAACCCCCACCCCCCCAAACACACACATACAACACCCCAACACAAAGATGAATAATATCTGAAATGTTTTTGAAGCTGTTTCAGTTTGTTTTATTTAAATTTGTTGAGAAGACTGAGGCGGAGCAGCACGCAGCACCCACCACCCAGCGGGGGGCGCTATAGACTGATCTCTGACTGCAGCCGCATGACGTCACTCTGAAAATTTAGAAAAGTCCCGCCTATAATTTGGGATCATTAATATAGCAGAGAAACAGCCCCATACTAATCATGTTGATAGATAACAGACACAGTGAAGTTTGGGGTTGGAACAAGACTTGTGGAGAAGTTAAAGGGGTGTGAATACTTTTGTAAGGAACTGCCTGTTACCTGTTAAATATACATGAACTCTATTAAGAAAAGACCCTAGAAATAAGTCCTGAAATGCATAAATCACACAACTAAAACAGATTAATACTGAAACCCAAATAGAGTCATTCAGTGAAGCAGTGTTCTCAGAAGGTTTGCTGGAAGGAAAACATTTCACAAATTCCTTGTTTAGAAAGCTCAAGGTTTCCTATTGTAGTTTTTCTGTGCTGGTGATTCATTGAGGCTTTCTCCAGGTGACAACCACTGAAGCAAAGAGTGAAGATGAGAGGAGTCTTCATTGACCCAAGGAGCTTTCTGAATCAATCATATCATGTCTGGAGAATTTTAACCAATAATTGATCACCTGATTTACTTTGTTTCTATATTTAAAGGAAACATTGTGGTACCAAGACGTTATATTGAAGGACAGAGTCCCTAGTGACGGACCTAAAGAACCATGGTCTTAGACTCTGCAGACCAACTGTCCCAGGTCCAGTTGAAGTTCCAGTAGAGTTTATGTTTGTGGTGGTAGGACAGACAGCTTTCTTCCTGTCACGCCTCCTGAAGAGCTGACTAGCATTTAGATAAAGTCTGAAGGAGACTTGGAGATCCTCCTCCAGGTCCTCCAGTTGGGGCTCTGACCGAAGATATTCACATTTCAGGTCAGAAGCTGTTTCCTGATCTATAAACGTCAACACATCTGCCTTCTACAACTGATATGTTTTCTTGTCTTTCCCACTTTGAAGACTGCCAATAGAAATGTGCTTCTGTGTTACATCCTATTATTTCCCCAGGGAAACACTAGTAAATGTTCAAGAAAGGTTCCATAGAGCATCATCAGGAGAACCTTCACTTAGGAGCTGCTCTCATTCAGAAGATTATTGGCCTGTACAAGTGTTAGAAACAAGAAACGAAACTAGGACACATGTTGTCATCATTCTCTTTATTTATTCCACCAAAGATAAAAACATTGATCATAAACCAGCAGGAACCAGTAAGGACCAGAGGAACCATCAGGGACCAGTAGGAACCAGTAGGGACCAGCAGGAATCGACAGGAACCAGTAGGGACTAGGAGGAACCAGTAGGAACCAGTATAACACAGCAGGAACTTGGATGTGAGGACGGTTCGAAGATGAGCGCTGGTTCCTTTAGGGTCAGTTTAGAGTCGGCCATTCACTGAAGGACTTCCAGAGGAAAGGAAGAGGAACTTCTACGTCCACCTTCTCCTTCCCCACTCGGACGTACGGCGCAGTGCTCTGAGATGCCTTCTTCATCACATCCAGACTCTCACTGACTGTCTGAGAGAGGTTAGATTGTAATGCGCTGATAAACCCCTTGGTGGCGCTGTTCACTCGCTCTGTGCTGAAAGCATTGTAAGCCTCAGAGACCTTCAGCTGGACAAGGTGTTTGTACTCAGAGACAAGTCTCTTTGCTTGGTCCGTGCGCTGTCTGGAGAATGTTCTGATGTTCCTGTGAGCTTCATGGACCAGAGGTGAAACCTTCAGGTTCTGATCTTCTATGTAGACACGGAGCAGCTCTGCTTTCTCAGCGAGGAGCTGTAACACATCTCTAAGGGTCCTCTGAAGAAACTCCATCACATGATGATGTACAGCTGCTGCTTCTCTCATCAGGTTCTTCATGATTGCGTTCCCATCAACAACAACTTCAGTCCCAGGAATGGTGAACGCTGTCCTCCTGATCTGCCCAGAAATCATCTCTGTGAGGCTGGAAAACATCTCTGTGAAGGAGAACTTCCTCTCTGATCCAGGAACAGAGAAGTTTTTATTGTTTAAGAAGTCTCTGACCAGACTTAGCAGAACGTCTGTGCTGGACGATGTGTGTTTGAGGCCACCTCTGACCTCCTCTATCAGCACGTCTATGAGGTTCATCATATCTGTGGACCTCAGGACGTCAGAAGCCACTGTGTATGTGTCCTTTCCCTGATCAGCAGCGGTTTGAACTAAATCCTTGATGATGCTAAAGGAAATCTGAACCTCCTGGTAGACCTTCTCTATCAGATTCAGCATAGCGTTCCTCAGCTTCACCGAACCTCGGTTCAGATCAAAGCCGAAGTGTGAAGTGTGGTACTTGTTGATGAACTTGAGCAGAGAGTTGGTCATTAAATGGATCCGATCCTTGAAGCCCGTGATCAGATCATTGACAGAGTTCCAATTCCACGACGTCTGCAGGATCAGCTTGTCTGAGTTCCTCAGTGAGGCTTTAGCAGTGAGAACATTGGTGTCCTTCCCAGGAGTGGACTGAAGATGAGAGGAAAAGCAGCTTCAGCAACATCAAAGCATGGTTAGAAATGAAGCAGGAACATCAGAGAGCTTTACCAGATATCTGCTGAACACTTTTCCCTGCAGCTGCGATGAAGACCTTCGCTGAAGGTGCAGTCCCAGGAACCCAGCAGATGGAGACCACACGGATGCTGTGATGCTGTCCTTATGGGAAGCAAAGCGGACACTTGCATCTGTGAACATCCGGCTGGTGATGTCGACATCCAGGGTATGACGAGATTCCCTATGAATCAATCACACCACTGTTAGAGCAGGTCTAGCAGGTAGAAGAACCTCCTGGATGGGTGTCCTCCTCGAGAGGATTTCTAAGGTAGAAATTAGACTGAACATGAACACCAACAGTGTGTCTGTGAGACTGCTGAAAATGAGGGTGAGAATGAAGGTACAAAGGCAGGCATCTGCAGAATATTATAATTTAGATGTTTAGAGTGCTTCTTCCTTAAAGGATCATAGCCAGGTGGGATTTATTCTGTGAATGGAGGAAATTGTGTGGGATAATGGACTAGAACCTGGACTATAATGTCTAATGCCTCATCTACATTGATCAGTACAGTAAGTGTCAATACGGTTTGGCAAGGGTCGATGCGGTTCAGTAAGAGTCGTTGCAGTTCAATAGGGGTCTTTGCGGTTGGGTAAATGTCGGTGCGGTTGCATAAAGGTCGGTGTGGTTGGGTAAGGGTTGATCAGTTCAGTACAGGTCGTATGTGGTTCAGTGAGGGTCGGTGTGATTCGGTACAGGTCGATGCTGTTTGTTAAGGGTCGATGCGGTTGGGTAAGAGTCGTTATGGTTGGGTAAGAGTCGATGCGGTCGGGTAAAGGTCAGTGTGGTTGGGTAAAGGTCGGTGAAGTTGGTTAAGGGTCGATGCAGTTCAGTACAGGTCAGTGGCATTGGGTACAGGTCGATGCTGTTTGTTAAGGGTCGATGCGGTTCAGTAAGAGTCATTGCTGTTCGGTTTACTATGAAATCTACAAAGGAAGACTGTGAACATATCATTTAACCCTAAAACATGCAAGGGAAACATTTTTTGTGTAAATCATAAACAAAAACATCAACAACAATCGTGCCTTGTTTGCCACAGTTGACAAACCCTCCTGTGATTTTACCACCAGAACTCCACTCTACCAGGGCCTGCAATGAATTTTCAAACTTTTTTACAAAGAAAATTTAAAAAATTAGAGAGTTAATCTGCACATCCACACCAAATCCAATAACGATGCTATGCCCAACCATAAGAAATGCAGAGAAAATGGCCACATTTCAACTACTCAATAATAAAAGCTTAGAGGAAATTATAAATCAATTAAATTCCTCTTCCTGCTGTCTTGATATCCTACCTACAACTTTCCTTAAGAAAGTTCTGCCTGTCATTGCATCTGATCTGATTCAAACTTTAAACTCTTCCCTCACATCAGGTGTTTCCCCCAGGGTCTAAAAACAGCAGTTATCAAACCACTGATAAAAAAGAACAATTTAGATAAATCACTACTGCAGAATTACAGGACAATCTCTGACCTTCCATTCATCAGCAAAATGATTGAAAAAGCTGCGTTGCAACACTTAAACAGCTTCTTAACAATGACAAACCGCTTTGACGTCTTTCAGTCCGGTTTCCATTCTCACCACAGCACCGAGACTGCCCTCATCAAAGTGTTCAGTGACATCCACACAAATCCAGACTGTGGCAGAACCGCAGTGTTGGTTCTGTTGGACCTCAGTGCAGCATTTGACTCTGTTGACCAGGAGATATTATTGAAGCGACTGGAGAGCTGGGTCGGACTCTCTGGTACGGTACTCAGTTGGTTCGAATCCTACCTAAAGAACAGGGATTTCTTTGTGTCAATAGGCAACTTCTCATCAGAGCAGACAGAAGTCACATGCGGGGTACCCCAAGGTTCAATCCTGGGACCCCTCCTGTTTAATATCTACCTGCTCCCACTAGCTCCGATTATAACAAGTAATAAGATCAGTTACCATAACTACGCAGATGATACACTGCTCTATATCACGATGTCACCAGGTGACTCTGAACCCACCCAAGACCTGAAGAGATGCTTGGAACAAATCAATCCGTGGAGGTGCCAAAACTTTCTCCAGCTGAACAAAAGCAAAACTGAAGTTATTATCTTTGGACCCAAAGAGGAACGATCTAGAGTCAGCGTGCAGCTTCAGTTATTACAGCTAGAAACTAGTGATCAGGCCCAAAATCTGGGTGTAGTGATGGACTCGGACCTGAACCTTCAGAGACACATAAAGACGGTTACAAAGTCAGCCTTCTATCACCTGAAGAACATTTCCAGGATCAAAGGACTAATGTCCCAACAAGATCTAGAGAAACTCATCCATGCGTTTATTTTTAGTTGCAACAGTGTCTTCACAGGTCTGCCTAAAACGTCAGTCAGACAGCTGCAGCTGATCCAGAACGCTGCTGCTCGTGTTCCTACTAAACCCAGGAAGATAGAGCACATCACCCCAGTTCTAAAGTCCTTCCACTGGCTCCCTGGAGCTCAGAGAATAGACTTTAAAATACTTCTGGTAGTTTACAAATCACTGAACAGCTTAGCACCAAAATACATTAAAGACCTGTTGTCGTCGTATCAACCTTCCAGACCACTCAGGTCTTCTGGTTCTGGTCTGCTCTGCATCCCCAGAACCAGAACCAAACATGGAGAAGCAGCTTTCAGTTTTTATGCTCCGCTAATCTGGAACAAACTTCCAGAAAACTGCAAAACAACTGAAACACTGAGTTCCTTTAAATCAAAGCTAAAAACCCACCTGTTTAGAGCTGCCTTTGATCAGCAGTAAGTAGAACATTGAACTATCATTGCTTGATGATCCTAATGATTTTGATGTAATATTTGCTCGATGATTTTGATAATTGTCATGTGTATTTGCTTGATGATTTTGATGATTTGCTGTATACTTGATTGATATTTTTTTTTTTTTTTTTTTTATGATATGAAGCACTTTGAACTGCCTTGCTGCTGAAATGTGGTATATAGATAAACTTGACTTAAGGGTCGGTGCAGTTGGCTATGGGTCGATGCGGTTCAGTACAGGTGAATGCTGTTTGGTACAGGCTGATACTATTTGGTAAGGGTCGTTGTGGCTCGATAACAATCGATGCAGTTCAGTAAGTGTTGATGTGATTTGGTATAGGTCGATGCGGTTGGGTAAGGGTCGGTGTTGTTCGGTACATCAGTTGGACTAACTCGTCAGGTGGGGTTAAACACAAATAGCAAATGTGGCGGCAAACTAGTGCAATATTAATGTGAAATCAGGACAGGAACTGCTCTTTTGGTCAATCAGGAGACTCACCGGTTCACAGAATCACCTCGAGAGATTTGACGTTTTATCCTGAAAAAATAACAAGAGTGCAGGAAGTTAACTTTTCAGTTAGCATCTGTAAAAGTGATTTAATGTTTTCAAAAATACTAAACATTAATATAAATTTAGCACAAAGGGGAAGAAAATGTGAGTTTAGCTGTAACAATCCTGGTAGTTAATCTCATATAACTGGAAAGCTTGTTTCCTCCCACATCTATAGGAAAATGCATAGCAGCTTTTAATACTAATAGGTTTTGGTGGAGGCGATATGATGGTGTGGAACTGCATCTAACCCTAGCTCTAAAATCTGGATTATTTTCCTCATGAAGGAATAAAGAATGATAGAACAATATGTTGGGTAATAAACATTATTGTTATGAGATGATCCCAATGCTTGTAGAACGATGCTGGATTCGTCTATTAGCTGGACCTTTAAAGCTAACACCAGAGCAGAGAGTCCGGTCCGGTCTGGTTCTGAAGTTGCTTCATGACACCAAACACTAACCTGAGTGAACGGTCCAACACATGCTGCCAGTTCACGTTTACATCCCTGTGGGTCAACCTGCCGTTCCCGTTCAGCTGAAACATCTCATCATTATAGATAACGGCTACAGAGGCTGAAGAAACAACCAGAGACAAGAACGTGAGAAACATGCTTCAGAGTAGTAGTACACACAGTCTAAGAGGGATCATGTCTGTCTTACCAGTGAGACCATATTCCATGAAGACCATGGTGGATGTGCAGGTGGAGCTGATAGAAGCTTCAAGGTTGGGGTCCTTATTGCTCACAGAGGCAGTTGTTGACATTTTGTAAACAGGGGAGGAAATATTGAAAGTGACGCTGAGGGAACCAAAAGATGGGATGAAGATGCTGGAAGGCAGATGTAAGACAACTTCAGGGATCTCCACTCTTTGTTCTGGGATAACGATGGTAGGAATTTTGAAGTTTGACATGTGACTCGTGATGTCATCCAGACTGATGGTGAGGTCTCCAATGGTGATGGATTTGGGTAAGGTGAAAGAAGACACTATGATCTCATACTGTGGAACCTTGAAGGACAGGAAAGACATCTTGTCCTGAAGATACTTGGTGTTAATGTCATAACTGGGCACTGATATTACAGGCAGGCTGGGGAACATGATGTCAAAAGCCTTGGTGGTGATCAGTTTAGGGATGTTCAGGTTCTTTGGGTCCACTGTGAAGGACTCAATGTACAAGCTGGTAAATGGTACATGAAAGGCAGGGACGGGGACTGCAGGAGGAAGACGGACTTGATCCAGGACCTCCACATCTTCTAATCTCATATCGATGTTCCTGATGGAGTCAGGGATTTCTTTTAGCCAGGAAGGCACAGCGATGCTAAATGCTGAGAGGCTGAACATGATGCCATCTTCCAGTAGATGAGCTGGTATTTGGTAATCATAGCCATCCATGCTCTTTGTGTAGATAATAGCAGAAGAGAAGTTCATGAACTGCATGTCAACAGTGTTTGAGACCTCATCAAATTTGAGCACATCCCACAGCGTTCTCTGATAAACAGGAAGTCTGATCAACTTCAGGAAGGCCACGTGCCCCCCCATTGATCCAGAAAACACTATGCCTGCTTCAGATCCTTCATTGAAGATGTTCCAATCAGAACCATGAAAGACTGATCCCAGATATTCCTTCAGACTCCAGGAGAAGGACTGTTTCTCAGAGCTGATGATGATGTTCATGTCCTGACTGAGAACAGCATCACCCAAACTACTTGACTGATCAGCTTCACACTTCAGTTTAGTCTTGAAGGTTTTTAAAGGAACTAAATCCAGTTCCCCCCAGACGACATGCTTTCCACTCATGGTGAAAGGTTCAATCTGAACATTGCTGTTGCTTTTACACTGGGCTGTTGCGAAGATGCGGTGTAAGGAAACATCAGTAGCGACTGTGTTCTCCAAACCAAACGAGAACAGGTTGCTGGTCACGCTTCGTTTCTGCTTCTCCTGTTGGTCCATCGTTAAGGTCAGGGTAGTCTGGCCAGTTGTACGCAGAGCATTAACGCTGATGTAAAAAGTTTTCCTATTTTCCAGATTGCCAGCAACATTAAACATGTTCAATGTCATCATGTCTGATTTTCCTTGAGTAGAAGACTCCAGTAACACATGAGAAGAAAGAACTTCCAGCTCCCAGGTCATGTCAACGCTTCCTTTGCCTGTAGATTCAATCTGGGGAACATTAAACATGTAGCTCAGTTTTTTCTTGGACAGAACACTCAGCTTAGTTCTGGTGTTCCCACTGAGTTCTTGACTCATTTCCATTTGGAGGAAGGGTAGATTAATTTTTATAGAGTTGGCTGCAGAAGCTTCCATGCTCCTCTTGGTGAGACTAACAGAACATTCATGGTTGACTTGAACATTGCTGTGCTCCAAGGTGATAGTCGAAGCCAGTTTTAATCCTCTTGTCCTTATCAGACTGGTTGTTCCATCCATTTTTCCATTCAGAACATCAAACACAGAGACAGACAATGCACCAAAGCGAGCAACAATGTCCGATTCATTGTAAAGACCTGCGTTAGCATTCAAGGTAATAACAGTGGATTTAAAGGAGAAGTCACAGGTTATGTTGCCCATAGCACGGATCACAATGCTGTCCTGCACACCTGGCAGGGTGAAACTGGGAAGTTTTATTTCACCTAAAGTTTCTGGAACATAGATGGCGGGAAACCTGAGAGATGGGAGCACAAGAGTGTAGGACGGTACAGAGAATCCCAGAGCAGGAACTCTGAAGCTTGCTGTGCTGACTTCCTTTGGAACAAAGTAATTGAATGCTGGCATCTCAGCTCTGAAAGCAGAGACCTGAATGTCCAGAAAGGGAATTTTGTATCCAGGGACCCTGAAGATCTTTGGAGGAAGACTAGACGTGTTGATTTTGTGTTTGATGTACTGTGCTCTTGCTTCATGGTATGAATCTTTCAGAAGTGTGACCACTTTGTCTCTGCAAGCTTCAAATTGATCCTGGATGATTTCAAAGTTGTCACTGATTGCACTGTAGATTGGTTCAAGGTGCAACTCAAAGCGGTGTGAGTCTGGGTTCTTGTGGTACTGGAACTTGAGGTCCATGTCAAATGACTGCTGAGGATTGAAAAGCCAGGATTTCAAACCACCATCTTCCCATAGAGAAAAGTCTCTGACCTGAGGGGTTTGGATTTGGAGATAAGGTATTGTCATTTCTGGGACAGAGAGAGGAATGGTCAGAAACTCCAAATTAGCCTCTCCTTCTGCTCCAGACTGGAAGTATATATTCCTCTCATTGTTTTCTGCTATAAGATTGTGGCTGTATTTGTACTGATTGAATCTTGCCAAAGCAAAACAAGATGCACTCTGTTTCTCTGAGTTTATCACAACACCACAATCATGCTGAAGGTCCACCTTACTGGTGACTTTTAGGGGGAGCAAAACTTTGGAGTTCACCTTGTTCTTAACATGAACAACAATCTCAAATGGATGGGCTTTGAATTCCCAGGAGTTGGACATGGTTCCTGCCAGAGCTCCAGTGAGTTCAGCCTCATGGGAGACAGTCAGTGCAGCTTTCAAGTCTGCAACATCAGCCTCTCCATTTAAAAGCAGAATGCTGCTTTTCACAAACGGGGTTTTGGAGTCACACTGAGCTTCTACAGCGATATGGCTTAAGATGGTAGATTCAGCAGACAGTGTATGCTTTGATTTGAAAGTTTTGTAGTCTATGTCTCCTGCACATGTAAGCTTTGCTGTGCTAAAGTCAACTTTAAGTTCTACATTGGTTCTATGGGTACCTTCATCAGAGAAGTCTTGAATAGACCACTTCCCTGTACCGCTAGTTTCACCAGTCACAGTGATGCCACCAGAGTCCATTTGTGTTGTCATGCTTTGCTTCAGTGATACCTGACTCGAAACTTCTAGTGTTGGGATGTCCAGCTTGTGATTGTAAGATGTTTCTATTACTGCAGATACTCCACTCTCTAATGACAGAGCTGCTCTACCAACCATGTCTGCTGTGTAGAACTGAGTTGTGACTATGGTGGCATACTTTGCAGAACCCTCTCCAGGAGAACCAGGAAGTGCCAGAGATCCTTCATGGTCAACTGAGAAAGCCATATGTGTTGCCTTCAAGGTCTGTGTGAATTGGGGGTTCTCCATTCTTGGAGCCTCCAGCTGAGTCTTGGCTTCAAAGGTGTGTTCCAGGGCTTTGATTGGTGATTTTGCATGAGAAGTAAATGTAGCTGTAAACTTTGGGTTTGACGAATCAGAAGTGGAATTCTCAGTTTTGAATTTGTTAACAAGAACATACTTTGGAGAGCAAAGGCTAAATTCTCCATGGAGTTTTCCAAACATTGGAATGCAAATGTCAGTGGGAATCTCTGAAAATGTCACATCAGGAATTGTAAGCATTCTCATCCCAGAGTTCTGCAGGTTTAGTTTGGGAATGCTAATGGCTGGAAATTTTACTTCCGTGAGAACAATCTCTGGGAAGGTGAGGTCTGGCAGCTCAGATAGGTAAAGAACTTTTAAGGTGCCAAAGATGTCTTCCAGGTCTGGCGTTTGGATCTGAAACCCCCGGATGTCATCAATGATTGCAACTATCTTGGTCTTGATCTCATTGAAGTCTATGGTGAAAGCAGGGATGGTATATGAGTTGAGGATGGTGAATTCTGGTACTGTTATTTGGGCTGGGATGGTGATCTCCTGCAGTTTGTTGAGGCTGAAAGTGAATCCTGGTATTACTAGGTCTGTAAGAGGGACAGTAAAAGTGGAGACTTCGATGTCAGCTCTTTTGATTTGTTCCAGAACTACTTCTACAGCCTGCTTCATTTGGTCAGTGACCTTATTGTCACGAGCCAGTGTTTTAATCCACTCCATCAGTCCATTAAAGTGGGCAGAAAATAAGGTGACCATGTTTTTGTAGGAGTCACTTGCTCTTTGGAGGTAGATGTGAATTTCATCTCTGATGTCCATGTCTAAAGTCCGCTGCCTCACATCCTCCATAATGTCCTGAATTTTTAGTTTGATGTCATTGTAAAATGCAGTGTCAATCACATTTTCCATTTTCTTCAAGGCATCGGCCACTTTGGTGTTTTTCAGTTCATCCAAATATGTATAGATTGAATTTTGAATTTCTCTGAAAAACTGCCTAACAGCCTCAAACTTGTTCACAATCTCATACTTCTTGATTTCTTCATTCAGGTAATCTGTCAGATCAACAATCTTAATGTTTGTCTCATCAACAAATGAGCTGTAATCAAAATCCTCCATTGATTCAGCTATTGAGGAGATATGTTTATTAAGATCATCAATGCTTCTTTTAAAGTCAATTTCTCTAATCTTGTCTGTTACATCATACAGACAGTTCATTATTTTATCGTAAACCATTTCAAGTTTGATGGATTTCAGAGCCTCAACAATTAACTGCACAGTTTCTTCAATCTTCCATTCTCTGATAAGAATCACTGCTTGATCCATTAAGTCCTTGAAAATATCATCAGCTTCATATTTTAAAAGTATATCTTTGCAGTAGAAGTACACTGCATTTAGCTTGTTGGGGATTTCATATTCATCAATCCAGTTGACGATTACCTCATTCATCGATTCCATCACTTTTGCTATCTCTGACACCGGGATTTCATAGGAAAGCTGCTCCACATAAGAAGCCCAGTCAAGTGATAGGAGGTAGGTCTTCACACCCTCCACAAACTGGGAAAGGTTGAAATCCTCAATGATGTTTTTCAGCTCAGACAATTTTTCCTTGATTGTCTCCAGAATCTGGTATTTTGAATCAAGCTCATGCAGGAATGCTGCACTGCTTTCCCTGAGCTTCTGTAAGTCCATCTGTATGATGATATCCTCCATGAAATCAAGTGCTCTCATAAGCGACTGCTTAATTTGGTATTTTGCATCAAAAGCCTGAAGTTGATCTCCAATATATGAAAGTACAGTTGTTATTTTGTTGGTCAGATGTCCTGCATTGATGTACTCCTTGGCTGTAGAGATGAAGTCATGCACTTTTGTAACTATGTCCAAAATGTTTTTTTCTAAAATCTGTCTCATATTCCTCACACCTAGCTCCAAATCATCCATTGTTACAGTAAACTCATTGGTCAAGTAATCAATTCTTTCTTTTAGTTTAGCAACTTTGTTCTTCAAATTAAGTTTTTTCATGAAGTTTTTCACTCGTATTGGCAGGTGATCTAAGTTGGCTCTGAAATCAGTGATGATCTGATTAACATCTAAATTTTCTATTAGCTGTTGAAGAGATTCTAAGGCTCGGACAAATGTCCTCTTAAGGTGCTCAAAAGCAGCAGGAAAACTCTCAATGAAAGGGATCTCAGTGATGTGACAATCACTGTTCTTGTCATACTTTAGGAAGCCAGCCATACTGAATGCTTGTGCTTCTGGTTTGGATCTTTCGTGTCTGCTGAGAAGGTCTGTAAGGGCCACGCCTGATAACTCAAGTCCAATCTTCTCAGGATTATTGTAAGCACTGATGCTCTGCTCATAGACATGGTTGTTCAGTTTGGAGTTCACTTTCCAGTCCAAAGATTGGTTTTTTGGAGTTAACAGACCTTCGAATTTGTTGCTGAAGCTAGTTGAGGACTCTCCAGTTGGAAGCCTATGTGTGGTTGATACCCGGCAGTTATGAGACCATGCAAGAGCTAGTGGGGTGATTTTAACCAACAATGTACTGAGCAGCTGTCCACTGTGCTTCCCATGGAGATTTATTTCTCCATCACTATCCATAGATGAATCAATAGCCAGACTAAAAGGCAATGCCTGAATGTGAAGGTGTCCACCAAAGTGTAGAGGTTCAGAATTTAAATTTGCCTCACACTTTGAGTTGGAGGAAAATCCAGCAAATTCAAGTTTACAGCTATGACTTAACTGGGCCTCCATTATGTTTCCAGATGTGCTGTACTTCACTGAACCAGACATATCTTTGTAGGTGAGTTCATAGGTATGTTTGATGTTGTGTTCTTCTCTGAAAGCTCCATTCAAAGTTCCCCTGAGATCGGCCTTAAGCGGCTCAAGCTTCATGTGGCCTTCCTTGTCCAAACTGAGGTCGTAAAATCTGAGCTTGTTGGTGATGTCAAATACCAGAACAAATGGTTTCACACCAACCTTGGTGTTTTGCCTGTAGTAGAGATCTTCACAGATGAAGTTGTCCATCTTGGAGCGGAGGGATAAAGTCCAGAGAGTGAGGGTCAGTTCATGGCTGTGTTCTGTTGACATCTGGTTTAGGGTTCCCTTTGTGTTACCAGAGAAAGTCAGGGCCCTTCTGTTCAGTACAACATTCATGCTGTTTGCTGTGGCTGCATCATAAGCATGACCTTTAAGGTCACCATACAAAGAAGCCTCTGAAGGAGTGATTTTACCTCCAAAGCTAAGTTCTCCTCTGCCTTCTTCAGCCATCACTTTGGTAGTTGAGGAACAAGATGCTCCATTGACATCAATTGCACCATCAAAGATATTCTCCATTGTCACTGGGCTGCACTGAATGTTATTCATTCCACTGAAGCTTAGACCTTCTCTTTCAGCTCTTACAGAAGCTTTATGCAATGCCCGACCCATTTCAAAGGTAAGGGAAGCTTCAGAGTTAACTTCCAGCCCATTTGAACCCAGGGATCCGGTTATGAGTGAGTATACCCTACTGGTGTCATCATCTGCCTGAGACTCAATTCTGATGATGAACAACTGGCTCGATATACCAAGCTCAATGATGTTATTTAGGGATTTCCCCAATGCCAACCCAACAGCATTGCACTTTAGGGTTAGTTGTGCATCTTTGTACTTGAGCTCTGCAACATGCTTGAAGACATCCCTTTGGGTACTGGTTTTGGATATGACATTTAACTTAGAGTTTGCATAAACTCCTTGAATCATGTTTTGAAACTGGATGAAGGGTGAGTCAAAGCGTAAGATGGACTCTCCTGTTCCTTCTCGAGCCAGAGGACGCAGATTGTAGCTGTGGCTATAAGAGGAGTTGGTGTGAAAAGAAGCTATTTTCAGCTGTCCATTAAGAACACCATCTCCTGAAACTTCATCTGAATTCAGAGCAGAAGTGGACTGAGCAGAGTAGTGGAGAGAGGCATCAAGGCCTAATGGACTGGAGGCCTCTAACTTGTAATTTGCCCGAGCGTTCAGTTTCTCAGTCACTCTTACGGTTTCCACGATGCTGAAGCTGGTGTCAAGGAGGATGTGGCTGAAAGAACAGTTGAGAAGATACTTGATATTGTCTTCAGCTCTTCCTGTTATCATCCCGGCCCCTAGAAAGAAGCAGAAAGAAAACATACACAAACCCAATATTTAATATTTTCAGGAGAACAGCTCCACAACACAGGAAACTGTTTAAAAAGAGTTTACCTTCAAGTTTGTATGAAAGTAAACTCATTGGGGACTGAGCCATGGCCTTGTACTGTGCAATATAGCTAGGAATATCAATAGTGTTATTGCCCCCAGAAATTGACCCTTCCCAGTTGTACAGGTTGCTGCGGATGTTGATCGATGCTTCAGCCAGTCCGAGAAGAGGAATGGTGAGATCCAAAGAGGTTGGTACATTGAATGATGGGAGTACATATTTTTTAGCTGGGATATATAACCCAATCTGTGGTAAATCCACGACTGGAATGGACAAAGTCTTTGGAAGATTCAGTTCCTCTGACGTTTTGCCTCCAAGTGGAAGAAGGAGATTGATGACTGCCTTTTCCTTGTTGAACTGGTATCGAAACAAACTGTCTCTGTTGAGGTCAAATCAGACACACATTGTGAGATGATGTGAAACTCTTCATACTTGTTGATATTTAAGACACTTCAGATTTCTGTTTGAAATACTTACAACTGTAGAAACAGTTTCTCAGGCAGAGGTGGCAAGGTGAGATCTGAGATGCTCCTCTTACTTCGAAAATTTGCAAGAGAAGGGAACTGAGCAGTCAGTTTGTCCAGCCAGTTGTTGCCTGCCTTCAGAGACCAATGACGGACAATTTATGATCTAATTTACTTGCAATAGTTAAAACCCCTGAGACCAAAAAAAGATTAAATCAAAAATGCTAGATCATGTGTATTAACAGTCCCTTCATAACCCCAAAGAAAATAATTCAAACAGTTCCATGAAATGTCTTAAACTGTAGGCCATAGCTTCAACATCCATCCATCCATCCCTGCCATTTGTTACAGTGGGCTGATCTCCGCCCCCAAAAAGCCCTGGTCAACCAATCTCTCATGACCACCCTGAGCAACTCCTTGCGGTTGCAAAGCTGGCCTATTGAAACCTATGCTGCTCCTACTGATGTTTGATAATGAGAGCCTTGTTTCCAACCAACATTTGCAGGAACCACCAATCCAGTCTGCCAGTCCACAAGGCATTGTCCAAATTCTCCAAAAATGTCCTGCCTGAGACACTCCCATGTCCGCCAGTTTGGCAGGCATAGCTCACTGGCTAAGCACTGCCTCAAAGAAGCCCTCCTTTCCTTTAATGAGTCATTTAGGTTGCTTAGAGATTAACGAGAGTTATCTGGACTGAAAACAACAAAATATTTGCTGAGATAAATAAAGATTATGCCATTTTTACCTCAATCCCTTTGGTGACTATATGGCGCAGTTTCATGTCAGTCTTCGTCACTTTCTGGTCTAAGATATCATCGACGAGCTTCTGGAGCTTCATGTGATGATCTTCAGCATTTGGGATCATTTTCTTTATCTCTGCAGTAAGGTCTGTTTTCAGTTCTACCTGGATTTCATCATCATCTGAGGAAAGAAAATCCAAACAAATGCTCAAATATGCAGATGATATAAGGTTTTAATCCAAAATAGTTTAAACAACAGTAAAAAAAAAATACCATATTTCAGAGAAGCTTTCTGTTGGTATGAAGCCTCAGGGAGGTGGAGGACTGATTCTAAGTCCATCAGCACATTCTCTTCCTTCTTCAGGATTGCAGTGATGGATGCCTCCGTCTTCAGAGAGGGGATGTCCATTTGGAGCTGCAGCAGGACCTCCTTCATCATTTCATGTCTACATTTAAAATAAGAATATGGACGTGTCCACAAAGGTACCATGAACTATTGAACATTTGGTTTGAATGTTTTCAGTGACTGACCTGGCACGTCCTACTAGAGTGAGCTGTGGGATGTTCTTGTTGGTCACATCAATGGTGAAAGCGCTCATCTTCCTTCCATCGCCATCAGTCTTGATTACAGCCATGTTGATGGCCGCCTCCACATCACAGTCAGGAATGACCAGCTCGGTGGAGATGGTGTTTTTATTCTGGTTGTATTTGACAGATGCAGTCGCCTCCATTGGCTCTTCACCTAAATATAGAAAAACTGAAACTCATCACTTGTCACCGTGGTTTTACCAGAACTATAGAAACAAGCAGTTTCAAAGCTTAATGGTTGTTTTTTTTTTGTTTTTTTTTTTTTTAATTTCCTTCTTTAATGCTGTTTAACAAATATAGCCGGACATCCATTTGTTTGGTATGTCTTTAACTACAAACTGTCGTTCTGGGGTTTTAGATTTGAGCTTATCTGCATAAATAAAGTAGGTAAAATGTATTCACTCCAGGACATCCGACAGAAAACGAGCTTCCTGGTAGGTTTCAGGCCACAGTGTCACTACTCTGGATATTTCTTCCTCTGATTCTGAAAAAGTCAGAGTCTACTTGGTTTGTAGATGTTCATGTTCAGAAAGCATCTCACAACAGCCTGAAGGATGAGTTCCTCCCATCCACATTTGAAGAAAAACTCCTGTAATACCTATGTAGTCCCAGCAGGTGGTGATCATAAAGACATCAACCCAGTGATTCTCAAAGCATGGGAAACGCCCCCTAGGGCACCACGGTGTCAAAACACACAACTGTCCTCATATTTATTATTACTATTATTAGTGCAACTGGAACTAATGTACAGTCTTCCCGTGTTTCAAAGTGGGCTTGATTTGAAGTTGGAGAGCCGCCTCATTAACACCATCAGAACTGAAAGGAAGGCCCAAATCGTGGACCACAGTCCCGGATGTTTCAGAAGTGAGAGCTTGGATCCAGGATGTTGTTCTGGTCAGGTGATGAACCCACCTGAATGGTTTCAGTCTCATAGAAACCCTCCAACATCATGTGGTGGACTTATACCTTCTGCCCTCAGGGTGAGCTTCAGAGACTCCGTTTTGTGTCGGCCCTTTCTACCCTCCCTCAGGGTCTCATCAATGATGGTGGCCGTGTACTCAGAAACTTTCCCTGTGGGCTGGAGTTCAACTGCAAACCTTCAACGAGTGAAAACAGTTTCACCCTCTTAGTTTACCTGGGTAAAATGTTAATAGAAGTTAAAATGAAATAAATCAAAGGTTTTTCTTGGAGCCGACATCTCTGGAGCAGAGGTTTCTCTTACATAGCGTTTCCAGTCAGAGGGAAGTAAGGAGCCTGTTCCATGGAGGAAGCATTGGTGTAGCTGACCACTGTGCACAGGTTGAGTCCTTTAAACAGAGACTGGCAGTTGGTGTGGTCGACCCGGTCCTCCATCAGAGGCGGCTTAGTTTGTCCAGGTGAGATGGACAGCAGCTTGTTGCTTCATCCAGCACCAAGGGAAGAGAGAATAAACACCAGGAGAGCAACCAGAGGAAGTTTCATTTGCTTCATTAGAGCTGCTGCTGACCTGATGCTGAGCAGCGGACTGTTGGACTTTGGAGCCGGGATGGAAAGTTTGACCTGGTTCTTCTTCACAGTCACTGTGGCCTTTAAGGAGCTCTCATGGTACAGGTTAGTGTGCATCTCCGTTCCTGCATCCACGTAGTCTGGAAGGTGGACTCCCATTTGGGTGATAAATTCCAACCCTACTGAAGGCATGAAGGACACATCAGTCTGCAGAAAGGAAGAAAGGATGCATGTAAGGCATGTAAAAACAGAAAATCCTTCCAATGATAGAGAGAAAGTGACCTACCACTGCTGAGGGGGTCAGGCCTCCTCTGGCACCAGGGGCAAACACTCCAGACAAGGAGAACTTGAGAGGAAAACCAGAGGCAGTGGGTAGAGAGAAGGAAGTCTCCATGAAGATGTAGTGGAGAAACATCTCGTTTTCAGTGCTGGAAGTCAGCTTAAAGAAGGCCTGACATAAAACATGGTGGATAAAATGCAGAGAAATATTAAAGTTTAATCAGAAGTTCTTGGAGATCAACATCTGGAGGAGGCCTGGCCAAGCTGAAGGTTTGATCCAGAACCAAAGCAACAACATACAGGCTCCCAGGGAGACCAAAGCATGAAGCTTCATTATTTCAGCATTCGGGTCCAAAATAAGAGAACCCAGTTCTACTCAGAACAGCCTCTGAGGGAAAACCGACTCCAGAACCACAACTGCAGTCTGAAGGTATCAGGAAGCGCATGAGATGTAAGTTTATCTCTCAGAGGTTTTTATATAAAATATACCAGACATTTAATGACAAAGCAGCTGAGAAAAGTATTCACCCCTTGTGGATTTCCTCTGTTAATGGTTTTTGGTCCATTTAAATATATCAGATCAATAAACTAACTTCAATATTAGACAAAAATAAAAAACAGTTTTCAAATTATGGTTTCATTTATGAAGGGAAAAACAAGCTGGCTCTATGTGAAACAGAAAAAATCTGAAAGGGGGTAAATACTTTTTAAAAGCTCTGTAAATCATGTGACTGTAGGCATGAACATTCAGAAATGTAGTCTGACCATTTGCATCCCTAAAACAGAAAAGCTATCATTCAAACAAATATTGAAGTATTTCTACAACAATATACTTTCTGGATAAAGTCTGGCCTCCAGAAGGAAACTTTCAGGCCATCCAGTGGTTGGTGCCTGCAGCAGAGTAGAGCTAGGTGGGTAAAGTATGGTGTCATCTGCATAAAGGTGCACTTTATCTGCAGACACAGTAACACACAGAGCCTTGGAGGACTCTTTTAGGCTGTGTAATTCCCAGCAGCGCTGTTCAGTCCGCTTTAATACAACTCCAGTCCATCTGTCTAGAAAGTTCGGTCCGGCTGGGGAGGTGGGAATCCATAATTGAACTCTGATCCACCTACAAACCTCGGTCTCTGTGCGGTTCGAATGCATCTGTGAACGCCAAGCGGACTGGAGACCGCTCCAAAAACAGGAAGTGGACTACAGCGCAGGGCATTCTGGGTAAATACAACCAAAACAAATAGGTTAGTCTAGCGATAGCAGGAGAAATGGCTCGTGGTCTTTAGCCAAAGACAAAAGAGAAATCCTCCAACCGCTAAAATCTGACGCCGCTCCATGTTTTACATTTGGTGAAGAAGGAAGTTGTCCTTAGTGTCTTCCTCAGTGGTTCTTGGTGCTGGATGCTCTTGGTGCAAGGGAGGGAACAGGTTGCTCAAAGGGTTTAGTTGGTTTAGTTAGCTAACTAAATATTTAGTTACCTTCAGCGCCCCCACAGGCGAGGTGGGGAACAGGTTGCTGAAAGGGTTTGGTTGTTTTGACTGAGAGCAGAGAGGAAGAGAACCGCAGCAGCTGGACATGGAACCAGTGTTGTGGATTTTGGTTCCCAATCGAGCCGAGTTTACCAGACTATCAGGGGGGAAAAACATCCTTAAATCTTATGAAAACTAATTGTATATTTACCTGCAAACACAGTGTTCTACCTGAAAGGTAACTTCTATATCAAGCCCCATCAATCAAACCAGTTGCTTCCTGTTCAAACCATGAAAACTTAACATTGTCGCGTAAACCAAGGCTTGCTTCAGTTGAGTGTTTAATGAAAGCAGAATTTATGTATGGAGGTCAAGAACTCATCAAATCAACCTGCCCCCCCAGCTTGGAACTGCAGCTTTCTTTTCTGTCATGTTTCTCCTATAATTAGGGGTTTGGCTACTCGGCTTTGATGAGACTTAACTACATGCAGATGATCTGTGTGAGGGTTTGGGTTTTGTAAACTAAAGTACAGCGAAGGTGAAACCAGTCTGACCTGTGCAGGTAGTAGTCTGATAAAAACATGGCAGTACGTGGACAGAGTCTCAAAGATTTTCCTCATTTCACTCGTCTTCATGTATCCAATTTCATCTCCCAGAAGCCGGAGGAAGGCAGTAGCTTCAGGAGCTGCAGAGAACTGAACATCCTGAAGGAGCTGCTGGAAGCTGATTTTGATTGCCTTCAGGTGATCTTCTGGAACCTGAGGAGATATTAGCAGCATTAATTTCACCGAAACAGTCCTTCTGCAGTAGCTTTATTGAAACGATGATTCCAACAGTTACTGCTACCTGTCTCCTCTTTCTGCCCAGACCAGGAGAAATCCTGTCCAGAACTGCTTGGAGTATTGGAGCGCTGTCACCTACAAACTTCATGAGTCTGGAAAAAGATTCAGGGAGGAAGCCCTTCTCCCCAAAAAGAGCCTCGACTGTTGGCTCAAATCCTGCTCCTTCAACCCCAACCTGAAAGTAGACTTGTTGGTGAATCTTTGAACCCTTTCAGTGGTTTTACATCATGAAGATCTGATCCACTGTAACCAACCTCAAACATGTCATAGCTGTGGTCGAAGGCCTTCAGGGATACCTCCAGCTTCATCTCCTTTGGCAGCGTGTTCTTGTCATCGAAGATGACGTTGCTCTGGACTGAGCCCAGCGGGGAGCTAAGCTTGTAGTTCTTGGACAAACCATTAAACATGGTGTTGGTGGACCACAGTTGGTCCTGCAAGGCCACCTCAATGAGCTCTCTGAGTCTGGAGACGGGAGACATCATGTTCAGAAATCATCTCACAATAGCCTGAAGGATGAGTTCCTCCCATCCAGATTTAATGTTTAAGCTGGGGACCCTAGAAAGAAGAACTGGACCTCCTGAGGATCAACTGGATCTGCTGAGGACCAACACGACCTCCTGAGGACCAACTGGACCCACTGAGGACCAACTGGACACATTGAGGACCACCTAAAACCAGCTGAAGGGATCAAAGTCTCCTGAGGGTGACAGCATGGAAGAACAAAGTGTTTTTTACTGTAATTTACTCTGAAATATCAGAATCTCTCTCTGCTGTTCCTTTTTTATCACAACCAAATCTGACAGGGTGATCAGGTTCTGGTTCTGGACCGAGTCTCAGAACTTATCTGCCCTGGGAGCTGGCAGTGTCTGGCCAAGACCCAACCAACCAATGAAAATCTAAGATGCATCATGTGAGCCAGCCAATAACAACACCTGATTCTATCGTCTCATCTCCTGCCTTCTTCAGAGAAGATGGAGACACAGCATCACTCTCTCCTAGGAGATGAAACCTTCTCCAGTCTGAAGCCGATTCCACCTTCAGTCGGGATTATTCAGGTTGACATCAAACATTTTCCACACGTTCATCGGTGTTTAAATCTGACTAATTCATCCATTTCCTAAATGTCTACAGTAGCAGAATGAGAAAACACACATTTAGTGAAGAGGAGCATCTCAGCGGAGACGGAGGAAGTCCAGCGAGGGCGTTTTGAAGGGTGTTGGAGGGAAGCAGTTAGAATAGGTCAAAGGTCAGATCTTAGGTGTTTTGTGCTCTACAAGTGAGATCAGATGATGCCAACATGGTCGCTATCAAAGTATGGCGCAGAAAACTGTGGGTTCTGTTGTTTAGGCACCAGAAGACAACATCAGACATTTTACTGATCATTTACTAATAATCCCCTCCAGCCAAGACCAGAAGATCCTCAGAAAGGGTCCTTGTTCTGTGATTATAAATCTGCCCATGTTTGGAGATGTAATGCGATTACTCACTCAGGTCTTTCATCATCAGAGTTATGGATGTTGTGAAGGTGGGAGACCACAAAGTTCTTTAGCTGTTCATCCTTTTCATCCATTAGACTGTTGGAGAGCTCTCTGATGAGGGTTTGGTCTGGGTTTTTCATCAGGACCAAGTAGGCTGTCAGACGTTTCTCAGCAGGACCCTGAGGGTCCTGGTACACTGCCAGGAGGGAGCTCCGAATCTGTGCCCGACCATATATTCAGAGGTCTTGTAACAACAGCAGCTTGCATCAGGAAAACACATCTTCTGCTAAAAAGTAGACTGAATCCAGAACATGTTTAATTCATCACGTAGTAGAAATGAGTCATAAGAAGTTCCACCTCAGCAGTAATGTCCATCAGCCTGAAGGCCTGGATAGCTGCCTTCTGATTGGATAGTGGAACATCTGGTTTCTTCATGCATCGCAGAATAGAGGAGATGAGTGATGGGCTGACATCTTGCATGGCCCGACCCATAACACCAACAACCTGCAAGAGAAAAAAAAAATCACACTTGACCTGGAACAAGTGGAGACACCAGCTAATCTAGAACTTCTCCAGATGCTAGTGAAACCTCCCTCACCCTGAGAACGAGGAAGATCTCCTCATTAGGATCTGGAGGGAGGTCCCAGTCAGAGTCCTGTATGTCCTCCAAGCAGTCGTTCAGGATCATCTCCATGAACTTTGACACCTCAGTGATCTCTGGAGTTACTTCTCCCTTATAGAAACTGTCAGCAAATGGGCCATTTTATAAATAAAGCTATGTTGGCATTAGCATCACACTTTTTTATTTTGTCGTTTTTTAACATTTTCAACATGGTAAAAATGTTTTCTGAAATCATTCGGCTCAGACTGAGAACCAATGGACATTAGCATAAACATTAGCATGAATGTTAGCATGGATGTTTGCATAAACATTAGCAAGAACATTAGCATTGATTTTAGTATAAATGTTACCATTAATGTTAGCATGAAATTTAGCATGAACCTTAGCATGAAAATTAGCATCAGCATCAAACTTGTTTTGAAAACATTTTCAACCATATTGGTGGATTTGGATTTTACTCCCACTGGTTAAAATACGGTCATCCTAAATCCCAGCCTAGGTTTCCTCTTGGATCCATTGGTCCTGTGAGCCATTGTCAGATAAAAGGAAGATTATGAAATCCTCCATCCATCCATCTGTTTTCTCTACTTGTTTATCCACAGAGGGTTTCGGGGGTCATTGGGCCCAGTGTGTGTTAGTTACTATCATTCATAACTCCATCTATCATATCTACTGTCCCAAAGTTAAAGACCTTCTGCTTTTCCCACTATGACAAGTCTTCCAAACTGAGATTGCTCTGATCACAGTCTTCCACAGGTAAGACACTGACTGCTCAGACACACATTAGAGAAGATTTACCTGTCCCTTTAAACAGAACCCCCCCATCGCTAAAACCTTCACTCACTTTTTCACGGTGTTTGCCAGAGCGTACATGATGGCCTTGCTCTGTTTGTACTGAGCCATGCTGAGCATATCTCGCACACGTGCTGCATCAGGATTGGCCTGGAGGCCCAGCGCGTAGACCAGAGCATCCACCTCCAGCGAGACCCCATCAATGGTCCAGATGACCTGCATGATGGCGCTGGTGCACTCTGAGGTTCCACACTGGAACAGGGCCTGGAAGGTCAGCCAGTTGGACACTTGTACCATTTCAGCAACTGTCTGGCTGAGGGTCTCGTTCCTCAGGACTCTTAGGCTGGACACCAGCTTGTGGAAAAGGCTGGTCCTTTTCTGGCCTGGACCTGTGCTTGCTAACGCCACCAGCTCCTGCAGGGTGCTCAGAATGGCATCCTTCATCTGGACCGGAGTTTTGTCTTCTGGTTCTTCAAAATGGAGAGGCTTTGCCTGCAGGGCTTCTGCATCTGTGAGCAACAACTTGATGTTTTACATCCTGAGTTTTAAAAAGAAAATGCACAGCAGTTTTAGAAATAACAGCTCACCAAATCTCCTGCGACTGGTTCTTTTTACACTTTGAAGGTTGAGATCCTGGGTCACCACCGATGAGATTCCATTTTCTCTGAGATGCAGACGACAGTGAGGTTAAAAACCTTCAATACTTTCCAGAAAGGCAGTTCTGATCTGCTTCAGACTCACCCATTGGAGAAAGGCAGGTATCTGTGCTTTTCAGTGCATGTGGCCGTGGTGATGTATGTCCCCCTGTTATCAAACTGGTATCTGCAGCTCTGAGTGCTGGTGATGAGTTTGGATATGGGGTGGTGCTGAAAACCAATCAGTGACCAGTTATCTCTGCTCAGAGAAGCTGAAGTTAAAATCAGAACCAGAAGGAGGATGATCTCCTCCCAGCTGCTGCAAGCTAGGTGTGGATTTAATATTCGTCATAGTTCTGCCAACCCCTGATCAGCATAGACTTGACATAGGGCATTTCAAATTGTGGGGCGTGCCCCCCTAGGGGGCACCAGAGGTCTTCAGGGTGGTGGTGGGGGACACAACATGAGGAAAAAAATAAACCAGGAAAAGTAACTGAAGATTTAGCCAACTTCACCAAGAGACAGAATGGACAGATTATCAGTACCTAAAGCTGTGGTGAGAGAGGAGGCAGCGTCTGGGCCAGGCACAATAAAAAGAAGGAGGTTTTCATGAGCTGGATCTGAAGGTGCTCCACTACCACAGTGTTGACTGCCAAGATCTGGGAGTTTTTGACAGAAAGCAGTTCATACCTGAAGCATCACGTCATGTGGCGCTACGCGGCTAAACCCGCTGCACCCCCCAACATCAGGGAAACATCAAGTAGAGCAACAGAGAAAACTTTACAGAAATATTAGCAATAATATGTATGTGTGTGTGGGGGGGGGGAGTTATCTCTCCCACACTTTGACAACCCCTGAACTGGACAATCAAGAGGACAAAGGGGACTGTTTGCCTTCCTCTCTCCAGACTGATGTGGATGGAGGATCAGAAACTCTGGACTCTCTCTGCATTTTAGTGTATTTCAGATTGTTCCATTTGTTTCTATTCATGTTTATCCTCTCCTTTCTTAACCCCGGTGTAAATGTAGACCTTAGACCCCCTCTGTGCTGCTCTGGGCTGGTGAAGCTCCTCGGTGGAAGACCTACACCCTGCAGGAGGGTGACACTTTCAAAAAGTCTACAATCTGCTAAATAACGTGAAGAGCGGTTTCTCACCAGTTGCTGCAGCAGAGCCACTGGGCTGCTGGTGAGTGTCCTGCCGTAGAACTGGTCACACTGGGACAGGTCTCTGGAAAGACTGAGGTCTGTGGCGACATCCTGCCTGGGATTAACTGTGATTGCTGTCAGACACCGGCCGTGGACCGTACTCTGAGAGCAAACACAAACACGTCAGCTCATAGATCAGAGATAACTAGGCTTTCTGCTGCTGTTGCGTCTTGCCGTCTGTCTCAGTGTGTGAACAGCATCCTGCTGTCTCCATCCAGTCTACGCTCTGTTGTTGGGGGGGACACTAACCACCAGAGCCGTCTGTCCATCCTCCACGATGGGTACGAGGAAGGCAGAAATAATCCCTCTCTTGATGTTGAGGATGTTGATGGGCTCGTCCACCTCGGGGTAAACCTCCACACGACTGTTTGAGAGGACGCTGACCTGAAGTGGACTCCTGGAAGAAGACACTCGTTGCGCTCAGTGACAGGCTGAGTTGTCAGTCAAAATGTGACGTCTTTACTGTCGGTTTCAGCACAAAGCAACTTTAATCTGAGAAATCTGCTGAAATTAGTAATTAATACAGATTTAACAGAGTTTTTCCCCTGTTCCTGATGTTCTCCAGGAGATTATTTGGTGTAAGCCCACAACTTCTGCTGCTCCTGTAGACCAGGAGTCCTTCTGTTTCATAAATTAATTAAATTGATCATCTTAGGAACGTCACAAAAATCAGCGAACCGATACATGGTACAGCAACACTGATGCTTAGGCAAAGGGAAGGGTACATCTGGTTCTGCATTATTTGCACTGACTTCTCCATGCTGGCTTTGAAGGCATCGGAGCCGGGAACCGGGCTGTGGACCGCCTCACCCTGAGGATCCACGGCGGACGCCTCACTGACGTTGCAGTCTCTGGTGTGCATGATGAACCTACACATCTGGGGGACTTCGATCTCTACCTGCAGACGTGTGACGAGTCAGTGAGGGGACCTCAGATAAGAACTGTTATCAGTTCAACCGTGTTTTTTTTTACCTCACAAGTGACTTTAGGCCCGTTTTGGAGGCTATCAAGACCTGGTGCTCCATTCCGGCTCTCTGTGCTGTACCGGTACACGTACTTCCTCTGGACCTTGAATCTGGAAGCCACTGCAATGAGACAATCTGCATCTTTACATTGAAGACATCACTTCAGTCAAACCCTGATCTGATATTTCTATATCACCCCCCCACACAGACACACACATCATGGGACAGCTAACCTTTGAACCCCTCCCCTTTGTGACAGAGCTCCAGGAGCTCCTGCTGCTATCTCCAACAAACAGGCCATGAGCCCAGAGAGCAGCATTGATCCGTCAGCAAGTCAATGTGTTTACTCTGAATCAACTCCCGACCCCCTCCATATGATCACAGTCTGGGGTTGGAAACTTACTCTGACATGAAGCTGGTTCCTCCACATCCTCTGAAAAACAAACAACAAGGTTAGGATGAAGCAGCTGTTGAACATTAACAGAAAATCCAATACCAAACAATCCACTGCTTCACAGACTGATGCCTCTGCAACACGAATCTAAAAAAGCATCAGAGTTGATAGCTATACGTAAAACCTATAGAAAACACAATTTTCTACCTATCAAATATGTAGAAAACTTGCGTTTCTTCCTGTCAAAATGTAGAAAACACAAGTTCCTTGATGTCAAACCTGTAGAAAACACAAGTTTCTGGATTTTAAACATGTAGCAAACACGAGTTTCCACCCTTCAAACATGTATAAAACACGAGATTCTGGATGTCAGACATGTAGAAAATACAAGTTTCTTCCCATCAAACGTAGAAAAATTGAGTTAATATCTGACAAAAATGTAGAAAATACACATTTCTACCCATAAAACATGCATAAAATAAAAGTTTTTGGATTTAAAACGTAGAAAAGGAGTGTCTACGCATTAAATGTAGAAAACACAAGTTTTTATCCTTCAAAGTTGTTGAAAACACAAGATTCTCCCCATCAAACATGTAGAAAACACGAGTTTCTACCAATCAAACATGGAGAAAACAAGTTTGTGGATGTCAAACATGTAGACAACATGAGATTCTACCCATCAAACATCTAAAAAAACATGAGTTTCTACCCATCAAAAATGTAGAAAACATGAGATTTTACCCATGAAACTTGTAGAAAACAAGTTTGTGGGTGTCACACAGAAAATATGAGTCTCTGAATGTCAAACATGTAGAAAACACACGTTTCTATCAAATGCAGAAAACAAGAAAAAACGATTTTCTACCCTTCAAACATGTATAAAACAGGAGTTTCTACACGTCATACGTAGAAAACATGAGAATCTGGATCCCAAACATGTAGAAAAGACGTCTTTCTAACCATCAAAGATGTAGAAAACACATTTCTACCCATCAAACATGTAGAAATCACAAATTTATGGACTTTAAATATGTAGCAACCACGAGTTTTTGGATGTAAAACATGTAGAAAATACTTGTTTCTACCCGTCAAATATGTAGAAAGCGTATTTCTACTTGTCAAACATGTAGAAAACACGAGTTTCTACCCATCAAACGTAGAAAACTTGAGTTTCTACACATCATACACAGAAAAAACGAGCTGGGGGGGGCCACTGGGCGTCTGTGGCTCCAATCTTCCTGGTGTCGTCCGCATGTCCTGGGGGTGGATCTGTGGGCCCCACATCTGATATCAAATACTCTTAGGGAGAAACCTTATAGACACACACAGGTGTCCAGATTCAGGTGTTTGTCAGATACACTCTCAGTCAGGCTGCAGTTGCCACTAAATACCTCTTGTACTACCTTGTACTGTGTACTTTCCATTGAAGTTATAACTGTTATTATTATAAATGCAGATGCTGTTTGTAGTTGTGGATTCTCTGTTTTGTTTGTTTTCTCTTTCCGCAGGTCTCCAGGCAGACTTCAGGAGCGTTGACTTGCTTTATCTCTATGCTTTTTTCTCTTCTCTACTTCTATCTCCTTTTTTCTCTTTAAACCTTTCCTCCATCTTTCAACACCCCCCCCATTTTTCTTTTTCGTCTTTGTGTCCATTACATTTGAAACAAACCCAAAGCAATTTTTAATAAAATTTCATAGATATACCAAGGGGAATATCATGGCAAAAGCCGTAATGCTCCACTTGTGAAAGCAAATCTGTTGGGCCTTCCCTTGATGCTCAGACGATTCTGAGAGCCACACTGCTGGACAGGACACATTTAAAAAAAAAAAAACAAAAAAAACCCGAGATTTTGGATGTCAAACATGTAGAAAACAAGAGTTTCTACTCTTCAAACATGTAGAAAACACAAGATTTTGGATTTTAAATGTGTAGCAAACATGAATTTCTACCCATCAAACATATATAAAACATGAGTTTTTTTATGTAAAACATGTAGAAAATGCACGTTTCCAGCTATCAAATGTAGAAAACTTGTTTCTACCCAACAAACATGTAGAAAACACGTTTTAGATGGAAAAACTCCGTTTTATATGATCTCTTGAAGTCATTCTGAGGTGCTGCTTCTGCCCGAAGGTCCATCATGACTGCAGATCACCATAGCAGCAACAAGCTGCTCAGGTTGCTATGGTGATTCCCTCCTGTACGTCGTGTCTAAACTGACTTTATAATAACTTAGTTTGTAAAACAGACGTGATGTTTTATTTTCTACCTCCTCGATGCTTCTTCAAGGATCAGATGTTTGGAGCAGAAGCTGCTGAAGCTTTGTCCTGACTGGACTGAACTCATCACAGATTGTCCAGCCTTCATCCTCCGGGACATTTTCTCCTCTTCCACCTTTGCTCTGTGTTCTGGGTGGGAAGGTTCTGTTTACGGCAGAATCTGGATCAGCGTCAGTGGAACGGGTCCGAACTCCCTCAAACACTTTTCTTCTCCAATCTTGATGCAAATCTGAAATCAGGTCTTTTTCCAAATTGTACTAAGTTGGTCTCTTTCCTCGAATTTCTGCACACAGTTACCCCGTTCCGATAACGAAGAACATTTTGTTCAGTTCTTTGCAACTATTAAAAACAGAAAACCTGCCCAGCACCAGTACCAGCCCAGCCCAGCACCAGTACTGCCCAGCACCAGTACCAGCCCAGCCCAGCCCAGCCCAGCCCAGCACCAGTACTGCCCAGCACCAGTACCAGCCCAGCCCAGCACCAGTACTGCCCAGCACCAGTACCAGCCCAGCCCAGCCCAGCACCAGTACTGCCCAGCCCAGCACCAGTACCAGCCCAGCCCAGCCCAGCACCAGTACTGCCCAGCACCAGTACCAGCCCAGCCCAGCCCAGCACCAGTACTGCCCAGCCCAGCACCAGTACTGCCCAGCACCAGCCCAGCACCAGTACCAGCCCAGCACCAGTACTGCCCAGCACCAGTACCAGCCCAGCCCAGCCCAGCACCAGTACTGCCCAGCACCAGTACCAGCCCAGCCCAGCACCAGTACTGCCCAGCACCAGTACCAGCCCAGCCCAGCACCAGTACTGCCCAGCCCAGCACCAGTACTGCCCAGCACCAGCCCAGCACCAGTACTGCCCAGCACCAGTACCAGCCCAGCCCAGCCCAGCACCAGTACTGCCCAGCCCAGCACCAGTACTGCCCAGCACCAGTACCAGCCCAGCCCAGCACCAGTACTGCCTAGCACCAGTCTAGGTAAATCACCATCTGAGGTCCGATCCAAACAGGAGGACCAGAACCAAGACAACCCAGGTCTGCGCTTCAGAACCGGCCTATTGCTGCAGGTCCGAATCAGGAGAACCGTCTCACAGCAGAGATGAAAGAACCGAGTCGCTGATTCTGAGTCCAGATGTTCTCCAGAACCTCTGAGATGCTAACGAAGGTCCAGACTTACGTGCCAGAGCGTAACTGCTGAGCAGCAGGAGCAGACACAGCGGGCCAGAACCCATGACGGGCCGAACAAACGGGCTTTCCTGCCGGACCTTCAGCCTCCAGCGCGCCGACTGCGGCAGCTCCAGGTCCACCCGGCCTTTATCTGCTGACCCGCTGCAGCGGTATCGGTCGGGGCGAAGTCCAGGCGGATACCGCTGCTGCAGCTGCTGGTTCTGATCAGGCCCGGTTCTGGACAGCTCCTTCAGGAGGGTCTCTTCCTACTGGGAGGAGACCCAGAACCAGCAGGGACGGGTCCGCTGGACCTCAGAACACGAGGAAATAAATTGTTCATTTATTTCACGAGCTGGAAAAGAGCAAACAGCAATGGCCAAAAGTATTCACACCCCTGGGAGAGCTCAGTTTTCGTTCCGGGCTGTTCCTGAAATGGGACGGGTTCTCAGACGGGCCCAGAACCACCGGGTCGTAAATGATCTGTTTTTCTTGACATGAAAGGGTGACATCACCGACCGTCTTCTCAACCACCAGAACCTTCCAGCACATTGGTTCCTCTGAGGAGCTCCAAGTCTCATCGCCACCCCCATCTTCAGTCACCAGGTCTGGACTTGGGCTGGTTCTCTCCCACGGCTCTGAACGGGTTTATGGGTCCGAGTCCCTGAGAGCAGCTCCACTGGGCTGGCTGGACATCCTCCCAGTCCAAACTGGACTGATCACAGAACCTCCACGTTTCACATAGAGCAGTGAGGTTTGGCAGCACGCTTGCTCCACCCGACTGGGCCTCCGGTCCAAAGTGATCCAGAACCAGTTAGAGGGACTCGGCTGTCTCAGCGGACTCGGCTATTTCAGGGGACTCGCCTGTCTCTGCGGACACAGCGGACTTGGCCGTCTCTGCAGACTCAGTGGACTCGGACGTCTCTGTGGACTCGGCCGTCTCTGCGGACTCGAATGTCTCTGCAGACTCGGCTGTCTCTGCAGACTGGGCTGTCTCTGCGGACTCAGCAGACTCGGACATCTCTGTAGACACGGGAGTCTCTGTGGACTCGGCTATCACTGCGGACTGGGCTGTCTCTGCGGACTCGGCTGTCTCTGCAGACTCAGCGGACTCGGCCGTCTCTGCGGACTCGCCCATCTCTGTGGACTCGGATGTCTCTGCGGACTCAGCATAGTCGGATGTCTCTGCGGACTCAGATGTCTCTGGACTCGGCCGTCTCTGCGGACTCGGCAGTCTCAGCGGACTCGGCCGTCTCTGCAGACTCGGATGTCTCTGCGGACTCGGATGTCTCTGAGGACTCGGATGTCTCTGCGGACTCGGATGTCTTAGCAGACTCAGCTGTCCCTGCAGACTCAGTGGACCCGGACGTCTCTGGACTCTGTCGTCTCTGCGGACTCGGATATCTCTGTGGACTCGGATGTCTCTGTGGACTCGGCAGTCTCAGCAGACTGCCATCTCTGCGGACTCGGATGTCTCTGCGGACTCAGCATACTCGGATGTCTCAGCAGACTCGGAAGTCTCTGCGGACTCAGCGGACTCGGATGTGTCTGCGGACTCGGGTGTCTCTGCAGACTCGGATGTCTCTGCGGACTCAGCGGACTCAGCGGACTCGGACGTCTCTGGACTCGGCCGTCTCTGCGGACTCGGCCGTCTCAGCGGACTCGGCCATCTCTACAGACTCGGTTGTCTCTGCGGACTCAGCTGTCTCTGCTCTGCGGACTCGGCTATTTCGGGGGACTCGCCTGTCTCTGCGGACACAGTGGACTTGGCCGTCTCTGCACTCAGCGGACTCGGCCGTCTCTGCGGACACGGATGTCTCTGCAGACTGGGAGGTCTCTGCGGATTCAGTGGACTCGGACGTCTCTGTGGACTCGGCCGTCTCTGCGGACTCGAATGTCTCTGCAGACTCGGCAGTCTCTGCAGACTGGGCTGTCTCTGCGGACTCAGCAGACTCGGACATCTCTGTGGACACGGCCGTCTCTGTGGACTCGGCTGTCACTGCGGACTGGGCTGTCTCTGCGGACTCGGAGGGCTCTGCGGACTCGGCTGTCTCTGCAGACTCAGCGGACTCGGCCGTCTCTGCGGACTCGCCCATCTCTGTGGACTCGGATGTCTCTGTGGACTCAGCATAGTCGGATGTCTCTGCGGACTCAGATGTCTCTGGACTCGGCCGTCTCTGCGGACTCGGCAGTCTCAGCGGACTCGGCCGTCTCTGCGGACTCGGATGTCTCTGCGGACTCAGATGTCTTAGCAGACTCAGCTGTCCCTGTGGACTCAGTGGACCCGGACGTCTCTGGACTCTGACTAGGATGTCTCTGCGGACTCGGCAGTCTCTGCGGAGTCGGATGTCTCTGCGGACTCGGCGGACTCCACTATTTCAGCGGACTCTGATGTCTCTGCGGACTCGCCTGTCTCTGCGGACTCGGCTGTCTCTGTGGACTCGGCAGTCTCAGCGGACTCGGCCGTCTCTGCGGACTCAGCGTACTCGGCTGTCTCTGCGGACTGGACTGTCTCTGCGGACTCGGCCGTTTCTGCGGACTCGGATTTCTCTGTGGATTCAGATGTCTCTGCGGACTCGGCCATCTCTGCAGACTTGGCTGTCTCTGTGGACTCTGCGTGCTTGGATGTCTCTGCGGACTCGGATGTCTCTGTGGACTCAGCGGACTCGGACGTCTCTGTACTCGGCCGTCTCTGTGGACTCGGCAGTCTCAGCGGACTCGGCCATCTCTGCGGACTCGGATGTCTCTGCGGACTCAGCATACTCGGATGTCTCAGCGGACTCGGAAGTCTCTGCGGACTGGGCTGTCTCTGCGGACGTCTCTGGACTCGGCTGTCTATGCGGAATCGGATGTCTCAGCGGACTCGGAAGTCTCTGCGGACTGGGCTGTCTCTGCGGACTCAGCGGACTTGGATGTCTCTGTGGAATTGGATGTCTCTGCGGACTCGGCAGTCTCAGCGGACTCGGCCGTCTCTGCGGACTCAGCGTACTCAGCTGTCTCTGCGGACTGGGCTGTCTCTGCGGACTCGGCCGTTTCTGCGGACTCGGATTTCTCTGTGGACTTGGATGTCTCTGTGGACTCGGCCATCTCTGCAGACTTGGCTGTCTCTGCAGACTCAGATGTCTCTGCGGACTCGGCAGTCTCAGCGGACTCGGGAGTCTCTGCGGACTGGGCTGTCTCTGCGGACTCAGCGGACTTGGATGTCTCTGTGGAATTGGATGTCTCTGCGGACTCGGCAGTCTCAGCGGACTCGGCCGTCTCTGTGGACTCAGCGTACTCAGCTGTCTCTGCGGACTGGGCTGTCTCTGCGGACTCTGCCATTTCTGCGGACTCGGATTTCTCTGTGGACTTGGATGTCTCTGCGGACTCGGCCATCTCTGCAGACTTGGCTGTCTCTGCAGACTCAGATGTCTCTGCGGACTCGGCAGTCTCAGCGGACTCGGACGTCTCTGGACTCGGCCGTCTCTGCGGACTCGGCCGTCTCTGCAGACTCCACTATTTCAGCGGACTCGGATGTCTCAGCGGACTCGTCCATCTCTGCGGACTCCACTATTTCAGCTGACTCGGCTGTCTCTGCGGACTCCACTATTTCAGTGGACTCGCCTGTCTCTGCGGACTCGGCAGTCTCTGCAGACTTCACTATTTCAGCGGACTCGGATGTCTCTGCGGACTCGGCAGTCTCAGCGGACTCGGCCATCTCAGCGGACTGGGCAGTCTCAGCGGACTTGTCTGTCTCTGTGGACTCGGCAGTCTCTGCAGACTCCACTATTTCAGCGGACTCGGATGTCTCAGCAGACTCGGCCATCTCTGCGGACTCCACTATTTCAGCGGACTCGGATGTCTCTGCGGACTCGCCTGTCTCTGCGGACTCGGCTGTCTCTGCGGACTCAGCGGACTCCACTATTTCAGCGGACTCGGATGTCTCAGCTGACTCGTCCATCTCTGCGGACTCCACTATTTCAGTGGACTCGGCTGTCTCTGAGGACTCGGATGTCTCTGCGGACTCGCCTGTCTCTGCGGACTCAGCGGACTCCACTATTTCAGCGGACTCGGATGTCTCTGCGGAATTGCCTGTCTCTGCGGACTCGGCCGTCTCTGCGGACTCGCCTGTCTCTGTGGACTCGGCCGTCTCTGTGGACTCGGCCGTCTCAGCGGACTCGGCCATCTCAGCGGACTCGCCTGTCTCTGCGGACTCGCCTATCTCTGCGGACTCGGCCGTCTCTGCGGACTCGGCGGACTCCACTATTTCAGCGGACTCGGATGTCTCTGCGGACTCGCCTGTCTCTGCGGACTCGGATGTCTCTGCGGACTCGCCTGTCTCTGCGGACTCGGATGTCTCTGCGGACTCGCCTGTCTCTGCGGACTCGGATGTCTCTGCGGACTCGCCTGTCTCTGCTGACTCGGATGTCTCTGCGGACTCGGCGGATTCCACTATTTCAGCGGACTCGCCTGTCTCTGCGGACTCGGCTGTCTCTGCGGACTCGGCAGACTCCACTATTTCAGCGGACTCGCCTGTCTCTGCGGACTCGGCCATCTCTGCGGACTCGGCTGTCTCTGCGGACTCGGCTGTCTCTGCTGACTCGCCTGTCTCTGCTGACTCGGCGGATTCCACTATTTCAGCGGACTCGCCTGTCTCTGCGGACTCGGCCGTCTCTGCGGACTCGACTGTCTCTGCGGACTCGGCGGACTCCACTATTTCAGCGGACTCGCCTGTCTCTGCGGACACGGCCGTCTCTGCAGACTCGCCTGTCTCTGCGGACTCGACTGTCTCTGCGGACTCGGCGGACTCCACTATTTCAGCGGACTCTGATGTCTCTGCGGACTCGGCCGTCTCTGCGGACTCGGCTGTCTCTGCGGACTCGGCTGTCTCTGCTGACTCGCCTGTCTCTGCTGACTCGGCGGATTCCACTATTTCAGCGGACTCGCCTGTCTCTGCGGACTCGGCCGTCTCTGCGGACTCGGCTGTCTCTGCGGACTCGGCGGACTCCACTATTTCAGCGGACTCGCCTGTCTCTGCGGACTCGGCCGTCTCTGCGGACTCGCCTGTCTCTGCAGACTCGCCTGTCTCTGCTGACTCGGCGGATTCCACTATTTCAGCGGACTCTGATGTCTCTGCGGACTCGGCCGTCTCTGCGGACTCGCCTGTCTCTGCGGACTCGCCTATCTCTGCTGACTCGGATGTCTCTGCGGACTCGGCGGATTCCACTATTTCAGCGGACTCTGATGTCTCTGCGGACTCGGCCGTCTCTGCGGACTCGGATGTCTCTGCGGAATCAGCGGACTCCACTATTTCAGCGGACTCGCCTGTCTCTGCGGACTCGGATGTCTCTGCGGACTCGCCTGTCTCTGCTGACTCGGATGTCTCAGCGGACTCGGCTGTCTCTGCGGACTCGCCTATCTCTGCTGACTCGGATGTCTCTGCGGACTCGCCTGTCTCTGCTGACTCGGATGTCTCTGCGGACTCGGCGGATTCCACTATTTCAGCGGACTCGCCTGTCTCTGCGGACTCGGCCGTCTCTGCGGACTCGGCTGTCTCTGCGGACTCCACTATTTCAGCGGACTCGCCTGTCTCTGCGGACTCGGCCGTCTCTGCGGACTCGGCTGTCTCTGCGGACTCGGCCGTCTCTGCGGACTCGGCTGTCTCTGCGGACTCCACTATTTCAGCGGACTCGGCCGTCTCTGCGGACTCGGCCGTCTCTGCGGACTCCACTATTTCAGCGGACTCGCCTGTCTCTGCGGACTCGGCCGTCTCTGCGGACTCGGCTGTCTCTGCGGACTCGGATGTCTCTGCGGACTCGCCTGTCTCTGCGGACTCGGCCGTCTCAGCGGACTCGCCTGTCTCTGCGGACTCGGATGTCTCTGCGGACTCGGCTGTCTCTGCGGACTCGCCTGTCTCTGCGGACTCGGATGTCTCTGCGGACTCGGCGGACTCCACTATTTCAGCGGACTCGCCTGTCTCTGCGGACTCGGCCGTCTCAGCGGACTCGCCTGTCTCTGCGGACTCGGCCGTCTCAGCGGACTCGGCAGTCTCAGTGGACTCGGCCATCTCAGCGAACTCGGCTGTCTCTGCGGACTCGGCGGACTCCACTATTTCAGCGGACTCGCCTGTCTCTGCGGACTCGGCCGTCTCATCGGACTCGGATGTCTCAGCGGACTCGGTTGTCTCTGCGGACTCGGTTGTCTCTGCGGACTCGAAAGTCTCTGCAGACTCGAAAGTCTCTATGGACTCGTATGTCTCTGCGGACTCGGATGTCTCAGCGGACTCGGAAATCTCTGCGGACTGGGCTGTCTCTGGATACTCAACGGACTCAGCCGTCTCTGCGGACTCGGACGTCTCTGTGGACTTGGATGTCTCTGCGGACTCGGCAGTCTCAGCGGACTCGGCCATCTGTGCGGACTCAGATGTCTTTGCGGACTCAGCGTACTCGGATGTCTCAGCGGACTTGGAAATCTCTGCGGACTGGGCTGTCTCTGCGGACTCAGACGTCTCTGAACTCGGCCGTCTCTGTGGACTCGGCAGTCTCAGTGGACTCGGATGTCTCTGCGGACTCGGATGTCTCTGCGGACTCAGCAGACTCGGATGTCTCTGCGGACTCAGATGTCTCAGCGGACTCGGAAATCTCTGCGGACTGGGCTGTCTCTGCATACTCAACGGACTCGGCCGTCTGCGGACTCGGATGTCTCTGCGGACTCGGCAGACTCCACTATTTCAGCGGACTCTGATGTCTCTGCGGACTCGCCTATCTCTGCGGACTCGGCTGTCTCTGCGGACTCGGATGTCTCTGCGGACTCCACTATTTCAGCGGACTCGCCTGTCTCTGCGGACTCGGCAGTCTCAGCGGACTCGGCCATCTCAGCGGACTCGGCTGTCTCTGCGGACTCCACTATTTCAGCGGACTCTGATGTCTCTGCGGACTTGCCGGTCTCTGCGGACTCGGCCGTCTATGCGGACTCGGCAGTCTCAGCGGACTCGGCCATCTCAGCGGACTCGCCTGTCTCTGCGGACTCCAATATTTCAGCAGACTCGCCTGTCTCTGCGGACTCGGCCGTCTCTGCGGACTCGGCCGTCTCAGCGGACTCGGCTATCTCTGCGGACTCCACTATTTCAGTGGACTCGGCTGTCTCAGCGGACTCGGCCATCTCAGCGGACTCACCTGTCTCTGCGGACTCGGCCGTCTCAGCGGACTCGCCTGTCTCAGCGGACTCGTCCATCTCTGCGGACTCCACTATTTCAGTGGACTCGGCTGTCTCAGCGGACTCGGCCATCTCAGCGGACTCACCTGTCTCTGCGGACTCGGCCGTCTCAGCGGACTCGCCTGTCTCTGCGGACTCGGATGTCTGCGGACTCGGCTGTCTCTGCGGACTCGGCCGTCTCTGCGGACTCGGCTGTCTCTGTGGACTCGGAAGTCTCTGCAGACTCCACTATTTCAGCGGACTCGGATGTCTCTGCGGACTCGGCAGTCTCTGCAGACTCCACTATTTCAGCGGACTCGTCCGTCTCTGCGGACTCGGTAGTCTCAGCGGACTCGGCCATCTCAGCGGACTCGCCTGTCTCTGCGGACTCTGCCGTCTCAGCGGACTCGGCCATCTCTGCGGACTCGCCTGTCTCTGCGGACTCGGATGTCTCTGCGGACTCGGCCGTCTCAGCGGACTCGCCTGTCTCTGCGGAATCGGCCGTCTCAGCGGACTCGGCGGACTCCACTATTTCAGCGGACTCGCCTGTCTCTGCGGACTCGGCCGTCTCAGCGGACTCGGCTGTCTCTGCAGACTCGCCTGTCTCTGCAGACTCGGCTGTTTCTGCGGACTCGGCAGTCTCTGCGGACTCGGCCATCTCTGCGGACTCGGCAGTCTCAGCGGACTCGGCCATCTCAGCGGACTCGCCTGTCTCTGCGGACTCGGCCGTCTCAGCGGACTCGGCCATCTCAGCGGACTCGCCTGTCTCTGCGGACTCGGCCGTGTCTGCGGACTCTGATGTCTCTGCGGACTCGCCTGTCTCTGCGGACTCAGCTGTCTCTGCGGACTCGGATGTCTCTGCGGACTCCACTATTTCAGCGGACTCGCCTGTCTCTGCGGACTCGGCTGTCTCTGCGGACTCGGCAGTCTCAGCGGACTCGGCAGTCTCAGCGGACTCGGCCATCTCAGCGGACTCGGCTGTCTCTGCGGACTCCACTATTTCAGCGGACTCTGATGTCTCTGCGGACTTGCCGGTCTCTGCGGACTCGGCAGTCTCAGCGGACTCGGCCATCTCAGCGGACTCGCCTGTCTCTGCGGACTCGGCCGTCTCAGCGGACTCAGCCATCTCAGCGGACTCGCCTGTCTCTGCGGACTCGGCCGTCTCAGCGGACTCGCCTGTCTCTGCGGACTCGGCCGTCTCTGCGGACTCGGCAGTCTCAGCGGACTCGGCCATCTCAGCGGACTCGCCTGTCTCTGCGGACTCGGCCGTCTCAGCGGACTCGGCCATCTCAGCGGACTCGCCTGTCTCTGCGGACTCGGCCGTGTCTGCGGACTCGGATGTCTCTGCGGACTCGGCTGTCTCTGCGGACTCGGCGGACTCCACTATTTCAGCGGACTCGCCTGTCTCTGCGGACTCGGCCGTCTCAGCGGACTCGGCCGTCTCAGCGGACTCGCCTGTCTCTGCGGACTCGCCTGTCTCAGCGGACTGGGCCGTCTCTACGGACTCGCCTGTCTCAGCGGACTGGGCCGTCTCTGCGGACTCGGCCGTCTCTGCGGACTCGGCCGTCTCAGCGGACTCGCCTGTCTCTGCGGACACGGCCGTCTCAGCGGACTCGCCTGTCTCAGCGGACTCGGCCGTCTCAGCGGACTCGGCTGTCTCTGCGGACTCGGCCGTCTCAGCGGACTCGCCTGTCTCTGCGGACTCGGCCGTCTCAGCGGACTCGGCTGTCTCTGTGGACTCGCCTATCTCTGCTGACTCTGATGTCTCTGCGGACTCAGCGGACTCCACTATTTCAGCGGACTCGCCTGTCTCTGCTGACTCGGATGTCTCTGCGGACTCGGCGGATTCCACTATTTCAGCGGACTCGCCTGTCTCTGCGGACTCGGCCGTCTCTGCGGACTCGGCTGTCTCTGCGGACTCCACTATTTCAGCGGACTCGCCTGTCTCTGCGGACTCGGCCGTCTCTGCGGACTCGGCTGTCTCTGCGGACTCGGCTGTCTCTGCAGACTCGCCTGTCTCTGCGGAATCGGCTGTTTCTGCGGACTCGGCAGTCTCTGCAGACTCGCCTGTCTCTGCGGACTCGGCCGTCTCAGCGGACTCGGCCGTCTCAGCGGACTTGCCTGTCTCAGCGGACTCGGCCGTCTCAGCGGACTCACCTGTCTCTGCTGACTCAGATGTCTCTGCGGACTCGGCGGATTCCACTATTTCAGCGGACTCTGATGTCTCTGCGGACTCGGCCGTCTCTGCGGACTCGGATGTCTCTGCGGACTCGGCTGTCTCTGCGGACTCCACTATTTCAGCGGACTCGCCTGTCTCTGCGGACTCAGCCGTCTCTGCGGACTCGGCTGTCTCTGCGGACTCGGATGTCTCTGCGGACTCGGCTGTCTCTGCGGACTCGGATGTCTCTGCGGACTCGGCGGACTCCACTATTTCAGCGGACTCGGCCGTCTCAGCGGACTCGCCTGTCTCTGCGGACTTGGCCGTCTCAGCGTACTCGCCTGTCTCAGCGGACTCGCCTGTCTCTGCGGACTCGGCCGTCTCAGCGGACTCGCCTGTCTCTGCGGACTCGGATGTCTCTGCGGACTCGGCGGACTCCACTATTTCAGCGGACTCGCCTGTCTCTGCGGACTCGGCCGTCTCAGCGGACTCGCCTGTCTCTGCGGACTCGGCCGTCTCTGCGGACTCGGCCGTCTCAGCGGACTCGCCTGTCTCTGCGGACTCGGCCGTCTCAGCGGACTCGCCTGTCTCAGCGGAATCGCCTGTCTCAGCGGACTCGGCCGTCTCAGCGGACTCGCCTGTCTCAGCGGACTCGCCTGTCTCTGCGGACTCGGCCGTCTCAGCGGACTCGCCTGTCTCAGCGGACTCGGCCGTCTCTGCGGACTCGCCTGTCTCAGCGGACTCGCCTGTCTCTGCTGACTCGGCCGTCTCTGCGGACTCGCCTGTCTCTGCGGACTCGGCGGACTCCACTATTTCAGCGGACTCGGCCGTCTCAGCGGACTCGCCTGTCTCTGCGGACTTGGCCGTCTCAGCGTACTCGCCTGTCTCAGCGGACTCGCCTGTCTCTGCGGACTCGGCCGTCTCAGCGGACTCGCCTGTCTCAGCGGACTCGGCCGTCTCTGCGGACTCGGCTGTCTCTGCGGACTCGGATGTCTCTGCGGACTCGGCGGACTCCACTATTTCAGCGGACTCGCCTGTCTCTGCGGACTCGGCCGTCTCAGCGGACTCGCCTGTCTCTGCGGACTCGCCTGTCTCAGCGGACTCGGCCGTCTCTGCGGACTCGGATGTCTCTGCGGACTCGGCGGACTCCACTATTTCAGCGGACTCGCCTGTCTCTGCGGACTCGGCCGTCTCTGCGGACTCGCCTGTCTCTGCGGACTCGGCGGACTCCACTATTTCAGCGGACTCGGCCGTCTCAGCGGACTCGCCTGTCTCTGCGGACTTGGCCGTCTCAGCGTACTCGCCTGTCTCAGCGGACTCGCCTGTCTCTGCGGACTCGGCCGTCTCAGCGGACTCGCCTGTCTCTGCGGACTCGGATGTCTCTGCGGACTCGGCGGACTCCACTATTTCAGCGGACTCGCCTGTCTCTGCGGACTCGGCCGTCTCAGCGGACTCGCCTGTCTCTGCGGACTCGGCCGTCTCTGCGGACTCGGCCGTCTCAGCGGACTCGCCTGTCTCTGCGGACTCGCCTGTCTCAGCGGACTCGGCCGTCTCAGCGGACTCGCCTGTCTCTGCGGACTCGGCCGTCTCAGCGGACTCGCCTGTCTCAGCGGACTCGGCCGTCTCTGCGGACTCGGCTGTCTCAGCGGACTCGCCTGTCTCTGCTGACTCAGCCGTCTCTGCGGACTCGCCTGTCTCTGCGGACTCGGCGGACTCCACTATTTCAGCGGACTCGGCCGTCTCAGCGGACTCGCCTGTCTCTGCGGACTTGGCCGTCTCAGCGTACTCGCCTGTCTCAGCGGACTCGCCTGTCTCTGCGGACTCGGCCGTCTCAGCGGACTCGCCTGTCTCAGCGGACTCGGCCGTCTCTGCGGACTCGGCTGTCTCTGCGGACTCGGATGTCTCTGCGGACTCGGCGGACTCCACTATTTCAGCGGACTCGCCTGTCTCTGCGGACTCGGCCGTCTCAGCGGACTCGCCTGTCTCTGCGGACTCGCCTGTCTCAGCGGACTCGCCTGTCTCTGCGGACTCGGCCGTCTCAGCGGACTCGCCTGTCTCAGCGGACTCGGCCGTCTCTGCGGACTCGGCTGTCTCTGCGGACTCGGATGTCTCTGCGGACTCGGCGGACTCCACTATTTCAGCGGACTCGCCTGTCTCTGCGGACTCGGCCGTCTCAGCGGACTCGCCTGTCTCTGCGGACTCGGCCGTCTCTGCGGACTCGGATGTCTCTGCGGACTCGGCGGACTCCACTATTTCAGCGGACTCGCCTGTCTCTGCGGACTCGGCCGTCTCAGCGGACTCGCCTGTCTCTGCGGACTCGGCCGTCTCAGCGGACTCGCCTGTCTCTGCGGACTCGCCTGTCTCAGCGGACTCGCCTGTCTCTGCGGACTCGGCCGTCTCTGCGGACTCGCCTGTCTCTGCGGACTCGGCCGTCTCTGCGGACTCGGCGGACTCCACTATTTCAGCGGACTCGCCTGTCTCTGCGGACTCGGCCGTCTCAGCGGACTCGCCTGTCTCTGCGGACTCGGCCGTCTCAGCGGACTCGGCCATCTCTGCGGACTCGCCTGTCTCTGCGGACTCGGCCGTCTCTGCGGACTCGCCTGTCTCTGCGGACTCGGCCGTCTCAGCGGACTCGCCTGTCTCTGCGGACTCGCCTGTCTCAGCGGACTCGCCTGTCTCTGCGGACTCGCCTGTCTCAGCGGACTCGCCTGTCTCTGCGGACTCGGCCGTCTCTGCGGACTCGCCTGTCTCTGCGGACTCGCCTGTCTCAGCGGACTCGCCTGTCTCTGCGGACTCGCCTGTCTCTGCGGACTCGGCCGTCTCTGCGGACTCGGCCGTCTCTGCGGACTCGGCTGTCTACCGCGTCAGCAGCTACACCTGAACGAGGGTGTAACTCATGCAGACCTGAGGGAAATGCACCCGAAGCGACGCGTCCCTGCACCGCCCAGATCTGACTCCGCTCCACCAGGCGGCGCTGTTGCACACAGAACCAGGCTTTTATCTGAACCCAAAGCTGGAAATCGTTTTCAAAAATCTGACCGCATGTGACAGACTTGTCTTTTTGGGGGATCAGCAGATTTTTATTTTGAAGGATACTCGGAAGCAGTACCTTTCTGTACTTCTGAGAATAGATTTTTATTTTGAAAGGCAGACCAAAACTTTTTTTAGGAAAGAGACTGAAGTGGTTCATTGAAGCATATTATAGTTTTATTTATTGATCCTTTGATGGAAATCCGTTTACTAAGGCTGACCTGAGTAGAAAGGTATGTTTTTTAAAGAATACTTTTATTCTGGAGGTCACAGCGGAAGTGCTAAATCGCTAGGACCCATGAGGTGTCAGATTAAAGGCGTGAAGAGGGAGGCAGGACGAAAGCTTGGAGGGTACGAGAGGACAAACAGCGATGGCACGGTCCAGAATGAGCGACTGGACATCACGGATCATTAACCGGGTTTCCTCTAAAGTCTGGCTTCCGCTTCCGTCAGCGCGATTCTTCCTCTCTTCCAATAAAACCGCGTTTAATTTGATCCCGGCAGACAGGATGAGCTGCTGGAAGTCACCTGGTAAGTTTTTCCAGTGTTTTCACTTTAGATCTGGTTTAAAGGAAAAGGGTTCGAGGATTTCTTTTCATTTATCTGTTTAAAGCTGTAAATTATGACTTGCAGTCCATTTCACAGAATAAGGAAACTCAGCGACTACAGTTGCGCGTCATCAGCTCCACGTTAGCAGCAACAGTTTCTCATCAGGTCTGAGAGCGAAAGCTCGACCTTCTATTTGCTGTTATTTTTAGATAAAACTCATGATCGTCAGTGTGAGAACCGCAATGGGGACCAGGAACGACACAGCCTTGGAAAAGTATTCAAACCCTTTAGCCTTTTGTCTCGGACCAGAGCAGAGGTGGTCCAAGTCCAGCCTCAAGTCTCTAAGGACTGGACGAAACACGAGCTGGTCCCCCTCGAGCTCTGCCAGGCTGCAGGTCGGGAAGCAGAGCCGGAATGACGGCGAGAGCGTTGAGTCGCCCCGCAGCGTCCCGAACGGGGATCTTTTCACCAGTTCACGTGAAACGTACCTCCCAAGGATCTGCCAGGAGCTGCTGACTGGGCCCCCGCTGGGAGACCTGCAGAGGCTGACTGGGCCCCTGCTGGGAGACCTGCAGAGGCTGACTGGGCCCCCGCTGGGAGACCTGCAGAGGCTGACTGGGCCCCACGTCCCCCACGCTGGGAGACCTGAGGCTGAGCTCTCAGGAAGAGCACTATGAGTCATAGCCAGGTCTCGGACCACGAGTCCAAGTCATTACAAGTCCAACTCATTACAAGTCCAAGTCAGGTCTCAGGAGACTCGTTGAGAGCTGAAGGAAAAGTGGAGCTTTCTCTGCAGACGTGAAGGCTGAGCTCTCAGGAAGAGCACTATGAGTCATAGTCAGGTCTCGGACCACGAGTCCAAGTCATTACAAGTCCAAGTCAGGTCTCAGGAGACTCGTTGAGAGCTGAAGGAAAAGTGAAGCTTTCTCTGCAGACGTGAAGGCTGAGCTCTCAGGAAGAGCACTAAGTCATAGTCAGGTCTCGGACCACGAGTCCAAGTCATTACAAGTCCAACTCATTACAAGTCCAAGTCAGGTCTCAGGAGACTCGTTGAGAGCTGAAGGAAAAGTGGAGCTTTCTCTGCAGACGTGAAGGCTGAGCTCTCTGGAAGAGCACTATGAGTCATAGTCAGGTCTTGGACCACGAGTCCAAGTCATTACAAGTCCAAGTCAGGTCTCAGGAGACTCGTTGAGAGCTGAAGGAAAAGTGGAGCTTTCTCTGCAGACATGAAGGCTGAGCTCTCAGGAAGAGCACTAAGTCATAGTCAGGTCTCAGACCACGAGTCCAAGTCATTACAAGTCCAACTCATTACAAGTCCAAGTCAGGTCTCAGGAGACTCGTTGAGAGCTGAAGGAAAAGTGGAGCTTTCTCTGCAGACGTGAAGGCTGAGCTCTCAGGAAGAGCACTATGAGTCATAGTCAGGTCTCGGACCACGAGTCCAAGTCATTACAAGTCCAAGTCAGGTCTCAGGAGACTCGTTGAGAGCTGAAGGAAAAGTGGAGCTTTCTCTGCAGACGTGAAGGCTGAGCTCTCTGGAAGAGCACTAAGTCATAGTCAGGTCTCAGACCACGAGTCCAAGTCATTACAAGTCCAACTCATTACAAGTCCAAGTCAGGTCTCAGGAGACTCGTTGAGAGCTGAAGGAAAAGTGGAGCTTTCTCTGCAGACGTGAAGGCTGAGCTCTCAGGAAGAGCACTATGAGTCATAGTCAGGTCTCGGACCACGAGTCCAACTCATTACAAGTCCAAGTCAGGTCTCAGGAGACTCGTTGAGAGCTGAAGGAAAAGTGGAGCTTTCTCTGCAGACGTGAAGGCTGAGCTCTCAGGAAGAGCACTATGAGTCATAGTCAGGTCTCGGACCACGAGTCCAAGTCATTACAAGTCCAACTCATTACAAGTCCAAGTCAGGTCTCAGGAGACTCGTTGAGAGCTGAAGGAAAAGTGGAGCTTTCTCTGCAGACGTGAAGGCTGAGCTCTCTGGAAGAGCACTATGAGTCATAGTCAGGTCTCGGACCACGAGTCCAAGTCATTACAAGTCCAACTCATTACAAGTCCAAGTCAGGTCTCAGGAGACTCGTTGAGAGCTGAAGGAAAAGTGGAGCTTTCTCTGCAGACGTGAAGGCTGAGCTCTCAGGAAGAGCACTATGAGTCATAGTCAGGTCTCGGACCACGAGTCCAAGTCATTACAAGTCCAACTCATTACAAGTCCAAGTCAGGTCTCAGGAGACTCGTTGAGAGCTGAAGGAAAAGTGGAGCTTTCTCTGCAGACGTGAAGGCTGAGCTCTCAGGAAGAGCACTAAGTCATAGTCAGGTCTCAGACCACAAGTCCAAGTCATTACAAGTCCAACTCATTACAAGTCCAAGTCAGGTCTCAGGAGACTCGTTGAGAGCTGAAGGAAAAGTGGAGCTTTCTCTGCAGACGTGAAGGCTGAGCTCTCTGGAAGAGCACTATGAGTCATAGTCAGGTCTTGGACCACGAGTCCAAGTCATTACAAGTCCAAGTCAGGTCTCAGGAGACTCGTTGAGAGCTGAAGGAAAAGTGGAGCTTTCTCTGCAGACATGAAGGCTGAGCTCTCAGGAAGAGCACTAAGTCATAGTCAGGTCTCAGACCACGAGTCCAAGTCATTACAAGTCCAACTCATTACAAGTCCAAGTCAGGTCTCAGGAGACTCGTTGAGAGCTGAAGGAAAGTGGAGCTTTCTCTGCAGACGTGAAGGCTGAGCTCTCAGGAAGAGCACTATGAGTCATAGTCAGGTCTCGGACCACGAGTCCAAGTCATTACAAGTCCAAGTCAGGTCTCAGGAGACTCGTTGAGAGCTGAAGGAAAAGTGGAGCTTTCTCTGCAGACGTGAAGGCTGAGCTCTCTGGAAGAGCACTAAGTCATAGTCAGGTCTCAGACCACGAGTCCAAGTCATTACAAGTCCAACTCATTACAAGTCCAAGTCAGGTCTCAGGAGACTCGTTGAGAGCTGAAGGAAAAGTGGAGCTTTCTCTGCAGACGTGAAGGCTGAGCTCTCAGGAAGAGCTCAGCTGGTTCCATCCAGCTGGAGTCTTTGATGAGGTCTTCAGCACCGCCGCATGATTCTGATGGTGGTGAGGAAAACGTCTCCATGTTGACCAACCAGCTGCGAGGAGAGAACCCCAAGCTCTGGAGGCCAGCACGCAGGTCTGGGTGGTTCCTGGATCCTCTTGGTGCTGACCAGGAGATCAGCTTGTTCCATAGCGATGCTTGATGGATCAGAGCTTCTTCTGCTGTAACCTGGAAGTTGTTCTGGTCTGGGGTGGTGACGAAGGAGAAGGTGAAGCTCTGACTCTCCTGCTCCATCAGAACCCTCCTGAGATATGGATCAGGCCTGGAAGAACCAGATCCAAGAAGCTGATATGACCTTAAAGTTCAGGAGAAGAGCTCCACCATCCAGGAGGAGCTGCAGCTCCTGGCTGGGGTTCATCAGGAGGATCCCCGTTTTAGCTGTTCTCCCAGTATGTCTGACTGGGAGAAGATCCAGAACTTCTCCAGGTTCTGGATGGATGGCTGTGGCTCTGCAGAGGTTCGTGTCAGGACGGCGCCCCCTCTGTTAATGTTTGCAGGGCCTCCAGCTGCTCTTCCCTCAAACATTAACAGACGTCTTCCTGCAGCTCCTCTGGCTCTTCAGCTCGGCCGATCCCAGGAAGCTCCAGCAGACCGTAATCCACTTCTGGAAATGCATCGGGCTGGTAGTTTAACCCATCTGAGCCCAGCAGAACTCAGGCTGCTGATCAGGCAGAACCATCCCAGCATAAGAACCACAACTGGACTCGCGCTCGGTAAGACGGGTTGCTCACCTTTACTGCTGTGTGACGGTTGAACTTTACTCCTGCAGTCGCTGGGATCGGATCCTGGGAGTAAATGTGTTACTGGCTCTAACTGGGAGGCCATGAAGGGAAGCGGCAACAGGAGAAATATGTTCTCTGTTTTTAATTTTCCATCAGAGCTCCTGCTGCAGCGCTCTGGGTCAGCTGGAGGGTTTAAACTCCATCCTGCCCCGGACTTGCAGGAGCAGCGACTCGTTTTCAGCTTCTCTCCTCAGGATGTTTCTGGTTCTGGAGACGTTCCGGAGATGAAACAAGGACATCCTCGAAACTCGTTTAACGTGGGACTGAAATGACATCCTGGTCAAAATAACACCCAGAGCCAATTTAATGCCGTCCAGATTGAGCGATTGACTAAGCAGGGTCTCTTTCAGAGGTTCTGGTCCAAAAACAACCAGTTCTTTCTGGTCAGAACCAACAGCAGGAAGCTTAGGGTCGTCCAGGTCTTAATGCCTGGAATCTACCGACGGCTTTATGGACAGCAGTAGCTGAGGGTCAGCAGCGTAACGGTGGACAGTTGTCCCCTGCTGTCTGATGAGTTTACCGACTGGAAGAGAACTGGGCCGAGCCAGAACCCTGTGGTTCTCCACCAGGATTATTGATCAGATGAACAAACTGAAATCTGGCCCGCCCGTCCTGTAAGCCAGAACCAGAGAGGATCTGCTCAGCGTCGCTCTGACCTCCATGTGTTTCCATCAGGGTACCAGCAGGCCAACGTCGTGGTTCTGCCGAGCCGCCTGGCCGACGACTTCGAGGGCTTCTGTCTGCGTAACCCCGCCCCCCTGCCTCTCCTGTACCGCAGCCAATCAGGAGAGACGACCTGCGAGCCTCTGGCCAAGAATGCTGACATCAGGTTGGTGGAAGCCAATCACAGATGCTGCTGCTCTGTGTCCAACAGAAGACCCGCCTTCGCTCTGGTGAATGAGTTCCAGGAGGTTCTAGATCTGGTCCGGGAGGTTCTAGAGCCAGTCCGGGAGGTTCTAGATCTGGTCCGGGACAATCTAGATCTGGTCCAGCAGGTTCTGGACTCGGTCTGGGAGGTTCTGGAGATGGTCCGGGACGATCTAGAGATGGTCAGGGAGGTTCTAGATCTGGTCCAGCAGGTTCTGGACCCGGTCCGGGAGGTTCTGGAGCCGGTCCGGGAGGTTCTAGATCTGGTCCGGGACGATCTAGATCTGGTCCAGCAGGTTCTGGAGCCGGTCTGGGATGATCTAGATCTGGTCCGGGATGATCTAGATCTGGTCCAGCAGGTTCTGGACCCGGTCTGGGAGGTTCTGGAGCCGGTCTGGGAGGTTCTAGATCTGGTCCGGGACGATCTAGATCTGGTCCAGCAGGTTCTGGAGCCGGTCCGGGATGATCTAGATCTGGTCCGGGACGATCTAGATCTGGTCCAGCAGGTTCTGGACCCGGTCTGGGAGGTTCTGGAGCCGGTCTGGGAGGTTCTAGATCTGGTCCGGGACGATCTAGATCTGGTCCAGCAGGTTCTGGAGCCGGTCCGGGACGATCTAGAGCCGGTCAGGAAGGTTCTAGATCTGGTCCGGGAGGTTCTGGACCCGGTCCGGGAGGTTCTGGGGCCGGTCCGGGACGATCTAGAGCCAGTCAGGAAGGTTCTAGATCTGGTCCGGGAGGTTCTGGAGCCGGTCCGGGACGATCTAGAGCCGGTCAGGGAGGTTCTAGATCTGGTCCGGGAGGTTCTGGACCCGGTCCGGGAGGTTCTGGAGCCAGTCCGGGAGGTTCTAGATCTGGTCCGGGACGATCTAGATCTGGTCCAGCAGGTTCTGGACCCGGTCCGGGAGGTTCTGGAGCCGGTCCGGGACGATCTAGAGCCGGTCAGGGAGGTTCTAGATCTGGTCCAGCAGTTTCTGGACCCGGTCCGGGAGGTTCTGGAGCCGGTCCGGGACGATCTAGAGCCGGTTAGGGAGGTTCTAGATCTGGTCCGGGAGGTTCTAGATCCGGTCCGGGACGATCTAGAGCCGGTCCGGAAGGTTCTAGATCTGGTCCGGGAGGTTCTGGAGCCGGTCTGGGACGATCTAGAGCCGGTCCGGGAGGTTCTAGATCTGGTCCAGCAGTTTCTGGACCTGGTCCAGGACGATCTAGAGCCGGTCCGGAAGGTTCTAGATCTGGTCCGGGAGGTTCTGGAGCCGGTCCGGGAGGTTCTAGAGCCGGTCCGGGAGGTTCTAGATCTGGTCCGGGATAATCTAGATCTGGTCCAGCAGGTTCTGGACCCGGTCTGGGAGGTTCTGGAGATGGTCCGGGACGATCTAGAGATGGTCAGGGAGGTTCTAGATCTGGTCCGGGACAATCTAGAGCTGATCCAGCAGGTTCTGGACCTGGTCCGGGAGGTTCTGGAGCCGGTCCAGGACGATCTAGAGCCGGTCCGGGAGGTTCTAGATCTGGTCCGGGACGATCTAGAGCCGGTCCGGAAGGTTCTAGATCTGGTCCGGGAGGTTCTGGACCCGGTCCGGGAGGTTCTGGGGCCGGTCCGGGACGATCTAGAGCCGGTCCGGGCGGTTCTGGAGCCTCTTGTCCATTCACTGCTGCAGATACTGGGCCAGAGCTGCTCCGCCTTGCAGCCCCCACCAGAACCAGAACCTGGTCCACTCCCCTCATGGTCTCTTGTCTCTGCAGGACAGATGTCTCCAGGTTCTGCATCTACGAGGACGGTCGTCTGGTGAAGACCGTCTCCAGCCTGCTGTGCTTCAGCGACCCGTCCAGGTGGGTTACCAGAACCAAGCTGGGTTCCAGAACCAGAGCCAGGCTGGTTACCAGAACCAAGCTGGGTTCCAGAACCAGCCAACACATCCACCGCTTGCTGCTGTTAACAGGCGGTTCTGTCCGTGCAGGACCGGGTCGGAGCAGCGCCCCCCGCTGGCGGACATGGTCACCTTCTATCTGGGCTGCAGCTTCGGCTTCGAGGGCAAACTGGCGGAAGCTGGCGTTCCAGTTCGGAACGTGGAGCAAGGCCGGAACGTCAGCATGTACAGGGTAGGACTGGGATCAGGACTGGGATCAAGACTGGGATCAGGACTGGGATTGCTTCTACTCCTAACCCACCCCCTGGGAAGGGTCAAAGGTCATCTCCATCAGAACGGACTGATGGAGAGCCACTGCTGAGGGTTCTGGTTCTGCAGGTGGGGTGCACTAACGTTGCTGACCCCCCAGTGATGCTGTGTTCCAGACCGCGGTGAGCTGCGTTCCCAGCGGCGTGTTCTGCTGCCCCCTGGTGGTCACCATGCGCCCCGTCCCCGCTGGGCTCCTGGAGGCCGCCGTGGCCGCGACCCATCGGAACCCGCTGGCCCACGGCGCTCCCGTTCACATCGGAGACCCAGGTGCTGAAAGGTCCGGTTCTGGACTCGGGACCGCCTGGCTGCTGCTCATCACTGTTGGTTTGTGTGCAGCTCTGCTGGGGATTCCGGACCTGTCGGAACCGGACTACGGCGACCCGGTGGAGCTCCAGCCTGGTGATGTTCCCGTCTTCTGGGCCTGTGGCGTGACTTCTATTGAGGCCGTCCTCAGCAGCAGTGAGGGACCCGACATCCAGAACCACCCAGAACCAACCAGAACCACATGACCAGGACTGCTCTGTTTGGATCTTACAGAACCGCCTCTGGCCTTCAGTCACGCACCGGGCTGCATGTTCCTGACCGACGTCCCAGACTCTGCGTCCACGGACCCTGAGCCGGCCCCGCTCTGCTTCCAGGTGACCCACAATCCTTTGCTCTACAGCCTGGTCTCCACGGCAACGGCGGCGAAGATCCGACAGCTGGAGCGGATCATCGGGGACGACCCGGGTAAATGTCCGGTTCTGATGGAAAGGCTGGAAAATGAGACCTTCAGAGAACATCAGGTTCTGGTTGGGTTCTAGTCAGGTTCTAGTTGGGTTGTAATCAGGTTCTGGTAGAGTTCGAGACAGGTTCTGGTCGGGTTCTAGACGGGTTCTGGTCGGATTCCAGTCGGGTTCTAGATGGGTTCTGGTCGAGTTCTAGACAGGTTCTGGTCGGATCCAGTCGGTTTCTAGACGGGTTCTGGTCGAGTTCTAGACAGGTTCTGGTCAGATCCTAGTCGGGTTGTAATCAGGTTCTGGTAGAGTTCGAGACAGGTTCCGGTCGGATTCCAGTCAGGTTCTAGATGGGTTCTTGTCGAGTTCTAGACAGGTTCTGGTCGGATTCTAGTCAGATTCTGGTCGGATTCTATTCGGGTTCTGGTTTAGTTCTAGACAGGTTCTGGTAGAGTTCGAGACAGGTTGTGGTCGGGTTCTAGTCGGGTTCTGGTCGGATTCTAGTCGGGTTCTGGTCAGGTTGTAGTTGGGTTGTAATCAGGTTCTAGTAGAGTTCGAGACAGGTTCTGGTTGGGTTCTAGACGGGTTCTGGTCGAGTTCTAGACAGGTTCTGGTCGGATTCTAGTCGGGTTGTAATCAGGTTCTGGTAGAGTTCGAGACAGGTTCCGGTCGGATTCCAGTCAGGTTCTAGATGGGTTCTTGTCGAGTTCTAGACAGGTTCTGGTCGGATTCTAGTCAGATTCTGGTCGGATTCTATTCGGGTTCTGGTTTAGTTCTAGACAGGTTCTGGTAGAGTTCGAGACAGGTTGTGGTCGGGTTCTAGTCGGGTTCTGGTCGGATTCTAGTCGGGTTCTGGTCAGGTTCTAGTTGGGTTGTAATCAGGTTCTAGTAGAGTTCGAGACAGGTTCTGGTTGGGTTCTAGACGGGTTCTGGTCGAGTTCTAGACAGGTTCTGGTCGGATTCTAGTCGGGTTGTAATCAGGTTCTGGTAGAGTTCGAGACAGGTTCTGGTTGGGTTCTAGACGGGTTCTGGTCGAGTTCTAGACAGGTTCTGGTCAGATTGTAGTCAGGTTCTAGTCGGGTTCTGGTCGAGTTCTAGACAGGTTCTGGTCAGATTGTAGTCAGGTTCTAGTCGGGTTCTGGTCGGATTCTAGTCGGGTTCTGGTCAGGTTCTAGTTGGGTTGTAATCAGGTTCTAGTAGAGTTCGAGACAGGTTCTCGTTGGGTTCTAGACGGGTTCTGGTCGAGTTCTAGACAGGTTCTGGTCGGATTCTAGTCGGGTTGTAATCAGGTTCTGGTAGAGTTCGAGACAGGTTCTGGTTGGGTTCTAGACGGGTTCTGGTCGAGTTCTAGACAGGTTCTGGTCGGATTCTAGTCGGGTTGTAATCAGGTTCTGGTAGAGTTCGAGACAGGTTCTGGTTGGGTTCTAGACGGGTTCTGGTCGAGTTCTAGACAGGTTGTGGTCGGATTCCAGTCGGGTTCCGGTCGGGTTCTAGTCGGGTTCTGGTCGAGTTCTAGACAGGTTCTGGTCAGATTGTAGTCAGGTTCTAGTCGGGTTCTGGTCGAGTTCTAGACAGGTTCTGGTCAGATTCTAGTCGGGTTCTAGTCGGGTTCTGGTCGAGTTCAAGACGGGTTTTGGTCAGATTGTAGTCGGGTTCTAGTCGGGTTCTGGTCGAGTTCTAGACAGGTTCTGGTCAGATTCTAGTCGGGTTCTGGTCGAGTTCAAGACGGGTTCTGGTCAGATTGTAGTCAGGTTCTAGTCGGGTTCTGGTCGAGTTCTAGACGGGTTCCAGTCGGGTTCTACACAGGTTGTGGTCGGATTCCAGTCGGGTTCCGGTCGGGTTTTAGTCGGGTTCTGGTCGAGTTCTAGACAGGTTCTGGTCCGATTCTAGTCGGGTTCTGGTCGGGACCTCCTCAGGACCTTGTTCCTCCTGGAGGTTCTGGTGGAGCCTCGGGTCCAGTCCAGTAGCGGTTCCGGAGCTTCTGCTTCTGTCTGCAGGCCAGAGGGGGATCGCAGCTCTGTTCGTCCAGGACGAGCTTCTCCGCTGCTGCCTGGCGCTTTCCCACGCCTCCTCTGTTGCCATAGCGACCGGCTTCCCCACACACCACCTGCACAGGTGAGCCACACACCTGGTTCTGCAGAACCTTGATCCGTTTGGTGCTGTGCTCCAGAACCCAGAACCAGAACCGCTCTGAGGAGGAGCTTCAGGGAGGTCCACAACCCAGAACCCGGGCCTGCCGCAGTACAATCCCGGCCCAGTAGAATCCCTGGCCCAGTAGAATCCCCGCCCCAGTAGAACCAGATCCCGGGCCGGGGCCCAGTAGAACACGCCCTAATAGAACCCGGCCCAGCAGAACCCCGGTCCAATAGAATCCGGCCCAGTTTCCTCTTTGTCGGTCAGAACCGCACGGACCAGCGGGTCCTGGGCACTGACGTCAGTCTCCTTAGGGAACTTTGTGACAGGTTCTGTTTGGGTTCTGGTTCCGGGTCAGCCCCGCTGCAGCAGGACCTGGGTTAAGCACTTCCTGTTCGCCTCCAGCCAATCACAGCGGCACACTTCCTGTTTCCTGTTTAGTCCTCCTGATGAGACCGACGGCCCGCCTGGAGCCATCGCCATAGCAACCATGTTGCTGTCGCTAGGGAAACAGGTGACGCTGTTAACGGACAGCAGGGCGGTGGAGATGAACCGAGCGCTGGTGGACGAAGCGGTGAGGACAGGTGAGGTTCCGATCCTTGACGCCTGATTGGTCCGTGAGATTTAAAGAGACAGGCGCTCAACGTGACGTTTCCTCCGTCAGGAGTCCTCAAAGCTGCAATCCCATTGGTCACCTTCCAGGACCGAGGCCCTGACTCTGCAGTGCGCTTCCTGTGTCACCATGGAGACCCCAGCAGGCCCAGGTCTGGTGTGAGCGGGTGAGGGTAAACACCTCAGCACCTGTTCTCATGGAGCTTCTCTCTGCCTCCCGCCAGGTTCGACCACCTGGTGGCGATAGAGCGCAGCGGCCGGGCGCAGGATGGAAACTACTACAACATGAGGGGCGTGAACGTCAAACACCTGGTGGATCCCATAGATGACCTGTTCGTTGCTGCTCAGAACATCCCTGGAGTTACAACCACAGGTGAGTCACGATGTCCGCTTTTGACTGGACCGGTTCTGAACGGGCCCTGAGCTGGGCTGCACTACAGGAACGTGGCAGCAGGGGGAGCTGTGGAGCCGAGATCCTGCTGTTCCTCAGAGGTTCTGGTCCGACCGGGAACGGTTCAGGAGAACCTGAGGAGAACGGCGTGGTGCCCAGCGAGTTGTCACGTGGCTGAGTCATGCGGCCGGGTCCTCATGCGACCGGGTCCTCTGACCGGGTCACGTGGTCGGGTCCTCTGGCCGGGTCCTCTGACCGGGTCATGCGGCCGGGTCCTCACGTGGCCGGGTCCTCATGCGACCGGGTCCTCTGGCCGGGTCCTCTGACCGGGTCATGCGGCCGGGTCCTCATGCGACCGGGTCCTCTGGCCGGGTCCTCTGACCGGGTCATGCGGCCGGGTCCTCATGCGACCGGGTCACGCGGCCGGGTCCTCTGACCGGGTCACGTGGCCGGGTCCTCTGACTGGGTCCTCTGACCGGGTCACGTGGTCGGGTCCTCTGGCCGGGTCCTCTGACCGGGTCATGCGGCCGGGTCCTCACGTGGCCGGGTCCTCATGCGACCGGGTCCTCTGACCGGGTCACGTGGTCGGGTCCTCTGACCGGGTCCTCTGACCGGGTCATGCGGCCGGGTCCTCATGCGACCGGGTCACGCGGCCGGGTCCTCTGACCGGGTCACGTGGCCGGGTCCTCACGTGGCCGGGTCCTCAAGCGTCCGGGTCCTCTGACCGGGTCACGTGGTCGGGTCCTCTGGCCGGGTCCTCTGACCGGGTCCTCTGACCGGGTCATGCGGCCGGGTCCTCATGCGACCGGGTCCTCTGACCGGGTCCTCTGGCCGGGTCATGCGGCCGGGTCCTCTGACCGGGTCACGTGGTCGGGTCCTCTGGCCGGGTCCTCTGACCGGGTCATGTGGCCGGGTCCTCATGCGACCGGGTCCTCTGACCGGGTCACGTGGTCGGGTCCTCTGACCGAGTCATGTGGCCGGGTCCTCATGCGACCGGGTCCTCTGACCGGGTCCTCTGACCGGGTCCTCTGACCAGGTCCTCTGACCGGGTCACGCGGCCGGGTCCTCTGACCAGGTCCTCTGACCGGGTCACGCGGCCGGGTCCTCTGACCGGGTCACGCGGCCGGGTCCTCTGACCAGGTCCTCTGACGGGTCCTCATGCGACCGGGTCCTCTGACCGGGTCACGCGGCCGGGTCCTCTGACCGGGTCCTCTGACCGAGTCATGTGGCCGGGTCATGCGGCCGGGTCCTCTGACCGAGTCATGTGGCCGGGTCCTCATGTGGCCGGGTCCTCATGCGACCGGGTCCTCACGTGACCGGGTCCTCTGACCGGGTCCTCACGTGGCCGGGTCCTCTGACCAGGTCCTCTGACCGAGTCATGTGGCCGGGTCCTCATGCGACCGGGTCCTCTGACCGGGTCCTCTGACGGGTCCTCATGCGACCGGGTCCTCTGACCGGGTCCTCTGACGGGTCCTCATGCGACCGGGTCCTCTGACCGGGTCCTCACGTGGCTGGGTCCTCTGACCGGGTCCTCTGACCGAGTCATGTGGCCGGGTCATGCGGCCGGGTCCTCTGACCGAGTCATGTGGCCGGGTCCTCTGACCGGGTCCTCTGACCGGGTCACGCGGCCGGGTCCTCTGACCAGGTCCTCTGACGGGTCCTCATGCGACCGGGTCCTCTGACCGGGTCACGTGGTCGGGTCCTCTGGCCGGGTCCTCTGACCGGGTCATGCGGCCGGGTCCTCACGTGGCCGGGTCCTCATGCGACCGGGTCCTCTGGCCGGGTCCTCTGACCGGGTCATGCGGCCGGGTCCTCATGCGACCGGGTCACGCGGCCGGGTCCTCTGACCGGGTCACGTGGCCGGGTCCTCTGACTGGGTCCTCTGACCGGGTCACGTGGTCGGGTCCTCTGGCCGGGTCCTCTGACCGGGTCATGCGGCCGGGTCCTCACGTGGCCGGGTCCTCATGCGACCGGGTCCTCTGACCGGGTCACGTGGTCGGGTCCTCTGACCGGGTCCTCTGACCGGGTCATGCGGCCGGGTCCTCATGCGACCGGGTCACGCGGCCGGGTCCTCTGACCGGGTCACGTGGCCGGGTCCTCACGTGGCCGGGTCCTCATGCGACCGGGTCCTCTGACCGGGTCACGTGGTCGGGTCCTCTGGCCGGGTCCTCTGACCGGGTCCTCTGACCGGGTCATGCGGCCGGGTCCTCATGCGACCGGGTCCTCTGACCGGGTCCTCTGGCCGGGTCATGCGGCCGGGTCCTCTGACCGGGTCACGTGGTCGGGTCCTCTGGCCGGGTCCTCTGACCGGGTCATGCGGCCGGGTCCTCACGTGGCCGGGTCCTCATGCGACCGGGTCCTCTGGCCGGGTCCTCTGACCGGGTCATGCGGCCGGGTCCTCATGCGACCGGGTCACGCGGCCGGGTCCTCTGACCGGGTCACGTGGCCGGGTCCTCTGACTGGGTCCTCTGACCGGGTCACGTGGTCGGGTCCTCTGGCCGGGTCCTCTGACCGGGTCATGCGGCCGGGTCCTCACGTGGCCGGGTCCTCATGCGACCGGGTCCTCTGACCGGGTCACGTGGTCGGGTCCTCTGACCGGGTCCTCTGACCGGGTCATGCGGCCGGGTCCTCATGCGACCGGGTCACGCGGCCGGGTCCTCTGACCGGGTCACGTGGCCGGGTCCTCACGTGGCCGGGTCCTCATGCGACCGGGTCCTCTGACCGGGTCACGTGGTCGGGTCCTCTGGCCGGGTCCTCTGACCGGGTCCTCTGACCGGGTCATGCGGCCGGGTCCTCATGCGACCGGGTCCTCTGACCGGGTCCTCTGGCCGGGTCATGCGGCCGGGTCCTCTGACCGGGTCACGTGGTCGGGTCCTCTGGCCGGGTCCTCTGACCGGGTCATGTGGCCGGGTCCTCATGCGACCGGGTCCTCTGACCGGGTCACGTGGTCGGGTCCTCTGACCGAGTCATGTGGCCGGGTCCTCATGCGACCGGGTCCTCTGACCGGGTCCTCTGACCGGGTCCTCTGACCAGGTCCTCTGACCGGGTCACGCGGCCGGGTCCTCTGACCAGGTCCTCTGACCGGGTCACGCGGCCGGGTCCTCTGACCGGGTCACGCGGCCGGGTCCTCTGACCAGGTCCTCTGACGGGTCCTCATGCGACCGGGTCCTCTGACCGGGTCACGCGGCCGGGTCCTCTGACCGGGTCCTCTGACCGAGTCATGTGGCCGGGTCATGCGGCCGGGTCCTCTGACCGAGTCATGTGGCCGGGTCCTCATGTGGCCGGGTCCTCATGCGACCGGGTCCTCACGTGACCGGGTCCTCTGACCGGGTCCTCACGTGGCCGGGTCCTCTGACCAGGTCCTCTGACCGAGTCATGTGGCCGGGTCCTCATGCGACCGGGTCCTCTGACCGGGTCCTCTGACGGGTCCTCATGCGACCGGGTCCTCTGACCGGGTCCTCTGACGGGTCCTCATGCGACCGGGTCCTCTGACCGGGTCCTCACGTGGCTGGGTCCTCTGACCGGGTCCTCTGACCGAGTCATGTGGCCGGGTCATGCGGCCGGGTCCTCTGACCGAGTCATGTGGCCGGGTCCTCTGACCGGGTCCTCTGACCGGGTCACGCGGCCGGGTCCTCTGACCAGGTCCTCTGACGGGTCCTCATGCGACCGGGTCCTCTGACCGGGTCACGCGGCCGGGTCCTCTGACCGGGTCCTCTGACCGAGTCATGTGGCCGGGTCATGCGGCCGGGTCCTCTGACCGAGTCATGTGGCCGGGTCCTCATGTGGCCGGGTCCTCATGCGACCGGGTCCTCACGTGACCGGGTCCTCTGACCGGGTCCTCACGTGGCCGGGTCCTCTGACCAGGTCCTCTGACCGAGTCATGTGGCCGGGTCCTCATGCGACCGGGTCCTCTGACCGGGTCCTCTGACGGGTCCTCATGCGACCGGGTCCTCTGACCGGGTCCTCTGACGGGTCCTCATGCGACCGGGTCCTCTGACCGGGTCCTCACGTGGCTGGGTCCTCTGACCGGGTCCTCTGACCGAGTCATGTGGCCGGGTCCTCATGTGGCCGGGTCCTCTGACCGGGTCCTCTGACCGAGTCATGTGGCCGGGTCCTCATGCGACCGGGTCCTCTGACCGGGTCCTCTGACGGGTCCTCATGCGACCGGGTCCTCTGACCGGGTCCTCTGACGGGTCCTCATGCGACCGGGTCCTCTGACCGGGTCCTCACGTGGCTGGGTCCTCTGACCGGGTCCTCTGACCGAGTCATGTGGCCGGGTCCTCATGTGGCCGGGTCCTCTGACCGGGTCCTCTGACCGAGTCATGTGGCCGGGTCATGCGGCCGGGTCCTCTGACCGAGTCATGTGGCCGGGTCCTCATGTGGCCGGGTCCTCATGCGACCGGGTCCTCTGACCGGGTCCTCTGACGGGTCCTCATGCGACCGGGTCCTCTGACCGGGTCCTCTGACGGGTCCTCATGCGACCGGGTCCTCTGACCGGGTCCTCACGTGGCTGGGTCCTCTGACCGGGTCCTCTGACCGAGTCATGTGGCCGGGTCCTCATGTGGCCGGGTCCTCTGACCGGGTCCTCTGACCGAGTCATGTGGCCGGGTCCTCATGCGACCGGGTCCTCTGACCGGGTCCTCTGACGGGTCCTCATGCGACCGGGTCCTCTGACCGGGTCCTCTGACGGGTCCTCATGCGACCGGGTCCTCTGACCGGGTCCTCACGTGGCTGGGTCCTCTGACCGGGTCCTCTGACCGAGTCATGTGGCCGGGTCCTCATGTGGCCGGGTCCTCTGACCGGGTCCTCTGACCGAGTCATGTGGCCGGGTCATGCGGCCGGGTCCTCTGACCGAGTCATGTGGCCGGGTCCTCATGCGACCGGGTCCTCTGACCAGGTCCTCTGACGGGTCCTCATGCGACCGGGTCCTCTGACCGGGTCCTCTGACCGAGTCCCTGCAGGAATCGGAGACGGCGGGAACGAGCTGGGGATGGGAAAGCTGAAGGAGAAGGTGAAGGCGCTGATGCCTAAAGGAGACCTGGTGGCCTGCGATGTCGCTGCTGACTCGGCAGTTACTGCAGGTACGGCGCCGTCATCCATCCGTCTGTTCATCCATCGTGCAGTGTTATGATGGTTTTAATGGTTCTGTCCCGACCCGCTGCAGGCGTCTCCAACTGGGGCGGATACGCCGTGGCCTGTGGACTCTACCTGCTCCACACCTGCCCTGCTCACCAGCGCTACCTGAGGAGAGGACTGGGACTGCAGCCTCTGGCCTCCGACCTGCAGGACTGGAAAAAGAACCTGCCGTCTGTCCAGAAGGTACCACAAGGTTCTGGTGGAACCGGAACCACAGCCTGAGCTGCTAACCGGCTCCCCAGAACAAAGTAGCTCCAAATGATTCCTATGTGTTCACCAGGAGGAGCTCTTCCTGGGAACGCTGGTGCGTTTTGGAATTCGAAGTGGGAAAACTGGAAACCTGGCCATGGAGGTGGACGGCTTGACCTTTCACCCGACCCATTCTGAGATGATCAGCAGACTCCTGGAGGTGACGCTGGGCTCCACCTGCTAGCGCCGCCTCCACCCGCTCCTTTCTGGACCAGGAGGAGGAGGAGAGCTCAGCTTTCAGGAACATAAATGAATCCAGTTTTCCATCAGCTCTTAAAATGAAACTCGAAATTAAACGCGAAATGTCACAAATGTTGAAGTGAAACTGATTAAATGCTTTGCTTAAACTGAATATCGGTGTCAGAGTGTAGAAATCATTTGGAAATGGAGACTTTTTCTGAATGGAGGCTTCTTTTCACCTAACAGCAAACCATGAAAATGTGACTAAAACTGGAACTTGTATAATCGGGACAAACCCAGAAAGTACTGAGCACGACAGCTGTGGTCGAGCGGCAGCGTCGTGGGTCGACATCGGTGCTGGTCGTCTCCTTCCAGGCGCTTCCTGCCTGGAAGGAGACGACCAGCACCAGTGCATCAGTGCTGCTCTTCTTCACAGAAGGTTCTGACTCAGCTTGAGGAGATTTTTATCATAACCGCTTGTTTTTGGTTGCTGTTGCGACAAAGCAGGTTTAGTTCTGAGAGCAACGACAGGATCGCTGTGAAGGAAGCGAGAGCAGCTCTGGGGGGCTCCCCTGGGGGGGGACCTCTGGGGAGGCTTCTCTGGGGGGGGACCTCTGGAGGCTCCTCTGGGGGGCTCCCCTGGGGGGGGACCTCTGGGGGGGCTTCTCTGGGGGGGGGACCTCTGAGGGGCTCCTCTGGGGGGCTCCTCTGGGGGGAGAACCTCTGGAGGCTCCTCTGGGGGGGGACCTCTGGAGGCTCCTCTGGGGGGGGACCTCTGGAGGCTCCTCTGGGGGCTCCTCTGGGGGGAGAACCTCTGGAGGCTCCTCTGGGGGGCTCCCCTGGGGGGAGAACCTCTGGAGGCTCCTCTGGGGGGGGACCTCTGGGGGCTCCTCTGGGGGGCTCCTCTGGGGGACCTCTGGAGGCTCCTCTGGGGGGGGGACCTCTGGAGGCTCCTCTGGGGGGCTCCCCTGGGGGGGCTCCTCTGGGGGGAGAACCTCTGGAGGCTCCTCTGGGGGGGGACCTCTGGGGGCTCCTCTGGGGGGCTCCTCTGGGGGACCTCTGGAGGCTCCTCTGGGGGGGGACCTCTGGGGGCTCCTCTGGGGGGCTCCTCTGGGGGACCTCTGGGGGCTCCTCTGGGGGGAGAACCTCTGGGGGCTCCTCTGGGGGACCTCTGGGGGGGCTCCTCTGGGGGGCTCCCCTGGGGGGGCTCCTCTTGGGGGGGACCTCTGGAGGCTCCTCTGGGGGACCTCTGGGGGGGCTCCCCTGGGGGGCTCCCCAGGGGGGGCTCCTCTAGGGGGCTCCTCTGGGGGACCTCTGGAGGCTCCTCTGGGGGGCTCCTCTGGGGGGCTGTTGTGAGAGCCGAGTGTGCTCTCTGGAGGCTGGTTATTAATCTTGTGCCAAAGAGACAGGAAGTCACATTACTCCCAGGTCAAAGGTCGGGGCGTCCTAACAGAAAGCGGAGAGGCTGGATGTGAAGGAGTCGGTTCTGAAGCTGCTGCTCCGGCCCGTTTGTTCTGCCCAGGAGAGCCAGTGATGCGTTTCCTGCTGGTCTATGTGTGTTTGGACAGCAGGCGTAAATAAACCTCAGCGACAATCAGAGATCTTAACGGAAACGAAGAGCTGGAGATGATCCGCTTTCAGTCCAGAACCAGAACCGTGACTTCCTGCTGCCACGGCACAGCAAGCTCTGCCCTGGTGGCGCCACCTGCTGGACCTTCTAGGATGTCCTGAAGCACCTTCTGCCCTGCCTGGGTCGATATCCCTAACCGGTTCTGCTCCTTCTGGATGTGAAGAGATGCCGGTTCTGATCAAACGTCTGATGGAATTCATCTCCATCGTTTCACTGGAAAATCATGCAAGCAGAAGCTGCAACGTGAAAAACTCCGCTTGCTGACATTAAACAGCGAAGCAACGTCTCCAGCCCCCGGAGCTGAAATATCCCGCCTGGACCAGAGGCGCGGTCTACCTGGACAGGTGGCTCTTACCTGAGGGACAGCAGTTGACCCACCAGTCGTGTTCTTGGAATGTAGGAGGAGGAGTACCTGGTGAGAACCTTGCCATGGACAGGGAGAACACTGAAGACTCAGAATGCTGAAGGTTGTTCAAACTTCTGCAACCAGTTTATTGTAGCTTCTGATATTTTCCAGTAACAGCATGATTTGGGAGAATAAACACATATTTCATTTTCAGATCACACATCATAAACCTGAGGGAGGATCACTGAGGACACGCCTCCTGTTGTTGCTAGGAGACAGAGATCATGGTGAACATCTGAAACGTCAGTCCCACCACAGACTGAACTTTATCCTGCTGAGACATTTTCCCATCATGCAGCTGATTCTGTCCGGCGTGGAAAACATGTGGGCCGGTGCCATGCAACCTGTCAGAACCCCAGCAGAGACCCGTTCCTGCTGGTTCTGGTGGTCAGCGCTGACAGAGCAGGGTTGATGAAGGATTTCTGGACCAACACAGTCCTCTTTACCTCCTTCTTCTGGTTCCTGTATTTGCGATGATTTTATGGTCAGACAGCAAAGATCCCAGACAAACTCCCACGAGACTGTTTTTATCCTCATCCTTCAGACGTTGCAGATTCAGAGAAGGGTTGACCTGCAACCCGTCTGCTGCTGAACGGCACCAAGCTCTGGTGAAAGGTTCTGATGGGTTCCGGGTTGCGCCAGATGTCAGCACATTTACCCCCAGGAGGAACAAGCACAGGAAGCTGCAGCTCCCCATCAGACGTTCCCACCACCATGGGATCCTGATGGTAGAACTGCAACGGTCTTCAAGGGCCAGCGTAAACCCGGTTCTACTCAGATAAACCCAGAACTCATGGTTCTCCTGCTCAGCTTTGACCTTTGACCTGTGAGACTTTAGCTCAGTGACCCAGATCGAGTGCAGCTGCTGGTTTCTCTCTGCAGCTCTAACTGGACTTGTTCTGATACTCAGAACCAGAAAAGTCCAGTTCTAGATTCAAGCTGTGGAAAAGTTTTCACCCCGACAGATTGTTTTCTCACTTAAAGGTTTCTGCCGTCGATTGTTTTCAGCTCAGAAAATCTTGAACCGAAGAGCAGCAACTAAAACTGTGAGCTTATACCAAGTTATGATCCCAGTTTGCGCCCAGTTACCCTCTGGTTGAACGTTTGGGAGGAAGAGGAGCACTACATGACATCAGTAGGTAAAAACTGCGCTAAGCTAGCTGCTAACACTCCACTAAGTTATTATTCAGTCCGTTTAGAATAAATGAAGGACAATGATCATTCTGTACCCGTTGTGTTACAACTGTCGTCCTCCAGGTCAGAGTTCAGGCCCCGTTTCCATGGAGACGGTTTTCAGTGAAACCAACGCTGCTTTCATGTTTCCGTGTGGCCATGCTAGCCGCGTAGTTTCTGAAACGATGACATCGTATCTCCATCTCACTGCATGACACTCACTTTCACAAACAAACATGGCGGCGTTCAGTGCTGTTCGCTGGTTTTTGCGTCGTTCTGTGGCAGAGCGACAGCACCACCGTCTGGCCCGGCAGACTTACTACAGCGCTTTCTGTGGTGCCGCATCCTGTGGAGTGGACACACATTTTTTCTGAATCGTTTCGAAAGATTTACTGTTTGTCTCCGTGTTGACGGGGCCTGAGTGGAACTTTGGAGAAACACCCCTAGCTCTCCGCAGGTAGCGCACGGCTGCAGGGTTTGTTCTGAGCACGATCGGGCAGATAACAGAAAAAAAGCAATGGCGGACAGCATTGTGCTCAAAGTTCAGATTAAAACAATATAGATGAGCCCTTGGTTCATCTGAGATGGGCTAATGTCTTCTAAATGAGCTGGAAGCTAAGGGGCAAAACAGCTTGCACGTTTCAACGACATACTAAAAGCACAGCGCCATCTAGTGCCGTGGCATGACATCTACAGCGGACTCAAGGTGTCTTAGCGGTCTGGTCCAAACGTGGAACTTTTCCCCGATCAACTTCTGGAAGTACCGTCAGTTTCCAGGCAGCGGTGTGGTGTAAACACCACGGCTACTCCAGGAGGCCCCATGCTGTTTGTTTACATTAGCGTGTTGATAAAATGACCAGTTATTAATAAAGTCTCTAAATGTAAAGACAACACATGTATGAATTTCCCTCCTAAACTCTCAGCTCACAGAATAACTTTACAACAAATGGCCTTCCCGAAGCTCTGAACTGAACCCTGCTAGTCATTTGAGGACCATGGTCCGGACCATGGCCCAGATCTTGGTCCAGATCCAGATCTTGATAGTGATCAAGATCCAGATACTGAACCCTGATCCAGGAAACAAACCAGTTTAGATGAGCTCTACCAGTTCTGGCAACAGAACTGCTCCAATGTCCAGAACCGTTTGGACGGGTGGATTCTAGAGTCAGTCCACCCTGGAGAAAGCACAGGTCAAAGGTCAAAGTGATCCAATTAAAGTTTATCCCTCAGCTGTTCGCATGAAACCTTGCTTCGCTGAGACAGGAAATGATGCAGGAAGGAAGTAACCAGCATCATCTCTGGTGGTTTCCTGTTCATTATTCAGAGTTTAGCTTCCTCTGAGCTCAACATTTATGACCTTTTTCCAGCACGATCTCCTCACTTCCTGTTTCAATCTCATGTAACCAGGTGGCTCATCACACCTGGAATAACACCGTAAACACCGCTGGAGCGTCCGCAGCCTCCATGTTTCAGCTGCACTTCCTGTCACTTTCCTCAGCGATGCCACCGCTGTTCCCATGTCCACAGCTGTCCCCGGACTGGGACTTGTTTTGGACAGTTAGGGGGATAATGGTTTTGTCTTCAGTCTGGGTGACTGGACTGCTGTTCCTGCCGTCTGTTGTGGCGTTGTTGTTGTTCCTGCAGGTGTGGGTCAACAGCGTCACGGTCGGGTGGCCGTTGTTCTCGTCGGTGGCCACCTCGTGGGAGTCGTTGGCCGGATTGATGGGACTGGCGTTGCCTCGGCGACGGCAGCAGCAGACGATCCTGACGACCGGTTTGACCAGGGCCCTGTAGAGACCCTGACGGGCGCTCTCGCTGACGAAGCAGTAGAGCACTGGGTCAGCAACGCAGTTCAGGGTGGTCAGCAGCAGCGACAGGTGGTAGTAGTTAAAGATTCCTGGAAAAATCAGAACCGGAGGTAAAAACATTTCCACCAGTGATCACCTGTTCCTTTAAAGGAAACACACCTGAGATGAAGCTGCAGTCCCGCTCATACAGCGTCCGCACCAGCAGGAAGACGTGGTATGGAGAGAAGCAGACCAGGAAGATGAGGATGGTGCTGGTGACCAGCTGCCTGATCCTGGTCTTCTGATCCGGTTGAGTCCCCGTGCTTCGACTCACTGCGCGAAGGACATACAGGTAGCTGAACTGCAGCAGGAAACATCAGGAACAGTGGAGCGTTAGATCACGGAAAACTGGGATCCCATTTTCCTTTACAGCTGAACCTGCAACTAAAACCAAGAAGAAAGGTTAGCTTCTTAAACTTTTCTTTCCCTGATACTCTTTCCCTTTCAAAGGTCCACTATATGGACCCAGACAACCACCGGGTGGCGCACAAGAGCAGCAGATTTTTGTTCACAATATAAAGGGAAAACTTGGAATATCACAGCTGATGCAGCATTTCTACACAAGGTTGATTCTCAGTCAACAACCAGAGGAACCTGAGCTGGTGGCAGTCTGAGTTGCTCCATAATACTATAGTGCTCCCTCTAGTGGTGGAACGAAGAAAAAGGGCTACGTTCACACAGCAGCTAAATGCGACCCATATCCGATTTTTTTGGCCCTTATGCGACCTATATGAGTTTTTCATGGCAGTCTGAATGCGGCCCAAATCCGATCTTTTCAGCCCAGCAAGTCCGATCTGTCCTGCTTCCACGTGTGGAACTGAACGTATCCGACAGTTTCCAGAGCGTCTGCAGTCTGAACGGTCGTGTCGCATTTTATCCGACTTTTCTGTCGTTGGCGTGAGCCATGTGTCATAATTCTGCTCCAGAAGAAGCCGGACGGTAAATCTGGACGTGGACAACGGCTGAAAATGCTAACATGAGTCGGCGGAGCCTCCCATCCCGGTCCCAGCGCTCCCAGTCCGACTCCACATCCAGACGGGTTCTCTCCAGCAGCTGCAGGCGATGCTCCGCTAAAGGCCGCTGCCGTTGGTTCTTCTTCCTGCTGCTCAGCTTCCTGCGTCTGGTTCTGATCCGGTGGCGGTGCTGTCGGCTCTTGGCAGCTTCAGGATCCGTCCAGAGACGGCGGCGGCCATTATTGCTGCTGGGGGGGGGGGGCTACGGTCTTCTTCTGGGTCGCTTTAACCCGTCACTCAGAGGTCTGACTGCGGTCGGGTCTAATCAGCAGCAGGAACGACCAGGCAGGAAAGATCGGATTCCAGCAGGACATCGGATTGGAGCATCAAGACCTGCTGTGGGAAGGCAGCGTTGACAACTAACGTTGGTTCAGTGGTCATGAATCTGGGTGGAGGGCCACTGTGACGACCTTATAGCGACAGCGCTCTGACATTTCTGGTCTTTAGAATGAAAATGTAAACTAGAACCTTCCTAAAACATTTGATCAAGTTTAGTGTTTCTCGGAGCAGAGGGCGGCGGGTAAAACGGTTGTCTTACTGAGAGGATGGCCAACGGGAACAGGAAGCCGATGATGAAGCGGTAGAAGTTGATGGAATATTCCCACGGCTGCATAGGGTAGTGCTCGAAGCACACAGACTTGTTGGTCTGGTCTCTGCTCACCTCTTTATGGTGAAAGAAAACCACACCTACTGCTATCTCTTTCATCCAGATGATGGCGCTGACGGTCCACGCTGCAGTCATCGAGCGGAGAAAGGTAAACCTGGAGACAGGAACGCAGAAACGTTTTCCATGTGTTGGGTTGAAGCTCCTGGTCTGACGTTTTTCAGTCAAATTTACCTGAGAGGATGGACTACAGCCAGGTAGCGATCCAGACTGATGCAGCACAGAAAGCCAACGCTAATGTAGATGTTTTCATAGAGAAGGAAACCACAAAGCTGACACAACCACTCCCTGTGCTGCCAATCGTCGTCCTGAAAGAAGAAAACAACCGGACTGTAGATTGACAAGACAAGTCATAAAACAAGCGGTCTTTCTTCACTTTAGTTGTTTTAGCTTCAGAAGAACTCTTTACAACCAATTACCTGGAAGATGTACTGCAGCCAGAGCGGTAGAGACGCCAGGTACAGCAGGTCCGACACAGTGAGGTTAATCAGGTAGACTCCCAGCTCGTTCCTCTGCTTCAGCTGCAGAGCAGCATGGTACAGGGAGTACAGGTTGGAGGGAACACCCATCTAAAATCAAGCACAGTCATTTCATATTAAGTGTTCTGATTATAACGGACCCCCAGTGTTTGGTTCCACACAGTACAACAAAAGATGTAAAGGTATTCTCCAGCAGGCAAGAACCATGGTGCACTGACAGACCTTCCTTCCACACCTTAGACCAGCTTCCTGTCGCCAGCTGAACCCACCCACTGTCTCTACTTGCTCTAAGCTTGGACCACTGCTGTGACTTAATCATTGGCTAGTGCTCAAGAACTGTTTCCTTTACAGTTGTAGCATCTGCTCATGTCTACTGAGATGTTGAGCTGCGAATAGGGGGGGTTCGCTGTACTATGATTGGGCGACAAGTCAGAATACTACAATAATTAGCTGTGGGTGTTAGCACGCTAGTGTTAGCGTGATATTAGCATGCTCTGCTCTGTTAGCTCCTGCTAGTAGCAGCTGACAGCTAGCAAACAAAAGTTAGCATGGGAGCAAGGCTACTTGCTAATATTAACAATAGCATGCTAACATTATTGTTATGATGATCAGCTAACTAAAGTGCAGTGCATCATGGGCTATTTTGATAGACGTTGTCTCCAGCCTTGTGAATCAGCCGTAGTTTAGGCTGCCCTGCAGGCAGTTTCTAGTCGTAGAAACTAGAAATTTCCCACCGGGCAGCCTAAACTATGACGCTAGGCTGTTTCAACTAGTCTGAAACATAGCTCTGGATGTTAGCATGCAAACATTAGGAGCATTAGCAGCCTAACTTAACATTTAGCTGAAGAGCACCATGGTCTACTTCTGTAGTGCAGAAGGTTTGTCCAGCTCTGAGCCATGAGACGTTTTCTGGTTGGTTGAGGGGTTCGCTTCGTCACCAGGATGTTCCTGCCGACCCAGACACCACCTGGATGTGGTTGCATGAACTTAAAGCCTGACACAAGGTGGGCCAGATGAACTTAGAATGTCATTCAAATATTTTGTGGTACTATTGTAAAAACAATAAAAATTATGATGAAAAAAACTATTACTTCTTTTTTAGGTGACCGCATGGCTGCGGCTTCAGGGCTACAACCGCACGGCTGGGGCTGCGCAGCTGAGGCTGCAGGGCTGCGACCGCATAGCTGAGGCCGCACGGCTGCGGCTGCAACCGCATGGCGGAGCATTCATAGCGCCACAAACACCAACACTGTTCTTGAAAAACATTCGCATTTGAAACAGGCCTCTCCAGGACGCCACTTACTGACAGAGCTGTGATTTACGTCACTAAGCTGCACAGTAACTGCCTTTAGTCATTTTTTCTAATTTCTGATATTTATTGATGATCTTGATGAACAGTGGAGAAAATGGTAAAAATAACATTTTCAATAATTCTGTCTGTTTTGTTTATGATTGAACATTATTTTAAATGTTTCGAGACAACGATAAATCAAAATTCTTATTGTGATAAAAAGTTTTTCACAAACACGATAAACGACACGATAAATGGCCACCCCCAGCCTGACAGTTTTACACCCCATAATAATCTTTGAGTTTTCTGGAGGTCCTTGAATGGTCTGAGCCCAAACTGTACCAGAACCCTCCAGGTTCCCCCAGGAGCTCCGAACATCTGCAGGGTCGAGGTGAGTGGGCGGCACGGCAGCATCACCAACTGACGCAAACAGAACGCCTTGTGGTGAGGCGCCGTTTCCACTGCCGATATCAGTGATGCAAAGCCTCTGCTGACTGGTTCCTCAGGCGTCACTGGCGCAACAACAGTTTCTAAGAGGAAGCTGCTCTTCTGGAACCCTCTCGGTCTGAACCAGCAGCCTTTCTACATGAATGAAGCCTTCAGCAGCTGATGTTCGAAAACCACTCACCACCAACACCAGGATGTAGACACAGGAGAAGATGTACTGGTGGATTTCATGGCTGATGGTGCAGTTTATCATGTTGTCTTCCAACATGGCCGCCATTCAGACTGCTTCGACCAGAACCTTCTGATAACCGTGATCCTCCTGCAGGACGGAGAAGTCCAGCTCCGTCTGCTCTCTGTGGAGGACAGCTAGGATTACAACAGAGCTGGTGGTTTCTGAGATGAGGTGATGATGTTCCAGCAGATCGCTCCCAACAGGTCAGAGCTGATGATGAAGCTGGGCGGAGCTAAACCGGCAGAATCCTGGAAGAGACCCTGCTGGAGAAGACCTGACCTCCCAGCAGGACGACCAGCCTAAGCATACAGCCAGAGATATTATGGGAGGGTTCAGATCAGAGCAGATTCATCTGTTAGAATGGCCTAGTCAAAGTCCAGACCTGAATCCAACTGAGAATCTGTGGCAGGACTTGAAAGAATCTACATCCAACCTGACTGAGCTGGAGATGTTTCAGTCTGGAGACGTTCAGAGCTGCTGCAGATGAACCCAGACGTCCTGCAGCGGGGGGAGATAAACACACACCACACTTTTCAGATCTGTTTCCTTTTCCTCCCACGGTTCTGCTCTATTCTGGTGTCTCACACCAACCCTGCCGCTAACCACAATTCTCCTCATCCGTCACTCGGTGATGCATCCGATTAAAAATGTCGCATTCTGCATGTTTCACTGAACCGCTTCAGCCTTTTTTACATCAGAAACACTTGAAAAGATGCAAATGATCAAATAATTCATTTCCTTTTTTTAAATCAGAAAATCACCATCTTCTTGCCTAAAATGCAACACCAGCATTGCTTCAGAGGTGGACTGATCTGCAGGTAAAGAAATCCAGCATGTGAAAAGCGCAGCCTTCCTGCGGCCCGAACGTCCGCACTGATCTGACCTGATCAGTTTGTCAGACGAACAGCTGGACAGAAACAGGTGATCGACAGCAGATTCATGTCCAGGATGTGAAGCAGGAGCTGCCTCTGGAGGAGTTCTGGTGGAACGCACTCGCAGCCGGGGAGGCTTTCATCAGAAACGCTGGCACTTATTGTCCAGCTCGGTCTGCGCTGAGCTCGGTCTGCGCTCAGCTCGGTCTGCGCTGAGCTCGGTCTGCGTTGCTGCTCGGTCTGCGTTGCTGCTCAGTCTGCGCTGCGTTCGGTCTGCGCTGAGCTCGGTCTGCGTTGCTGCTCAGTCTGCGCTGCGTTCGGTCTGCGCTGAGCTCGGTCTGCGTTGCTGCTCGGTCTGCGCTCAGCTCGGTCTGCGCTGCTGCTCGGTCTGCGCTGAGCTCGGTCTGCGTTGCTGCTCGGTCTGCGCTCAGCTCGGTCTGCGCTGAGCTCGGTCTGCGCTCAGCTTGGTCTGCGTTGCTGCTCAGTCTGCGCTGAGCTCGGTCTGCGCTCAGCTCGGTCTGCGTTGCTGCTCGGTCTGCGCTCAGCTCGGTCTGCGCTGCTGCTCGGTCTGCGCTGAGCTCGGTCTGCGTTGCTGCTCGGTCTGCGCTCAGCTCGGTCTGCGCTGAGCTCGGTCTGCGCTCAGCTTGGTCTGCGTTGCTGCTCAGTCTGCGCTGAGCTCGGTCTGCGCTCAGCTCGGTCTGCGTTGCTGCTCAGTCTGCGCTGCTGCTCGGTCTGCGCTGAGCTCGGTCTGCGTTGCTGCTCGGTCTGCGCTCAGCTCGGTCTGCGCTGAGCTCGGTCTGCGCTCAGCTCGGTCTGCGTTGCTGCTCAGTCTGCGCTCAGCTCGGTCTGCGCTGCTGCTCGGTCTGCGCTCAGCTCGGTCTGCGCTGAGCTCGGTCTGCGCTCAGCTCGGTCTGCGCTGAGCTCGGTCTGCGCTCAGCTCGGTCTGCGTTGCTGCTCAGTCTGCGCTCAGCTCGGTCTGCGCTGCTGCTCGGTCTGCGCTGAGCTCGGTCTGCACTCAGCTCGGTCTGCGTTGCTGCTCGGTCTGCGCTCAGCTCGGTCTGCGCTGCTGCTCGGTCTGCGCTCAGCTCGGTCTGCGCTGCTGCTCGGTCTGCGCTCAGCTCGGTCTGCGCTGCTGCTCGCGGCCAGTAAACCAGGGAGCTGCCAGTGACCCGCAGTTTCAGAGGCTGCTGCATCACTGGGAGAACATGCTTGAGCCCATCAGAACCATCTGAACCCTGCAGAACCATCTGAACCCTCCAGAACCAACTGGACCCCGCAGAACCATCTGAACCCTCCAGAACCTACTGGACCCTCCAGAACCTACTGGACCAGAACCACCTGGATGCTTTCTTCCTCTCTTCTGTCTAGACTGGAGGAGAAAATGAGGAACCAGGAGGAAGTTTAGTTTCTCTGAGTCCTGATGAGCGGTTCTGGATCTCTAACTGGACTTTGTTCTGGGCGGAACCGGGAGCTCCCCCCTGACAGAAACCTCCGCATGGAGCCGAAAACGCCACATCACCATGGCAACATGTCCCTACCGTCGGCCGGCGGCTTCTCGTCCCGGGATGAATCCGAGGGTCTTCCCGACACCAGGCGAGGAGCTGCTTCCCGGCTGGTTCCGCTCCGGCGGGCTGCGGCAAACTGACAGCGCGGCGCGCGCACGCTGTGACACTCGCGTCTCCGCCGCAGAAGGCGCGTGCGCATCGAGAGTCAGGACGTCAGCAACACGTGAGGAAGCGCGCTGCAGAAAGTTTTAGTCCCTCAGGTCAGTACGGGAGCCCCGAAGGGCCAGGTCTGAGGACAGGGGGTGTGAATACTTTTTCGCCTGGAGGTCGGCTGGTTTGGAGAGATTCATCAAGTCTCTGGAGGTCCGTCATCACTGGGTTCAGTGACCTCCAGGAGCTCCACCAGAACCACCAGAACCCCTGATCCAGAACCTGCCTCAGGTTCTGACCCAAAGACGCAGTGGAGACGAAGGTCCAGCAGAGACGGGACTTCCTGCTGAGGACGTCCAACCTTCCATCTGGAGAACCTCAGCTCCTCCACACCGAGCAGAACCAAGGTCCAGTTCCCTGCTGGTCTTCACACCCAGAACCTTTGTTGGATCCTAAGGTCAGCTCGGTACCAGCAGAACTCTGGAGGGGGTGAAAACTTTCCTGCAGGTCCAGCTGTTCCTTCGCTGAGGTTCTGGTGAGGAGCTGCTGTGCCCAGAACCTTCAGCTGGGTTCTGACTGAACAGCTAGTGGATCTGGTTCTGGTTTGATGCTAAACAGCTGCTGTCAGCCAGAACCGGTTCCAGTCGCTCTCCTGTGTGGGTCGGTACCAGACCGGACCCTGGAGGTTCTGTAGAACTATCTGGATCTGAGCCCGGTCCAAAATGGTTCCCTCTGAGCCCAGAACCTTCCTTCTACAGAACGGAACCGATCCGGTAAGGTGTTCTGACCGAGGTTCTGGTGATTCGGACCTTCATCAGAGGCCTCCTCTCTTCTGGGCTGACTTACAGAGAGGGCCGTTGGTGAAAGGATCGCCTGATGGAAGGAAAGGAGTCCTGGTTGGTTCTGGACCAAGACGTTTGGGTCAGAACCAGAAGGTGCCCCTGGTGCCGTCTGGGTTCCCAGCAGGAGGTTCTGAGATGTTGGGTCCAGATGGAGAGGATTTCCGGAACCAGATGTTTACAATCCTGCCCTTTGGATCAGGAAGTTCTGCAGGGGTTCTGGCGGTTCTGGTGATCCAGTCACAGGACATCTTTCTACTGCAGCTGGAACCCATCAGAACCTCCCAGAAAACCCAAACCCAGAACTGAAATCAGCAGCAGACACAGTTTAGGTTTAGAGACCTTTATTTCTACAAAGCCCTGCAGAACCAGAACCACAGGTCCATTTTCAGAACCAGAACTGCGGGTCCGTTTTCAGCAGTAATCACATCACAGCAGACAGCGACAGTAGAAAGTGACAGCAGCAGCTAGAAAGGAACCCTCTGCCGAGAGGACCAGAGACGGGTTCTAACAGCAGCAGAACCACAGGAGAACCTCTGGGTCCGTCCCGGTTCTGGTTCCGGTATTTACAGAAATCTAAAAATGTACAAAAGTTACAGCAAAATAATTTACATGTTGCATAAAAATGAGTCCAGAACCAGCAGAACCGGTCCGGTTCAGTGTTTCTTCATCATCATCATCATCATCTTCAATGTCAGTTAAAGGAAAACCAGCTGAACAGAACCAGAACACTCCAGGTTCTGGACTCTCCTCCAGAAACAAGCCTTAAAACACGGAACCGGGTCAGAATTAAAGTTCTGTTCAGGGCGAATGTGCAGCAGATGGATGGAGGTTCTGAGCTGAAACGTTCCAGAACCAGAACCTCTGGTTTCTGAAGCTGGTTCTGTTAGTATCTGATCTGGATGCTGATCGGACCGACCCGGAGGAGCCGGAGCTGGAATACCGCCAATATCGATGGAGACAGGAAGTCACCGCATGGAGACAGGAAGTCCAATTAAAACTGAGATCAGAACCTTCTACTGGTCTCACACGGAGAGGAGATCCAACCAGTTAAACAGAACCTCCAGGTCCAGTTTCTCCAGAACCATCCAGAGCTGAAATCAACTGGGAGTGACAGAGTGGGCGTGTCCTCTGCTCCCTGATTGGTCAGGAACCAGGAAGTCCTCCAGCAGAAGGAGACAGAAACTCCTCCGACTGGATGGAGAACCTGGTTCGATCCAGAAGGTTCTGAAGATGGTTCTGTTTCTAGGGGTTTCTTCAGGAAGGTCGTTCCATGGGTCGGAACCGGATCCTGTTCTGATGACACCAGAACCACAGCTGTGTCTGAGCCGGGCCTGCTGCAGCAGCTCTCAGCCCAAACACAGCGGTGGTTTTGGGTCGGGCCCAGCGGTTCTGCTTCCCGCAAAGAGCGTTGCATTCTGGGAGCTAAAGGCTGTAATTTACTAGGAGCTTCCTGTTTATCCATCCCAGAATACTCCCTCCAGGACCCGCTTCAGCAGAACCGCCCAGGCCCGCTTCCCGGTTCTGGTTGCTCCTGCTGCTGTAATCTGGTGTGAGAGCGGAGATGTTTCTGGAGCTGAGCAGAACCGGTCAGAACCTTCGGTCCGGTCCGTCGGAGGCCCGTGTTTAACAGCAGAACCGGTCAGAACCTTCGGAGCGGTCCGTCGGAGGCCCGTGTTTAACAGCAGAACCGGTCAGAACCTTCGGAGCGGTCCGTCGGAGGCCCGTGTTTAACAGCAGAACCGGTCAGAACCTTCGGAGCGGTCCGTCGGAGGCCCGTGTTTAACAGCAGAACCGGTCAGAACCCTCGGTCCGGTCCGTCGGAGGCCCGTGTTTAACAGCAGAACCGGTCAGAACCCTCGGTCCGGTCCGTCGGAGGCCCGTGTTTCTGAGTGAGTCCGGTTCTGTCCCGGCCGCGCTCACACGCAGCCGTACTCGTACCAGACCGTCTGCGGGTCGTTGTTCGGGTCCGGAGAGGCCGGCGTGCTCTTGGGACGCTCCGAGGAGCCGTCCTTGTTGGAGTGGCCGGAGTCTCCGGGTCGGCCCTCCCTCGGGACGCCGCCTCCCTCCGAGGCGTCGTCGGGCTGCGCGGCCCTGACGGGGGTCACCATGGCAACCTCTCCTCGGTGGCTCCGCCCCCGGTCCTGCTCCGTGGAGTGGTGGACGGTCGGACTCGGGAAGTCCGGAGCGGCGAAACGAGCCGACAGGGGGCGCTCACGGTTGGCAGCCCCTCCTCCTTGGCGACGGGCCACCCCGTCTACTTCGTTTCCACGGTAACCGTCTGGTCCCTGGGAGCGCAGCAGGTCGGCAGAAGCCAGGCTGAAGGCTCTGCTCAGCGATTGGCCGGCTCTCTGGGCGACCGTTTGGCTCGAGGTCGGCGATTGGCCGACTGGCTGTCGAGGGGAGGGCTTCACGCTCTGACCAGGCCTTGGATTGGTCGAGTGGATGGTAGGTGAGACATAGCTGGTGGGGGTCACCTGATCCCTGGCAGACGGAGCTGAGGGGGCGGGGCTTCTGGTGAAGTAGTCGTGCATCAACTCGTCGGTGCCTCCTGTGGACAGCTGGGGAATCACAAGCAGATCATGAATTATAATCCATACTTGATGTTTAATAAACCATTTACTTTGATAAAAAAACAAACTACTGATTTGATAACTTTTATGATTTATTGATAACTTTGCTTTATGAATTATTTACTGAAAGCCATGCCGCCCTGGGCCTCCTGCCGCTCCTCCCGCCGAGGAGAAGCGAAGGAGGGCTGCCTTTCTCAAGGCTGCGGCTGAGAGGCGTTCACCGGGGCAGAGAGCTGTCCTTCGGGGGATTACTTCGATGCGGGAATCGGACGGTTCTGCCGGCAGCAGCCCAGTTGCTGCCTCCCAGCTGGGGAGAGAGGTGGCTGAGCAGAAGCGCCGTCAGCCCGCGTCTCCCGACAGCAGCGACCACCAAGCTCCCAGCTGTTGGCGCTCTCCTCCTCGAGCTGCCGAGCTTAATTCAGGAGGCTGCTGGCGCCAAGACACTTTCTGTCCCCCGGCCCTCCCCGCTCGCCGGGCAGACCCGATCTGGCCTCAAGTTTCCCGCCGTGATGGCGTACCTGCCCCAGGTTGACCCGCTGATCACCAGCTTCTCTGACCGAGCCCGTCAGCGCGCCTTCAGGCAGCTGCAGCAGAACAGCACCGCGCTGCTGGCTTTCGGGGAGGGTGGAAGCAGCTAACCTGGCAGAGGAACTGACGAGTTCTCTCTGCAAGGCTGCTGATGCCGCCCTCAGTTTGTGCGCCACCGCAGCAGCCTGTTCTCCCCGCATGGCTGCCTGGTCCACATTGATCCAGAGAGCCGCCTGGCTCTGTCTCTCGCCGTCGATGCCCATCACCACAGACCTCTGTTTGGGGCCAGTTTCCAGACCATCCTGCAGAAGTCGCAGAGGACCCAGGAAGTCTCGGAGACATACCTGTCAAGTTTTGGTTTTAAAGATAAGAGAAATTTTCCACCGTCCCACCAGCACAACCAAGGTTCAGTGTCCCTTACACTTTAAGACGGGTTTACAAGAAATCTAAAATAACTACCCGTCAACCGCTTACAAACTACAATTACGTGATCAGAATCTGATAGGCCTGCCTGTGTTGACACTGAAACCCTATGCCCCATCCTGCTCCTCTTTAGAAAACTAAATTCGCCGTCCCATTTTACAACATATTTACATGAAGTCTTAACCTTTCTGGCAGGAACGGCTTCCCTCTCGTTACCTGCGTCCATCTCTGATGTGGGGTTCCGGGGTTGTTCCCGCTGTCGGCACTAACCTCGCAAGAACCGCCACAGGCTGCTGCAGGTGACACTTCACTTTGGAAAGGCTGTTTGTTTGTTTTAATTATAATATAATACAGGAAATTTACGGGAAAATGCTAATATGACGGTGGGAAAGGGGGTAAAATACGGTGGTTTCCCGGCCAAAACGGGAGACTTGACAGGCATGGTCATTTAGTGCGGCTTCAGCCTGATTTCCGCTCCTCCCACTTCTCCGGCCGCTGGAGGGACCGCCGTGGCCAACCAGCAGAGGCACCCCACAGCACCGTGCGTGAACGCGGACATGTTCCCTGGACAGGCGGCTGCAAGGCTTAGCTGCAGTTTGTAGATCACCCCCCATCGCCGCTCACAGGGATCGTAGAGACCGTCCTGCCGTCTCCAGTCAGAGCTGCACGAACTGCTGGTGAAAAACGTCATTTCCAGGGTTCCCCACGGAGAAAAACTGGGGTTTTATTCCCGCTATTTTCTGGTTCCGAAGAAAACTGGAGGAATGAGACCCGGTCTCGATCCGTCCCTCTTCAACAAATCGATTATGAAGAGACATTTCCGCACGCTGACAATCAGACGGGTGCTGGAGAACGTTCACCAGAACGATTCGCCTCCATAGAGCCGAGGGACGCATACTTTCACGTCCCCATCAACACGAAGCACAGCAGAGATCTGCGCTTCTCCTGCCAGGGAACCCGGTGTCAGTACAGGCCTGCACCGCGTGGCTCGCAGCGTCTGATGGTGCGATAACCGCGGGACTTCCTGTCCAGCGCCGCTCGCACCAGCTGCCCTGGGCTGGATCCTGCAGTCCCGCAGCGCAAGGCGGGGAGCACGGCAGCCTCCGGGTCACCTGCGTGACGTGTCCACCTTCCCAGAGACTCTTTCTGTTGTCAGGCTTCTGGCAGAACGATCCGTCGTTGCGCTTTATTATTGGCCCAGGCCTGCATGCAGCCATGGGGTGAAACAACGATCTCAGTCCTTCTCTGACCACAGATTATTTGTCCTCTCTGGTGTTCTGCTGTGCAGAACTTTTGGACCGTATATACGTCCGAGTTGTTGACCTGCTCTGTTCATCGCTACAGGTCGTAGCCTTCGCTGTGCCGACACACAGCAGCAGGCCTGTTATCCCAGCCTGACCGCAGATCACGCTCCTCTCGGGCCTAATGTCGCGCAGGAGGCCAGGAGTGCGTAACGGCGCATTCACAGGGCTGAGTTTGGGTTAGGCAGGTGCCAGCAGATGCTTCATCTGGTCTGGATGGACCCAGTGAGGCATATACTACATCCTGCTCAGCGATAGCCTTAAAGGGCGAAGCTCTGCTTATAGAATCTGGGGTCACAATACGCACCCAGCGATTTCCTGATCGCGTTGCTTTAATTGCTGATTTCCTGATAGCTGCTTCACAGCCATTGGCTGGCAGCCTTGCTAGCTCCTGGGGCCCTACCGGCCTGGGGAGACCCCTCACCAGCGGGGGAGACAGCAGGTTGCTCTCCTCCAGGAACTGCTCCAGCGTCACCATCTCGCTTCCTGGAGAGCCTGGGCGTGGCTTAGTCCTGACTCCGCCTCCTCGCTGTGGTTGGGCCCTCTGGGGGGCGTGGTCATATGGGAGTGTGGAGCTCCGTGACAGGCTCTGCTGTGATTGGTTGAGGCCTGTGACGTCATCACTGGAGAGGCTGGCTGAGCGCATAGGCCGATCTGAAGCATCTGAGGCAAGGAGAGAGAACAGATTCTGTTACTGGCTTACTGGTTCTGTTACTGGTTCTGCTACTGGTTCTTTTACTGAGTTACTGGTTTTGTTACTGGTTTTGAAACTGGGTTACTGGGGTACTGTTTCTGTTACTGGTCTGGGTCAACAGTTCTGGTCTGGTCCGGTGGTTCTGGTAGTACCACGACTAGCACATACCTCTACATGTGACGGGGGAGCTGGAGCTGGAAGTGTTGTGGCTGAAGTCTCCAGAACCGGGTCGGCCTCCAAAGACCTGGTCTGGAATCATCATTTCATGGTCAGGAACGGCATCAGGTTGTGGTTCTGACCCGAACGCGGAAGGTGGCCTACCTCTGGTTCTGCGGGCTGCAGCCGGGCCAGTTCTGGAGCTCAGGTTGGGAGTGGAGCTCAGCCGGTTTCCTCGGATCGCACCTGAGAGGAAAACCCACAGGACAGATTCAGGTTCTGATTTGCTGCGTTCCAGGCCCGTATCCATGGAAACAGCGCCACATCATGACGCCTCCACCGCCATGCCTCAGTGCACTGTGGTACTCAGGGTTTGGTTCGGTTCTGTCTGAGGTTCTTGCACCCAAATAGAACCGTTCTGTTTGAGTCGACCCATTTCTCTCACTGGGTTGACCTTTGCCCTTTTTGACAGAAAACCGGGCATCATTGGTCGGTTCTGGTCTCTGACCCACTGGACCAATCTTGGTTCTGGAAAAGCTGATTTTCTTCTCTGAAACTGTTGCTGAACAGGTTCTGGATCGACCCGTTCCACCGGGTGCCTTCCTCCCTGTGCAACCCACTGAACCCTGGTCCAGTCAGAACCAGTCGGGACCAGACTGGTTCTGGTCCCCACTAAGAACCAGTCAGGACCAGTTAGAACCATTTAGAATCAGTCAGGACCAGCTGGTCCAATCAGGTCCATTTCTGACTGGTTCTAACTGGTCCTGCCTGGTCCCGACTGGTTCTGACTGGTTCTAACTGGTGACCGTGTACAGGTCAGGGTGTCTGAGCTGCTGATGTGTTGGTGTTCCTCAGGATTTACCGTGGCCGTCGTCTCCATTGGCGCTCTCGCTGCGATGGCCGCCGCCGCCGCTTCTGTCAGCTGACCCTGCGGACCAATCAGAGAGCGTTAGGAACGTGCTCTGGACCAATCGGAGCGCAGGCAGGACCGCTGGGACAGAGCGAAGCAGCACAGCTTCTTCTGGGTCGGAGCTGCTGGTGGACCAGAGATCTGAAGAGGTTCTGGTCTGACCCGGGAGCAGACTCCACTGGGCCGCACCAGAACCCGATACCAGGCTGATGACACAACCGGATCTGGTTTCATCATCAATGTTCTGATCCGCTGAGGTGGTTCAGGAGGTTTGGACAGAGGTGACTGGACCCGACCAGAACTATGGACAACTTGTCCAGACTCTTCTGGACCCAAACAAACTGCAGCGGTTCTGATCAGGTCCGATTTTAGGTAGTGCAGCTGGATCGGACCAGCCAATGGAACAGGGAACAATGCAGACCAGAACCGGACCGGGTGTTCCACCAGAACCTCGGGGGTGTGAGCAAGCTGGCCCAGTGGACGGAGCAGCAGCCTGGTGAAAACCTGCAGCGAAGCAATGCTGAGAGTGACAGGAAGAGGCGGGGCTAACGCAGGAAGAGGCGGGGCTAACGCAGGAAGAGGCCAGAAAGCTGAGAGGAGGAGCAACACAGAACACCACACACTACTTACTATTAACACTGTCCAGCGGCATGCAGCAGGGTGTGTGTGTGTGTGTGTGTGTGTGAGAGAGAGAGAGACAGGAGACGATGAAGATGATGATGATGATGATGAGGGGGGAGGGGCTTAGAAAACTCCAGTGGTTGAGACTGGAGCACTGCTGATGACGTCAGCTGTGATGTCAGAGGACGACCAAAACCGTAGGCGTCTGGTGAGAGAGAGGGCGGGGCGGGATGATGATGAAGAGGAGGAGGAGGGGAGGAGCTTGTCCTGACTTCTAGAGCGGAGGAAGAGTAAACGCTTGGGGGGAGCTGAGAGAGGGAGGAAGATGAGAGGGAGGAAGATGAGAGGAAGAAAAGTTACTGAAGATACTAATGACTGACTCCCACATTACCCACCAGGACCCAGTAGAACCCAGTAGGTTCTGGTCGGGTTCTGGTCGGTGTTCTGGTCAGGTTCTGGTTGGGTTCTGGTTGGGTTCTGGTCGGAACCATGCCAACTGCAGCAGGTATTTAAGTCCTACTGGTGAAACAGCTGGTATTGCTCTGTATCTGTTTCCATGACAACAGTCAATACTTTCCCCTGAGCGCTCAGGTACAGGTGGGGGACCAGCAACCTGCAGTACCTGCTGGGACCAGTAGGGGGCTGGTTCTGGAGCCTCTCCAGGATGGAGAGATGACCTGTGACGTGTGTTTACCTCGGCTGCCGGGGGTCACGGCCGGACTCTGGGGTCCCAGGCCCGGGCTGGTGCTGTGGTTGCTATGGTTACTGAGCGAGTCGCTTCCTGTGCGGTGGGGAGCCGGGGGCGGGGACTCCGGGGGGAGCAGAGGCGGCGTGGCGGGCAGGGGGATGTCCGGCGCGCTCCTGGCCCGCTCCCGGCTGCTCTCCTTCCTGGGTTTGATGAGCTTGACCAGAGCTTTGGCTCCGGACCACTGGCTCCTCCTGAAACATGGAGATCTGGAGGTGAGAACCCGGCTGCTGGACCAGAACCGGACAGAACTCGGAGCAGCAGCCGGTACTTTTTGGGCGTGGGGTCGTAGAACTTGTACTGGTCCATGATTTTCTCTTCCAGCTTCTCCTTCTGCCGCCGGAGCGAGTTGAGCTTGTCTCTGAGGAGGAGCAGAAACAGAGAGGATCAGCCGGAGGTCCGATCGGAGCGGCGCCGCTCGGTCCGGGTCAGCTGGAGCAGTTACATGTAGAGCTTTTGCTCCTGGTGGTACAGCTCCTTGCTCTCCATGCTTCGCTCCAGCAGCGAGTGGTTCTGCTGACTCAGCAGGCTGATCTGGCTCAGCAGGTGGTGGTTCTCCTCCTCCAGGTTCCCCTTCAGGCGACTCAGCAGCTGCAGAAACAGAACCAGAACCGCTCTGAGAATGCTCCCAGTTAACCCTCCCTCCTCCCAGTGGGTGGAGCTTACCTCACAGTGGTTGTCCAGTTTGGTCACGGTGAGGTCCAGGTTCTGGTGCTGCTCCATCAGGGAGTCGTAACGGACCATCCACTGGCTCACTTCCTGCTGAGCCGAGCCTAACGAGCTCTTCAGCTCGTTAACTCGCTGCTGGAGGTTCTGGTTCTGCTCGGCATGCTGCGACTGGTTCTGGGTCAGTCTGAGCATACGAGGAGAGAAAGTTAGACGGAGGAATGACCCGGATCAGCACCAGGCTGGTTCTGAATCATTTTCCTTCCTCCTCAGTTCTGATCCACTCTGTGGTTCTGTCAGAAAACGCAACGAAACGTCTGTGAACCGAGACGCCAGTGGAAAAGTTCAGTGGAAAGTGCGAATACTTTCAGAAGGAACTACATGCTGCCTTAAAGTTCTTTCGCGTTCCGGACCCGTCCAGAACCGAACGCCGAGGCCCAGCTCCCTGCTATGACGGGTCCAACAAGACGCTTCTGCGTTTATGAGATAATGGGAGGAAGTAGAGGGTGTGAATATTAATGGAACCATCTCATCTAAAGCTTGACCCCCCAGAGGATCCAGAACACCAGGTTCTGTTCTGGTTCTCTTACCGGTCCACCTCAGACTTCAGCTGCAGGTTTTCCTGCTGGAGGAGTCGGTTCTTCTGGACCTCCTGCTGCTCCTGCTGCTCCTCCCACCTGGCCTTCAGCTGCAGCAGAGCCTGGTACCTGCAGGAGAAACCGGGTCACGTCTGGTTCTGTTCACAGGAACCATCAGAGGGCTGCTCGGCCATGATGCTGAAGGAAACGTCTCCATCATCATGTTACCATGGAAACTGCAGCGTGTTACAGAGTCATCCTGATCCGACTCAGTTTAACCTCCCGCCACCAGGGGGAGACAAGCCGCTGACTGGCTGTCGTTTATGGGAGGAAATAAAGTCGCAGATTTAAACATTTTCTTTAATGCGTTCATTTCAGTTAATTAATTACATAAATTTTAACGCAATTAATCATTTTTTATTTTTTAAAGAACCTTTGTGTTCGTGTTTCTGGTACGCCCATAAATTTGACGCGCATCCGCTAACAGCAGCGATGGAAGCTGCTCCTCTGGGGGTTAGTTTCTGCTTCCAGAGCCGATCTGATGCTGGAAAAGACTCCAGTTGTGTTCAAGTTGAGCTAAAAGCAGTCGGCCTATCAGAGAAGCTATGCTAGCCTAGACTAGCATCTCAATGCTAACCATGTAGCAGCAGCGCTAACGTCAGCGTCCACAGCCCACGTTTCTAAAGAAGCTCCATGAATGATCAGGGGTTCCTGAAGCTCTGGAGAGATGAGCTTTGCTCCAACCTGATGCTGGAAGAACCTGAACAACAGATTAAACACTAGAAACATCTCTGCTGTTCAGCTCAGATGCTGTTGATTCAATCATTTAGCAGCAAAAAGGGGCTTTGAATAAAAATGTTGCTAATTTTGCAGATATATGGACCCTCCAATCCACTAGTGAGGGTAATTGGAGGGTCCATATATCGGCAAAAAACCAGCTGGAGCAAAAACGTCTAAAGCTGAAGTCAGTCCCTGATGGGACCTGCAGGATCTAGAGGAGATTAGGCTGACTGAAGCTGAGGTTCTGCTCTTCACCCCAACCTTTAGGCTACGTTCACACAGCAGGTGAATGCGGCCCAAATCCGATCTTTTCAGCCCAGCAAGTCCGATCTGTCCTGCTTCCACGTGTGGAACTGAACGCATCCGACAGTTTCCAGAGCGTCTGCAGTCTGAACGGTCGTGTCGCATTTTATCCGACTTTTCTGTCGTTGGCGTGAGCCATGTGTCATAATTCTGCTCCAGAAGAAGCCGGACGGTAAATCTGGACGTGGACAACGGCTGAAAATGCTAACATGAGTCGGCGGAGCCTCCCATCCCGGTCCCAGCGCTCCCAGTCCGACTCCACATCCAGACGGATTCTCTCCAGCAGCTGCAGGCGATGCTCCGCTAAAGGCCGCTGCCGTTGGTTCTTCTTCCTGCTGCTCAGCTTCCTGCGTCTGGTTCTGATCCGGTGGCGGTGCTGTCGGCTCTCGGCAGCTTCAGGATCCGTCCAGAGACGGCGGCGGCCATTATTGCTGCTGGGGGGGGGGGGCTACGGTCTTCTTCTGGGTCGCTTTAACCCGTCACTCAGAGGTCTGACTGCGGTCGGGTCTAATCAGCAGCAGGAACGACCAGGCAGGAAAGATCGGATTCCAGCAGGAACACGGAGACCTGCTGTGGGAACGCCTGATCGGTCCTCCTCTCCTCACCCAGGAGATCTGACCAGCGCTACCGGACGAGGTGCGATTTGGAGGTGTGCGCGCCTCCAGGCATCAGGTTGACTTACTTGCTGTGTAGCGTCCGGTGCTCGCTCTCTAGCGCCCTCTGCTTGCCTTTCAGGGCGGCGTGCTGGCTGATGAGCTGCTCGTACTCGTGCGCCTGCCTCTCGTGCACGCTCAGCAGGCGCTCGTGGTCGCCGAGCACGCTCTCTCGGGCTCGCCACGCCTCGTCGCGCTGCCGCTGCCAGGACTCGGCCTCGGTCTCCAGGGCGGTGACCTGACCCTGCAGCACGGCATTCTGGGCCATGAGGGAGGCGCTCTGCGAGGAGACGGTGGAGTTCTCCACCTGAGACGGAGACAGAGGGTGAGACAGGCGTCCCGACGACAGACAGACAGACGCAGAGCGAGCAGCACCTGCAGCTGGGCCGTCTGGGTGTGCAGAGCGGAGTTCTGCTCCTGCAGGCTGGTGGCGTGGCGCTGCAGCGCCGCCATCTGGCTGTTGAGGGAAGCGTTCTGGCTCTCCAGCTGCTTGAGTTGCCCCTTCAGTAAGCTGCTCTCCGTCTGCAGGGAGGCGTTCTGCAGGAAACGGAGGGATCAGAGCAGGTAGAGAGCGACAGCACCACGGAGGGGCGTCGTAGCGGCAGGCTTACGCTCTTCTCCACGGCGATGAGATGATCTTTGATGCACAGCAGCTCAGCCGTAGCTCCGCGGTGGCCGCCGGAGGTCTGCTGGGAGCCTTCCTTCTGCTGCTCACGCTGCGCCTGGAAACACAGCAGCAACGCTTTAGAAGAACGGTCCTGATCCAGCCCGGCGGGACCCGGATCAGGACTTTCTGGGGGAGGAGCCTACAGTGGTCAGCTCGCTGCGTAGAGAAACGTTAAGAGCGTTGCTCTCTTCCAGCTTCTTCTCCAGGCTGCAGATCTTCTCCTCCCTCAGCTTCATGGTCTGCTGGACGGTCTCCTCCAGCCGGGACTCCAGCAGCCTGAACCTGCTGAAGGAGGCAGAAGGGAGCTGATCATCTGGCTGACAGACAACCCCAGGCAGGGGAGCAGAAGAACCAGCAGCTGGACAGAGGACAGCAGGAAGCACCACCATATAAGGAGGACAGCAGGAAGCACCACCATATAAGGAGGAGGACAGCAGGAAGCACCACCATATAAGGAGGAGGACAGCAGGAAGCACCACTATATAAGGAGGAGGACAGCAGGAAGCACCACCATATAAGGAGGAGGACAGCAGGAAGCACCACCATATAAGGAGGAGGACAGCAGGAAGCACCACCATATAAGGAGGAGGACAGCAGGAAGCACCACTATATAAGGAGGAGGACAGCAGGAAGCACCACCATATAAGGAGGAGGACAGCAGGAAGCACCACCATATAAGGAGGAGGACAGCAGGAAGCACCACCATATAAGGAGGAGGACAGCAGGAAGCACCACTATATAAGGAGGACAGCAGGAAACCATCTCCAGTCTCCTGGTTGCTAAAACCTTCTGCTCTAGGGTGTCCCACCTGCCCCCCTGTCCCACCTGTCCTCCAGCGTGTGCTCCTGCTGCAGCAGCTTCTCCCGGTTCAACCCGATCTTCTGCAGCTCCTCGTTCAGCCTCTCCAGCTCCAGGCTCTGCTGCTGGACGTTCAGCTTCTCCGACACCAGCTCCTGCAGAGAGATCAGGTCAGAGAAGCTCCAGCGTCTGAGGACATGCAGAACATGGAGGGAGATGTTCCTCCTCAGCCTCACCTCCCTCAGGGTCGCCAGGGTCTTCTTGTCGATGGTGGCCTCCTTCTGCAGCTCCTTGTTCTCCCGCTCCAGCTCCTTGGCTCTAGCTGACGCCTCCCTCAGCCTCTGCGCCTCCTTCCTCAGGGTGGCGCCCTCCTTCTCCCATGCAGATGCTCGGCTGGACTTCTCTTCCAGCTCCAGCTCCTTGGCCTCCAGCAGCGTTCGGATCCTCAGGTTCTCCTTCTCCAGCTGCTTCCGGCTCTTGTCCGACTGCTCCAGGTCCAGCTGGAGCTTCTTCCTCTCCTCGTCTCCCTCTTCTCTTCTTCTGCGCTCCTCTTTCAGGTCCTCCAGCTCCCGGCTCAGCTCCTCCTCCCTGCTCCGGGCCTCCCTGACCCTCCCGTCCGCCTCCAGCTTCTGTTCCCTGCTCCTCTCCAGCTCCTCCTCCAGCTGGAGTTTCTCCTGGTTCAGAGCCGACAGGTTCAGCTCCAGCCTCTCTGCTCTCTTCCTCTCTCCCTGCGCCTCCTCCCTGGCCTCCTCCAGCTTCCTCTGGGCCTCCTGGGTCTCCCTCTGCGCCTCCTGCAGCTCCTCCTGCAGCGTCGGCAGGCGAGCGGATGAGGAGCGCAGGTTCTCCACGGAGCGGCGCAGCTCCAGGTTCTCCTTGGACAGCAGGCCGTTCTCCTCCTCCTGCCTGGCCAGCCGCTGCAGCTCCTTCTGCGCCTCCTCGGCCTCCCGGCTCAGGCGGAGCACCTCCTGCTCCAGGGAGGTCACCTGCCTCTCCAGGACCTCGGAGCGCTCGCTGCAGGACCGCAGGGACGCCACCTGGAGGCAGAGCCAGGAATGAGCTGGGTGCATGCTGACTGGGAGCCGTCGGGGATCCCAACTGGGAACCATCGACCATCGGGAGTCCCGACCAGGAACCATTGGGAGACCCGACCAGGAACCGTGGCGTCCCGACTGGGAACCATCGGGAGTCCCGACCAGGAACCGTGGCGTCCCGACTGGGAACCACAGAGACCCGACCAGGAACCGTGGCGTCCCGACTGGGAACCACAGAGACCCGACCAGGAACCGTCGGGGATCCTTACCTCTCGGCTCAGAGCCTCCCTGCTCCGCTCCAGACGGCCCGCCTCCCGCTCTGCCTCCTCGCAGCGCCCCGCCCGGTCCCGCAGCCGCTCCGCCTCCTCGCTCACCACCTTCAGCTGCGCCTCCAGGCTGGCGAGCCGCGAGCCGGAGTCCGTGATGCTCTGATGGAGCAGCCGGTTCTTGGCCTCCGCCTCCCGGACTCTGGCCTCGCTGTTGGACTGAGCGCGCTCCTGGAGGGACCCGACCGCCTCCGACAGGTGCCGCTTCTCGCTCTCCAGCTCTGAGATCTGATTGGATGAGACAATGAGGGGCGGGGCGATAAAGGACGGGGGCGGGCGGGGCGTGAGACGTACCTGTCGGTCCTTGTCGGCCCGCAGAGCGTGCATCTCTCGCTCCAGACTCTGCTTCTCCTTCAGGAGCTCCTCCCCCAGAGACTCCATGTCCTGGTTGGTCAGTTTCTCCTGGTCCAGCAGCACCTGGAGACGCTCCAACTGGGAGAAACGCATCAACGTTAACCAGCAGGAACTGGATGGAACCGTTGCATCCAGTTCCGGTGCAACTTGTCAGGGATGTTCTCAGCAGGAGAACGGCTCCTCCCTCGCCGCTCGGCTCCTCCCTCCCTCCCTGCAGACGCTCACCTTGCCGCTCAGACTCTGGTTCTCCCGGTCCAGTTCCTGGGCGAGGAGCCGCTGCTCCTGCAGGAGGTGGCTCTCCTCCTTCAGGCTCTCGATGGCGGCCTGCAGCTCCCGGTTCTCCTTCTCCAGCTTCAGAACCCGGCTGGAGACGCACTCGTTGAGCTCCAGGACCAGAGACTTCCGACCTGTGGAGCACAGAGGTCAGACGGTGACAGCAGCCGGACCGGTACCAGCCAGGGGAGCCGGATCAGAACCGTACTGTCTGAGGTGGGACTGTCGTGGTTCTTGGAGAGCTGCTCCAGCTCCCAGCCCAGATGAGCCGACTCGTTCATGCTCTGCTTCTGTCCGATCTCCAGCAGCATGTTCTCCTCCAGCAGCTCCTCCAGCCGGCGCCGCTCCCCGTCCCGCTCCTGCAGGACAGACAGCCGCCATCAGGGCCCGGTTCTGGAAGGAGCCCGACCCAGACCGGCGTGGAGGCGATACCGTACCATCTCCAGGTCGTGGATTTTAGCTCGCAGCAGCAGGTTGTCCTTCTCCAGCGTGTGCAGCTTGTCACAGCGCCCCCTGGCGGCCGCCAGCTGCTCCTCCAGCAGCACCTTGGTCTCCAGCAGAGTCGTGTTGTCGTCTCGCAGCTCCTGGAGGACCACAGCACAGTCAGGGTGGAGACCGGACCCAGCCACAGCCACACGCCTCTGCTGCGGGCTTCACCCACTGATGAAAGTATTCACACCCCTCAACATTTCCACTTAGCTGGTCTGCAGGAGGAACTGGTTTCCATTTACCCCCTGATGCCCTCAAAGAACATCCATCACCTGGACATGGAGAGGATGGAGCTCCTGAGGACCCACCAGGACATGGACGTCCACCTAAAGCAGGCCTCTGCAACCTTTCCTACCTGGAGAGCCCTTTCTAATCTCTGTCTGGAGCAAACAACTTTCTGAAAACAGACAACTATCATTATTTTAGATAAATATCTCCTATAGGAGATTTGTTTTTAGACAACCACCATTTAATTTCTACTTGTAGGATTGAAAATAAAGATGAACATAACATTTAGCAACAAGAGGATGGATCGCTTTCGGTGGGATGGAAAATGATGGAAAAATAAAACGGCACATAGATTCCAGCTGGTTGCAGGAAACCACAGCAGTTTTAAAACCTCTTGAATCAAAGTCTAAAAGGCTAAGATAAATCCAGACCACATCATCGCTGTCATATTCTGTCTGAAAATTAATATTTTACATTTTGAAATATTGATATTTTATACAGACATTCGTTTAGTTTATAAACTTCTCTACAACATTGCTGCTCCACCGTTAAGGCTTGTTAACGTGACCAGAGTTGCTACAGCGCCCTCCAGAGGCGAGTGCAGCGTCCCAAGAGGAAGGAGTGCTATGAATAAAACCGCCTTCTCTTTGGAATAGTTGACCAGATGAGATTAGAACATGTTCTGGTTCTGCGCTCGTGAGAAAATGTTGTGGTTACCAAATGTTTGCACATTTGTAGTAAAACATGGCTGTTAAATTACCAGATTTGCCCTCATTTCTGACGAAGGCAAAGAAACGGTTCAATGCTACCACCAACCAGCTCTGCTTTTAAAAGCTTACTGAAACATTCTACATTGCCTCTGTGTAAATAAATAAACAGTAAACAATGGGTTAGAACGGCCTAGTCAAAGTCTGGACCTGAATCCAACCGATAATCTGTGCTCCAGGTCCTGTTCGTCTGTCACAGAAAATCCTGATGAAACACTGCAGTTTGCGGCGCAGGACTACAGGTGGAAAAGGTCAGGGGTGTGAAAACTTTTGGGAGCAACGGTGGTCTGTCCACCAGAGGCTCACCTGCACTCTGGTCTTGTAGAAGTGCACGTCGTTGAGCTTCTCTTTGCACCGGCCCAGCTCGGCCTCCAGCCGGTCCACCCGAGCCGCTCGCTCCCTCAGAGCGTCCACCTCGTCTCGGTACGCTCGGACCGAGCGCGCCTCGCAGCACAGGGACTGGTTCTGGACCACAAACACACCAGTAAGAGACACTGGGACGAACCAAGCTTCTGGACACATGTGAGAGATCAGACCTCCTGTTTGAGTTTCTGTAGCTCCTGATCCAGACGCTCCACCTCGTGTTTTGAATCCATCAGCTGTTCTGTTTTCTCCTCCCTGCAACCAGAACCAGAACCATCAACGTCTGACCCAAACTGGTCTATCCGGTCACTGTAGAACCAGAACCACAAAAACATAAACCGGTCCAGCAGCTTATTACTGTAAAAATTTGTGGATGCTGGCATAAACATTAGCATGCTAACCCCTCATATTTCCCATCAGCCACTTGAATTTCAGGATGACGGCCATTTTTCAAGATGGCCGCCACTTCTGAGCCTTTTAAACCAGTTATTGCCATGAAATGTTCCCCGTTTTCATGACGTGGACGAACTTTATGTCCCATCAGATGTTTTCCACTTTGGTCGTCCTGTTCATCCAACTTTAAAGTAATAAAATGGAGCAGAATCAGAAGCTGGGGACTTTGCTGTCAGCGAGTCTCACACCAGTTGGGAACTGGAAGGAGGTGAAGATGAGAGACTGACTGGGAGACAGTTGTCTTAATGGTTAGCGTTAGCTTCCGCTAATTTTTTTATGTGTATAGCGTTAGCGTAGCTAAGATTTTGAGGAGGGAATTAGTGGTGCGTGAAGCTAAGCTTTTGGTTAGCTGTGCCCACAGCTGGCAATAACTGCTGCTGATTTTAGTGCAAACTTATATTCTTCATGGCGGCCATCTTGACAAATACATAAAATGCAAATAAAAAATTATCAGGAAATATGATTTCTGTGGGTCGAATTATGGATGATTTCACACCAAACGATTTCATCTGAGATAAAGATTGGCAAATTTACTGCAAAAAATTTCCTTGATGACCGTGGCGGCCATCTTGAATTTTTCAGTGACTACGGGCTTTTTTTTGGCGAGCCCCCGGAGCGTCTGCACCCAGTCAGGTTCGTGTATCTGCAGGTGAAAGATTTAGCTGCACTACGAGGAAAGGACTTGGAGAACATCCAGGTCTCCTGCAGGAGCTGCAACCATCACAAGTCACACAGGACCAGTCGCCGCTCCATGGATACGACCTCTGACCCAGAACCAGGGAGAGGTCGAAGCCTCCTGTTGTTACCATGGAGACGGTCCGACGCCTCCATCAGCGCCCGCAGCCGACACCTACTCTGACTCACAGTTCCTGCCTGTGTCTGCGCAGCTTGGCCTTGGCGTCGGCCAGCTCCACCGACAGGTGCTGCCTCTCCTCCTTGCTCCGCCCGGCGCCGGCCGGCCCGCCGCCGTTCAGGCCCTCCGGGCGGCTCCCGCTTCCCTCCTGGGGCTGCTGGCTGGACAGGTAGTCCCTCTCCTGGGTGAGGTCCAGGATCACCTGGAGGACAGGGTGGAGGTTCTGTTGGACCTTCAGCTCGCACAGAGACCCAGCAGATACAACGGGCGTCTCTGTACCTCGGAGGCTTTGTCTCGCTGGTCGATGAGTTGCCGTAGCGACGCCGCCATGTTGCGGGACAGCGGCTCCAGCTCTTCAGGGACCAGCTCCGCTCCGTCCTCCGTCCAGGAGAGATCCAAGACGTTCAGCTGGTTGTGAGTGACCTGAAGCAGGCGAGAAGGTTCCAGTCAGAGCAGAAGGACCCAGTTGGAGCTGCCTGGCCCCCCCGCCTGCAGACGCTCGGCCCCTCCCTCCAAGCTCGGCCCCTCCCTCCCTCCCTCCCTCCCTGCAGCTCGGCCCCTCCCTCCCGGCCCTCCACTGACCTCCTGAATGTGAGAGACGATGGCCGCCTGGGTCTCGATGTCCAGCAGCTTGATCTTCTCGATCATCTCCTCCTTGCGCTCACACTGCGGACACACAGAGAAGGTCTCAGAGGGTCTGCCGTCGCGGCGCCTCACGTCGGACTGGTTGCCATGGTGATTCAGGGTGACCGTGTGAAAAGTGGCATCGAACAACATCTTTGAGCATCAGGACCAGAACCTCCTCAGCTGGAGCTGGGAATCCTGAACGAGAGGTCTGGAAAAATGCTTCACAAGTCTGTTTAACAAATTCCTGCCGGCCTGGACAAAGACTGATTCAGGAGCCCCCGCCCCGCCCGGCCGGCCTTCCTGCTTCCTGGAACCAGTCAGACCAGAGCGGCAACACAAAGGGAGGCAGGGAAACCGAGATGGAAGCAGAGCTGCTGCTACAAAGAGCTCCCCCCCCCGCCCCCCCGATGCTCAGGTTACAGTCAGAATCGTTCACATGACACCGATGCTCCAACTCATCAGCTTTAACGGTAGCCCCGCCCACCCGAGGCCGTGGGGGGGGGGGGGGGGTTACCTGCACGGCGCAGCCCAGGATCAGCAGCAGCAGGCGCTTCAGCTCCTCCATGCTCCTAGCTGAGGACACAAAGCACTCTGTTAGTGGGGGGAAGGTTGGGGGGAGGCAGGGGGGAGGCTGCAGGGGGGAGGTGGGGGGGAGGCTGGGGGGGAGGCAGGGGGGAGGCTGCAGGGGGGAGGTGGGGGGGAGGTGGGGGGAGGCTGGGGGGGAGGCTGCAGGGGGGAGGTGGGGGGGAGGATGCAGGGGGGAGGATGCATGTTATACTGGTACGACCTGGTGACAGCTTTAAGAGTTCAGCATAAATGAAGCTGTGCATGCGTTTGTTTGAGTGTGTGTGTGTGTGTGTGGGAGAGGGGGGTGTGTGTGTGGGGGAGGGGTGCGGGGAGGGCGGGGAGGGGGGGGGATGTGTAACGAGAGAGTATGGGGAGTGGGTGTGGCAGAAGGATGGGGACGGTGTTGAGAGGGGTGAGGCGGGAGCGTGGGGGAGGGAGGGGCGTGCTGTCGAGAGGAGTGTGTGCGCGTGTGGGAGAGGGGTGAGTGGTGAGAGGTGTCTGGGGGGGGTGTGAAGGGGGGGGAGCTGGGGGGAGGGGGTGGGAGTGAGGTGTGGGGGAGGGGGGGGAGGGGGGCGGTGCGGGGAGTGTGGGGGGGGTTGGTGTTGAGGTGTGTGTGGTGCGGAGGGGGAGAGGTGGGGGGGGTGGGAGGAGGGGGGGGACTTGGCGATGAGCGGGAGGTGGGTGTGGAGAGTGTGGGGATGGTGTGAGCGGGAGAGGTGGGGGTGAGGGTGGGGGTGATGTGGGTCGGGGGAGGGGGGGGAGAGGTGGGGTGTGGAGGGTGGGGGGGGGGAGGGGGGAGGCGTTTGGCGGGGGGGGGGAGGAGGGGCGGGGCGGGGGGGTGAGCGGGGAGGTGGGGGTGTGAGAGTGGAGGGGGGGGGGGGGGGAGAGGGGGGGAGGGGGTGAGGGAGGTGGGGGGGGAGAGGGGAGTGGGGTGGGGGGGGAGGCGGGTGGGGAGGGTGAGTGAGACTGGGGTGTGGTGGAGGGTGTGGGTGAGTGGGGGGGGAGTGTGCGGGGGGTGTGTGAGGGGTGTGAGATGTGTGAGAGTGGGGGGGGGGGGTGTGTGTGAGAGTGTGGGGGGAGGGCGTGGGAGTGTGGGAGAAGTGGGGGAGTGGGTGTGTGAGGGCGGGGTGGAGTGTGTGTGAGGGTGTGGTGAGTGTGTGAGGTGGAGTGTGTGTGTGTGGAGGGGGGTGGTGTGAGGAGGGGTGTGGTGGGGTGGGAGGGGGGGGGAGGTGGGGGAGGTGGAGTGGATGAGGGAGGGAGGGAGGGGATGGGAGTAGGGGTGGGAGGTGTGGGAGGGGTGGGGGGGAGGGTGTGTGAGGGTGTGAGAGGGGTGGGAGGGTGAGCGTGGGGGGGAGGGGGTGAGGGGTGGAGGAGGGGGGTGTGAGACAGGGGGAGTGTGGGGGGGGGTGTGTGAGGGTGGGTGGAGTGTGGGGAGCGAGGGGTGGGAGTGTGGTGAGTGTGGGGGAGGGGTGGGGGGAGTGTGGGGGGGTGTGTGTGAGGGGGTGAGTGGGTGTGTGAGTGTGAGGGTGGGTGAGGTGTGAGTGTGGGTGGGGTGTGAGTGTGAGTGGTTTGAGGTGTGGGTGAGTGGGGGAGTGAGCGTGTGTGAGTGTGTGAGCGTGTGTGTGAGTGGTGACTGAGGTGGGGGAGGGGAGTGTGGAGAGGGTGTGTGAGGTGTGTGGTGTGAGTGGTGGGTGGGGTGGGGTGAGTGTGTGTGTGGCGTGGGTGTGAGAGAGTGAGAGTAGTGTGTGGAGTGTGTGTGTGAGGGTGTGAGAGGGTGTGTGAGTGTGAGTGAGGTGTGAGTGGGGGTGGGTTGTGGAGGTTGTGTGAGTGTGTGTGAGTGTGTGTGAGCGCGTGTGGAGGGGTGTGAGTGTGTGTGAGTGTGTGAGTGGGTGTGAGTGTGTGTGAGTGTGTGTGAGCGCGTGCTACCTGATATTGGGTCCTTGGCGATGTGGAGGATGTTGGGTAGCGGCATCACTATCAGCTGTTGGAGCGTTTCCTGCAGGACGGGGGGGAGAGAGAAACCTTCATCATACCTGCTGAGTCATCATCACCACCATCATGCTCCTCCAAGAACCAGGAGCTGCTTTACTGAAGATGATCTGTAAGTTTATAGGCAAGGGCTCAGGAGGTCAGAGGTCATCCTGTGGTGCTTGTGATCCAGGAGGACCAGACCCTCGCGGAGCTTTCTCCATAGTTACCCGAAACGTATCCATCTGAGTGTCACATGACCAAACACACACCTCAGACAGGTGGGAATCTGCCAGTCTGCTTTACTGGGCTCCAGACGAGCTGCAGTGAAGCAGCAGCCACAGTGACAGAGTGGGTGTGGGAGTGGAACCAGCTGGACTTTGATTCTGACCCAGGCTGTTTGTGGGCCGGCGGCCAACAGGAAACGCCCTGCAGCCTGAGTCAGGAAAGGCCGAGCAGCTGGGAGGGAATGCTTTCCATTCCTGAATATCCGCTCCTGCTTCCTAAACACCTGCCTGAACGCACGGAGCAAAGACTTGGACTCGGAGCAGACAGGGAGGCAACGCCGCCAGACCAGAGGGGATGGGAGGAGCATCAGAACCAACGCTGTCGGGTCACAGCGATCTCCTGCTGCTCATTAACATGGAGGATCATCTGACTACAGCTGCAGAGAGGTCAGGGGGTCCAGTTACACCCCCCACGGTGAATAAAACATGTGAGCTGCCTGCCAGATGGCCCAGAGGCAGACGGGCGAGCCATCTGGAGGCTCCACCCACCAGCTTCACCTGCTGCAGCTGTTCTGAGGAGCTCTGCTGGTTCCAGGCGACATCTGGAGCTCCATGCTGGGTCGTTCTAGGTTCTAGAACGAGGCAGATCATTTATCATCCAACCAATTCTTCTCAGCTCTCGGAGCTCGGCCCTCTGTCATCGACTCGTCAGGCCTGCTAGAGGAGCTCGGCCCTCTGTCATCGACTCGTCAGGCCTGCTAGAGGAGCTCGGCCCTCTCTCATCGACTCGTCAGGCCTGCTAGAGGAGCTCGGCCCTCTGTCATCGACTCGTCAGGCCTGTTAGAGGAGCTCGGCCCTCTGTCATCGACTCGTCAGGCCTGTTAGAGGAGCTCGGCCCTCTGTCATCGACTCGTCAGGCCTGCTTAGAGGAGCTCGGCCCTCTGTCATCGACTCGTCAGGCCTGTTAGAGGAGCTCGGCCCTCTGTCATCGACTCGTCAGGCCTGCTAGAGGAGCTCGGCCCTCTGTCATCGACTCGTCAGGCCTGTTAGAGGAGCTCGGCCCTCTGTCATCGACTCGTCAGGCCTGCTAGAGGAGCTCGGCCCTCTGTCATCGACTCGTCAGGCCTGCTAGAGGAGCTCGGCCCTCTGTCATCGACTCGTCAGGCCTGTTAGAGGAGCTCGGCCCTCTGTCATCGACTCGTCAGGCCTGCTAGAGGAGCTCGGCCCTCTGTCATCGACTCGTCAGGCCTGTTAGAGGAGCTCTGGCCCTCTGTCATCGACTCGTCAGGCCTGCTAGAGGAGCTCGGCCCTCTCTCATCGACTCGTCAGGCCTGTTAGAGGAGCTCGGCCCTCTGTCATCGACTCGTCAGGCCTGCTAGAGGAGCTCGGCCCTCTGTCATCGACTCGTCAGGCCTGTTAGAGGAGCTTGGCCCTCTGTCATCGACTCGTCAGGCCTGTTAGAGGAGCTCGGCCCTCTCTCATCGACTCGTCAGGCCTGCTGAAAGCAGAGAGAAACATCTTTCTCACCCTGAAAACTTCTCCAGACCATTTCAGATCGGGGCCACGCTCCCTGTCCCAGTCTGAGGCGGTAACTGGACCTCTGAACCCTCCAGATCCAGTCCAGCATCTGGATTTGGATAAATCACTACAGCAGAGTTACAGGCCGACCTCTGACCTTCCATTCATCAGCAAAATGATTGAAAAAGCTGCTTCAACAGTTAAACAGCTTCCTGACAAGGACCGATCGCGTTGACGTCTCCCAGTCCGGTTTCCATGGTTACCACAGCACCGAGCCTGCCCTCGTCAAAGTGTTCAGTGACATCCACACAAATCCAGACTGTGGCAGAATCAGCGCTGGTTCTGTTGGACCTCAGCGCAGCATTTGACTCTGCTGACCAGGATAGAGTATTGAAGCGACTGGAGAGCTGGGTCGGACTCACTGGAACGGTACTGGACTGGTTCGAATCCGACCTAAAGAACAGGAACTTCTTTGTGTCAACAGGCAACTTCTCATCAGAGCGGACAGAAGTCACATGCGGGGTACCCCAAGGTTCAATCCTGGGACCCCTCCTGTTTAATATCTACCTGCTCCCACTGGCTCCGATTACAACAAGTAATAACATCAGTTACCATGACGACGCAGATGATACACAGCTCTATATCACGATGTCACCAGGTGACTCTGAGCACATCCAAGACCAGAACAGATGCTTAGAACAAATCAGTGCATCGAGGTGCCAAAACTTTCTCCAGCTGAACAGAAACAAACCTGAGGTTATCTTTGGACCCAAAGATCTAGAGTCGGCTTCCGTTATTGCAGCTAGAAACTAGACAGGAGCTCAGAGAACAGACTTCAAAATCCTTCTGCTAGTTTATAAACCACTGAACGGCTTAAACACCTGTTGTCGTCATAGCAACCTTCTGGTCTGCTCTGGTTCCCCAGAACCAGAACCAAACATGGAGAAGCAGCTTTCAGCTTCTATGCTCCTCTAATCTGGAGCAAACCTCCAGAAAACTGCAGAACAGCCGAAACACCGAGTTCCTCTGAACCACGGCGGCCGTTCACAGCTGGACCAGAACCCTGCCTGGACCAGAACCCCGGCTGGACCAGAACCCCGCCTGGACCAGAACCCTGCCTGGACCAGAACCCCGCTTGGACCAGAACCCCGGCTGGACCAGAACCCCGCCTGGACCAGATCCCCGCTTGGACCAGAACCCCGGCTGGACCAGAACCCCGGCTGGACCAGAACCCTGCCTGGACCAGAACCCCGGCTGGACCAGAACCCCGCTTGGACCAGAACCCCGCCTGGACCAGAACCCCGCCTGGACCAGAACCCCGGCTGGACCAGAACCCCGCCTGGACCAGAACCCTGCTTGGACCAGAACCCCGGCTGGACCAGAACCCCGGCTGGACCAGAACCCTGCTTGGACCAGAACCCCGCCTGGACCAGAACCCTGCTTGGACCAGAACCCCGCCTGGACCAGAACCCTGCCTGGACCAGATCCCCGCTTGGACCAGAACCCCGGCTGGACCAGAACCCTGCTTGGACCAGAACCCTGCCTGGACCAGAACCCCGCCTGGACCAGAACCCCGCCTGGACCAGAACCCCGGCTGGACCAGAACCCCGCCTGGACCAGAACCCCGGCTGGACCAGAACCCTGCCTGGACCAGAACCCTGCCTGGACCAGATCCCCGCTTGGACCAGAACCCCGGCTGGACCAGAACCCCGCTTGGACCAGAACCCCGGCTGGACCAGAACCCTGCCTGGACCAGATCCCCGCTTGGACCAGAACCCCGCCTGGACCAGATCCCCGCTTTGACCAGAACCCCGGCTGGACCAGAACCCCGCCTGGACCAGAACCCTGCCTGGACCAGAACCCTGCCTGGACCAGAACCCCGGCTGGACCAGAACCCCGCCTGGACCAGAACCCCGCCTGGACCAGATCCCCGGCTGGACCAGAACCCCGGCTGGACCAGAACCCTGCTTTGACCAGAACCCCGCCTGGACCAGAACCCCGGCTGGACCAGAACCCCGGCTGGACCAGAACCCTGCTTGGACCAGAACCCTGCTTGGACCAGAACCCCGGCTGGACCAGAACCCTGCTTGGACCAGAACCCTGCTTTGACCAGAACCCCGCCTGGACCAGAACCCCGGCTGGACCAGAACCCCGCCTGGACCAGAACCCCGCTTGGACCAGAACCCTGCTTTGACCAGAACCCTGCTTGGACCAGAACCCTGCTTTGACCAGAACCCCGCCTGGACCAGAACCCCGGCTGGACCAGATCCCCGGCTGGACCAGAACCCCGGCTGGACCAGAACCCTGCTTGGACCAGAACCCCGCCTGGACCAGAACCCCGGCTGGACCAGAACCCTGCTTGGACCAGAACCCCGGCTGGACCAGAACCCTGCTTGGACCAGAACCCTGCTTGGACCAGAACCCTGCTTTGACCAGAACCCCGCCTGGACCAGAACCCCGCCTGGACCAGAACCCTGCTTTGATCAGAACCCTGCTTGGACCAGAACCCTGCTTGGACCAGAACCCCGGCTGGACCAGAACCCCGGCTGGACCAGAACCCTGCTTGGACCAGAACCCCGGCTGGACCAGAACCCTGCTTGGACCAGAACCCCGCCTGGACCAGAACCCCGCCTGGACCAGAACCCCGCCTGGACCAGAACCCCGCCTGGACCAGAACCCCGCCTGGACCAGAACCCCGGCTGGACCAGAACCCTGCTTTGACCAGAACCCCGGCTGGACCAGAACCCCGCCTGGACCAGAACCCCGCTTTGACCAGAACCCCGCCTGGACCAGAACCCCGGCTGGACCAGAACCCTGCCTGGACCAGAACCCCGGCTGGACCAGAACCCCGCTTGGACCAGAACCCCGCCTGGACCAGAACCCCGGCTGGACCAGAACCCTGCTTGGACCAGAACCCCGGCTGGACCAGAACCCCGCCTGGACCAGAACCCCGCTTTGACCAGAACCCCGGCTGGACCAGAACCCTGCCTGGACCAGAACCCCGCTTTGACCAGAACCCCGGCTGGACCAGAACCCCGGCTGGACCAGAACCCTGCCTGGACCAGAACCCCGGCTGGACCAGAACCCCGCTTGGACCAGAACCCCGCCTGGACCAGAACCCCGGCTGGACCAGAACCCTGCTTGGACCAGAACCCCGGCTGGACCAGAACCCCGCCTGGACCAGAACCCCGGCTGGACCAGAACCCCGGCTGGACCAGAACCCTGCTTGGACCAGAACCCCGGCTGGACCAGAACCCTGCCTGGACCAGAACCCCGGCTGGACCAGAACCCCGCTTGGACCAGAACCCCGCCTGGACCAGAACCCCGGCTGGACCAGAACCCCGGCTGCACAGCTGGCGGGTGTGAACTGTGGAATGTTCCAGACTAATGAACTGGACACCCCCCCCCCCCCACTGGGAGTCATTGTAACTGAGGTGTCAGGTTCCTCTGCTGGCTTGTTCTCCGTTACTGGGGAGACTGGGAGCAGACCAGTCTGAGTGTCTGCTGGGACGTCATGTAATTAGGAGAAAGCCAACACCCAGCACGAGCTGTTGGAGGTGTGTGTGTGTGTGTGTGTGTGTGTGTGTGGTAACAGCTGATCCGGACCCTGAACACGCTCTGCGACTCATTAACTGCAGGCTATAAAACAAGGCGTGATCGTCTGCTGGGCCTTCAGGCCGGGAAGATTAACTGCATCCTGACCCACTTTACACACACACACACACACACACACACACACACACACGCGCGCGAGATGCAGGAGGCTGTGTCCTCCATGCAGCAGCAGAGATGTTCTCCTGCAGATCTTCCACCAGGTCCCAGCCCATGTCTGGGCTGCAGAAATGACCAGCAGGTCCAGTTTGGACCCAGCTTTGATCCTCTGGTCGGGTTCTACTGTTCTCCAGAACCAGAACCACCTCCGGACCCAGACAGGAGGACCAGCCAGAACACAGCCGGTGTGAAGCTGCATCATGTCAATAAAGTTTGATGCCGACATTTTCACATCAAAGTTTCAGGGGTCAAAGGTCAGCGCTCTGAAAGCCCCCTCCCTTCAAGATGGCCGCCACACCGGAACCTGGACGGAACCATGTTGGACAGAACCATGTTGGACAGAACCTGGACGGACGGAACCAGGACGGATGGAACCAGCTGGATAGAACCAGGACAGACGGAACCAGCTGGACAGAACCAGGACAGACGGAACCAGCTGGACTGAACCAGCTGGACAGAACCAGGACAGACGGAACCAGGACGGATGGAACCAGGACAGACGGAACCAGCTGGACTGAACCAGGACAGACGGAACCAGCTGGACTGAACCAGCTGGACAGAACCAGGACAGACGGAACCAGGACGGATGGAACCAGGACAGACGGAACCAGCTGGACTGAACCAGGACAGACGGAACCAGCTGGACTGAACCAGCTGGACAGAACCAGGACAGACGGAACCAGGACGGATGGAACCAGGACAGACGGAACCAGCTGGACTGAACCAGGACAGACGGAACCAGCTGGACTGAACCAGCTGGACAGAACCATGTTGGACAGAACCAGGACAGACGGAACCAGGACGGATGGAACCAGCTGGATAGAACCAGCTGGACAGAACCAGGACAGACGGAACCAGGACGGATGGAACCAGGACAGACGGAACCAGCTGGACTGAACCAGCTGGACAGAACCAGCTGGACAGAACCAGGACAGACGGAACCAGGACGGATGGAACCAGGACGGATGGAACCAGGACAGACGGAACCAGCTGGATAGAACCAGCTGGACAGAACCAGCTGGACAGAACCAGGACAGACGGAACCAGCTGGACTGAACCAGGACAGACGGAACCAGCTGGACTGAACCAGCTGGACAGAACCAGGACAGACGGAACCAGGACGGATGGAACCAGGACAGACGGAACCAGCTGGACTGAACCAGGACAGACGGAACCAGCTGGACTGAACCAGCTGGACAGAACCAGCTGGACAGAACCAGGACAGACGGAACCAGGACGGATGGAACCAGCTGGATAGAACCAGCTGGACAGAACCAGGACAGACGGAACCAGGACGGATGGAACCAGGACAGACGGAACCAGCTGGACTGAACCAGCTGGACAGAACCAGCTGGACAGAACCAGGACAGACGGAACCAGGACGGATGGAACCAGGACGGACGGAACCAGCTGGACAGAACCAGCTGGACAGAACCAGCTGGACAGAACCAGGACAGACGGAACCAGGACGGATGGAACCAGCTGGACTGAACCAGCTGGACAGAACCAGGACAGACGGAACCAGGACGGATGGAACCAGGACAGACGGAACCAGCTGGACTGAACCAGCTGGACAGAACCAGGACAGACGGAACCAGGACGGATGGAACCAGGACAGACGGAACCAGCTGGACTGAACCAGCTGGACAGAACCAGGACAGACGGAACCAGGACGGATGGAACCAGGACAGTCAGAACCTGCATCCAGCTTCTGGGTTCAACAACCAGAACCTCCCATCGGTTCTGGTTCGGTTCTTCCGGACCGCCCGGTCCGGTTCTGAGGCAGTGCGAGTGAGTGTGGTACCTGGTAGTAGGTCCTGATGTGCCGGGTCAGAACCGTGAGGTTGTAGAGGCGCAGCGACACGTCGTTGTTCACGTTCTTGTTCAGCCTCTGATTGGTGGGGCTGGGGTCGCTATGGAAACACAGACAGCACAGAGCTCAGCTTCACTCAGACCCGCCACGGAGCACTTAGCACGCTAACGCTAACTAGCACGCTCGGGCTGCTCAGCTGCTCCAGGTCTAGATGGTCTCCTGACCAGAAGCAGCCGTGAAGCTCCGCCCACCAGCAGGGCCCAACCAGCGATTTCACGGCCCACTGGTGATGCCCCCCCCCCCCAACCCAGTTTCCCATGAAGCCTCGCTGGGCCCGGCCCCCCCAGGGTGGAGAACAAAGGCCTGACTGTCCTCGTTTCTGCAGACAATAACAGATGGGGGCCGCGGGGCTGTCTGCGGCTTCCCCATCAGAGGAGGAGCAGCCAGGGGGCGCTGTGCTGCCCGCCAGCCTCCACCCTCAGGGCGGCCTCGGGTTCTCCAGACCGACCGAGTCCAGGACCTGAGGCCGTGCAGGTGCTGCCTCCACGGCGGGAGGACGGTCGCTGGGCCTCCACGCTTCCTGCCGACGGCTCGCCAGGACGTGGCGGTGGAACATCTGCTGCCCGGCCACCGAGCTCAGCAACAGTCTTCAGTCAGAGGCCTCCTCAGACTCACTGCCAGGCTGACTGCTGCAGGAGACCCTTCCTGGCCACAGCATCGTCGTCCACATCGCCTCTGGAGACACCTGGCTGCTCCGCAGCTCCGGCTCAAAGGCGGGACAAGAGCCAGGTTCTCTGAGCTTAAACAGAATGACGCGGTTCTGGTTCTGGTTTGACCCGTGGGTTCAGAGTAGAGCCGTGATCCAGGGTCCAGGGTTAATATTTCTGACAGCGGTTCCAGACAGGATGCGCAGAGCAGAACATCTGGTCTGACGTCTCCAACCTGAAACCAGCGAGTCAGGATGTGGTCGCTCAGCGACGCTCACTCCGACACACACAGGAAGCCCTGGCTCTCTCTCACACACACACACACACACACACACACACACACACACACACACGGAGTGGTGCCAGCAGGAGGAGGCTGTGCTCCAGACTCACATGTGGGTCATGATCTTGTGCAGGAAGACGCCGTCCACCAGCTCCATGAACTCGCTGAGCCGCTGCTCCGGGCCCGCCGCCTCGCCGCAGCCCAACGGGCCCAGCGCGCGCACCTGCAGACACACAGCAGACCAAGCTTAGGCGCCTCCGCTGCACCTGAGGAACATCCGGACCCGACCGAAGGTCCAGAACCCGCCCGCCGCTGCCGCACAATCTACCAGATTACTGAGAAGTATCACGAAGCCCAGCGCCAGCCGCAGGCTCACACCCTGAAACCCCGCCCAGACGGTGATGTCACGGCGTTCACCTGAGCTGACTGGAGGACACCTGGGCACTGCAACCGACCGTTGCTGTCGTTCTTACCCTAACCCTCTAACCCTAACCCTAACTCCCACCGTCGCTCAGCTGCTGGTGTTACTGGGTCAACTGGTTAACAACTGGACAGAAGAAGGGCTCGGGGCGGCCTCTGATCCGGGCCAAGGTGAACTAACCAAGTTAGTTCCTGGCTAAAGTGGTTAACCTGAGCTAGTTAGTGCTGGGTTGGCCTGCCTAGCTAGTGTTGAGTTAACCTGATTTACCTGGCCTAGTTAGTGCTGAGTTAGCTTGGTTAACGTGGCCTTGTTAATACCGGGTTGGCCTGGTTAACCTGGCCCAGTTAGTGCCGTCTTAACCTGGCCTAGTTAGTCTCGGGTTAACCTGGTTAACCTGGCCTAGTCAGTGCCGGGTTAACCTGGTTAACCTGGCCTAGTTAGTGCCGGGTTATTCTGGCCTAGTTAGTGCCGGGTTAACCTGGGCAAGTTAGTCCAGGTTATCCTGGCCTAGTTAATACCGGGCTAACCTGGACTAGTCAGTGCCGTGTTATCCTGGCCTAGTTAGTCTGGGTTAATCTGGCCTAGTTAGTCCGAGTTATCCTGGCCTAGTTAGTGCCGGGTTAATCTTGCCTTGTTAGTCCGGGTTAATCTGGCCTAGTTAGTCCCGGGTTATCCTGGCCTAGTTAGTGCCATGTTAATCTGGCCCAGTTAGTGCCGTGTTAACCTGGCTAACAAGTTAATGCCGGGTTAATCTCACCTAGTTAGTGCCGGGTTATCCTGGCCCAGTTAGTGCCGGGTTAACCTGGCTAACAAGTTAATGCCGGGTTAATCTGGCCTAGTTAGTCCGGGTTATCCTGGCCTAGTTAGTCTGGGTTATCCTGGCCTAGTTAGTGCCGGGTTAATCTGGCCTAGTTAGTCCGGGTTAATCTGGCTTTGTTAGTCCGGGTTATCCTGGCCTAGTTAGTGCTGGGTTAATCTGGTTTTGTTAGACCGGGTTAATCTGGCCTTGTTAGTCCTGGTTAATCTGGCCTAGTTAGTGCCGGGTTAATCTGGCCTTGTTAGTCGGGGTTAATCTGGCCTAGTTAGTGCCGGGTTAATCTGGCCTAGTTAGTCCGAGTTATCCTGGCCTAGTTAGTCCGGGTTAATCTGGCCTAGTTAGTCCGAGTTATCCTGGACTAGTTAGTCCGTGTTATCCTGGCCTAGTTAGTCGGGGTTAATCTGGCCTAGTTAGTGCCGGGTTAATCTGGCCTAGTTAGTCGGGGTTAATCTGGCCTAGTTAGTCCGGGTTAATCTGGCCTAGTTAGTCCGAGTTATCCTGGACTAGTTAGTCGGGGTTAATCTGGCCTAGTTAGTCCGGGTTAATCTGGCCTAGTTAGTCCGAGTTATCCTGGCCTAGTTAGTCGGGGTTAATCTGGCCTAGTTAGTCCGAGTTATCCTGGCCTAGTTAGTCCGGGTTAATCTGGCCTAGTTAGTCCGAGTTATCCTGGACTAGTTAGTCGGGGTTAATATGGCCTAGTTAGTCCGGGTAATCCTGAACTAGTTAGTTGGGGTTGGCCCCATGCACCTGACCGCAGCAGGTCCACTCACCCACAGCACCAGCGGGGACTCCATGAAGGAGGCCAGCAGCTCGGACAGGGTCACATCCATGCTCGGTCATCAATCACTCATCAATGCGCCGATCGATCCAGATCAAAGCCGCCGCTGCCCCCCCTCTCCCCTGTGCTCGAGCTCACCAGCAGCAGCTCACTATTGTCTGTCCGGGTCCCCACAGTTAGTGCGAAACGTGAAGGAAAACGGGATAGAAAGCAGCTGGACCGGGTCGGAACCAACCTCCCAGCGGTTGCCGAAAGTTCTGGAGTCGGTTCCGTTAGTTCATCTGCTAAATTAAAGCGTTTCTGTTGCGGATGGTGGCCAAACACTTGATCCAAACTTCGCTCGGATAGTTGATCGTGTTGCCAAGGAGACACAAATCGGATCGTAAAGTGGTAAAAAGCGCGGGAAAGTGAGAAAATATAAACAATACGATCAGAAAATAGTGAAAGTCTTCAGCAGAACCGGGTCAAAGTTCTGTCCCCGCTGTCGTCTCCATCCGGACCGACTCCTCACCGCTCCAACTGTCTCCATCAACCTGTGAGACCCGAGAACAGAGGGAAGGCAGAGCGACGGTGGGAACAGCCAATCAGCTCCAGGCCACAGCACCAGCTCCCGCCTTTTTCTCTCAAGCAGCCATTGAACAAGAAGGTGTTCACACTGAGGCTGACGTCACCGTACGCAAAGTGACGCCAAAGAGCTGGATGGAGCAAGATGGTGACCGTCCCGCAGGAACAGGTCGTTTACGGTGCCCATTTCACCAGTTTTACTGATTATTGGTTTTAGATTTCCTTTTTTTTTTTTCCCCGATTAGATTGTTTTTGTACGTTTTCCCACATAATATTACTGTTTATTTACATTCCCACCCCAATATTCTTTAGTTTACATTTTGCATTGTTTTTTTTCCTACTAATCGCTTTCCAATGTTTTTGCGCATAAACAGAAATAAACTGTTCACCATGCCCTCCAAACTGGGTCAGAGTGATGAAGGTTTAGTTGTTTTAATTATTTTTTGGTGTATATACTTTTTATTTTAATGTATGTATTTGATTAATAAAATCAAATTGGTTTATATTTATTTACATTGGTTTATATTTGTACATTTTGTCAACACATTTAAAACTAAACTGAATCTTTATTATCCCCAAGGGGCAATTGTTATGCAGCACAACAGGAAAACGAACAAGCAAAAAAAAAAAAAAAAAAAAAAAAAAAAAAAAATAAATCAGGCTTAGATAACCCCCTACCACGCATACATTCAAATTCAATTCAAAAATACTTTATCCCAGAGGGAAATTAATTATATTAAATTAAGTATGAGACAGAAATACATATCTAATCATTTAAAATCATTAAGGAATAGGGAAAAGATATCTCCATCCAGAAGGGAGCAAGCGTGATTCATTATTAAGAGGGTGACCCCGTTGCTTTTAGGGTGGATCTGGTCTGGTACAGATGAGAAATGTCCCTCAACTTAATTCTCTCTCAGCCAGCCAAAGAGCTGGTTGAGCATTTATTTGGCTCCATGCACATCTGCAGGCTAACCAGTGAGAGGAGGGTACAGCCCAAACATCACAGATCAGAGTAGGAACATCGTGTTTTTCAAGCCTCCAGACAGAATTGAAAACAGTGGGTGAACTTCCTCCTCTCCATCGGGTCCCTACAGCCAGCGTGTTGGTGGCAGGTAGTCATCTTGTTCCTTCACTCTCTGATTAGTCTTGAACAGTTTGAAAAGGAAACCAGAGATCAGCTCAGATCAAAGGTTAGACGCAAATGTGCAACAATGAGAGCAGTGGAGGGTGTGAGCTGCCGTGCCAGCGGTACTTTCTCCCTCAGCCTCCAACCTCGAGCTGAAGACAAGGCTTCAGACCTGCAGAGGAGCAGAGAGTGGGTCTATGTTGGACTGAATCAGTTTGATCAGCGGACAGGAAGCTTGCATCACTGACATCCTGTGCAATGCAGTGAGAAAAACCACCGATCACACGTGGCGCCAGTAGATAGGGAGACAGCACCACCCCGTGGCGAATTCTTAGTACTACAACTTCAACTCTTCAAGCAGCATAAAATCTAATCTCGTTTGTCCGAAACAGACCTGCTCCTCAGGTTACCTGTGCTTCAGTTGTCCTGGTAACGCCTTCATCCACCTGTGTGTCCACCGCACCCATCAGCCCACTGGAAGAACGTGGTTAAACACGATCAACACAGACTCATTCAGTTCCCTAAATGAACTACTTGAATCCTCAAGGAGCCAGTCGCAAATTATTGTCAGATCGATGGTGGCCGTTCTGGGGAGTCACACCTCTCAACCAGGAAAAGACTCCTGGCTGTTAGAAAGGAGACCCCGGCTGACTCCACAACGCTGGATTCTTGGAGCACAACTTTCCCTGGGGGCGATGCCAAGGAGGTCAGACTTTGGTTCTCCAGTCCACAAGCTTTTAGAAGATCTGGAGGAGCCCCACAGCGGCTGGTTGGATGGCGGCTGGATGACTGTTCAGCAGGGCTTCAGAGCGAACGCAGCGCTGCATCTCAGCCTGGGTTCTCCAGGGCGAGCCAGTGGAAAGTTTTCACACCCTTTCATTGTTTTCAGTCAGGATCAACAGCTCAGTCTTTCTTTGACCAGAACTCAGAACACGCCTGAAGTCAAAGTCAACCTGGTTTCTTCAAATAAACAACAAAAATATGCAACATGAGCAACGGCATAAACATTCCCCTCCTTTAAAGGGGCGCCCGACCCCAACTGAGGTCCACCCAACTGGTGCTGGTCGTCTCTCTGGTCTCTCTGGTTGTGGCAAAGCCATCTTGTTGCTATGGTTACTCATGATAACAGACCATAATAACCTGTCTATCAGATATAATCCTGGCCGTCACACTCCTCCTGGAGGGAAAGAGCCTGCGGAGCGCCGCCCTGACCTAGAAACAGAAACCAGCAGCCAATCGGATTCTATCAATCATCTATTTATTCCTTCATTGTGGATATCAAAACAGGAAACAGCTGAAGAGGTGATTTCAGAAGAACACGATTTACATTCAATGAGCTCCACTTAGCCCCGCCTCCCAGGTCCTCCTGGACCAATAGCAGAGAGGTCAAGAGTGGAAACCTTCCATCTTATTGGTGCTTTCTGAACTTCATAGATCTGCGGTAACATTACAATTATATAAAGGCTCTAGAGCACAGTGGTGACAGCGATACTGGTGTCAGGCCTGCTTTAGGTCAGAATAATACTGCACTGTCCTCAGAGACAGTCCAACACACACACACACACACACACACACACACACTTTAACCTGACCAACAACACAAACTATGGGTTTCCTTCAGCCTCAGCATGATCCCAGGAGGATGAAGCTCTAAAAACCAGTGCGTCTCCAGTCTGACCAGTATGAGGGGAAGTCTGCGGTGGCTGCACCGTGGTCTGGGTGTTCTCTCCGCATCACAACTTAACAACAATGAAGTGGTTGAGGCGATCACGCCACGAAACCAGGAGGTTCTGGCTCGGAGCCGGCGGTCCGGATCTGGGACTCTGATTCTGGATGAGCCTCAAAGACTAAAACCAGACCCTCCTTTCATCAGGAACCAGCGGCGGCCTGGTCTGAACTGCAGTCGCCACCAGGGGGCGCTGAGAGGAGCCGGAAGCAGGCGGGAAGGAAAGCCGTCTTCCTCCAGGACGTTTCCACCTGTCGGCCATGTTTGTTTTCTGAAGGTGGAACAGCTGATCGATCATGTGATTGAACACCCGGCTGAGCTCAGCTCGGCGTTAAGATCAGAACCAGCAGAGACGACTCCAGTCCAACTTTGGGGTTTCAGAACCGCTCAGTTTCTGGTTTCAGTCACGCCCACGGCCGGTCCGGAAGATGATAAACCGGCTGTGATGGAGGTCCGAGGCTCAGCCGCAGCTTCTGTTTATACGTTGCTATGGGAACCGCAGTTTCTGCCCAGTCAGCCCAGGAGAGGATCACCATGGCAACCAGTGACTCAGCAGTTTCAACAGGACTAATGAAATCAGACTAGTTCCTCTGTGGCTCCTCAGGGGGCGCTAGGGAGCCTGGAGAGAAGACCTGCTGTGAATTCAGACACATTTTCACTAAAAAGTGATGTTTAAACAGGACACTAGGGGGCGCTAGGAAGGTCCTACAATTAAGAACGGCATCAAACTGGAACCAGAACCTGGTTCTGACCCGGTTCGTCTACATGAAAGAAGGCAGAATTTTATGGAAAATGTCAAGCTTCTGTTAAAATAAGTGGAGAAGAGAAGGTCCGAAGGTTCTGGTTCTGATTCACAGGTTTATAAGAAACTGAAAAAATATTTAAATAATTTTAAATAAAGTTTAGGAGAAATCAAAGATGGTTCTGACTCTGCTTTACACAAAAAAAGGTTTGTGAAACAGAGAAATGAATTTCAGGGAATGTGAGCTTTTTAAGTTGATTTAATTCTGGCCGGGTTCTGGAGCGGTTCCTGTTTTATCTGATTAAATGTAACCAGGACCGTCGGCTCGCTCTGGGAATTTCCTTGTTTGTAGGAGAGACGTTCCTGGATGAGACCAAAGTTCAGGAACTAATTATTACCTCCGGTGACTTCAAGTCATTTATCTTTACACTTTTTACCTGAAGCCCAATTTTAAAATTTTCACCTAAATTAAGTATTTTTAAACATTTGCTCTGATTTTTCTGGGATTTTGTGCTTCAACAGAAGAACGATTGAAACCAGAATGATTATTATTTCTACTGTGATCCTGAAGCTGGAAGTTCAGGTCAGGATTTCAGGACTGGAAGGTCGGGCGGCGGCGGCCCGTCTCAGCGCAGCCAGGAGCAGGGCACCCACTGCGGCTCGGTGTCCAGCTTGTCGATGAGGCGCAGCAGCTCGCCGTACGCCTTGTCCGGGTCTGTGTTGACGATGACGGCGTCGAACAGGTGGCCGCAGCTCTGCTCCATCTCCCGGGCCTTCTCGATGATGTCGCGGAGCTCCTCGGGCTGCAGCACAGACACACAGGTCAGGAAGAGCTACCAGAACCAGAACCTTGTCGGGCGGAGGGGTGGAGACCTTCGGGTTCTTGTTGTCCTTCACCAGAAGAGCTCGAAGGCGCTCCTGCGAGGGCGGCGCGATGAAGATGATGTACGGCTTCAGGTCGGAGCTCCTCAGCACCTTCAGCGCCTGTGGCGGGGGGGGGGCAGAGAACCCTGATCAGAGTCCGTCTGGGGGCCCAAGGGCTGCAGCTGCAGAGCGCCACCTACCTGCGTGTGCAGACACAGCACACAGATCTTCCCAGTGTTGATGACCTGCCTCACCGAGTCGCTGCTCGTCCCGTACAGGTTCTTCTCGAACTCGCCCGACTCGATCAGCTTCCCTGGAGGGGGGGGGCACAACCACCACAGGAGTTGGTCAATGAAATTATCGAAAGTAGGTTAGAAAAATAAGGAGTGGAGACACCCCCTGAATCCCCCAAGCCCCCACAGACAACTCTCGAACCCAAAACCACCTCGGGCCAAACTTTGAGCTGGATCTTTGTCTAAACTGCAGGAATAGAACTATTTCTACTGCGTTACGGCCCAGAAACCTGAGGCAGGGGAAACTTTTATTTCTCCAGCAGAAAACAAAACACCTAAAACTCCCAACAGGAACATGTGAGAATGAAGACCGGACGTCTCACCAGCTGCTAGCTCCGCTTCAAACGCCTGACGGGACACGAAGTGGTAATCTCTACCGCTGACTTCACCTTCTCGACGGCTCCGCGTGGTGTCTGCACAGAAAACACACACGAGAAAGACGAAAACATTAAGACAGAACTAAACAAAAATACCTGCATTAATAAATAAAAAGCAATCATTTAATAAAAAAATACAGACATTAAATTATTCAAAGAAAAATTGAAAATTTCATTCCATTGGGCAAGAAAAACACATTTCGAAATTAAATGTTATTAAAAAATACAAAAATGAAATAAAAACATAAATAGAAATAAAATATAAATGATAAAATTATAAAACTATTAAAATGTCAACAAATTGTAAAAAGAAAACTACAGAATACAGAAAAATATTTTAAAACTAAAGAATAAAAAAAGCAAAGAAATATAGAAATTGTAAGAAATTATTCATTTAGTAAAACAGAAAAACAAAAATATTTCTGTAAAGAATGATTAAAAATGATCAAATACAAAATAAATGTAAAGAAGTCATAAATAGAGGTTTATTCCTGATTTGGTCCATTTGGGTCCATCAGAACCTTTTGAGAGAGAGAGAGAGAGTCTTACGAGGCACAGCACCAGCGAAGCGTTCTGGTTGGTTGTTGAGGAGTCTCTGCTTTAGCCCCGCCTGCCCACAGCTGTTTGGACCAATCAGAGCGATCGGCCGCTTCCTGTTGGCTGGCTGGTGATACAGAGCCATCTCCTCATAGGTCAGAATTTCTTCATCAAGATCTGGACCAGAGCAGAAGATGGAGCTGTTATACAGATGAAGAGAGTAGGAACAGATGTTCTGAAGAACCAGTAGAACCAGCAGAACCAGCCTCCTGTTAGAACCTTTTCTGGATTTGGACTTGGCTTCAGGTTCAAGCTTCAGTTTGGGTCAATTTAAGACTACATAACAAGCCAGCATCTACAGTCCTTAAAGGGACAGACAGAGATAAAGCTTACAGGGAATTTTCAAAATAAGAGTCCATCTCTGTCAGGCTGTAGCTACATCAACACAAATCTGATGACAAATCTGTTTTTTTCTGCTGGTTCTGGAACTAAAATCATGGACAGAACTGTGATGGAGACGAGTCGGGCCGTACCGTCGTTCCTGTGCGAGTACAGCAGCTTCTTCCTTTTCCTCTTGTTTTTCTTGGCACACCAAAGCTTCCCTGTAGAGAAACAAAGCCAATAGTCGGTTCTGGTGTCACTAGGACCAGAGTCCGCACATCTGAATGGGTCAGACTGTACTAGGACAGAAAAAATAAAATTTGGTTTAAAAAAAAAAAAAAAAAAAAAAAAAAAAGAGTAAAATCTTCCAGTAAGCTGCAGGAAAATCAGATTTCTGGACTCAATTAAATGTTACATTGCTTCGCTTAGCTTAGCGACTAGCTCCATCTCATCCTCCACTGACCTCAGGTGACTGTAGTTTAGCTTTAGGTTATGGTAGCTCTGTTAGCAGCTAGCTACACCGTCGCAGCTTCTGTGACTCACCGGGTTTCTCAGACTCCTTGTCTTCTTCTATGGTCTGCTTCATGGCTTCCCGTTGCTGCTGGAAGCTCTTCCCTGTGATATAAGCAAACTGAGCTGAACATCAAACATAACGGTGCCAAAGTGGGCCAGAGCCCAGGGGAGCAGCAGATCAGCAGCTGTACCTGGGACCAGTCCAGCTAGCGGCTGGTTATCCTCATCCCCATCTCTGTACGCCTGCCACCAGTTGGGATCTGCTTGGCTGATGATGTGGAGAATATCTCCTTTCTGGAAGGATAAGCCCAGCTCTCTGCACGGCACGTAGGGGTCATCAGACGGGTCGTAGTCAAAGTGGGCCTTGACATGGACCTGAGGAGATGACAAACAGCAGGCAGATGTGGGTGTGGGAACAGAGGGTGGTGGTGACGCTGAAAGCAGAACCTACCACGCTCTCTTTAACAGGAGGGGGCTTGGTCTGGGCGCTGGGAATCAACACAAAGGTCAGGAGGCCGTGCATGTCGGCCTGTTGGACACAGAGCAGCAGCCTCTCAGCTTGATGGTCTACATCTTCAGAGAACCCCACTGGTTCTTCTAAAATACTCACCAGGATGTCAAAGACCTGGTTGACGTCCTTCCCTCTGATCTCCACGCCGTTGATCTCCAGGATCTCGTCTCCCTCAGACAGAAGGCCGCTGCGTTCAGCAGCTCCTCCCCGGACGATGCGGCTGATGATGACGCTGTCCATCTCGTTACGAACCGTCGCCCCCTGCAGGACAGACAAGGTAAAGCATGAGGTGGTGTACAGGAGTCCAGCTGAGTGGAGGAGGAGCCTCCTACTCACCAGCGGAACATCTCGAGCCTTCTCGATGCGGACAATCTTCACAGTCTCTCCTCCCCACTGGGTCAGAGTTTCTCCTTCGACCGGCTGAGGCTCCGGCTCCATCTCTCTCTCTGCTATGTTGTCGTGGGCCAGAAGCAGCGACTGCAGAATGAAAAACATGCTGAAGAACTCGTGGAAACCCTCTGAAGATGTTCTCCAGCAGCTTCTAGGTTCCTCTACCTGGATGTGTGTGTCTGACAGCAGGCTCAGCAGCTCCACGCCTTCTTTACTCTGACTGGCCTGCAGCAGATTCCTGACCTGAAAACACAAACACACCGATGCTGGAACCACTTACATTATGACACTGCTAGGACCTGGGAAGGGTCAAGGGTCATCTCCAGACTATCTGAGGTCCATCATCCTCTACAGAGGAAAACATCTCAGACGTGCCAGCAGAGAAGCTCAGCGCTCCATCTCAGACTCCACAGGCCTCAGTTAGCAGGTCTAAGGTCAAAGGTCAGGACCCTGAACCAGCATGGCTGCTTGGAAGGGTTGAAGGAGGAAGTCTCTTCTGTCTAGAAACAAGATGGCTGCCGGACTGAGGTTAGCAGAGCAGGACCTGGAGGAAGGACGAGACTCCTGGGACAATGTCCTCTGGACCAGGACGGCCGGAGAGCAGAAACACCTCAGACCAGCTGTGAAGCACTGTGGTGGAGGAGTAATACGGATGTCTGCTCATCCTTAAAATGTCTGAAATTCATAAAACTAAATCTGAGTTGGCCTTAAATATGTTAATCTCAGGTATTAAATGTTGCCCTGACCGGATTATTTCATCTCTATATGTAGTTTTTATTTCTCTCTGGACTTTTCTGTCAGGCAACAGTTTGAGTCGCCCGCAGACACCTTCACTGGGTTCTGTGACTCGAGGCGGCTGAGGCTACCGCTAACCAGCTGCTAATATACCCTTGCTAGCTAGCTGTTTTGCGTGACATTGAGCGACAGATGAAAGTCTTGGCCACTCTGAGTGAAACCCGACACATGGGAACTGACAAAAGTTGAACATTTTTCACTTTCCTCGTGTGTGGCGTCGCTCGCCTGTGTGCGCACGTCTACGTGCACGAGGGTCAAGGGTTGCTTGGCTGAAGGAGGGGCTAGCGACAGTCACCTCCCGTGTGTCGAGCGCTTCAAGCTCAGATTTATCCCCAGCTGGCTGGACGGCGTTGGTTCTCGCCAGCTGTTATCATCCCTGATGACAGCCAGGGGTCAGAGGTCATCCCTGATGATAACAGCCAGGGGTCAGGGGTCATCTAGGAGGCTGTGAATGAGGAAGTGTTACCTCGATGGCCAGCGGCAGCGCCTGCTGGGTCTGTGGGAACGGAGGAGACGGCTGATGCATGCTGGACGCCACGGCGTTATGGATCTTCAGCGCCGACTGGAAGTCCGACTGCAGGGGAACCAGAACACAAGACAGCAGTGAATCCGGTCCAACAGAAACGTCTGACTGCTCTGAATCAAGACCAGATCTGTTCTACTGGAGAACATCCAGCATGATCCAGACAGCAGAACCACGACCATCTGGTCAGACCTGGTCTACAGATGATGATGTTCCTCCAACCCTTCCTTCCTCCTCAGACGTTACCTTGTTGAGCAGAGCCAGAACCAGCTCCACGTCATTCTGGCTCTGCTGGTCGGTCAGGCAGCCTCGGACCTGCTTCAGGGACAGCAGCAGCTCCTCCAGCTCTGCAAGAACACCATTAGGAGAACATCAGAGCTCCAGGAACAGCTAGGAGAACATCAGAGATGGGAATCTCAGTGGTCCAGTTCCCTGGAATCGTTAACCTGCCTGCTTGACGATGCCGCTTATCGGCTCCAGTACCGTGTGACGTGTTTGAGTGATGACGTAGCGTACACGCTCCGTATTTTGATTGGCACCAAGTGTTTGATACGTTGCTTAGCGACCTCCACGTCCTGGTTAATGTTAGCGCCATGCTGTATGAATGATCTCCACCTCATATGAACATTTACAGTCTTGTTCAATAAATCAGATTATGGGTTCCGATGACGCTCGTTGGTCAGAATAAAATAACCTTTTTACATAACCTTTAAGCAGGTATTAAACATTTTCATTAGACCCACATTTCTGCATTAAGGATGTTTTTTTTTATTGGTCCGATATAATATTCTAATCTTAAATGTGATTTCATTAACTGTAAGCAGGAAATCATTAACAGAAATAAAAGATTTAAGGTCTACATAATGTGTTTAACTTGTGAGCCGAGTTACTGAAATACATGAGCTTTTCATTAATATCATAATTTATTGAGTATGATTGTAGTTGACGAGGACAGCCAGAGTGATGCTGGCTCTCTCACACTTTTAGCTTCCTCTTTCATGGAGGCACGGAGGAGTAAAATAACAGAGGCAAAAAATAAACATCTGAGAGGCTGTTTTCCACAGCTGGAAACACATTAAGGCTGTTTCCGCCTGATAGTCCGCTAGACTCGTTTTGATTTGGAACCAAAACTGTAATATTTCTTCCAGCTGCTGCGGTTCTCCTCCTCTCTGCTCCGAGTCAAACCAACCAAACCCTCTCAGCAACCTGTTCCCCTCCTCGCCTGTGGGGGCGCTGCACCAAGAACCGCTGAAGGAAACGACACTGACCTCAACTGTCTTCTTCCTTAGTTGGCTAACTAAATTAATTAACAAAACAACATATTTAGTTGGCTAATTGAACATTTACTTGGCCAACAGATTTAGTGAGCTAATTAAGTATGCAATTTGAAGCTAACTAAAACAAGCTGGCTTCAGTTTTAAGCTAGCTTTAAACTACATAGTTAAAGCTGCAGTAACGTTTACAAAAACATGTTTTTTTCCACATTTGTTAAAACTGTCCCCATGTCGGGACAGTTTGGTCTGAGACAGATAATCTGTGAAAAGATTGAGCTCCCCCTCCTCCCTGAGCTGCTACTGCCATCTAAGGAAATGCTCAGCCCCCGACCTGAAACAACCAATCAGAGTCAGGAGGAGGGGCTTAGCGCTGCCAATCACCCTCGTGGACGCGCTGCTAAATGTGCTGATGGAGGAGAAACAGTTCACCGTTCCAGGAAAACACTGTTTATCCGCAGTCGTCAGTGGCTATGCTAACTAGCCTTAGCATTAGCTATCAGGCTATGTTGTGGTGAACCAGATGTAGCGCAGCAGAGGGGGGGAGTGAGTGGCGCGTACATGAGGGAGATTGACAGCGCTAAGCCCCTCTTCCTGGCTCTGATCAGATGTTTCTGACAGTGGTGGATTTCTGCAGTTAGTACTGGGAGCACTGGGAGAAGGCTGGACTTTTTCACAAATTATTGATCTTATACTGTCACGAAATCATGATAATTTTAACAAATATGTAAAAAACATTTTTCATAAAAGTTACATACTGCAGCTTTAACTACATAGTTTGAAGCCAAATATTTAAAATCTGACGACCCTCCATTTTTGTTTACATGAATGAAGAAGACGCTGAGCGTCTTCTTCAGAGGTTAGCTTCAAACTAAATATTTAGTTAGTCAACTAAATTAACAAAACCTTTTGAGCAACCTGTTCCCCTCCTCGCCTGTGGGGGCGCTGCACCAACAACCACTGAAGGACACAACACAAAAACCTCTGAAGACGCTGAGCGCAGCTTCCTTCTTCACCAAATGTCAACAACAACGGAGCAGCGTCAGGTTTTAGCGGCTGGAGGATTCCTCTTCTGTCTTTGGCTCAAGACCACGAGCCGTTTCTCCCGCTAGCGCTAGGCTAGCTAGCGATTGTTCTGGTTGTATTTACCCAGAATGCCCTGCGCTGTAGTCCGCTTCCTGCTTTTGGAGCGGTCTCCGGTCCACTTGATGTTCACATCTGGATCCGAACCAAACCAGAGTTCACTTGAACTGGACCCAGACAGAGGTTTGGAGGCGGACCAGAGTTCGGGTCATTCACACCTCCCCAACTGGACCGGAGTTACAGGGCAGACGGACTGGAGTCGGATTAAAGCGGACTGAACTGGGCTGCTGGGAACGATGCAGCCTTAAATCCTGAAAGAAAAACTGTTGATTTGCAAAAGTTGCATCTCATGTTAATGTTCATTTGACTGAGGGATCCTTATTTTTTAGCCAGATTTAATTTTGTTAGAATAAAGTACAACATGGTGCATATTTCAAATTAAAAGTTTTAAAGAGTTTATTTCCTAACAATAAGGAATCACTACACTCTTATCAGTTGCCATGCCTAATCAGAGCTTCAGGAACAAGACGACACATTACAGACGCTGAACGCTTGTTTTAGACCTCTGAGGCAAGGAGGTAACGGACCTGTGGAAGCTCCAGATGTGTGTGTGTGTGTGTGTGTGTGTGTGTGTGTGTGTGTGTGTGTGTGTGTGTGTGTGGGCCAGCAAACAAAGCTTTAATTAAGTCGGCCTCTCTTGTGCCGCTCTCCCTCCCTGAGGAATTCCCTCCCTGACAGGAACACATTCCCTCCCTCCACGCCAGCTCCCTCCTCTTCCTCTCGGACCGGCTCTTACCCAGCAGGGCCCGACTCTGGGGGCTGCAGAGCGCCGCCGGCTGTGGCGGGATGAGCGAGTCCTGGAGGAATGTGGGGTTGTCGATCCCGATGTGCGGGTTCTGGGAGAGCTTCCTGAGTCGCAGCGAGGCGTTCAGGTCCAGCTGCCGGCCCTCCTCTTCTCTACGCCGACGAAGATCCTCCTAGAAGACAAGCAAAGGAAGGAATGGAGCAAGGTCAGAGTTAGCGAGCCAGGTGTACTCTCCAACAACCCAGACCTGACACCTTCTATGGCCTAGAGAAGACCTCCATCAGTTCCTCCTGCTTCTCTAAGGTGGAGTTCTGGAGGAAACGGTCCACCTCCTCAGGTCTAGTCTCCAGATGATAATTATGGCTGTTTGTGGCCCCAACCTGAGCGAGCAGTGAGACCGATGCAGGCGCATATATCTATGTGAACAGACGACAACCCGGCACATGTCCAGGAGCGTTTCAGGAGCTAACGGGACACCCCCTTGGCTTTACCTGCCGTCTGACCGGGAAACCGTCCCCGCTCCTGCCATACGTCTAGCAACGGCTGCAGGAGGGTTAAAGCTCCAACCTGGCCTGTGCTGGCTAGCCCGTCACCATAACAGAGTTTACTGCACAATAAATTGTCCCAGAAATTACTGCGATAAACAATGCTGTCGCTTTGATCTCATTTTCAACTAATGATAATGGCAGAATAACGCCAGTACTTCCTGACAAAGACCACTCCACACAGGAACTGGAAGAGATTTGAAATATCCAAAATAAAACACGACTAAAAACCATAAATAAAACAGAAATAAAAACCAAACACAAAAGAAACAAATTTAAATGGATCATGAAGTATTTGTAAACAAAATATCTCTTCAAAAAAATATTAATCATCAGAATGGAAATTCCTGAGCTCATTTTAATTTCTCATGCGATTAATTGATTGATTATTGCGACAGTCGGACTGGCTCTCCTCCGTGGACCGAACCGAACTCCACCCTCCACACACAGACAATAAAAAATAAAAATTAAAAAAAAAAAATTAAAAATCAGCAACGAGGACAGACTTTGTCCACGTCTCCATCCCAGCAACTTCCCCAGAGGACAGATGTGCTGTCCTCATGTCCACTGCTAGGTAGGAGACACTTCAATGACCTGTTGTCTAAAGGTAGCACTGCGTGAAAAATTGATTCACTGAATTTTTGGTTTTTGAAGATTTAATTTTTGGGAAATCTGTATGGTTTTCCACCAATGATGTCAGCGTGCCCAGGGCGGCCATCTTGGTTGACCAGCGTGTTTTACAGCTTCTGTTTATCTGGACTTTGAATTCAGGTCAACTATGACTGAGCATCAGGGCCAGGCTACGATTTTTATGTTTCTAATTATGATAATAAAGTCGTAATTTGAGGAGAATAAAGTCCTAATATTAGGAGAAAAAAAATTAAAAGGAGGAATGTTGGACATTTTGTGAAGTTATACTTTGGTATCAGTTTTGACAGGTAAGGAGATACTTCAAGTTTTAACATCAGCATCAAATTATCATCAGCTGAGCAACGACAGTCTGTTTAGAAGAAGGAACCAGCTGCTCACATCCTGATAACTCCACAGATGCTTTCTTCTCAATAAAATGACATTTTCTCATAATTTTAAGACATTTTTCCGGTAAAGCTGCATCTTTATTCAGCTAACATTATGACTTTATTCTCGTAATCAAACAAAGATCCTCAGAGCCTGGCCCTGATACTCTGTCATCCAACTCCCAGGGGGGATGGTTGAAGTAGAAGCCACTTCCTGATAATACTTTGTCATTTGTAATTCATTTTTTAGAAGAGAAAGTGAATAAAATTAAAAGCTCTAGCTAAATGTAGGTTGAATGGAGTGGTGGTGTCCTCAGTGAGACAGTGAAGTCTCGTCCTGCAGTAACTGGCTCCCAGTGTCTGAGCTGCAGCAGCTTCTCCAGACCACAGCCGGACTCTCTCTGGTCCAGGTGGAACTAGCAGTAAGAAGCGGATGTCTGGTTCTGATGGTACCTGGTGCTGTCGGATCCTCTCCAGCTGGGCGGACCGGCGAACCGGAAGGGTCCGGTTCCCGAGTTCTCCGGGACAGTCCACGGCCATCTCCCGGTGCTGATGTCCTCCACCCCTCGGCTCTTCGTCTCCTCCTCCTCGTCCTCCTCCTCCTCCTCCCTCCCCGCCGACGTGACCGTTCAGCTGGGAGGTGGTCATCCTGGAGGCTCGCTGGGGTTTATTTTCTGCGCAGGTGCTTGGGTCGGGTCAGGAAGTCTGGAACGTCTAGGAGGGAAGTTCAGTGAACGAGGCAGCCATGATACCTGAGGAGAGAGGAAGACGACCACGTCCATCAGCCGACCCTGCTGCAGTGGGGCAGAAACAGGGAAATATCAACCAGAACAGGAAAACACGCCACGCTACGTTCAAGGCCAGCCAGCAAAACAAACCATGAAGAGACTTGGCCTGGGTCAGGGCTGGCCGGCCGGACGCATTTATCAAAGACAGGCTGAGCCCTTCAGTCGCTTTTTAACTGATTTTTACTGTTTGACCCATGAGTTACTTCGTAAATTAATAATGTTTGATTGAAGCCAACAGACGCCACCCACGAAGACAACGACAAATGCCATTTTTAACGAAGCACGCTTTTATTTTCCCCAGAGAGCCTCTCGATGCAGCGGCGACTTATTTACCAAACCTAGAACAGAAAGGCAGCGTCCCACGTTCAGAAAACACATTTAATTAAAGAACAACCTTAACGGTGGGATCAAGGCTAACAGACTGGCTTCCTCCCAGTTTAATCATGCTTACGGCCATTCCACTGTCTGTTTACAGATTCCAGTATGAAACCACAAATACAAAATTCAACAAAAATTAAAATAAAATTAGTCTCCAGCCAATGTGGACGCTTCCATAAAGAATCTCTGCTGCAGCTTGAAGTCTTTTTGGCTCAATTAGAATAAAAATTAGGGAAAAATCCAAAAACTATACGGAATAAGAACAGAAAATATTTCTTCTGGATAAAGCTTAGAAATGCTTTGACAAGGAAACCAGCATGTTTCCCCTTATATCGAGTTAGCAGTATGTGCAGGTGGTCAACAACATCAGCAGCGGTGCTGAGGACCAGTTCCAAGGTCCGTTTATGGCCGGCATATTTTCCTGCCATTTGTGACATCAATGGGAAACGTTTTCATCCGTTTTCCTTTGAGATACATTTCCAGTCAGTGGATCAACTATAAACCAGGCTTAACCTGTCTTTGCTAGAATGGTTTCTGGTTTATGAAAAGTCTATGGAAAATGAACAAACATGAGGCTTAGTGTGGTAGGGGGGCAAGTCAAGCCTGGTGGGCCGCCAGGCTTATAATACACTGGGGGAAACCCTGGTTATTATTATTCTGGTGCAAGCCAGTATAGGAGCGCCAACAGCTAATGTTTCTGTGCTGCCATCATTTCCATCCCTTTAACAGAACCGTGCTGCAGAGTTCTGGATATTAATGGGTCCATTGTTGATGCTGCCACGGTGTCCTCTCTCTCACACACACACACACACACACACACACACACACACGGAGCCCATGGGGTGTGCAGGACCTGCCAACCTGCCCTCAGCACAACATTAAACTGGGAGCTAGTAAGTGGTTAAAGTGGGAGCTGGTAGCTAGTTAAAGTGGGAGCTGGTTAAAGTGGGAGCTAAAGTGGGAACTGGCAGGTAGTTAAAGTGGGAACTGGCAGGTAGTTAAAGTGGGAGCTGGTTAAACTGGGAGCTGGTTGCAGTTTCAGGGCGGAGTGAAAGACAGACAGCTAACCTGAAGCTAACTGAAACTAGGTTTAGTTTAAACCCGTTTTAGCAGAAACTGTCGGAGTTGTTGTGATACTTCAGTCTGCTTCACTCAGGATGAGCTACCAACCTCCGGTTAGAAAGAAACTCAAAACCTCTTCTGAGCGAACTGAACCGAACTTTTCTGGGTTTTATCAGGCTAAACGTAGCAGCTAGCTGCTAGCAGCGCCTTCCTGGGGCACCTGTTGATAACAAAGACGCTCCGCAAACACTCACCTCCAGGTCAGAGCCGTCCACAAACTCCGTCAGTCCCGCTACATCCAGCTCCGAAATTCCAGATTAGATATCTCCAAAATTCCAGTTTTTATTTCCTTACACTCCCAGTTTCACTCCAACACACTTGTTGCTGCTTCATCGGTGAAACGGAGACCTCCTCCTCCTCTCCGTCTGTCACTTCCAAATCCACTCAGGGCGGGCTCGACTGATAAAACAGAGACGTTGATTGGACGCAGCGGTCAAAGGAATTCCGTCTGAGCCAATCAGAAACGCTGCTACGGGGCTGGCAGAATGTACCAAAGTGGAGCTGTGCTGCGTTGGATGACATCCAGAAACTGGAATGTTCAGCTATATGGAACAGAGATAAAGCCAGAAACACAGCGGCATCTCCTGAACATTATACAAGTCCATCTGTTAGCTCATCTGGACGCAGTCTCCATGCTCAAAGCCAGTCAAAGATAAAGAATATAAAAATATATAGAAATGGATTAATGCCTCGTAAATATTACATACATTAAAGCTGCAGGATGTAACTTTTACAAAAATAGGTTTTTAATATATTTCTTAAAACTGTCACCATGTCGTGACAGTTTGTTATGAGACAGATAATCAATGCAAAAATGGAGCTCCTCCTCCTCCTCGAGCTACTATTACGGTCTAAAGAAATGCGCGCTCCCGACCTAAAACAACCAATCAGAGCCAGGAGGAGGGGCTTAGTGCCATCAATCACCCTCATTTACTCGCTGCTAAATGTGCTAATGGCGGAAAAACAACTTACCGTTTCTGGAAAACTTGCTCATCCTTGTCATTGGTGACCATGCTAACTAGCCTAGCCTCTGCAGCGGCAGGGTTGCATTGAGCAGGCAGCGCTAAGACCAGCCTCCTGGCTCTGATTGGTTGTTTCTAGATAGTACTGGGAGCACTGGGAGAAGGCAGAGGAGCTCGATTTTTTTTCTCAGATTATCTGTCTCACACCATTCTGTCACGACAGAGTGACAGTTTCAGCAAATATGTAGAAAAATATTTTTTATAGAAGTTACACACTGCAGCTTTAACTTATTCTTGTCCATCTCTCCAGGTTCAAAAGTATATAATAACAGCTGCTCTAGATTAAATCATGTAGGAGGAAAAACAGATGTACTTTTTAATATTTTATTACCAAAAAATTTTACTTTCACCTTTTTATTTTTTGAACCCACCTAAACTTATAAAATCAAAATTCTTTATTATGCATTCAGTAAAAACCAGGTGAGCTATCTGAACCTAACCACCAAGCAGAAAACAGTAAAAATAAAACTAAAAGCAAACTAGACACTGAAAAGGATACACAAGTAGATAACAATAAATGACAATAACCAAGGAAACAACAATAAAACACTAGTTTTTATATATTTATTTTGTGTTGTATAATTACACTTCACTGATGGTGATCTGAGCACTAAAACAAGAAATAGTAATAAATAACTAAACCCAATGACCATGGTGAAAAGGTAAACATTTATAAACATGATAAAAATAAACTAAGATTGTAACAATTTAAAAAAAAAAAAAAAAAAAGCAAAAAAAAAGATAAGAAATAACATCAAAGGAAAAATAGACCAATAAAACAACCATCGCTGTTCTAAAAAGCAAATGAATAATGCTTTATATACGTACGTGTGTGTGGAAGCAGGAAGGCACGGGATCTGGAGGCGGGTTAATCCCGGAGGACGCCTCTCTTGTCCCTCGTTCAGTGAGTTCCTCCAGATTCATGGATGTTCTCCAGATGTTCCGCCATGCTGAGGCAGCACCGTCCTGATCAGTCCACGGTTCTGAATCAGGTTCTGACTCACCTGGTGGTCTGAACAGTCACTGGTTGCTATGGTGATTCCCTCCTTGTCAGGGTAGGGTCTGGGGCCCACAGCAGAGACAGAAACGCAGACATGACTTGAAGCCTCAAACAGTGTCTGTGAAACGGGGAGCATCGGGACCTTCTGCTGGTCCCACATGGACCGTTTAATGTGTCTGCAGTGGTTCCTGCAGCAGCTCTGCCGGGTTCAACAGAACCAGTCCAGGTCCAGAGCTGACATCCACTGGGAGTGACTGGGAGAGTCTCTCTGCTCTCTGATTGGACAGAATCCAGGAAGTCCTCTAGCAGTGAGAAGGAGACAGAAACACCTACGACTGTATGGAGAAACTGGTTCTGAAGACTCCACCGGGCCAGAACCATCATTCCTTTAAGATGAATATTCTGGGGGAAATCTGGAAAAATCCTCAAAGTTAAACTGGGATTGTGGAAAAACTGGAAAAGGGATCAGAATGCTAACTGGTTCGGGTGAAGTCCAGCTTCTGTGACCCAGGTAGACTCTGAATGATGGTTCTGATAGACACAATGGCTGAGCTATGGAGGTCCAAACAGGACCGGGTCATCTCATTAAGCACTGTTGGATTTCTCTCAGCCCGTTCTAATAGAACTGCAGGTTCTGGTGGGTGTCTACATGTTTTTCCCAGTTCTGGAAGAGGAGCAGCAAATTGGTCCAAAACCAGTCAAATACAGAGAAGCAGAATAGTGACAAATGAGCTCGTTTACATGAACTCTGCATAAAAAGTGATCTGAAGGGGAAAGAAGCAGGAAATCCTTGTGGTACACAGCGTCCAGAAGGACAACAGAAACCAAACCTGGAATATTTCCCAATCATTTCTTTCTCGTCTCTTGGATCTTCAGTACGGAGCCCGCTAGGGGACATGGGGGGATTTTTTTCTTTTGCATTCCCTCGCAATAATCTATTTACTAGTCAGTTCGTGCAGCATCTTGAATCCTGAAAGTCTTTCTGCTATAAGGGTTTTGTAAGGCTGTTACATGTGTTAATATCATGTTGGTGAGATATCTGAAGCTTTATATCTTTTTCTTCAGGATAAAAAGCGCACCACAAACTTATGTGCAAAATGCAAAAGCAACGCAGGTCAAACATGAGCTTTCCATCCCTTCTGAGACATAAACAGAAACTTTCTGTATAAAGAAAAAGTGCACCAGACTATAATCTGGACTATTTCTGAGCTGTTATCCCGGGGTAATATCGCCATCTGACAGGTTGTGTGTTAGTCTGGTTAATAACGGGCCGTTTTCATCTCCACCGACAGATACGACACAAACTGAATGAATGAACACGTTTTCACTGAGGGTCTCTGAAGGTCTGCACACGAACAGTTTAAACCGACACTGGCTTTCACTGTGACTGGATGAAAATATAGGCCACGGTGTATTTGCTCATTTATTGCCCTATAGGGGCTCCACAGTTTACAAACATGATGAATAATTAAAGAAGGAAGCTGTGAGGTCAGCAGATAGAGAATAATCAGGATTATCTTTAATTCATCTTCAGTTTCGGTAATATTACAGAAAAACATCCTGCTCATTGTATTTATACAGTAGTAGTAGAATGCTGTGTCATTGCTTCATTACAAGTGCTGGTCATAGTTGATCGTAGTGTGTGCAGTGTGACACTGAGTTCAGTCCAGTGTTACGAATCACTCAGTACAAAGGCAGTTTCACAATAACCTGCTGCTGCTGCTTCTTCTTCCTCCCATGAATCTGACTGGTCCACTCTGGGCAGGTGCCAGGACCTGCTCTGATGCTGCGTTCAAGTCACAATGGAATTTCCACACCCATGAGCTGCCCAATATGGGAAAACTAAAGTGAAAATGTTTCGTTTTTATTGATATTTAAATATCCTTCCCAGAATGAATGAGTCGCTCTTCAGTCTGCTGTGACTCGAACGCAGCATGAGCAGCAGAAATCTGCTGTCTGTGTGGCGTTTGAGGTAACTGGGAAGTTTCTGAATCATGATGGGGAGCGCTGCCCAGGTTCTGCACCTTGCCTGGAATCGCACCTGCCCATTGAGAAAGACACGCCTCTCTTTACTGGCATGCAGGTTTGATGATGAGGAAGGACGACGTGGGAAAGAAGGAGGGTCAAAGGTCAGACATGGTGCTCCATTAACTCTGCAGGGGAAAAGAGCCCAAGAACTTATCAGAACGTTTCAGCAAACTAAGAAGAACGTTGGAAAGAAAACTGAATTTGGAAGAAACTCCAGTAGTTCAGGGCCCTGAACGCACTGCAGGGCCCTGAACGCACCGCAGGGCCCTGAACGCAGCAACTGACCTTTGACCAGGTTTGGCACTAAGAGGAAGAGTCAGAGGAAGAGGAGGGTTTAATGAGTGTTGGGACTGTTAATGTTTATCTTCATCTAATCTGAAAATGATTTTAGTCCATATTAAACGACCCAGAGCCACGCCCCCGTATATGGAACACCAGAAATGCCAAATAAAATTATGAAATTTCTCGTGAAAAAAAATGTTTAAAGTATCTCACTATTTTTCAAGAAGGTTAAAAATTGTTGCATTTGCTAATAGTTCAGGACATATTTTATTGTTTTGAGTAATTCAACAAAACCATCCCTTAATTAAAGTAATTTACAATAAAATATAAAGAGGAGGGAAAAAATGGAAAACAAAACAAACAAATAAATGCTTTTAGGTCTCTAGTTATTTTTTAAATAAGGTATATTTTTCAAAAGGTTTGGGCATTTTTCTGTTTTCTTTCCATTATTTCTGCTTAAGCCTGCATGGAACACCTGAAATGCCAAATAAAATAATTATGAAATTTCAAGTGAAGAAAATGTTTAAAATATCTCAATATTTTCCAAAAATGTTTAAAATTTTGTGTCCATTTTCTCCATGATACATTTGATAATAGTTGTAGACATATTTTATTTCATTTTTGGGGTAATACAACAAAGCCATGCCTTATTTAAAGTAATTTACAATAAAATATAAAAAGAGGAAAAAACGCCCAAAAATGCTTTAAGGTCTCTAATTGGTTTTCATAAGTTTTTTTTAAATAAGGTTTTTTTTTTTTTTCAAAAGTTTTTGGCATTTTTCTGTTTTATTTCCATTATTTCAACTTAAGGCTGTATGGAAAGCCAAAAGTGTCAAATTTTTACCTTAATAAAATTAAATTTTAGTTTTTAGACGACTTTGAAAGACTGACTGTCAGAGCGTTTCTTCATTTCTTAAAAAGGGTATGAATAGTTTTTCTTTAAGAAGCACCATTAGGTAGAAACACACAGTGTAGTCCCCAGAACCTGAACAGGAGGAGCAGAGTTCTACTGAAGCCCGGTTCTGTTGCTTGGGGCCAGGATATGAACAGCCAGTAATGAAAATCTTTCCTGTTTTATGGATTAAAACAATCGGAAGATGTTTGGAAGCTGCCGCCTGGCTAAACTGAAGCCAGGAGTGTATGGAGTGCTGGAGGTGCCACAGAAAAGATCCCCTTCTGTAAAAATGATCCAAAGTTCAGCGAGGACAAATAAGAACAGAGATTAGTTAAAGGAGTCAAGTCATGCAAACATTTAAGCAGCTATTTATGTTTTTATCTCATAGATTTCCTTCTTTTTTAACAGAATTTACATTTTTAGATATCTTAAACAGCAGGAGCAGCTCGTGATCCGATGAAGAATAATTACAGACAACTTAGATCAAATTCTCCTTATTGCTGCTCGTAATATTTCCTCCTGTCTGTTTTTATGGTTTTACATTCGTGACCTTTGACCTGTGGCACTACATGCACCTCTAGTTCCAGTAGTTTTATGAAGGATTACAGAGAAATCTTCTGCCCCTCCAACAGATGGGTTCAGATGGCAGCCCGACCCAGAAACTGTTCCGGACCGGTTCTGCTCATGGCTTCGACTGTTTTAGTGTTTCTGTTTGGTTGGAAAGTGGAAAACCTGCAATAAAAATCTACAGATGATGTTGGTGGTTTTATTTCTTGGCAGAACTCTGGAGCGCTCCAGCAGGAAGTGGACTGTTCCCACATCATCATCATGTTTTTAATGCTTCTCTATGTGATGAAGGAGCCGGAGCCGAGCAGCGGTGAAGGTAGGAGTATAAAAAGAAGAAGAAAAAGGAGAGCATGAGGAAGAGGAGGAGGAGGAAGTCTCTAGTTTTTACCTACCAGGGTAAAACGCACAAAGCAAATGAAGAGGAGAGAAGAGGGGATGAAGACTACTAAGATGAGAATATTCAACCAGAACCATGGTAATAATAATAAATAGAATATTAATTAAGAATATTAATTATTATTATTAGGATAATAATATTACAGAATAAATCTTCTTTTATATATTTTTTCACATTTTTTTCTCTGTTGAAGTACAGCAACCTCCTCAATGAGGATTCAGCCTGCACTGGCTCCGATTGGCTGTTGCATATGACATCACAGCTAATGGCCACCAGATGGACATGCATCACTTCCTGCCCCCACCGACCCCACCCCGTTTCCTGTCTGGATGAGAAGTCTCCTGGCGTTGCCACGGTGATCGGTAGCAAGTGACGTGAAGGTCTGCAGGAGAAGCAGAGAGACATGGCGGACGGTTGGTTAGTGCCCAGCGCTGGCCTGCAGGGGGCGACAGGTGAGCTCAACGCACCTGCATCATAGCCGGCCAATCACCATGACGTCCACGACCTCGCCCTTGTGCAGCTCCACGTACTGCTCGGTCTTGGGCGGTAACATCAGCAGGCCGTTGGCGCTCCGCATGGACATGAGCCGGCTGGACACCTGGTTCCCTGCAGGAGGAAGCCGGGTAAGGTGAGAACCGGACCCTGGTTCTGACGGATAACCGGGTCATCATCGGTCATCTGCTGCCATGTTCAACGTGTCGTGGTGCATCCTTCGGAGGAGTCTTGGAGCTCTGACAGCGAAAACTCCCCTTAAACAGGTGGGAAGCTCCCACAGAGCCAGAACCAGAACCTGGCTCGGTCTGAGGATTTACTGCCACGTTTTACCAAAATGTACATTTATATATTTTCAGACCTGATCTTCATTGTTTTCTCATCTGCTGAGAGACGGCTACCTGATTCTGCTTCAGAAACAAACTTTTTGATTCGAACCTACCAGGGATATGAAGACTTTTGGACCCAACTAAAGCAGAGTTTGAATAAAGATGCGTGTTGCTTGAGCTCAGGGGGGTTTGACATGAACTCGCCTGTGCTCTGGGCCCAGGGCAGCGGCTCCTGATGGTGCCAGGTCAGGATGCAGCGATGGTACTCGGGTCTGGGGTCCAGCTTCACATCACAGGAAAGCTAAACAACAAATAAAAGCAGCAAAGTTCTGTACAAGGCATGGAGAACCGAGGAGCACCTGAAGACACCATAAACCATCAGATACAGGAGGCTCTCCCACACTTTAAACCTGGTTTAAAGGACTCAAGTCTCATGTTTATGGTCTGAATTCTTGAAAGCTCCATCTCAGTTGCCAAATTAGCGACTTTGTCACTCTATTTAGCAACTTTTCACACCCTCCTAGTGACTTTTTTTTTTCAAAAACGCGACTAGTCTTCAATAACTAGTGTTGCTGGAGACTTTGGTGACAACAAATGAAGCACCAATTGTACTGCAGTCACAGCAAGCAATGACTGCTGCCACCAGCCCCTCCCACCCCCGAAGCACTTACAGGGGGTCAGGTGACGCCAGGCTCGTCATGCAGCAAACGCAGCCTGCAGTCAGGCCGGAGAGGAGACCCACTCCACTCCGTTTCCGCATTGCAACTGAATCACGCATGCTCAAAGCTGCCGGTTCCCGCTCCCTCCCTGCCTTCCCGGCTTCAGCTCTGTGTCGTGTCTTGTTAATCTTTTTGGAGCCTCTCTTTGCAGATCTTCCAAATTGCTAATCATGGATCTGGTCAGCTGGTGTCTCAACGCAATTGATCAAATTTTCTCAACGAGAAGGCGGGGTAAAGGAGAACCATCTTGGCCTGACAGGACATTTTTCTCCGGTGACACAATGGACTCCTGGCAGAAGTGGAGGATTGTGTATCTGTCGATATTGTCAGTCGAAGATGTTGAAGATGTGTACACAATTGGATTTTTGATAACAGGATTTCTGCTTTTTGGAGTTGTTACCTAGCATATCGAGACATTCGGAAAACATCGGCAGCTGATCTGATCGTTGTGAGGCTGCCCGGCATGTGTGATGGAATCTACAGAGCGATCAACACTCAGACTGAGATGCTAAGTGAGCAGAATCGGAAACTGGAAGTGATCCTTGCACAGGATCGCAGGCTGATTGCGGTTCTTGGACTAATAAGTGAAAGAGGATAAATCTTGGAGAAGTTGTACGCTCGGATTTGGCGGAAATTACCACGAATTTGGCTGTTTGGAGTTGCCATGGAGATGTACCAGTGAGACTTTAAGGCAGACGGAAAATTAGTCGGCCTGACCCAAAACAATTGCTGTTATCTCAATCTGGCTCCCCTGTGTCGGCCTTGGAAGGCTGGCTATCTCAGTTTCTCCTGGATGTTATGTAAACAAGACGTTTTTCTCCCTCTGCCCCTCCCTTCCCACATGACATCTGTGGACCTGCTCAGAAAATGAACAAGGCTGGCTGATAAACACTCCATCACTTATCAAGGACAATGGCTTCTGGGACAGTGTTATGGACTTACAAACACACACACATGCACACACCCACATGCCCATAGATATAAACACTCTCATCCCCCCTTCCCCATTCCACATGTTATGTATGATGTTGTCTATATGTTGCTATTTTGTGCTGAGGTTTATTGCAATCTCAAACTGTATCCTGTCAGGGATAATGTGTGAAATATTATTTTTTCCTCCTCTTACCTAATGTGGTCTTTTTTCTCATCTAATGGAAGGGCAGTGCTTTCATCTATCAAGCAGCAAGATATTTCAATCAGCGAGCTAAAACAAACCATCCATCCATCCAGGTGGCTTGCTAGCAATGATAGCTTTTTATCAAATGCTAGCTTTATGAAACTAGCTAGCAACTACCAACTGTCCATCAAATGCCAAATTTCTGGGTAACATTAAAGGCAAAACTATCCAACCATAGGACGCCATATATCTATAAAGCTGCCATCTGAGAACATCTGGAGAGCTTCCTTCATAGATGGCGTTAAATAGATCTAACAACAGCAATCTGACGTTAGTTGCCAATTCATTGGAAGAGTTAGCATTACATCATCCTAAATGCTTCAGCAGAAGAAAACTGGACTCCTCTTGTTTCTTGAAAATGCTTCACCTCTCATCCAAGAGGCGTCTGCAGTTCTGATCATGGTTAAATGTAACAGGATTATAAGCTGGAGTCAGAACAATCACATTGAGGGGCTGTTCTGCTATTGGATGTTATCTAATTTACTTGGATAGCTAGCATTAGCTGGCATTAGATATCTGGCATTTGATAACTGGAATAAGCTAGCTAGCATTAGCTGGCTAGTGATTAATAACTAGAATTAGCTGGCTGCATTAGATAAGTAGAATTGGCTGGCGAGCATTAGCCGGTTAGTAATAGATAACTAGAATTAGCTGGCTAGCATTAGCTAGTATTAGATTGCTGGCATTAGATAGTTAATATTGGATAACTAGAATTAGTATGCTACAATTAGATAGCTAGAACTTGATAACTAGCATTAACAAGCTAGTAATATATAGCTAGTATAAGCTATCCGGTATAGCTAGCATCAGATAGATTTACTACGTAGCATCCGTTGACCATCTCCTATTAATCCATTTATTAATAGTAGACACTCCGCCCACCTGATGTTGTGGCCGATCTGCTGTCTCGGAGCCAGCTAGCTATCTAATGCTAGCTGGCTTAACAGATAGCAATTGTAGCTCAGTCGCTACACACCCTTCACATCTATTATTATTACTACATACAGCTGGATGTATATTAATCCCTATTACAGCTATATAGTGGAAGTGGAACAGCATATCAACAGCAGACTCTAATTCCCCCTTTAGGATTTGAACTTATAGTTTGAGCATGAATATGGGAAAGCTCTGTGCCCATTAGTTATGTCAATAAACATCCATTAATGGTAAAATTATACAGTGAGGAAAACAAATATTTGATACACTACCAATTTTGCAGGTTTTCCCACTTGCAAAGCATGTAGAAGTCTTTCATTTTTATCATAGGTACTGTTCAACTGTGAGTGACAATTTTTAAGGAATTAATTAGCATTTTATTGCATGACATAAGTATTTAATATATCAGAAAAACAAAACTTAGTATTTGGTACAGAAATCTTTGTTTGCAAGTACAGACATCAGATGTTTGCTGTAGTTTCTGACCAGGTTTGCACTGCAGCAGAGGCTCTGGACCACTCCTCAATACAGATCTTCTCCAGATCCTTCAGGTTTCGGGGCTGTCACGGGGCAATGCGGACTTTCAGCTCCCTCCAAAGATGTTCTATTGGGTTCAGGTCTGGAGACTAACTAGGCCCCTCCAGGACCTTGAGATGCTTCCTATGGAGCTACTCCTTAGTTGCCCTGGCTGTGTGCTTCAGGTCGTTGTCATGCTAGCAGACCCAGCCACCACCCATCTTCAATGCTTTTACTCAGGGAAGGAGGTTGTTGGCTAAGATCTTCTGATACATGGCCCCATCCATCCTCCCCTCAGTTGTTCTGTCCCCTTTGCAGAAAAGCATCCCCAAAGCATGATGTTTCCACCTCCATGCATCACAGTTGGACGGTGTTCTTGGGGTTGTACTCATCTTTCTTCTCCCTCCAAACAGCGAATGGAGTTTAGACCAAAAAGCTCTACATTTGTCTCATCAAACCACATGACCTTCTCCCATTCCTCCTCTGGATCATCCAGATGGTCACTGGCGAACTTCAGACGGGCCTGGACATGCTCTGGCTTGAGCAGAGTGACCTTGCGTGCGCTGCAGGATCATAATCCATGGCAGCGTAGTGTGTTACTAACGGTCTTCTCTGAGACTGTGGACCCAGCTTTCTTCAGGCCATTGACCAGGTCCTGCCGTATCATTGTGGGCTGATGCCTCGCCTTCCTCATGATCACTGATGCCCCACGAGGTGAGATCTTGCATGGAGTCCCAGACCAGGGGAGATTGAACGTCATCTTGAACTTCTTCCATTTTCTGGCACCAAAGGTTGTTGGCTTCTCACCAAGCTGCTTGCCTGGAGCCCATCCTAGCCTTGTGCAGGTCTACCGTTTCATCCCTGTTGCTCTCTGTTGTTGGCCATTGTGGAGAGGTTGGAGTTTGTTTGACCGAGTGTGTGGACAGGTGTCTTTTATACAGGTAACAAGTTCAAACAGGCGCAGTTCATACAGGTAATGAGTGGAGAACAGGAGGGCCTCTTAAAGAACTAACAGGCCTGTAAGAGCCGGAGTTCTTACCGGTTTGGTGCTGATCAAATACATATGCAGTAAAAAGCAAATTAATCACTTAAAAATCATAGAATGTGATTTTCTGGATTTTTGTTTGAGATTTCATCATTCACAGTTGAAGAGTACCTATGATAAAAATGCTGTGCATGTGGCAACACCTGCAACATTAGCAGTGTATCAAATACTTGTTCTCCCCACTGTAGCTTCAACCAACAATAAACTGAACATCCTACACCTCTGGAGGGACCCCCATCATGTTTCCAGATGGGACCCTTACCCTGGCTTTAATAATGGTGGGTCTGGGGTCCAGAATGCCTTGCATCTTCCTCAGAGCAGGAATCACAAACAGGTTGCATGTGACCACCGCCGACACCGGATTACCTGGAAACATCCCAACACAGAGTTACAGACAGTCCCACACCCACCCAGGAAGCCTGTGGATCCTGCAGGGAGCATTCATGCTGCACAATCTGGTTGGTTTTCAAAATAAAAGCCTTTCCACAGACAGGATGCAGGGCGAGTACCTGGCAGAGCGAAGATGAGTTTCCTTGTTCCATCGATGTCGACGGTGGCGAAGGTAGTGGGAAGACTGTGGGACAGAAACACTCAGCTCATCCGACATCAAGGCAGGAAGTTTAACTGTTGTTAAAGTTAAAATGTGCCACAATTCTGATTTATGCCCAGTATATGCTAAATACGGGGGGGGGGGGGTCCCCCTAGTTCCCTAAACATCCTGGACAGGTGAGGAAAACAAGCTCCGCCCCTTATCAACTCACCCTGGCTTCATAAATACTCGTCCAAAGTGGATCTGAGCGTGAAGATCGATATCCAGCACCTGTTTCAGGTAGTCCTGAGGAGCACAACAGCTTCAGTACACCTGCAGCAGGTCAGGCAGAACACCAAGACAGGTGGGAGGTTACCTTCTCCCCCATGGACACGCCCCCTGAGGTGATGATGACATCAGCACGGCTGATTCCCTCATGCAGCGCTGACAGGAGGTCATCGGGGCTGCAAACACAAACACCAGGTCAGTTCCACCTGCAGGTGGCGCTGCAGCGCAGCAGGACCAGGTTTTCTCCTACTTGTCTCCGACGATGCCGAGGTTGATGGTGGGGTAGCCGTGCTCCTGGATGGTGGCCAGAAGAGTGGAGCGGTTGGAGTCCCGGATCTTTCCAGGGTGGAGATCATCCTCTGGGTTCAGCAGCTACACACACACACACACACACACACACACACACACACACACACACACACACACAGATTGAAGAGAGTCCGATTCTGCAGCTGATCAGCAGGCTTGGATCTGTGTCCGGGTTTGTACCTCGTTTCCAGTGGACATGACAGCCACCACGGGGAATTTGTGAACGCTGACCTCGGTGACCCCCACTGTGGCCAACAGGCCGATCTCCGAGGGGCCCATGTGCGTCCCTTTAGCCAGAACACACTCCCCCCGCCTGATGTCGTGGCCGATCGGCCTGGTGGGACACAGAAACACTCGGATCAGGGGTGATGGATGATTCTTACAACCTTTAAATTAAAAAACAAACAAATAAAACGAAAGCCTGTAAAAAATTGGCCTACTCTGTTTTCCTTTTCTGCTCTCAGGATGTCCGTGCAACCTTCAAAAGTTTTTAAAAGTCTTACATTTCTGTTTCTAAAATTAAGGCCTTAAAATGCCTTAAATTAAAATAATACTAAGTTAGCCTCACGTTAATCACGGGCCTTAAATTTTGTCGTGTCAGAACTATCTAATCTCCTATGTAGTTTATTTTTTTCCTTCAGTTCAACAGTTTGAGTTGCATGTAAAGATCTTCATTATGTTCTGTAACTCGAGGCTAAAGCTAACTAGCTGCTGTTAAACCCTTGCTAGCTAGCTAGCTTTTGTTGCGTGTACCATGGCTCAGTGCTCAGTTGGCTGGACGTTCATCTTCGCTATTGGCTCACTTCTGTTGCCAACCCATATAAGGCGAGGTGCATTCTGTGCAAAAAGGCTCGCCCCTACGGGGGTTAAGACTCCAGAGAGCGTCGCAAAATATGCAATTTTCTGCTAAAAATTTCTGTCGTGATACAGGTCTTAAATTTCATTCGTGCTGGTCTTAAAAAATTTCAATTTGAGTTGGTGGCGCCTGCAGAGACCGTGATAGTCCTTTAGCAATCTGGCATTGTTGTGGCGTTGCTAAGGCAACCTGGCGTTGCTGTGGCGACCGGGTATTAACATTAGAGATGACATGGGGGGTCAGAGTGCTGTAATCTGGGACCGAGGTCCCTGCCGACCCGATCCAGCTCGCCCCCCGGCATTCTGGGCTCCTTACCTGATGTCCTGTCCGGGCCGGGCCTGGACCATGATCCTCACCTCCAGCTCCTCTGTGCCCTGTGAAACCCAGAGAGGCCCGGTCAGAGCCAGAACAGAACCAAGGACCGGCCCGCTCAGAGCCAGAACAGAACCGAGCAGCAGCTACAGACGAGGAGCCCTTACATCCTCCGACTCCCTCAGCAGCTCCGTGTCCTCCACCTGGACCACGGCGTCGGCGCCACAGGGGATCGGAGCGCCGGTCGTCACTCTCATCACCTGACCCGGCATCACTGTGTGGGTGGGCTGCGCGCGCGCACACGCACACACACACACACACACACACACACACCCTGAGTCAGAGTTCCTGCCGGGCTGAGACCCTGCAGGTCCGGCAGCACCGGTACCGCTGACCAGCAGGGGGCGCTCTGAACACTGAGGGCTGCTGACCTGCTGTCCAGCCTGGGACTCCCCCATGATGAATCGATCTCCAGGTCCATCAGCAGCTGCACATGGGGCACAGCGGTACCGTTCATTAGGACAACCGGACTTACTGGCCGGGGAGAACCGGTCCGAGTTCTGCAGAACCCGTGAACTCACCTCGTACAGCGTAGCCGTCCTTCACCGAGGCGGGGAACGGAGGGAGGTTGTCTTTGGCGTAGATGTCCTGAGCAAGAACCCGGCCCAAACCATCTGCACAGAACCAGAACCGGTCAGATGGAAGCTACTGAACTGGACTGCTTTTGATCAGAACCGGGCCGACCTATACCGAAGATGACTCAATCAGACTGTTCAGCTGAAGTGGCTCGCTGCTGGCTACCTCGGTGCTGTTCGGTCCAGCGACCAGAACCAACCCACCTCTGTAGTTGATGACCTCGATCCCCAGGATGGGCGTCATCTCCAGAACCGTGATGAAGGCCTTGTCCATGGACGTCAGCGGGAACGGCGACATGCGATGACGACGCGCCACCTTGCTGATGTCAACGGCGCTGTGGCCTGAAAACACGAGCAGACAGAACCAGACAGGCTTCAGGCTCGGTCAGGGTCCAAACCGGACCGGACTAAGCTCGGCGGGTCGGACAGAACTTACTGGCTCTCAGGATGTTCTCGTTGCTGCCGCATCGGGACTGGACCTGCAGAACAGAACCGGTTGCTGAGTCTGGATGGGGATTAAAGTGATGTTTAAACCACCTCAGCAGCCCCAGAACCGGGTCCTGGAGGCTGGATTATTGTGAGAGCGTGTTTCTGATGGTTTTATCAGAGCAGAACCGAGCCCAGAGGTCCGATCTAAGGCAGGTTCTGGACTGAAACACGTCTTAGTTTCACTGATGTTCTAAACGATGAGACGAGAACCGGCAGCAGGTTAACGTCACTCGGTCACAGTGGTTCCCTCTGAGTGGGTCGTTTGGTTCTGATTGACTTAAAAAACCCAAAATAAACTGTAAAGATCTGGAAATGGTCAAACAGATCAGTCTCGTGGTTTACTTTAACTAGGACGTTTAACTTTTCAACACAACTGAAGATCTGCAGGAATCAGCTGAAACCTCACAGCTCCATTCACTCCCATTCAGGTCCCAACAACACACACGACCCGGGAGCAGAACCCGGTTCTGGTTTGGGCCGGGTCCGAGGTCTGTATCGGTTCTGACCGGTTGGTCTGGGATCAAACACGTCTCACAATAATCAGAACTTCAGTTTAACTTTGGCATCAAAAAGATGAAAATACAGTAAAAATGCAGCAGAAGAAGAGAAGAGGAACAAGGCTAATCATGCAGGAGGACTCCAGAACCAGAACCGGACCGGCTCCATGGACCCAACACGGAGCGGACACATCCGGCTCAGTGTTCTGGAGGTCCTGGTTCTGGTCAGTTTGTGTGTGCAGGTTTGTGTGTACCTTGGGTGTCGGGCATGAGGCGGTGGAAAGGCGGGATGTTGCCTGTGTTGCCCGCGGCGACTCAGAGGGGGTGGAGCTTAAAGAGGCCGAATCTCGAGGAAGCACCTGAACGCCTCGAGAAATGATCGAGTCCGGGATCTACACACACACACACACACACACACACACACACACACACACACACACACACACTCTCTCTGAGTGCTGGTCCAAAAACTGTCTTCAGTTGTGTGTTCAACCCTCAATCTAACAGAGACGCCGAGATCCGGCTGAAAACCACAAACATTAATGGGAAACGATTCCTGAGCGCAAATCAGCTTCGGGACGTTCACATCGCTCCGCTGAGTTTAACCCATTCCTTACAGAACCTAGCAGAACTCTTAAAACCACTTCGGTTCTGAACAACTGTGGCACCATGTTTGCTTCTGCAAGAGGAGTCGCAGGACGATCCGAGAGGGTTCAGCTCTTAGGAGCCGTTTCAGGTTAAGCTGAAGACGATTTAATCTCATGTTTCTGACAGTACCAGAGAAGATCTGCGGTACCAGACAGACTTAGAAAGATGGGAACTGAAACTCTGGGATTTCGTTCCTTCAGGAATAAAGAAATACGTCAACATGAGGTTCCAACAAGAAGAATGAGCTCATTGACAGGAAAGCAGTCAGAAACCCAGTGCTGACCCAGTTACCCTGTCCATCAGAACCATCATTCAGAGTGTAATCGGGTCACAGGAAGCTGGACTTTGTCCGACCCAGTTAGCATTCTGATCCCTTTTCCAGTTTTTCCATAGTCTCACTTTAACTTTGAGGATGTTTCCAGGTTTTCCTTCCAAATGTTCACCTTGGAGTGATGATGGTTCTGACCCGGTGAAACATTCAGAACCTTCTGGACTTAACCAGCTTCCCCATCCAGTGGGAGGTGTTTCTGTCTCCGTCCAGCCAGGGTGTCTCCCTCTGCCGGAGGACTTTTCTGTCCAATCAGAGCCCAGGGGGACATGCCCACTCTGGCCCTTGCCTCAGTTCCCTCCAAAATAAAGGAGGCAGTTACCATAGCAACCAGCGACTCAGCATTTTGTGAGTGCAGAGCAACCTGCAGCTGATGAACACAGACATTAATACGTAGACGCCCTACAGAAGGCTGAACGGCGTTCCCAAGTCGCTGCCATCTTTGGCGAGTCACGAATCGGAGATGGTACAATGCCTCGCCGTTTCGGTACCAAACCGAATCGATAAATGGATGCCATACTGGGCCACATCTTCTTTTCTGAGTGTGAAGGAATTGATTATGTTTTGTAAAGTCAAGTTAACTTTATTTGCATTGCACATTTCAGCAACAAGGCTGTTCAAAGTACTTCACATGAAAAAACTATAATACGATTGACAAAGAAAAAGGAAACGTTCCATTACAGTGGCAAAATAAAGTCATGAAAAGCCCTATTCTATTGTTCCGCATCATGCATTCATATGATGCTCTGTTCTCTGGTTCTGGTGTTTTTTCAGTTTTCTGTTTTGTTTCTGTTGGACTTCAGTGCTTTCAGTTTTTCAGGCATCGCTATGGTGTGAATATCACCTTTGTTTTCTGTTTTCTTTTGTTACATTATTGCTCCTTGTTGCTTTCATATTTATAAATGTTGGTCGTTTATTGTTGTCTTGAAGTAAATTTTCTCTGTGATGACATTGACAAAACAATTTCTTGTGAAGGTACCTATCTGTCTTGGGACTGATCATCAACATGGACACCCTATGATTCCTGAACAGCGACAGCGGCACATCTGCACCTATCGCTTTGGCCAGGATCACTGGGAGCTGCTCTTCAGTTCATTCGGGGCATCAGGTTGGAGTTTGTTTGTATGCATGCATGCTCCTCTGTTAACAGTTGCCATTACATCATCAGATAGACAATTATGTATTGCTTTATTTATTTTAGTTTTCTTTCAGATAAAGCTAAGTCCAACTAGGTAATATGTGAAAGTGCTGAGTCTGTGCTTCTATGTTTTCTCAGGAGGCTGGAACAGTCACCCTTCAGCAGGCCAGTTCCAAGCCGTTTTCCGTCGCCTGATGGTGCGGTGTGGGGTGTCTCCAGGTGCATCAGGGAATGTGGCAGTACAGGATGCGACTGTTTCTGTCAGCTTTAGAAATGCCATCTTCCTCCACAGCAGAAGAAACTGAAGACCTGCCATCCCCTTTCGCAAACACTTGTGCAGTTATCTGCCAACTCGCTTTGGTGGCCTTGTTGACAATGCCCTCGTCTACATCTCGGGGTTTGTGGTTCGGCAAATTTTAAAGAAGCTGTTGTGTGATGTGTGCCGTGGTAGCCTGGTCACTGATGCTGCACCTGCGTCACTTGATCAGAGGGTTGGGGTTTGTAGGGGCTGCTGCTGGAGCTGAGGACGTTTGGTCTGGGTGAGCACATTCAGGAGCCACAGCGTGGCTCTGATAACCATCACTATGTGCTGACGTCACTTGCTGTGTTCCTCAGGCTGAGACTGCACCACATCACCAAACTAAAGCAGTTACAGAGTGGCAACAACAGGAACAAAATGTGCAAAACCATTCCCTTTAAAGGATTTTACTGGTCTTACACAGAAAAAGCTCTGTAGTGTACAAAACCTGTGTTAATGTATGGTGTTTAAAGTGATTTTTGTTGCCTCCAAATGGCCGAAAAATAAATGAAAATAAAATGTTTATTCCTTGTGTGGAGGGGGGGTTAAGCCACATATATTGTTATTCATATACTATTAAGGTGTAACATACACTGTTTTTTGCACAGATTTACATGTAGTAGATGTGTGGGATCAATAAAGTTATTGTACCAAACTAAGAAGTTTTAATACATTGCTTTTGGTGCCTGTTCCCCATTAATTTTAGTGTGTGTGTGTGAATTAAATAAGCTGAGGCACTAACATAAAATTCGTTGTGAAAATGTGCTTTAAAATCCTATTTGTATTGGTTCACGGCACAGCTTTGCCTCCTCCAATATGGCGGACACACAGTTACGTCACATCAGCGGTCGACCCAGTCAATGAGGCGTCTCCGTACTGATGTCTAAGGCTCAACAGCTCAAAGAGAAGAACTCATGGAAAATGCTTTTAAAGTGACAAAACAACAAAGTTCAGCACAAACTGGGAAAAGGAGACAAGACGGTTTTTGAATGTAAACAGACTGCTAAATTTTATATTAAGTATTAAAATAATAAATGCTTTTCTTTAAAATTAAAAATAACTGGATAACAAAATGAATTTTGAGTAATGAATGTGATTTTTCTGTATTTTATCAATTAGTATCTCATTGCAGACCAAGCAGCCGATTTTATCTCCCATCCATGTTACAGATGACACCATCATGTTCCTCAGAGCACATGCTGTAAAAATATTCTGTTAAAACTCTGTCGTGTTATTTTAAAACTTTACATCAAATTAGGTTTTTACTCCATGAAAAGTTTTTAGCTGGTAAATATTACAAAATGCTGCAGTAGTTGTCCCGGTCTGATCTGGTCTCCATCATAACCGGGTCTGATCTGGTCTCCATCATAACCGGGTCTAATCTGGTCTCCATCATAACCCGGTCTGATCTGGTCTCCATCATAACCCGGTCTGATCTGGTCTCCATCATAACCCGGTCTGATCTGGTCTCCATCATAACCGGGTCTGATCTGGTCTCCATCATAACCCGGTCTGATCTGGTCTCCATCATAACCCGGTCTGATCTGGTCTCCATCATAACCGGGTCTGATCTGGTCTCCATCATAACCGGGTCTGATCTGGTCTCCATCATAACCCGGTCTGATCTGGTCTCCATCATAACCGGGTCTGATCTGGTCTCCATCATAACCGGGTCTGATCTGGTCTCCATCATAACCCGGTCTGATCTGGTCTCCATCATAACCCGGTCTGATCTGGTCTCCATCATAACCGGGTCTGATCTGGTCTCCATCATAACCCGGTCTGATCTGGTCTCCATCATAACCCGGTCTGATCTGGTCTCCATCATAACCCGGTCTGATCTGGTCTCCATCATAACCCGGTCTGATCTGGTCTCCATCATAACCCGGTCTGATCTGGTCTCCATCATAACCCGGTCTGATCTGGTCTCCATCATAACCGGGTCTGATCTGGTCTCCATCATAACCCGGTCTGATCTGGTCTCCATCATAACCCGGTCTGATCTGGTCTCCATCATAACCCGGTCTGATCTGGTCTCCATCATAACCCGGTCTGATCTGGTCTCCATCATAACCCGGTCTGATCTGGTCTCCATCATAACCCGGTCTGATCTGGTCTCCATCATAACCCGGTCTGATCTGGTCTCCATCATAACCCGGTCTGATCTGGTCTCCATCATAACCCGGTCTGATCTGGTCTCCATCATAACCCGGTCTGATCTGGTCTCCATCATAACCGGGTCTGATCTGGTCTCCATCATAACCCGGTCTGATCTGGTCTCCATCATAACCCGGTCTGATCTGGTCTCCATCATAACTTCATTCAACCATCAGAGACCGTTATTTATTTCTAGCTAACTGTAAACACAGAAGTGCATTGTGGGAGAAACTGGTGAGTTCCAGGTGCGTTCACCCTGACCAATTCGGGTTCAGAGTTCAGGTCTGGATGAAACCCTAAACAGGTTAACCTGGATGTGTGAGGAAGAGGAGGAGGAGGAAGATGGTGTCAGATATCTCACCTGATGGTCATGGGAACAGGTGAAATGAGCGGGAGGGGCAGGTGTGTTTCCAGGCAGGTAGGGGGCTCCCTTAGCCATGACCGCCGCATGGCTCGTCTGATCAGCACACACACACACAAACACACGCATGTAAGCACAGATGGACACATGAATGACATGATGTGAAGGAGTGACATCACCATGGTAACCAAGGACTCGTCGCATTTACACCTGAACCTTCATCCTTCCTGCAGAAACCGGTTTGTTTCCAGTTCAGTTCTGATGGGTCCCATTGTCCGGCAGTAGATTTAGTTGCGATGGGTCCCATCAATCAGCAGTAGATTTAATTGCGATGGGTCCCATCCCCCAGCGGTAGACTTAGTTGCGATGGGTCCCATCAATCAGCAGTAGATTTAATTGTGATGGGTCCCATCCCCCCGCGGCATATTTAGTTTGATGGTTCCCATCCACCCGCGGTAGATTTAGTTGCGATGGGTCCCATCCCCCCGCAGTAGATTTAGTTTGATGGGTCCCATACCCCCGCGGTAGACTTAGTTGCGATGGATCCCATCGTCCGGCGGTAGATTTAGTTGTGATGGGTCCCATCCACCTGCGGTAGATTTAGTTGCGATGGGTCCCATCGATCAGCGGTAGACTTAGTTGTGATGGGTTCTATCGATCACCGGTAGATTTAGTTGCGATGGGTCCCATCCCCCCGCGGTAGACTGTTGCGATGGGTCCCATCGTCCGGCGGTAGATTTAGTTGCGATGGGTCCCATCCACCTGCGGTAGATTTAGTTGTGATGGGTCCCATCAATCAGCGGTAGATTTAGTTTGATGGGTCCCATCGATCAGCAGTAGATTTAGTTGCGATGGGTCCCATCGATCAGCGGTAGATTTAGTTGCGATGGGTCCCATCAATCAGCGGTAGATTTAGTTGTGATGGGTCCCATCCACCCGCGGTAGATTTAGTTTGATGAGTCCCATCCCCCCGCGGTAGATTTAGTTGCGATGGGTCCCATACCCCCACAGTAGATTTAGTTTGATGGGTCCCATACCCCCGCGGTAGACTTAGTTGCGATGGATCCCATCATCCGGCGGTAGATTTAGTTGCAATGGTTCCCATCGATCAGCGGTAGACTTAGTTGCGATGGGTCCCATCAATCAGCGGTAGATTTAGTTGCGATGGGTCCCATCAATCAGCGGTAGATTTAGTTGCGATGGGTCCCATCAATCAGCGGTAGATTTAGTTGCGATGGGTCCCATCGATCAGTGGTATATTTAGTTACGATGGTTCCCATCGATCAGCGGTAGATTTAGTTGCGATGGGTCCCATCGATCAGCGGTAGACTTAGTTGCGATGGGTCCCATCGATCAGCGGTAGATTTAGTTGCGATGGGTCCCATCGATCAGCGGTAGACTTAGTTGCGATGGGTCCCATCGATCAGCAGTAGATTTAGTTGCGATGGGTCCCATCGATCAGCGGTAGACTTAGTTGCGATGGGTCCCATCGACCGACAGGTTACCTTTGCAGCGATGGCGGCCACGGTAATGTGGGAGGAGCCGTGCTGGTGGTGGTGGTTGTGCCGGCCTCTCCTCCTGTCCTCCTCCTCTTCGTCCTCTTCCTCGCACTGGGTCCCGCGCTCCATGGTGTGAGTGTTGGCGTGGGCGTTGGCATGCGTGTTGGTCAGCAGGGAGGGCATCTGCTCCAGCGCGGCGTGCGTGGATTTAACCCGGACGGAGGCTTCCCGCAGCAGGTCGATGGCGTGAGGCAGAGCGGGGAGGATGAACTGGAAACACTCCTGCAGGAAGACGGACACCTTTAGCCCCAGAACGCCTCACCCAGTTCAGACACCAACAGGAAGGCCGACGAGGAAACTCTCCACCAGGAAGCTCTCAGTGGGACGTTGACCACGTCGTGTGGCGTTCCACCTTTGGGTCTGGCTCACATTGCTGCAAATGTTTTCATTTGATCTGCACTTCCTGCAGTTAAATCATTTTTGGGTCCCATGAGACGTCGAAGACGCCAGCAAGAACCGTGAGAAGTCAGAACTGCACCTGTGAGCCTTTCTTGCTGCCTGGAAGGTTGATGATCAGAGTTTTACCACGGATACCGCAAACCGGCCTGGAATCAGTGCAGAGGAGCGGACATTAGGTCAGGAAGGCACATCACGCACACATGCAGCCAGCACCGCGGTCCTCACCTGGACAGCATTCCCAGAGGGGTGACGTTGAGGGATCCCATCAGCATGGCCAGAGCCATCCCTGGGGCCTCTCGCTCGATCACCTCCCTGGTTGCCTGCAACAGCGGCGGGAGGAGTTCATGAACAGCACAAATAATAAATACATGTTATGAATTTTCTCAGGCACATTTTCTGACTCCAAGCTGGATTCAGGCGACCGCTTCATGGATTTAATCCCAGCAGGGCACGTGTCTCTGCGTAGAGAGGGCGGGCGTGGCCTATGGGCAACATCCTCTATCAAGGTGTGCATAATTATGAGGCAGCTTCTTTTCTTCAGGCAAAATGGGCCAAAATAGAGATTTAACTGACTCTGAAAAGTCAAAAATGACCAAAAAGAAACTAATCAGATATCAGGTTGTGATTACAGAACCGTCAAACGTTTTGTTGGAAATAGTCAACAGGATCGCAAGAAAGGTGCTGAGAAAGAAAGATGCAAATGAACTGCCAAGGATTAGAGAAGATTCAAGCATGAGGCTACCAGGAACCCATTACCTTGCAGTTCTGCCACATTCCAGAACTGCAACCTACCAGGAGAACCTGGAAGTACCAGATGTTGGGAGATGTGGCTGAGGTCAGGGAGGCTGAGACCCGACCACCCCTGAACAAGAAGCTGAAGCCTCCAGACTGGGCCAAGAAACCTCTGAAGACAGATTATTCAAAGGCTTTATGGATGAAATGAGAGGGACTCTTGACGGACCAGATGGATGGTCCCGTGGGTGCATCAGTAACGGGCATAGAGCTCCACTAGATGCCAGCCAGGTGGAGGTGGGGTAGTGGCATGGGCTGGTATCACTAAAGATGAGCTGGTTGGACCTTCTCAGGTTGAACAGGGGCTCAAACTCCAGAACCTGACAGGTCTTCTTCCAGCAGTGGCTCAGCAAGAAGTCTGGAGCTCTCAACAGGACAATGATTTTCATGCAGACCCATCACATGCATCCCAGTCCTCCTCTGGGTGGCTGGCCAGTAAAACTGATGACACGCCCCCGTCCTCACCTGACCTGGACCCAATGAGAACTGGTGGGCGGGTCTGAAACTGGAGGTTTCCAGTGAGGAAACCAGTCCAGCTCTCTGAACAGTGACTGGGAGGCTGAGGTTGCTGCTGCACAGAAAGTTGGTCGTCATCCAGAAACGGACTCCATGAATGGAAGCCGATCAGTTACTGATAAGAAAGGCAGCCATATTGGTCACTGATTTTTCGTTTTTTTAAATGTCAGAAATGTTTATAGGAAAAAGTTGAGCTGTTTATGATTCTCACTTAAACAGATGAAAATACAAGTGGGAAAAAGTTTTTAATTTAGTTGTCATAATTATGCACAATAATAGTTGCCCAATAATTGTTGCACATATCGATATTCTCCTAAGAAAGCCACAGCCTCACTTCTACCTCCTCCTTAAAGCAGCCGCGCCGCGCCCTACAAGCTAGCAGCCGCGCCGCGCCCTACAAGCTAGCAGCCGCGCCGCGCCCTACAAGCTAGCAGCCGCGCCGCGCCCTACAAGCTAGCAGCCGCGCCGCGCCCTACAAGCTAGCAGCCGCGCCGCGCCCTTCAAGCTAGCAGCCGCGCCGCGCCCTACAAGCTAGCAGCCGCGCCGCGCCCTACAAGCTAGCAGCCGCGCCGCGCCCTTCAAGCTAGCAGCCGCGCCGCGCCCTACAAGCTAGCAGCCGCGCCGCGCCCTTCAAGCTAGCCAGCCGCGCCGCGCCCTTCAAGCTAGCAGCCGCGCCGCGCCCTACAAGCTAGCCAGCCGCGCCGCGCCCTTCAAGCTAGCAGCCGCGCCGCGCCCTTCAAGCTAGCAGCCGCGCCGCGCCCTTCAAGCTAGCAGCCGCGCCGCGCCCTACAAGCTAGCAGCCGCGCCGCGCCCTTCAAGCTAGCAGCCGCGCCGCGCCCTACAAGCTAGCAGCCGCGCCGCGCCCTTCAAGCTAGCAGCCGCGCCGCGCCTCTTTCTGCCAGGATCCTGATTACTATGATGACGTTTGGTTGGGTCCAACATTAGAGCAGCCTGTGGACATGTTATGATGACCTTCCAGGAACTGGAAAAGCTCATGGTGTGTTCATCTGCAGGAAGTGTCGGCCTGTAGTGGTACCTCTGGTGTAACGTCTCGTGGGGCGAAACCAGTTCCTCCAGTGGTCAGGATGAGATTCAGCTCCTGTTCATCGCACCACTCCAGAAGAGTTTCCTGCATGGATGTAAACACAAGAACCAAGTCTGGAACATCTCAAACATGAATGAGAACATACTATGCTGCTGGGACAATAAACTGGGAGAGGTTTCCGTGACCCGTACCTTGATTTCCTCGAGCTCATCTGGGACTATTTTGTAGGCTGCAATGACTCCTCCCAGCCTGCAGGGGGAGACGACAGTAATGGTTACTTAAACATGGAGGAGTGAAGGAATTGGCCTTCATGTGAGGACTCACAGTGAGGGATCGTGGACCAGGTCCTTCAGGTTCACGCCACTCCTGTCTTCTGCCAGGTTCTTGAAGCAGCTGTCACTGACTGGAGGAGAGAAGTTCGGGTTCAGTTCTGCTCGAGTCTTTATCAGACCCGTCATTCGCTCGCGCTTCCTTTCAAGCAGCCCGTCTCTGCCCTGATCTCTGCCAGCCGCCTCCATCGGCAGCTGGCACTGGGGACAGGCCGAGATGGCTAAAAAATTAAAGCTCCGATTTTTTTCATACCAGATCCGATTTCTGAATTTAATGGATTTTTTTTCTAGCTTTCTTTTCAAAAAAGAAAATTACTAATGACAGAAAATATTTTCAAAAAGTGTCTTTTACTTCAATTGTCCCTCTGGGAGTTGTACAACGGAGTACCAGGGCCAGGCTGAGAGAAGTTTTGTTTAATTCCAAGAATAAAGTTGTAATATTAGCAAAATAAAGACACAATTTTACCAGAAGGAACGTCTCAAAATTGTGAGAATAAAAGTTGTTTTAGGGAAAACAAAAAGCTTGCATTATCGTGTTAGTTCTCATAAAATGACTACTTCATTCGTCAAATATTACGGCTTTATTCTGGAAATATGAAGACTTTATTTTCGCATTATTTCGACTGCATTCTTGTAACGTCATGGCTTTATTTTTGTTTAAAGAGAAAAATCGCAGCTTGACCCTTACATTTCGTCGTGAAGTTGACCTGAATTCAAACAGATGCTGTCCAGAAAGATGGCCGCCCTGGACGCGCTGACATCATTCTGACCTACGGAAACCCAAGGAGTTCATTGGAGGGAAAAATGATGTTTTTCCAAATACGAAATCTTCAAGAACCAAAAGTTTGACGAATCGATAAAATCGATGTTGCGCAGCGCTACATCCTTGTTTTCTTCTGCTCCTTCAGGTCACGTCTGACTGGTCAGCCTGGTTCGGCTCATTTCTCCAGAGCTTCTTGGAGTCCGTTCTCAGCTGGGTGTCTTCCTGGCTCCTCGGGGAACCGGAACTGGTTGTTTGGACCAGAACCAGCTGGGTGGGCCAACAAGACGTTTATTAGCCTTTCTAGAGTTCCAGCTCACAGCGGGCTCCAGTTGGCTCCATTGGGTCCAGAGGGAGGTCTGGACCAGAAGGAGGTCTGGTGTCAGATGGAGGTCTGGATCAGAAGGAGGACTGGACCAGAGGATGTTCCTCCAGAATCTGGGGTGCAGCTTCCGGACCTGCTGACACCAGGACCAGGACTCAGTAGAATCTGGACCTAAATGTCCTCCACACATGAGGAGCATGTGACTGCATCTGCCCCCCTCAGCCTTCTGCGGAGGACCAGCGGTGGTACTGGTCCCATTCCTCGGCTCTGGTTCCGACGCCTGTGAAGGAGCTGGACCGAGCCTCGGCGCAGAGTCCTGGCCTCAGATGTTTTAATAAGCCTAGTCGTGATTTATGATGCTGGCGGATCATTTCCGCTTTTCCGGCCAAGCTGGTTCCGAATCTCCGGGATGTGTGCGTGAACAGAACCGCGGCAGTGGACGGAACCAGCACATCTGCAAACGGACATGAATAATGCAGCTCATGTAGGATCAGCAGCGCTACAACGCGAGGAAACATGATGTTCAACCCGAACCAAGCTGGAAACTTTCAGCACAGCGCCGCCTTTCAAAATAAAAGCCTGGCAGTGATTCCCAACGGCCGCAGCCCGCAGGAAGAGGCGCTCGCCTTTTATTTTGAAAGTCTAAACCGGGGTTTCTTCTCCGGTCTGTCTGCCTGAATAAAATCTCTCAATCCGCTCACATTTCTGGATCAAACACACATTTCCCACAATAACTGACATTTCCCTTTAGATAGAAACCCAGTGACAGACGAACCGAGCCCATATCCATCCGAACCGACTCAGAAGCTCAGTCTGAACCAGCGATTAGCTCGCTGCTAGCTGAGCCGCTCTGCAGAGCACACAGCCCGGGTCGTGACAGCCACCATAAAGCGGCCCCGATCGCTGCGGATCGGAGCCGCTTTGGGTCGGAACCGCGAACCTACCCGTCAGGATGCCCACACGGGTCTGATGGTCGTGGTTGGTGAGCACCATCCCGTCCGCCGCCATGTTTCCAACCTCTGTCTGCACCGTGACGGCTCATACGTAGAGGCGGGGCGAGGCGGGGGGGTCTGGCGCACCTCTGGAGGACGCCGCGCTCCCTGCACCACTGTCCAGCTGAGGACATCCCGCCTCCCGGCGTGGAGACGGTGGAGCTATGGCTTCATGTTAATCACAACCACCTGGTGGGTCCAGAAACGGACCAGAACCGCTGCTGCTTGGAGCTCGGGAAGGGCCAGGAGGAGAAGTGGTTCTGCTGGTTCCGGAAATGTTCCCTGAAGTTCTAAACTGGAGTTCAGAACCTCGAGTCCAAAGAACCAGGGTGCTGGGCAGTGGGCAAAAAGTGGGGGTGCACTATATGCGACATGGGGGCGCTGGGCTGGAGGGGGCGCCAGAGCGAGGCTGGAAAAATGATTGCTGGTCCAGAACTTCATCTGAATGGTGTTGTCCTCTGGTGACAGGGAGCTGAAGATGGACAGGCAGAACGTTTTATGCATTTAATATTTTCTCAGGACACTGAAACAAAAATGTCTTTATTAATGAGTTGTGAATAAAAAGCCAACATTTGGACCACAGTCCTGAAGAATCTGGTCAGAAACAACAGGAGATAATATCAGACCTTTCAACATTTCTGCAGTCATAACAAATCTAAAGAATACAGCAATATACAGAATCCATAATATACATCAAGTTCCAAGATAGGTAGAAATAGCTATAGACTCTTTATTATTACAAAAATAATTTCCTCTCAAAATGTAAGCTGCTTATTTCTACAACAGAGTATTAGGGCCAGACTGAAGTTCTAATATTACGAGAATAAAGTCATAATACGAGGACAAAGTCATAATAATACAAGAATAAACTCAGAATATCACAAGAATACACTTATAATACAAAAATAAAGTGGTAATATTACCAGAATAAAGTCGTAATATTACCTGATTAAAGCTGTAACATTAGGAGAATGAAGAAGTCATTTGAGAATAACTTCATGAAAAATAGTAAAAAATGAAAATGAGGACTGTTGAGCATCTTGTGAAGTTACACTTGGTATCGGTTTTACAAATAAGGACATACTTCATGTTTTAACACATCAACATCGGATTATTATCAGCAGCAGGACTTTAAAATGACTGCGTCTGTTTAGAGGAAAGAATCACGAGCCGGGCCGAGCTGCTCACATCGGCTCTTGATCATTATTTCAAAGCTTTTTTCTCATTAAAACATCTTTTTTCTCATAATTTTACTGGTTTTTCTGGTTATATAGCATCTTTATACTGATAATATTATGACTTTATTCTTGTAATGAAAAAAAATCTTAGTCTGGCCCTAATACTCTGTCGTATATTTCAACCTGAGGCAGAACCGCTCCGGTTATGTACCTGCAGTAGAACCCGTCTCTGACTGGGCAACGTGTGCGACCCATAACTTCTAAACGACGAGCGACAGATGAAGTACTGCCCCTCAGAGATCCGTCAGATGGCTACCAGGACTCTGGTGGTAACCTGCTTGTTGCTCCGGGTTCCTGACAGAACCAGAACCAACAGAACCAGTCATGGGTTTATAACAATCTGTCTGGACCAGGTACCAGTAGGATGGGTGGTGGTGTATCAGGCAGTTACCAGGGCACCCTACAGTCAGTCAGATCATTTATTTAATTTCCCTTTGGGATAAATAGTTTTTTTTTTTTTTTTGAATGATGGAGTCTGATGGACGGCACCTTGTGGCTTCACTGAGTGACGTAACGCTCAGATCTGACCTTTGACACGTTTCATCACCCTGCCCTCAGACCTGACCACATCAACCTCTGATCCTGCAGATTAAACCCAGAGACTCTGGAGATACAATCTTCAGATCAACATATTTCTTATTTAACTGATTTTTTTTTTTTATCTCAGGCTGTTTCCCCTGACAGTCCGCTAGACTCACTTCGATTGGAACCAAAGCTGCAGCATCTGCTCCATGTCCAGCTGCTGTGGTTCTCCTCCTCTCCGCTCTGGGTCAAACCAACCAAACCCTTTCAGCAACCTGTTCCCCTCCTCGCCTGTGGGGGCGCTGCACCAAGAACCGCTGAAGGAAACGACATGAAAACCTCAGAAGAAACTGAGCACAGCTTCCTTCCTCACCAAATGTAAACAAACATGGAGCGGTGTGAGGTTTTAGCGGTTGGAGGATTTCTCTTCTGTCTTTGGCTAAAGACCACGATCCATTTCTCCCGCCAGCGGGAGACCTGAGACCTGAGACCTTCAGACCTTCCTCGTTGCGTTTGTTGTTTCAAGCTAAATTCAGCCTTTTCTTCAGAAATGGATATATTAGTATTTATAAAGATACATTGACTCTCCAGAAGTAATCAGTTCAGCATGATTTGCTCCGGATCAGAACCGTTAGCGGTTATAGGGGCGGTGTTATGGAGGACATGGAAAAAAATGGAGTAAATGTTATGTTTTAACATGAAATTAGGCAGCTTTCTATCATTGTGAGGACAGTAAACCTTGGTGGTCATGAAGTCATTAGATCCTGTGACTTGTTTGGTCTCACAGGATGAAGAAATAAAACATAAACAGAGCACCAGATGCAGTTTTCTCTCAGACTGACAGATAAACAGTCAATAAGCAAAGCTAACTGTAAAACCCAACCAGATCTGAATGTTGGGTCCTGGTACAGAAGTGTGGAGTCCATCCAGCTTTCAGTCCTGAGAAGCAGAAGTCCCTCTTAAAGGAGAACGCTTGAAGTTCTCGGTTTCCTTGATCCCAGGATCAACCGTTAGTTCAGGCTTCTTGTTTGTCACCAGTCTTCGAGCTACAGTACGGTAGTTTTCTGTCGTTCCCTCCTCTTCTGACTCTTGTTTAAACTCAGCTGGCTCTCTGCTAGTGTGGGGTCCACCTTCCGGTACTGGGATCTCGGGGGTGCGATGGTGGTGAGTTCATGCTGGTCGGCGAACACAACCCTCTGATTCTCCTTTCGGATGTTTATCACCTTGAAGATGCGCTTGCCAATGAGATAAATCATCTCAAGGACGCACATTAAGATGCAGATCGCACTGGACACGACCATGAAGAGCATGAAGATCCTCTTCTCTGTTGGACGACTGATGAAGCAGTCAACGGTGTTGGGGCATGGTTCCAGGGAACACTTGGAAAGTCTGCAGAGAGAAAGTAGATCAGATTAAAGCAACTAAAGAACAGCACTGTTGTCTTTGTCAGTTTGTAAAGTCCAGAGCTTACCTGGGGAGGTCGTATCCGTGGTAGATCCGATACAGGATATAGAGAAACGACGTGTCAAATCCGGCTTTAAAGACCAAGCTCACTAGATACGTCCACCACAGACCACCTCTCTTCTTCCCGGGGTTGGCGTAAAGGTGGGAGCCTTGGTGCACCATCACATACTTCCTGTCCTTCCCCTCGCGGTATTTAACGTGAGCCATGACCATCAGAGACGGGCAGGTGACAAAGATCAGCTGCAACGCCCACAGACGGATGTGGGAGATGGGGAAGATGTGGTCGTAGCAAACGTTGGTACAACCAGGCTGAAAACAAAAGGCAAACGTGTTACCTTCTGGATCCCACCAAAAGACGAACAGCCATCCAGAGCAGATACAAGTCATGAAAACAGAAAATCTCCAACAAAGACCAGAAAGAGAATCTGAGAAAACATCCTTCAGCTGATCATCTGCTGCAAGACCAGTTTTTAGCTAACAGCTCTTTTCCAAACTGATTTTACATGAACACCAACATAGAAAGAAACCACAGTACTCTCTGAGATCCAGAAATATATTATATTAATACGGCTGGTTGGATAGCTAACCAATTAGACAGCCAGTTAGACAGATAGCTAACCAGTTAGACAGCCAGCTAGACAGCCAGTTAGATAGCCTGGTAGCCAGATAGCTAGCCAGTTAGACAGCCACTTAGATAGCCTGGTAGCCAGATAGCTAGCCAGTTAGACAGCCAGCTAGATAGCCAGCTAGACAACCTGGTAGCCAGATAGCTAGCCAGTTAGATAGCCAGCTAGACAACCTGGTAGCCAGATAGCTAGCCAGTTAGATAGCCAGCTAGACAACCTGGTAGCCAGATAGCTAGCCAGTTAGATAGCCAGCTAGACAACCTGGTAGCCAGAAAGCTAGCCAGTTAGACAGCCAGTTAGACAGATAGCTAGCCAGTTAGATAGCCAGCTAGACAACCTGGTAGCCAGATAGCTAGCCAGTTAGACAGCCAGCTAGACAACCTGGTAGCCAGATAGCTAGCCAGTTAGATAGCCAGCTAGACAACCTGGTAGCCAGATAGCTAGCCAGTTAGATAGCCAGCTAGACAACCTGGTAGCCAGATAGCTAGCCAGTTAGACAGCCAGTTAGACAGATAGCTAGCCAGTTAGACAGCCAGTTAGATAGCCAGCTAGACAACCTGGTAGCCAGATAGCTAGCCAGTTAGACAGCCAGTTAGACAGATAGCTAGCCAGTTAGATAGCCAGCTAGACAACCTGGTAGCCAGATAACTAGCCAGTTAGATAGCCAGCTACACAACCTGGTAGCCAGATAGCTAGCCTGGTAGGGAGGGATGGATGGATGGATGGTGAGAGAGATTTGGGATAAAATTTGCCTGAAGCCGTTCTACCTAAAGGCCAGCATGGGGAGACATTTCTGTACAGCATCTACCAGGAAATCAACGATGACGTTGACCAAAGTAAATATTTTTAAATGTTCTTTAAGATCCTAATCAGACCTTTAAATCCGAAGGTATTAAAGTCGGACATTCAGTTCGAGTCTGAGGGTCCAGTTCAGAGTGAAGTAGGTGGTGAAGAGATGAACTATGACCCCAGCAGTCAGATCTTCCTACTGCTTGCTTGACGTCATGTTGAGGAGGATGAATGAGCCCTGAGATGATCCAGGCTGGCAGAGCTTTCACCCTCAGCTCCTCCAGTAAACCCTTTAATGAGGAACCAGTTTGTCCACCACAGTTTGTCCAGGTGTGTTAGTGAGGAGCTCACCTGTTTGGTGTTGCACACAAAGTCCTTGCTTTCATCTCCCCACACTCTCTGGGCCGCCACTACAAACACCATGACCCGGAAAACAAACACCATGGACAGCCAGATCCTCCCGAAGGCCGTGGAGTACTTGTTGACTCCGCTCAGCAGGTTCTCCAGTCCGGACCAGTTCATCCTGCCGGTTCTGGGTTCTGGGACACAGACGGGTTCTCACTGTGGACAAGAAGAAGAAGACAGGAAACATCAGCCACACCCTCCCAACAGGTCCGGTTCAGAGTCACGTTAATGCCACATCGTTTCCATTACTGCTCGACAAATCCTCCAGAAACCCGGTCCTGTTTGGACCTCCATATCTCAGCCGTCCTGTCCATCAGAACCATCATCCAGAGTCTAACCAGGTCACTCCCTGTGACCCATAAACCAGGTCACAGGGATCTGGATCATACCCGACCCAGTTATCCTGTCCATCAGAACCTTGTACCCAATTTGGTAAAACGTGGGTCTGGTGCATCTGTAGATATAAAGTTGTGAAGTTTAAAGAGAAAATGCTCACAGAAATAAACCTGGGAGAAAAAACAAGAAAGAAACTCTCTGCTGGTTCTGGAAGGTTCTGCTCGGGCCCGGATGCATTCTGCTGCAGCTCAGAATGAAGCAGCAGAGGAGCTGAGGACCCTAAACTCTGCTGTGGTTCCTCATCATGGTTCTGCAGGTTCTGATTCCTGATCCAGTCCATTAAACTGCTGCCAGGTAGTCACTGCAACTGGACCGGACCGGACTCATCAGGAAGCAGCAGAGCAATTTTGGAGAAAAACCTTGACTAGATGTATGGGAGTGAGCTTAACTCAGCCAGATTTGCCTTTCAAATCAGATCTGTGGCGGCCGGCCGTGCTACCACAAGGAAGTGATCCGGAACCATGCTGACGTGCAGCCACCAGACTCTCTGCAGGAGGAGACTCCACGTCTGTCGTTCTGTGGACGGCTGACCGAAGTTATCAGGTTTAAATGAAACCCAGGCACCAAGATGTCAAATCCTGATAATTAGATGGCCAAACATCAGCTAAAGCGTGATGCTAAACAACTCAGATGTTTCCAGGATGTTCGTTGATGTTTTCAGGACGTTTCTGCCCAAAAGCAAAAAATGGCCAAAAAAAACTCCAGATTTATAAACTATATGCACCAGAAAGCAGTTCCCCTTTATAGTGCTGCTTATTACAGTAAAACTCTTTCAAGTGTGGATGCTAGCATAACCATTAGCATGCTTAGCCCTCAGGGTGGATGTTTTTCATGTTTCCCATCAGCCATTTGAATTTCAGGACAACAGACATTTTTCAAGATGGCCGCTGTTTTTGAACCTATTAACCCAAACATTGCCATTAAATGTTCCCAGTTTCATGACTTTATGTCACAATCAAATGTTTTCTGCTTTAGTCGTCCTGTTCAACCAACTTTAAAGTAATAATATGGAGCAAAATCAGAAACTGAGGATTTGCTGTTTGCGAATCTCACACCAGTCAGCTAAATGGTTAGCGTTTGCTTCCGCTAATTTTTTTGTGTTAAACTTTAGCTTCTGCTAATTTTTTGTGTTTAGCAGTTTAGTGTTAGCTTCTGCTAATTCTTTTAATATGTTTAGTGGTTTAACTTTAGCTTCTACTAATTTTTTCATGTGTTTAGCAGTTTAGCATTAGCTTCTACTAACTCTTTTAATGTGTTTAGCGATCGTTTCTGCTAATTTTTTATTGTATTTAGTGGTTTAATGTTAGCGGAACTAAGATTCTTGTTCAGCGAATTAGTGTTTAGTGAAGCTAACCTTTTGGTTAGCTGTGCCCACCACTGGCAATAACTGCTGCTGATTTTAGTGCAAACATATATTCTCCATTATAACCATGGCGGCCATTTTGGAAAATGTCCACCCAAAAAAAGGAAACACAAGATCAAGAAAATATGTATGATTTCTATGGTTCATAATATGTAGGCTATGATTTGACACCAAACACATTCATCTAATTGGTGATTTTAGAGCAAAAATTAATTTTCCATGACAACCATTTACTGATCATCTAAAAATGATCAGCAAATATGATTTCTATGGGTCTAGTTATGTATGATTTGACACCAAATATTCATCTGTGATAAATATTGGAAAATTTAGTGCAAAAATAAATGCATCCATCATGCATCATTACTGCATGAGTGTCCATGTTTACATGTTTATAGCAACAATCAGTCTGATTCTGACGCCTCGTCACATTATTGTGTTAATCTGTGGTTCACATCACCATGGTGATCATTCAGGAAGAGGAAGGTGGTGATGAGAAAACGTTGATGAAATGTTGAGCAGACTTTGATTTAAGATTAACTTTGTCTTACAGGCCCTTTTTAATCTGAAAGGTCCTCATGTATACTTATAATTCGATCTATGATTAATGTTTGATATGAAGTGAAATTAAATGTCTGCGAGGAATCATGATGGTTTCAGTTCTCCACCTCAACATCTGTGTCGTCTCCAGAACCAGCGTACGTCTGGGTCAGAGGTCGCGTGAGGGAATGCACGTTCTCCTGTCAAGTTAGTTTTTGTAGATCATAACCTTTGGTGGAAAGTGACTCCAGTTTCAGGCTCTGTTTTATGCGAATGCCGCCTTTATAAACGACTGGACTGTTGCAGCAGGTGGAGGTCCTCCGACTGGAGAAGCAGCTCAGCTCCAGGGGGAGCCGTCCACACAAACGGCTCAGGAAAGGAGATGAAAAGGTTCCAGAGGTTTCCGGAATTGAATCATGTTGCATTCACGAGCAAATCTTCCTGACACAGTACAGGCAACCAGACCCACCGGACTGTTTACCTCAGCAGTCAGAACGGGACAAAGGACAACAACAAACAAATCAGAAGAGCTGCGTCACCATCCAGCCAGTGCAAGTTAGCCAATCACAGACGTCCTTCCTCTGTGACGTCATTTCCCTTCCTAACTGCTTCACAGTCAAACTGCTTCCTTTGAAATTCAACGGAAATCAAGTATTTAAAGTTAAGAATCGAGAGTTTTGTCTCCGAAGCAGCTGCATGCGCTCAGTGAGACGCTCTGCTTCAGCTGAAGTCGAGGTCTTGGGCCCCCAGATTAAAATCCTGCAGCGGGCCACAGAGACAGAGAGAGTCAAAGGTCAAGGGTCAGAACAACACAGCAATAATCTCACTACTCCATCATTAAATGAAGTGCAGTGATCCTGACTGACTGGGATTATAATCTAGTGACTAAAGGCATCATTTCACACATCAGCTACACTCTGAAACTGAACTGAAGTCGGCTTAATCTCCAAGTTTAGAATAATCCTTTGGTTCTGGGTCAGTCCAAAGAGTCCTGCCTCCCCACCAGGGCTGGTTTCAGGCCTGATTCTGGTGGAACTGCAGCACCTCCATCACTGACTCTCAGAGCAGTCCTTGAGGAACCTCCAGAACCTCCCTGAGCTGGAGGCTTGGCACGTGATGAACAGATCCGTTAGAACCTTTAAGTCAGATCATCTTCTGAGGTCCAGATCTTCTGACGTTTGATCACTTTAATCCACATCGCTGCGGTGTTTTCTGAGGGACAGGGGCTGGACGTTTCTGAATTGGGGTTCCCCAGTTCTGACCCAGATCACCGCCACCGAGTCCAGGAACAGCTTGGAGACAGCGATGTCTTCTCCAACCTCCAGTCGGTCACGGCAGATGGCTGCTGGTACTGAGCCAGGTTCAGGGTTCTGGTTCTGCTGGAGGTTTCCTCCTGATCAAGGGGAGTTTTCATCTCTACTGTCGCTACATGCATGCTGGGTATGAGAAACTGCTGGAAAGTCAACGACTCGATCTGCTGGGTTTCTTTAGACTGAAACTTTTTAAACTAGTTTGAATCGTGAACTGAGCCTGAAGCACTGGCTGTAAACTGGGATCAACTGGAATGAACGTGTGACTGAACTGAAATTATGTTTTGTAAAGTGCCTCAAGACGACATTTGCTGTGAATTGGTGATATATAAATAAAACTACTGAATTGAATTGAAAATCAATTTGTCCACTTGAATTTTCTATAAATGTGGTTTTTTTTTATTAGTAATATCAACATTTTTATAGTCTGGTGAATTTACACGTTGAAACCCATGAGGCAGTGCAGTTCTGTCCCTCACCTCTAGGGGCGCTGTGTCACAGAGTGAGTGTAGTTGGCCCAGGTTTAATCACACGTTGACCTTCCACAATCTGTCTAATATATTTAATGAACGTGTGGGACATATTGACTCTCTGATGGGCCATAAATACGTGGTGAAAATGCTCAGGCGAGGCAGAAAGTACCGTTCCTCGCTGATAGGGGGCAGTGCTGAGCCCCATAGGCACAACAGGAGCTCTTCTTCTATGCATCGAAAAGACTGAAAACAGCCTCAAAACTACCAAAAATACAGTCGGGACAGAACCGTTCACAGATAAAGCTGCCAGATTTTTTAAACTTAGAGGAAAATGAGAGACAAACAGGCAATTTTTACCACAACGTGGCAGATTCATGCAAATAAAGGTAAGCTTGTTTTCAATTTTAATCAGAAAGAGAGCTCAGCCAAGAGAACATTAAAAAAAATCTAATTTAACCTTATATTTTATTTCTTATTTTTAGATTATATGGGCTACTTTAAATGTCTATTAATATTCAATATTCTTTTATTCATCAGGTTGTTGAATTTAATGGAGCTGATTCAAGCATAATTAAAAGCTTTTTGGGTTTTGGATTTGTACATCTGGAGTGAGACATGAACCTCTCCACACATCCCAGTTTGGAGCTGATGGAGCTCTGGTTGCGTATGAAGGTCCAAACAGAACTTCTGGTTCTCCGGGGCTTCAGGTCCATAAACTGCAGACCACAAGGAGAGAGGAAGCATCCAGGAACCACTTGGAGGATCCTGGATAGAACCATCTGGGATTACCAGGTCAGAACACGCCAGAACCCCGAGAGGCTTAACGGGTCACTTCTGGAAGGTTCTGGAGGAATGTGGGATTAGCTGTGATGTCAGAACTAGAACCGCGGTCCGCCTGATGACTCACTCTCTCCTTTCCCTCGGCGTCAGCCGGAGGGAACCCTTCTCGCGCTGTTTTCCTGAAGAACCTCTCTGGGAACTCTGGGCTGGAAAACCGTCTCTACTCGCTTAGGAGAGGAAGCTGTTTCCTGTAAACTAATCAAACTCTGGAGTTCTGGAGACAACCGCTGCCTGCTGCTCAGACCTGAACCACCATAAAACAGATCAAACCCAAACACACAGAACCTTACCTGGTACCAGAACGTTGCTCAGAAACACCCAACGTGTCGACACCGATGGGAACAGACTGGTGAAAGCAACAGGAGAAAAACTCTGGATCCTCTTTTTCCTCCTCTGCCTGCTTTCTGGCTCTTTTCTCATAAAACCAGCCAAACCAGACGGCGCAGCTGCGATGTCATCAAAAACACACAAACACAAAGGCTTACATGTCCTGACCTGTGAGGTCCCACCTCTGTTGAACCCAAAACCTCCTCAGGAAGTCAGGAAGACAGCGATGGAGCACGGAGTCCTGAGCAGAACCACATTCCTGCCACTTAAAGGGCCGGCTCGCTGTTTTTGGACATGAATGTGAGGAGGAAGAGGGCCACGCCCTGTTGGGCTTGGACAAGGAAAGGAGCTGGATCAGAGGGATCAGATACCACAGAACCAGAACCTACTACAGTCCATCCAGAAAGTTTTCACACCCCTTCACTTTCTCCATGTTACGTTTCAGCCTTTTTCCAAAGCTGCTGTGTGTAACTTTTACAAAAACATGTTTTTTTCCATATCTGCTAAAACCATCTCCATGTCGGGACAGTTTGGTTTGAGGCAGAGAATCTGTGTAAAGATCAATCTCCTCTGAGCTGCTACTGCCGTCTGAAGAGATGCTCCGCCCCCGACCTGGAACAGCCAATCAGAGCCAGGAGGCTCCATCGTGACAGTGTAGAAAAAAGTGTTTTGCAAATGTATTAAAAATGGAAAACTTTGAAATAATATTTCCATAAGTATTCACAGCCTTTGCTGAATAGTTTGTTGACCCATCTTTAGCAGTGGTTTCAGCCTCCAGCTCAACTCACCTGTCTTCAGGCAGTTTGGTCCGTTCTTCTTCTCCAGCTCCATCAGGTTAGATGGAGAAGTCTGTCGGCCACTTTCAGATCTCTCCAGAGATGTTCAATCAGATTCCAGTCTGGACTTGGGTCAGCACCTCCAGGACCTTCACAGAGTGGTTCTGAAGCTTCTGGGATCTTGGCCATGAGCTTTGGGTCGTTATCCTACTAAAAAATGACACACACACACACACACACACCCGGCTATTTACTATTTTAGCTAGAGCTAACACCAGTAGCAGGAGCTAAAACCATTAGCTAGAGCTAGCAACATTAGCAGGGGCTAATGCAAAATCCAAACAATGGAAGTTTAAAGTGACAGTGAAGGGTAACACACCTTTCTGATATATTTTAGAATGGATTTTGATCCTGATGCTTACCATAAACAGCTTGAGTTAGAAACTGGAGCTCTTTGCAGCTAACTGTCGGACTGGCATTTTCAAGCAGCAGCAGCACAAACACCAGCTTTTTCAGGCCGAATCACTCTTCTTCCTCCGTTTGGTCCTCCTGATCTTTATTTCCTCTTGTCGTTTCTCCATTTACTTTTATATCAATGCGCTCCGGTTCAAACTAAAAAAGCTGAACGTTACTTGTTGTGCAAAAATTCCTGTTCCGGCTGGACGGAGCTATCGATATAGGACCTAGCATACCTCATATACCCAGAATGCATTGCAGAGTAAACAACATAGCGACAACAATTTATTTAAATTTATAAAATCTAAACAGTCTACAGTATTTTTACTTTATTGCTTTTACAGCTGAACAAATTTTACTCAAATAAAGTCTATTCTTACAACTAATCGTGGATCTTTTTAAGAATAGAGTTAATTCTTATTATTTACTTTGGCTATTCATGCCTTAGATGTGTGGCAAAATAACTTCCGGTTGGCGTTCTCTTTATAGGGTTTTACTGTCGCTTCTGAACTGAACCGTTCATTTTAGTGTGAAACAATGAGTTCAGACTCTCCCTATGTGTTTTGCGCTTCTGCCGGGCCAGTATTTTGACCGGCTGGACCGACAAGTGGACAAACACCTGCCCCCTTTGATGGAGAGTTACTGGAAGCCTCCAAGTCGCTAGAAGTTTCCAAATATTTTGCCTGTGGACATGTAAAAGGTTTAATATACCAGAATATGAGCCCCACCAGCCCTGTGTGCTTCATTAAAGCCCGGTGTGTTAACTGGTGGCAAGGTTAACTGGTTGAAATTGAGATAACTTATAAATATTGCTTGCCTGTGATATGTTCGATAATATGTTTTCTTGCGTTTGCTCACCAGAAGTACGTCATCGCGATTTTGTCTATTGTACATACGTCAGAACAGAAATTAATGCCTATTTCACAGACCAGAACCAGTTGTGTATACCATTGTATCGGTACAATTCTTTGAAATATTTAACCCTGAGATTCCACATCTGTTTGCTGTTTTGTATCGTCCACCAGGCCCTCACTCTAATTTTTTGGATCAGTTCTCAGATTTTTTTTCTGATTTAGTGTTAAATACTGACAAGGTCATTATACTGCGGGGTTAACATTCATGTTGACACTGAAAGTGATAGCCTAAATGTAGCCTTTAATGCTATCTTAGACTCATTTGGCTTAGCTCAAAGAATCCACAGACTTACCCACTCCTGTCTTCATACTCTGGACCTTGTGCTGACATATGATGTTGAGTGTGAACAAATAATAGTACTTCACCATAACCCTGTCCTGTCTGACCATTTCTCAATAACCTTTAAATTTTATTTAACTCAGGACTCCAAACCTGAGAGAAATTTTCATCATAGTATATCTTTATCAGACAGTGCTGCAATGATGTTCTTGTTTATAGTGTTAATTCCTCACTGTATGTGGAATTAGACAGTGTAATCCTTTTGAAAAAGAAGGTAATTATCCATAGAAGGCTGACTCCCTGGTTTAATTCAGTGTTGCGTACTTTAAAGCAGAATGCTAGAAAACTGGAGAGGAAATGGGCCTCTACACATCCAGAGGAGTCCTCCTTTATTACATTATTATAATGTGATTTATATTGTGATATTACAAATTAAATTGTTACAGTAATTGATAATTAGTATGTGGAGGAGTAAGAACAACGACACAGGAGGTTCAGTGACCTTGTTTTACTCAAGTCCAGCTGAGATCAGCAGAGTAACGGTAAGTGCCAAAAATCATATTTTTCTACATATTTTTTAACAAGTAAATGATTACAGTAGAATACAGTTGGAATGTATGTAATTTACCCTGAATGTGTCTGGATGATTGGATGGAACTGATTATATATTTATGCTATGTGCTTAGTTTGGATTGTGTTTGTCTTTCTTTTTGCAAAATGCCTTGAAACATTTACAAATCCTTTTCTTTTTCAATTCTATTGAAACAGAAAATATTAATATTCGCTGTTTTATGTGTGAAAACTGTAATTATTTGTTTACTACAAATAAAATCTTTTTTTCAATGACAAAGTTATGAGTGATCCTAAAATGAGTCAAATATAATTTGTCGAAGCAACATCCTCTGCTGAGAGGCTGGTTTCTCCGCTGTAACCATGTGGAAGGGCCAACAGGTCAATCCTCTCCAATATGGCGGCCTCGTTGACGTGGGAATCCGTAGAATGTGAAAACCGGATGAGTTTTATTTTGAAAACCAGGCAAGCGGATGTCGTATTTCTAACCTTACGTCCCTGTCCAACATGTCTCCCTTGCAGAGCCGTTTGGGTCAGTAGAAGCGTGTGGATTTTTCTCCGTGGATCCTCCGCCGTGTGTGAGTATTTCCGTGGATTTGACGTGTCTTCAGTGTGTCGCAGTGACGGCAGGTGTTGTGTATCTGCCGTAGTCCGCGGTAACAAGGTCACCGGATCCCGGTCTGAGAACATGGAGGTAGCTGACCTGTTTTCAGAGGAGCTGCCCGGCGGAGCAGCAGCGGACCGGGGGAGGGGATCAGCTCGGGGTGTCGGAGTTTGGACCGCTGGCGGCTGCGGTAGAACTTTTAATGACCGCTGGGACATTTTACCGGTACCGCAGTGTTCTCTGACCCCACCAACGGGACCAGCGTTTTATGAGCATCCCTCACCGACCTACTTAAGCATTTGTCCTCAAAATGATCCGTTTTCTCCCTTCGGATATTCTCTGTTTTACGCGGACAACTCGACGGGGACCTTGACGTAAATCCAGTTAGGAATATCATCCCTGGCGCTGAGTTACGGGAGGTCTCCTCTGCTGTGATTGGTTGTTTTGATTCGACGCAATCGATGACGTTTTTGAACGTGCGGAAAGTCGCGTGGCTAAATAAAGGTTATATTATTTCGGCCAAATGGCAGATTAATTTAAACAATGAAGTCTATTATTATTATGAAGTCTATGGAGCCCCCGAGGGGACATGGAGGAAGTTTTTCTGTTGCGTTTAGTTTGCGTTCCCTCGCAATAAATGAGCAAATACACCTATGTTTTCATCCAGTCACAGTGAAAGCCAGTGTCGGTTTAAACTGATGAAAACGGCCCGTTATTAACCAGACTAACACACAACCTGTCAGATGGCGATATTACCCCGGGATTACAGCTCAGAAATAGTCCAGATTATAGTCTGGGTGCACTTTTTCTTTCTTTCTTTCCTTCTTATAGACAGTTTCTGTCATGTTTATATTTTCTAGTCGGGACTGTTTTGCTCCGGCATTTTGCACAGAAGTTGATGATGCGTTTATCCAAAAGAAAAAGATAGAAAACTTCAGATATCTCACAAACCCGCCTAGAAAAGCCTCACAAAAACGTGATTGCAGCGGACAGACTTGCAGCATGAACCGGATACGCTGAGCAAAAATAGAAACGCAACATTTTCTATAAACACAAAATAACCATTTGTCTGAAACATTGTTCACAAATCTGTGGCAGTGAGCCCCCCCCTCGGTGTGGCTTACCAAGATATTGATATATACCAGATTATTACACAGGTGTGCCTCAGCCTGGCCACAATAACAGACCGCTCTGAAGTGGGGGGGCTCTGAAAACCAGTCTGTAACTGGTGTGACCACCATTTGGCTCCCGCAGCGCATCACGTCTCCTGTGCGTGTGGAAGGCTGTATCACGGTATTGCAGAGAATGCTTATTGTTAGGAGAGAACAGCTTTCAGATCTTTGAGCTCATGAAAAATGGGAGAAAAACAAAATGCTGCGTTTTTGTTCAGTGTCGATTATGGCAGGGAATTCCTGCGTGTCCCCTGGGGGCTCCGTGGGGGCCAGTTGCTCACAGGAAAATAAAATGGTACACTGAACCTTGAAAGAAAATATAAATGTGAATTCATTATAACTCATGACCACTAACAGACCTGAACCTCAGTTTATTTATGAAGGATTTCCAACAGAATTGTTCAGTTTTGATATATTCTATCTTTGAGCGACTGCCGGCCACTGTGGGACAGAAATGTCCCCACGGTGGCCGCTCCAGGAGATTTCTCTTCTGAAGTCTTGTCAAGACAAACCGATCCAGGTCGTATATGGATGGGGGGGTTAAATGATGTCATAACGCTGACCATAAAGCAGTGGTCGTGGCAGGAAGGGTCTCCAGCAGCGCCATGCCCTCCTGTCTTCTCCACGTTGAGGAGGTGAGGCCTCCCTGTGTGTGCTTCCGCTCGTTCTCCTTTGACCTTTAACCCCTGCCGTTCTGTGCAGCAGGTTAGCGCCGGGTTAGCGGGCCGAGTCAGCCAGAACCCAGAACCGCCGCCGCAGCATCATCAATGGTGTGTCTACATCCGAGAGCCGTTACATTCTCCTGTGTCCGCTCGATGACCTCTGACCTCCTCAGCTGTCATCACGGTGAGTGTTTGAAGGCTGTAGCTGCGGCTGCGGCTGCTGCTGTAGCTGCGGCTGTAGCTGCGGCTGTAGCTGCGGGTGTAGCTGCGGCTGTGGCTGCGGGTGTGGTTGCAGCTGCTGCTGTTGCAGCTGCGGCTACGGCTGTAGCTGCGGGTGTAGCTGCGGCTGCAGCTGCTGCTGTTGCAGCTGCGGCTGCTGCTGTAGCTGCGGCTGTAGCTGCGGGTGTAGCTGCGGTTGCAGCTGCTGCTGTTGCAGCTGCTGCTGTTGCAGCTGCGGCTGTAGCTGCGGTGAACCTGCGGTCTCCTGCAGGCTGCACCTGTATGGCGTTTGCGAGGCTGGGAGGAGAGTTCTGCCAAGCTCAGCACCTGCTGCTCATCGTGGACAAGTGAAGAGGAGGAAGAGCAGCGATCACCGCGCCCGCTCGCAGGTAAGTGTCTCGGAGGCTGCGGGAGGAGCCGACGGCGAGCGACCGTTAACGCGTGTGGTGTGTTCAGGTCCGAGCCGCCGTCCTGTTGAACACGTATGAAGACGAGCCAACCGTCAGCCTGTGACGTGTCCTGGGAGGAGCCTGCGGCCCCAGCCTGCCTACCCCTCTCTGCTCCTCCTACCTCTTCATCGCTATAGAAGAGGAGGTCGATTCCTCGCCCTCGAGCCAAAACAGCCAAGCTTTTGATTGCCAACAACTTTTCATCCCCCTTCGTTTGAGCGGCTTGTTGGTTTAGAGCGGTCGCCTGCAGCTTAGTCAGTCTCCAGGTTGGTCCTTCGCCGTCTGAAGATGAACCGCCCGGCGCCCGTGGAGATCTCCTACGACTGCCTGAGGTTCCTCATCACGCACAACCCCACCAACGCACAGCTGGGCAAGTTCATCGAGGTACGGCGCCGAGGCCGGTTCCGGGGGCGCTCTCTGCCGCGGGCGGCTCTGACCTGCTGTGTGTTGCTCCGCAGGACCTGAAGGCGTACGGCGTGAGCACCCTGGTGAGGGTCTGCTCCGCTACCTACGACAAGGCTCCGCTGGAACAGGACGGGATCCAGGTTCTGGTGAGAGACCCGGAGAAACGTCCATCTCCATGCTGACCAGGTCAGCCTTCTTCCCCTGAACTGCTTCCTCTCCGCAGGACTGGCCGTTTGATGATGGCTCCGCCCCTCCGGAGCAGGTGGTTGACGATTGGCTGACCCTGCTGCAGATGAAGTACAGGGAGGAGCCGGGCTGCTGCGTGGCCGTGCACTGCGTGGCCGGACTGGGCCGGTCAGTAGAACCCGCCTGATACCATGACACGGACGCGGATTGGGCTTTCACAAATCGCCCGCCAAAAAAGACCACGAAATCTTTCCACCATGAAAAAATCAAACGACGGAAAAACACTGAGAGAAAATATTCAGAAACTCTTAACGTTGAAAAAAAATCACTTCTTAAAATTAAACATTGGAGGAGCTCCTCCCTCGGCGGCGGCGCTGCAGGAGGAGGAGCTCCTCCTTCGGCGGCGGCGGCGGCGCTGCAGGAGGAGGAGCTCCTCCCTCGGCGGCGGCGGCGCTGCAGGAGGAGGAGCTCCTCCCTCGGCGGCGGCGGCGCTGCAGGAGGAGGAGCTCCTCCCTCGGCGGCGGCGCTGCAGGAGGAGGAGCTCCTCCCTCGGCGGCGGCGGCGCTGCAGGAGGAGGAGCTCCTCCCTCGGCGGCGGCGGCGGCGCTGCAGGAGGAGGAGCTCCTCCCTCGGCGGCGGCGGCGCTGCAGGAGGAGGAGCTGAGGGAGGAGCTCTGATGCGCTCAGCTCCCGCTGAGCGCATCAGAAGTTCTTCTGTCGCCGTGTTTGGATGTCGGTGTAAACTGTCGCCCCAACAGAACCACTGACTGACCCGGAATGCTCCAGAACCTCCCTATAAACCAGTCACAGAGGAGGTCCGAGTCCTGCTGAAGTCTGCCGTCAGATTTCAGCAGGACTCGGACCTCCTCTGCAGGTTCTGATGGAGGTTCTGATGGAGGGCTTGGCAGAACCTGACCCGCCTGTGTCTCCTCAGAGCTCCGGTTCTGGTGGCCCTGGCTCTGATCGAGTGTGGGATGGAATATGAAGATGCAGTCCACCTCATCAGACAGTAAGGGTTCTCTGTTCTTGGTACCGGTTCTGCTTCAGTGACCCGTCTGACCCGTTCTGCTCCTCCTCACTGCTCTTCATCCTGTCTTTGACCAGGAAGCGTCGCGGCGCCCTGAACGCCAAGCAGCTGCAGTACCTGGAGAACTACCGGCCCAAACTCTGCCTGCGCTCCAAGGATGCTAACGGACAGAGCTGCTGCGTCCAGTAGGGTCCAACAGAACCTGCCGGGCTCGGGTTCTCTGTAACCTCACCAGAACCTGTAGCAGAACCCCCACACTCAGCATCTTAACCTGAAACCTCACGAGAAGCTTCTCCCTGGACAACACTTTATTTGGATTCAGTCTGTTTGCAGCCCAAACCCGGTTCTGTTGGTTCTGACCCAGAAAAACCCACAAATGTTGAATAATTAAAGTTCTTTGTGCTGAAACTGTCCTCCTGATTCATTGATAACCTCCTCCGCCAGAACCCGCCCACAATCCAATACAACCAATCAGCTGCTACGCCACTGGTTGCTATGGTGATCAGCGCTTTTTTCAAGGCACCATTTATGAATCCAAGTCCAGCTTCCTGTGAAAAGTATTTACACCCCCAGGTTGGTTCTGGGTGTCCTTCTTTGACCCAACTAAATATTTCATGTAAAAAAGGGTTAAAATCAGACAAAATAACCTGAACAAAAACAAAAATCTGATTTCTACTGATTGGATTAAAGGAAGAAAGTCCTGTCCAAGTCAACCTGGACCTTTGGAAAAAGTAATCACACCCCTTGGTAAATGATGAACTGTGGTTAACGATATGTTTTGGTAATTAATTCAGTAATTAACCGCAGTAATTTGGGTTAACTAGCCTGTCATAAGGGACGAAAACGGGTTCATGTTTCAGTCATATTTTCACCAGGTTATTCATTCATTTATAAATGTCAGTTTCAAACGACATGTTTAGGAAGCTAAATATTTAGCATCAGTTAAATCCTTAGCTTGCTAATGAAATATGTAGTTTAAAGCTGACATTTGTAAAAGAATGAATAATACGGTGAAAATATGTCTGAAAAATGACCCCCACTCGTTCCCTCCTGGGCTAAATGCCTCAGATTATTGCTGTTGATGACGGGCGTGGAACACGTACAGCCCAACCTGCAGAACAGCAACGTCAGAGGAACAAAGTTTCTCCAGCTGTAGGCTTCTTCCGGGCCTCCAGAACCAGGATCCACCTGAACCAGAACCTTCCCAGGAGAGGCCGGCCCACCAGAATCGCTCCAAGAACCCATCGACGACTCATCCAGGAGGTCCAGAAGAACCCAGAACATCTGGAGCAAGCAGGCCTCAGTTAAGGTCAGAGGTCAGGACTGAACATAGAGACAAAATGGCCTCCATGGGAGCGTTCCCTGGTCATTCCTGGTCAACCTCCAGTGAGTCTGAATTAAATCAGCTCAATGGAGCAGGTCAAAGGTCATCCACAACCATGTCGTTATCTGCTGCTGCAGAGGAGGAACAGCCAGTAGGGTCAGGATGGAGAGATTCATTCATAAATGAAATCACCTTGATGTTAATGTTTATCTGAGGACCTGAACCGGACCAAAACCCAGCAGAACCTTGTGGGGGTGTGAATACATTTCCTTCCCATCCTGGTGGAAGTTCAGCTCACGGGAGGACCTGACGGGCCGTTGGGCTGTGGAGAGGCTGGCACCAGGCTCCAGGGCACCACAGCGTTCTGCCGGGTCGATCAGGTTCTATTGACTGACCCGAAAACAAACAGGAACCCTAACCAGGGACATTGATTGATGTCCTCCTACATTACCGTCCGGGCTGCAGGACGTCACAGCTGCAGCGTTAATGGACCACAACCAGATCACTCTGGCTAAACATTTAGCTTAGAGCTAAATATTTAGCTTGCTAACAAGACATTTAGCTTAGAGCTAAATGTTTAGCTTGCTAACAAAACATTTAGCTTAGAGCTAAATATTTAGCTTGCTAACAAAACATTTAGCTTAGAGCTAAATGTTTAGCTTGCTAACAAAACATTTAGCTTAGAGCTAAATGTTTAGCTTGCTAACAAAACATTTAGCTTAGAGCTAAATATTTAGCTTGCTAACAAAACATTTAGCTTATTAAATATTTAGTTTCAAGCTAAATATTTAAGTTGCTAACGAAATATGTAGATTGAATCTAAATACTGTGGAGATGCTCCCTCTTGGTGCTGGTTGTCCCTGTGAACACCAGAGGGCGCTACTGTCCTGCTCCATGTGGCGGTGATGATCATTATCAGCGGAACCCCTCCACCACCCCGGGTCCAGTGTTGATGGGTCAGCTGCTGATTCTGGGCTGACTCCAGAACCAGCAGATCATCATGAGCTGGTGAAGTTCTAGCAGGGGAACATCTCTCAGCTGGACGACGTTGTGGAGGAACTACTTCTCCTTGTTCTCAGCAGAAATCTGGACAACCAGAACCAACCGGACCCTAACCGCTGCAGACATCCGGTAAGAAGAACCTCCCTGCTGAAGGCTCTCTGAGGGACCTGGAAGCTCCTTCTGAACCTGAACCTTCAGAGATTAGTCTGCATCTCCAACGTTCCTCTGCTTACTGTGACCCTCATCTTCTCCTTGAGAACTTCACACTGGACCTCTCCACCCTTCCTCCAGACTCTGGGACCTTGATCTCCAACTGAAGGAGAAGGACTTTGGACCACTGAGCAACAGTCGGGTTCAGGAAAGATGGTTCTGATGCCGGTTCTGTGACAGCTGTGGTTCATCTCCTGGATCCAGCTGCAGCTGGAATCTTCTCCAGGCCCTTGAATCGGCTTTGCGTCACAATCCTGTCAAGGTTGCGGTTGAAGAATTTCCTGACACACTTTTCCTTCCACTCAACTTTCCATTACTCTGCTCCGACACAGATTCCAGTGTTGCTTTCTGGGTTTATGCTGGAGATGTGGCCGGTCAGGGATCTCCTCCATGACCGAGTGGGCCTCATCACAGTCCCAGCTGATTGGTCAGCCGGGATCTTCTAACTCCCGACTCTGGGTTTTCATTGGCTGTGAGTCGGAACCACCGACACGGACGGAAAAAACCCGTTGAAACTGGGCTTCGTTGGGAGGTCAAAGATGCAGCTGCTGGCTCTGCAGGCAGGGGGCGCCCTTCACCAGACCCACGGATCAACACGTTGTGGAAACCAGCATCGATCCTCTATCGATAGTTTTCAGGGGGTTCTGCTGCGCGTTCCGCTGAAGCCCTCAGGCTCTCCGTAGGGAGGAAGAGGAGGCTGCTCGGGACTGTGACCCGGTTCGGCCCAGAAGGCTCCGCAGCTGAGCTGGATCCTTCCTTCGGTCATCCCGCTGAGTTTCTGCAGCTGGTCCAGGAGGAGCGAGAGGGAGGGAGCGGCTCAGTCAGGAAGGAAGGGAGGGAGGGAGGAAGGAAGGAAGGGAGGGAGGGAGGAAGGGGGCGGGCTGGTCCGAGGAGCTCAGGAGGTTCGGGGACCTGGCTCGGTTCGAGACGAAAAGTGGATGCGAAGAAGCAAAGGACCAGAGAGAGGAGAGACAGTTTTCTACCGGAGGAGGAACTCTGGAGGGAGCAGCAGGAATGTTACCGGTAAGTTTTCACCGACGGTACCGACCCACTGACGGAAACTAACGGAAACTAACGGAAACTAACGGTCCAGTAGAACCGCTGGTACTGGAGCTGAACTGACGGAGCGTTTCATCTGAAAAGTTAATACTGTCCCCCCCTAGGGGCCCCGGGACCAACACCAGGGGCCCAGGAATAACACCAGGGGCCCAAACTAACACCAGGGGCCCAGGAATAACACCAGGGGCCCAGGAATAACACCAGGGGCCCCGGGACCAACACCAGGGGCCCCAGTTAACACCAGGGGCCCAGGACCAACACCAGGGGCCCAAACTAACACCAGGGGCCCAGGAATAACACCAGGGGCCCAGGACCAACACCAGGGGCCCAGGAATAACACCAGGGGCCCCGGGACCAAAACCAGGGGCCCCAGTTAACACCAGGGGCCCAGGACCAACACCAGGGGCCCAAACTAACACCAGGGGCCCAGGAATAACACCAGGGGCCCAAACTAACACCAGGGGCCCCGGGACCAACACCAGGGGCCCATGAATAACACCAGGGGCCCCAGTTAACACCAGGGGCCCCTGGACCAACACCAGACACGGTGACCACGGGTTCTGGACGCCAGTGTTGGTTTTATGGGGCAGTATGGCACACCGCCCAGGGTGACACAGCTTGGAGGGCGGCGGCACTGGCACTTCATTAACAAAAAACAAAATGAAATTGATAGAAAATATTTAATAATTAAAGGGACAAATCTAGAAACAAGTCTAGAACAAGAGCAAGGATGTCCAAGGTGGGGCTTGAGGGCCGTTTGAGGCCCTTGGAGTGATTTTGCACGGTCCCCAACCTTAACTAAAGGTTGATATTTGGACCGGCAGCACATTTGATGCAGAAAAACCCTCTTTGTCCTTTTCTAGGGTCACTATTTTCACTGACAAACTGAAATCCCGTCCAGATGGTTGAATTGTTTTCCCAGCTGGCATCTGGAGATGCCTCCAGCGAGCGTTGCATCCTGACTGGAAATGAACCCAGAGTGTTTATTTTCCAGGAGTGTGATCCTGGAACCAGTGTCCCAGTGTCTCTCTGTCCGAGGCCGTTTCTCTTCACGCTGGCAGAGCGTCCCCAGAGAACAGAGCGCCTCTTTGTGGCCGGGTCGGGCCGCCGTCAGCGCCAGACAAAACCCTGAAGATATAGAGAGGTGTTTGCTGCACAGCGAGGGACCGGAGGGGCCGGAGGGGGCCGCTGGCCTCGTCGGTGGCCTCAGCTGCTGTGATTCACCCCTGGTTCCCGAGCCCAGCCTGCCTGTGACTGCTGGAGGACTTCACTCCCAGCGCTGCAGCAAGTGGAGAACAGCAGCACTTCTTCATGGAGGAGCTTTTCTGGCTCCTCGCTGTGCAGCTGTCAGCGGGGAGTCATTGAGATTTCTATATTTAACGTGTGGGAGAATCCACATCATCAGACAGCTGTGCATAGCTCCCGGTCCAGTCATCGTTTGCTTCCAGCTTCCTCCCAAGCTGCCAGGCCTCCATGTTCTCGTCTAAATGGGTCTGGATTTCTCAACAGTTCTGCTCATTTTCAGAGGAATGCATGTGTGGCTGTGAAGGACTTGAACTCTGACCTTTGAACCATTCTGAGCTCAGGGAACCACCGTTGGATCAACACAAACAGTCTGGCATAAAACCTTGTTAAGGTTGGATTTTTAGGCACTTGGCTCCCAGCAGTCTGTCAGACACTAGTTGCACCTTTTCCCATTTATTTGATGAATTTATGGAAAATCCTGGAGGAGCGTGGTTTGACAGAGGTCGCATGTGTTAGCATGTTAGCTCCCAATAAGCTGAAAACTGTCAAAATAGAGCAGGAGTTTCAGCTGTTTTGCTCTTACTTTCCTCATTTATTGAGGAAACAGATGTGAAACTACATCTGGATAAGTCACTCCCTATTAGCTCGTATTATCACGTCTTTGTTTGGCTTAAGTTTAAACTAGTTTATCTTATCTTGGCTTAGATTAGCTCATTTTATGCTAGTTTATCTCACTTCTAAGATGATCTTTGCTTTAGCTTAGTTAAGTTTATCTTAGTTTAGCTCTTTTGATCTTTGTCAAGCTTAGTTTATTTTATCTTAGATGATCTAAGATTAGTTTAGATCAATTTTTACCATCTTAAATTACCTTAATTTATTATATCCCAATTTAGCTCATTTGATCTTAGCTTAGTTTAGCTTAGCTTGGCTTATTTTTAGATTAGCTCATTTTATCTTAGTTAAGCTTTGCTGTAGTTTATCTTAAATTGGATTAGTTAATTTTATCTTAGATTATTTTAGCAGATCTTAGTTTAGCACAGTTTAGCTCAGCTCAGTTTCTTTTATTTTAGCTTAGTTTATCTAATCTTATCTAAGCTTAGTTTAGATTAGTTTATTATATGTTAAATTACCTAACTTTAGCTTATCTTATTTTATCTTAGTTTGGCTCAGTTTAGTGTAGTCTCTTTTTATTTTAGCTTAGTTTATTTGACCTAATCTTAGATTAGCTAAAATAAACTAAAATAATCTAAGATTAGTACAGTTCATCCCTAAAAGGACCATATGGTGACCATGGCAGTATAAATCTCCATAGCAACCACCAGCAGCCTGCTTCTGATTGGCTGGAAGCTCATAAACTCATCTCCATGTCTGAAGTTCAGTAGAAAGTAACCTGTTTCTAATGTTCCTTTGACTGTGAGCACGTAGAAAGTGCTGCTTCCTGTGTGTTGACAGGCTGAGGAGTATTACTGTGTCAGCTGCTGGGATTGAGGTGTTTTTTGTTTGGCAGATATTTTTGAATCATTTCTTGTCATATGACGTATAACTGTAAGCATGGATTTGGTCAGATGTGTTTATTTTGCCTTGCAGCGACTGGCCTGTGTTTACAGAGCTGCTCCTCCCGATGTTTTGGTCTTGGCGCATGCCTGTTATTATGAACATCAACTGTTTTCATGGAGTGCGTCTGTGTTTGGCAGGTAATTGTGTGGTCTGATTATTGGTTAGAAGGACTTGGAGCTGTCTTGCATCATAGGTTGTGGCTTTTTTTTTGCAGACCTGTTTATTCGTACTTTTTTCCATCTGAGCAGCCAAACTGCAGCTTTGCTTTGGAGCTGCACTTGTTGAAGATCACGTCTCCTGAAGGCCTCACAGCTGCATGGCAGCGCTGGATGTTATATAGCTTTGAAAAAGAGGGCTTAAATATTGTAATAATGGATCCAGCTCATATCTTGTAGAATCATTGAATCAGTTTTCCTGAACCTTGTTGGTTAAAATGGGAACGTTTTATTTCCAGGAGAACCTGTCAGTAGAAGATGTTGCTGCTTTTTCCTGGTGACTGGCATGTTGGTCATACTGAACCAGAATGAGCTCCTCATTAGTGCGGCTCATGTTGGGGACATTTGTGGTTGTGAGTCAGATTCCCAGAGATAAACACAGTACACAGCAGATCCAGGATCTATAATAAGCCTGAACTGATTCTCCTGCAGCAGAACAGATTCAGCAGAAACAGAGACTCTGTGTTTGAGCACATGCTGTCAGCATGTGACGGGGGGTACTTTCTGTGTAGATATGAGAGCAGCCTCTCTAATCTCTGCTCTGCAGCTTTCCTCCAGCATCTGGACAGCTTCGCTTCACACAGAGAGCTGAACAATAAGCTCCTGCTCAGATTTAGACACAGGAAACAGCAGCGGTAGATGACATTACTGCTGACTGGAGCTGTTCTTCCTTCCTTTCATACTCTTCTGTGAGGCAGTAAAATGCAGACTGGCCGACTGGAGCCCAGAGGTCTCCAGTGGAGCAGATTTGAGCTCCAGACAGGAATAACTGAATTTAAGTAGCGTTGTGAACAGTGAAGCCACCAGCCGTGACCCTCGGTGACCTGTGTGGCTCCTGCTAACTTCAACGATACACAAGAGACAAACTGGGAAAAGTGGTTTTGCTCAGAAGTTCTTCATAATTTTAGACGTTTTTCTTTGATCTTGGGCAGATTTTTGGTTCCTGACAAAGACAGCAGATTATGTGGTTTAAAACTGAAGGAACCGAAAGAAACCTCTATGCACATTATCTGAACATCGTGCTTTTCATCCCAAAGGAGAACAAATCCAGATTCCTGATCTAGATAGTTAGAGAGCTTAGATGACAAAAACAAACACTGTTAATTTAAGTTATTGCTCATTATCAATAGAAAACATCAATCTTGGCTCCTTACAGGTGTAAGGAGTTTAAAATTGATACAGATACCTCTGCCCTAGTTAAGCTAGTTAGTTTAACTAAACATGAGAAATAGTTTTAAAATATTAGTAGAGGTAAAAACAAGAAACAACAGATAATCAGATCTCATCAGAATGAGCCAGGCTAATAGATTCACTGTTCAGTCATTTTATGCTAAGCTAAGGCAAGCTGTGCTAAGATATGATATTATAAAAGTTAAAAATGACAAATCTTAGGTATGAGTTAAGGTAAGCCAATATTAGCAAAGCTATGGTAAAACAAGCTTAGATAAACTAAGCTAAATCAAACAAACATAAAATGATAAGCCAGATGAGAGGAGCTTAGGTAATCTTAAAATAAGATAAGCTAAGGCAAGCTAAGGTTCACTAAACTAAACCAAAGTAAGAGAGAATGAGTTTAGATTGAATTACTTAAGATAACCACTGCTAAGCTAAAGTAAACTAAGCTAGACTAAGGTAAGCTAAGTTTAGCTAAGGCATGCTAAACTAAGCAAAGGTAAAAGAGGATGAGTTTAGATTAATTACTTAAGATGACCACTGCTAAGCTAAAGTAAGCTAACCTAAGGTAGTCTAAACTAAGCAAAGGCTAAGGTAAGAGAGGATATGCTCCTGGGTCCTCTGGGTCTTTCTCCGCTGGAGAAAAGTCCAACAAGGTTCTGGTGAGCTTTGGATTCAAGAGCCTGTTGCTAACGGCTAGCGGTGGCACCACAGGATGAAGAGTCTTCGGTTCCGTTGGTTCTGGTGGTCCGAGTCAAATCTCTTTGTACAGAACTTCACATCAATCAAGTATGCAGAGGATGGTGGATGGATCCAGCAAACGTGAAACATCTGTGAACATCAAACACCTTGTTGAAAGTTTCCCTTTTCATTAGTTTATTTCCCACAACGCAATGCTTCACCTCCTCAGTCATGATCTTTATTTTAATGTGTTCAGATTGATTTTAAGGATCTCTGAGGCTCGAGGAGCCTTTATTTGATGCCGAGCGACAGGAAGGTGGGTCATGAGAGAGGGGGAAGACGTTCAGAGGTCAGAGGTCAACAGGCCGAGACTCGAACCTGTGATGGGCGGTGTGTGGGTCGCCACCGCAGCACCCCATGTGTTCAGATTTGATCTTAGGTCTGGATTATTAATTTCAATCTGGGGATGATTCTGTAGGTTCTTCAGTCGGGCCACACCTGATGACCTGAGACAGGTGTGGACAACATCAGTGGTTGGTGTCTTCTCTCTGTGTGTGTGTGTGTGTGTGTGTGTGTGTGTGTGTGTGTGTGTGTGTGCGGGAGGAAGAGGGGGAGATTAAACGTGTATCTGTGTCCATGTATGCGTGATTCAGAGGATCCCTGGTCTCCCATCCCAGATTACCCTGAATTTATCCGTGGAGCGCTGCTCTGTCATGACCTCAGCGCTGCTGTGACATCACAGGGGTCAACTCCTGTCTCTCTGAGGTCATGATGACAGCATGGTTCACAGCCGTCCAGCTTCATAAAGACAGTTTAGTGGCTTAAAACCCAACAAGAACCTCCTTCCTACAGCTGCTGAGTAACTGGATTTACTGCTGAGTCAGTGGTTGCTATGGTGATGGCAGCCTCCCTGGTTGGGGGGGGCATCATGCCAGTGTGGCGCAGCTTCCTGAAGACCACATGTAGATATTTATGTTGATTGTAGGAATTACGACCAAATATGGTTAAAGAGAGCCTCCACTTCCTGTTTCCTGTCTGGATGAAGAGTTTTATTGGCTGCCTGGGCTGAAAGGAGGAACCGGCTCGTCCAATGAACATCCAGTCACTGGTTTCTGACACGCCTGCTTCAAAATAAGATCCAAACCGACCAGAGGTATGAATACTTCTGGCCTGTACAGTAGTGCAGCCGCCAACGTTCCCAGTGGAGAACCAGGACCTACAAGAGCTGCTGGTTATACTGGTTTTCCAGCTGAGCTGCTGGTTTCCAGCGGAGCTGCTGGTTTTCCAGCTGAGTTACTGGTTTTCCAGCAGAGCTACTGGTTTCCAGCTGAGCTACTGGAAAAACCTGGAACGTTGAGGCTGTGTTTCCATGGTTACAGGTGATCCTGACAGTTTACCTGAACGACACCCAGCAGATGCTGACGGAGGTCCCCGTTACCCCGGCAACCCGAGTGGCCGACGTGGTGGAGTTCTGCAAGGAGGCGGGCGAGTCCGAGTGCCACCTGGCGGAAGTGTGGAACGGACACGGTGAGTCGGTCCGGGTCGGCGCTGGCCCGTCAGAACCGGATCTGCAGGCTCCGGTTCTGGAGCTCAGTGGGTTCCTGCAGGTGAAGGTTTATATCGTCAGTTTTCCTCTATTTACCATCAGTAATATTTATCCACTCCAGGTTTTTAAATCATTGTAGTTTGTTATGGATTCTGTTTTTCTGATGTTATTTAATAATATTATATTTTGATCTTTATTTTAGTTTCATCGTTTCTATTTGTGTTGCATTTCTCCCCATTCTATAATAATTCATGGATGAACTTGTAATGTTTTATATCTTATTTCTTTCTGCTTTTCGTGGCAAAGCCAGCTGTGTGTTCGCTGCAGCGGGGCGGATAGCAGCCATGGCCGCGCTCTTTAGGCGTCTAGGCCTGGTTCTGGAGGTTCTGGAGGTTCTGGACTGTAAAAAGCTTAACGGTCCGAGTGCAGCAAACAATAAAACGCGATGTTTCTTCCAGTGCAGCAGCCTGCTGCCTCGGCTCGTCTGCTCTGCAGAGTTTAGGACCAGCTGAATGCTGCAGGCAGCTGGATTTGGACTTGGGCTCAGAGTTCTGGTCCGGTCCACCATCCTTTCTCCGCTGTAGCTGCAGGAGAAACCTCCAGAGCTTAGGGACAGCTGGTTCTGGTTCTGGTTCCCTGCTGGATTAGCTGCTCCTCGACGTCCCGTCTGGAGGTTCTTGGACCTGGTTTTACACCTCTAGACGATCTCAGAACATTTCCTCCTCAGCAGGGACTGTCAGGGAGAGCCCATCAGAACCGGGCCTGATCGGACCGGATCTAGAAGCTCAGGATGTGATGCTGTCTTGTCCTGCGTGTCTCCTCAGAGCGAGCCCTCCCCCAGGAGCTGCTGCTGCTGGATCTCCTCCAGCAGTGGGGGGCCCGGAGGCCGGAGGTCCGCTACTACCTCAGACACTGCCCCCTGTGGCCACAAGGTAAAACTGCAACAGCACCTGCTGGAAGACTGGGGGGGTAACCGGGTCGGGAACCGGGTCGGTACCGCAGGCCGGAGGTCCGCTACTACCTCACACACTGCCCCCTGTGGCCACAAGGTAAAACTGCAACAGCACCTGCTGGAAGACTGGGGGGGTAACCGGGTCGGTACCGGGTCAATAACCGGGTCTGTAACCAGGTTAGTGCTCCGTCTGGATCTTGCTCTAACTGCCCTCAGTGGGTCAGAACCTTTAGCGTTCTAGTCATTCTGGATCAGAACCAGCAGTTCTGCTAGAGTCCACCTGGACGCTCTCCATCAGAACGACGACTGTTAGGTCCAGATGGGCTGAGCAGAACCTCTCCTCCTCTCTGTGTCACTCACCAGGCTGCCGAGTCACCAGGCTGCCGAGTCACCAGGCTGCCGGGTCACGTTGCTGCCGGGTCACCAGGCTGCCGAGTCACCAGGCTGCCGGGTCACGTTGCTGCCGGGTCACCAGGCTGCCGAGTCACCAGGCTACCGGGTCACCAGGCTGCCGGGTCACCAGGCTGCCGAGTCACCAGGCTGCCGGGTCACGTTGCTGCCGGGTCACCAGGCTGCCGAGTCACGTTGCTGCCGGGTCACGTTGCTGCCGGGTCACCAGGCTGCCGAGTCACCAGGCTACCGGGTCACCAGGCTGCCGGGTCACCAGGCTGCCGAGTCACATGGCTGCCGGGTCACGTGGCTGCCGGGTCACGTGGCTGCCGGGTCACATGGCTGCCGGGTCACGTGGCTGCCGGGTCACGTTGCTACCGGGTCACCAGGCTGCCGGGTCACGTGGCTGCCGGGTCACATGGCTGCCGGGTCACATGACGTGGCTGCCGGGTCACCAGGCTGCCGGGTCACGTGGCTGCCGGGTCACGTGGCTGCCGGGTCACATGACGTGGCTGCCGAGTCACGTGGCTGCCGGGTCACGTTGCTACCGGGTCACCAGGCTGCCGGGTCACATTGCTACCGGGTCACCAGGCTGCCGAGTCACATGGCTGCCGGGTCACCAGGCTGCCGGGTCACCAGGTTGCCGAGTCACGTGGCTGCCGGGTCACGTGGCTGCCGAGTCACGTGGCTGCCGGGTCACCAGGCTGCCGAGTCACGTGGCTGCCGGGTCACGTGGCTGCCGAGTCACGTGGCTGCCGGGTCACCAGGCTGCCGAGTCACGTGGCTGCCGGGTCACGTTGCTACCGGGTCACGTGGCTGCCGAGTCACCAGGCTGCCGGGTCACCAGGCTGACGGGTCACGTGACATGGCTACCGGGTCACCAGGCTGCTGAGTCACATGGCTGCCGGGTCACCAGGCTGCCGAGTCACGTGGCTGCCAGGTCACCAGGCTGCCGGGTCACATGACGTGACTGCCGAGTCACCAGGCTGCCGAGTCACCAGGCTGCCGGGTCACGTGGCTGCCGGGTCACGTTGCTACCGGGTCACATGACGTGGCTGCCGAGTCACGAGGCTGCCGGGTCACCAGGCTGCCGAGTCACGTGGCTGCTGGGTCACGTGGCTGCCGAGTCACGTGGCTGCCGGGTCACATGGCTGCTGGGTCACATGACGTGGCTGCCGAGTCACCAGGCTGCCGAGTCACGTGGCTGCCGAGTCACCAGGCTGCCGAGTCACGTGGCTGCCGGGTCACCAGGCTGCCGGGTCACATGACGTGGCTGCCGGGTCACATGACGTGGCTGCCGAGTCACCAGGCTGCCGAGTCACGTGGCTGCCGAGTCACCAGCTGCCGAGTCATGTGGCTGCCGGGTCACGTGGCTGCCGAGTCACGTGGCTGCCGGGTCACCAGGCTGCCGAGTCACGTGGCTGCCGAGTCACGTTGCTACCGGGTCACGTGGCTGCCGAGTCACCAGGCTGCCGGGTCACATGACGTGGCTGCCGGGTCACATGACGTGGCTGCCGAGTCACGTGGCTGCAGAGTCACGTGGCTGCCGAGTCACCAGGCTGCCGAGTCACGTGGCTGCCGGGTCACCAGGCTGCCGGGTCACATGGCTGCCGGGTCACATGACGTGGCTGCCGGGTCACCAGGCGTGGCTGCCGAGTCACCAGGCTGCCGGGTCACCAGGCTGCCGAGTCACGTGGCTGCCGGGTCACGTGGCTGCCGGGTCACGTGGCTGCCGAGTCACGTGGCTGCCGGGTCACCAGGCTGCCGGGTCACATGACGTGACTGCCGAGTCACCAGGCTGCCGGGTCACCAGGCTGCCGAGTCACCAGGCTGCCGGGTCACCAGGCTGCCGGGTCACGTGGCTGCCGGGTCACATGACATGGCTGCCGAGTCACCAGGCTGCCGAGTCACATAGCTGCCGAGTCACGTGGCTGCCGGGTCACGTGGCTGCCGAGTCACGTGGCTGCCGGGTCACCAGGCTGCTGGGTCACATGACGTGGCTGCCGAGTCACCAGGCTGCCGAGTCACGTGGCTGCCGAGTCACCAGGCTGCCGGGTCACCAGGCTGCTGGGTCACGTGGCTGCCGGGTCACATGACGTGGCTGCCGAGTCACCAGGCTGCCGAGTCACGTGGCTGCCGAGTCACATGGCTGCCGGGTCACATGACGTGGCTGCCGGGTCACCAGGTGTGGCTGCCGAGTCACCAGGCTGCCGGGTCACCAGGCTGCCGAGTCACCAGGCTGCTGAATAACGTTGCTACCGGGTCACCAGGCTGCCGAGTCACGTGGCTGCCGAGTCACGTTGCTACCGGAACACGTGGTTGCCGAGTCACCAGGCTGCCGGGTCACATGGCTGCCGAGTCACATGGCTGCCGGGTCACCAGGCTGCCGGGTAACATGGCTGCCAAGTCACATGGCTGCCGGGTCACCAGGCTGCCGAGTCACATGGCTGCCGAGTCACGTGGCTGCCGAGTCACGTGGCTGCCGGGTCACCAGGCTGCCGGGTCACATGGCTGCCGGGTCACATGACGTGGCTGCCGGGTCACCAGGCGTGGCTGCCGAGTCACCAGGCTGCCGGGTCACCAGGCTGCCGGGTCACGTGACATGGCTGCCGAGTCACGTGGCTGCCAGGTCACCAGGCTGCCGGGTCACATGACGTGGTTGCCGGGTCACATGACGTGGCTGCCGAGTCACCAGGCTGCCGAGTCACGTGGCTGGCGAGTCACCAGGCTGCCGAGTCACGTGGCTGCCGGGTCACGTGGCTGCCGGGTCACCAGGCTGCCGGGTCACATGACGTGGCTGCCGGGTCACATGACGTGGCTGCCGAGTCACCAGGCTGCCGAGTCACGTGGCTGCCGAGTCACCAGGCTGCCGAGTCAAGTGGCTGCCGGGTCACCAGGCTGCCGGGTCACATGACGTGGCTGCCGGGTCACATGACGTGGCTGCCGAGTCACCAGGCTGCCGAGTCACGTGGCTGCCGAGTCACCAGGCTGCCGAGTCACGTGGCTGCCGGGTCACGTGGCTGCCGGGTCACGTGGCTGCCGGGTCACATGACGTGGCTGCCGGGTCACATGACGTGGCTGCCGAGTCACCAGGCTGCCGAGTCACGTGGCTGCCGAGTCACCAGGCTGCCGAGTCACGTGGCTGCCGGGTCACCAGGCTGCCGGGTCACATGACGTGGCTGCCGGGTCACATGACGTGGCTGCCGAGTCACCAGGCTGCCGAGTCACGTGGCTGCCGAGTCACCAGGCTGCCGAGTCACGTGGCTGCCGGGTCACGTGGCTGCCGAGTCACCAGGCTGCCGGGTCACATGACGTGGCTGCCGGGTCACATGACGTGGCTGCCGAGTCACCAGGCTGCCGAGTCACCAGGCTGCCGAGTCACGTGGCTGCCGAGTCACCAGGCTGCCGAGTCAAGTGGCTGCCGGGTCACGTGGCTGCCGAGTCACCAGGCTGCCGAGTCACGTGGCTGCCGGGTCACGTGGCTGCTGGGTCACGTGGCTGCCGGGTCACATGACGTGGCTGCCGAGTCACCAGGCTGCCGAGTCACGTGGCTGCCGAGTCACCAGGCTGCCGAGTCACCAGGCTGCAGAGTCACGTGGCTGCCGGGTCACGTGGCTGCCGAGTCACCAGGCTGCCGGGTCACATGACGTGGCTGCCGGGTCACATGACGTGGCTGCCGAGTCACCAGGCTGCCGAGTCACCAGGCTGCCGAGTCACGTGGCTCATCCGGCTCACGTCTTGCTGTCTATCTTGCAGGAAGCCAGCCGCCCTCGGATCAGAACCGGACCACAGAGGCAGCAGAAAGTGATGAGGTAGGTGGACCATGTTCTCTGCTCTAGAACCGACTGTTTAAGGGCTGGTTCTGGTGAATGGCCCGGTAAACGATCCGTTCACCAGAACCAGAACATCCAGATGCTGCCAGACTCTGATTAACCAGTCAGAGTGCTGCAAACACACCAGGAAGGTAAACAGAACCTCCCTGCTGGTTCTGGATCGGTTTGCTCTGACACCAACCTGCAGTGGAACCAGAACCTAACAGCGGAACCGGACCCTGCAGCGGAACCAGAACCAGTCCAGACAGCAGAATATGTGCGGCGTAGTTGTAATCCGTTACCAGAACGAGAAGGATGATCAGAACCCGGTCTACACGATGGTTTACGTGGTCTAGTCAAAGTAATAGAACTGTTGTCGTTCTAGAGTTGAGTCGGACTCGGTCAGAACCAGCAGAGTCTGGACTGAAGGTGGATCAGAACCTAAAAATAAGTTCCTGAATGGATCAGCGTGTTTCTGTGTCACAGATGGTGTCATACCTGTGTGTGTGTGTGTGTGTGTGTGTGTGTGTGTGTGTGTTGCTGCCAGTATAATCCCAGATTAGTGACAGTAATGATTATACGCCTCCAGCACTAAGTGGGAGATGATCAAACCGGGTTTGGACCGGTCCGGTTCTGCTGACCAGAGCTTGTTTTGGTGTCTGAGTCACTCGGTGAGAACAGCGTCGTCCTCATCTTCCTCGCTGTCGCCACCATGTTTAGCCCCGTCTCCTGCTGCTGCGCTGTGGTGGATGAGCGGTTCTGATCCGGTCGGGTCGGTCGGTCAGTGAAGGCAGGATTAGCTGGTCCCATGACATAACCGGGCTAAGAGGATTGTCTGCCAGCCCAGCTCCTCCTCCTCGTCTTCATCCTCTCACCTTGCAGACTCCTTCGGACCCGTCTCGGAGTCTCTGTCCCCGTCCCGCCGGGCTTTAAGGCACCAGAACCGAGCGTGAGCTGCTGGAGGTGAGTTCTGGTCGTTCAGAGTTAGAACAGAACTGGATTCCTGGAATAAAGAGGCTTTCACCTTTGACCTCTGAGGCCGGGTCAGGACGGGACAGGTCTGTTGGACGTGCAGGACATCCGTCTCCATGGCAACTCCTGAGACTCAGCAGTTCGGGTCCGTCTGCTGCAGAGGACGTTACTGTTACTCGTGTCTTCAGTGGGACGCTGTCTCTTTAAGAGGACAACTGTGGCTTTAAATGACATCACCAGAGAGGGGGCGTGGCCTCCTGGTCATGGTGATGTCATCTCATGTTTAGGTTTTCATTTCTGGGAACATCTGCGCGTCCTCAGAACCATCTCTGTCTTCATGCCTAAGTGTCCTCTATCGTGGACATCAGGACTGTCTGTTGGACCGTCGCTATGGAGACGGCGAGTCCATAGCGACGGTCACGGTGTGAGATCCTCCTCGAGCAGAACCAGGATGGTCCATCAGAACCAGAACCAGCCGGCATCTCTTCAGGGTTCCTCCAGGAACATCTTAGAGCAGGGCTCTTCAACGTGTGGGGCGTGTCCCCGCCGGGGGGCGCCAGAGCTCTTCAAGGGGAGCGTGACACAAGAAAAAGTCTTACTGGGAGTGACTGAGAGTGGGCGTGTCCTCTGCTCCCTGATTGGCCAGGAACCAGGAAGTCCTCCAGCAGAAGGAGACAGAAACTCCTCCGACTGGATGGAGACACTGGTTCGATCCAGAAGGTTTTGAAGATTCTACTGGGTCAGAACCACCATCACATTCTGGGGGAAAATCTGGAAACATCCTCAGTTAAACTGGGAAAACTGGGAAAGGGATCAGAGCAATAACCGGGTGGGGTCAAGTTCTGACCCGGTTGGGCTCTGGAGCCTAATATTGATGCTGTTAATGTCTGGAGTTATGGATGCTGGTTCTGATGCTGGTTCTGCAGGACTACAGAGATGAACCCGGCCCGATTGAGGATCCAGAACCCTGAGTTCCACCTGATGATAAACAACTTTAATCAGGAAATGTTCTGTTCTGACCGTGTTCTGATCGTGTTCTGTGTTCTTACCGTGTTCGGACCGTGTTCTAACCATGTTCTGTGTTCTGACTGTGTTCTGATCGTGTTCTGTGTTCTTACCGTGTTTGAACCGTGTTCTGACCGTGTTCTGTGTTCTGACCGTGTTTGAACCGTGTTGTGACCGTGTTCTGTGTTCTGACCGTGTTCTGACCGTGTTCTGATCGTGTCCTGTGTTCTGACTGTGTTTTGATCGTGTTCTGTGTTCTTACCGTGTTCTGTGTTCTGATTGTGTTCGGACCGTGTTCTAACCGTGTTCTAACTGTGTTCTAACCGTGTTCTGTGTTCTGATCGTGTTCTGTGTTCTTACCATGTTCTGACCATGTTCGAACTGTGTTCTGACCGTGTTCTGTGTTCTGATTGTGTTCGGACTGTGTTCTGACCGTGTTCTGACCGTGTTCTGTGTTCTGATTGTGTTCTGACCGTGTTCTGACCGTGTTCTGTGTTCTGATCGTGTTCGGACCGTGTTCTGATCGTGTTTGGACCATGTTCTGATCTACATGGTCATGGAGAAGACCACTGACCTAACAAATGTCCATCAGACAGAGCGTTGGGTTCAGGCAGGTTCATAGAAAATTTAATGGAAGGAAAAAATATGGAAGTCAAAGGCATATCCTGCAGATGAGCTACAACTTTCACATCCCTTTTGTCTAGCCCCTCCTGAACCAGAGACAACATCAGAACCGTCTTACCCGGGCTCAGGAGAACCAGAACTGGACTGCTGCTCAGTGGTCCAAAGTCCTCTGTTCTGGTCCAGCACAGAACATTCTAGAGCACGTCATGACTCCTTCTGCTGACCAGCTTCATGGAGACGCTGATGTCATTCTCCAGCAGGACCTGGTACTGACCCACACTGCCAGCAGAACCAGTACCTGCTTTAATCACCACGGTAACACCAGAGAATCTATGGGCTGTAGTCCAGAAGAAGATGAGGGACACCAGAACCAACAGATGACCCGAAGGTCTCCATCAAAGCAACCTGGACTTCCAGAACATCTCAGCCTCCATGCCATGCCGCATTGATGCAGTAATTCATGCACAAGGAGCCCAGAACCTGGGGGTTCTGTTGGACCACATTTGTGGATTTGGGTCTGATTGGACTGAATGTTGGAACCACACGCATCAACGTGAACAGAACTAGACCCATCATGAATGGTTCTGTAGAACCTGCAGCCTGACTGCACATGTTGCTGAATGTGCCTCTTTAAAGTGCAACTAACCCCTCTGAAGACAAAGCTCCGCCCCCTGACCAATTCAGAAAAATTACACCACAGTGGGCGGGGCCAAGATGCACTGAGGGCGTGGTCAAGTGTGGCGATGAGCGGAGCGGGTTGAGCGGGGCTGTGGTCAGGAGGAAACCAGCACTGGTGCCAACTTACCCGCTTTTCAGAGCGACTGGCGACATTTAATGGAAAAAGTGACGACAAATCTGCGACTTTTAATGGAAAAAGTGACGACAAATCTGCGACTTTTTATAGAAATTGACGACAAATCTGCTACTTTTTGTCGAAAAATTTACGACGAATCTGCGAGTTTTAATGGAAAAAGTGACGACAAGTCTGACTTTTTATGGAAAAAGTGACGACAAATCTGCGACTTTTAATGGAATAAGTGACGACAAATCTGTGACTTTTTGTTGAAAAATTGACGACAAATCTGCGACTTTTAATGGAAAAAGTGACGACAAATCTGCGACTTTTAATGGAAAAAATTGACGACAAATCTGCGACTTTTTATGGAAAAACTGACGACAAATCTGCGACTTTTAATGGAAAAAGTGACTACAAATCTGCGAGTTTTTATGGAAAAAGTGACGACAAATCTGCGAGTTTTTATGGAAAAAGTGACGACAAATCTGCGAGTTTTTATGGAAAAAGTGACGACAAATCTGTGACTTTTTATGGAAAAACTGACGACAAATCTGCGACTTTTAATGGAAAAAGTGACTACAAATCTGCGAGTTTTTATGGAAAAAGTGACGACAAATCTGCGAGTTTTTATGGAAAAAGTGACGACAAATCTGTGACTTTTAATGGAAAAAGTGACGACAAATCTGCGACTTTTAATGGAAAAAGTGACGACAAATCTGTGACTTTTTGTCGAAAAATTGACGACGAATCTGCTACTTTTAATGGAAAAAGTGACGACAAATCTGACTTTTTGTCGAAAAAGTGATGACAAATCTGCGACTTTTAATGGAAAAGGTGACGACAAATATGTGACTATTTATCAAAAAAGTGACGACAAATCTGCGACTTTTTATGGAAAAAGTGACGACAAATCTGCGAGTTTTTATGGAAAAAGTGATGACAAATCTGCTTTTTGTCGAAAAAGTGACGACAAATCTTCGACTTTTAATGGAAAAAGTGACGACAAATCTGCTACTTTTTATCGAAAAAGTGACGACAAATCAACGACTTTTTATCAAAAAAGAGACGACAAATCTGCGACTTTTAATGGAAAAGTGACGACAAATCTGCGACTTTTAATGGAAAAGTGACGACAAATCTGCGACTTTTAATGGAAAAAGTGACGAGAAATCTGCGACTTTTAATGGAAAAAGTGACGACAAATCTGTGACTTTTTGTCGAAAAATTGACGACGAATCTGCGACTTTTAATGGAAAAAGTGACGACAAATCTGACTTTTTGTCGAAAAAGTGATGACAAATCTGCGACTTTTAATGGAAAAAGTGACGACAAATATGCGACTTTTAATGGAAAAAGTGACGACAAATCTGCGACTTTTTATGGAAAAAGTGACGACAAATCTGCGAGTTTTTATGGAAAAAGTGACGACAAATCTGCGACTTTTTGTCGAAAAAGTGACGACAAATCTTCGACTTTTTATGGAAAAAGTGACGACAAATCTGCTACTTTTTATCGAAAAAGTGACGACAAATCAACGACTTTTTATCAAAAAAGAGACGACAAATCTGCGACTTTTAATGGAAAAGTGACGACAAATCTGCGACTTTTAATGGAAAAAGTGACGACAAATCTGCGACTTTTAATGGAAAAAGTGACTACAAATCTGCGAGTTTTTATGGAAAAAGTGACGACAAATCTGCGAGTTTTTATGGAAAAAGTGACGACAAATCTGCGAGTTTTTATGGAAAAAGTGACGACAAATCTGTGACTTTTTATGGAAAAACTGACGACAAATCTGCGACTTTTAATGGAAAAAGTGACTACAAATCTGCGAGTTTTTATGGAAAAAGTGACGACAAATCTGCGAGTTTTTATGGAAAAAGTGACGACAAATCTGTGACTTTTAATGGAAAAAGTGACGACAAATCTGCGACTTTTAATGGAAAAAGTGACGACAAATCTGTGACTTTTTGTCGAAAAATTGACGACGAATCTGCTACTTTTAATGGAAAAAGTGACGACAAATCTGACTTTTTATAGAAATTGACGACAAATCTGCTACTTTTTGTCGAAAAATTTACGACGAATCTGCGAGTTTTAATGGAAAAAGTGACGACAAGTCTGACTTTTTATGGAAAAAGTGACGACAAATCTGCGACTTTTAATGGAATAAGTGACGACAAATCTGTGACTTTTTGTTGAAAAATTGACGACAAATCTGCGACTTTTAATGGAAAAAGTGACGACAAATCTGCGACTTTTAATGGAAAAAATTGACGACAAATCTGCGACTTTTTATGGAAAAACTGACGACAAATCTGCGACTTTTAATGGAAAAAGTGACTACAAATCTGCGAGTTTTTATGGAAAAAGTGACGACAAATCTGCGAGTTTTTATGGAAAAAGTGACGACAAATCTGCGAGTTTTTATGGAAAAAGTGACGACAAATCTGTGACTTTTTATGGAAAAACTGACGACAAATCTGCGACTTTTTATGGAAAAAGTGACGACAAATCTGCTACTTTTTATCGAAAAAGTGACGACAAATCAACGACTTTTTATCAAAAAAGAGACGACAAATCTGCTACTTTTAATGGAAAAGTGACGACAAATCTGCGACTTTTAATGGAAAAAGTGACGACAAATCTGCGACTTTTAATGGAAAAAGTGACGACAAATCTGCGACTTTTTATGGAAAAAGTGACGACAAATCTGCGACTATTTATGGAAAAAGTGACGACAAATCTGCGACTTTTAATGGAAAAAGTGACGATAAATCTGTGAGTTTTTGTCGAAAAAGTGACGACAAATCTGCGACTTTTAATGGAAAAAGTGACGACAAATCTGCGACTTTTTGTCGAAAAAGTGACGACAAATCTGCGAGTTTTTATGGAAAAAGTGACGACAAATCTGCGACTTTTTATGGAAAAAGTGACGACAAATCTGCGACTTTTAATGGAAAAAGTGACGATAAATCTGTGAATTTTTGTCGAAAAAGTGACGACAAATCTGCGACTTTTAATGGAAAAAGTGACGACAAATCTGCGACTTTTAATGGAAAAAGTGACGACAAATCTGCGACTTTTTGTCGAAAAAGTGACGACAAATCTGCGAGTTTTTATGGAAAAAGTGACGACAAATCTGCGACTTTTTATGGAAAAAGTGACGACAAATCTGCGACTTTTAATGGAAAAACTGACGACAAATCTGTGAATTTTTGTCGAAAAAGTGACGACAAATCTGCGACTTTTAATGGAAAAAGTGACGACAAATCTGCGAGTTTTTATGGAAAAAGTGACGACAAATCTGCGAGTTTTTATGGAAAAAGTGACGACAAATCTGCGACTTTTTATGGAAAAAGTGACGACAAATCTGCGACTTTTAATGGAAAAAGTGACGATAAATCTGTGAATTTTTGTCGAAAAAGTGACGACAAATCTGCGACTTTTAATGGAAAAAGTGACGACAAATCTGCGACTTTTTGTCGAAAAAGTGACGACAAATCTGCGAGTTTTTATGGAAAAAGTGACAAGTCTGCTTTTTGTCGAAAAAGTGACGACAAATCTGCGAGTTTTTTTTTTCAGGTGTGACGGTTTGATACCTGAAGGCGGGGCTGTGACAGGTTTCACCGAGCCGGATTGTTCGAATCAGTCGGAAAATTCAACTGTTCAACCCAAAGAGGGCAGCACTGAGATGGTTTAAGTTAATGTGTTGCAGAACCAAACAACCTGTCGGGAAAATGTGAAAATTTGCACAGAAGCCATTTCGACAGCTTCTCTGCTGAGAAAGGCTGGTTTGAAGGTTCGTCACGACCGTTCTGGACCACAGAGCCGTGCTGGGCTCCTGATGAAGATGCGCCAACGTCCTCTGCTTCGCTGTCGGTTTTCCTGACTCTCGCCGCGCAGGGGGCCATCCATCCGCACCGGCAGAATCTGCTGCCGGCACCGGACCCGGATCGTCTGTCCCTGCGGGGGAGGGAGGCGGAAAATGTGACGCAGCTGGAGTCAGGTGTGGGCTCTGCCGAGCGCTCGCGAGCTCCTGCGTGTCTGCCGGCGTCGTCTTCCTCACCGTGCACATCCGGAGTGGGAGGGGCCCGGCCCGGCCGTGCCGCAGCAATCTCCCCTCTGACAGAAAGGAAAGAGCCGGGGGGGGGGGGGGAGAGAGAGCAGGGATGCCGCTGCAGCAGAGAGGCAGCTGCAGAGGGAGGACCGGCTCCGCGGAGCAGCACGTACAGCGGCCGGTTCTGGGCCGGAGCCTCGTCCGCGGTTCCGACTCGAGTCACGGGAGAGCCGGTCTGAGCCGGTCTCCGGGCGGACGGCGCAGAGGGAGAGTTCTGCTCGGGACCGGTTTTCCTTCCCGGACCGGCCGGGAGCATGGAGTGGAGCGAGGTGGACCTGGTGCACGAGTTCACGGTGGAAGGACAATGCAGCAAAATCAAAGTGCGCTCCTGCAGGATCACGTGGGACGGCCTGCAGGTACGCAGCCCGGCCGGCGCCGGTCGGGTCCGCAGGGCTGCGGCTGGGCCACCCGGTGCCGCCAGCTGAGCGCCACGCAGAGCAGCAGCCCAGCAGAACCGGTCCGGCTCTGCTGGGATCTGCTGGGCCGGTTCTGCTGGTTCTGGAGGGTTATAGAAGGTTCTGCTGGTTCTGGAGGGTTATAGAGGGTTCTGGTGGTTCTGGAGGGTTATAGAGGGTTCTGGAGGGTTATAGAAGGTTCTGCTGGTTCTGGAGGGTTATAGAGGGTTCTGGTGGTTCTGGAGGGTTATAGAGGGTTCTGGAGGGTTATAGAAGGTTCTGCTGGTTCTGGAGGGTTATAGAGGGTTCTGGAGGTTCTGGAGGGTTATAGAAGGTTCTGCTGGTTCTGGAGGGTTATAGAGGGTTCTGGTGGTTCTGGAGGGTTATAGAGGGTTCTGGAGGGTTATAGAAGGTTCTGCTGGTTCTGGAGGGTTATAGAGGGTTCTGGTGGTTCTGGAGGGTTATAGAGGGTTCTGCTGGTTCTGGAGGGTTATAGAGGGTTCTGGAGGGTTATAGAAGGTTCTGCTGGTTCTGGAGGATTCTAGAGGGTTCTGCTGGTTCTGGAGGATTCTGCATGGTTCTGGAGGGTTATAGAAGGTTCTGCTGGTTCTGGAGGGTTATAGAGGGTTCTGCTGGTTCTGGAGGGTTATAGAAGGTTCTGCTGGTTCTGGAGGGTTATAGAGGGTTCTGGTGGTTCTGGAGGGTTCTGGAGGTTCTAGAGGGTTCTGGAGGGTTCTGCTGGTTCTGGAGGGTTATAGAAGGTTCTGCTGGTTCTGGAGGGTTATAGAGGGTTCTGGTGGTTCTGGAGGGTTATAGAAGGTTCTGCTGGTTCTGGAGGGTTATAGAGGGTTCTGGTGGTTCTGGAGGGTTCTGGAGGTTCTAGAGGGTTCTGGAGGGTTCTGCTGGTTCTGGAGGGTTATAGAAGGTTCTGCTGGTTCTGGAGGGTTATAGAAGGTTCTGCTGGTTCTTGAGGGTTCTGGAGGTTCTAGAGGGTTCTGGAGGGTTCTGCTGGTTCTGGAGGGTTATAGAAGGTTCTGCTGGTTCTGGAGGGTTATAGAGGGTTCTGCTGGTTCTGGAGGGTTCTGGTGGTTCTGGAGGGTTCTGCTGGTTCTGGAGGGTTATAGAGGGTTCTGCTGGTTCTGGAGGATTCTGTATGGTTCTGGAGGGTTCTGGTGGTTCTGGAGGTCAGGTGGTTCTGGAGGGTTCTGCTGGTTCTGGAGGGTTATAGAGGGTTCTGCTGGTTCTGGAGGATTCTGTATGGTTCTGGAGGGTTCTGGTGGTTCTGGAGGTCAGGTGGTTCTGGAGGGTTCTGCTGGTTCTGGAGGGTTATAGAGGGTTCTGCTGGTTCTGGAGGATTCTGTATGGTTCTGGAGGGTTCTGGTGGTTCTGGAGGTCAGGTGGTCTTCAGCGAGATGATGCAGGACACAGAAACTATTACCTCTGAGGATGTTTGACCCAGAATGTTCAGCTTAGAGTGCGGTGATGGTTCTGACCCGGTGGAACATCCAGAACCTTTTGGGTTAACCAGACAGGGCTAAACACAGACAGGCACAGGTCGTACGTTTTCCATCGTCCCCATCATAATTTCAGGATGACGGCCATTTTTCAAGATGGCCGCCGTCTTTGAGCCTTTCAAGCCGGCTGTTGCCATAAAATGTTCCCCGTTTTCATGACTTGGATGAACTTCATGTCACACGAGGGCTCGGCCCAAAACGACGACAATATCTGTCGCGATAAACTCCCATCCGGAACCGCACAGCATTCTGGGAGATGCAGGCAGAGGGAAGGCGCCAGCCGCTCGGCCTTTCACGGCGAGCGAAGCAAGAACTCGCTGGTCAACGAGCACCGGTCTGCTTCACGTTTCACCGTGGAGTGAAAGGAGAAAGTGAGGACATGCTGGATAAGAGAGGACAGGTCACTCCATCCCTTGGGCAGGAGTCCAGATATTTCAGACCAAAAACTCATCAATAATTATTGATCTCGACTGAAATGAAACATTTCATCTGTTTTTCAGCCATGTTGCCCATCGGATGTTTCCCACTTCGGTCGTCCTGTTCATCCAACTTTAACAATAACATGGAGCAGAATCAGAAACTGGGGACGTTGGGTTAGGGGTTAGGGTTTCAACCAGCGAGTCTCAACCAGTCGTCACTGGAAGCGGATGAAGATGAGGACAGACTGGCAGACAGTCGTGTTAATAGTTCGCGTTAGCTTCTGCTAATGTTTTTATGTTTTAGCAGTTTAGCGAATTAGTGGTTAGTGAAGCTAACGTTTTGGTTAGCTGTGCCCTCTACTGGCAATAAATGCTGCTGATTTTATTGAAAACATACATATATTCTCCATTATATTCTTGGCGGCCATTTTGAAAAATGTCCACCAGAGAAGAAAACACAAGATCAAGAGAATATAAATGGTTTCTGTGGTTCAAACTGTGTAGGCTATGATTTGACACCTAAAATTTTCATCTGATTGGAAATTCGGCCATCTTGAAAAATCTAAAAATTATCAGTAAATATGATTTCTGTGGGTCGAATTACGTATGATTTCACACCAAAGGTTTTCATCTGAGATAAATATTGGCAAATTTAGTGCAAAAATACATTTTCCTTGATGACCATCTTGACTTTTTCAGTTTTTGTTGGGGTCTTTTAGCTAGCCCCTGGGAACATCTGTGCCAAGTTAGGTTCTTTTATCTGCATGTGAAAGAGTTTGCTGAAATTTTGAATTATCTGCTGCCGTATTTCCACCGTCAGCAAACATTCTGTGTTGCGGTGGTTGATGAAATGAGACCCAGAGATGATGTTACGTATAAAAGGCCATCAGAGCGGCAGCACGGCGAGTGGGCTGGTGTGGGCTGAAAGCCCACCATGGACTGAGACCTTCTGGCACGGTTCCTGGAGAACACGTCTGTTCCTGGACCGTCCAGGATGTCGTCAGGGTTGTCCAGGCTCGGCTGTACGGATAAAGTTTTCACAAACCAAAACTGTAATTCAGTCAGGGTGCCGAGGTTCATACCAGGTGTAGCCTGGAGAGTCCTCTCCTCTCACTGTCAGTTACCCCGTAGTTCACGCGTGTGTGTGTGTGTGTGTGTGTGTGTGTGTGTGTGTGCAGGTCCCTCGTGTGGAGCTGACCCTCTCTGAGCTCCAGGAAATGGCCACCAGACAGCAGCAGCAGATAGAGGCTCAGCAACAGATGCTGATCGCGAAGGTAACAGAGCAGAAACATCCTTTCTGTCCCTCGGTGCAGAAACTCAAATATGGCTCCTCGATAATCAAATATGCACTGATTATGTGATTCTTATTTTTATTTTTTAATGCATTGTTTGTATTGTGGTGAACTTTTGTGTTACATGGCTTTTTATTCGTTGAAATGTGTAATGTGATATTGGAAGAGGCTTGTTCATTTGTTTCCAGTGCACTGTCATATATTGCATTTATACTGACAGCACGTCGAGGAGCAACAGATGAAAACTGGCCTTTATGGTAAACTCTGACATGTGATGTGCGTCGTGCCTTATACCGCTCAGGACAGCACTATTGCATAAAATACTCTGCAGTTATCAGAACTATGACGCTTAATTGTGAGTTTATTCCTAATTTTCTGCAAAAATGGTCAAAAACATTGCGTTTAAGTGGTGCTAACTCCCACCTGTAGGTGGCGGTGTTCCTTTCTCCTACGACTGCTGCCTCAGCCTCCCAGCAGCTGCTTCAGTTCTTTAAAGAATGAAAATGTTGGTCTGCTTCTCATCCTTTTGCTTCTATATGTGGACTTTAGGAGGTTAATGAAGAGAAAATATCGGAACATTTCTAAAGTGGCGCCACAAAAGTCAGTGATTGTGACTGAAAAAATGACCAAAATGAAGAGCAGGAAATGGTGTCGGTTCTCAGAAATGGCGCAGATCTCCAGAGAGGAAGGGCTCTGCGCCACGCTCGCCGCGCGGGAAACTCGTCTCCGTGCTGAAATCTGGTCAGACTGAAACGTCTGGCTCTGAAGCGCCATCTCTCCTGGAGCTGATGGTCGGCACTTTCTACAGCAGCAGATCAGACCTGGTCTCTGCAGCCGTGTTTGCTCAGCGGTTCTGGGAGCAGGTCGGCTGCTTCTCAGCTCTGGAGAACCAGAACTGGACCCAGAACCTTGATTCCTGACCTCCGATACCTTCTGTCACTCTCTGAACGAGCTCCTTTCTGCTGTCTGCAGGAGCAGAGGCTCAGGTATCTGCAGCAGGGAAGCAGATCCAACCCAGGACAGACGCAGGTAGAGTCCAGGTGTTCCTACATCAGCTTTCAGAACATGATGGCTGAGTGCTGGGTTTGGTTCACCTTCAATGTTCCTCCTGCTGGCTTCCCTTCATGCAGCCTGAAGCTGAGAAGCTGCAGCGCCTCAAGGAGCGGGTGGAGACACAGGAAGCAAAGCTGAAGAAGATCCGAGCCATGAGAGGTCAGGTGGACTACAGCAAACTGATCAACGGGAACCTCTGTAAGCCCACACACACTGCGGCACTTTCCACCTGCATGCTTGGTGCAGAGGTGAACCGTTACTCTGAGCCGCCTGCTGCCTCTGTGTCTGCAGCTGCGGAGATCGACCATGTGAGCAGCTTGTTTCAGGAGAAGCAGGCGGAGCTGCAGTCTGCGGTGATGAGAGTGGACCAGGTAAGCTGAAAGGTTTCATAGAAAGTGAGGGTCGCTTTAACACTTGGACAGCTGAATCAACTCCTTTCAGATGATATCTGTTGAAAAATTACTCTTTAAGTGTCTCCTTGGAGAAAAGAGACCCAACCAAACCAGGAGTACTTTCTATTGGAATGATAAAACCAGACCACACATGGTTAATAGCAGCAGGGCTTAGTCAGTGGCTCTGTCCAGAAGGGAGACACAGGTAAACACAGAAAAGCACTGAGCCAGGAGTACTTTCAATGGGAGGAAAACACTAATGGGGCGAGTTATTGGCTGTCGGAACTTTCTAACTTCAGCTCGTCTCGATGTCCCAGTTGACCCAGCAGCTGGAGGACCTGAGGAGGGGACGCCTTCAGCTGCAGTCCGATGCACCGAGACAGGGAACCCCCACCGGTTCCCCGGGGGGGGCCGGCGCCCAGAAAGGCTCCTCTCTATCCGGCCCCGCAGCCGTGGAGCTGAGGAAGCTCTACCAGGAGCTGCAGGTAAGCCGTGGCCACACCCAGCGCCTGCCCGCCTCAGGCCGGTTCTGCCCGGGTCAGAACTGGTTCCGGCTGTGTTTCAGGCCCGGAACCGTCAGAACCTGGAGCAGAGCAGCAAGCTGGCCCAGAGCAAGGAGCTGCTGAACAAGAGGAACGCCCAGGTGACGGCGATGGACCAGCGCATCGGAGACCTGAGGGATCGCCTCCACAAGAAGAGAGCAGAGGTACTTTCTGGGGTACGGCCTGGGCTGGCCGCCCATCAGACGCTCACTGAGAGTCCGCTTGTCCCCCGTCCAGCTGAGCCGCATGAACGGAGCCCCGCCCTCCCCCCGGACCGCCCCCCACCCCGGGGCCGCCGTCTCCGGCCGAGTGGCGGCCGTCTGCCCCTACGTCCAGACTCCGGCCGAAGGGAGGCAGGACCCTGGGTACCCGGTGGCCGCCGACCCTCCACCCAAACCCACCCCGCTCAACCACGTCCGCTCCCTCTCAGGTTAGACACGACTCACTGCCGGGGGGTACTTTCTGGACTCTCACGGTCCTTCTGTCTCTTTCTCCTGTCTGCTGGCTCACCGTTTCTGTCCCCTTCTATGTTCTTGGTGGTACCTTCAATGTTACCGGTTCAACCTGCTGGTACCTTCAATGTTACCGGTTCAACCTGCTGGTACCTTCAATGTTGCTGGTTCAACCTGCTGGTACCTCCATTGTTGCTGGTTCAACCTGCTGGTACCTTCAATGTTGCTGGTTCAACCTGCTGGTACCTCCATTGTTGCTGGTTCAACCTGCTGGTACCTTCAATGTTGCCGGTTCAACCTGCTGGTACCTTCATTGTTGCTGGTTCAACCTGCTGGTACCTCCATTGTTGCTGGTTCAACCTGCTGGTACCTTCATTGTTGCTGGTTCAACCTGCTGGTACCTTCAATGTTGCTGGTTCAACCTGCTGGTACCTCCATTGTTGCTGGTTCAACCTGCTGGTACCTCCATTGTTGCTGGTTCAACCTGCTGGTACCTCCATTGTTGCTGGTTCAACCTGCTGGTACCTTCAATGTTGCTGGTTCAACCTGCTGGTACCTTCATTGTTGCTGGTTCAACCTGCTGGTACCTTCAATGTTGCTGGTTCAACCTGCTGGTACCTCCATTGTTGCTGGTTCAACCTGCTGGTACCTTCAATGTTGCTGGTTCAACCTGCTGGTACCTCCATTGTTGCTGGTTCAACCTGCTGGTACCTTCATTGTTGCTGGTTCAACCTGCTGGTACCTCCATTGTTGCTGGTTCAACCTGCTGGTACCTCCATTGTTGCTGGTTCAACCTGCTGGTACCTTCATTGTTGCTGGTTCAATCTGCTGGTACCTCCATTGTTGCTGGTTCAACCTGCTGGTACCTTCATTGTTGCTGGTTCAACCTGCTGGTACCTTCAATGTTGCTGGTTCAACCTGCTGGTACCTTCAATGTTGCTGGTTCAACCTGCTGGTACCTCCATTGTTGCTGGTTCAACCTGCTGGTACCTTCAATGTTGCTGGTTCAACCTGCTGGTACCTCCATTGTTGCTGGTTCAACCTGCTGGTACCTTCAATGTTGCTGGTTCAACCTGCTGGTACCTTCATTGTTGCTGGTTCAACCTGCTGGTACCTTCAATGTTGCTGGTTCAACCTGCTGGTACCTCCATTGTTGCTGGTTCAACCTGCTGGTACCTCCATTGTTGCTGGTTCAACCTGCTGGTACCTTCATTGTTGCTGGTTCAACCTGCTGGTACCTCCATTGTTGCTGGTTCAACCTGCTGGTACCTTCAATGTTGCTGGTTCAACCTGCTGGTACCTTCATTGTTGCTGGTTCAACCTGCTGGTACCTTCATTGTTGCTGGTTCAACCTGCTGGTACCTTCATTGTTGCTGGTTCAACCTGGTGGTACCTTCATTGTGACTGGACAATGCGGACAAGCTACTCTGTGGACAGCTGTGAGTCCTAGTCATGTCTGTATGGAGCTCTGAAACCGTCCAGAACCCAGATCCAACTGGACATAGTTGATGTTCTTCTGGTTCCAGACCCTCTGCTAGGTTTCCTTCCTGTTTCTAACATGTGCCTGTTTTATCTGTTTCCTCTTAAGCCAATGAAGCACCGTGGCCCAACATCAGTAAGACTGGATCTGACTGGAGGACCTGCAGTCCAGAACTGGTACCGTTTCTGCGTTACTCATGACCCCTGACCATTTCTGTCCTCTCCGTCTGACCAAAGATCAGACCCGGCTTCCATGTTTCAGGTCCGTTACGATTAAAGACCTGATTTCAGTCCCTAAACACAAAAGAACGAAAGGAGATGTTGTTAACATCAGAAGTTTACACACCCTAGGAGCGCTGTCACTTTAAACCCCGCCCAGATGATGATGTCATGGCGTTGTCAGCTATTGATACAAGCTGGACCCCACCAGTCTGGTTCTGCTGGGGTCCAGATGCTTGAAGTTGCCACCTTCAGCTGTTCAAACTATTATACACAACACTTGTACTATCCTAACTGTGAAGTATGGTGGTGGCAGCATCATGCTGTGGGGATTTTTTTTCTACAGGAGGATGTGGTGAACTTCATAAAATGGATAGAATCACAAGGAAAGAACATTATGTGGAAATATTGAAGCAATATCTAAAGACATCAGCCAAGAGAATATATGTTTGCACTAAAATCAGCAGCAGTTATTGCCGCTGGTGGGTACGGCTAAGCAAAAAGTTAGCTTCACTAACGACTAATTTACTTAACAGGAATCTTAGCTGCGCTAATGCTAAACACATGAAAATGTTAGCGGAAGTTAACACTAAACCGCTAATCACAAAAATATTAGCAGAAAATAATGCTAAACAGCTAAGCAAAAAAATTAGCAGAAGCTAACACAAAATTGCTAAGCACATAAAAAACATTAGCAGAACCAAACACTAACCATTAAGACGACTGTCTCCCAGTTTGTCTCTCATCTTCATCTCCTTCCAGTTCCCAACTGGTGTGAGACTCGCTGACAGCAAAGTCCCCAGCTTCTGATTCTGCTCCATTTTATTACTTTAAAGTTGGATGAACAGGACGACCAAAGTGGAAAACATCTGATGGGACATAAAGTTCGTCCACGTCATGAAGGTGGGGAACATTTATGGCAGTAACTGGTTTAAAAGGCTCAAAAATGGCGGCCATCTTGACAAACGGCCGTCATCCTGAAATTCAAGCGGCTGATGGGAAATATGAGGGGTGAGCATGCTAGCATGCACACTTGAAAGATGTTGACAGTAATAAGCTGCTCTATTTGTGTGAGGAAGGACGACGACAGTCCTGACCCGGTCACATTGGTTCTGTCAGGAGGAATGGACCAGATCCTGGTCCATCCAGACCCAGGTACTGTGAGAAGCTAACCTGAAACAGGTTAAAGGTCAGTTCTGAAGAAATGGATGAAAACTCTTGAAGTTCTGATGATTCAGACAAACAGAACTAGTGTAGTGAAATGGACCTGAAACAGGAAGTTCAGTCCGATTTCCTGTCAGACGGGGAGGAATTGGTTATTTTATGGGGTGTATGTTAACATCTGGTTTCAGCTGTTTAGTTATGGTTGCTATGGAGATGCCCGTCAGACAGGTTCTGGTCTCTAAAGTCAGGTTCTGATGCTCCTCCCAGCAGCGTCCCTCTGGTTATGGTACCTACCCCAGCGCCGCTCACCAGGCCGCCAGCCACCACTGCAGCACCAGCTCGCTGCCCCGTTCGGCCCCCGGCACCCTGGGCTGGCCCCGGTCCGCCGCTGCCGGCGCCGCCTCCTCCTCCTCCTGCTCTTCATCATCGCAGCAGATCCAACAGCGCGTCTCTGTCCCTCCCAACGCCAACCAAGGTACTAACCATCAGAGATACGCTGAATAAACAAAACAAACAGGAAAAGATATATTTAATTGTTCGATTTTATATCTACCTACATTTATTGCCTATAAATAGTATTTAGATATATTTAGTTATGCTTGTTTTCACAGTAAATATATGTAGAACATTTATTTTTACTCAGCATTTAAATGTTTTATTATTTTCATGGATTTCAGAATAGATGTAAAAATAGATGACAAAAGTTGTAGAGGATCTCCTGTAGCAGTCTGTGTTGCAGTGGTTATGCAGGAAGCCTCTGACTAAAGAAGATAATTCTCAGCGTTCAAGAGCGGAACCCTGGTTCTGATGCTACCACCCCAGCAGATGATGGGAGGAGAGATCGGACTCTCCAGTACCGACCCAGTTTGACGTCGATTAGCTAACAGCTAATCACATAAACAGATTTTCCTCATGAATTCATCTCTGCAGCTTGTTCTGGTTCTGCCTCCAGGTTCTGCCTCCCCTCTGTCCCTCCAATTGGAACGCACAGAACCCCCTCCGGCGGTGGCGGTCCGTCCCTACGTCCCGGACCACCCGTCCAGACCTCAGTCCCCCAGGAAGGGTCCTGCCACCATGAACAGCAGCTCCATCTACAGCATGTACCTCCAGCAGCCTCAGGCCAAGAACTATGGTTCTCTGAGCAACCGGGCCGCCGTCAAAGCAGGTCAGAACCCTACCTCGCCTTCACTGGACATCTCGTCACTCCGTCTGACGTCTCTGCACAGGAAAACAGACCCATCCATCCTTCTGTTCTTTTCCCTATAGTCTATGGGAAACCCATCTTGCCCTCCAGCTCCTCGTCTCCGTCCCCTGTCTCCTTCCTCCAAGGAGGAGGAGGACTGAGGGCAGCAGGAGACGATCCCAAAGAAGGAGGAGGAGACGCCAGAGATGGACAGATCCTTCCTCCACCCAGTGTGGACAACATCCCTCGTCCCCTCAGTCCTACCAAGCTCACTCCAGTGGGTGGGTTCTCTGACCGACATAAATATATTCTCCATCTGTTGTTAGATTCATTAGCATTAGCTTCTGCTAAATACTGCATTTGTATAGCATTTAGCTTTAGCTTCTGTCAAATACAGTGTTGGTATAGAGCTTTAGCATGAGCTTCTTGTCAGATGGAGAACATCTGCTCAGGTCTCCATCCAGCAGCACTCAGAGAAATCACAGGTTGCTATGGCAACTCCCACTTTTTCTGCTCCACTCATGGAACAAATGTCATGTCAGGAACATAGAATCAGAAAGTGCACAGTCACTGGTTGCTATGGTGATTCCCGCTAGAAAAAGCAAGGCCCGGTTAGACTGACTGGTGTTTCTGATGGACAGGATAACTGGGTCAAAGTTCCGTTCTTGTCAACTCCAGACTTTATGATGAATCAAAGATAAATATTAAATTTCTTGGAGAATGGAAGAACATATTATGGTTTGTAGAACAAATATCTGGTGTCTCCTCAGCTCACACACAGCTACGGTACCAGAACGATGCAGACCTGGAGGTTCTGCGGCGCCGTCTCAGTAACGCTCCGCGGCCCCTAAAGAAACGGAGCTCCATCACTGAACCTGAGGGCCCTCAGGGGCCCAACATCCAGAAGCTGCTGTACCAGCGGTGAGTCCATAGTCTCCATGGAAACAGCCAGTGGTGGGCACACTTCTGCTAATGCCCTAATAGTGCTTTAGCATTAGCTTCCGCTAAATACTGTGTTGGTATAGCGCTTTAGCATTAGCTTTCAATAAATACCGTACTGGTATAGCCTTTTATCATTAGCTCCTGCGAAAAACCACATTGGTATAGTGCTTTAGCTTTAGCATAAGCTTCCATTAAACACCTTGTTGACAAAGCACTTTACCATTAGCTTCTGCTAAATACCATATTGATATAGCACTTTAGCATTTGCTTCCATTAAATACCATGTTGATATAGCATTTTAGCATTAGCTTCCTTTAAATACCATGTTGGAACAGCATTTTAGCATTAGCGTCCACTAAGTACCGTGTTGGAATAGCGCTTTAGCATTAGCGTCCGCTAAATACCATGTTTATAAAGCACTTTGGCATTAGATTCCACTATATACCATGTTGGTATAGCGCTTAGCGGAGCTAACCTTAGCTAGCAGTGCCCACCACAGGGAACAGTCATCATGATGCAGAACTGAGCTCAGTTAATGGAGGTGTTTTGCTGTGCAGGTTCAACACGCTGGCAGGAGGAATGGAGGGAGGTTCTGGTAGGACATGCTTGATGTCATGATGTTCAGGCTTTGAGTCTGACCTCTGACCTTACAGCTCAGAGATGTTCTCCTCTGTTCCAGGGAACCCTTTCTACCAGCCAGACGGGCTCATGGGGGACATGGACAGCATCCATGCAGCCAACGGGAACCTGGACCTGGGAGACAAGGATACCAGTGTACCAGCTGGGGAGGTCAAAGGTCAGAACCTGAGCTCTGACTCCCACCACTCCTCTCCACCCTCCGTTACTACGGAAACACCCAAAGAGACAGACAGCACCAACAACGCGTCCCCCTCAACCCAGCCCAACTCATCTCCAGCACCAGAGAGGCCCGAGGACCAGAAACAGAACAGCCAGAGAGTAGCTGGCTCCGCCCACAACAATATAGGCCACACCCCCTCATCTCCAGCACCTCCTGCTCCGCCTTCAGTACCAAAGGTCTATATTGAAGCAGACTTCCCTCACGTCTTACCACCATGTTATGGTTACCAGGTTCTGTGTCTCTGCAGGCGAAGCGGACCAACCTGAAGAAGCCGTCGTCGGAGCGGACGGGTCATGGTCTGAGGGTCAAGTTCAACCCTCTGGCTCTGCTGCTGGACGCCTCGCTGGAAGGAGAATTCGACCTGGTCCAGAGGATCATCTACGAGGTACAGCTTGAACTCATCATCTTTCTACATCTCTGGTTCTGGACATCAGAGGTTCTGGTCCAAATGTTCTGCAGGGAAACTCTTCTTGTAGGTCCTACTGACCTCTGACCCTACCCTCATCTCTGGCTCTTTCAGGTGGAGAACCCCAGCATGCCCAACGATGAAGGCATCACTCCTCTTCATAACGCGGTGTGCGCTGGTCATCACCACATCGTGAAGTTCCTGCTGGACTTCGGGGTGAACGTGAATGCGTCCGACAGCGACGGATGGTCAGTACCTCCTGTGTTCCTCCAGACCTTCATCCTGGGATCATCAGATGATCTCCAGAGTCTTCTCCTGTCTGTCTTCCAGGACTCCCCTCCACTGCGCCGCTTCCTGCAACAGCGTCCACCTCTGCAAGATGCTTGTGGAGTCCGGCGCCGCCATCTTTGCCACGACCATCAGCGACGTGGAAACGGCAGCGGACAAATGTGAGGAGATGGAGGAGGGCTACAGCCAGTGTTCCCAGTTCCTCTACGGTCAGTGGTCCACAGAGACGTCCAGGTACCTGGTTGTCCACTGTAGACTCACCTTCATTGGACTTCTCCATCTTCTGCAGGTGTGCAGGAGAAGCTGGGAGTGATGAACAAAGGCTTGGTCTACACGCTGTGGGACTACACGGCCCAGCAGGACGACGAGCTCTCCTTCAGCGAGGGGGACGCCGTCACTGTGCTGCGTCACCATGACGACACTGAGACCGACTGGTGGTGGGCGAGGCTGAACGACCGTGAAGGATACGTGCCCAGGAACCTGCTGGGGGTGAGCGAACGTTCCTCACTGTTGTTGAGGTCAGGAGGTCATAACCACCAGGGTCCGTATTCTCCAAGATTCTGAGAGTCCTCTCAGGGCGCTCCCTTCTTAGCCCCAAACTTCCTGCCAAGGACTCCCAGGTTCAGACTGATTCACTCAGCTGCTGAGAGCGACTGAGCGAGGACATGATAGAAACTCCCATCTTAGTGGGGGGAGGTGTAGTTTACCCCGTTGCTAGGTGTGGTTGAGCCCGTTGCTTGGTGTGGTTTACCCTGTTGCTAGGTGTGATTGAGCCCGTTGCTAGGTGTAGTTTACCCCGTTGCTAGGTGTGGTTGAGCCCGTTGCTAGGGGTAGTTTACCCCGTTGCTAGGTGTGGTTGAGTCCGTTGCTAGGTGTGGTTGAGCCCGTTGCTAGGTGTGGTTGAGCCCGTTGCTAGGGGTAGTTTACCCCGTTGCTAGGTGTGGTTGAGTCCGTTGCTAGGTGTGGTTTACCCCGTTGCTAGGTGTGGTTTACCCCGTTGCTAGGTGTGGTTGAGCCCGTTGCTAGGGGTAGTTTACCCCGTTGCTAGGTGTGGTTGAGCCCGTTGCTAGGTGTGGTTTACCCTGTTGCTTTGTGTGGTTGAGCCCGTTGCTAGGTGTGGTTTACCCTGTTGCTAGGTGTGATTGAGCCCGTTGCTAGGGGTGGTTTACCCTGTTGCTAGGTGTGGTTGAGCCCGTTGCTAGGTGTGGTTTACCCTGTTGCTAGGTGTGATTGAGCCCATTGCTAGGTGTAGTTTACCCTGTTGCTTTGTGTGGTTGAGCCCGTTGCTAGGTGTGGTTGAGCCCGTTGCTAGGGGTGGTTTACCCCATTGCTAGGTGTGGTTGAGCCCGTTGCTAGGTGTGGTTTACCCCGTTGCTAGGTGTGGTTGAGCCCGTTGCTAGGGGTGGTTTACCCCATTGCTAGGTGTGGTTGAGCCCGTTGCTAGGGGTGACGCTGTCTTCCAGGGTCTGCGATTTGTTTTCCTTCTCCTTCTGTTTAATGGCGGTTGGTAACAAATTAATGGAGCATAGCGCCACCTGCTGGTGAGGAGCGAGGACCAAATGTCACTGTGAAACCCTCATCCTGAGTCCGTGTTAAACCAGAATCTGTCCTGGAAGCTTTAACTTCCTGAGTCTTTCTGAAATAAATCAACAGGTCCAGTCTGGGCTCTGATTGATTGATACACAAAACTAAATAAGACCCGATAAACCAAATCCTCCCCCTGTGATCAGCTGATAGAAACGAACCAATCATCGAATCTAGACCGGGATAAGAAAAGTGAGTCATGATGATGAAACTAAAACTGAATGAACTGCAACACAGCATCGACATGTTTGATCGCATTATTTACGTCCTCATTGCTGTGATTTAATGTCCCGGCTTCTCTCCATGCTGCTCGTTTCAGTGTCGGTGTGATGCTCAGCTGTGATTGGCTGCTTGTATAAACTAGTTTTTATCTGGAGAAACGACCAACGTGAAAAAAGATTTCTCCTGAAATGACGTCAGTGGGAGCTACTTCCAGGCTCAGGGTTCTTCGTGAATTCGGGCCCAGGTGGTCCAGCGGTCTCCTCTGAGAGGTTCAGGAACATCATGTAGTGACGTTCTGTTGACCTGTCTGCAGCTGTATCCACGGATCAAACCCAGACAGAGATCCCTGGCATGAAGGCCGGATCCAGGAGGACGGTCGGAGCAGATGCTTGGATCACAGCTTCGGAGGCAGCATGAGGAGGAAACATCTCCCCACTAGCACCGCTTCATCTCAGGGGTGTGGATGAAACGCTGAGGGCCAGGTTGGGTCAGTGGAAGTGAGGAAGGAGAGAGGAACGTGAGGAGAAACCCAGAGGGTTTCAGGAAGGCTGGAGGAAGTCAGGATGTTGGTTCCTGATCCTCAGACTGAAGCAGGCATGGATGGAGAAGAATCAAGAGAAAGGAAGGACACCAGGAAGTGAAGAAGACGGCGTAACGATCCAGCTCGTGTCTTTAAAGGTTCCCCTGAACTAAACCTGTTAAATGAGAGGTTCTGGGTTCATTTGGACTCTTCAGGCTTAGTCGCTCACATTTAGACTAACCTGGGTCATAAAAACGAGTCCGAGTCATTCTGGGTCTCAGAACCTTCTCTGCTGGTTGGTTTCATGGTTATTCTCCTCATTATTTTGCTTCATTTAAAACTAAACTTTTTTTTCTTAGTAGAGGCACTTGCTCTGTCTTTCACTGTGGGGGCTCTCTGCTGCCATCTAGTGGACACTTTCATGTGTGGAAAATAAGGCTGCACTGGATCAGTAGCTCCACCTGCTGGACTGGATGTGCCTGAAATTCATGTTCACATTAATATTTTTATTTATACTCAGTTTCACACATTTGACCCTTTAATGTTTGAAAATAAATGTTTCCAGATTGAGATGCTGCTGTATGATGGATGAGCTGCATTAATAAAGTCAAATAAAACATGAATAATTCTGTTCAAACCTCAGCTTCTCCTTTCACTGAGTCTCATGTCTTCAAGCTTTGATTCAGTGTCACATTTTTCTGGTTCTCCAGCCTCTTTCAGAAACATTCTGGGAAAGTCATTGTGTTGCTGCCTGAGCCACATTAGCTAATATCGTGTCACCGCGGGAATTTTGACAAACGCGTAACAATATGAACAGTACAGCTGAAGTCACAAGCCGGAGCTTTAAGTGGCCAGAAGTGAGGTGGGGTTAAATACATAAATAACATAAAGTTACAAGTTGAAATAATAACAAATAATGCAGAAATGGAGAGTAGTAAGAGAAAGTAGCAGAGTGAGCAGAAGAGCTCAGTTTGTCCACCAGCAGCTTGATGACAGAGATAGATCAGGATAACCTCAGCCAGTCTAAATATACGTTTCATGAGAAAAATAAGTTTTAAACCCAGTCTAGAAAGCAGACGGGGCGTTGGCCTCAGGGACAGTGACGTCATAGGTGGAAGCTTGCACAACTTGAAGAGCAGGTCAGAATATTGGAAAAGGAGCCAATCTTTAAAGTTTCTCTTTGTCAGTGATTTTTTATTGCTTTAAATATGAGAAGTAAATGAAGTTAAAATTTATGTTCTTCTTTTTTTGACCAGAAAATAGAAAAAAAGTTTACAGTTAAATATAAGATTTTGTATTTTAGAACAAAACTTCACGTTTGTTTCTCAGAACAGATTAGTGATGAAAAGCTCCTGATGTTCAAACCTTTCCAGATCGTCGTCATCAGCAGAGGCTGAAGAGTTCATGGTCACATGGTCATTTACCTTTGTAAGGCAAAACTTTCTCTGCATGAAGCACTCATTAATCTGAAGTGTGTGTGTGTGTGTGTGTGTAAGAAGAACATAATGAATGAACTGTGGACTTTAGTTCGTTATAAAAGCTCAGCCTAGCAGCCATCTGCTCTGGACTCACCTGTCAGCCTCAGCAGGTAAGTTTGAATCATGTAAAACTCACTCGTATCTGCAGGAACCGTTTCTGTACAACTCTTTGGTTCTGAAAGCTAAAATATTTTCTTGTATTCATTTGAAGCCTTCAAATCCAGAAAAGGTCCAGTCAGCCCAAGAAACCTTCAAAATAAAAGCGAATTCGCCGGATTTTAATCTAAACTTCTGTTTAGATGGTTGGTTTTATATTATTGATGTTAATAATATTTATAATAAATTGCTATAAAGTGAATAAATATGCTTTTAAATGAATAGTATCCGCAAAAAGATATGTTTTCTTTATTTTGAAAGTCCAACGGAAGTTCAAGCTTAATTTGGCTTCATGCTATGCGTTTACCATGCAGCTGTTTCTATTTTCAGCTTTAATTATATTTGTTTCTGTTAACTGTTAACAGCTTTATTTATTAAAATCATCCCGTTACATATTTGGACGTTTGTTTATAGCGACGTTTCACCAAACGTAAGTCCACATTTATTATATTTAATCGCCTGTTTCATAACAGTAAACTGTGTGCTAGTTACGCATGAATCGTACATATGTTATATTTTATATTATTAATAAACGTGTTTAGTGTTCTGAATTACTGTTTATATAGTTAATCAAAGATAGAGTTGTTTTTATCCAGCCGTTAGATAGATGCCTCGCTCAAGATGGCGAATACGTCAACGAGTTCGCCATGTTGGAAGGGGAGAGAGCGGGCGTTTTGCTGTTTGGTCAAATGTTTTATTCACAAATGCAGTTTATAGAAAATGCGCCTTTCTCAAATACATGATGATAATCTAACATAAAACCGTAACTATCTGACTGGTTTATGAATCTGATATCTCAGCTGGCAGAAGTTCATTCCTGTCGGAATCGAAACAATATTTTCCTTCCAGACCGATTTCCCGCACCATGCCGGAGCATTTCCACCTGAACACTCCTCTGCTGGAGAGCGTCAGCATGTCCAAGCAGGCGGGGGCCACCGTCTATCTGAAGATGGAGAACTCCCAGCCCTCCGGTTCCTTCAAGATCCGTGGGATAGGACACCTCTGCCAGCAGGTGGGGGCGCTGTAACTCTCTCCTGGACCTCCTCTGTCCTGTCTGATGTTGACCGGTCCATGTGTTGTTGCAGCTCGCCACGAAGTCCAGAGGAGTCGTGTGTTCTTCAGGTAACACCGGAACCGCGACAACAGCCTCCATGTTGTGCTGCTTTGATGCCGACAGCCCCGTTTCTCCAGGTGGGAACGCAGGTATGGCTGCAGCCTACGTGGCCCGGAAGATGGGGCTTCCAGCGACCATCGTGGTTCCTTCCTCCACCCCCCAGCTGGTGGTCCGCAGGCTCCAGGACCAGGGAGCCGCCGTCAGGATCGTTGGGAAGGTGGGGACCGTTGTCCTGGAGACCAGACCAGTCCGGCTGCTGGTCTTCTGGAGTTAATCGGCCGTCTGTTCGTCCGTCCATACATCCATCCATCCGTCCGTACATCCATCCATCATCCATCTGTTCGTCTATCCATCCATCCGTCCATCCATCCGTCCATCTATCCATCCATCCGTCCATACATCCATCCATCCGTCCATCTGTTCGTCTATCCATCCGTCCGTACATCCATCCATCATCCATCTGTTCGTCTATCCATCCATCCGTCCATCCATCCGTCCATCTATCCATCCATCCGTCCATCCATCCATCTGTCTGTGCGTCAGTCCATCCATCTATACATCCATCTGTTCGTCTATCCATCCGTCCGTCCATCCATCCATCCGTCCGTACATCCATCCATCATCCATCTGTTCGTCTATCCATCCATCCGTCCATCCATCCGTCCATCTATCCATCCATCCGTCCATACATCCATCCATCCGTCCATCTATCCATCCATCCGTCCGTACATCCATCCATCATCCATCTGTTCGTCTATACATCCATCCGTCCATCCATCCATCTGTCTGTGCGTCCGTCCATCCATCTATACATCCATCTGTCCATCTATCCATCCATCCGTCCATCCATCCATCCGTCTGTGCGTCCGTCCATCCATCTATACATCCATCCGTCCATCTATCCATCCGTCCGTCCATCCATCCATCCGTCTGTGCGTCCGTCCATCCATCTATACATCCATCCGTCCATCCATCCATCTGTCTGTGCGTCCGTCCATCCATCTATACATCCATCCGTCCATCTATCCATCCATCCGTCCATCCATCCATCCGTCTGTGCGTCCGTCCATCCATCTATACATCCATCTGTTCGTCTATCCATCCGTCCGTCCATCCATCCATCCGTCTGTGCGTCCGTCCATCCATCTATACATCCATCCGTCCATCCATCCATCTGTCTGTGCGTCCGTCCATCCATCTATACATCCATCCGTCCATCTATCCATCCATCCGTCCATCCATCCATCCGTCTGTGCGTCCGTCCATCCATCTATACATCCATCTGTTCGTCTATCTATCCGTCCGTCCATCCATCCATCCGTCTGTGCGTCCGTCCATCCATCTATACATCCATCCGTCCATCCATCCATCTGTCTGTGCGTCCGTCCATCCATCTATACATCCATCCGTCCATCCATCCATCTGTCTGTGCGTCCGTCCATCCATCTATACATCCATCCGTCCATCTATCCATCCATCCGTCCATCCATCCATCCGTCTGTGCGTCCGTCCATCCATCTATACATCCATCTGTTCGTCTATCCATCCGTCTGTCCATCCATCCATCCGTCTGTGCGTCCGTCCATCCATCTATACATCCATCCGTCCATCTATCCATCCATCCGTCCATCCATCCATCCGTCTGTGCGTCCGTCCATCCATCTATACATCCATCTGTTCGTCTATCCATCCGTCCGTCCATCCATCCATCCGTCTGTGCGTCCGTCCATCCATCTATACATCCATCCGTCCATCCATCCATCTGTCTGTGCGTCCGTCCATCCATCTATACATCCATCTGTCCATCTATCCATCCATCCGTCCATCCATCCATCCGTCTGTGCGTCCGTCCATCCATCTATACATCCATCCGTCCATCCATCCATCTGTCTGTGCGTCCGTCCATCCATCTATACATCCATCCGTCCATCTATCCATCCATCCGTCCATCCATCCATCCGTCTGTGCGTCCGTCCATCCATCTATACATCCATCCGTCCATCTATCCATCCATCCGTCTGTGCGTCCGTCCATCCATCTATACATCCATCTGTTCGTCTATCCATCCGTCCGTCCATCCATCCATCCGTCTGTGCGTCCGTCCATCCATCTATACATCCATCCGTCCATCTATACATCCATCCGTCCATTCATCCATCTGTCTGTGCGTCCGTCCATCCATCTATACATCCATCCGTCCATCTATCCATCCATCCGTCCATCCATCCATCCGTCTGTGCGTCCGTCCATCCATCTATACATCCATCTGTTCGTCTATCCATCCATCCGTCCGTACATCCATCCATCATCCATCTGTTCGTCTATCCATCCATCCGTCCATCCATCCATCTGTCTGTGCATCCGTCCATCCATCTATACATCCATCCGTCCATCTATCCATCCATCCGTCCATCCATCCATCCGTCTGTGCGTCCGTCCATCCATCTATACATCCATCTGTTCGTCTATCCATCCGTCCGTCCGTACATCCATCCATCATCCATCCATCTTGGAGGCAGCTCCTCCCAGTCGTTCTCCTCCAGCTCCATCTCTGCCAGGATGGCTTTGAGGTTCTCCAGAACCTCCAGGTGGCGTCCTTCCAGAACATTGAGCTGTTTGTTATTGCATGGTTCAGAGGTCAGAGTTCAGTAGGAAGTTTGGCAGCTTGGAGGCAACACCTGAGGAGAAGATTCGTGGAGGAGAAACTTGGTTGTTCTTCTTGACTCCTCAGGTTTGGGATGACGCCAACGCAGAAGCTCTGAGGCTGGCAGAAACGGAAGAGCTGACCTTCGTTCCTCCGTTTGATCACCCCCTGCTTTGGTAGGAGCTCTCCTCCATGAACCTCCTCAGCATCCTGCAGCAACTCGCCAGACTCCAGCATCTCCTCCCATCTCCTCAGGGAGGGCCACGCCTCTCTGGTGGCCGAGGCCGCCGCCTCTCTGGGCCCCGGCGTCAAGCCCGGAGCCGTCCTGCTCTCTGTGGGGGGAGGAGGACTCCTGTGTGGGGTCGTCCACGGTCTGAAGGACGCAGGCTGGACGGATGTGCCCGTCATCGCCATGGAGACCGTGGGGGCCGACTGTTTCAACGCTGCGATAAAGGCGGGGAAGGTGGTGACTCTGGACGACATCACCAGGTGGGTTTAGTTCTGTTCAGGTGAAAACGTGTGTTCTTATTGGCTCCCCGGTGTCACGTGTTCACCTGTGATTGGCTGATCAGGCCCTGGTGATGACTCCTTCACACAGATGGACGAAAGGAACCAGAACCGGCTTCTGTCCGACCCAGCCAGCGATGAGCCTGATCAGCATGTCGGAGCGCCACAAATATTTTTATGTGAAACTCCTTCAAAGATTTTAATTTCTCCTTTCCTCCAGACTAGCGGCGCTCAGTGGACCAGAACCAGGAGAGTTCTGGCTGTTTGAACCTTTCTTTCAACTCCTGAGAGAGCAGCAAACCTTGAAACCCTCAGTGGTCTGAGATGATCCTCAGCAGAGCAGAATTAATGGTTTTATTTGGGTCTTCTAATCCTTCATCTCATGAATTATTACTTCCTGCTGCTTCTTCTAATAATCCTTCATTAAGTGGTGCTGAATGCATTTAATCTGATGAACTATACGGAAGAGTTTTGCTTTAAATATGCAGTAAGACATGTATTTATAGCCCAACTGATCTCGCTGATGTGTCTCTGCTCCTGCCCACAGCGAGGCCAAGTGTCTCGGAGCGAAGACGGTCTGCCAGAGAGCCTTTGAGCACAGCCAGAGCGGCGAGCTGACCATCATCTCTGAGCTGGTGACGGACCAGGAGGCGCTGCGGGCCGTCCAGATGTTCCTGGGTCGGTGTGTTTGCTTCCTCCAAACATCTGGCTGAAGGTGCTGCTGTGGCTGAAGGAACATCTGTGCGTGTCTTCCAGATGAGGAGCGGGTTCTGGTGGAGATGGCCTGTGGAGCAGCGCTGGCGGCCGTCTACAGCGGCCTCATCCCCAGACTACAGAGCCAAGGCACGCAAGCACTTCATGTCTTATCGTTTTACAACCTCTGCAGCTCCAGTTTCTATTGTTTGTTCTATTTATTTTATATTTATTTTATTGTTTTTCATCATTTTTGTTTTTTGGAAATTCATATTTATTTATTTTGAAATTTCTTTTCATGTAGTGTTTTTTTTATTCATTTTTATTTTGTATTTTTTATTTTGTTCATGTATTTTTTAAGTTTCATCTTGCTGTTTATTATTTTTTATTAATTTTATATTTTATTTGATTTATTAATGTGTTTAATTTGTTTAATTAAATTAATGTTTTTTTTATTTCACACTATTTATTTTTCATGTATTACCTTTTTTATTTATTATATTTGTTTTTATTATTTTTGTTTCTTTTTTTAATTTCATTTTTTATTTTTACTTATGTTGTTTTATCTGAATCTTTCATTTTTGTTCATGTTTATTTTTTTATTTGCTTTTATTTCTTAGAATTTATTTAAGCTTGAGTTTCCTTTTTCATGTTGTGTATTTTTTATTTTTATTAATTTTTAAAAATTGTATTTTATCTTATATTTTATGTAGTTATTTGTTTTTTTTTAAACTAATTTTTGTTCATGTTGTGAGATTAAATTATTGTCCAGATCTTCATTACAACAAAACACTACAACTTCCTGTATATTTGCACAAATTATTAATCTCTGAAACCTTTTTATTGTTCCACTTCGACCCAGAACCGTGTGGACCTAACGTAGCTTAAGTCCAGAACCAGAACAGAACCATGTGTCCAAAATCTCATCTGTACCCAAATCTCTGTTCTTCAGGCCGCCTGCCGACTCCCTTGCGCCCTCTGCTGGTGATTGTGTGCGGTGGCAGCAGCATCAACATGGAGCAGCTGAGCAGCCTCAAACAGAAGCTGCAGAGCTAAACCAGTGCATTCTGGGAAGTGTGCAACCAATCTAATTGTTTTGGCTGATAATAAAGTTAAAGTTTAATTAGGACTGATTTTAGGTGTAATACTTTTTATATGGAAGTGTAATCAGAGTATAAGTGACTGCAGTTGAGCTTTTCACCACATGGTGGTGCTGTGGAGTGGAGTCTGGTGGGAGATGCGCTGTCTGCAGACTTAAAACTGTTTCCATGGATTCATTTTAATAAAGAACGAATAGAAAATGTTGAATATAGTTGAGTTTCTGCATGTTTTGGTTCCGTTTCATACATGTTTGAGCTTGTTGCTATGGAAACTGCTGGGGTGCAGAAAGTTCAGCTTGGATGTGGTTCTTCTCAGACGTGAAGATGGCGGTTATTTGTGGATGTCGTCATGCGGCCCCAGTCAGAAGCTTCTTGGTACCGTATAGTTTGCTGGAGAACCCATCTGGTCGTCCTGAGGAAGATGATTTGATCCGAACATCTGGACCCGGCAGCTGAATGAGGTTGTTTTTAGTTCCTTCAACAGATTCTTCTTCTGCAGGGAACATGAAAGCAGCCACTGATGACATCACGGCAGGCGGTTCTGGGACAACAGGTACAAACACAACCAGGAGAACGTTCACCCTTCAGATCAGTTCTTACTCGCTGATCAGCTTCATTTATGACCTTTGACCCCCCCCCTCCAATAAATGGATCTGATTGAAGGTGGTGTCAACCAACCACTCAGGCTGGACCCAGATCCTCCTCTGTCCTGTCCGGGATGAAAGCCGGCGAGGAGGAGCTAATGGAGGCGGCGGCCCGTTGCTATGGCAACAAGGAAGGAGACGCTTTGATGAGGCCGTCAGCAGGGGTAAACAGGAAGTCAGCAGGAGACCGTGTTCATGCTCAGGTGCTCGATATTACGGCACGGAACCTGTTGCACAAACCAGCAGATCTGGATCCAGAACCCGACCAGAATGTTTACTCCTGGACCGAGCCCAGCCTTGACCGGATGAGGCTGCGCAGGAAACGGGCCAAACTGGGTCAGAGGACAGGATCACTGGATCGTTTCATTGAAACACAAAGAAAAGTTCAGAGCTTTAGTTTCTAGTGATGCATTAATATCGACCTTCCCACACCACAACCCGACCAGAACATGGAGGCTCATCTGGACCCTGATGGAGGCTCGGAACCAAACCAGGTTCTGACAAATTCATGGGGAAACAGAGACACCTGCAGGGGGCTCTCCTAGTTTAGCTGAGATGGAGGGGACCGTTCTCAGTCAGCTCAGTGTTTCACCACCCGGCCAGCAGCTCTGGTCGCTGCTCAGGAGCACGGTTCGGTTGCTGCTGTTCGGCTGCGGGAAGGAGCGCCGGTCCAGAAAGCTCAGGCTGAAATACCGCTGCACCTGTTTCACTTCAGTCTGGTTCAAGTCCAGATGCACAAACTTCACTTTTGATTTACCGAAGGTAAGAACTTTAGCTTCAAACTAGATATTGAACTAAATGTTTCGCTCGTTAAATACTTAGCTTGGACCTGTGACATTTATAAAAGAATGAATAACATGGTGAAAATATGACTTTGACAAATGAGCCCCATGTTTTTCGCATGACAGGCTTGAAATTGTGCAAGTTTTAATGTTGATTGATAAAAATGAATAATTATTCAGATTAATATATGTTAGATGGTTTATAGTTGTGAGTATAATGATGCTGAATAAAACCTTCATTTAAAGCACGTTCTCAGGTGTTTTGGACCGTACCACCCGCCCCCTGCCGTCCCCGCCTCAGTGGACCGGTCCCCCTTCTTCACCGCCCACGGTGGTTGGAGCCAAGCAGAACATCATGGCGATTGATGGTAAGTAGGCCAATAACGTCTCTGCTCTCCGCGGTGATTAAGTCCAGCTGGAAGCGGCTCTGGTTCTGGTCCGGGCGGGCTGTGGGGGCTCCTCGGGAAGGTGGAACCTGGGTCTGGTTCGGATCCGGTTCGAGGGGCTGTCATGTTGGTGGAAAGCAGTGATTCTCCGTCCGGATCTGCTTGTAACCGTGGTTCTGAAGGGACAGCTCCTTCCCGTTCAGACGCTGTTTTCCCGCCAAACCAGCGGTTCTGCGGCTCGGTTCGGAGCTCCGAACCTCGAGGGGTGTTGAGGAAGTCAAAGAGGGGACGAGTCGCAGGGCTGGTTGAAGTGAGTCCCGCTCTCTGTTTTCCCTCGGCGTTGACTTGCAGGCTGGGAGTTGCCTTATGCAACCTGTCAGGTTCTGGTCAGCTGTGCTCCAGGCTGGCTCCATCAGTCAGGGTGCTGCTGTCTGTCATCTGCCGGTAGAGCGGCTCTGGCTTGCTGCTGAGCCGATATGTTGGAGTTCTGAAATGAGGAGCTGGCCTCCAGAAAGCTGCTGTAAACCAGGCAAATGGAGCATCTGCTGCTGCTCCCCTGAGCTTTGACTCACCACTGCAGCACCAGCCACGGTTACAAGAAGAAAAATATGACTGATCGCTTCCAGATGCTGCAGAACTGGAGGAATCTGGGTCATGTTTGTGGGTTTCTATTGTTCATGTGTGGAGGAACCCAGAGCTGGTCCAGGATGTCAGCTTCCCTGGAGGAGCCTCGATGGAGCAGCTTCGCTTCACGCTGGAAATCCAGAACAGCCTTCGGTTCCATGTGGGGTGGAGAACATCAGCAGCTCTGCTCAACGCTTTGCCCTTCCAGTCGTCTTTGAGAAACTTCAGCAGCTGGAGCTCCTGGAGGAGCTCTCCAGGTGTTTCCACCTGAGAGGAGCTCTCCAGGACTCTCCAGGTGTTCATCCTTTTGACAGCTGGGTCACCTGGAGGGTCTGTTGTTGTTGTTGTTGTTGTTGTGGGAGGAGTTTCAAAGCTGAGAATCAGAAACAGGAAGTGACATCACTGCCCATCTTCTTCTATTCTGTTGATTTGTGATGTCAGTGAGTTCAGATGCTCCATCCTGGACCTTCAGTCACATTTAATGTGTTTTATTGGGATTTTCTGGGACAAAGCAGCACAAAGTTGTTTTAGACATGAAATCTGAAAAGTGTGGCATGTATTTATATTCAGCCCCCTCAGTTCTGATGCCCCAAAATCCAATTCTGTCGCTTCAGCAGTTTCCTAATCAGTGAACAGAGTTTAGTCTGAACTCCTTCAACAAAACACTCCTCTTCCTCACCTCCTCCTCCTCACCAGTTCTTCTTCTGTTCTGAAAATGCAGTTGCATCCTTTAGTTTCCATCCCATCACCAACCAGAACACATCCAATCCAGAGAAGCAACAGAAAGCAGCTTCATCAGGAAACCACTCAGTGTTTCATGGTTGCCATAGTTACTTGATGGAGGCTGCAGCTCTACTTCCTGGTCGCTTCCTCTCTGTTATACCTCTACGCTCTCAAAGCTTCCTTGTTGTTGCATGGACCTAGCGTGGACAGGTTGGACCTAGCGTGGACAGGTTGGACCTAGCGTGGACAGGTTGGACCTAGCATGGACCTAGCGTGGACAGGTTGGACCTAGCGTGGACAGGTTGGACCTAGGTTGGACCTAGTGTGGACAGGTTGCACCTAGGTTGGACCTAGGGTGGACAGGTTGGACCTAGCATGGACCTAGCGTGGACAGGTTGGACCTAGCGTGGACCTAGTGTGGACAGGTTGCACCTAGAGTGGACAAGTTGGAGCTACCGTGGACAGGTTAGACCTAGCGTGGACCTAGCATGGACAGGTTGGACCTAGCGTGGACAGGTTGGACCTAGCATGGACCTAGCGTGGACAGGTTGGACCTAGCGTGGACCTAGTGTGGACAGGTTGCACCTAGGGTGGACAGGTTGGACCTAGGTCGCACCTAGAGTGGACAAGTTGGAGCTACCGTGGACAGGTTAGACGTAGCGTGGACCTAGCATGGACAGGTTGGACCTAGCGTGGACAGGTTGGACCTAGCGTGGACAGGTTGCACCTAGCGTGGACCTAGCGTGGACAGGTTGCACCTAGGTTGCACCTAGAGTGGACAGGTTGGAGCTACCGTGGACAGGTTGCACCTAGGTTGGACCTAGGGTGGACAGGTTGGACCTAGGTCGCACCTAGAGTGGACAGGTTGGAGCTACCGTGGACAGGTTAGACGTAGCGTGGACCTAGCATGGAGAGGTTGCACCTAGCGTGGACAGGTTGGACCTAGCGTGGACCTAGCGTGGACAGGTTGGACCTAGCGTGGACCTAGCGTGGACAGGTTGGACCTAGCGTGGACCTAGCGTGGAGAGGTTGGACCTAGCATGGACAGGTTGCACCTAGGTTGGACAGGTTGGACCTAGCGTGGACAGGTTGCACCTAGGTTGGACCTAGCGTGGACATGTTGGACCTAGGTTGGACCTAGCATGGACAGGTTGGACCTAGCGTGGACCTAGCGTGGACAGGTTGGACCTAGGTTGGACCTAGCGTGGACAGGTTGGACCTAGCGTGGACCTAGCGTGGACAGGTTGGACCTAGCGTGGACCTAGCGTGGAGAGGTTGGACCTAGCATGGACAGGTTGCACCTAGGTTGGACAGGTTGGACCTAGCGTGGACAGGTTGCACCTAGGTTGGACCTAGCGTGGACATGTTGGACCTAGGTTGGACCTAGCATGGACAGGTTGGACCTAGCATGGACCTAGCCTGGACAGGTTGGACCTAGGTTGGACCTAGCGTGGACAGGTTGGACCTAGCGTGGACCTAGCGTGGACAGGTTGCACCTAGGTTGGACAGGTTGGACCTAGCGTGGACCTAGCATGGACAGGTTGGACCTAGCGTGGACCTAGTGTGGACAGGTTGGACCTAGCATGGACAGGTTGCACCTAGGTTGGACAGGTTGGACCTAGCGTGGACAGGTTGCACCTAGGTTGGACCTAGCGTGGACAGGTTGCACCTAGGTTGGACAGGTTGGACCTAGCATGGACAGGTTGGACCTAGCGTGGACCTAGCGTGGACACAGAAACATGGACAGATGTCCAGTGGGCTGCTTCGTCCCGCTGCCTGTCCTTCTGAGGGACATGTTGAGGAGACGGTGCGGTGGGTCCGAGGAGATGGAGAGCAGCCAGAAGATGCAGCCCTGGATTATTTGATGGGATTAGAGCGCCAGATTATGAGGAGCGTTTCAGATCCAGAGGAACAGACAGCAGGGGGCGCTGCAGGGACCTTCCCCTCAGCCCTGGTCCCACTCACAGGATCTGTGGGCGGGGCTCATCCTGTTGGTGGTGTCCATGGACCAAAGCGTTGTCATGGAGACCAGGGTGTCTGGTTTGAGAACGTCAGGGTCTCCGTCTGGGATGGATGGATGGAAGGACACACAGACCGAGGAAGGACGGATGGTTGGATGGAAGGACAGACGGATAGATGGACGGTTGGTTGGACGGCTGGATGGATGGACAGCTGGATGGATGGTTGGATGGAAGGATGGACGGTTGGTTGGATGGATGGTTGGATGGACGGTTGCTGCCTTCATCTTTATTCTCCGGTGTCTCGGCCGCTTTCTCTCCGTCCACCAGCTGGTTGCCATGACGCAGCCTCATCTCCAGGTTATTATGGGATGCTCAGTTAAGATGCGGGAACCCGTGATGAGGTCACTTCCTGTCTGCCGCCGGAGGCGGAGCCGCCCGCTCCTCCGGGAGAACTTCGGGTCGGCCGGACTGTGTCCCCCGCAGCGCTCCGGGGCGTCCTTCAGAACCCTGGGCCGGGTCCTTCCGTCCGCGCACGTCCCGGGAACCAGCCGGAGCAGCCGCCGGCAGGAGGACGCCTGGACGTCCGTGGCAGAGGACAGGAGGCCACAGAGCCCTGGGAACCTAACCTGACCTCAGAGCGGTGCTGGTCTCAGAAAGGTTCTGATCCAGTCAGCTGGTGGTTCTGGTTTTATGGGAGCAGAACCGGTGCTGCTCCTCTGGACCTTCCTCCTTCAACACGTCGCTTCGAGGAGCATGTTGCAGCTCGCAGCAGGACAAGATGTCAGAGTTTAAAGAACGCCCCCAGCTGACGTCACCCCCCCGGCGAGAGGGTTGGGACGGTGCTGACTGCGCTCTGATTGGCTGCAGCCAGATCTGGGAAGCTGCTCGGTAAACCGCTGAACGCCGTCTCCGCCTGAGGCCATAACCGCTTCCCCATGAACGCCAGCCGCTGCGGGAGGAAGGCGGGAACTGCCGTTTCTGAGCCCCGGACAGACATGCTATCAGCCGGGGGCGGAGGGAGGGCTGTTCGCTTGTTGCTGTGCTCTGATTGGACGATATGAATTGCGTAGAAAGATGAGCTGCTCTCTGATTCGTCCGTTTTTGAGCCGAGAAGCGAAGCTGACGCCTGTGAGCAGGGCTTTGAAGCCAACTCTTGACGGTCACACGGCCTCATCAGAGCCCAGCGGGTCATCTTACACCCCCAACCACAGAAACATGACATCTGTTGTCACGGCCCCCTTTAACAGGGTTTCTACCAGATGAGTCAGAAAATCCACATTTTATTGTTGTTTAGTAAACATTGAAGAAGTTAAGAAATTCCTGCTCTTTCCTGGGTTTCTGGAGCACCCATGACCCCCAAACGGAGTCTGCTGAGCCTGACGCGGCTGGAAACCTCCTCAGTTTATGTTACCACGGAAACCACTTTTTATCACCACGGAAACAGTTTTAATGGCCATAGAAACAGTTTATAGAACCATGGAAACAGCTTTTATCACCATGGAAACAGTTGTTAAAGCATTTAGCGGGTTCTGCGGTGGTCACTGAGGCAGCTCATGCAAACATGTCGGCGCAGGAGGGACCGGGTTAAACCGTTCCAAGCTCGTTTCCCCGGAGTCCTGCGGCCTGAGCTGCTTGAACAGCTCCACCTGTAGGAGCAGCTGTGAGCAACAGTTAGTCTCCGTCTGGAGGCCTGACTGGAGGAAGGAGCAGCACCGAGCTCCTTTTAGAGGCTCCTGGGGGAACCAGCGTCTGGAACACTGAAGCTGTCCTCAGATCTGTCCTGCATCAGCGAGGACACCAGTGTTGTCCTCCTTTGGTTCTACGTTACTTTTACTTCATCATAAAACACAAAGTTGGATCTTTGGAGCATCTGAGGAGCTTTGCTCAGCGTTGCAGCATCATAGAAACAGTAGTGATGCTGCGGGCTGTTTAAATGTCACATTTCTTAGCTAAAGCAGTATAGTTGAAGCCTCGCCAGCTGTTCCTCTCAGCACCATCCAGTCCCCGTCTCTGTCCTCTGGCCGTCTTGTCCTTGTTAACAGTCTGAGTGTTTCTGCCGGCTGGTTCTGACTGTGTTCCAGTGTCGTCTGCTGTTCCTCCATCACAGCGCGCCTCATTCACACTGCATTGTCTTTCCAGGTGGGGAGCGTCACTGTGGAGTACATGAGCTGATCTGCATCAGAAAAGGTAGAACCGTCTCCTGCACCACACCTCCATCTCCATCACACTGTCCTGTTTGCAGCTGTCTTTGTCCGCCGTTTCATGAAGTCACTGTTACATGTCCTCTCTGACTGCTTGTCTTCTACTTGTTGAAAAGTCTTTGACTGTTGTTAAAAGGAGCTGGATGGACCCTTCAGAGACCTTCACGACTAATTCAGTCACGCTAAGCAGTTCAACAATAAAACAAAACAGCAGCTAGAATACCAGCTGGACCTACCGGGTCTATCCGGGTCTCATGTTCTGCTTCAGTCAGACGGGTTTTCAGCTGCTGCGACGCTTCGATCAGCTTTACGTTTCAGCTCGGACAATGAAGCTTGTAGGAGAAGCTGATGGTTGACTGGAGAGCTCTGTGTAGTGGAGGTGTTGAGAAGATCGACGGGTCCAGAACATTTCAGACTTTATTAGGAGTCAACCTTGAAACCGGTCCTAAAAGGGTCCAGATCAGAGCCGGTGGACAGAACCCAGGAATGGAGATGTGTGTTCATGTTTTTAGGAGCTGTTTAAAGACGGGTTGCAGCAAAGTATAGATGACTGATCTAAATTCTGATTGGTCCAAACCAAAGGTGGTGAAAGCATGAATAACAATTTCATCATGTTTCGTTGGAGGATTTGGTTTTACTTTCGCAATCAGATTTAATTTGAAAAGCTTGATTTAAACTCAACAAAGATCCAGTTTGTCAGGAATAAAAGGGATTTCAACAATAAAACCCAGTTCCTGAAACACTGTTACTCCCCAAAGAGTGGTGGACGGGGTTTATTTTCATCCAGACAGAGGAGTGATAGAAACCAGGTTCTGATGCCCTCTAGATGGTTAAAGAGGGACTCTTTGAGTAAAGGAAAGATAAACCTGAATATCATCAGCAAAGCAATGAATGCTTCCTAAAGGCAGCAAGTCCTGATTAAAAAGAAGTGGACACAAGAAGGTGAGGTCCGGGTAACGACGAGGTCCGGGTAACGACGAGGTCCGGTTAGGCTCCATCAGGCATTCTGGGTAAATACAACCAGAACAAACGCTGAAAGGTTGCTGAAAGGGTTTGGTTGGTTTGACTCGGAGCAGAGAGGAAGAGAACTGCAGCAGCTGGAGACGGAGGACATGCTGCAGCCTTGGTTCTCAATCGAAGCGAGTCTAGCGGACTGTCAGGGGAAACAGCCTTCACGGTGAGGTCCAGATTGCAGCTCAGCCGTATTTCCATCAACGTTTTTTTTTTTTTTTTTTTTAAATTCACATTCTGAATTATCACATTAGAAACACCTGATCGAAACAACAACATTTGAAATAACTTCCTCAATAAAATAATAAATAATAAAAGTTTTTACACTCGCTTGAGGTGTTTTTTCCTAAATAAGATATTTCCTAAATAAGTTCCAACGTAACGAACGCTCCCATCCACTGGTGGGTCCGGGCCTTACCAGAGGCGTGAAACTCTGAGAAATCTCACAGTCCAAACCTCCAGCTGGGCGGGGAGGACTCTCTCTGGTCCATGCTCGTTAGCGACCTCAACTTCCTGTTTATTACAGCCATGCGTGGCATCAACATCTGATGACATCACGCTCTGCGTTGCCTGGTTGAGTTGCTCCAAACCAGAAGATGGAAACATGCTTAAGTCGCATTTTCTTTTTTTTGCGACACTTTAAAAGTTTGCTTCAAATTGGTGGTATCTTGCGATAGCTGTATTTATTCGTCTGAACTACAGAAAACTGCTCCTTTCTTCTCAGGACGGAGATGTTCAGTGAAATCAGATCGATTTATTTTATCAGAAAAATATGTTAATTATCAGGCTGACCTGGACTTGATTCAGACTTCTGGCTCGTTGGTTTATTGCTCTACCAGAAGCTGCAGAGAAACCTCACTGGCTATTGGTTAAACAATGTGACCAGCAGAATGAATGATGTTTCATAACAATTCCTCTCCATTTCTCCTGTTCTGAGATGTTTCTGGACCAAATAAAGCTTCACACTGAGCTCATCTGAAGGGTTTCAAACTCTATCCTAACATATTCCAGCTTGTTAGCAAACACATTTCCTTAGAAATCATTTTGCTGATTAAAAATTATTAAAACAGTAATTTTAGTGTATTTTTTTCCAGTGAAACAAACTTAAACTATTTTAGTCACTAACATGAATTATAACAATAAAAATGTATTTTTTTTCTCATTTATTTTTTGCATTTATTTGTCTACTTCCTGTTGAGGGTCTTGCAACAAAACAGATTTGCACCTGCAAACATTTTATATTTTTCTTCTATTAGGAAAAAATTATTCTTCAGTTTAAACTACAAATATTTACCTGTTGAAAGCTATAAAATATGAAATTGGCACTTTAGCATTACTTTGCCTGTTGGCTGGAGTATTGTTTGGTGATTGTTTAAAGATGCAGTGTTGTCTTTTTGAATGCAGGTAAGCATGGAGTTACACATTATGGGGTGTGGAGGTTTGCAGTAAGCTTCTACATCGAGCTCTGGTGGTTTAGTGGTTTTCTTGCGCTGTGTTGAAATAAGTTCCTGCAAGGCTTTTGGTGTCATGGCTGCTATGTACATCACGTCCCACCACTCCTTGGACAACAACCACCATGACTGCGTCACATTGCTGTAGCGACCAATCAGCACACTCTGGCAGTATGTGGTGAACTTATCCTTCTGTAGTCTGTTGGATTAGAAGCAGGAGCCACTCGTTCTCATCATGACTCGTCCTGCTGGATGAGGTCCAGGTTCTCATGCTGCTTCTAGCTCTAGCTGGTGTTCCCTCCTCTACATTAAGGATCATGCTAGTCCAGCACATTGCTGCATCTCTACCTGGTCTAGAGGATCATGCCAGGTTGTGGCCTTGGGTTTGATGCATCGATCTAAGCTAAAGAACCGCTCTGCTGTAGCATCTCTGTTGTTTTGCCGGAAAATGGCGCAAAAAGCCTCATTTGTAGGAGCGAGATGTTTTGTTTCTTTTGTGACCCAACCTGCTGGTGTATGACAAGTGCCAAATTACAATAAATAAATAACTTATGAAATGATTATTTAAATGTAATTAATTTATTAAAATTAAAACTGGAAATAGAGTTGATTAAATGTGCCTTAGTTAAATGTATTGATTTCATTTTAAAAACTAGATATAATTTCATGATTTAATAAGTTAATTCATGTTCCTGTGCTGAAGCATATCATGAATTAATTTAAACTTCACCAATCAAACTCAGTGGGCGGGATTAGGGGACATCCTGACGTCTGATTGGCTGCTTCAAACAGTCAGACAGCTTCGTCCCAGTTTGCTACGACTCCAAGGTTAATATTTTCACTGTAAATTGTAGAAATAACTTCAATAACATAGTTAAATTGTTGTAATTAATTTCCTACAAACTCTGAGTGAGCAACTCCAGCCTCTGTATCTCTAGTTTGGTCTGAAATATCTCTAATAAGTTCTCGAGAGTAGTTGGACTCTGGTAGCTAATGTTAGCCGGCGTTAGCTAGCGTTAGCCGGTGTTAGCTAGGGGGCGGGGCTAACGTTGATCCTGTCTGAAGTCTGGCAGCTTCCTCCACACAGCACCAGAGAGCTTTCTGGTGAATTTATTAGATATATTTCAGACTAAACTAGAGATACAGAGGCTGGAGTTGCTCACCCAGAGTTTGTACTAAAGAAATTACAACAATTTATTGAAGTTATTTCCACATTTCCAGTGAAAATATTGACTTGAGAGTCAAAACAAACTAGGAAAAAGTTGTCTTGACTTGCTGTTTGAAGCAGCCAATCAGACGTCAGGATCTCCCCTAATCCCGCCCACTGAGTTTGATGGGGGAAGTTGACAGTTGAAGTTTATGATGTGCTTCACAAGAATAGGAAATAATTTATTAAACCATGAAATACTTATATCTATATTATTATTATTATTATTATTATTTCCAGTTTTGATAAGTTAATGGTTATTTCATAAGTTATTTATGGATTGTCATTTGGTGCGTTTGTCTCTCCATACTGGTGGGACTCCAGCTGGTTGGGATGAAGGTCCTCCTGCTTGTCCACTCAGAGCCAAACACACAAGTGGGTCCTGATCACAGTGTGTAGGTGTGTGGGTGCTGTTTTATTATTATTAATCCTAGAGAAATGTTGGCCTGTGGGAGCGAGCTGGTCGAGCCACAGTAGGTGTCTCTCTGAGCGAGTGTGTGTTCGTGTGTGGGAGTGCTGAGAGTTCCTGTGGAGTGTGTGGGTTTCTCTGTGGCTTTCTGACATTGAACATGGAGACTGTTTCCATGCAGACGGATCTAAAAATGAACAAAATGTTTGTGTTTCTGCCGCTTCTGAATATTTTTACAGGAGCTTTTCAGTCGTCATAGTTTCTACTCGGAGCTCCTCCTCTGAGGATCTCTGAGGGTTTTACTGCGGGGGTGCCACTTCTTGATCAGGGGTGTCCAAAGTGCGGCTGGAGGGCCTTGTGCGGCCCTCGGAATGATTTTGGTGGTCGATGCAGATGCACTTCGATGCAGATAAAACCATAATTCTGGCAGCTTTCAGGCAGATGTAGAAATGCTCTATGTTGTTGGATGTCTTACTTTTGTCCACATAATCAGTTCATGAGGGTTTATGTGTGTCACAGTAGCACACGGCACTGAGTGAAAAAGTATTCACCCCCTTGTGTTTTTGTCTCACTTAAATGTTTTAAACAAATGTTAATATCAGACAAAGATAACTGGAGAAAAACAGAAAGCTGCTTACCATAGTCAAAGTAAGTATGTAACGTTACTGAAAAAAAGTGTTGCTTACATATTATATATTACATATTTGTTAAATTTATCATGATGTCGTGACAGTATAATGAGAGATAATCTGTGAAAACATCAAGCTCCTCTGCCTTCTCCCAGTGCTCCCAGTAGTAACTACAGAAAAACTGCTCTCTGCTACGCTGCAGCTGGTTCACCACAGCATAGCCTGCTGCTAATGCTAAGGCTAGTTAGCGCGGCCACCGATGACGGCGGATAAGCAGTTTTCCTGGAACGGTGAGTTGTTTCTCCACCATCAGCACATTTAGCAGCGCGTACAAGAGGGTGACTGGCAGCGCTAAGCCCCTCCCCCTGGCTCTGATTCAGGTCGGGGGTGGAGCATCTCTTTAGACGGCGATAGCAGCTCAGGGAGGAGGAGGAGGAGGAGATCGATCTTTACACAGATTATCTGCCTCAGACCAAACTGTCCCGACATGGAGATGGTTTGAACAGATATGGAAAAAAACATGTTTTTATAAAAGTGACACACAGCAGCTTTATGATCAACTTGAAGCTCACAAACAACACGCACAGTTGCCTCAGTTGCCAGGCTGTTAACTCCATTTTAGCTGTCAATAGCAGCTTTAGCATAAATCATCTTGTGTCCTTATCACTCAGCTTTGGGCTGCTCCTTCTCCTAAATCCAAATTTAAAATGGTTTTAAAATCCTGGGGAAAGACGTGGTTGAAGACAGGAAGACATCGATCCTCCTCACCTCTTTATTTCCCACATTTCCCGCAGAGATCATCTTTGTTGCTAAAAAGCTCAATGGGTCTTTTTCCTGTTACTAAGAACCCATCATCCATCTGTCCCTCTGTCCGTCTGTCTGTCTGTCTGTCTATCCAACATGTTCCTGTTCAAAATATCAAAACAACTTGATCTCTAATCACTCAGAGATGTTCAATGCACCAGGTTCAGTTTATTATTCAAATTGTCTAAATGTTTGCTATCAAAGGAAGCCCAGCCGATTGCATCAAGTTACTTAACTAGTAGCGACTGAACAGGCATTTGGTGATAGTGGACAGATGACTGGATCAAGTCATTGACTTTGCAGCAATCCCTCATACTGAGTACTGGACAGTGGAGAGGAAAAACTCCCCTTTAACAGGAAGAAACCTCCAGCAGAAGCAGAACCAGGCTCAGTACAGGCGGCCACCTGCCACAGCCAAGATGGAACATTCATACAAACCCCCACCTCCCTCGGGAACCACTGACCCAGGGGTATCTTCTGAGAGAAAAAGTTGATTATTATAGGCTTTATATGTGAGGAGAATCTTAACAGGAAGCCAGTGAAGCTTTCTATAAACTCTAATATGATAACTTTTCCACCGGAGCTGCAGGTCTGTTGATGTATTTTCCAGAAAATGATCCATTAATGACAGAAACATTCAGACTCTGTGTTAAAGAGCGACTCTAACATCACAAGGTTTGTTTTGTCCTCCTTGTGTAACAAAGTCTGCTGCTGTCTGCTGTTCTGGTGACTCAACCATCAGTCCCACACACATTATCTAAAGGTTATTCTCAGCGTTTTAATGGCTTCCAGTTGATCTGCTGGAATCATTCAGAGAGAGGTGTGACCACGCAGAAACCCTTTCAGCTCTGGATCTGCAGAGAACGAAAACCAGGCTTCCCTCCATGTTGAAATGAAACTCTGCTGGTTTGTTCTTCCTTGTCAGCGCCTCCCGCTCCATCTGGGCTGTGAATAATTCAGTCAGGGAGAAGCTGGTGGGGTGTAAACAGGCGGGCGTTCCCTCGGGATGGCGCCTCCTGCTCCACCGTCACCATGTGACCAGACGCAGGACTGATGATCTGACCTAGAAGCTGCAGAAAGCAGCTAAACGCAAACATCTGGATGTAGTGCAGCTTATTACTGTACAAATCTGTCAAGTGTGGATACTAGCATAAACATTACCATGCTTAGCCCTCAGGTTGTATGTTTTTCATATTTCCCAATATAATTTCAGGATGACGGCCATTTTTCAAGATGGCAGCTGTTTTTGAGCCCTTTAAACCAAATATTGCCCTAAAATGTTCCCCGTTTTCATGCCTTGGATGAACTTTATGTCACATCAGATGTTTCCCACTTTGGTCGTCCTGTTCATCCAACTTTAAAGCAACAATATGAAGCAAAATCAGAAACGGAAGACTTTGCTGTCAGCGAGTCTCACACCAGTCGTCACTTGGAAGGAGATGAAGATGTGAGCCAGTCGTCTTAATGGTTAGCATTAGCTTCTGCTAATATTTTTATGTGTTTAGCAGTTTAACATTAGCATCTGGTCATTTTTTTATGTGTTAAACAGTTTAGCATTAGCAGAGCTAATTTGTTTTTGTGTTTAGCTTGTTTGTGGTATAGCGTTAGCTTTTGCTAATTCTTTTATGCGTTTAGCAGTTTAGCGTTAGCTTCCACTAATGTTTTTATGTGCTTAGTGGTTTAGCATTAGCAGAGCTAAGATTCTTGTTTTGTGAATTAGTGGTTAGTGAACCGAACTGTTCAGTTAGCTGTGCCCATCACTGGCAATAACTCCTGCTGATTTTAGTTCTCTATGGCTGTGGCGGCCATTTTGAAACAATGTTCCCCCGAAAAAAAAAAAAAAAAAAAGATCAAGAAAATAAATTATTTCAATGGTTGAAAAATATGTAGGCTATGATTTGACACTTAAAACATTAATCTAATTTGAGATTTTAGTGCTAAAATTAATTTTCCATGACAACCATGGCGGTTAGCTTGAAAAATGAAAGTAAATACGATTTCTATGGGTTCAATTATGTATGACTTGACGCCAAAAGTTTTCATCTGTGATAAATATCGGCAAATTTAGTGCAAAAATAAATTATCTTTTGACGACCATGGTGGCCATCTTGAATTTTTCAGTAACTGTTTTTTTTTTCAATGAAACACACTCCTGGGGAGACCAGCGCTGCGTTAGCGTCTTCTGTCTGCATGTGGGTATTTTCTGCTGATCAGGAATGAACTGGACTGGATCTGACTGGAACAAACTGAGGTTCTGTTGGACTGAAATGAGACTGACGTAAAAGCCTGATGGGATTATATTTGAATCCCGACTGGGGGTCTTTCTGTGTGGAGCTTCCATGTTCTCCCTGTGGATGCGTGGGTTCTCTCTGGGTACTCTGGCTTCCTTCCTACTTGATTGTAATGAATTTATTAATAAAGGTGTAGAAACGGGTTTAAATGTGACTCAAGTGAACTGGGTCACCAGGAAACCAGGTTCTACTGAATTAAACTGTTCTGGACTGATATAGGTTGAGCTATAACTCTGTCTGAACCGACCCAGTTTACCTAACCGGACCGAACCTTAGCTGGATTGAATTGACTGAATTCAGGCCCGGTTGTGTTGGACTGATCCGTAACAATAACGTGATACCTTGGGATGGTTCTGTTGATACTGGTCCCACACAAATCAGTCGAGCTGAAAACATTTCAATAGACTGGTTCTGCTTGGTTCTGCTAACTGGCCCAGCTGGTTCTCGTGCCGCCTACAGAACAGCCAGAACCTGATTCTCACCACTGATTGGATGACAACATGTGGTTTGCTGTGGTACCAGAGGAGCTCACAGTGGTCCGGTCCCTCGGGAGCCAGACGGTCATATGTGTGCGTTGACATGTGGTTCTGAACACGGATCATTTTGCACGCCGACCCGACAGAGTCCGCCGGTGTGTTCTGGTCGTTGTTGTGTTTCTAATGAGATCCGACTCGCCGTGTACCTGGAATCTGAATGATGCTGCTCCTGATCCCGTCTCCATGGTAACCCACAGGTTGCGTCTGCTGATGCTTTCATGTCACTGAGGCCAGGCAGGAGTATGTAAACTTCTGACCCATATAGTCAGGATCTCTGCATGAAGGTCTATCGATGGTCCTCCTGAAGTCCATGTTTCTGTTCTGGTCCAGTTTCTCCTGAGGTGCTGGGGTTCCTGACGGCCATCGGACTCTTCATCATCCTCATGACCCTCCTCTTCTGGTACCTCAACAACAAGCTGGTTCTGGAGAACCCGGCGAGCCTTCAGTGCCTTGATGATTTCAGGAAGAACACGGAGCTGCAAGGTGAGCGCAAGTCTCTGTTTACCTTCCACTCAATTATCCGTCTCACTGAACCAGTTCGTTCTATACTGGCCCGATTCATTCTGCACTGAACCAGTTCATTCTCATATAAACCCGTTCATTTTCTACCGAACTGGTTTATTCTGTACCAAACCAGTTCATTCTGTGCTGAACCAGTTCATTCTGTGCCAAACTGGTTCATTCTGTGCTAAACTGGTTCATTCTGTACCAAGCTGGTTCATTCTGTGCTGAACCGGTTCATTCTGTATCAAACCGGTTCATTCTGTGCTGAATGAACCAGTTCATTCTGTATCAAACTGGTTCATTCTGTGCTGAATGAACCAGTTCATTCTGTACCAAACTGATTCATTCTGTACCAAACCGGTTCATTCTGTGCCGAACCGATTCATTCTGTGCTGAACCAGTTCATTCTCATATAAACCCGTTCATTTTCTACCAAACTGGTTTATTCTGTACCAAACTAGTTCATTCTATGCTGAACCAGTTAATTCTGTGCTGAACCGATTCATTCTGTGCCGAACCGGTTCATTCTGTACCAAACTGGTTCATTCTGTATCAAACCGGTTCATTCTGTGCTGAATGAACCAGTTCATTCTGTATCAAACTGGTTCATTCTGTGCCGAACCGATTCATTCTGTGCTGAACCAGTTCATTCTCATATGAATCATTTCTGAATCAGACATTTTCACTCCTCCTGGCAATGGGTGTTATTTTTCATGATGAACTGTTCGATTTTATTTAAACATGCAACTGGAGTCATTTTCCACAAAAATGAGGCTCAAATATTTACATACATCATCCCAAATCATTGCAGAAAGTTTATCGGACCAGGACCTGCGAACTTCTGGTTGGTTCTGATGTCATGGAGCCGCTCGGAGGTTCTGGTTCCAGATCCCACTGGTCTGAGCAGAACTCAGGAACCTGCAGTGAACACATGAAGGTTCACTGTCTCACATTATGAACACAACAGTCCTGCAGCTGGTGCAGGATGAGTTAAAGCAAAGCTCTGCTGCCCCCTGCTGGGTGGAAGGGCAGCAACAACAAATGACGCTCAAAGCTTTTATTTCTTAGTGAGACTACATGCAAGTGACAGCAGACCACATGTAGCAGAGAATATGCCAGATCTGCTGGTATCCATGACGACAGCGTTATCTTTTATGTCCATGTTGCTTAATGAGCCGGTTTATGGATGTTTCTGTTTTGTGATTCAGGTTTTATTGTCGCCTGCTGAAATGTTTCCATAAATATGCTTGTTGTGTAACTCGGCGCGGCGTTGCATAACGTGGCCGATTATGAGCAGAACACCATGGCAACGGGCTCATTCCCAGTTACTGTCACAAAACCTCCCAGAGTCTGCAGCAGATCCTGTTTGTAATGCGTCCGTCGGGATGCCGAGGAGCAGAAACGGTTCCACACATCGGTGGAACCGCGACGAGAAAGGAGACCATATTATCACTATTATTACTGGTCTGTTCCTGGACCCGGCTGGACCAGAACTTTGGACCAAATGAGCCGTCATCCATCAGTTGAAGAAATAAAAGTCCAAATTCCTCCAGATACACCATTTATGTGAAGGATTTGGACCTTCACCAGGAATGTGACTGGTTCTGGTTCTGGGTCAGGGGTTCAGATGGTTCTGGTTCTGGGTCAGGGGTCCAGATGGTTCTGAGTCAGGGGTCCAGATGGTTCTGGGTCAGGAGTTCAGATGGGTCTGGTTCTGGGTCAGGAGTTCAGATGGGTCTGGTTGTGGGTCAGGGGTCCAGATGGGTCTGGTTCTGGGTCAGGAGTCCAGATGGGTCTGGTTCTGGGTCAGGGTCAGGGGTCCAGATGGGTCTGGTTCTGGGTCAGGGTCAGGGGTCCAGATGGTTCTGGGTCAGGGGTCCAGATGGGTCAGGGTCAGGGGTCCAGATGGGTCTGGTTCTGGGTCAGGAGTCCAGATGGGTCTGGTTCTGGGTCAGGGTCAGGGGTCCAGATGGTTCTGGGTCAGGGGTCCAGATGGGTCAGGGTCAGGGGTCCAGATGGGTCTGGTTCTGGGTCAGGAGTCCAGATGGGTCTGGTTCTGGGTCAGGAGTCCAGATGGGTCTGGTTCTGGGTCAGGGTCAGGGGTCCAGATGGGTCTGGTTCTTGGTCAGGGTCAGGGGTCCAGATGGGTCTGGGTCAGGGGTCCAGATGGGTCTGGGTCAGGGGTCCAGATGGGTCTGGTTCTGGGGTCCAGATGGGTCTGGGTCAGGGTGAATGGTGCTGAGCCGGTTCTGCTCAGGAAGTCCTCAGGGTTCTAGAAGACGGTCCTCCTTCACCTTCTCGTCTCGGTCCTCCACCAGACAAGGCCTCCGCCGACGCCGACCTGCAGGACTCGTCTTCGGACAGCGAGGACGAGCTGATGGGTCAGTACCAGGAGGCGGTCAGCCGCTCCCAGGGCCTCCGGGGGGGGGGCCAAGGCCGCCTGTAACCCCAAACACCTGGGGGGGTTCAGGTGGGAGGGCCGGCAGAAGTACAGCCCCCTGACCACAGATTATGACGGCTACAGCAGCGAGGCCTCGGCTGATGACGGTACGTCCTCCACACGCCGCCGTTCTTGCATTCATGTAACCATGGCAACAGAAGGTGTTAGAAGCTGAAGGACGGATGGATGATGGATGGTTGGTTGGATTGTGGTTGGATGAAGGAAGTATGGTGGCTGGATGGTGGTTGGATGAAGGTTGGATGGCTGGATGAAGGATGGATTATAGTTGGATGGCTGGATGATGGATGGCTGGATGAAGGATGGATGGTGATTGGATGGTTGGATGAAGGATGGATGGTGATTGAATGGTTGGATGAAGGATGGATGGCTGGATGAAGGTTGGATGATAGTTGGATGGCTGGATGAAGGATGGATGGTTGGATGATAGTTGGATGGCTGGATGAAGGATGGATAATAGTTGTATGGCTGGATGAAGGCTGGATGAAGGATGGATGGTGATTGGATGGTTGGATGAAGGATGGATGGTGATTGAATGGTTGGATGAAGGATGGATGGCTGGATGAAGGTTGGATGATAGTTGGATGGCTGGATGAAGGATGGATGGTTGGATGGCTGGATGAAGGTTGGATGGCTGGATGAAGGATGGATGATGGTTGGATGGATGGATGGTGGCTGGATGGCTGGATGAAGGTTGGATGATAGTTGGAAGGCTGGATGAAGGATGGATGATGGTTGGATGGATGGATGGCGGTTGGATGGCTGGATGAAGGATGGATGATGGTTGGATGGATGGATGGCGGCTGGATGGCTGGATGAAGGTTGGATGGCTGGATGAAGGATGGATGATGGTTGGATGGATGGATGGTGGCTGGATGAAGGTTGGATGATAGTTGGAAGGCTGGATGAAGGATGGATGGTTGGATGGCTGGATGAAGGTTGGATGATGGTTGGATGGATGGATGGTGGCTGGATGGCTGGATGAAGGTTGGATGATAGTTGGAAGGCTGGATGAAGGATGGATGGTTGGATGGCTGGATGAAGGTTGGATGGCTGGATGAAGGATGGATGATGGTTGGATGGATGGATGGTGGCTGGATGGCTGGATGAAGGTTGGATGATAGTTGGAAGGCTGGATGAAGGATGGATGGTTGGATGGCTGGATGAAGGTTGGATGGCTGGATGAAGGATGGATGATGGTTGGATGGATGGATGGTGGCTGGATGGCTGGATGAAGGTTGGATGATAGTTGGAAGGCTGGATGAAGGATGGATGGTTGGATGGCTGGATGAAGGTTGGATGGCTGGATGAAGGATGGATGATGGTTGGATGGATGGATGGTGGCTGGATGGCTGGATGAAGGTTGGATGATAGTTGGAAGGCTGGATGAAGGATGGATGGTTGGATGATAGTTGGATGGCTGGATGAAGGCTGGATGGTGGCTGGATGGCTGGATGAAGGTTGGATGAAGGATGGATGGTGGCTGGATGAAGGCTGGATGGTGGTTGGATGAAGGCTGGATGAAGGTTGGATGTAGGCTGGATGAAGGCTGGATGGTTGGATGAAGGCTGGATGGTGGCTGGATGAAGGCTGGATGAAGGCTGGATGGTGGCTGGATGGCTGGATGGTGGCTGGATGAAGGTTGGATGAAGGCTGGATGGTGGTTGGATGAAGGCTGGATGAAGGTTGGATGTAGGCTGGATGAAGGCTGGATGGTTGGATGAAGGCTGGATGGTGGCTGGATGAAGGCTGGATGGTGGCTGGATGAAGGCTGGATGGTGGCTGGATGGCTGGATGAAGGCTGGATGAAGGCTGGATGGTGGTTGGATGGCTGGATAAAGGTTGGATGGTGGCTGGATGGCTGGATGAAGGTTGGATGAAGGCTGGATGGTGGTTGGATGAAGGTTGGATGAAGGCTGGATGAAGGTTGGATGTAGGCTGGATGAAGGCTGGATGGTTGGATGAAGGCTGGATGGTGGCTGGATGAAGGCTGGATGAAGGCTGGATGAAGGCTGGATGGTGGCTGGATGGCTGGATGAAGGCTGGATGAAGTCTGGATGGTTGGATGAAGGCTGGATGAAGGTTGGATGAAGGCTGGATGGTGGTTGGATGGCTGGATAAAGGTTGGATGAAGGTTGGATGGTGGCTGGATGGCTGGATGAAGGTTGGATGAAGGCTGGATGGTGGCTGGATGAAGGCTGGATGGTGGCTGGATGAAGGCTGGATGGTGGCTGGATGAAGGCTGGATGAAGGTTGGATGAAGGCTGGATGGTGGCTGGATGGCTGGATGAAGGTTGGATGGTGGCTGGATGGCTGGATGAAGGTTGGATGAAGGCTGGATGGTGGTTGGATGGCTGGATGAAGGCTGGATGAAGGCTGGATGGTGGCTGGATGGCTGGATGAAGGCTGGATGAAGTCTGGATGGTTGGATGAAGGCTGGATGAAGGCTGGATGGTGGTTGGATGAAGGCTGGATGGTTGGATGAAGGCTGGATGAAGGCTGGATGGTGGCTGGATGGCTGGATGAAGGTTGGATGGTGGCTGGATGAAGGCTGGATGGTGGCTGGATGAAGGCTGGATGAAGGTTGGATGAAGGCTGGATGGCTGGATGAAGGCTGGATGGCTGGATGAAGGCTGGATGAAGGCTGGATGGTGGCTGGATGGCTGGATGAAGGCTGGATGAAGTCTGGATGGTTGGATGAAGGCTGGATGAAGGCTGGATGGTTGGATGAAGGCTGGATGGTTGGATGAAGTCTGGATGGTTGGATGAAGGCTGGATGAAGGCTGGATGAAGGCTGGATGGTTGGATGAAGTCTGGATGGTTGGATGAAGGCTGGATGAAGGCTGGATGAAGGCTGGATGGTTGGATGAAGGCTGGATGGTGGCTGGATGAAGTCTGGATGGTTGGATGAAGGCTGGATGAAGGCTGGATGGTGGCTGGATGAAGGCTGGATGGCTGGATGAAGGCTGGATGGTTGGATGGATGAAGGCTGGATGGTTGGATGAAGGCTGGATGAAGTCTGGATGGTTGGATGGATGAAGGCTGGATGGTGGCTGGATGGTTGGATGAAGGCTGGATGGTTGGATGAAGGCTGGATGAAGGCAGGATGAAGGCTGGATGGTGGTTGGATGGCTGAATGAAGGCTGGATGGTTGGATGAAGGCAGGATGAAGGCTGGATGGTGGTTGGATGGCTGGATGGTGGCTGGATGAAGTCTGGATGGTTGGATGAAGGCTGGATGGTGGCTGGATGAAGTCTGGATGGTTGGATGAAGGCTGGATGAAGGCTGGATGGTTGGATGAAGCCAGGATGAAGGCTGGATGGTGGTTGGATGGCTGGATGAAGGCTGGATGGTTGGATGAAGGCAGGATGAAGGCTGGATGGTGGTTGGATGGCTGGATGGTGGCTGGATGAAGTCTGGATGGTTGGATGAAGGCTGGATGGTGGCTGGATGAAGTCTGGATGGTTGGATGAAGGCTGGATGAAGGCTGGATGGTTGGATGAAGGCTGGATGAAGGCTGGATGGTGGCTGGATGAAGGCTGGATGGCTGGATGAAGGCTGGATGAAGGCTGGATGGTGGCTGGATGAAGGCTGGATGAAGGCTGGATGGTTGGATGAAGGCTGGATGGTTGGATGAAGGCTGGATGGTTGGATGAAGGCTGGGTGAAGGCTGGATGGTGGCTGGATGAAGGCTGGATGGCTGGATGAAGGCTGGATGGTTGGATGGATGAAGGCTGGATGGTTGGATGAAGGCTGGATGAAGGCTGGATGGTTGGATGAAGGCTGGATGAAGGCTGGATGGCTGGATGAAGGCTGGATGGTTGGATGGATGAAGGCTGGATGGTTGGATGAAGGCTGGATGAAGGCTGGATGGTTGGATGAAGGCTGGATGAAGGCTGGATGGCTGGATGAAGGCTGGATGGTTGGATGGATGAAGGCTGGATGGTTGGATGAAGGCTGGATGAAGGCTGGATGGTTGGATGAAGGCTGGATGAAGGCTGGATGGTTGGATGAAGGCTGGATGAAGGCTGGATGAAGGCTGGATGGTTGGATGGATGAAGGCTGGATGGTTGGATGAAGGCTGGATGAAGGCTGGATGGTGGCTGGATGAAGGCTGGATGGTTGGATGAAGGCTGGATGGTTGGATGAAGGCTGGATGAAGGTTGGATGAAGGCTGGATGGTTGGATGAAGGCTGGATGGTGGCTGGATGAAGTCTGGATGGTTGGATGAAGGCTGGATGGTTGGATGAAGGCTGGATGGCTGGATGAAGGCTGGATGGTGGTTGGATGGCTGGATGAAGGCTGGATGGCTGGATGAAGGCTGGATGGTTGGATGGATGAAGGCTGGATGGTTGGATGAAGGCTGGATGAAGGCTGGATGGCTGGATGAAGGCTGGATGGTTGGATGGATGAAGGCTGGATGGTTGGATGAAGGCTGGATGAAGGCTGGATGGTGGCTGGATGAAGGCTGGATGGCTGGATGAAGGCTGGATGGTTGGATGGATGAAGGCTGGATGGTTGGATGAAGGCTGGATGAAGGCTGGATGGCTGGATGAAGGCTGGATGGTTGGATGGATGAAGGCTGGATGGTTGGATGAAGTCTGGATGGTTGGATGGATGAAGGCTGGATGGTGGCTGGATGGTTGGATGAAGGCTGGATGGTTGGATGAAGGCTGGATGAAGGCAGGATGAAGGCTGGATGGTGGTTGGATGGCTGGATGAAGGCTGGATGGTTGGATGAAGCCAGGATGAAGGCTGGATGGTGGTTGGATGGCTGGATGAAGGCTGGATGGTTGGATGAAGGCAGGATGAAGGCTGGATGGTGGTTGGATGGCTGGATGAAGGCTGGATGGTTGGATGAAGGCTGGATGGTGGCTGGATGAAGTCTGGATGGTTGGATGAAGGCTGGATGAAGGCTGGATGGTTGGATGAAGGCTGGATGAAGGCTGGATGGTGGCTGGATGAAGGCTGGATGGCTGGATGAAGGCTGGATGAAGGCTGGATGGTGGCTGGATGAAGGCTGGATGAAGGCTGGATGGTTGGATGAAGGCTGGATGGTTGGATGAAGGCTGGATGGTTGGATGAAGGCTGGGTGAAGGCTGGATGGTGGCTGGATGAAGGCTGGATGGCTGGATGAAGGCTGGATGGTTGGATGGATGAAGGCTGGATGGTTGGATGAAGGCTGGATGAAGGCTGGATGGTTGGATGAAGGCTGGATGAAGGCTGGATGGCTGGATGAAGGCTGGATGGTTGGATGGATGAAGGCTGGATGGTTGGATGAAGGCTGGATGAAGGCTGGATGGTTGGATGAAGGCTGGATGAAGGCTGGATGGCTGGATGAAGGCTGGATGGTTGGATGGATGAAGGCTGGATGGTTGGATGAAGGCTGGATGAAGGCTGGATGGTTGGATGAAGGCTGGATGAAGGCTGGATGGTTGGATGAAGGCTGGATGAAGGCTGGATGAAGGCTGGATGGTTGGATGGATGAAGGCTGGATGGTTGGATGAAGGCTGGATGAAGGCTGGATGGTGGCTGGATGAAGGCTGGATGGTTGGATGAAGGCTGGATGGTTGGATGAAGGCTGGATGAAGGTTGGATGAAGGCTGGATGGTTGGATGAAGGCTGGATGGTGGCTGGATGAAGTCTGGATGGTTGGATGAAGGCTGGATGGTTGGATGAAGGCTGGATGGCTGGATGAAGGCTGGATGGTGGTTGGATGGCTGGATGAAGGCTGGATGGCTGGATGAAGGCTGGATGGTTGGATGGATGAAGGCTGGATGGTTGGATGAAGGCTGGATGAAGGCTGGATGGCTGGATGAAGGCTGGATGGTTGGATGGATGAAGGCTGGATGGTTGGATGAAGGCTGGATGAAGGCTGGATGGTGGCTGGATGAAGGCTGGATGGCTGGATGAAGGCTGGATGGTTGGATGGATGAAGGCTGGATGGTTGGATGAAGGCTGGATGAAGGCTGGATGGTTGGATGAAGGCTGGATGGTTGGATGAAGGCTGGATGAAGGCTGGATGGTGGTTGGATGGCTGGATGAAGGCTGGATGGTTGGATGAAGGCTGGATGAAGGCTGGATGAAGGCTGGATGGTTGGATGAAGGCTGGATGGCTGGATGAAGGCTGGATGGTGGTTGGATGGCTGGATGAAGGCTGGATGGCTGGATGAAGGCTGGATGGTTGGATGAAGGCTGGATGGCTGGATGAAGGCTGGATGGCTGGATGAAGGCTGGATGAAGGCTGGATGGCTGGATGAAGGCTGGATGAAGGCTGGATGGCTGGATGAAGGCTGGATGGTGGTTGGATGGCTGGATGAAGGCTGGATGGCTGGATGAAGGCTGGATGGCTGGATGAAGGCTGGATGGCTGGATGAAGGCTGGATGGTTGGATGAAGGCTGGATGAAGGCTGGATGGCTGGATGAAGGCTGGATGGTTGGATGAAGGCTGGATGGCTGGATGAAGGCTGGATGGTGGCTGGATGAAGGCTGGATGAAGGCTGGATGGTGGCTGGATGAAGTCTGGATGGTTGGATGAAGGCTGGATGAAGGCTGGATGAAGGCTGGATGCAGGAAGAGCGCTGCTGTCTCAACCGTCCTGCGCAGGGCTGTGGTGTCTGCGCTCCCGCCGCCACTAGAGGGCGACAGAGCCCCGCCGCCGTCCTGATCTCCCTGAGGCTGTCCGCCATGAGACGGGTTCAAGCTCCTCTGGGCCTCTGGAAACGAAGTGTTTTCGCATCATCAGTCCCAGATATGTCAGTGGTCACAGGGGAGCAGTGTTTTCCCTCAGCAGGAAGACATTTAATGCTGACTTTACCAGAAGGAAATGACTTAATTAAAATATATTCAGCTTGAACTTTAACAGTTTCTCCTTCTTTCTGCTCATAATGTCATTTATTTCTCCATTAATTCACGCAAGGAGACGCTCAGAAAAGGGAAGAAGCGGTTCCAGGAAGCTTCTGGGTCTCAGACCAGAACGCAGCTGCTCCGTGGTGGACTGGGTCATGTTGTGTCCACTGTGCCTGAACTGGACCGGTCGGAATAATTGGGAAAAAAATAACAACTTCACACAAACTTTATACTGAATATTTGAGAAAAACACAATTACAGTCAATCTTTTTTTTTTTTTTTTAAATCTCACCTCAATAAGCAGAAAAATAAAACAATTCACAAAATTCTGACAACAAAAGATAAAACGGAACAAAATGCTTGTTTCACTTATTTCTGTCTTGTTTGCCGAGTGATGATCCGTAGTCATCGCGAGCCTCCAGACTGTCACCTTTGACCCCGCCCTGACTGCCGCTGCTGGTTCCTGCTCTCCACATGAATCCTGATTAACGCCACCTTCTCAGAAGAATCGCCACCCTGAGGCACGTCTTCACTGCAGTGCAGCTCGAGCAGCTGCCTCCAGTCTAACGCCTTGTTCTCACCTCCAGAACCGTGGATCGGATCAGCTGCTGGAAGCCCAACCTCGGCGAGCAGCAACCGACTCCCTCTGGGGTCAAAGTTCTGGTCAGCAGGGAAACCAGTCCACGTCCGCTGCTGCTGAATTACTCGCCTTACAGTTTCTACGCTCCTCATCTGGAGGAGGTTCTGGTGTGGAAGAACCGGGCTTAATGATAACAGAACCTTTAATGTTCTGTTGTCTTCTTTTATTTGTCTGTTTATTTTGTGTTGTGAACTTTGGAGACGGGTCAGTTGAGAACCTGGTGTCTTTTTTATTGAAGGATGTCTCTCCGTCCCGGCAGTCGGTGGTTCTGACGATGGGGGGAGGTTCGGGTTCGGTTTCCCGGTGCCTTTTACTTTCATTTTTCATTTATTCTGTAAAATAATTTCACAATACTGGTGATTTCTTTTTATTTCTTGAGGATTTTATTTATTTAATCTTTCAGGAGATAAGCACATTATCAATAAAATACAAACTGGTAGCTTTAGATTAGCATATCTTGGTTTAGCTCATCTGGCCTGGTCTCATCTTAGCTTTGCTTATGTTTGTTTGACCAATTTTACATTGAATTTCTCTGGCTTTACTTATGTTAGCTTGTCTTAGCTTAGGCTACCTTAGCATAGCATATATTAGCTTGCCGTAGATTAGCTACACTTGCTTTTTTTGAGTAAAAACTTTGATTACCTTGATTTTGCTTAGCTGATATTAGCTTTCGTTTTCTCATCATATCTGGTCCTACTTGAGCTTATTTTATTCTCTTTTAGCTTGACATAGTTTACATAATTCTAGATCTCTGAGCCTAGCTTAATTTAGCTTGTTTTATTTTAGATATGTTTATTTTAGCTTTTTATGTCTTGAGGATTTCATTTATTTAATCTTTAAGCAGATAGGAAGCACAAACTGTTAGCCTACCTTAGTATAGCTTTGCTTATTTTAGCTTACCATACCTTAGTTTAGCCCATCTTTTCTTTTCTCACCTTGGCCTAACTTGTCTTAGTTTACACTATCTTAGCTTTGCTTATGTTTGTTTGACTAATTTTACATTGAATTTCTCTGGCTTTACTTATGTTAGCTTGTCTTAGCTTAGGCTACCTTAGCATACATAGCATATATTATCTTGCAATAGATTAGCTTTGTTAGCGTGCTTTATTTGAGTAAAAATGTTGCTCATCTTGACTCAGCATAGCTTGGATCTTGCCCTATTTTATTTTGTTCTATTTTAGTTTATTTAGCTGACATACTCCTGGATCTCTGAGGCTAGCACATCTCAACTTAGCTTAATTTATAATAGATAAGCTAATTTTAGCCTTTTACCTAATGAGGATTTTATTCTTTCTGTGGTTTTTGTCTTTATTTTTAGCTTCAGTATTTCTGCTCCCTGGCAGAACAGATGCTTCTCACTGTGACGTTGAATAAAAGCTCAAATCAGCCATGAACGATGCAGGAGGCAGAAGTTAAAACACTTTCTGGGCCCGCAGCATCATACCAGTGCAGCAGCTGCATTATTGATTGCTTCTGATGCCTGAGAGGTCAGGCGGCCTCGGCTGCTGCCGAGACAGAGACGGCCTCGCTGAGAGGAGACGAAGCCGGAGCAGGGAGGGTAATTAGACGGCTGGAGAAAGGAGCAGCTCCTTCACGCAGCGGCTGCCATCACATCAGCCGCCCCCGGCTCAGCGGGAACAAAGCAGCTCCGAACGGATCTGCTGCTTTTATCAAGCCCTCCGTGACACTTCGTTAAGACTCGTTTGCCTCCATCCTGCTGCTGCTGTGTGCCACTTTGAGCCGGTGTCTCGCTTCGACTGTTAAGAGGGAAAGTTTCAGGAACTCAGCAGAGAGCTGGAACAATGTGTCGCAGGAAATTACATCATCACAGCCGTGGTGTTTTTCTAAAAGTTAGAAGGCAGCTGAAGAAAACTTCTTCTTCATCTCTTGTTTTCTTTCTTGTTTTTCTGGAGGAGGCAGCGTTTAAAGCTCTCCTTGGCAGCGTCCCTCGGGGAGGATCTTCGTCGGCGGCTCAGTTTAATCCTGATCTTCCAGGAGGGAAGATCTGAGGATGCAGGAGGCGACGTCGGTGTTTGTTCCTGCAGCAGGAACGCCGAGCACAGCGTCGCTCTTCCTCCAGCAGCTCAGTCATCCGTAAAGCAGAGAGATTATTATTCACTGCTGTTCCTTCAAGCTGCTTTGATTCAACATTTCTCAAAGTGTATTTTATATTTGGGAGGAAATCAGCTGCGCAAAAGTATTCACACCCCATTTTGCCCCGTTTGACTGTGATTTTCTGATCGAACTATGGGGCGAAGTTACGCAGTCAAAAAATAACAGCAATATTTTGGTTTAAATGTTTCGTTGAACTAAATACTAGTTCCAAACTAAATATTTATTTTCCAAACGAAACATTTTCAAACTAAATATTTATTTTCCAAACTAAATATTCAGCTCAGACCTAAATATTTAGATAACAAGCTAAATATTTAGCTTGCTTGCTTCTGGTTTGGAAAATAAATATTTAGTTAAACTAAGTATTTAATTTTGAACTAAATATTTAATTTGCTAGCTGAATATTTAGCAAGCGATCTAAATATTTATCTTGTTTGCTAAATATTTAGCTAGCAGGATGAATATTTAGCTTGGTTGGTTTTAGTTTGGAACTAAATATTTACTTCACAAGCTAAGTATTTCATTTGGAGCTAAATGTTTAGGTTGCTAGCTAAATTTTTAGCATGTGAATTAGCTGTTTAGCTTGGAACTGTGACATTTATCAATGTATGAATAACATGGTAAAAATATGACTTCGTTTCTCTATGACAGGCTAAATAAGCCAAAATATTGCTGTTAATTTTTTACCGTGTAACTTGATAAGCGGCCCGTACAAACAACAGTGGCTGGAGCAGAACTGTGAGGCGGAAGGAAATGATTCATGGATGTCTACAGTTGTGACAAAAAGAAACGTGAGAAGTGCGATGCGCAGCGATATTCATCCCCCTGAGTCCGAACTCTGTAGGACCTCTTCAGGCTGCAGGTCTTCTGAGGCTCTGCAGACTCAAACATCTCCAGCTCAGTCGGATTGGGTGGAGAACATCTGAGAACATCAGTTTTCAAGACTTACTTTCAGTTAGATTTAGGTCTGGACTTTGACTAGGCCATTCTAACCCATGACTCTGCTTTGATCGGAGCGATCCCATAATCTCCCTGGCTGGATGTTCAGGGGGGTTGTCCTGCTGGAAGGTGGACCTCCACCCCAGCCTCTGACAGGTTTTCTCCCAGGTTTAGCTCCATTCAATCCTTTTTTCGATCAACTCTAATGTAAAGTCTAAAATAACGAAGACATGTCAAACTGGCTCAACAGGAAATCCTTTCTTCTGCTGGTGAGAACACAGATTTCTGGCATGTAGACCAGCGAGATCAGGTCCGACATGAAAACGGCTGCAAAACGACGGACTGAAGTCCAGGAACCTGAACCTGTGATGATGCTGCTTTAGCGAACCATAACTCTGCAGGATGCCTCATCTGATCACTAGGGCAGTTCTTTTAGCCATGTTGGAAAGTGCTGCAGCTCAAACATGCTGTGCAGACTGCACATGTGCACCACTGCTGCATGCTCATCACATCTGTGACTGAAAATCCCTGCAGTGATCCACCAACGGCACATAATGTCAGTCATCCACTCACCTCAGCAGCGTTTGAAACTGCATCTGATGGGCTCCTTAATTCAGCCAATGATTATCTCTCACAGAACAATAACATTTCATCCCCAGAACCTGTTGATTCTTAAGTTTGAAGAACAGCAACACCCCAGTGCAGACAGCGTGGCACTGAGAGCGTCCAGCATTCAGAAGAAAAGCTCTTCCATGCATCTGCTTCATTCCCTCGCATCAGGATGCAGGGCAGGATGGAAACACCAGCTGGGTTTCCCTTACAACTGTGTGCAAAACTTTCACAACATTCTGCTAATGTCGAAAAAATGCAATTTTGCATTTTCGGTATTTCCATCAAATAAGAAATACAATTAAAATCTCTCGTGAAGAAGTTTGTTCATGCGACTAGTCATTAAAAATCATGGCGGTGACAGATGTAAACACATGACATATATTCAAATTTCAGCCACCGGTGCTTATCAGCCATCAGAGACGCTGGCGTCTTATGGAGGCGTCGGCGCGACGACCTCCTCCTGCTTGGGAGCGGTTGCGTATGCGGCGTTTTCGGGAAACTGTAGTTGCCGAGTTTACAGAAGAGCTGTGGATTCAACATTTTCGAATGATAAACTCAGCTTTTGATGAACCGTGCGATGCTGTGAGGCAGCCGGTATCGTCCAAGGAGGCCAGTGGCCACAGACAAGCCGCTGGGTACAAGCTGGTGTGACGCCAGAATAAGAGTTTCCACGGCAGTTCTTCGAGACACACTAATTTCGATACACAAAAAAACCACCTCCTCCCAACGCAAAAACTTTTTATCGAAAAACATTGCCGTGTTGCCATTAAGCTAATTTATTTTCGCAATAACAATTTGCGCAATTTTATGGTCAATGGAAACGCAGCTTTAGCCTTGTTTCCATCAACGTTTTTATGCACATTTTGAAGTATCACGTTAGAAAAAGTTAATGGAAACTGCAAAAGTTGGAAATAACTTCTTCAGCTTCACAACAGAGTTTTTACTCTAATGTCAGGTAGTTTTTGGCTTTTCCAAGAAAGAGGTAATACGCTAAAGATGGAACTACATTTGCCAAAAAAGTTGCGACATAGCGTACTTTCCCATCCACTGGTGGGTCTGCGCCTTACCAGAGACACGAAACTCGGAGAAAATCTAAGCGTGAACCTCCAGTTGGGAGGGGCGGAGTCTCTCTGGTCCACACGAGTTAGCAGCCTCTACTTCCTGTTTGTTGTTGCCATGCGTAGCGTCGACATCTGACGGAATCACGCTTTGCGTCGCCTCGTTCCAAACCAGTAGATGGAAACATGAGTAATTCTCATTTTCTTTTTTGCGACATTTTAATAGTTTGCTCAAAATTTGCAGGAGAATTGGGTGAAAACACTGACAGGCCGTAGTTGAGATGTCCTGGGAGAGTTTGTGTTGTCAGATTTTCAGTGCGCTTCGTGTTTAGAGTAAAACCAGCCGTACCTGAAACGCTCCCAGCTGCTTGGATGTAACCAAACTCTCCCCCAAACCAGCCAACTGCATCCAGAGGATGAGGAGAACGCCGCCCCTGGACGAGCTGCAGCCGCCTCCCTATCAGGATGACAACGGATCCCCGAGGATGTCCTGCACGCTGTCGGACCTGGGCGACGCCAAATGTGATCTGTCCCAAACCAGCGGCAGTCCACACCTGTCCTTTGGGAAGTGTCTCAGTGAGGGCAGTGATGGTCAGGAGAGTGAAGGTTACCTCAACAAAGGCTACGAGGAGGACGTCCCCAGCGACAGTACGGCCGTCCTCAGCCCAGAGGTAAATGCTCTCAGCGACAGAGAGAGCCTGATCTTTCTGTTGGACCTGAACTTCTCGCCGGTTTCTTTAGGACATGTCGGCTCGCGGGTCGGCTGTGCAGTTCCCAAAAGGCTACGAACCAGATCCCATCGCAAAGTACGGCACCCTGGACATCGTGTTCGACTACGACTCGGAGGAGCAGCAGCTAACCGTGACCATCATGGCGGTGACTGATCTCCCCTCCATCAAACGCACGGGGAACATTTCCTGGCAGGTCCACCTGGTGCTCCTGCCGACCAAGAAACAGAGGGTGAAGACGGGTATCCAGCGAGGCCCCTGTCCCATCTTCACAGAGACCTTTCGCTTCAGCCACGTGGAGACGGAGATGATCAGCAACTACGCCATCCGATTCCGTCTGTACAGCATCCGACGGATGAAGAAGGAGAAGGTGTTTGGAGAAAAGGTGTTCTACCTCACCAAACTCAACCTTCAGGGCAAAATGTCTGTGCCGGTCATACTGGACCCATGCTGCGCTCTGCCGGTAAGGTGCATTCACCTCATCTACCACTCCTTTTGTTCACTGATCTTTCATCAGAGGTTTTTTTGTTTAACCTTTACTGATACAGGTTGTCCCTTTGAGATCCAAGATTTCATTTACAAGAGAGAAATGTTTTGATAAAACATTTCTGACTTCCTAATCTCTTAGCTTCAGGAAGTCCACCGGATCTGGATGAGATCAGTGATAAAGGCTGCATCGTTCACAGCAGCCCGGTTCGGTCCGCTTTAGTCCAGCTCCAGTCCGTCTGCCCAGAAAGTCCGGTCCGGTTGGGGAGGTGTGAACGCGTCATTGAACTCTGACCCGAACTCTGGTCCGCCTCCAAACCTCGGTCTGGGTTCGGTTGAAGTGAACTCTGGTGCGGTTCGGATGCAGATGTGAACGCCAAGCGGACCGGAGGCCGCTCCGGAAGCAGGAAGTGGACTACAGCGCAGGGCATTCTGGGTAAATACAACCAAAACAAACGCTAGCTAGCCTAGCGCTAGCGGGAGAAACGGCTCGTGGTCTTCAGCCAGAGACTGAAGAGAAATCCTCCAGCCGCTAAAACCTGACGCCGCTCCATGTTGTTGACGTTTGGTGAAGAAGGAAGCTGCGCTGTTTCTTCTTCTGAGGTTTTCATGTCGTTTCCTTCAGTGGTTGTTGGTGCAGCGCCCCCACAGGCGAGGAGGGGAACAGGTTTCCCTCCTCCAAACTCAGTGGATCAGAGTTCGATTATGCATTCACACCTCCCCAAACAAACCAGACTTTCTCGGCAGACGGACTGGAGTTGGATTAAAGCGGACTGCACCCTTCCCCAGCCTGCAGCAGTAATAAAAGGAGGGAATCACCATAGCAACCAGCAACACTTTCTGTGGTTCTCCTTCAGCAGGTTCTTCTGTCTGATATTAATCCATCCTGGCGGCACCCACAGATCGCTCATGACTCCACTAAGTCTGATATTTGTCCTGACAGATTGAATTCAGTCTTTCCATCCTTCATCTTTGAGGGGGAAACAGGAAATGGGCTTTTACTTTTGGACCTTCAAATTAAAGCTCACAGATACTCCTGGGATGGGGAGTTTCATGTTGGGTTTTTGTCAGTTACTCCTGAGTTTTTCAGGTTGATTCTTGGTTTTGAGGAGGAACATCAGGGGGTGACTGAGGCAGTGATAAAAACTGACGATGATCAATATTTAAGGTCACATGATGAGTTACTGTTACTGCAGTTGAGTTTCCTGAACGACTGCAAACACATTTTCAGGGCGGGGAATCCCAGGTCAGCCTCTCTGATATGACGTGCAGCGAAAGCGCCTCATCGTTCCAGTCTGTCAGCCAGACCTCCACTCCAGAGATCCTGGTGGGCCTAGTGTACAACGCCACAACCGGCCGCCTCTCTGTGGAAATCATCAAAGGCATCCACTTCAAAAACCTGGCCGTCAACAAGCCACCCAGTAAGCTCCCTAAAGCGTTTGCTTGTGTTTGTTGACCCAGTGCAGAATCGTTCAGGTTTATAAGCCTCCATCAGTGACACTTTAGCTTCTTGTAAGAAAAGATGGCTGCCAGTATCTCTCCTGCTAATCGGTTTTCCACAAGTTCTCATCAATTTCCCTCATCAGCCTCCTAACTCAACTTCTTAGAGTTTCAATCCAACAGAAATCTACCTCAGTGCAGCTTGTTACTGTAAAAGTCTTTCAAGTGTGAATACTACAAACATTAGCATGCTCACCCCTCAGGTCGTATGTTTTTCATACTTCCCAATATAATTTCAGGATGATGGCTGTTTTTCAAGATGGCCGCCATTTTTGAGTCTTTTAAACCAGTTATTGCCATAAAATGTTCCCCGTTTTCATGACTTGGGTGAACTTTATGTCATATCAGATGTTTTCCACTTTTGTCATCCTGCTGATACAACTTTAACATCTTCTATTTTTTTTCTGTGTTAAACAGTTTACTGTTAGCTTCCGGTAATTTTTTTTTGTGTGTGAGAAGTGGTTTAGCATTAGCTTCCGCTAAATTTTTAAATGTGTTTAGTGGTTTGGCATTAATTTGTTTTTATATGGTTAGCTGTTTAGTGTTAGCTTAGGGCTATTTTTCATGTGTTTAGCGGTTTAGCGTTTGCGTCTGCTAAACTTTTTAATGTGTTTAGCGGTATAGCATTAGCTTCTGCTAATTTTTTAAATGTGTTTAGCTGTTTAACATTAGTTTTTGTTATTTTTTTTTACTGTGTTTAGTGGTTTAACGTCAGTGGAGCTAAGATTCTTGTTTAGCAAATTAGCAGATAGTGAACCTTACTTTTTGATTAGCTTTGCCCACCACTGGCAATAACGGCTGCTGATTTTAGTCCAAACATATATTCTCCACAACAACCATGGCAGCCATTTTGAAAAATGTTCACCAGAAAGAGGAAACACAAGAGCAACAAAATATTTCTTAGGTTAAAAAAAGGTAGGCTATGATTTGACTCCAAACACATTTATCTAATTGGTGATTTTAGTGCAAAAATTAATTCTTCCGTTCCTGCTATCTTGAAAAATCCAAAAAATTATCAGTACACTGTGGATCCAGTTATGTATGATTTGACACCAGAAGTATTCATCTCTGATAAATATTGTCAAATTTAGTCAAAAATACATTTTCTGTGACAACCATGGTGGCCATCTTGAAAATTGGCCACCATCGTGAATTTCTCAGTGGCTAACTTTTTTCTTTTTTTTTTTCTAAAAAGCTAGCCCCTGGGAACATCTGTGCCAAGTTAGGTTTTGTATCCGTGTGTGAAAGATTTTGATGAAATATTCAATTATCTGCTGCACTATCTGGTGAACTTTGCTCTTAATATTCTGACCCTTTTTCTTTCCCTACCTTCCATCTCTGGAAATGTCATGTCTGCTCCTGATATTCTCTCCCTACCGCCTTTTTGACATCTTGGTCCGCTGTTTTTCTTACTGCTGTCCAACCCTTGTTGTCAGACGGGCTGTTCTGTTGTCTCAAACACTTGATAGGTGGACAGGTTTATATAATCAGAGGTGAGTCTCCGTGCCGGCCCAACGTGAGCTACTGTTGGTGGTAAATCCTGAGCCTTTTCTGGGCCTTCATGGATGCAGTTTGGACATTTCACTGCATGTAGCAGGATTTGAATTGGGTCTTTTTGTTTTACATTGAGCTGAGGAGAAAAGCAGAACACAAAAGTTAGCAGGAATCGTTTATATGTAATCTGGTTATTTGTGAGGAGTCTTATCTAAGGAATAATACGATGTAAATGAAAACATTAGTTTCAACCTAAAGTTTAATTCGTGACTTTCAAACATGTTAAAGATGAACCAGTGTTGTTTTTACATGTTTAAATTTAACAAATTTACACAAAAATGTCAACATTTGCGCTGAAACAAAGATAGAGCCCTTAAGGACCAATTTAAACAGTTTATCTGCAAAAAAAGTTGATTTGGGGTTTAGTTACACTTTAACTTGTCTTAGCTTATGTTACCTTAGCATAGCTTATATTAGTTTGCTGTAGATTAGTATAGCTTGCTTTATTGGAGTAAACATGGAAGCTAACAGGCTCTCTGGTTTTCAGTCTCGTCATCCGTTAACAGTCTTATTGTAGCTTTATGCAGTTTATACATCATATTTATAATCAAAAACTTCTTGTCAATAAACTTCAAACATGATCAGACCTGAAATATTTGAGTGAAATCTGACCCAGCCTGAAACTGAGCGTGAACAGATTGGGTGTCAGGAACTCATCCATGAAGATGCTTGCTTGTTGTAAACCTTGTTGCTGCACTTTTGAACATGTATGTCCCGCCATGCATGGAATCCGGGTACCTCCCCCCTTATTTACCTGTTTTTGTCTTTTCTTTAACTGTGTCGCTCTGAAGTCATGCTTTCATTCAAAATCAGTCCAGTTTGCATGGTTCCTACACAGTGTGGAGTTTATTTTACTGCTTCTCGTCTCAATAAGTATGAAGGCAAATGCACATTAAATAAGATGTTTTATCATGTATGTCACATTTTCAACAAGATTAATATAAAAAAGTCTTTTTTTTTTTTTTTTTAGACGACACGAGTCCTTTTCTTTTTTGATTCTGTGACTCATTGGACATAATAGGTTTGTCTTTAAAACCGAGTTCTGGTTCAGATCAGCCTTGAGTTTTTAACAGATCTGTTTGATTCAACGCTGAAGAACCGACTTTGGTTCTGTCTCAGCACCAACTTTTTTCTAGACTAGAGGGTAAAGATCAGGAGGGGGGCGGGTTCTTGGAGACCAGTAACCAATCAAAGAGCCATGTTCAAAACCCCTTATTTGGATCCTGCCATAGCAATGCAAGGAGAGATTTGTAAGCTTTGCAGACTGAATGGAATAAGTCACTGTTACTCAACATGCTACTGACAGCATTTTTGCTAATTTTACCTTCTAAACCGATTTTTGGATACTAGATGGAGTGCATTACCGGAGATCAACATTCTGCTGACAGCATTTTACACTAATGCTTGCATGCTGAATGGAGCACTAACATGCTATCACTAGCACGTGAGTCAACATGCTAGTGATAGCCCACATGCTATTGACATCAGTTTACCTAAAATGAGCATTGTAGCTAATTTTAGCTTACACACTGCTGTTTGAATACTGCATGGAGTACGTTACCGGAGGTCAACATGCTAGCGATAGTCCTCATGCTAATGATAACATATTAGCAAATTTTGATATAAACGCTAAACTTAACATACTGAATGGAGTAAGTCAATATTAGTCAACATGATAGTAATAGCCCACATGCTTTTGACATAATTTTAGCTAATCTTAGAAATTTTGCTAGTTTTATCTTATACACTCCTGTTTGTGTACTAGATGGAATACATCACTGGAGGTCAACATGCTACTGCTAGCCGACATGCTACAGACAGCATTTTAGCTAACTCTGGAAATTTTCATGACGTGCAACAGACACAGAGACAGTCTCGTCTGTTTTCTTAAGCTGTTTAGGCTTTGACGCTCAAACTTGAGACCCGCAGAACCTAACTCAGCATCAGAACCTCTGATTCGGGTCCGACCGATATGCATACTTAGTCAGGCAAATTTTAAATTTCTTCAGAAATTTTCTCGTTTAATTTTTATTCGGTTTAAGACCAGAACAACAACAAACACCACAGTTCTTTATAATTCTAAAAATCCGGTTGCCTCTGGAATAACATCACCGTTTCTCATCTTTTTGGGCTCATGGTTGCAAAACCAGAGGGATTCGGTATGTTGTGGATTTATTATTTTCAGACGGAGCTTGAACAGTACTGATGGTTTCTGAGAAACAGGTCATTACTGCAGCTTTTACACACATGGCTGCCATGTTGGAGGTCGGGGTTGAAACCTGAATGGGAACTGTTTGGATGATAGAACTGGACTGGGCCATGGTTTCATTTCACCATCTGGACGTCTGAGTCTGGAAATGAATTTAGTGTTGAAGTTGAACATGTGTAGAAACCTTGAGATGGACAGCTGGACTTTAGCATGCTTCAGGTGTGGCAGTGGTCCATGCAGGTTCGGTTTGGATGTTCTCAGCAGAAGCTCGACCATGTGTAGACAGGGATCAATATTTTATTTCTTTTTGTCAGCAGTTTTGAACTTATACTTGAAAATTAATTTTTAAAAAATGGAAAGAGAAAAATATAATTTTTTTTGTATTTTAAAATAAGTTAATAAATAAATAGCTTTGTTTTGTTTTTTTAAATACTAGTTTCTGGTGAGGACATTAAATTACCAGAACATGCATGAACTCTTCCATCTTTCAGCACATGACTCATGTGTACTAACACACACACACACACACACACACACACACACACACACACACACACACTCTGCCCTCCCATTTCTGGGGCATCTTACTTGATTTCACAAGAGACCAACTAATAACAAGTTGCCAGATCTTGTTTGTGCATTCCTGAAAAGCACCTCCACAGCCGTCAAATTGTACCTAGAAAAATAGTCACATCTGGTAAGGCTGAAAAAACCCTTTGTGCAAAATGCTCACCAAGGTCTTGATTGACTTTGTGCGTCTCACAAAGTGGGAGAAGCGAGACGTGGAGCACTTTCAAAGCTCCTTTTCTGTCATTTGAAAACAGTAGCGAGCCGCCGAGTCGAGTCAATCACCAGCCGCAGCCCCTCTCATTCAGCAACAATACCAAAGAGCCCTGCATCACCGCTACTGACCACTTAAGACATCCACAGCTCTGCTGAGCCCATTCAGCAGCAGTCAAAGAAGAAATCAAGGCTATTTTTTTCACCCTACTTTTATGTCAAAGAGAGCAACTGAATGTGTGATTGAAGGCAGTGAGCGGAGCGCTGGAAAGCAGCTGGCACTCGACAGCATGAAAGCCCCAGCGATTCGTTCTGTATACTCCCTCTTAGACAGGAGCATAATGCGCAGCATTATTGCAGAGAGCGGCTGCAGACGAGGGGCGAAACACTCTCACTGAGCTATTGTGATTGCCATTCTTGACACTTTCTCCTTTCAGCTCCGTTTAGGAGTTCAGTTTGTGTCGTGATTTCTGCATGGAGCTGGAGGAGAAAACGGGAACGGCGAATGCTGAAATCACTTGATTTCTTTTCTCTGCTCAGTTTAGTGGAGACGGTTTGTTTGCAGGAACCAAGAACATGTTGCCCATAAAAACAAGAACAGGTTAGAATAGAAAAGGTGGGAAAAAAGGTCTGTATTTCACAAGCTTCTAACAAAATGTTTGATTAAATAGAACCAGATTAAGTTTTTATATCTTATTTGAACTTATTGAAAGTATTAAAATACAGTGAATATGTTTCAGTTTAATGAAATTTAGATACACAGATACATAAATTAAAAGAGTAAGATATGTTCAGGGAACAACGGTTTCTCTATGATCAGTGTTTTTCCCCGATACTTCTGAAGATGTTTTATGAAGTTTATGAATCAGCAGCTAAAACTAGTGCTGATCTCTAAGCTAGCTGCTAACGCCAGTAAATCTGTTTACAGTCATTCAGTCTCAATAATTAAACTACCCTCTTATTAGAATTAGCCATTATGGTGCCATGTGTACAGCTGGGATGCCTTTCTCTCATTACGCTGCCCCCTGTTGGTGACCTTAGGTGAATCATATAGTTGTTAAATTTTCTTCAAAACCAAAGGTCTAACTGTTCAGCTCGTGTTAAAATCTTATTCTTTGGCCTAAAACACAAACTATTGTGTGGATGAGATCTTAAGTTTAGCTGGTTTAGCCTTAGCTTAGCTAGCGCCTTATCTGAACTTAACTTGGCTTAGTTTACCCTAAAAGCATTTCTTAGGTTAGCTAGCACCTCATCTGAACTTTGCTTCGCTTACGCTAAATGTCGTCTGTTTAGCTTTCCTTAGTTTAATGTAGATATTTATCTCTGAAGTTATTTTACACCCCACACACTTTGAGCTACGTAGCTCAGCTGTTCAGTGTTGAGCTCCTGTTGAGCCACTCCTTTTATGCAGAACCAGGAGATGATGGAGTGAAGGACCAGGCTTCTCTCAGGTCCTTCTGCAGGTTTCTTCCTGGTTCTTAAAGACTTTCAGATCCAGGCCTCACACTTGTTCTGGGCTCCACTTGTCCAGTTTCCTCATTTATGGATCAAATGATGTACGATGTGTGGCAATGAGTGAAAAGCAGCCCGAGTCCAAAGACGAACCCTGAAAGAGATCTGATGACGGAGACCACTCCAGCAGCGAGGGTTGAGGTGTGGTTCTGAGCGGCGCTGCGTGCCAGGCGTGTCATAGATGGAGGATGTTTTGGGACTGTGCCGTGGGCTGTGAAAGTCTTTCACCCGCCGTGACACTGACACTGTGTCAAAGTCAGAGGAAAGAATAGCAGCTCCTGCAGGCGCTTCCTGAATCAATTAATTTCAGCAGAGCTCCTCTTCTCCTGACTCTGAGCCGACGTGTCACCGACTTGAAAAACTGCTCTGTTTTTATCGTTTAACATCATCTGCTCCTGCAGGTAGACGTGCTGCGGTTGCATAGCAACAGGAAGAAAGTAACGCTCCTTGCATCCTTTGAGTTGTCGCTGTGTTATTGTGAGCCGCTGCAGCTGTGCCTTGTGTTTGATCAGGAGAAAAGCGCATCCTATGTGGTCATAATCTTGTGACATGATTGCAGGAGCAAACAGTTCAGCAGGAAAATAGGTCACCGTTTGCTGCGGAGGAGTTTGTGTCTGTGTTGCTCTCCAGCTTCCTCCTGTAACCGTGCTCTGGACCTGCTTCCTCTCCAGATACCTACGTCAAGCTGACGCTGCTCAACTCCATGGGCCATGAAATGTCCAAGTGCAAGACGTCCATCTGCAGAGGTCAGCCCAACCCCACCTACAAAGAGACGTTCATCTTCCAGGTGGCGCTGTTCCAGCTGTCCGACGTCACGCTCATCCTGTCCGTCTACAACAAGCGCAGCATGAAGCGGAAGGAGCTGATTGGCTGGATCTCCCTGGGCCTGAACAGCTCCGGGGAGGAGGAGCTCACCCACTGGACCCAGATGAAGGAGTCCAAGGGACAGCAGGTCTGCCGCTGGCACAGTCTGCTGGAGTCCTAGCCGTCCTGGGGGACGGCTGGAGATGCTGGCGGGGGAAGCTCCTGAGAGCCACAGCGTCACATCCACCAGTGGAGCTCCTGGTGACCCACTGAAGTCCACACCCCCCGTCCTCTCGACCAGTAAGCTTTGTTCTCTTGGCGACGTCAGCACGAGCAGAGCTGAGATCTCTGCTTCAACCTGGGGGGCCTGCCTGTTGACTCCCTGACCCACATGAAGACCTGCAGCCTTCAGGATGTTCTGCCCGGGGCACCAGTAGGGCTGGGTTGGACTCAACTGGTCTGGGTCGTCAGATTTTACAGGATGTGGAACAGGGTCGGACCATGAAAGTCCTGGCCTCACGGTTGTTGCAGCCGTTTGCCCCTTAATGGCTTCTAACACGCGTCTGCGTCCAGCAGCAACTGGTGGCTCGCCAGCTGCAGGCTGGGATGCTGGAGAAACCGCGCGGATGCGCTGCCGAGCGGGAGCGCTATCCCAGTAACCAGCAGCCCAGTACCCTCAGATAAAACGGTTCCCCTCTGAGGTCCGTCCCGATTCCTCTTGGTTCTGTCGTCAGGTTCTGGTGGAGCTCAGTGGTCCTACTGGTGGAGCTCAGTGGTCCTACTGGAGGAGCTCAGTGGTCCTACTGGAGGAGCTCAGTGGTCCTACTGGTGGAGCTCAGTGGTCCTACTGGAGGAGCTCAGTGGTCCTACTGGAGGAGCTCAGTGGTCCTACTGGTGGAGCTCAGTGGTCCTACTGGAGGAGCTCAGTGGTCCTACTGGTGGAGCTCAGTGGTCCTACTGGAGGAGCTCAGTGGTCCTACTGGTGGAGCTCAGTGGTCCTACTGGTGGAGCTCAGTGGTCCTACTGGTGGAGCTCAGTGGTCCTACTGGAGCTACAGAGTAGTTAACTGGTTTCCCACCCCAGCAGTGTGAGTTTGGTAATATTATGTGACTATTATTATCACAGTTTAACTACCGAGTAGCAGCCGCTTCCAATGAGACATTAACCAGCTTTAGTTTCAGAACAAAAATGTTCTAATTTGTTAATATTTCATAATTATGCATTTAATGCAGCTATCAGACAGTAACATATGTTCATATTGAGATGAGAAGTAATTATTCAAGAGCAAATTATGACATTCATGACGTTTTATTATAAATGCTAATGTAATAAGATAATTAACAGATTGATCAAAATATAGCTTATTAATATTAGTACCTTTTTATATTAAGAAACTAATGTAAATAATTGTTCTATAACTGATAAGGTTATGTTTTTACAAACACTAATAATGTAACTACTTGGTAGAAACAGCTTTTAATAGGATGCTAATTGCTTCATAACAGCATATTAATGTTACTGTGCAACTGCCTGTTTATATGAGGAGCCTAATCAGTCAAACTGCTCCATAGTAAAAATAATTATGAATATAATTCCCCTGTTATTAACATGGAACAGAGACAGTCCTGGTAATCAGAGTGGAATATGTCATTAATAATGAGAGAGCATCATTAATAGCACATTTATAATGGTGACTTTATTGTGCTAAAGCTACATGGGACATAAATGTTCACCCAGTAATAATAATTATAATAATTTAGATGTTTTTGAACAGGTATCAGATCAGTTAAAACAGGTCATTGCTCTCCAGGTAAAATGTCTTCCTTATGTTTCTAGATGTTTCGTAAACCAACAGACATTTAATTTCTGCATAATAACCCAGAACCACGCCTGGAAAAACGGATTTATTACACAGTAATAACACGTAGGAAACGGCTGAGCTGGTAAAGAACAACAACAATCACTGAAGGGGTAGATTCATTAGATTAATTGATTTTCAAACCGTTTTCTTTCAAGCTGCTGCTACATGGAGATTCCTGAGGTATTTATATGATATTACCAACTTATCACGTTAATAACTGAGGTATAACCTCATTTTATTCCTGAGCTAAAATCATTCAGCATTCAGTCAACAAAACGACAAAAACACCAGATTTTTATATATGGGGTGAAAAACATGCAGCTAAATTAGAATTTCTCAACATTAAACGCTTCATATACCTGCATGGACGGTTCCTAGAGGGTTCCTGAGGTTCCTAGAGGGTTCCTGAGGGTCCTAGAGGGTTCCTGAGGGTCCTAGAGGGTTCCTGAGGTTCCTAGAGGGTTCCTGAGGGTTACTGAGGGTTCCTGAGGGTCCTAGAGGGTTCCTGAGGGTTCCTGAGGGTCCTAGAGGGTTCCTGAGGGTTCCTGAGGTTGCTAGAGGGTTCCTGAGGTTCCTAGAGGGTTCCTGAGGGTTCCTGAGGTTCCTAGAGGGTTCCTGAGGGTTCCTAGAGGGTTCCTGAGGGTCCTAGAGGGTTCCTGAGGGTTCCTGAGGGTCCTAGAGGGTTACTGAGGGTTCCTGAGGGTCCTAGAGGGTTCCTGAGGGTTACTGAGGGTCCTAGAGGGTTCCTGAGGGTTACTGAGGGTCCTAGAGGGTTCCTGAGGGTCCTAGAGGGTTCCTGAGGGTTCCTGAGGGTTACTGAGGGTTCCTGAGGGTCCTAGAGGGTTCCTGAGGGTTCCTGAGGGTCCTAGAGGGTTCCTGAGGGTTCCTGAGGTTGCTAGAGGGTTCCTGAGGTTCCTAGAGGGTTCCTGAGGGTTCCTGAGGTTCCTAGAGGGTTCCTGAGGGTTCCTAGAGGGTTCCTGAGGGTCCTAGAGGGTTCCTGAGGGTTCCTGAGGGTCCTAGAGGGTTACTGAGGGTTCCTGAGGGTCCTAGAGGGTTCCTGAGGGTTACTGAGGGTCCTAGAGGGTTCCTGAGGGTCCTAGAGGGTTCCTGAGGGTTCCTGAGGGTCCTAGAGGGTTCCTGAGGTTCCTAGAGGGTTCCTAAGTGGCGTTTCTGTGCCTCAAGAGAAGGAAACATCTTTAAAGTGTTTCCAGGACAAATGTCAGGTTCTGCCTGGTAACAGGTGAGCAGAAAGCTTCCACCTGCTCTGGTGCTGCAAAAACACAGGAGCCTCTGCCTTACATTGGACGGCCCCTCCCTGAGAGCACACAGACCTGCGTCCCTGATTACAGAGAGCACAGCTGACAAAGCCACGCCCACCTTCCCAGTGGGAGGGGCTACTACAGCCACGCCCAGCTCCGCTGTGGGAGGGCCTTCAGTTCCACCCACGAAGCCGTTTCCTTCTGCAGAACATCTGCAGGTCTTCATCCACAGCCAAGAGAAACCCTTTCCTGTGCCTGTGGTAGTGGTGAACGCTCTCTTTGTGTTGTGTTTACAGAGTGTGTGTGTGTGAACAGGAGAAGGTGTGGGGGTGATATTCATCTTGGGTGTGGATATTTCTGACTTCATTACCTTGTTCTTGATTGTCTGGCTTCTACTTTATATCAGTGAATGTTTCTGATCTATTTTTGTATTGAAAACAACGATGTGAGCAGAAATTGGGAGATCTTCTGGGTTCCTTCAGCTCAGCTCCTGCTAATGTTGCCGCAATCCAGAGAAGGACGCGTTGGAGACCAGCAGGACTTTTTCTGATGTTCAGTAACTGAAGCACAGCATTTCTGCTGATCAGAGGCTCCTTAGAACTCCTTGAAATCAGTGAAATATCAGATGGAGTCGCCTTAAAACAGCTGGATGACAAGTGTTTATAGCTTGATGCCAAATATAAATGCACTCATTGGCAAAACATGGAAAGAAAGTACACCCCAGCAAATTTATTCCAAGATCAGAGCGTGCGATACTCAGTGAAAGACCTCAGATAGCAGGTTGAAGTCATGACTTTGAACCAGGATGGCTGCCAGGAAGGGTTGAAGGAGGAAGCCTCTTATCTCTAAAAACAAGATGGCGGCCAGACTCAGGCTAGCAGAGCTGCATCTGGATGAAGGACAAGCTCAAACATTTTTGTAGTCTCTTGATCTTGTGTTCCCTTTTTCTGGTGGACGTTTTTCAAAATGGCCATCATGGTTGTAATAGTGAATATATGTTTACACTAAAATCTGTTATTGCCAGTGGTGAGCACAGCTAACCAAAACATTAGGTTAGCTTTAGTTTTAGTTCAGTTTAGTTTTAGGTTCACTAAACGTCAATTCGCTGACCTTGACTCTTAGCTGCGGTAACGCTAAACACATAAAAACAGCAGAAGCTAATGCTAAACCACTATACACAAAAATATTAGTGGAAGCTGAAGCTAAACTGCTAAGCACATAAAAGATTAGCAAATTAGCAGAAGCTAAAGGTAAACACACAAAAAAATAAAGGAAACTAAGTGATGTGAGACTAGCTAACAGCAAAGTCCTCAGTTTCTGATTTTGCTCCATATTATTACTTTAAAGTTGGATGAACAGGACGACCGAAGTGGAAAACATCTGATGTGATATAAAGTTCATCTAAGTCATGAAAACAGGGAACATTTTATGGCAATAACTAGTTTAAAAGACTCCAAAATGGCGGCCATCTTGAAAGGGTTCTACAGTAATACGCTGAACACTGGATCATGGGACGAGGCACAATGGTTCTGTTTGGGTTTCTTCTTTGTTTAGGAAATGATGGCGGATCTGAATCTGTTATGAGAGTGAAGCAGCTGGTACAGTTTATGCCATGAGGGGGGTGTACTTTCTTTTTAGTGACAAATGTAAGAAGGCTGGAGGGATTTTCAGGTTTGGACCCAGTCTAGTTCTCATGCAGAGCAGCGATGGGTTTCTAACCGGTACCAAGGGTGACATCAGGCCTGTAGATGAACTAGATGTGGTTCCTGGTTCTGGATGGGGGCTGATGGAAGTCCCGCTGTGGTGGTTTGGTCCAGATGTTCTGAGCTCTTCAGCTACTGAAACTAAGGGTCCAGTTAAGGAGCGACTAAACCAGAATCACTGGGAGCAAAGCATCATCAGACCTCTGGACCTCTGCTCTGGGTTCTTCCCTGTTCTTGTCAGTGGGTGTACTTATATTTTTAGACCCATCAGTTTTTAAAGCAGCTCCACCTGCAGGTGAACTCCAGCATTAATTCTCACATCCCAGAATGATTTCAGGAAACTTCCTCCTTTCAGCAGGTGGTACTTTTTAATTGAAAGTTGCACAAGCAGAAATCGGTCGTCAAGGAGACAGTAAGAGATTGCAGGTCCATGAGAGCGTGTCTGAGCTGGATTCATGTTGTCTTCATGTTTCCCTCGGATGGAGCAGGTTCCCCTGTTTCTGCTGCTGCTTCACTGCTGCTTAGTTTAGATCTTACAGCTGCTCTCGATGTGTTTCTTCTTCTGTGGGAACGACCTTTGCCTCAGGCGGCATCGGTGCCTTACTGTTTTCAACTTCTTGTCTTAACATACCTGGAAATTAACTTTTCTCCTGTAATTATAGCTGAGTTGGATTTGTAAAACGTTTTTGAATTTAAAAGTAAGAATTTCTATGTGATGATGTTATTGATTAAAAAATTACAAGAGAAAAAAAAACTTGTCTGACCGTCTGTCTCCTTCCTTATATGGTCATTGCTGTCCAGCTTTATATGGGCGGGGCTATTTGTAAAGTTACAATTAAAAATTAACAGCAACGATTTGGGTTATTTAGCCTGCCATAACAGAAACAAAATGGGGGTTTTGAAGTCATATTTTCACCATGTTATTCGTTCAGACGCCTGCGTCAGCGTCCGCCTGCATCAGCATTGGCCTGTGTCATCGTACGCTTGCGTCAGTGTCAGCATTGGCCTACGCCATCGTCCGCCTGCATCATCGTACGCTTGCGTCAGCGTCTGCCTGCGTCAGCGTCTGCCTGAGTCGGCGCCTCCCTGAGTTAGTGTCTGCCTACGTTATCGCCCGCTTCCACCTGCGTCAATGTCAGCGTCCGCCTCCATCAGCATCTCCCTGCGTCATCGTCCGCTTGCGTAAGCATCCACCTGCGTCAATGTCCGCTTGCGTCAGGGTTCGGCTCCGTCTGCGTCTGCCTGCATCACCGTCCGCCTGTGTCATCGTTCGTTAGCGTCCGCCTGCGTTGTCTGCCTGCGTCCGCCTGCGTTGTCTGCCTGCGTCAGCGTCTTCCTGCGTCAATGCATGCCTGCGTCAGCGTCCGCTTGCGTCAATGTCTGCTTACATCAGCGTCTCCTTGCGTCTGCCTGCATCAGCGTCTGCCTGCGTCAGTGTCTGCTTGCAGGAACGTCTGCCTGCATCGTCTCCCTGCGTCGTCTGCTTGCGTCAGCGTCTGCTTGCAGGAACGTCTGCCTGCATCGTCTCCCTGCGTCGTCTGCTTGCGTCAGCGTCTGCTTGCAGGAACGTCTGCCTGCATCGTCTGCTTGCGTCAGCGTCTGCTTGCAGGAACGTCTGCCTGTGGCTTCGGAACGGCCTCCCATGCAGGAAACTGCTGCAGCTTGACGGTGTGCTGCATCATCATAGACTTCAGGCTGCAGAGGAGCAAGCTGCAGGGCTGTCTCCTCATGTTGCCTCCAGTGCAGAGCTAGCTGAGCAGCAGGTTGACCTCACTGCCAGATGGTGTGTTTATGGTCTGTAGCGGCTCCTCTTCAGAGGAGTAAAAGGAAAGGACGAGATCCTAACTTATACTGTTTCTCCAAACATTCCTGATCCGAGCCCAGAACAAAGTTGGTCAGAAGGAGAAAATAAGACTCTGATTTAGTGGCTGCTGGCGAAGCAGAGAGGAAATGCAGAACAGATGAGAGCCCCCCACCCCCATTGCCTCGCCAGCACACGTCTCTGAGAAAAACAGACGGCGACCAGGTTCTGTTATGTAGAGAGGTGTCCTGGGAGGAGTCGGGTCTGAACCGGTTGATTCGTGTCCTGATGAGCAGAGATCAGGTCACTAGGAGGCTAAAGAGCCACCACTTCCATCGTCTGGCAGCTTTCTTGTTTATATCTGCTGATCGAGTTGCTGAACCGTGAACATGAACGAGTTCAGTTTTAACTTGTAGGGGACTGAACTCTGAACTAGTTCCTGTGAACATTTCCAGAACATTTCTGTCTGCTCCAGTCAGCGAACAACCAACTCCTCACAAGAAAGGACATCAGGAGAGGGAATCAGAGAGAGAGAGGTAAGGCAAGCCATTTGGGGATTTATTCAGTGTTCTGTATCTCTGTACAAACCCACAGGTTTGCTGTTGGACCAGGTCACCCTGGTAACAGCTAGCTGTTTTAGTGCAGGCTTGGAGGACAGCACCTAGCTAGCAGAGACTAGTTAACTGGTTTGTGAACGTTAACTAGTCGACACACATTCTGCTTTCTACGACTAACCAAGCCTTAAATGTCAAGTCTACTTCTATAGAAGATTTCAGCAGCAAGGCAGTTCAAAGTGCTTCTCCATGTTTGGTTCTGGTTCTGGGGATGCAGAGCAGACCAGAACCAGAAGACCTGAGTGGTCTGGAAGGTTGCTACAACGACAGCAGGTCTTTAAGCCGTTCAGTGATTTATAAATGACCAGAAGTGTTTTATAGTCTGTTCTCTGAGCTCCAGGGAGCCAGTGGAAGGACTGTAGAACTGGGGTGATGTGCTCTATCTTCCTGGTCTTAGTGGGAACGCCAGCAGCAGCGTTCTGGATCAGCTGCAGCTGTCTGGTTGACTCTTTAGGCAGACCTGTGAAGACGCTGTTGCAGTAATCAATGCGACTAAAGATAAACGCACGGATGAGTTTCTCTAGATCTTGATGAGACATCAGTCCTTTGATCCTGGAAATGTTCTTCAGGTGATAGAAGGCTGACTTTGTAACCGTCTTTATGTGCCTCTGAAGGTTCAGGAAAATGTGAGGACTCGTAGGTCAGCGTCACCTGAAAGTAGAACTAGTTGACTAGTTCAGGTCTAAAAACCTTTGTTTGCCTTATTAGTTAACCAGATAAGCTACAAATATTTATGAATCAATTAGTACACTTTAAATCATACAGCATTTCCTCAGCATGAAGCTGCCACCACTGTGTTTCACAGTGAGAATGCTGATTGGTGTGCAATGTTCGTTTTTTATTTTCATGTAGGTCTACTTTGACCAGAACACGTTACCTGCATGGTTAACTAGGTTAACTAGTAGGGCTTAAAATGTTACCTTGAACAACAGGGTACCTGTTCCACACAGAGGGGACTAGTTAAAGCCTTTTGCGTCAACTAGTTAGGCTGAATATGTCTAAGGTAGTTAGGTAGAAAGTCTAGCTAGTTAACTTGTAAACATTCACTAAACTCACTAGCGCTGCACTAGTAGGGCTAAATGTTTAGTAGTTAACTAATTGAAACTCACTCAGACTCTTGGTGGCTATAGGGGGCGCTACTCTTGGGTTTACTAGTTAAACATTTCCAGCTCTCTTAGTTAACTATTCAGATATAAAACTGAATAGTTTATCTGTAACATCTTTTAACAACAAGTTACACTTTTATCCAACCTTAACCTCTAAATGCTTACTTGCGGCAGCCACATTTTTACAGGACTTTTAAGGACTTAAAGTCGAGTTAATTAAAAACCCACCACTAGTTAGGATGATAGGGCTAAGAACATCCTCACTTGCTGAAATGTTTACTAGCTAACTAGGAAGGAGAAAAAATGGCTCAGTCGTGAACATTAAAGTTCAACATAGTTGACAAGTTAAAGCTGTCTTATTACTTAACTATTAGTACTAAAGGTTAAACACTGGAGCTCCTAAAATACTCAACAATCAATCAATCAGTCTTTATTCTGGACACAGGAAAGGTCCACAGTACAACCCACGTGTTAACTAGCCAAAGTTAATGAACTAGTTAGTAAAACTGAATCTAACGAGCAGCTGACAGGTTAACCAGCAGGGCTAAAATCAGATGGAATCAGAGTTGAAGGAAATTAATACAATTTTATTTAAATACATGAACTGAAAAAAAAAAAACTGTGATGGAGTATTAGGGCCAGACTAAGAACAAAAGTTCAATTGCGAGAATAAAGTCCTAATGTGAGAAAAAAGTTGTACAACAATAAAATCGAAATAATACTAGCATAAACTAATAGTTTTACCAGAATAAAGTATTAGTATGATAACTCCTACACAAAAAATAAAAATCATTTGGAGGAAAGAATCAGACGAGCTGCTCTCGTCCGATCTGAACTAAACTCCATTGATGCTTTTTTTTCTCATTTTAAAGCGACTTTTTTTCTGGCAGTTCCATGACTGTCTGGTAAAATTATGACTTTATTCTTGTAATTTCCCCTGGTTTTGTTTTGTTTTTTTGTTTTTAAACCTCCCAGTGTGGCTCTGATACTGTCGTAATAAAGTGAAGTGAACTGAGTGGCTGGCGTCGCGGATTAAGTGCGCTGACGTCTTGCCGCAGCTGAGCTGCTGCTCAGTTGGCTGGAGGAGAGGGAGCGGAGGCGCTGCCGCCGCACTTCGGCTCCGACCGCCGGCCCGAACACATCGAGCTGCTCCGGGGAGGAGCCTGAAAACTGCCCGCCGGCTCCGGCTCCGGGGCTGCCACGTCTAGAACCGAGCCTGTCCTGGAGGGTCGGCGGTGAATCCGGACCAGCAGCGCGATGTTACCCGAACCCCGCTGGTGATCAGAACCGAGCTTCATTCTTCTCCAAGAGCTTCTGGGTTTCGGTCCAAATCCCAAAGCTTGCGGTCAGGTAAGAACTGTTCGGACGGATCCGGTTCCTGTTCGTTTAGCTCAGAAAGGAACAGCAGCAGGTTTTCATTACTGCCGATGTGAGACTGAGAGATCCGGGTCCGGAACCAGCCTCCACCCAGCCATGGTTCTGATCCAGTTAGGAGCTTTCGTCCTGAATAGTTCCAGCTGATCCGGAACCAAAGAGCCTGGCGGTTCTCCACGTTCTGACCGGGACCAGAGGCTCCTATCAGGCTCTCACTAATGCAGTGGACCTGTTGTTTCCCCCCCCCCCCCCCCCCCCGAGGAGCCATTCATCTCCGGGAGGGGGGGGGCACATCTGGAGCAGAACCGGGCTCGGAGCAGAACCGGGCTCGGAGCAGAGCTCTGGAAGACTGATGGATCGTTCCCCGGAGGAACAGCTTCTGTTCTCCCAGCGTTCCTGTGATCCGGGTCTCCGTTATGAGCCAGAACCAGAACCAGAACCCCCAGGGAGCCTTTGTGCTCCAGAACAACCTGCAGCCCAGCAGCTGAACCGGGTCGGATTCAGAAGGTTTTCCTTCCCGGTCTGGACCTGGTGACTGCATGCTGAGATCGCTGCAACACGTGGAACCGGAACCGACTGAGGACCGGTTCCGGAACCAGCAGAACATCCCAGCTGCTGCTCTCCAGGAGTGAGAACCTGCAACAGAACCTCTGGACCGTCTGGAGAGGTTTGGACCTGATGCTGTCAGTCAGAACTTCTGGTGGAGGAGTGATGCTCTGGGCTCGTTCAGCAGCAGGGTCCGTCTCCGAGGTTCTGGACTCCTGAGAACCTCAGCAGAACCAGGACCCACCTGGACCAGAACCCCTCCAGGAGCTCCAGAGCATCATGTGGAGCTCTGCAGGCCTCAGTAAAGGTCAGAGGTCAACCAGCAGACAGGCACACGAGGGCGTCCAGGACCAGAACCGCTGCTGACCCAGAAGAACCGTCTCACGTTTACCAGAAACGTCCCGAAGAGACAGAAGTGGACTTCCTGGAAGGTGGGCGACCCGATCCATCTGGAGTAGAACCGAGCCAGCACCTCCGACCCAGAGCAGCACGGCGGTGGCGCTGTCATGCTGTGGGCCTGGAGGTTCTGCAGGGTTCTGCTCGAGGACGAGAAGTTCTGATAAAAATAAAGAGAAGAGAATCGGGTCAGAACCGAACGTTTCCCTCCAGCGGCTGCCTGACAGGAGGACGAGGCGTGGAGATGACCTCTGACCCCTCCCAGGTGGAGGCGCAGCAGCAGGCGTGCGGTTCTGGAGGTTCCGATCCGGGATGGACATGGTTTCAGAACCTTGATGAGGTCCTCAGCGTTTCCAGAGGGTGTACTTACTTTCCTCTGCTTCTCGTCAGAACCAGCCGGCTGCGCTCTTCTTGGAGGTGGGCCTCCTGCGGCCCGGTCCCGCGGGCCAGAACCGGGACCGGTTCAGGCTGCGCTGTCAGGAGACCGTGGAGGAGCCTCCAGAACATCAGCCTGAACCAGAACACGAGCAACTGGAAACCAGTTCACAGCCACACAAACCTCCAGTAAGCCCCTCCCTCCAGGCATTTCTCTGTGGGGGGGGGTGGCGAGTTAACCGTGGTGGGGGTTAGGTCGGTGACGGCGGCCATATTGGAACGGGTTGCTGGTGGGGGGGGTGTCGGTGACGGCGGCCATATTGGAACGGGTTGCTGGTGGGGGGGTGCTGTTTCTCCTAACCCTGATCTGAAGATACAAGCTCACATATTTACATACACCCAGGAACAGCTCCTTGAACGTCTGGCAGCTCCTGGACGCCGGCCTGACTGACCTTTGACCCTCTCCTTATTAGGATGGGTTCATTCCAGCTGGTTGGGCTGCTGGTCCCGGACCGCCCACAGGTTTCCAACTGGGTCCCAGTTTAAAGCTTCTGGCTGCTGGTTCCAGGTCAAGCTGAACATGTCCCGCAGCATGCTGCTGCCATCACCGTGGCCAGCAGCGGTCTCTTTCGTCCCGCAGCATGCTGCTGCCATCACCGTGGCCAGCAGCGGTCTCGTTCGTCCCGCAGCATGCTGCTGCCATCACCGTGGCCAGCAGCGGTCTCTTTCGTCCCGCAGCATGCTGCTGCCATCACCGTGGCCAGCAGCGGTCTCTTTCGTCAGAAAGGAAATTAAACGATTTCAAATGAAAAATGAAATGCAGCTCCTGAACAGATCAAAACAAATATAGCATCTCATACATGTCTGAACGGTACCTGGTTCTGGTGCCGTTCGGATCCCGACAGGTTCTGTTCCAGCGAGCGGAACCAGCTGCTGCTAACAGACGCTCTGTTTTCAGAACCCGACCAGAACATGACCCTGGTTCTGTCCATGAATCCCTTCCTGGACCCAGAGGGAGACGCTCTGCTCTCTGCCCGACCCCCCTCCTGGGACCCGGACCGGTGCAGCAGGACCTGCCAGGCCGACCCGGACCCGCCCTGCGGATCAGAACCACCACGTGCACAAGGTCCGGCTCCTCTCGTCTCACCTGGCAACATCTGGTGGAGGTTCTGAGGAACCTGTGCTTCCTGGACCTGATTGGTTGTTTCCTTCCTCCTCTGAGCAGAACCTGCTGGGAGAAGAGGTCCTGACCCGGTTTCCATGTCCAGGGTCAGCTTCTTCAAGAGGAAGTTCGTTGAGGAGGAAGAAGAGTCTCCCTTCAGCTTCCGGACCTACTGCCAGACGGTGAGTAGAACTTCCTGGACCTCTCCAGAAATCAGCCCAGAGCTCTCCTGGTGTTCTCTGGAGTTGATCCCAGGAACCTCCTCTGCAGGCGGGCTGGTGGTTGGTTGCCGTGGCGCCAGGAGGACGCTGTAGGTTTGAGCTGATGAAGGTTGGTGTAACGTGCCGCTCTCCCTCAGGTCGCCCCGGTTCTGGAGGAGCGAGCTCACGTTCTCCGCCTCTCTCTGGAGAAGATGCGGTTCATCGACGACCCCGAAGCGTTCCTCCGGCGCTCCGTCCTCGTCAACAACCTCCTCCGCCGCCTGCGAGCCGAGATCCTGCTCCAGAGCGCCGACTGGTGCTTCCCACCCAGCCCGCCGCTCGCCGGCGCCCCCTGCGTCCCGCAGCCAGGCGCTGGCTCCGCCCACCAAGCTCTGCACAGAGCCGCGCCGGCCCGGATCTGCCTCCCGCCCCAGGCCGGCCCGCCCCTCAGGAAGCGGTTCCGGGCGGGGCAGGGGGAGCCGCGCCCCGGCTGCGCCCAGACGTGCTGCTGCATCTACGCTGCGGCGGCGGCAGGACACTTCCTCCGCCTCCCGTTCTCCATGTACGACGCGGCGCTCGCCACCTGCCCGTCCACGCCCGGCACCTCACTGCTTCAGCTGGCTGGACACGGCAAACTGGGCGTGGCTGAGGATGATGAAGAGGAGGAGGAGGAACCAAGGGAAGGAGGTTCTGCTGCGGCTCAGGACACGTTCCGACATAAATGCAGGACTAAGACATTTCCTGGTCATAAAGATATGAGGACAGAGGACAGCTGCATGGCAGGAAGGGGAGAAGAAGAAGAAGGAGAGCAGGAGGAAGAAGAGGAGAAGGAGGAGGAGGAAGAGCAGCTTGTTGGACCTTGTTCCTGGGATTCAGGGGGAGATCTCCACAGATTTAGCTTCTGGCATCGTCGAGCTCACAGACAGTAACCGTCTCTGTCTCCATGACAACAAGGTCCTTCTGGGGGCATCAGGTGGGTCTCTGCTGGCCCGGTCCCGCACCCTGACCCGGTCTCTCGGTAACGGGACATGGACATAGACGTGGACTTGTGTTCTGATGTAGCATTTAATACTTGATCTGAAGCTGTTTTTATGCGCTGCGTTTTCAGCGCCAAAGGCTACCGCACACCCAGCGCTGGCTACGTCCTTGTAGCAGGAGGCTACATCCGTTCAGAGGCTAGCTGCTGAGCTGACTGATGATTGGCCGGCACCGGTAACTGAGCAACCGGCGCTGGCAAATGAGAATGAGGTTACTCACTAGCATTAGCATTGGGAGAGGCTAGTGACGAGCATGCCTAGGCTGGTCACCCACTGGTTTGCCTACTTCAACTGCTTTCCATTAGCATAGATAAGTTAGCATTAGCATTGGATAGGCTAACATTTAGCATGCCTAGGCTGACTCATACTTTCCAGTTTAAAGGAACTTTATCAAGGAAAATGGTTGGGATACAATATCTGTAGCGTCATACATTAGATGCATTGACACTTGTTTTGTTGACAGTTTACTGTCGTCCAACTTAATGCCTAGCATAAACATGCTGTATAATACGGAGCTGAAGTTGGTCTCTGATTGAGCTTCCGATTCGGCAGATGGCTAAAGGGAATATCCGTGCTAACGCTAGCCTATCCATGCTAATGCCCAGCAGAGCAAGAAGGCAATCCAGTGTGTGACCAGCCTAGGCATGCTAGTCACCAGCCTCCACAAAGCTAACGCCAGCCAGTAGTCTCCTTCCCATTTGCCGGTGTCGGCCGCTCGGTTACCAGTGCATGCCCTAATTCTAATCTAATCCTAATCTAAAATAATATTCTAATATTAATTAATATTAATCATTAATATTAATCATTAATCAGAACCATATCTGGCCTCTGAATGGCTATAGCCTCCTGCGACAAGGAAGTAGCCACCGCTGGTGTGCAATAGTTTTAATTGTGGTCCTGAAACTGCACCATATTGTTAAACCGATTGAAGCTCCAGTTATTCAGGGTGCGACTGCTGCAGCAGCGCCACCATGTGGAGAATCCCTTCACTGCAACACAGTCCTGAGGAGAACCATGTAAAGTGCCTTACATCCGTGTTGTATGTTGTACTATTGCTATGTGGCTACACCTGAACAGCCGGTCCTCAACTGCAGTACAGATGTTCTCTCGGAATTTAAAACCTTAACCGGGTCACAGAAAGTTGGACTTAACCCGACCCAGTTATGGTTCTGATCGCTTTTCCAGTTTAAGTTAACTGGACCTGAAGGTTCTGTTCAACGATCTCCTACAGAAACCACTGCAGACCCATAAACCTTCTCATCTGGTACCACACAAGGTTCTGACTCTCATCATTGAGGAATGTCTTAAAATGCATTCGAATTTTCTCACAGTTTGTTTCAGGTCGTTTCTCTGCAGTCACCTCTTTCCCGCCTTTTCTGCTCACCAGAAAACGGAGGGAATCACCGTGACAACCAGTGTCTCAGCATTTTCTGGGTCTCTGGGTTATTCAGCGGCTTTTTTCCCGCCAAAATCGACCCCGTTTTACTTCACAGGATTCAGTATTTCCAGTTCAAAACCCACTTCGGCAAACAGGAAGAGGTTTCATGGCTTTTCAAACTAAAAGCTTTAACGTTAAAAATCATAGATTATTACTGAGGTTGCAAACTTCTCCCGAAGCCTGAGGTTTGTTGGAGGTTCTGGCAGCAGTTGTTCTGCTTCCTTCAACATTTCTTCTGATTATTAATTAATTAATCTGTAACGCCTTAAAACATGCTTACATTTACATTTTTTCCTCTGATTATGAATATGAGACAGTCAGGAAACATATGTGGTTTTGTTCTGCACGGTTTCTCATCTATGATCCAAAATAATCATCATATTTGTAGTGCAGCATTTTACTGTAAAAATCTTTCAAGTGTGGATGCTAGCATAAACATTAGCATGCTAACCCCTCAGGTCATTTTTCCCATCAGCCACTTGCATTTCAGGATGACTGCCATTTTCAAAATGGCTGCCATTTTTGAGCCTTTTAAACCAGTTATTGCCATAAAATGTTCCCCGTTTTCATGACTTGGATGAACTTTGTCACATCAGATGTTTTCCACTTTGGTCGTCCTGTTCATCAACGTTGAAGTAATAGTATGGAGCAGAATCAGAAGCTGAGGACGTCGCTGTCAGCGAGTCTCACACCAGTCGTCACTGGAAGGAGATGAAGATGGGAGACAGACTGGGAGACGGTCGTTTTAATGGTTAGCATTAGCTTCCGCTAATTTTTTTATGTGTTTAGCATTAGCGTAGCTAAGATTCTTGTTTAGCTAATTAGTGGTTAGTCAAGCTAACTTTTTGGTTAGCTGTGCCCACCACTGGCAATAACTGCTGCCGATTTGAGTGCAAACATATATTCTCCATTACAACCACGGTTGTAATGGCCATTTTGAAAATTGTTGACAAGAAAAAAGAAAAAGCAAGATCAGAAAAATATATAAAAATATGGATACAAAAAACATTGCATGACAACCATGGTGTACATCGTGAAAAATCAAAAATTATCAATAAATATGATTTCTATGGGTCCAATTATGTATGATTTGACACCAAAAGTATTAATCTGTGACAAATATTGGCAAAGTTAGTGCAAAAATACATTTTTCATGACAACCATGGTGGCCATCTTGAAAAATGCCCGCCACCTTGAATTTTTCAGTGGCAGACGGTTGTTGTTTCTTTTCGTTTTTTCCTTTTTCTTTTTTTTTTTTTCAAAAAAAGTAAACCGCTGGGAACATCTGAGCCAAGTTAGGTTCTTGTATCTGCTTGCGAAAGATTTAGCTGAAATACTCACTTCCTGCTGCAGTATTTCATCCAGATCAGGTCCAGACAGAAATGTCGCCTCTTCTGTCAGCATAAAGCGTTTCTAATTTTCTGACTCTTTAAACGAAGTCATAATGATTGCAGAAAATTGTTGGGTATTAAATTGAACAGATGTTTATGTTTGTGAGCCTCTTCAATGTGATGATGACTGATTTCTGTTTTTCCCGTTTTTGCTGCTCTGATGTATGAAATGATCATGAAGATAGTGGTTAATTCCTCCTGCTGCCCAACGCAGCGTTTTATTTACATCTTCTAAACTCTGAGACAAACACAGCGTTGTTATTAATGATGGAAGATGAGAGCAATATTTGTTTCTGAGAGTAAAACATGTGAGAGCATTTTGTGGAGAGCAGGTGTGCTCTGCTGGCTTTGTGATGTTCAGTATCAGTGAATCAGTAAAAGAAACGTGTAAAAAGACGCTGCATCCTGGTGAGTTCCTTCCCGCTGCAGCTGCATGGATCCCTGCAGCCTCAGCAGAGCCGCTCAGGTCATGTTGCTCCTGCAGAATCCGCTCCAGGTAGCGTAAGCTCCGCCCACCTGCTTTCCTCCCAGGTGTGTCCCTGGGAGGTGAGGATGGAGGATGATCTGTGCTCACTGCTCTGCTGCAGGGGTGCGTGGTTCCTGCAGGTATCCAGTATCTTCATCAGTACTGGCTGTGATGTCACCATCATCATCATCATCTAGGATCAGCATTTATGAAACTAAAACTTTTTAAGATTCCTGAATTTAGGAAATCTTCCCTTTTTCCTGAGCTGGGGAAACAACGATGGGGCGCTGTTTGCAAAGTTACACAGTCTAAGCTTAACAGCAATAATTTGGGTTATTAGCCTGTCATAGGAGGAAAGACGGGAGTCATGTTTTCCCCTTGTTACTTATTGAATTATAAATGTCTCAGTTTCAAATTAGATATTTGGCTCTGAACGAGCTAAATATTTAGCTCTAGTCTAAATATTTAGTTAGGAAGCTCCATATTTATCACTGAGCTTGCTAAATATTTAGCATACTAATTAAATATTTTGCTTGAAACTGTGACATTTATAAATGAATAACATAAGGGAAAATATGACTGCAAAACGCACCCCCAGTTTTCTCTCCGCTGACAGGCCAGATGACCACGTTATTGGCGTTAAGCTTGGAGCGCGTAACGCCACCCCACAGCAAGCGGCCTCTTCCTGCTTGCTGACAGACGGTGGGGATGAATTATCGTTCTGGACAGCATATTAAAAATGAACTTGGAGAAGCTGTTGAATCTGGCTCCTTGCAGGAGCCGCTGTGTGGAGGCGAGGGCCGCGGCAGGAACCGGAGACCCAGCTGCGGCGTTCAGAACCTCCTGCCCGGGTCGCTGAGGACACAGGACGAGTTCTGCTGTCCTGTTTGTCTCCTTCACTCCTTCCCCAAGACAGAGACACACACACACACACACACACACACCACGTGGTGTGTGTGTGTGTGTGTGTGGGGGGGGTTACCATAATTTGTCAACAAAGAAGTTTGGCAGCCCTCCGTTGCCATGGGAACTGTCTGTTGGCGAGGACTGGTTTTGCATCACAAGGTCTAGAAATTGGCTCACCAGCCTTGGAGGTCCAGCCCCTCCTCCACCTCCATGTCATCAGGCTCCTGACTCCTTCCTGTTCCCTCCAGAACCAGAACCCAGTCAGAACCGCGGCCAGAACATGTTCAGTGCAGCCAGGAGCAGAGCAGTGACTGTCGCCGTGGTTCTGACCCAACCGGTCGCTCCCACAGGATCCGCTCGGTTCTGCTTACATAAGCAGCTCAGAGTGTGCTGGTGTTTCTGGGTCGCCCCCCCCCCCCCCCCCGCTCGGCGCCGCAGCTGCTTCAGAGCAGGAGACAAGATGGCCGCTGTTTGACAAACAGAGAGAGGGGTCGGGTCAGCAGGAGGGGTCACCACCTGCTGACAGGTCGCTTCCTGGTTCTTGGTGTGATTCTGCTTCCTGTGACCTCCTCACATGGAGAGGAGGCGCCACATCGTCGTGGAAACCCTGGACGCTCCTTCAGGGTCTCCACGTCAAATGTATTAATTCAGCATGTTTAACAACAACAAAGTGCTTCACAGTAACATCCAGTCATAAAACAGCAGATAGAATCAAACAGTTCAATAAAACACAGTTAAGGTTTAAAACTAACGATTAAGAATCTGATACGTAATCAGTCAAAGGGCCAGAAAAGAGAGACGACTGGACTGGTGTGACTGGTACCGACAGGTGGAGGTGAGCTCTTCCAGTCAGGGTTGGAGTTTAACCAGCAGCTGATTTTATTCTGTGAAGCAGCGTCCAGGTGGGAGTCCAGAAACGTTCCCGGTGGCCTGAGAGCGCCGCAGCCTGGTTCTGTTTCTGCTGAGCCGCCGGCATCAGCCGATCAGCCCCACTGTCCCATTTCTTCAGGTCTCCGGACCCGTCCGGACCCGTCTCCAGGGTCGTCTCCGGACCTGTCTGGACTCGTCTCTAGGCTCGTCTCCGGACCTGTCTGGACCCGTCTCCAGGGTCGTCTCCGGACCTGTCTGGACTCGTCTCTAGGCTCGTCTCCGGACCTGTCTGGACCCATCTGGACCCGTCTCCAGGGTCGTCTCCGGACCCGTCTGGACTCGTCTCTAGGCTCGTCTCCGGACCCTTCTGGACCCGTCTCCAGGGTCGTCTCCGGACCCGTCTCCAGGGTCGTCTCCGGACCCGTCTCCAGGGTCGTCTCCGGACCTGTCTGGACCCATCTGGACCCGTCTCCAGGGTCGTCTCCGGACCCGTCTCCAGCCTTGTCCCGGACCCGTCTGGACCCGTCTCCAGGGTCGTCTCTGGACCTGTCTGGACTCGTCTCTAGGCTCGTCTCCGGACCCGTCTGGACCCGTCTCCAGGGTCGTCTCCGGACCTGTCTGGACTCGTCTCCAGGGTCGTCTCTGGACCCATCTGGACCCGTCTCCAGGGTCGTCTCCGGACCTGTCTGGACTCGTCTCCAGGGTCGTCTCTGGACCCATCTGGACCCGTCTCCAGGGTCGTCTCCGGACCCGTCTCCAGCCTTGTCCCGGACCCGTCTGGACCCGTCTCCAGGGTCGTCTCTGGACCTGTCTGGACTCGTCTCTAGGCTCGTCTCCGGACCTGTCTGGACCCATCTGGACCCGTCTCCAGGGTCGTCTCCGGACCCGTCTGGACCCGTCTCTAGGCTCGTCTCCGGACCCTTCTGGACCCGTCTCCAGGGTCGTCTCCGGACCCGTCTCCAGCCTTGTCCCGGACCCGTCTGGACCCGTCTCCAGGGTCGTCTCTGGACCTGTCTGGACTCGTCTCTAGGCTCGTCTCCGGACCCGTCTGGACCCGTCTCCAGGGTCGTCTCCGGACCCGTCTCCAGGGTCGTCTCCGGACCTGTCTGGACCCATCTGGACCCGTCTCCAGGGTCGTCTCCGGACCTGTCTGGACCCATCTGGACCCGTCTCCAGGGTCGTCTCCGGACCCGTCTCCAGGGTCGTCTCCGGACCCGTCTCCAGGGTCGTCTCCGGACCTGTCTGGACCCATCTGGACCCGTCTCCAGGGTCGTCTCCGGACCTGTCTGGACCCATCTGGACCCGTCTCCAGGGTCGTCTCCGGACCCGTCTCCAGGGTCGTCTCCGGACCCGTCTCCAGGGTCGTCTCCGGACCTGTCTGGACCCATCTGGACCCGTCTCCAGGGTCGTCTCCGGACCTGTCTGGACCCATCTGGACCCGTCTCCAGGGTCGTCTCCGGACCCGTCTCCAGGGTCGTCTCCGGACCTGTCTGGACTCGTCTCTAGGCTCGTCTCCGGACCCGTCTGGACCCGTCTCTAGGCTCGTCTCCGGACCCGTCTCCAGCCTTGTCCCGGACCCGTCTGGACCCGTCTCCAGGCTGGTCTCCGGACCCGTCTGGACCCGTCTCCAGGCTGGTCTCCGGACCCGTCTCCAGCCTTGTCCCGGACCCGTCTGGACCCGTCTCTAGGCTCGTCTCCGGACCCGTCTCCAGCCTTGTCCCGGACCCGTCTCTAGGCTCGTCTCCGGACCCGTCTCCAGCCTTGTCCCGGACCCGTCTGGACCCGTCTTTTATGCTCCTCTGCTCAGGAACAAACCTCCGGAAAACTGCAGAACAGCCGAAAGACTGAGTTCCTTGAAATCCAGGCTGAAACCCACCTTTTCAGAGCTGCCTCTGCTTCCCAAGCAAAGATGGATTATTATGGTCTGGATTATAAATGCTCATTACTTCTCTTCATTCTGCCTCTGTGATGTCATGTTTCTTGCTTGTTCATTGCGTTTTTATCGTATAAAACACTTTTTTCCTTGCTTCTGAAATCTTCCAATAAACTGGATAAACTGGGTTCTTCTCCTTTTTGCTTCTGTTTCCAGGAGAAACCATCAGTTATTTCCTGTCCAGCTGACTGGGATCCAGAACTCCCAGTTTATCTGAGTTCATGTCTCCTTTAAAGAGACGGTGCTGAACCTCCCAGCCACAGCGTCTCCAGCAGCTGCATCTGCTGCTGTTTGCTTTGGCCCAATGAGAGCTCAGGGACGGTTCGTCAGTCTACAGCGACCATCAGAACCACATCTGGTTTCTGCATCAGGCTCTCTGCACGGAGGAGGTGCTGCAGATGATCTGAGCTGGCTTTCTGAAGCCGGTTCTGAACTCCTCTGACTTCATGTGTTGCTCCAGGTTTATGGATCACGGAGATAATTCCTCATCCCGTCCAGGTTTCCGTGGAAACCCGAGTAGAAACATGATCTATGAGAGCTAAACATCTTCTCCCGAGTTTCCAGGACTCTTTCAAGTCTCATCTGGACGGAGAGAGACGGCGAAACGACGCCCTCTAGTGTCCAAGACTGGTTTTACAATGTTTTCTCCTGAACCCGGTTCTTCTGCTGAATCCTGCATTAAACAGCAGAGGTCCAAATGGTTCTGAAGAATCCACTGACTTGTCTTCAGCAGCATCAACAGAAGCAGATCTCCACCTCTTAAAGAAATATAAATACTGAAAGTTATGTCATAATTATGTGTTATTAAGACAGAAATGGGAGTTTATCAGTGATAATTATGAAGCAGGAGGTGCTGATGGTTGGGAATATTATTTCATTACGGTTCATTCATAACTGTGTCCTTTCCTCGCTGTAAATGAAACAATCTAAGAGGAAAAATCAGAAAAATGTCAGCAAAAGCTGCTCTAATAACTTTCTACCAGTTTTTATTCCAGTAAAGTTTTTATTTACAGTAAACGGCATCTCAAGCTGTGAATTTTATAATAAAAATAAAAATCCAGTTTCCATCCAGGAGGCCAGGCCTATCCAGTCAAACAGGTTTTATAAAGTTCTTCATTTTAAGACAGTTCAGCCTACGATTAATAGTGATTCACTGATTATTGAAATAATCAATTAATCACTAACTGGAGTACGGAGACTCTAAACAAGGACAACAGTCAGAACAGGAATGAAGCCAAAACTGGACGATAAATATAAACATTTAGCATTTAAGATATAAAAAACCCTTGTTTGTCTGTAAATCTGTTCCACCCAGAACTCCTCTAGAGGCAGTTTTAGCTTCACCTGCTTCACTTTCTGGAAAAATCTCCTGTTAAGCACCTTTTCTATCCAGTTATCAATCAGTTAATCCATAAATTAATGCCCCGATCAGTCCTCCACTGTACTGATGTTCAGTCCAGCAGGAAGAGCTCAGCTTTTCACATGTTGATGTCAGAAGGATTTATTTAGCTGCAGATGCATCCTTTGCTACAGATGATCAGTCGTTCACTAGAGCAACGCTATTATTGCATTTTAGGTAATAAAATGTTAATTTTCTTATTTTAAAAATAAATTATTTATTTGTATTTTAATGTATTTCTAATATTGTAGCAGCATAAATGGTGTGCTGCCACTTCAACACTGACAATTCAGGTTTCTCTATAAAAGCACGTCTCGAGCTGGCAAGCGTTCTCTGCTTGCGTCATCACGTCCGTCTCCTTCCGGTCCCCGGGTAAGCGTGGCTAACGTTTTACTGCTGTGGCTTGCGCTAACAGTCGACACTGATGCGAGCAAATGTGTCCGGTTGAGGCTGTCCCCTGTTGTCCCCTGCTGTCCCCTGGTGTCGGGGCCGACCCGCCCTTTGGGTGCCCAGTTTATGGCTCGGCGCTAGCAGCTGGGGCCGAACATCTGCCAGTATCATGCCAATATTTCTGAAAGAAAAGCCACCCCAGACTGCCACTGCATATATAAAGGTTGAAGTAGGGCCTAAAAACGTATGTTTCTTCAGTTTATTGATAGTTTTTTTGTTTTTAAATGTGTGAAATTCTGCCAAACTGCTGAAATGACCTTCCCTGTTTTATCCAGTTTCCTCAAGCTGTTTTCTTTCACTTCACTGTTTTTATCAGGGTGTCTGTGCATCCTTACATTTATGTATCTAAAGTTGAGGCTTAGAAATGTCTTTAAAAATAGGTCTACCTTAAATGTTAATCACAGGTCTTCTCATTCTGCCTATTTTCCCCTCAGACTTTTCTGTCAAGGTTAAGAGCCGCAGGTTGCAGACCCCTGGGATAAAGCCTTTCCTCGGCCTACATCCCCCAGAATGCCATGCGGTTCTGGATCAGAGTTCAGTGAAATTGTCAACATTCGACCGGACGTATTTTCTGTTGATCATGTCTATCGCGATATCATTGTTCAGCTTTGGGGTTTAAGTGGTGAAATGAAAAATCTGCAGAATTAGTAAAGTCACTAGTTCACCCCTTAAATCAGGCATTTTGGACCCAAACGGTATCTGTGGACTAGTTTTGTTCTGATTGAACTGTCGGTAAAATTTAAATCTGAATTGTCAGTAATTGTATTTGTCCATCCATCTTTGTTTCCTTCCAGAGTGGAAACTTGCAGCAGTGTCTTTAAACCTTACAGCAGGGCTAAGCGGCCCAGTGCCGCCAGCGTTGGAGCGTTTCTCCTTTTGACTAGTTGACGCTATTATGGGATGTTCCCTTCCATCTTCAGTTCAGGAGCTTGGTCAGGAGTCGCCATGGTGACGATGGTTGAGTTGCAGCGCTGCAGTCTGATTGGCTGCTCATGGAACCTCAGGGAGCTCCAGAGCCATGTTGCCACCGGTGCAGAGCTTGCTCAGCATGTCCTGTTAAAACCATGATTCGGCAAACAACCAGGTTCATATTTCAGACTTTTATTAAAAGCACATGAATCAGAACCACAGTGAGACTTTCAGTCCACTCACACATTAAGACTTTGTTTCTAGAACCCAGTTGGGTTTTAAGAAGCAACTCTTAAATATCTTCAATCATCTTCAGTCATTTTATCACTGCTAGTCAAGGTTTTGTTCGGTTCAGCCTGGCTCAGAGGTTCGTACTTCGGTTTGTACCGTCATATAAAGGAAATGGGCTGAACTGCACAGAATTAAAGAACATGAGGAATTGGCTTTCTGTTGGGTCTCAGCACCTTTAAGGCAGAAATGAAACTGGTCTCCCAGCTTGGAGCACGGTAGAGGCGGAATCATTACTGGAACAAACATTCTGACTAAAACATGCTGCTTGAAACTAGTCCAATAAAAACGTGTTTTAAGATGATTGTGGCAGAATCCCAAAGATTTAAGAAGCTCTTCCTAAGTGTGAAAGGTTCATCTTCATAAGCAGCAACATCTCAGACCTTCAGGAGTCACAAGAGCAGCAGATAGAAGCAGGACATGATCCAGAAAACATCTGGAGAAACAAGAAGCACGTTTCACACGTGCTTGAAGAAGGCAGTGAAAGTGTTGGAGACTATGGACCACAGCAGAGACGATCAAAGCTGGAGATGAAATGTTCCAGCACGGATGGGCCTTTACTGGCCGGTCTGGAGGAACGTCTCCTGATCATCTTGACGTCTGTGTGCAACCAAAGATAAACCCTGAAACCCAGAAGAACCTCGTTCCTCCGAGTGCCTCAGCGGCCCCGTCAGGCCGCCCTCTTGCAGACGTGGATGAAGTAGCACGGCGCCTGGGGCTGACCTGGATGGTAGGCCTTGAAGTCTCCATAGACCGTGTGCTCCATGCTGTTGTTGAAGGCGTTCCTCAGGAGCTCGGTGAAGTTCTCCAGCCGGTGAGGATAGTAGGACAGACGGAACTTGCTGCAGAGAACCAACAGAACGTGGATTATTCCGGATGGTTCTGAGCTGGACTTCGAGCAACAAACAGAGTCAACATGCTGGAATAAAACTCCTAAACTGTCAAGTTCAATACAACAAGGCAACAAATATGCTGAAGCTGGATCCATAATTCTCAACGATATAGGGTTGTAGGGTCAGACTTTGGATACAAAGAAACAGCTCAGTGCCTGTTGGGTGTCTCTAAGGCGTCTGCCAAATGCCTCTTTGGTGTCTCCTTGGTGTCTCCTAGGTGTCTGCCAAGTGTCTTCTAGGTGTATGCTAGGTGTCTCTAAGGCTTCTGCTGCGTGTCTCCTACGTGTCTGCCAAGTGTCTCCTAGGTATCTGCCAAGTGTCTCCTACGTGTCTGCTGCGTGTCTCCTAGGTGTTTGCTGCGTATCTCCTAGGCGTCTGCTGCGTGTCTCCTAGGTGTCTGTCAAGTGTCTCCTAGGCGTCTGCTGCGTGTCTCCTACGTGTCTGCCAAGTGTCTCCTAGGTGTCTGCCAAGTGTCTCCTAGGTGTCTGCTGTGTGTCTCCTAGGTGTCTGCTGTGTGTCTCCTAGGTGTTTGCTGCGTATCTCCTAGGCGTCTGCTGCATGTCTCCTAGGTGTCTGTCAAGTGTCTCCTAGGCGTCTGCTGCGTGTCTCCTACGTGTCTGCCAAGTGTCTCCTAGGTGTCTGTCAAGTGTCTCCTAGGCGTCTGCTGCGTGTCTCCAAGTGTCTGCCAAGTGTCTCCTAGGTGTCTGCTGCGTATCTCCTAGGCGTCTGCTGCGTGTCTCCTAGGCGTCTGCTGCGTGTCTCCTAGGCGTCTGCTGCGTGTCTCCTAGGCATCTGCTGCGTGTCTCCTACGTGTCTGCCAAGTGTCTCCTAGGTGTCTGCTGCGTATCTCCTAGGTGTCTGCTGCGTATCTCCTACGTGTCTGCTGCGTGTCTCCTAGGTGTCTGTCAAGTGTCTCCTAGGCGTCTGCTGCGTGTCTCCTAGGTGTCTGTCAAGTGTCTCCTAGGCATCTGCTGCGTGTCTCCTAGGCGTCTGCTGCGTGTCTCCTATGTGTCTGCCAAGTGTCTCCTAGGTGTCTGCTGCGTGTCTCCTAGGCGTCTGCTGCGTGTCTCCTACGTGTCTGCCAAGTGTCTCCTAGGTGTCTGTCAAGTGTCTCCTAGGCGTCTGCTGCGTGTCTCCTACGTGTCTGCCAAGTGTCTCCTAGGTGTCTGTCAAGTGTCTCCTAGGCGTCTGCTGCGTGTCTCCAAGTGTCTGCCAAGTGTCTCCTAGGTGTCTGCTGCGTATCTCCTAGGCGTCTGCTGCGTGTCTCCTAGGCATCTGCTGCGTGTCTCCTACGTGTCTGCCAAGTGTCTCCTAGGTGTCTGCCAAGTGTCTCCTAGGTGTCTGCTGCGTATCTCCTACGTGTCTGCTGCGTGTCTCCTAGGTGTCTGTCAAGTGTCTCCTAGGCGTCTGCTGCGTGTCTCCTAGGTGTCTGTCAAGTGTCTCCTAGGCATCTGCTGCGTGTCTCCTAGGCGTCTGCTGCGTGTCTCCTAGGTGTCTGTCAAGTGTCTCCTAGGTGTCTGCTGCGTGTCTCCTAGGCGTCTGCATGTAGCAGAGGCACTGTTCAGCTCTGTGACGACCTATAACTGGTGATTTAGGCTATGAACTGGAGGCTCCCAGCCATAAAACTATCAGGTTACACTGAGAGGTGTTTCTGCAGCTGGATTATTATTATTTGTTGTTTGGAGCAGAGAAGCCGCAGTTTTGGCCTCCTCTCCAATTACCCTGGAGGTCAAGAACTAGAAGGACAGAGATTCAAGAGATTCTGTCGGCTAATGTTCTGGAACAGAACCAGTTGGAATATCGTGTTGGGGTAACTCCCGTACGGTAGTATTATATACAGGATATCTGAATTTATTTTAATTTTATGGCTGTAGTCATCAAGAAATGAGTGATGAGTGAGTTCTTCTGTCCAGGACAACGTCATCTCGGTTTTTGGCTGTTAGTCGGTATTACTGTCGAGTTAAGATGGGCTGTAAAAAAACAAACGAGTTCAGCTGTTCCGAGAATTGAGTCATTAGATCCACAAATACAGACACCAGATTTTAAAGGAGTACCCTGTAAGTCTAAGGTGTAGGAAAGAATCCTTAATGTATGTTAAAAGTAGAAGCATCAGGTTTTAGAAATACATCCTGGTTCTAATAAGGAGACCTGCAGAAAGGAACCTATAAGTTCAAGAAAGGTAACATGTAAGCTTTGTCAAAAATAAGCAATAGTTTTTAAAAAGGCAATATTGTGTTGCTCTCAAAACAGTTTTGAACAAGCCTTTATTTACTATAATCAGAACATTTATATTTTAATAAAGCACCAACATATTTTCTCTGATGTTTTTGATAGGTGAAATAAAAGATATTTAAAGCAAATGAGAACAACCTCAAACATGGCAACAACAGCAGGTTCATCAGTGCAGCAATGAATAAACAGAACAAATCTAATCAAATGACTTAATAAAAGGAACCCAGGTAAACAGTAACAACCATCACATACATAATAATAATAATAATAATAATAATAATAATAATAATAATAGGGTTAAAACAACCCAACTCTAAATGACAAACTAAAAAGCTCTGGCCCTGCTAGAGCTCCAGATGAAGCCTACCTGACTTCAGGAAGCTTCTGCAGGGCCGCCCGAGGCACCTGGATGGTGTAGTCCAGGGTGATCATGTGGGGCTTACTGTTGACCCACAGAACCGAGGTGGTGATGTCCTGAGTCAGGTCGCTCTGCAACGCCACAAGAGGTTGAGTCAGCGCAGCGAGACGTGCTGTGTAGACTCGTCTCTGTGGAGCTAGAGCTAATTAAACTAGCTAACCCTTTAACCGGAGGAAACAGGAGCGAGTAAGAGATCATCTCCAGATTTATTTTAATCCACACTAAAGAAACTAAATCTGCATTAATCTTTAATTTCACCATTTAACATTTGGGAAATGATGTCATCTCCCAGTCTGGGTCAGCTGGAGTCACACTGCTGGAGTCTGAGTATGTCAAAGGAAAATAACTCGTGATTATTAAAGTAATATTACATAAGATAAATCAGATGAATTCACATGAATAAATCAAATATGGCAGAATAAGAACAACAAATAAATCCTGTTAAAAAATACAGAAAAAAATGTACTGAAATCTAACTTATGTCTACTAGGTGTCTGCCGAGTGTCTCTAAGGTGTCTTTTAGGTGTCTGCTGAGTGTCTCTAAGGTGTCTTTAGATGTCTGCCGAGTGCCTCTAAGGTGTCTTTAAGGTGTCTGCCGAGTGTCTCTAAGGTGTCTTTTAGGTGTCTGCCGAGTGTCTCTAAGGTGTCTTTTAGGTGTCTGCCAAGTGTCTCTAAGGTGTCTTTTAGATGTCTGCCGAGTGTCTCTAAGGTGTCTTTTAAGTGTCTGCCGAGTGTCTCTAAGGTGTCTTTTAGATGTCTGCCGAGTGTCTCTAAGGTGTCTTTTAGGTGTCTGCCGAGTGTCTCTAAGGTGTCTTTTAGGTGTCTGCCAAGTGTCTCTAAGGTGTCTTTTAGATGTCTGCCGAGTGTCTCTAAGGTGTCTTTTAGGTGTCTGCCAAGTGTCTCTAAGGTGTCTTTTAGATGTCTGCCGAGTGTCTCTAAGGTGTCTTTTAGGTGTCTGCCGAGTGTCCAGTGACACAAAAAATACATTTAAAAGAAATAGAAAATTAAAATTAAAAATGTGAAAACCTAAAGATAATACAGAGAAACAAAAACAGATGAGTAAAAATAAAATTCACAGATTTCATAACAATGACAAATTACATATGAATACATGAAAAATAAGTTTTATTTAAAAAGTAACAAATAAAAATGAAACAATTATAAAAATAAAAACGGACATAATTTAATATTTTAATGGGCTGTTTGAATAAATTTATCAGAGAAAAACATTTATCCTATTTTCTATATCTAACAACTCAGAATAAATTAATTTCCTTAAATTCTCATTATTAACAAGAATGAATTTAAACCTTTTCACAATAATTCTGTTCATTTCTGTAATTATTCAGGAGAAAAACTGTGTAATAGTTTGACAGTTTCAGCTTCTTTCACTGATAAAAACGTCCTCGCAGGGATCAGGTCGTCGATGGGATGTTGTGCTCGCGGCTCCTGAAGCCGGATGAGAATAAAGCGGGACGCTGAGGCGGTCCGGTTCTGCTGGGCAGAGCCAGACTCTGGACTTACAGCTTGTTTACCTGCTGCTTGTATTTAATCCGGACAGATCAGAGAAAATGACTCCGAGCTGTTGGCTCCTGCTGTTCACTGAAGCATATGTGCAGATGAAACCACAAGTTTGCATACACCATCTGAAGTTAAATCAGAACCAAACTTTTCTTGTAAGAACCGCCAGAATTATTTCTATTTGCTAAAAGCCTAAATAACGAGTGAAAGAATCTGTCAGATTGTTTATTAATGTCTCCAGGATCAGAAGTTACTGGGTGTATGTAAGCCTCTGGTTTCAACTGTATTTGAGTTCATATGAGTAGACATCCAGCATTATAAACGTCTCTGCTTCACTCAAACGAGTCCTAAAGAATCACATAATGGTTTTTGTTGTCTGATGTTTGTTTTTACGAAAGAAGCCTGAAAATCTGGGCTCTCAGATCACTTCCGTCTGGTTCTGCAGAACCACGTCCCCCTGAAAATCTCCCAATATCCGTCCGGCTCTGCAGAGATTAATGTCTTAGACTGAGCTGCTGCTGAAGACGGAGCGAGTTAAGCATCTCTAAACACGCCGTCTGCGTTTCCTCCAAGCAGATGGTGCAGAACGTTTCGATTAGGAAGGAGCTTCTGTGGAAATATGATGCATCTCTGAACCAAATGATGCATAAATACTGGAAATAAAAAATCTGACAAACTCAGAGTTTGGAAGAAAAACAAACAACTTTTTAATCTGTACAACGGAAGTAAAGTCATCAAGCAAACGGCGTTGAGAGAAGTATAAATCAGCTGATTTATAATACAATACTAAATTAATTAAATGCACTTAGGAAGCATAACATGTTCAAAAATGTTAATTTCTTCATCCACTCATTTAAAGAAAAAATCAAGATTTTTGTATCTAAACAGTAATTTGTTACTGCTATACTTCATATTTCTACCCACTTTTCCCGGATTTGCGGTTGACAGAATGAGAGAGAAGCAGAGTTTTAAATCTAAGCATGTTAATAAAACCTGGTGGTACAAAAACTAAAAGCTTAAAGCAGTTGTGGTGTTTGGCCTTTTTTTATTTGCTTCAACATGTTTTAAATTATAAGTATTTAAACAATTTGTTAATTTTATTAATAAAAAGGAATTAAATAAGTAATTAAAAGAGCTCAGCAAGATTTCGAGGTCTGTTTTAACCAGCTTCTGTTTAGCGCCGTCAAGGTTGCTAGGCGACAGGACATATGCAACAGTTAGAGTGGGACTAAATGTGACGGCGAGACCGTCCGAACTCACAACCGCTCACTTCAGTCCTCATGGCCGACGAAGGAGCCGGCCTACATGGACCGCCTAGGCCGGGTCCTTTGAAGGAAACACCCAAGGTTTGAGTTATCATGCTAACAAGGTAGCATGCTAATAATATAAAGGGTTAGAGTTAGCATACTTACATCAGCATACAGAGTGAGGTTACCACCAGTAGCTAGCATGCTAACAATAACATAAAGGTAGGATGCTAATAATAACAAAAGGTTAGAGTTAGCATGCTTACACTAGCATACAGTGGTTACCACCAGTAGCTAGCATGCTAACAATAACATAAAGGTAGCATGCTAATAATAACAAAAGGTTAGAGTTAGCATGCTTACACTAGCATACAGTGGTTACTACCAGTAGCTAGCATGCTAACAATAACATAAAGGTAAGAGTTAACATAAAGTTTAGAACTAAACTTTATGTTTAGTATATTATATTGGTCATTCACTGGTTAACTGTGTGTGAACTCATACTAACCACAAAGTTTGGTTTTTAAAGCGTTTTATAAATAAACGATTTATAAATAAACGATGATGATGGTTTGCGTGATAACATTTTGTACGTTTTATTAAGTGTCTCACAATTGCTTAAGTTTGTAAACTTTATGGAACTCCAGATGGCCTCTGTTTATATTAACATAATATTCTTGACGCTCAGAAGCAGAGCACTGTTGTATCTCAAGGTCTTCTTCCTACCAGTCAGTCTGTTGCATTTAGCTACATGCCTGAAACAACACACACACACACACACACACACACACACACACACACACACACATTAGTATCACATTCCAAAAACTTCACGTGTGCAGAGGCTGGTCTGCCCACAGTGTTAGCATTTGGCAAATTAGACTGCGGTGACTAAGTCCAGCCTATTGTTTGAGGCGTGCATGCCCAAGAAGATAAATATGTAATGTACTCTGATTACTTTGCTCTTTCTGTGGTGTTTGCACAGCATGAAAGACCCAAGGGCAATACAGTTTTACATGTGGTCAAGAATAAATTAGACTTTGACTTGTGAAAATTAAAACTGACTCCAGCTCCTTTCCTTAGGCTGCTAACAGAGGAAATGGGTGATAGAAAAGCTAATATTAGAGTTAGCAAGCTAACACGAGCATACAGGGTTAGTTTTAGCATGCTAACAATAACATAAAGGCTAGAGTTAGTATGCTAACACATAAAAGGTTAAATTTAGCATGCTAACACTAGCATACAGGGTTAGGTTTCAACCATTTATTTCAGCAGGCTAAAGTAAGCATTAGCATGCTAACAGGCTAAGTTACTAGAACTAGCCTCAGAATGCTAGTCAGCTTTAATTTTGTTTTTTACTGTGGTTTGTTTTGGGCTGAATGAGATGAGAAGGACCCATTAAAATGCTGGAGGATCTCACTGGCTCCATTAAAAATAAAAACTTGAGTACTGAATCATTGCGTAAACCTTTTTCGTTATCCTTTGCTTGTCTGGATTTCCTATCGATAAGCTTCCAGATATAAATAATGTAAACCATGTTTCTGTGGAGCAGGAATACCTTGTAGTAAATATTTTTCCCCTGCGGAGCGCGGCCCGTCTCCAGGATGTAGTCGTAGTTCCGGTGGTCGATGATGAGGATCCCACCGGGTCGCACCATACTGGCGATGTTGTGGAGAGCCAACTTCTGCTCACTCTGGTCCCCTACGAGGAACAAGGCAGGGAACCAGAACGTCACACAGGCAGCTGTTTTAAAACCAGAACCTGGTGGAAACCACTTTCTTCTGCCCAAACCTTTGAAGTCTGGCAGGTGGGCGAAGGAGTTTCCGAGGCAGATGACGGCGTCGTAGCCATCTCCAGGTCTATGAATGTCTTCAGGTAACGTCAGCCAGTTGGCCTCTTCGATCACTGGACAGCATGAGAACGTTAGAACCTGTAGAAACATCTCTGACGGAGAAGTGACTCCGGTCCTACCCCACTGATCGAAAGCGGCCTCTTTCCTCCTGTCCCAGCGGGCCTTCAGAGCGTACTTCAGCATCTTATCACTGGCGTCCACGCTGACCAAGTCGAAGCCCTCCTCCACCAGCATGATGGAGTCAACCCTGCAGAACAGAAAGGAGAACATCTGAAGCTCTTCATCACAGCACAGAGAGGAGACGACACCTTCATGTGGTAAAAACAGACGTCAGAACATCTGAGGCGCCTCGTTCCTCCAAAACCTGGGAGCAACCTGAACCCACCGGAGTCTGTTCAGGGTCCTGCTGGGGTGTACGATGAAGAACATGGAAGAGGAGCACATTCAGCAACGTTAACTGGACGGACCTCTTTATGATCGTCACCAACATCTGACCTGAAGCCCATGTTGGTTCCAGAGAAAACCCAGAATCTGGATCTGGACACTCAGAAATTCACTCGTGATTATTAGCCAAGAGCCAAGATAATTATACAGCAATGATTTTCCATAACTTGGTAGAAAAATGTCTTTTTTATGCTCACTGGCTCAGATATTTACATACACCCCATTACCTTTTAACTAGTGGTGGGATTAGTTTAAAATATTTAATTGAATTAATTTCCAAATCAGCAATATTTTCAGTTAAATCTGCTAAATTACTGAATCAACAGCATCTGAGCTGAACAACAGAGATGTTTCTAGTTTTAATCAGTTCTTCAGGTTTCATCAGGTTGGAGCAAAGCTCATCTCTCCAGAGCTTCAGGAACCCCTGGTCATTCATGGAGCTTCTTTAGAAACGTGGACTGTGGACGCTGACGTTAGCGCTGCTGCTACATGTTAGCATTGAGATGCTAGTCTAGGCTAGCATAGCTTCTCTGACAGGCCGACTGCTTTTAGCTCAACTTGAACACAACTGGAGTCTTTTCCAGCATCAGATCGGCTCTGGAAGCAGAAATTAACCCCCAGTGGGCCCAGAGGAGCTGCTTCATCGCTGCTGTTGGCTGGAGCTGTGCGTCAGGTTTACGGGCGTACCAGAAACGCGTGGATACAAAGGTTCCATCTGGATATCTGTTAATTAATGTGTTCAAGTCCCGGCCCTAGTTTTGATTTAAAGCTCGTTAGCTAACTGGACTCAACCAACAAGATGCTGCTTCGGAGGAGTTCAGATGAGGAACACTGCACCAACTGTCACACAAGGTGGTGGCAGCATCATGCCATGGTGCCAGGCTTGGACCTTGGAAACAGGTGGGGTCCTCCAGCAGGAGGACATGAAGCTTCTGGAACTTTCCTCCTAAAGCTCTGACCCGAACCCTGCTGAGCATCTGAAACCAGTTAATGCAACTGGACTCTACTGGTTCTGGTCAGAGGTGAAATATTCTATCAGAACCATGGCAGAACCTGCAGAAGGAATGTGGTCGAGGTCCAACCTGATAAGAGCCCTGTAACCGGAGTTCAGCGAGGTGGGGGCGAGATTCAGACCTGATGAAGTCAATCATTAAACAGGAAGAGCTCCATGGTGCAGAACCTTGTGGGTGGATCGGAGAGGTCCGCTGATGGAGACACCAGGACCACGAGTCAGTCAGGCTGGCTGCCCTCCACTGAGCATGTGCAGACGGAGATGAGCTGCTGCACAACGTTTATCTTTCAGGTCATAAAAGAATAAAAATGATTAATAAAAGTTAATAACTGAAGTGATCTGTTGAGAGCAAGGGTGTTCAAAGTAGGGCCCAGGGGCCATTTTCAGCCCCCGGGCTGATTTTTTTGTTTTTGCGGCCCCCAAACCAAAATTCCAGAACAAATTCGGACGAAAACACGACTTTTAAATTAAAATCTACTCACAAAAATGTTCGATGCCACAAAGTGATCGCCTGTTTCCTTCCGTCGTCATGGTAACCAGGAGCAGGTCGACTCATTGACTTGTACTCTAAAGTCCACCCTGGAGCAGCCAGGTCTGCTTTTAACTGCTGGACTGAAACTTGGCTGAATGCAGGAAGTGTTTCCAGATGAACCATGAGCCACATCCTGTTTCAGTTGCTGAGAACAGATGAAACTGGCTTTCAGCTTTCTTCAGCTGAGCCCAGAATAAGAAGCAAACTGGACGCCTTTCATTTAACAAGGAAAACCCAGATGAAGTTTCGGATCTATGATCCCGTTCCGACAAAATTACTGGGATCATTTGTTTCATTAAAACATCTTTTTAGTGTTTAAAAATAATTTCTGACACCCAGGTTTAGAGGAAGTCTGGTGTTCAGCAGCGGCCCAGATGTCGCCCCACAGCCCTGATGGGATATCAGCCCGCTGGGAACCGGCCCCAGCTCGGTCCCACCAGAACTCCGACCTTCGCTCTGCGTGCTCATTCATCCGCTTGCAGACTAATCCGGATTTAGTCTGGAATAACAAAGGCTGGAAGTCCATGCAGCTGAAACGATATTTAGCTTTTCCAGGAGATGATCCGACTCAACGCTTCCCAAACGTTTCAGGGTCCAACCGGGCCAGCAGAGGCAAACAGAACCGCAACAGAACCACTGGAAGGTGAAAACTCAGGAACAACTGGAATCCTGTGAGACGAAACTCAGGGAATACTGAAGCAAAAATCCTTTTAATTTCACATTTTTCTCTGAGTCAGATAAGGATGGTTCTGGAGGCTTTCTGGACCCAGTTTCCCCTCCTGGACCGCAGAACCAGAACCCGTCCATCATGTGAAGATGGAGATTTTGTTCATAAGGCATCTGATTGGACGCCTCCTGGGGGGTTTTCCTACTGGGTGGAGACCCGTCACACCCAGAACTCTCTGGAAGGACTCGGCTGCATCTGAATTATTATCAAAAAGTTGATTCATTCCAATAATTCAACTGAAAACGAGAACGTCATAAATCCTCAGATCCATCCAGGAACCTGAAGCTGAAGCTCCTGAAAGCCAACACTCAGAACATCAGACAAGATAAAACGGATTTTAATCCAGACGTGTGGACCAGCGGAACAGAACCTGCACGTTCTGTTCAGTACCTGCTCTCAGCACCTGGGTCTGGGCTCCTTTTGCCTGCCTGACTTTCATCTGAACCACTGAGTCCAGTTGAAGTCCTGGCATATGGAGCTAAATTGGGGCCATAACCTTTGTTCAAAATGGTTTTTTTTTTTTTTATCTGAAAAAAGGTTTTGAAAGGAAAAAAAAAACTTCAAAGCTACTTTTCAGATGCAAGTTTTTTTTTCAGTTTCAAAAAAAAAAAAAAAAAAAAAAATTAAACAAACTTTATGGCCTCAATTTAGCTCCATACTGGTAAGATGGTTCTGATGTGATTCACTGGTTCAGTCATCTGTGGGTCAGAACATTATCAGAACAGAACATTCAAATCAGTTTTTTATTGGTCTGATGTAACTTTCTATTGTTTGGGTTTTTATTAACGGTGAAGCAGAATATCTGGAAAATGTGGCTCTGGACTGGATCATTATGGGAAATCTGGGAATGCTCCCAGTTTTCCATCAAGGGTCCCAGGGTGTCCCCACTCAGATGGGACCAGTGAACATTTCAGGGTTGCTGTTACTTGTATTTGTTGTTTTAATGTCCATCCATATGTAGATAAAAGGAGGGATGTGCACACATAGACACTAGGAGGTGCTAGAGCACCTGCCCTTTTTCCTGTGGACAAAAAAAGTGCCTTTTTCTGAAACTCTCTGCCCCCGCCCCCCAGCAGTGTTTGGCCCAAGGTAGCATTTCTGGATTTAAAAGCCTATATTATCAACATGGTGATATTCTGTGCTGTTGGATTGCTCTACTTTGTTCTGTTGTTGCCAATTTGTTAAAGACACCAAACTGTAGAGAGGTAAACATTATTAAACATCTGCATCAGACCTCATATGGCTACTGATTTAAATTAGGTATATATGCATCATGTTTAAGCTATGTTTGTAATAAATCTAACACTACTAAAGACAGCTGGTGGTTTCATAGTGCCCTTTTTTCCACCTGAGCATCTGCCCCCCAAAATGTCTGTGGGCACCACTGGATATAAAATGTTTATTATTGTCTCTGTTTATGTCTCAGCAAATCTCATCAAGATCTGGTGGAATTTCAAATAAAAACCCTTCAAAATAAGACACTGGAAACAGAGTTTTTTTTGCTTTCAGCACAGCAACAAGTGGAAATATGTCACTACTATAATTCATGGTGTTTTCATGCACAAACAATCAAAATGTGTAATATTTAGTAACAAGCAAATAAAAAATTATCTTAAACTTGTGATAAACAGTATTGAAAGACAAAGAGTGAATGAAGTCTGATTTTTTGGAGTCCTACTTGACTCCAAAAGCTAAAATGTGAACAACTGTTGCAATATTAGATAAAATAAAAATATTTTCTCAAAAAAAAAAAAAAAAAAAAAAAAAAATCACTTTACATGTTATAATGTTGCTTAATACATGGACTGCTGTATGGAGATGTAAGGTAATGCTTATAAAGCCAACATAAAACTTGTCTACATGCTTCAGATGAAAGAATTATAACTGCATCTCTAAATTCGAAAGGCAGCTGGTGGTTCCATGGTGCCCTTTTTTCCACTTGCGCACCTTCCCCCAAAATATCTGTGGACACCACTGGACATAACATGTTTATTTTGTCAATGCTTTTTGTTTCTCAGCAAATATCATCAAGATCTGATGAGGCCTGTTATGATAAATTTTGCTGGACAATAAATTGTACCACAAATTATTGCTATAAACAATATTGCTGTTTTGAGACCTTCTTCAAATAATATAATAGTAATAAGGGCTTAATAAGGCAAGTTTGCCCTCTCAAAGAAAATAAACTTTAGTTTTCTAAAAAAAAACGCCCAGCATTCTCACTATTATTTAATTCCCCATTATTCAAATCTTATGGTTTTATTAGTTGCCTTATTTAATCATCTATTTTTTTCCTCTTTTTTTTGTACGTATTTAGTATTTTTTTTATTGACCGTCACTGTTTTCATTGTTTTTTTTTTTTTTTTTTTCCATGTTCTTTATTTATTTACTAATTTTAAAAGGTATTTAAAAAATCCAAAATAAAAGACAACCAAAAACAACAAACAAAACGGAAATAAAATCCACGCACAAGTGAAACCATAAATAAAGAGGGTCATGATGTCTGTGAACAAAACTCAATGGAAATGGTCGTTTTCATTCTCGGTGCGGTTCACTGAAGAGCCGCTTATTGCGGCAGGAACATCCGATGTGGAACATCCAGGTCAATGGAAGCAGAGGGCTTTTTTTGGGGGGGTTGTTGCTATCGTAACTCGTGGTGTTTTCGCGCTCGACAAACCCGCAGCCGGCAGCTTACCCGGTCCCGCAGGCCACATCCAGCACCCTCCGCACGCCGTGCCGCTTCAGCAGGGACACCACCCAGCTCTTGTACTCCTGGGTCCGGCTCTGGATGTCTCCGATGTACAGCTCCCAGACTTTGGCCGCTTTCCCGTCGGCGTACTGATCCGGAAGCCCCTCGGCGGCCACGCCGAGAGACCGGGTCCGGAACACGCTGTCCACCGACATGCTGCCTCTTGCTGCCCGGGGAAAGATGTGGTGCGGAGGCAGGTTGACCCTCCGGCAGGTTGTTGGTGTTTTTATACAAGAGCCGCAGGAGGACAAACTTCCAGCCAATGGCGCTCTGACTTGGAATGACGCCTCCCTTCTGATTGGCTCACGCTCAGAGACCCCGCCCCATTTGTTGTTTACATCAGCGGAAACGCCTCTCTGCCCGGAGTTTAGTCTCGCAGGTTCACTTTAAAGCCAAGCGTTCTCCTTTGATCAGAAGGTGAAATCTGAGCTGATGTTAGTTTTAGGAGCCTTTGGGATCATGCTGGATGTTCCGAAGGTTCTGCAAAGGTTCTGGGTTAGTCCCCCCGTTTCATACCTGAACACTCACATCTGACTCCGTCTACCTTCGTGTGGAACATTTCGTACCTCAAACTATGGAACATTAGGAGCTTTTATCCTAAAGTATTTCAGTATATTAAGGCGGCAGATTGTTAGAATAACGTTCAGATCTAATTTTTAAAGACGTTACTGTATCTTGGAGGATCTTGTACCTGGAGCAGAAATGGAGCTGGACTTCCCCAGAAGCTGGGCTGATGTAAATAAGTTGTTTGAACATTAACCGAGCTAATAAAAACTGACATAAAAATGTCCAGCATTGATATTAAACGAGATGAAAGTCTTCAGGGTAGTGACTGGTTGTAAACCATCATGGTAGGCAGATGATAACTCTTTTAAATTAATCCAGACATGTTTTAACTTCTAATCAACTTTTAAAACAACTTCAGTTCACAAATTCTCCCTAAAAATCAACAATTTTCAAATGATTATTATATTAACACAAAACTACAGTTTCATCCTTATGAAATGTGATGATTTATATCGATGAGGTAATGCAAATAATCTTCAGAGCAAAATCAATGCTAATTCCAGACTAGTACAGTTTTTTCTTTATGAGGAATAATAATCTGAGAGGTTTGGAAGTTTAATGCACAAAAAGCTACAAAAATATCAAAATGATTTCTATTACTGGAATATAATAACCAAACAGATCAATAATAATGAATATTAAATCTACTTTAAGGATAATAGATGAGTTATATCATGAAATGCAAGTGAATAGTTTAACATTCCTTCATATTACAGCCAAACATGACGTCCTGGACTCACAGAGCCACATCTCTGCAGCAGACGGGTCGGGAGCTGACTCATAGCTGCTGCGTCGGGTTCACACCGCTTCCTTTTCATACCACAAGTTGGACCCAGAAGGTGGAAACTGGTCAGGTGTAATACGTCTGATCTGGGGGTCAAAGGTCTCCTATTCTGGTTGTTTTGTGGCTCAGAAACAGAAAGGCTTGGGAACCACTGATTCGGACTCTTGCTGGGCCTTCAGAACCTGCCGCTGGAGGAGAAGATCCACCTCCTGCCACCAAGAAGGAAAGTGTTGCCCTGGAAACCATCGAGCTGTTTATCAGCACTCACACAGCTGCTGTTGGCTTGAACTTCACCACTTTTTACAAAATACTTCCTGTTTATGCAGAGAAATAGCTATTTTCTTTCCAGAAGTAATCTGATTACTGCTGAATGAGGTGAGGGCTGATCCTGTCCAGTAAAGATGAGTTCTGTCTCCCTGAACGGAGCGAAATCTGTTCAACATTAACAGAAGTCAGTTCCAGCTGAGCTGCAGACCCGACAGGTGAACCTCCTCCCGCTCTGATTGGCTGAGGTGAGCTGCGGTCGGCTGCAGCCGGCGCCGTCCAGGTCAGGGTTGTAGGAGCCCGCCTTATCTCTGCAGCTCTGCAGCTCTGCTCACAGACCCGGTTTACTCTGAGCAGAACCGCAACGCTCCGGGTCACCCGCACTGTTTGTGTGAAACTCAGTTCGAGAGCTGAAGCAGGATCTTTCTGAACCGGCCCACTGCTGGAGGTCAGAGGTCAGCCTGCTGCAGGAGCAGAAATACTGAAAACAAGATGGCGGTCAATGCTTTTTTAAAAAAAAATCTTTACCAAAGATTTTCAGAAACCAGTATGACGAGGCACCCATCAGAACAAAAACACACATTTTGACCTGATAAACTGGGACGAAAAGAGAAAAAAACAATCAATAAATAAAAAAGAATAGTTGATGAAAATACTATTCAAGCAACATAGTGAGGAATATAAAGCATAAAAAAATAAAAATGCAAGCCTTAACATATTGGTGTAAAGATTGGGCTGTTGTGTTGTTGCAACATTTAAGCACTTCCTTTAATCAAATGATTTCATTCAAAAGAAATGGGATTGGTTTTCTCACATTTGTGAATAAAAATGTTGCCAGAAAGATTCAATTATTATGACCATCATTTGACTCTTCATCCCCTGTTGATTAATGGCTGCATGAAGTAAACGCTGCTGCTCTCAGCTCCCTCTGCTGGTCAAACACTGAAACACAACACTGCAGACGTTACCATGACAACCGGTCACCACGACTCCAGCTCATATGAAGAAGCCATGAGGTTTTCACCAAGTGTTGGAGCAGGTGGTGGCACTGTTGCCTTTCAGCAAGAAGGCTGTGGGTTCGAATCCCAGCATGAGGTCGTCCTGCAGGAAGCTTGGATGTTCTCCCTGTGCATGCAGGGATTCTCTCCAGGTACTCTGACTTCCTCCTACAGTCCAAATCACCCTCAGGCTGAGTGAGTGTCTCACCTCGCTTGAAGAACCAGAACTGCTCTGAAGGTCCAGCAGCCTGGCATGTGGGGTACCACATGGTACCGTTCTGGGATCATTTGTCTTCTGCTCTGCTTGGACTTAAAATACCTGAAGTCTTTCAGCATCTCTATTCAGCTCATTCAGGGTCTAATGGTTACTATGGAAACACCTCTGAGACCCGACACTGGCATCTGTCCTCCACCAGAGGGCGCAACATTCAGAGGAAGTGTTCCAGACGTACAGATGGCTCCACTATGATCAACATCTCAGTTTCATGTAAAAACATCAACAGCAACAAAAACACCATCTGAAACAGAAATAAATCCAAACCAGAAAAGAACAAAGCTTCTGGTTCCGAAGGTCCAGAAGGAGCGGATGTCTTCTATGACGACCCGGGCAGACATGATGAGCTCATCGGATGCTGCATTGATCCAACAATATGAACTTTCCATCCAAAAGTATTCACACCGTTGCAGCCTCAAACTTTGCTGTTTTATTTACTAAGCATAATTATTGTTCTGGATCCACTCCTGAACAGAACTCCCAGTTTAACTGTCAAAAACGGGTCGCTTCTGTATGTTAAGAGACATATATGGAGCTAAACTGAGGCCATGAGATTTGAAACTGAAAAAAAAAGATTTGAAACTGAAAAAAAAAAAGTTCAAAGCCACTTTTCAGATTAATTTTCTTTTTTCAATTTCAGATAATTTTTTTGAAACTCAAAAATAATTTTGGAACTGAAAAAGAACAACCTGGAAATAAAAAAAAAGATTTGAAACCGAAAAAAAGGTTGAAACTGAAAAGAAAGTTACGTTTTTTTTTTTCCAGTTTCAAACTAAAAGTTTCCTTTTGAACAAACTTTATGGCCCAAATTTAGCTCCATAGTCATGCGGCAAACCCAAATAAAACCTGAATGAACACGGTTCTCCCTATGTGTGCATGTATGGATCAGATTTCTGACCAAAAATAACAGCAAACCAAGACTGAACTAAACTAAATACTTGATCTATATTTTAACATTCTGAACAGATGATATTTAATGGTTAGTTTATAACATTTTAAATTATTTTTGTACCTTTGTACAAAACATGTAAACTTGGTGTTAAATCTTTAAAAATATGTCATAAAAATGAATAAAAAGTTACAGTTTTGGGTAAAATTCACCTTTTTAATCAGAGTAAAAGCAGAAAATACAAAATAAATCTTTCTAGCATTTATTTATTGATTACTTTAAGAATCATTTTGTCTTACAGCCCTTAGAATAAATGTCCCTCTAGTTTCTCATGTCAGCTGTTTAAATGAGTCACATTGCTTGCAATGTAATCAAGAATTCATAAACTCTGTAAATATCTGAAGATTTCTACACATTTCCTCTGAAGGAGGTTATTGTTCTGCCCTCTAGGGGGCGCTTTTACAGAAATTCAGTGTGCATGAAGCGTTTCTACATCTGCATAAGGAGAGAATAGCTCCCTGAACGCTGACTGTCAGGTTCTCTGTTCTCCATCTTCATCCTGCAGAGGTTAAAGGTCACAGGAAACGGACCCAAAGTTCTGGTTCAGGAGTCCGGTTGGTTTGCAGCAGCAGGATGCTGGTCGGAGCTTCGTTCTCTGCGTTTCTGACGTCGAACAACATAAAGTCTGATCAGAACCACGGTCGCCACCAGAGCAACGGCCGCCACCACCCAGATCCACAGGAAGACCCCTGACGGAGCAGAGGAGCTCCTCAGGGTGGTGTCCTCAGCAGAAGGATCGCTTTCTGCCACAGCGACGCACTTCACCTCGCCCCTCAGGACGAAACCGGGCCTGCAGAAGCACAGGAAGCTCCCGAAGGTGTTCACACAGCCCTGATCACAGTACTTCATCTCACACTCATCGACGTCCATGCACACCTTTTCATCTTTCAGGAAGCCGTCAGGGCAGAAGCACCGTCCGCCTGGTCCTTCCGGGCAGACGGACGGACACGTCTGCTGGGGGCAGTGAGGCCGGCAGGTCTTCGGGGCGCTGCTGTCTGGGATGTAGCCGTCGAAACAAAAACATTTAAACCCTTCCTTTGTTCTCTCACACTTCTGCTGGCAGGGAGCACTTTTACAGCCGGAGGAGCTTTTGAAGAACACCTCCTGGTCCCAGCATGCATTTCTGTCTTTGGTTCTGCACAGAAACCCGTCGGGTTTGTCAGAACACGGCCTCTCTGTCCACAGCTGGTGCTGGGAGAGGGAAACGCAGCGTGAAGAGCAGACGGGAAGGCTGTCTTCCCAGGCAATACGAGACGAGTTAAAGGTCCGGTTCATGGTGCCGGAGGTCCACTGGTATCCTCTGAGCGGTTCTGACAGGTTGCTGCAGGACCCGGCTGGCAGACGCAGTCCGATCCAGAAGCTTCCTGGCAGAGCTGCGGCCAACCGGTCGAAGATTCCCTGATGGGTCTCGGACTGCAGCGTCAGCAGCTCCCCGTTCCTCCAGCGGCAAGCTTCCTCTGCCGAGTCAAAGTCCAGTCTGGCCCAGTTCAGGGTGACGCAGTCGCCTCCAGAACACACCGGCAGGCAGGTCCGGTTCAGCCCCAGACCGAACTCCAGAACCAGCAGGAGCAGAGCTGACTTCAGAGCTGCCATCTTAAAGCTGCGTGCGTTCCAGTCTGGCTGAGGAGGTCCTGAGCCACCCGGAGCCACTCGCAGCTTCCGGCTCCGGGAAGCCGGGTCCCCGAGGAGCGGGAAGGAAGTCTTCCCGGAGAGGCTGATGTTCTGGTCCGAGCGGGCCGGGAGCAAAGACAGCTAAAACAAACACACTCCGTTCAGGGCTCAGGGACCCAACAGAACCAACAGAACCTCCAGAACAGAACCTCCAGAACCCAACAGAACCTCCAGATGGTGGAACTCTCAGGCTCTAGATGTCTCTAGATCAGAAGAACCAGATTATTATGGTCTGGAATCACAACTTTATTGTCACACAACAAATAACGATTCAAAGCAAAGCACATTTATTTACATTTTAAACAATGCATTGATACAGCATTGGTTGCTATGGCAACAGAGTACCACTAATAAGCAGGTCTATATAACTGATGATGATCTGATCATATCAACACAGAGTAAATTCTGCCCTTTATTTACTGTTATTATTTTTATTTCATCATAAAGTCTCAGATTTTCACCACATCCTGCATGAACTTCTCAGTGAAAATATTATGGGATGTCTAATGCATGTTCACTGTATCTGGGCTCATTGTTTGGATCGGAACCATCCTCATTTTCTCAGGTTAGTAAAGCTTCTTTGGTCCAGATAGTTTTATTATATTAATAAATGAAGATATCAATGTCTGTTTTATTGTGACATAACAATCATATCACAATTTAATAAACTTGGTTAAACTATCTCATTATCTGGAGATCAAACAGCTTGTTTGATCATGATGAGGATTTAATTATCAAACCACAAAATAAACTAATTTAGCCTTCCAGGTTCAAATAGAGAAGCAGCTATGAGTGATGATGAAATGGATCCATGACCAGTTGAACATGTTGGCATAAATATGATGTAATTTTCCTATTAACCGAGAAGATGTTGTTTGTGATACGTAACAAATTATTATTGCTTCAAATATTATATATCTTTATTAAATTTTTCAACTACGGGTAGGATTACTTTTTTTCATCTGCACAATGCATACTGGGCCGGTGATGCAGGTTAGTAATAGTGGGCTGGAGTCTGTAAACAAGACCCACGAAGTCAAACTGGTGGAGGCTGATGAGGGCAGCCGTTATACACAACATGTTTTAAAACAAATTAACGTGATTGGCTTGAGATCTACTGTTTACTATTAGCTAGAGCTAACGCCACTAGTTAAAGCTAACAACATTAGCAAGAGCCAACACCATGAGTTAAAGCTAACACCATTAGATAAAGCTAACACCATTAACGAGAGCTAACATCGTGAGTTAGCGCTAACAACATTAGCTAGAGCTAACGCCATGAGTTAATGCTAAAACCATTAGCTAGAGGTAATGTGAAATCAACACAAATTGGAAGATAATGAATGAATGTTTAAAATGACAGTGAAACTTCTTTAAGTCTTTGTAACAAATCTTTCTAACATATTTGAGGAAATGTTTTGATCCTGATGTTAACCATTAAAACTGCAGTATGTAATTTTTATAAAAAAACATTTTTATTTTTTTTTTTTTACATATTTGCTGAAACTGTCACTTTGTCATGACAGAAAGGTGTGAGACAGATAATCTGTGAAAAATCGAGGTCCTCTGCCTTCTCCCAGTGCTCCCAGAGCTGTCTAGAAACAACCAATCAGAACCAAGAGGTGGGTCTTAGCGCTATCAATCACCGTGTTGGTGGCACTGTTCACCCCCCCTTGCTCTCTGCAGCTCGCAGAGGCTAGGCTAGCTAGCATGGCCACCGGTGACGGAGGATAAACAGTTTTCATGGAAACGGTGAGTTGTTTCTCCACCATTAGCACATTTAGCAGCGCGTACACGAGGGTGACTGACAGCGCTAAGTCCCTCCTCCTGGCGCTGATTGGTTGGTTTTGGTCGGGAGCGGCGCATTTCTTCAGACGGCAAAAGAGGCTCAGGGAGGAGGTGGAGGAGCTTGATCTTTTCACAGATTATCTGTCTCATAACAAACTACCACGACATGGAGACAGTTTTGACAAATATATAAAATACATATTTTTGTAAAAGGTACTGCAGCTTTAACAGCTTGAGTTAGAAACTGGAGCTCTTTGCAGAAACGCTCTCCTTCTCCTGGGTTGGCATTTCCGAGCAGCAGCAGCAGAAAAAGAGCTTTTTAAGCCGACTCTCTCCTCTTCCTCCGTTTGGGTCTCCTCATCTTCATCTCTTCATCATTTCTGCATTACCTTCTACTTCAATGCGCTCCGGTTCAAACTGAAAGGGTGGAACGTTAATCAATGTGCAAAAATTACTGTTCTGGCTGGACGGAGCTAGCGCCTAGCACCTAGCACACGTCAACTACCCAGGATGCACTGCAGCATAAACAACATGGCGACATCTTTGTGACAATAATTTATTTAAATTTATAAAAACTAAACAGCCTACAGTGTTTTAACTGGACTGTTTCACATCTGAAATAAATGTTTTTCAAATGAAGTCTATTGTTACAACTGATCCTGGATCCCTTTACTAAATCGCTGAAGCAGTTAGAGATGAATCTGGATGAAAACTGATGATCATATTCATCTCCATACTGACTTCCATAAATTAACATCAAACACAGTCCCCGCTGTCCCTCTGTGGTCAGGGGTCGTCAGTCAGGATGGACTCGTACAGCTTCTCTAGCCGTGGGTCCAGACCCGAGGACACCCAGCAGTAGCTGTCGGTCGTGCTCTTCTTCTTCACCTCCTTTTTGGAGCGACTGCAGCGGAAGATGGCGATGAAGAGAGTCAGGGCGACGAGGGCGAGCAGCGGGACAACCGAGCCGAGGACGCAGATCAGCACCCTGTTCCTGGCCGATGTGTCCTCAGCCGTCACCGAGGACTGGTTGGTGTGCTGGGATGTGACGTTGACCAGTTCAGACAGCGGGGCGTCAGTGCGGGGAGACTGGTGCTGCAGCTCCACGGCGGCGTCCTCTGCGGAGGCGGCTGAGGTGACGGGCTCCTGAGATGAAGCAGCCGTCAGAGTCTCCTGAGTCTCCAGCTTCATGCAGGCGAAGCTGCCGGCGGCGTTGATGCACGTGAGCTGACGGGGGCAGGGGTCACCGGCACATTCGTCCACATCCACACAGGAGGTTCCGTCTCCAGACACAAGGAAGCCATCCTGGCAGAAACAGGAGAAGGATCCCACGGTGTTCTTACAGCCGTGCTCACACACCGACCGCTCACACTCGTCCACATCCCGACATTCACCGTCCGTCAGGCGGTAGCCGTCCTGACACACACACCTGTAGCTGCCGTGTGTGTTCACGCAGTTGTGGCGGTCGCAGGGCTGAGAGAGGCACTCGTCCACGTCAGAGCAGTTCCGCTGGTCGTCACTCAGTTTGAACCCTCTGGGACATCTGCAAGAAAAGCCCGTTTCGCCCATCACACACTGGTGCTCGCAGGAATCGGGCTGGCACAGGTCCTTCATCTTGCAGGAGAACCCGTCCTCGTCCAGCTCCCAACCTTCTCTGCAGGAGCAGCGGACATCTGCTCCTTCCTGTCGGCACTGCTGTTCACAGCCTCCATTGTTCTTCTCACAGCTCTGGGTTTCTGGTTTGCAGAACGGTCCTGAAGGGGTCCAGATGTAGGCACCGTCCTGTTCTCTGCACCGAGAGAAAGCCGACTCGTGGCCACCGCAGAAAATTCTGGCGCTCGTCCCGTGTGGAAGCAGCTTCAGATCACTTTTTAGTGGCTGTTTCAAGAAAATCGCTTCATAGATTATCTTTCCAGGCCCCAGCAGAACCAGAGGTGGACACATCCCCCGGAAATAAAATTTACAAGCATAAGAAGCTCCTTTTCGGCAGCCTCCTGGGGTCCATTTCAGCTGATCCTGGCCTGAGAATGAGTAATCAACGTTTACACATCTCTCCTCAGTGCACGTGTTGACAGGCTCTTGTTTCCAGTTGAAATACTGGGAATCCTCCTCCCCAGAGATCCACTTGAACCCTCGGAGCGGCCTGTCGGGGAGCACGCAGTCCCTCCTCTTCAGCTTCAACCCGATCCAGAACTTTAACACCTGGTCATATCGTTTTTCAACCAGCGAGAGAAGTGAGCGCAGATCTTCCTCCTCTGTTCTGTCTCTGAGGGTCATCAAGTACCCTCCATCATGCTCACACCGGTTCTGGGCCTTGTGAAAGCTGACAGGCTGCATGTGCAGAACGAAGCAGGCGTTGGGTATGCAAAGCATCTCCTGCTCAGCTCCCGATGACCCCTTTAAGCTGCTGATGAGCGTCAGGAGGAAGACCAGCAACATCGCTGCTGTGAAGATCAACAAACCCGGTTCTGTCCAGAGGCTTTCGGGGGAATATGGAGACCAGTCTGCGGTCATCCATTCGTGGCTGAAGGGGAACTGATGTGAGCCTGCTGAGATGTTCATGCTCCAGTATCCTGTCTGGGAGCCAAACTAAAGACGGAAGTCGTGTTCAGCAGGAGAAACCGGGCCGGTTCCGTTCTGGAGCAGAAAACAATGAGAGGCAGAGTTCTGTTATGACTTCTCCTCCAGATGTCTCCGGCTGCTGCCCACCCCAGAGGCTGTAAACAGACTCCTGTTATTGTGGCGCCTCACAATACATGAACGTGCAGGGGTCAGAGCCTTCTGGACACTCTGACAGCAGGACCGCTGCTGCTAGGAATTAACCTTTGACCTTTTTCATTGTTATGCTGCAGGAAATCAGCTGAGCAATGCTTTATTATCTAGAGTGTTGAAATGAACCCAGCAATAATCCTCAGTAATCTGTTACTGAGTGTAAAGTCACACTCACAGCCACATCAGTGACTTCACAGCGGTGGGGTGGCTGGGTCCGGGTTAGGGGTTAGGGTCAGGGGTTAGAGTACTGGAAGGAGAGAGCAGGAACCTGATGAAGCCAGCTGAGGCAGCCGACGTCACTTTTCAAGATAGAAACCTTCAGTTTAAGAACAAAAACAAAACCACAGTGATCTAAACAACTGCTGTCACCCCTTCTGACTTACTGTAGAAGAAGCAACCACCTGGTAGTCATGGTAGCGCTGAGATTGGAGCGTTACGTTATGTGGAGTTTTACGTCCTGTCAAGCAGAAAGTAAACATTATTGAAGTAATCTTAACTGAGCTAAAAGAGGAAACGTTTTGTTTAAATTATGATCAGATAGAAAAATGATTCTTTGCAGTGGATGTAAATATAAGGTTTAATACGGTTTTAAAGAGATGGATGGATGAGTGATTGGGATTTTAGCATTCATATTGACACTGAGGGTGATAGCCTAAATGTTGCCTTTGATGCTATCTTGGACTCCATTTGCTTTCCTCAAACAATCCACAGTCCTACCCACTCTTGTCATCATACTTTAGACCTTGTGCTGACATGTGGTATTGAGTGTGAAGAAATAACAGAACTGCCCCATAACCTTGTGCTGTCTGACATTTTTAATAACTTTTGAGTTTATTTTAACTGAGTATTCCAAACCTGAGGGAAAATTTCATTATAGTAGATCTTCAGACAATGCTGTAAAAACTTTTAAATGAATGTTTAATTTCCTCAGAATCTCAGATAAACACAGTAAAAATGTAAAGTTATGTGGAAATGTTGGTATTTTAAAGACATAAAGGACTCACTGCTGGCCTCAGCCACTCCACCCGGGCCAGATCGGATGGGTTCAGGATGCCCTGACCGATGGACCTGCTGTCTGGTGGGAACATCTCATCGATGAACCTGACGCCCCTGATCAGACAGTACTGCTTCAGCTGCTGGTGGTCCTGCTGGAGGAACCGCTCTGGGTTGTTGATGGTTCCATAGCTGCTCTGCTTCTGACGGGCCTTCATGATGTTCTGACAAACACCCGGAGGTGGCATCGTGGCAGGAGATGCTGGTCCACAGGTTGTTCAGGAACACTGGAAGGGTCAGAATGGAGACGTTCAGACAGCAGAGGAGGAAAACATCTTAACCAACAAACACTCGTCATCTGGTTCAACTCAAATATGAAATATTTAACACCTGCTTTAATACTTTACTGACTGTTTTGGGGCTTTTCTCTTCAGGGGTCACCACAGCCAATCACCTGTCTCCATTTAGAGAACCTCAGCATCTTCAAACACTTTAATAAATACTAACTTTTTTTTAAAAAAAAATTGTTAAAGCTCATTTAATTATTTATTTAACATACCCCTGCCTCTCATGCCTCATTCTAAGGGTTTAGGTTATCCTGATCTATTTCTGTAGTTATGCTGCTTTAAGCTGCTGGAGCACAAACTGACCACTTTTCCTCACTTTCTTCTCCTACTCCTCTTCAGTTTGCATTATTTGCTGTTATTTCAACTGTTAACTTTAAATGTAGCCTTTGATGCTATCTTGGACTCATTTGCTTTCCTCAAACAATCCACAGTCCTACCCACTCTTGTCATCATACTTTAGACCTTGTGCTGACATGTGGTATTGAGTTACTTCCTCATTGGGTGTGGCATTAGACAATGTAGCCCCCTTGAAAATGAAGGTAATCAGCCATAGGAGGTTGGCTCCTTGGTTTGATTCAGAGTTGCATACCTTGGCTGAGATAATGCTGCCAACAATTTATCGTTCTCCCTCTCTTGGTATTCACTTTTTACTTTTCATTAACATAAAAATGACTCCTATATCCGATCTTCTGTTTCTTTTTATGTCTCTGCTTGCATTTAGCCAGGTTGTGGTTCTGGTTCTGCTGGAGGTTTCTTCTTCCTGTTAAGAGGAGTTTTTTTTGTCTCCACTGCTGCTACATGGTCATCCAGGAGGAATGTATCCTGAAGGTCAGTGACTTAATGCTCTGTTAGGTTTTCTTAGACAGAAACTTTTAAAACTAATTTGAATAATTAACTGAGCTTACTTAAATCACTGGTTGATAACTAGGATCAGTTGGAATGTATGCGTGATTGAACTGATATGACTTTTTTGGGTGCCTGGATGGATAGATGATGGATGGGTGGATGGTATTTCAGTCTCTCCTGTTGTTGTGTCTCCAGCTGAAGCTTCTCTGCAGGACAGCAGAACTGAGCCTGATGTTGTGGACCCAGAATGTTCCAGTTTAAAGCAGGAAGTACCCAGGAACAATGACAGGAAACTCAGTGAGTGGGTGGGTCCTCCACCCACCGAGACCAACATCCTGCAACCATCAGGATGTCTCAGCTTCTGTTCTAACAGAACTCCTGCATCAGAGTTGCCTGAAGGAAAAATCATAAATGTTCTGCCTTCGAGACAAATAAGTTACCGATAATCATTAGAAGCAGTTCAACGTCCAAACTGCTCCAGCCTGTCTGGATCTGGGTTCCTAAAGCTCCAACAAGATGCCAAACGAAAACATATTATGACTACACTGTACTACAATATTATGACTATACTTTTAGACTGAGTCAGTTTCTGATCTGTTTTATACAAACTATTTATAAATGACTCAACACAGATTGACTCAGTCTTTCAGATGAGCCTGACACCTCCAGGGTGTGTCCTGCTGATTATGTCCAGCAGGAGGCAGTGTTAAAATTTTGCATTTCAGTCCACCATCAGTGCATCTCAGGGTTGTTACTATTTTTCTTTGCCTAAAACATGACAAATTTCAATAAAAAAAACATGTAAATAATTTATCATAAGTTTACTGATCAAAACAATTGAACAGCTAGTGTAGGATTCAAAGTTTGATCTTTTGACACAAGTTGAGCTGAATTTTGCTGCTAAATCATCCTAAATCAGTACTAAAGACTCATAGACGCCTGCAGGAACCCCAGGATAAATAAAATGCTTCTGTCACACTGTTTCCTATCTTGCCATGTAAAGTTATATTCAATAAATCAGAATATGTGTTCCTTTGAGGCTTGTCTGTCAGATTAAAGGCACCTTTCAAAAATAACAACCTACAAGCAGGTATTTCTGTTTTAAAAATATTTTATTATTAATCTGATGTAAATCAGACCCTAATAATTTTCTGATAATTTATGATCAATTCTGTAGGTTTATTATATTTTTTCTGAGCAGAGTGACTGTCCAAACCTCATGGTAAAAAATGTTTGGTATGTTAAAAAATGACATTAATTTTTTTCTCTTTTTTCAAATTATTAAACAGATCATTGCGGCAATACTTACAGTAAAAGTGTGACATCGATGATGAAAAACCCCCCAAAAAACTTCCTTGACAACTGGAGCGTTTCAGCCTTGCCAGCAGCAGGAGCTCCGCAAGACCTAGCTATTATTTTGATAGTCCACTTCACTTTATCAGTAAGCTAATTTGCATATAGTCAGCCAGCTAAATATTTGGCTAACAACCTAAATATTAAAATAAAATTTGCTGCTAAATCTTCCTAAATCCTTGGAGTTTGAATTTGCTTTAACTGATATTAAAAATTAGCTTGCAACCTAAAAATTTAGTTAGTAAGCTAAATATTTAGCTTAAAAGCTAAATATAAGCTAAGTGTTTTATATTAGTTTGGAAAATAAATTGTTTGAAAATTAGGTGTTTAGTTTGGAAAAATAAATTTTTACTTAAATTTATGAATAGCAAGGTGAAAATATGACTGAAAAAATGAGACTCCATTAATTTTTTTTTAATGACAGACTAAATAAACCAAAAAATTGCTGTTAAGTTTTTACTGTGTAATTTTACAAGTGGCACCCCATGGTTCTGCTTAAAACTTAAAAACTGCACCAATGGTGTTGAAGCACTGCGACGACACCGCGCCTGGCTAACTGTTAGCGGCTAAGGTTAGCATCTACCCCAGAGCTTTCTGTAATCAACAAACAAAAGGGACATTTCACAGGTTTTTACTGCAGCTCTGTTCCTCTGGTTGAACATCTAAAAGTGTTCTGGTGAAAGTCTCATCTCCTGTCCTTGTTCAGCTAATTTTCAGTTTCATCCTCTCTGCAGAGCAGCATTTACCGTCATGGTTATAAAATCCATTCAGAGCAAGTTCTCAGGAATAAAAACAAAGTCTTGCATTCCAGCACGTCATGGTTTCTAACAGCCAGGTGTGAAAGCAAAACATATCATGGTCATCATGAAAATCATGATGTTCCAGTAATTTCACACGCTGGATGTTTTTATGAACCCCTGATCCATGGTTATACCCAGGTCCAACCAGTCTGAACACCTCCCATCTCCCTCCAACTATGAGAAAGTTCTGCAGACTTGCAGCACAAAACCTCCTCAAAAGCCATGTTGTTGTTGCCAGTGAGTGAAAAACCGTGAAGTAAAGGAAAGTTTCTCCAGGTCAGGGATGAATTTCAGTAGAAAGTGTAGCTCTGCAGGCGTCTGGGAGCCTGTTGTTTAATCTGGATCTGCTCTCATGCGATACAGTGAAAAACAAACAAAAGAATCTTAAACGACCTGAGCTGAGATCTTATCACCTAGATCGAAATTCAGCCGAATTCAGCACGTCCATGGTAGCAGGTTAAAGGTCAAAGGTCGTGACCCTGAACCAGTATGGATGCTTGGACAGACTGAAGGAGGAAGACTCTTCTCTCTAGAAACAAGATGGCCACCGGACTGAGGCTAGCAGAGCTGCATATGGATGAAGACGATGTCCACCTAGACTGAGCCATGGTAACCATGGTAACTCTGGAGGAGCTGCAGAGATCTACAGCTCGGGCGTTTAGTTGGACTCCCCAGATCTGGAATTTATCTTCTAGACGAGAGTCTAGAAGAACGAGAAGCTGTGTAGGAGAAGATGTGGTCAGAGGAGACCACAACTGAACATGCAGGACTCCATGTAGGCAGGAAAACTAACTGTTCATCACCCTGAACACACCATCCTATGGTGGTGGGATGATGTGTTTGCTCTGCTATATTTAGCCGAGTTTAATAAATTACATAAAAGCTGATTTGGGGGCAGCAAAGTCGACTTTTCAGTAAAAATCTCTCAATAAACTTGGTTCTACTGATTAGAAAAGCTCAGTTATATAAAAAAAAAGAATACTTAGTATCATACTGAACATTTTCCATTTTAACATTATAATTTTACTCCGATTACAAATAAAACGTCTCCATCAACCATCTGTGCTAGACGAGACAAATTTGTATCATTCTTGAACTGCAGTTCAAGGGCCACAAAGGGCCCCCAGGCCACACTTTGGACACCCCTGCCTTAGAGACATCAGGATGTCCAGAATGTGTCCAACTCTGAGTATGGACGGTCCAGCAGATCCTTTAGGTTCTCCTTCAACTGTTGAATGAAAACCTGAGATCAGAACCGGCCCAGCCTGTCCGCTGAACGCTCTCCTTCAGTTTCCTCACTCCTGCATCCCTTCATCACCTGGTCCTGAGGTCCTGAGGACCTTCTCTGGATGGTGGAGTGTCTTCATGGAGGAGCTTTCAGATATAAAACCCTCTCCATCTGGTTCAGATCAGAACCGAGCTCCTTGCCAATGTCTGGCGCGCTGGAGTCAGATCGCAGCAGCAGGTTTATCTGGTGAAACATCTCAGCTGCGAACATGTCCTGATGGGTTGGAGCTTGTTGCTGCTGCAAAGAGAAACACAAACATGGGGGTGTGGGTAGGGGAGTTATTTAATAAAAGAAAAGCCTCATCAGCATTTTGCCAGTCCTGAAAATCACCGCCTGCTGGGACTGAGTATAAGACGGTGCCTCTCTGATCCTGCCTCTTTTCACTGAGTCTCTGCATCCTGGAGGTAAGGTCTTCCTCTTATGCATTAGGTAACTGAAGATATTATTATTTTCTTTATTTTACGTAGATAAAAAATTATTATTTATAAAATCTTGCCGGATGATCAGTTAAATTAGAAATTATTTTAAAACAGTAATGAGTATAAAGTGGGAATTTATGAAAAACAGCTTTTCTTTATTTTTCAGCATGAATTTGATTTATTTTGGTTTTTACTAAACACATTTTAGTTCAAACTGAATTAATATTTACTTTTTAATCAATTTCTCCCCAAAATCTAATTTACGGAGGGTGAAAAGTGCCAAATAATTCAAGAAATAACATCTTTATTTAATTCAGTTCAATTCAGTTTATTTCTATAGCGCCATTTCACAACAAATGTCATCTCAAAGCATTTAAAAAAAACATGTCACTCCAGTTGATCCTAGTTATCAATCAGTTCATTAATCTGAGTTGATTATTCATATTTGTTTAGAAAGTTTCTGTCTAAGGAAACTCAGCAGAGGGTTTTCATATTTAAGGAAACCCAGGTTCTGGTTCTGGTTCTGGTTTATGTCTGCTCATACTGAGCATAAAAAGAAACAGAAGATTGGATATACGAGTACTTTCTATATTAATGAAGAGTAAAAAGTGAATAAAGAAAACAATAAATTGTTGGTAGTGTTATCTCAGCCAAGGTATGCAGCTCTGAATTAAACCAAGGAGCCAACCTCCAATGGATTATTACCTTCATTTTTACCTTCATTTTTAAGGGGGCAACATTGTCTAATGCCATACCAATGAGGAAGTAACTCTATGAACAAGAACATCAATTTGAGAAGGAAAGGAGATTAAACTGATGCCTTCTACTGTTTATCTGACATTATGAGGATATTAAACAATAATTTAAAAGTTTTTACAACATTGTCTGAAAAATATCTACTATAATGAAATTTTCCCTCAGGTTTGGAATACTCAGTTAAAATAAACTCAAAGGTTATTAAAAATGTCAGACAGCACAAGGTTATGGGGCAGTTCTGTTATTTCTTCACACTCAATACCACATGTCAGCACAAGGTCTAAAGTATGATGACAAGAGTGGGTAGGACTGTGGATTGTTTGAGGAAAGCAAATGAGTCCAAGATAGCATCAAAGGCTACATTTAAAGTTAACAGTTGAAATAACAGCAAATAATGCAAACTGAAGAGGAGTAGGAGAAGAAAGTGAGGAAAAGTGGTCAGTTTGTGCTCCAGCAGCTTAAAGCAGCATAACTACAGAAATAGATCAGGATAACCTAAACCCTTAGAATGAGGCATGAGAGGCAGGGGTATGTTAAATAAATAATTAAATGAGCTTTAACAATTTTAAAAAAAAAAAAAGTTAGTATTTATTAAAGTGTTTGAAGATGCTGAGGTTCTCTAAATGGAGACAGGTGATTGGCTGTGGTGACCCCTGAAGAGAAAAGCCCCAAAACAGTCAGTAAAGTATTAAAGCAGGTGTTAAATATTTCATATTTGAGTTGAACCAGATGACGAGTGTTTGTTGGTTAAGATGTTTTCCTCCTCTGCTGTCTGAACGTCTCCATTCTGACCCTTCCAGTGTTCCCGAACAACCTGTGGACCAGCATCTCCTGCCACGATGCCACCTCCGGGTGTTTGTCAGAACATCATGAAGGCCCATCAGAAGCAGAGCAGCTATGGAACCATCAACAACCCAGAGCGGTTCCTCCAGCAGGACCACCAGCAGCTGAAGCAGTACTGTCTGATCAGGGGCGTCAGGTTCATCGATGAGATGTTCCCACCAGACAGCAGGTCCATCGGTCAGGGCATCCTGAACCCATCCGATCTGGCCCGGGTGGAGTGGCTGAGGCCAGCAGTGAGTCCAGGAACAATTTGAGGCAAATTTAGAGGGCAGGGACTGGACCATTAACTCTCAAAACGTATATGTAGCTCCAGAGGGTGTCGCTGCCTCAGTTTGTCTGACCCAGGACCAATCACCATGGTACAAAATGCAAGATGAAGCGGTGCCACACATTTCTTTGGCTCTGCACCCTAGCCACCAAGCAAAGGAGCTGGGAGGTGTGGTAAAATGCTCCCTACGAATTTCAGACTGGCAATCTACCTCTGTTCCTCTCCTCTTTCTCTCCATCCACTAACACTTACCAAATTCACAACCATGTTTCACCTGCATTGACTTGGCAAATGCCTTCTTTTGCCTTCCACTGGCTGAAGAATGCAGAGACATCTTTTCATTTACCTATAAAGGTCAACAACTCAGGTACATGCGCCTGCCGCAAGGGTTTGCTTTATCTCCAGACATTTTCAGCCAGGTTCTGAGACAACAGCTGGCGGATTGCCAGCTGCCTGAGGGCGTCACTTTGATTCAGTATGTTGATGATTTGATTTTAGCCTCATAAACTTTACAATCCTGTATTGCTGCCACGCACAGCCTGCTAACACACTTGTCTAATAAAGGGTTCAAAGTCAGTCAATCCAAACTACAAGTTGCCAGAAAACAAGTTTCTTTCCTAGGCAGGATTGTCGCTGCCTCTGGTACACAGATCTCTGCAGCCCACAAATCTGCCATTTTGAATCATCCCAAACCTCAGAATGTGAGGGAAATGTTGTCCTTCCTAGGCCTGACAGGATATAGTAGACACTATGTCCCTACCTACACCGGACTAACTGAACTCTTAAGGGCGTTAGTGAGAGAACATGGGACGAGAAATCTCACACGTCCCCTCAACTGGACAACGGAGGCAGAAAACTCTTTTATCAATTTAACACAACAACTAGCGGCGGCCACTCAGCTGGCCCTACCAGATTACAACTTGCTGTTCTACTTAGATGTTTCTGTCACAGAACTGACTGTGAATGCAGTTCTGTTCCAGAAAAAAGGGGGAGGGAGACGAATCTTACATTATGTGAGCACCATGCTAGACCCGATGGAAAAAAGACACCCTGGATGCACAAGACATGCAGCAGGGGTAGGAAAAGCAACTCAGAAAACAGCACACATTAGTGGAAGCCCTAAAAATAGCAGAGGGACAAAAAGTAAACATTTATACCGACTCAGCGTATGTAGTTGGCACAGTGCATGTAGAACTAGCTCAGTGGCTGAGAGCAGGGTTCCTTACTGCAGCACAAAAGCCCATAAAACATGAGACTGAAATGAAAGAATTGGCAGATGCATTGCTCCTGCCTCAATCAGTGTCTGTGATCAAGTGCAAGGGGCACGATCAGAGCAATACCAGAACAGCGGCTGGAAGCGCAGCCGCAGACGAGGCAGCAAAAAAGGCTGCTGGATACTCGCCTCACCTTCTAATGGTAAGTACCGAGATCGAGCAGATGGAACAGGACCATCTGGACAGAATCATCCAACATCAAAAGGGGGTGTCCCCAGAAGAACTGACCATGCGGAAAACGAGAGGAGCCGTCTGCAATGATGGCCTGTGGCGAGGACCTAATGGTAAGGTGATTCTCACTCCCAACATGAGATTACAGGTTCTCCAAGAAGCACATGGACTGGGACATGTAGGTATTTCACAGATGTTGAAAAACTTGGAGCATTGGTGGCATCCTTCTCTGAAGGACATGGTCAAAGAGCATGTACGATCATGCGAAATTTGTGGGCAACACAACGCCAAACCAACCATCAGACCCCCGAGGGGGCAATTTCCTCTGACCACACAACCAGGAAAAGAAATCATAATTGATTTTACAGACATGACAACACCCATCAAAGGATACAGGTATGTATTAATGTGTGTGGATGCATTCTTAGGATGGCCTGAGGCATGGCCAGCAAAGAAGAAGGACAGTAAAACTGCCATAAAATGTCTGGTCAATCATTACATCCCAAGACATGGATTTCCAGAAAAGATCAGATCAGACAATGGAACTCATTTCAAGAACCAAGACCTACAGGACGTGGAGAAAATGCTGGGACTGAAACACTCCTTTAGTACAGTATACCACCCACAATCACAGGGGAAAGTGGAAAGATTAAATCAGACGATTAAACAAAAATTGGCTAAAATCTGTGCACAGACTAAATTAAACTGGGTTGATGCATTGCCTATTGCTTTGATGTCTGTTAGGATGTCCATTAACCAGTCCACAGGTTTCTCCCCACACGAGCTCCAAACTGGAAGGAGGTTCCCAGGCTCGGCCACCCGGATCCCAGGATGGACAGGTGAAAATGTACATTTGACTCACAAAGATTTTTTCAATGAGTTACAGACCCTAGCAGCAGAGTTTCTGCAGAATCAAGGCTGAACCGCAGGCAGGAGGTCCGGGACCCATTCTGGGAACCAACTGGGTGTGGCTAAAGGTCATCAAAAGGAAGTGGTCGGAGCCAAGGTTTACAGGTCCTCATCAGGTGGCCAAGAAGACGTCCCATGCGGTCAGGTTGAAGGGGAAAGGAGACACGTGGTTTCATTGGAGCCAGTGTGCACCAGCTGAGGAGCCTGGCAGATCTGGAGGAGGAACGCAGGAGGAGCTCCGAGCCCAACCCGCTGAATCGGCTGATTCAGGTTCCCCTCCTCATCAGACAATCGGGGCAGAATAATCCCCACCGGTGAGGTTCACAGCTCTGAGGCCGTCTAACCTTGGAGCAGAAGAGGATTTATCCACTCCAGAACTGTTCTACTGTTTTCATTTTGAGAAGTAATCAAGACTTGATCAGCAAGAGAAGGAGGTGAAATTAGCGCTCCTTCTCCAACAAGCAGGGTGCCAACCTGCCATCGCCTGATGACACCTATAGGCTGAAGAAAAAATGTAAGGACTTTTATATAAAAAAAAACAACAACAACTTTTTATTTGAAAGATTGATTTTGAATATGTCTAATTCTGCATTACACTGTTGTATCTTTTTGTGGTGACTTATTTGTATTTCTCTCACTGACTGTTGGTGGTTGATCACTCAACAGGGAGACAACTGAAGGTTTGGGATATTAACTCTCATTCTCTCCACAGGGGAGACATGCACTGGAACGGAGCTTTCCTCGCAGGTTTAGTGGGATCTCTGAGCAGAGATCAAAAGGGGGAATTGTGGGAAAACAACTTTGATTTGAATGATTTTTAAGTCGTGTTTTTAAGTACTTAGTTTTTCATTTATGGGTTAATCAGATTAATCCGATATAGTTAAGATCAGTAGGGTTTCATAAGATAGAACAAATTCTTAGAGGGGTGGAGAACACCTATATATTCACTTACCTTTTACGAAATCAGAAACCTCAAGTGTAACGTGTGTATTGATCTTAAACTAATAAACATTATATGGTTTGTGTATTAATCCTTTGTAATCAAATCTGCTCGCGTCTCCAGGTTTGACTTTGGCCAAGGTTCTGTTGGTAAGGCCGGTCTTCGGGCCCAGACAGCTGCAGCTTCAGAGTCCATCTGAGATATGAACTGATATCTTTGATGTTTAGGAAACTGCTGGTTCCTTGCGTCCATCGGAGCGCTGACGTTCCGGAAGCACATCTTCAGGCAGGTGGTTCCTCTGGAGCAGCACTTCAGCAGGGAATACTGCGGACTGTTTCATTTCAGGGTAAATAGCTCCTCCATCACTTCACCTTCTGCCCATCTGCTTAGAAGACAAATCCAGACAACACCTGCAGCTGTGGAGAGGAGCTTTCAGAACCAAATCCAAGTTAGGGTCCAGATTCTCCAGGTTCTACCAAAAAGGAACCAAGATAAATCTAATTTGAACCATAATGGAGGAATTAAAAAGCATTTTAAAGATGATAATATCCAGGAAGGGGCTGGTCAGTCACAGATCAGGAACTAGAACCAGGAAATTATGGAGCTGCTTGGTTCTGGTCCAGATCTTCGTGGTACCCGACGCAGCAGATGATTCAGTGGTTCCAACCTGATCTGTCTGTGTTGGAGAAACGAAAAGAGCATCTGTGCTGCTTGGAACTCCCTGAATGTGGATGTTGGACCTTCAACCGCCCAGACCCATCAGAACCAGATATTTGCTTCTGTTTTCAACCTCACAGTTCTGGAGATTTGGGAGGTGGGTGGACGTCGTCGTCGACGACAAGCTGCCAACGATCAACGGTAGACTCATCTTTGTCCACTCCAAAGACCAGAACGAGTTCTGGCCCGCTCTGCTGGAGAAGGCCTACGCCAAGTAAGTCAGGAGCAGGAGGCTGTTCCTCACTCAGAACATCTGACAAGGTTGAGGTTCTTGTTGCTCCTCGCTGTGATGGTTGTCGGCAGGTTCTGGCGCCGACCCAGAGAGCTTTCTGAAATACAGTTACATCTCAACAACATTTACCTAAATTTGGTGAATATTTAAGTTAAAAATGAACGACTGGGCATCATAGAACCTGGCTGAGCTGGTTCTGATCCAAATGAAGCTGTATGTCAGCATGCCACTCAGTGCTGAAGACTTCATCTTTAGTGATCGCTGCCTGAACAATGAAACAGTTTTATGATTTTAAAGGTTTGTTACAGGAACTCTGGCTCACACCTTAAACGTGACGATCGTCTGTGACGCGGGATGTTTAGTCACATTCGTCACACTTCATCATTTATTCTCCCAGTTTAACCACAGGTCCCGATACAACGTAATCCTCTCATATTCTCATGCTTTTCCCAGGAATACTCGACTCTAATCCCACAGATCAGGTGTGACGGCTGAATATGGCGGCATATGTTTTATATATGTGTGTGTGAGAGTAACGTCAGCCATCAAAGGCAAAAAAATATTGAAATTGTGAAGCAAGTGGAAAAACTTCACATCTGAAGTTATTAAAAATATTTGATGCAATGAAAGTGGAAAACGAATAAATGATATTTTTGTTGCACATTGATGGAGAGGAGCCGTTCTGGAAACTAAACAGACCAATAACACCATGAAGGTTCCTGCTGCTATCAGCTATTAACCAGCTTCCTGTTAAAGGGGGTTTTTTCTCTCCACTGTCGCCCCCTGCTGCTCAGGAGGAGTCAGTGAGTCGATGCAACAGAAACTTTTAACCTGTTAGAATAATAAACTGAACTTGATGCATTGATAACTAGGATGAATGAATGAATCTGTCTCTATGAATGGATTCTATTTCTATGCATACATTTCATAACCATTTTTAATTATTAGTATTTTAATTTTCATAAATCCATCAGAGCTCACTGCTGTTATCAGTTATGCAGCTACTAAAGGCTGTAGAACCTCCTCCAGACGTTTCCTGGTCCGGCCGTGACTCCAGCCAGAAGCCTCGGGTCTAAAGCCGAGCCGGACCCACCCTGGAGAAGAGCTCACTGATCAGACATGAGGCTGGTTCTGAAATCCACGTTAGAATCAGAGTTTTATCAGGATGAATGTTAGTCTTCTTCCATAACTTGTGCTGCTGCTGCCTCAGATGTGCTCCTGGTTTTTCTCTGCTTCATCTCTGAACGGGGATTATGTGTCAGGGTGTGTGGCTCCTACATGGACATGACTTCTGGAACCCCTGCTGAGGCCATGAGGGACTTCACTGGAGGCGTCCACGTCCACGTCCCTCTGTCCCCGTCTCCTAGCAACCTGTGGGCGTTACTGTGCAGAGCAGGACAGTCGGACACTCACCAGCTGCGGGACGCAGCAGGGGGTAAGGTTTACGGTTTGGGTAACACAGGAGCGACATGCGCCGGTGAAACGCGGTCACATGACCGTTGCCTTCTGCTTTGTCTCCACCCGGCTGCTAAAGTGGGATTCTCACCAGGGGTGGAGATGAAAACCCTTCTCCGTCGGCCACATCGTTTACCGTCCACCCAAACATTTCACCAGCCACTGATTTTACTGCGCGTAACTTTTCCCTTGATTACAAACCCCACCGGAACAAACACGTTGTTTAAAACGTGATTTATTCTGAACTCTAAGAAAAACAATTTGCTGACAGGAAGTTGACCGTACAAATGCACTTATACCGACTAATTTAACATAAACAGCACGACACCTTAACAGAGCTGCAGGGCAGTGAGTTTGTTTTAATTACTAACATCGAACTTTAACAGGTTACACAACCCCAACATTCACCGAGTCCTTTCCCTTCTGGCTTCTATATCGTGATGTTTCAAAGGTTAAAATTAAGCCCAGCGGCCGACGAGGAGAGGAGCCATGTTGGAAAGTTCACACGTTCTTTCAGCACCGTTTCATGTTGGGAGAGATGGCTGCAGGGTCACAGTTCCCATCTTGAAGCGAAAGTCAAAGAGGTTTCTTTGCACTGTTTTATGGAATACACTGTTTGTATAAGAACATAATTATGGCCGTAGTCAGACCACATATCCATGTAACTAAAGAGCTCCTCACCAAAGGAGCAGCTTCAAAATAAGCCTTTTATCATCTCCTACGCTGAGCATTTCCACAGTGTGGCTTCTCCAGAGAGTATTTCGTGAAGATGTGTTTCTCGTCATTTTAAAATGGGATTAATTATAACTTGTCTAACTCTTTAGACTCTTTAGACGAAGATATTTCTCCTCACTTTTCTACGTTTTCTATTTCAGTTCTTCTTCTTCTTCTTCTTCTTCTTATTATTATTATTATTACAAACATCTCAAAACATGTTCATTGTTAATCCCACAAGACTTCAGCGTTCCTGTTGTTCCACTGGTTTTCTGACTACCTCCCAGTTTACATGCACCCCCCCAGACTCCCTCATTCACACCTGCCCTCCTCCCTGCATGAAACGCTCCCTCTTCATGAACATTTCAGCTCCTTCTTGCCGGGCCAAGCAGCGAATCTGACCTCTTCATCGATCTGCCCCTGGGTCACGTCTCTCATCATCCTCCTCCTCCCTGAATCCGCTCCCATTTCTGCGTCCATTTTTAGGAGCTTCTTAACCTTTGACCCGCCCCACCACATACCCACTCACTCACTGAGCTACAGTTTATAACCTGAGGAGAGGGGAGGGGCGGGCCAAGGAGAACTGAGGGATTTCATTGGATAAGCCTAGAGTCCTTCAAGAAAATCAACCAATGGGCCGTCGTGGTCGATAGAAATGATTTTTAATAGACTTTTTTGGGTTAAATTGGGTTAAATGCAGGTGTATGGCCCGGCCCGAGGCCAATACCCTGGGATTTGAACCCAGGACCTTGTTGCTGCAGGGCAGCTGAGCTACCAGCTGCTCAGCCTTCCTGCTGTTCCCTAAGCCCAGTGTTTCCAGTATTGTGTGATTTTAGCAGCAGTGGACCCACATGATAAGTAGATTCTAGGTTCTCGGGCCGAGGTTCTGTAGAACGGTTCTACCCGGACCGCCAGTGAGCTGGAGGTCAGAGGTCAGCCGTGATCTAAACTGTGTCTGGACCCTCAGGAGACTCCTGCCAACGACGTGTTACCCAACGGACTGGTCCGAGGCCACGCCTACACCGTGACGGGTTTCAAGCAGGTGAGTGGGCCAGAATTATTCATACCCCTCCAGTCAAGCGGTTTGTTTCTGACAGGAAATGACACGGCGCCTCTCAGATGATCAAACAATGTTAAAGGAGCAGAGACATCATTTCTGTGGGTAAAATGAGCAGAACCATTGTTATAAGGAAGGGAGCAGATGTTCTGGGGTCCTGGTCTCCATGCGCTAGCACCGGCTAGCATCTTCCCTTTAAATCAGAACCGCCTAGAATCTGAGATTTCTGGATCAGGAAGTCCAAGAGAGTCGAACAAGTTCAGGATGGTTTCCTCCTGAGGACGGCTGCTGCTTCCACTGCAGAGCTTCTTCACTGCTGGCAGCAGGTGGAGGAAGTACGCCTGCAGACACGTCTCCACCACGTTTCCCCTGCATGCTTCGTTTTAACTGTCATCAGAAGCAGAACCGTGCCTCATACTGACCAGTATTATTCCTGCTGATCAGCTCATGAGCCGAGGGGAAGCTGTGAACCTGGTGCGTCTGTGGAACCCCTGGGGCAAAGGAGAGTGGAACGGAGCCTGGAGCGACCGGTGAGACGGGACGCTCTGACATCATCAATAAATTCATTTATTCTGCATGAAACAAACATCTGGAGAACAGTAAGGCCTCTCCGACTCTGGGTCAGGTCTCCTCTGTGGCAGACGGTGAACTCCGTGGACCGGATGACGTGTCTGTCAGTGACGGATGATGGAGAGTTTTGGTGAGATCGTTCAAGACAAAAGCTAAACAAAAAGAACGCCAGAACATTAGCAACAGCACCGTCTGACGTGTGTTTATGCAGTTACAGTCCTGAAGGTTCATAACAGATGAAAAATATGAAAATGTTCCTGATATTTTCAGGATGACGCTGGAACATTTCTGTGAGTTTTACAACTACGCAGAAATCTGCGGCCTGAGTCCCGACTTCCTGGATGAAAACTCGTCTTCTACCTGGAAGACCTCCGTCCACGAGGGTCGGTGGGTGGCAGGAACCACAGCTGGAGGCTGCATGAATAACAGAGGTGACCACGTCTCAAAAAAACGCTCAAAGTTTTCACACAGAAATATGAAAACCGTTTTGCTGCTAAGTGATTGAATCAACAGCATCTGAGCTGAGCAGCAGAGATGTTTCTAGTTTTAATCTGTTCTTCAGGTTCTTCCAGCATCAGGTTGGAGCAAAGCTCATCTCTTCAGAGTTTCAGGAACCCCTAATCATTCATGGAGCTTCTTTAGAAACGTGGACTGTGGACGCTGACGTTAGCGCTGCCGCTACATGGTTAGCATGTAGCAGCAGCTAAACATGTAGCGGCTCTGGAAGCAGAAATTAACCCCCAGAGGGCCCAGAGGAGCTGCTCCGTCCTCCATCACTGCTGTTAGTGGATGGAGCTTATGCATCAGATTTACGGGCGTACCAGAAACACGATACAAAGGTTCCAACTCAGGACATTTGTATGTAAAAAATGTGACTAATCGTTTTAAAGTTTTTAACGGGTTACAATTGGTGTAATTAATTAATGGAATTGAATGCGTTAAAGTCCCGGCCCTAGTATAAACAGTATAGAGTGGGCTGATGCCTATTCATGGATTTTTTTTTGTAGAACAAATGTGAAATATATGAAAGAAGATGCAGCCGAGATATCCTTGCAACGCTACTTGACGTGCTATTGGCTGGCGTCTGAAAAGCAGCCAATCAGGAGCCTGTTTCGGAGGGGGTCTCTAATATTCACGGGCGGTTGTGGTTCCTGACCCCTGCGACCACTGGGGGTCCGCCGTATATATTTCCATATCAGTTCGACCAGGTCAGATGTTTTCTGGGGAACCAGAACTTCTTCCAATAAATTCATGATATTCACACCAAAAAACTGGTTCAGACTAAAAAATTCTGTCAACTATTAGCATGAAAGTGACCTGGTTACCACTGCTTCTGCTCCTCCGAGTCGCTCCTGCTGGCACTGGAACTGGATCCAGGCTGGTGTAGTTACGGCCCAGTGAGATCCTGCCTGGGCAGGACACCAGACCCCCAACCCACTACATAGAATAGAACAGAATAGAGATGTACATTACTGTCCCTCAGCTGTCCCTCCAGAGTCTAACAGCTGCTGGGAGGAAGGATCTCCTATAACGCTCCTTAGTGCACCTGGGATGCAGCAGTCTGTCACTGAAGGAGCTCTCCAGCTCAGCAACAGCTTCATGCATGGAGGGAAAACATTGTCCATCAGTGGGGTTACATGCTCTGTTCCCAGCCTATTCTGGTTCTTCTGGGTCTCTGAGCCTCCTAAGTCCTGTTCTTTCAGCCAGTTCCCCCATTAAAACCAGTGTGGAATCAATCAGACTAACACACCTCCATGTGAACAACCCAACGCTGCATGCTGAGTCACGAACTCGCCAAGCAACACACTATTGAATCCTGTTCAAACATGTGCCGTCTCGCTCTGCTTCATCTTTTCAACAGTCTAATCATCATGAAAGCAACATTTCTTTCCATCTTAGTAATGAGGAAGTGAATATGAGCCATTAAAGTCTCAATCTTTGTTCCACATGAAGGGATTTTTCATTCTGAGAGGGAGTCGTTCTGGTTTTATCCTGTTTCTCTTTCTCCTAGGTTCAGATGAACTTCTCACTGTCCAACATTTGTTTAAAGAAGCGAGGAAGAGGAAGGCTGGTGGGATGAACTGCTTCATGTGCATGTTGTAGTCTTTTGAGAAAATGAAAGCACTTTAGTTTTATCACCCAGGAAACAATATGTTCAGTTTTAGGAGCAAAAAGTAATAACAAAATACTTAAACACTGTTGTGCATCCCCAGGTCTGAGGGTGGTGGTGTATGAGACCTAGAACAGCTCCATGAATTACTCTAGGAGCAAATGATGCATGTTGGATGTCCAGGTCAGGATGTCCAAGTCTGGATGTATAGGTCACAAGTCACCAAAGTGTGAGACATGAAGTTCAGCTGAAAAACCCTGATGGGTCCCAAAGGGAAAACAGATGAAATGAGAAGATCATGACTTCAGTGGGAGGAAAAATCTTGTTTTTAAATGTGAAAGTCATAAAAATGATGTAATGACAGCTTTCCCTGCTTTGCATATCTCAGAATTGCCCTGCAAGACACAACTACTTTGTCACAGCCTGCTGCACAGCACGGCCGCAGGCTGCTGCTGCTGGAAATCCCTCTTACCTGTTGTGGGAAAACAACTTTGATTTGAATGATTTTTAAGTCGTGTTTTTAAGTACTTAGTTTTTCATTTATGGGTTAATCAGATTAATCAGATGTAGTTAAGATCAGTAGGGTTTCATTAGATAGAACAAATTCTTAGAGGGGTGGAGAACACCTATATATTCACTTACCTTTTACAAAATCAGAAACCTCAAGTATAACGTGTGTATTGATCTTAAACTAATAAACATTATATGGTGTGTGTATTAATCCTTTGTAATCAAATCTGCTGTCCAGCTCTGTAGCAGGTGGGGTCAGCGAGGGGTCGAGGAGGGCGCTGTGTGGCTTCAGGAGCCAGTCTGAGGCTGCTGAGGAGCACAGGGAGGACGACTTAGTGGAACGCACCAGAATGCTGAGAAACTCGGTCCCACGTCCTTGGGTTGAATATTTTGTACAAAATAACACCTGCATTATCCCTGGGAAGAAAATCGTCGGACGGGGAAGCGTCCGCCTCCTGGCGGCTGACGTCAGGAGGTCCCAGACAGTAAAGAACCACCTGGACACAGCGAGGTATAAATGTATGTGAGCTACAACCGTTAGTCAGATCACTGGGGTGAGACGGCCTCTTTTCCTGTCCACACGGTGCTCTCCGAAGACGCGTCTTCGTATTTTTCTAAAAGGTGATTAATGTCTCCTTTCTTGTGGTAATTAGTGATCATGTTGGGCTGTTGGTGTGATTTCATGCTTCTGTTTGAATGAATAAATTGCTGGATGATTTTGAAGTTGAACAGTGACTGTGTCCTGGTTTTCACTTTTACACCCGGTATCCACGGGCCCGGGGAGACGAGAGTGGACAACGAGCAACAGGGGCGAATTCTCGATCTCAACAAATGGGGGCTCGTCCGGGATATCGGGGTGTATCAGGTGAAAACTGATCGATTGGAGCATCCACGGGGCTTCGCTTCGGCCCGCAAAGGAGGCGCGGTAAGATAAGACTTTTAAATTCTGTCTGAAGCGCCAAGTTTCTGAGCTGTGGTGAATCTCAGTGGCAGTGTGATTGATAATTAAGGTGATTGTAGTAATTTGTGGTATTGTATGAGAAAAGAGTCTTAGACTTAGGAGTTGTAAGTACTGCAGTGGTCGCTGGCCAAACCCCCACCTGCGCCGACGGGACAGGTTGAATCGTGCTGGGAGAGTCGTCCTTCCCGGGGACCTGACTGCCCCCCAAATGGATGGTTGGTACTTTAGCTTAGGAAAGGGAGTGAATCCTCCCTGGAGTTTGGCTCTCTCCAAAAAGGACTGAGGTATTCGTAAGGGTGAAAATTCAGATCGGAGTGCATCCTCCTGTGTCAGATCTCAGAAACTGATTTCTGACACGAAAGGACTTAACCTAAATTAGGGGTGAATCTCCCGGGTTGGTACCCGAACCCAAAGGAACTTAGAGAAATTGGAGCGCATCCTCCCCGGCAATTAGTGCCGAAAAGGACTAAGAAGTCGACTATAAAAGGCCTTAACTGTCACCGGTGACTGTAGGGAATGTTTGTTTGCTGAAGTTCAACAATGATTGTGGTTCTGTCTGTGCGAATCCTGAATCTTTCTATGCTGAGCTCAACAATGATTATAGCTTTGTGTATTCTGTGAGACGGCTGCGTCTCTCTCTCTCTTTCTCTCTCTCTCTCTCTCTCTCTCTTTCTCTCTCTCTCTCTCTCTCTCTGTGTGTGTGTGTGTAACTGGCTGCAAGCTGCAAGGAGAGTGTGATTGGGTGTGTGTGTGTGTGTGTGTCTGGCTGCGAGTGGCTGTGCCTGGGGGAGAACGGAGAAGCGAATTAAACTGATATATCTTCACTTTTGTGCTGCGGGGGGGGGGGTTATTACCATAGCATGGAAGGTGAATTTGAAAAAGGAATTAATAATAATTCACACGGTCCAGGACCATGGAAAACATTAAATGAACAAATCACCGGTTTGATTAGAATAATGACCCAACATGTAGCGAACAAAACAGCCAATGTCAAACCAGACAAAATGAGAATCATGATGGAAAACTTCACACAGTTGTGGGTCAACAGACAGTGACACATCCTTTTGTGTGCTCTCCCTCATCTGCTGTGAACTTATTGGGGAGAGATTTGTTGATCTCCCTGGGAGCAACCATCCTCTGTGGACCTCAAGGACTCACCGTCACCTTTCCTGATGGGTCTTCCTTTGCATGCTCTCAGCTTCTTACACATGGACAATATCTGCTGCAGCAATCAGAGGAGCAGTTGGCAGATATATATTGGGGACTTCTTCACCCAGAGACAACTGCTCACACAGGGATTCTGTCCTGTTACATGCTTTGGAAACCCTGGATCAAGCACTTGCACCCTATGGACCGACCCCTGACCTCCCTCATGTCACCCTGTTCTATGATCACAAACAGACTGAATGGTACCAGGAACAATTTGAGGCAAATTTAGAGGGCAGGGACTGGACCATTAACTCTCAAAACGTATATGTAGCTCCAGAGGGTGTCGCTGCCTCAGTTTGTCTGACCCAGGACCAATCACCATGGTACAAAATGCAAGATGAAGCGGTGCCACACATTTCTTTGGCTCTGCACCCTAGCCACCAAGCAAAGGAGCTGGGAGGTGTGGTAAAATGCTCCCTACGAATTTCAGACTGGCAATCTACCTCTGTTCCTCTCCTCTTTCTCTCCATCCACTAACACATACCAAATTCACAACCATGTTTCACCTGCATTGACTTGGCAAATGCCTTCTTTTGCCTTCCACTGGCTGAAGAATGCAGAGACATCTTTTCATTTACCTATAAAGGTCAACAACTCAGGTACATGCGCCTGCCGCAAGAGTTTGCTTTATCTCCAGACATTTTCAGCCAGGTTCTGAGACAACAGCTGGCGGATTGCCAGCTGCCTGAGGGCGTCACTTTGATTCAGTATGTTGATGATTTGATTTTAGCCTCATAAACTTTACAATCCTGTATTGCTGCCACGCACAGCCTGCTAACACACTTGTCTAATAAAGGGTTCAAAGTCAGTCAATCCAAACTACAAGTTGCCAGAAAACAAGTTTCTTTCCTAGGCAGGATTGTCGCTGCCTCTGGTACACAGATCTCTGCAGCCCACAAATCTGCCATTTTGAATCATCCCAAACCTCAGAATGTGAGGGAAATGTTGTCCTTCCTAGGCCTGACAGGATATAGTAGACACTATGTCCCTACCTACACCGGACTAACTGAACTCTTAAGGGCGTTAGTGAGAGAACATGGGACGAGAAATCTCACACGTCCCCTCAACTGGACAACGGAGGCAGAAAACTCTTTTATCAATTTAACACAACAACTAGCGGCGGCCACTCAGCTGGCCCTACCAGATTACAACTTGCTGTTCTACTTAGATGTTTCTGTCACAGAACTGACTGTGAATGCAGTTCTGTTCCAGAAAAAAGGGGGAGGGAGACGAATCTTACATTATGTGAGCACCATGCTAGACCCGATGGATAAAAGACACCCTGGATGCACAAGACATGCAGCAGGGGTAGGAAAAGCAACTCAGAAAACAGCACACATTAGTGGAAGCCCTAAAAATAGCAGAGGGACAAAAAGTAAACATTTATACCGACTCAGCGTATGTAGTTGGCACAGTGCATGTAGAACTAGCTCAGTGGCTGAGAGCAGGGTTCCTTACTGCAGCACAAAAGCCCATAAAACATGAGACTGAAATGAAAGAATTGGCAGATGCATTGCTCCTGCCTCAATCAGTGTCTGTGATCAAGTGCAAGGGGCACGATCAGAGCAATACCAGAACAGCGGCTGGAAGCGCAGCCGCAGACGAGGCAGCAAAAAAGGCTGCTGGATACTCGCCTCACCTTCTAATGGTAAGTACCGAGATCGAGCAGATGGAACAGGACCATCTGGACAGAATCATCCAACATCAAAAGGGGGTGTCCCCAGAAGAACTGACCATGCGGAAAACGAGAGGAGCCATCTGCAATGATGGCCTGTGGCGAGGACCTAATGGTAAGGTGATTCTCACTCCCAACATGAGATTACAGGTTCTCCAAGAAGCACATGGACTGGGACATGTAGGTATTTCACAGATGTTGAAAAACTTGGAGCATTGGTGGCATCCTTCTCTGAAGGACATGGTCAAAGAGCATGTACGATCATGCGAAATTTGTGGGCAACACAACGCCAAACCAACCATCAGACCCCCGAGGGGGCAATTTCCTCTGACCACACAACCAGGAAAAGAAATCATAATTGATTTTACAGACATGACAACACCCATCAAAGGATACAGGTATGTATTAATGTGTGTGGATGCATTCTTAGGATGGCCTGAGGCATGGCCAGCAAAGAAGAAGGACAGTAAAACTGCCATAAAATGTCTGGTCAATCATTACATCCCAAGACATGGATTTCCAGAAAAGATCAGATCAGACAATGGAACTCATTTCAAGAACCAAGACCTACAGGACGTGGAGAAAATGCTGGGACTGAAACACTCCTTTAGTACAGTATACCACCCACAATCACAGGGGAAAGTGGAAAGATTAAATCAGACGATTAAACAAAAATTGGCTAAAATCTGTGCACAGACTAAATTAAACTGGGTTGATGCATTGCCTATTGCTTTGATGTCTGTTAGGATGTCCATTAACCAGTCCACAGGTTTCTCCCCACACAAGCTCCAAACTGGAAGGAAGTTCCCAGGCTCGGCCACCCGGATCCCAGGATGGACAGGTGAAAATGTACATTTGACTCACAAAGATTTTTTCAATGAGTTACAGACCCTAGCAGCAGAGTTTCTGCAGAATCAAGGCTGAACCGCAGGCAGGAGGTCCGGGACCCATTCTGGGAACCAACTGGGTGTGGCTAAAGGTCATCAAAAGGAAGTGGTCGGAGCCAAGGTTTACAGGTCCTCATCAGGTGGCCAAGAAGACGTCCCATGCGGTCAGGTTGAAGGGGAAAGGAGACACGTGGTTTCATTGGAGCCAGTGTGCACCAGCTGAGGAGCCTGGCAGATCTGGAGGAGGAACGCAGGAGGAGCTCCGAGCCCAACCCGCTGAATCGGCTGATTCAGGTTCCCCTCCTCATCAGACAATCGGGGCAGAATAATCCCCACCGGTGAGGTTCACAGCTCTGAGGCCGTCTAACCTTGGAGCAGAAGAGGATTTATCCACTCCAGAACTGTTCTACTGTTTTCATTTTGAGAAGTAATCAAGACTTGATCAGCAAGAGAAGGAGGTGAAATTAGCGCTCCTTCTCCAACAAGCAGGGTGCCAACCTGCCATCGCCTGATGACACCTATAGGCTGAAGAAAAAATGTAAGGACTTTTATATAAAAAAAAAACAACAACAACTTTTTATTTGAAAGATTGATTTTGAATATGTCTAATTCTGCATTACACTGTTGTATCTTTTTGTGGTGACTTATTTGTATTTCTCTCACTGACTGTTGGTGGTTGATCACTCAACAGGGAGACAACTGAAGGTTTGGGATATTAACTCTCATTCTCTCCACAGGGGAGACATGCACTGGAACGGAGCTTTCCTCGCAGGTTTAGTGGGATCTCTGAGCAGAGATCAAAAGGGGGAATTGTGGGAAAACAACTTTGATTTGAATGATTTTTAAGTCGTGTTTTTAAGTACTTAGTTTTTCATTTATGGGTTAATCAGATTAATCCGATATAGTTAAGATCAGTAGGGTTTCATAAGATAGAACAAATTCTTAGAGGGGTGGAGAACACCTATATATTCACTTACCTTTTACGAAATCAGAAACCTCAAGTGTAACGTGTGTATTGATCTTAAACTAATAAACATTATATGGTTTGTGTATTAATCCTTTGTAATCAAATCTGCTCGCGTCTCCAGGTTTGACTTTGGCCAAGGTTCTGTTGGTAAGGCCGGTCTTCGGGCCCAGACAGCTGCAGCTTCAGAGTCCATCTGAGATATGAACTGATATCTTTGATGTTTAGGAAACTGCTGGTTCCTTGCGTCCATCGGAGCGCTGACGTTCCGGAAGCACATCTTCAGGCAGGTGGTTCCTCTGGAGCAGCACTTCAGCAGGGAATACTGCGGACTGTTTCATTTCAGGGTAAATAGCTCCTCCATCACTTCACCTTCTGCCCATCTGCTTAGAAGACAAATCCAGACAACACCTGCAGCTGTGGAGAGGAGCTTTCAGAACCAAATCCAAGTTAGGGTCCAGATTCTCCAGGTTCTACCAAAAAGGAACCAAGATAAATCTAATTTGAACCATAATGGAGGAATTAAAAAGCATTTTAAAGATGATAATATCCAGGAAGGGGCTGGTCAGTCACAGATCAGGAACTAGAACCAGGAAATTATGGAGCTGCTTGGTTCTGGTCCAGATCTTCGTGGTACCCGACGCAGCAGATGATTCAGTGGTTCCAACCTGATCTGTCTGTGTTGGAGAAACGAAAAGAGCATCTGTGCTGCTTGGAACTCCCTGAATGTGGATGTTGGACCTTCAACCGCCCAGACCCATCAGAACCAGATATTTGCTTCTGTTTTCAACCTCACAGTTCTGGAGATTTGGGAGGTGGGTGGACGTCGTCGTCGACGACAAGCTGCCAACGATCAACGGTAGACTCATCTTTGTCCACTCCAAAGACCAGAACGAGTTCTGGCCCGCTCTGCTGGAGAAGGCCTACGCCAAGTAAGTCAGGAGCAGGAGGCTGTTCCTCACTCAGAACATCTGACAAGGTTGAGGTTCTTGTTGCTCCTCGCTGTGATGGTTGTCGGCAGGTTCTGGCGCCGACCCAGAGAGCTTTCTGAAATACAGTTACATCTCAACAACATTTACCTAAATTTGGTGAATATTTAAGTTAAAAATGAACGACTGGGCATCATAGAACCTGGCTGAGCTGGTTCTGATCCAAATGAAGCTGTATGTCAGCATGCCACTCAGTGCTGAAGACTTCATCTTTAGTGATCGCTGCCTGAACAATGAAACAGTTTTATGATTTTAAAGGTTTGTTACAGGAACTCTGGCTCACACCTTAAACGTGACGATCGTCTGTGACGCGGGATGTTTAGTCACATTCGTCACACTTCATCATTTATTCTCCCAGTTTAACCACAGGTCCCGATACAACGTAATCCTCTCATATTCTCATGCTTTTCCCAGGAATACTCGACTCTAATCCCACAGATCAGGTGTGACGGCTGAATATGGCGGCATATGTTTTATATATGTGTGTGTGAGAGTAACGTCAGCCATCAAAGGCAAAAAAATATTGAAATTGTGAAGCAAGTGGAAAAACTTCACATCTGAAGTTATTAAAAATATTTGATGCAATGAAAGTGGAAAACGAATAAATGATATTTTTGTTGCACATTGATGGAGAGGAGCCGTTCTGGAAACTAAACAGACCAATAACACCATGAAGGTTCCTGCTGCTATCAGCTATTAACCAGCTTCCTGTTAAAGGGGGTTTTTTCTCTCCACTGTCGCCCCCTGCTGCTCAGGAGGAGTCAGTGAGTCGATGCAACAGAAACTTTTAACCTGTTAGAATAATAAACTGAACTTGATGCATTGATAACTAGGATGAATGAATGAATCTGTCTCTATGAATGGATTCTATTTCTATGCATACATTTCATAACCATTTTTAATTATTAGTATTTTAATTTTCATAAATCCATCAGAGCTCACTGCTGTTATCAGTTATGCAGCTACTAAAGGCTGTAGAACCTCCTCCAGACGTTTCCTGGTCCGGCCGTGACTCCAGCCAGAAGCCTCGGGTCTAAAGCCGAGCCGGACCCACCCTGGAGAAGAGCTCACTGATCAGACATGAGGCTGGTTCTGAAATCCACGTTAGAATCAGAGTTTTATCAGGATGAATGTTAGTCTTCTTCCATAACTTGTGCTGCTGCTGCCTCAGATGTGCTCCTGGTTTTTCTCTGCTTCATCTCTGAACGGGGATTATGTGTCAGGGTGTGTGGCTCCTACATGGACATGACTTCTGGAACCCCTGCTGAGGCCATGAGGGACTTCACTGGAGGCGTCCACGTCCACGTCCCTCTGTCCCCGTCTCCTAGCAACCTGTGGGCGTTACTGTGCAGAGCAGGACAGTCGGACACTCACCAGCTGCGGGACGCAGCAGGGGGTAAGGTTTACGGTTTGGGTAACACAGGAGCGACATGCGCCGGTGAAACGCGGTCACATGACCGTTGCCTTCTGCTTTGTCTCCACCCGGCTGCTAAAGTGGGATTCTCACCAGGGGTGGAGATGAAAACCCTTCTCCGTCGGCCACATCGTTTACCGTCCACCCAAACATTTCACCAGCCACTGATTTTACTGCGCGTAACTTTTCCCTTGATTACAAACCCCACCGGAACAAACACGTTGTTTAAAACGTGATTTATTCTGAACTCTAAGAAAAACAATTTGCTGACAGGAAGTTGACCGTACAAATGCACTTATACCGACTAATTTAACATAAACAGCACGACACCTTAACAGAGCTGCAGGGCAGTGAGTTTGTTTTAATTACTAACATCGAACTTTAACAGGTTACACAACCCCAACATTCACCGAGTCCTTTCCCTTCTGGCTTCTATATCGTGATGTTTCAAAGGTTAAAATTAAGCCCAGCGGCCGACGAGGAGAGGAGCCATGTTGGAAAGTTCACACGTTCTTTCAGCACCGTTTCATGTTGGGAGAGATGGCTGCAGGGTCACAGTTCCCATCTTGAAGCGAAAGTCAAAGAGGTTTCTTTGCACTGTTTTATGGAATACACTGTTTGTATAAGAACATAATTATGGCCGTAGTCAGACCACATATCCATGTAACTAAAGAGCTCCTCACCAAAGGAGCAGCTTCAAAATAAGCCTTTTATCATCTCCTACGCTGAGCATTTCCACAGTGTGGCTTCTCCAGAGAGTATTTCGTGAAGATGTTTCTCGTCATTTTAAAATGGGATTAATTATAACTTGTCTAACTCTTTAGACTCTTTAGACGAAGATATTTCTCCTCACTTTTCTACGTTTTCTATTTCAGTTCTTCTTCTTCTTCTTATTATTATTATTATTATTATTACAAACATCTCAAAACATGTTCATTGTTAATCCCACAAGACTTCAGCGTTCCTGTTGTTCCACTGGTTTTCTGACTACCTCCCAGTTTACATGCACCCCCCCAGACTCCCTCATTCACACCTGCCCTCCTCCCTGCATGAAACGCTCCCTCTTCATGAACATTTCAGCTCCTTCTTGCCGGGCCAAGCAGCGAATCTGACCTCTTCATCGATCTGCCCCTGGGTCACGTCTCTCATCATCCTCCTCCTCCCTGAATCCGCTCCCATTTCTGCGTCCATTTTTAGGAGCTTCTTAACCTTTGACCCGCCCCACCACATACCCACTCACTCACTGAGCTACAGTTTATAACCTGAGGAGAGGGGAGGGGCGGGCCAAGGAGAACTGAGGGATTTCATTGGATAAGCCTAGAGTCCTTCAAGAAAATCAACCAATGGGCCGTCGTGGTCGATAGAAATGATTTTTAATAGACTTTTTTGGGTTAAATTGGGTTAAATGCAGGTGTATGGCCCGGCCCGAGGCCAATACCCTGGGATTTGAACCCAGGACCTTGTTGCTGCAGGGCAGCTGAGCTACCAGCTGCTCAGCCTTCCTGCTGTTCCCTAAGCCCAGTGTTTCCAGTATTGTGTGATTTTAGCAGCAGTGGACCCACATGATAAGTAGATTCTAGGTTCTCGGGCCGAGGTTCTGTAGAACGGTTCTACCCGGACCGCCAGTGAGCTGGAGGTCAGAGGTCAGCCGTGATCTAAACTGTGTCTGGACCCTCAGGAGACTCCTGCCAACGACGTGTTACCCAACGGACTGGTCCGAGGCCACGCCTACACCGTGACGGGTTTCAAGCAGGTGAGTGGGCCAGAATTATTCATACCCCTCCAGTCAAGCGGTTTGTTTCTGACAGGAAATGACACGGCGCCTCTCAGATGATCAAACAATGTTAAAGGAGCAGAGACATCATTTCTGTGGGTAAAATGAGCAGAACCATTGTTATAAGGAAGGGAGCAGATGTTCTGGGGTCCTGGTCTCCATGCGCTAGCACCGGCTAGCATCTTCCCTTTAAATCAGAACCGCCTAGAATCTGAGATTTCTGGATCAGGAAGTCCAAGAGAGTCGAACAAGTTCAGGATGGTTTCCTCCTGAGGACGGCTGCTGCTTCCACTGCAGAGCTTCTTCACTGCTGGCAGCAGGTGGAGGAAGTACGCCTGCAGACACGTCTCCACCACGTTTCCCCTGCATGCTTCGTTTTAACTGTCATCAGAAGCAGAACCGTGCCTCATACTGACCAGTATTATTCCTGCTGATCAGCTCATGAGCCGAGGGGAAGCTGTGAACCTGGTGCGTCTGTGGAACCCCTGGGGCAAAGGAGAGTGGAACGGAGCCTGGAGCGACCGGTGAGACGGGACGCTCTGACATCATCAATAAATTCATTTATTCTGCATGAAACAAACATCTGGAGAACAGTAAGGCCTCTCCGACTCTGGGTCAGGTCTCCTCTGTGGCAGACGGTGAACTCCGTGGACCGGATGACGTGTCTGTCAGTGACGGATGATGGAGAGTTTTGGTGAGATCGTTCAAGACAAAAGCTAAACAAAAAGAACGCCAGAACATTAGCAACAGCACCGTCTGACGTGTGTTTATGCAGTTACAGTCCTGAAGGTTCATAACAGATGAAAAATATGAAAATGTTCCTGATATTTTCAGGATGACGCTGGAACATTTCTGTGAGTTTTACAACTACGCAGAAATCTGCGGCCTGAGTCCCGACTTCCTGGATGAAAACTCGTCTTCTACCTGGAAGACCTCCGTCCACGAGGGTCGGTGGGTGGCAGGAACCACAGCTGGAGGCTGCATGAATAACAGAGGTGACCACGTCTCAAAAAAAACGCTCAAAGTTTTCACACAGAAATATGAAAACCGTTTTGCTGCTAAGTGATTGAATCAACAGCATCTGAGCTGAGCAGCAGAGATGTTTCTAGTTTTAATCTGTTCTTCAGGTTCTTCCAGCATCAGGTTGGAGCAAAGCTCATCTCTTCAGAGTTTCAGGAACCCCTAATCATTCATGGAGCTTCTTTAGAAACGTGGACTGTGGACGCTGACGTTAGCGCTGCCGCTACATGGTTAGCATGTAGCAGCAGCTAAACATGTAGCGGCTCTGGAAGCAGAAATTAACCCCCAGAGGGCCCAGAGGAGCTGCTCCGTCCTCCATCACTGCTGTTAGTGGATGGAGCTTATGCATCAGATTTACGGGCGTACCAGAAACACGATACAAAGGTTCCAACTCAGGACATTTGTATGTAAAAAATGTGACTAATCGTTTTAAAGTTTTTAACGGGTTACAATTGGTGTAATTAATTAATGGAATTGAATGCGTTAAAGTCCCGGCCCTAGTATAAACAGTATAGAGTGGGCTGATGCCTATTCATGGATTTTTTTTTGTAGAACAAATGTGAAATATATGAAAGAAGATGCAGCCGAGATATCCTTGCAACGCTACTTGACGTGCTATTGGCTGGCGTCTGAAAAGCAGCCAATCAGGAGCCTGTTTCGGAGGGGGTCTCTAATATTCACGGGCGGTTGTGGTTCCTGACCCCTGCGACCACTGGGGGTCCGCCGTATATATTTCCATATCAGTTCGACCAGGTCAGATGTTTTCTGGGGAACCAGAACTTCTTCCAATAAATTCATGATATTCACACCAAAAAACTGGTTCAGACTAAAAAATTCTGTCAACTATTAGCATGAAAGTGACCTGGTTACCACTGCTTCTGCTCCTCCGAGTCGCTCCTGCTGGCACTGGAACTGGATCCAGGCTGGTGTAGTTACGGCCCAGTGAGATCCTGCCTGGGCAGGACACCAGACCCCCAACCCACTACATAGAATAGAACAGAATAGAGATGTACATTACTGTCCCTCAGCTGTCCCTCCAGAGTCTAACAGCTGCTGGGAGGAAGGATCTCCTATAACGCTCCTTAGTGCACCTGGGATGCAGCAGTCTGTCACTGAAGGAGCTCTCCAGCTCAGCAACAGCTTCATGCATGGAGGGAAAACATTGTCCATCAGTGGGGTTACATGCTCTGTTCCCAGCCTATTCTGGTTCTTCTGGGTCTCTGAGCCTCCTAAGTCCTGTTCTTTCAGCCAGTTCCCCCATTAAAACCAGTGTGGAATCAATCAGACTAACACACCTCCATGTGAACAACCCAACGCTGCATGCCGAGTCACGAACTCGCCAAGCAACACACTATTGAATCCTGTTCAAACATGTGCCATCTCGCTCTGCTTCATCTTTTCAACAGTCTAATCATCATGAAAGCAACATTTCTTTCCATCTTAGTAATGAGGAAGTGAATATGAGCCATTAAAGTCTCAATCTTTGTTCCACATGAAGGGATTTTTCATTCTGAGAGGGAGTCGTTCTGGTTTTATCCTGTTTCTCTTTCTCCTAGGTTCAGATGAACTTCTCACTGTCCAACATTTGTTTAAAGAAGCGAGGAAGAGGAAGGCTGGTGGGATGAACTGCTTCATGTGCATGTTGTAGTCTTTTGAGAAAATGAAAGCACTTTAGTTTTATCACCCAGGAAACAATATGTTCAGTTTTAGGAGCAAAAAGTAATAACAAAATACTTAAACACTGTTGTGCATCCCCAGGTCTGAGGGTGGTGGTGTATGAGACCTAGAACAGCTCCATGAATTACTCTAGGAGCAAATGATGCATGTTGGATGTCCAGGTCAGGATGTCCAAGTCTGGATGTATAGGTCACAAGTCACCAAAGTGTGAGACATGAAGTTCAGCTGAAAAACCCTGATGGGTCCCAAAGGGAAAACAGATGAAATGAGAAGATCATGACTTCAGTGGGAGGAAAAATCTTGTTTTTAAATGTGAAAGTCATAAAAATGATGTAATGACAGCTTTCCCTGCTTTGCATATCTCAGAATTGCCCTGCAAGACACAACTACTTTGTCACAGCCTGCTGCACAGCACGGCCGCAGGCTGCTGCTGCTGGAAATCCCTCTTACCTGTTGTGGGAAAACAACTTTGATTTGAATGATTTTTAAGTCGTGTTTTAAGTACTTAGTTTTTCATTTATGGGTTAATCAGATTAATCAGATGTAGTTAAGATCAGTAGGGTTTCATTAGATAGAACAAATTCTTAGAGGGGTGGAGAACACCTATATATTCACTTACCTTTTACAAAATCAGAAACCTCAAGTATAACGTGTGTATTGATCTTAAACTAATAAACATTATATGGTGTGTGTATTAATCCTTTGTAATCAAATCTGCTGTCCAGCTCTGTAGCAGGTGGGGTCAGCGAGGGGTCGAGGAGGGCGCTGTGTGGCTTCAGGAGCCAGTCTGAGGCTGCTGAGGAGCACAGGGAGGACGACTTAGTGGAACGCACCAGAATGCTGAGAAACTCGGTCCCACGTCCTTGGGTTGAATATTTTGTACAAAATAACACCTGCATTGTTCCTGGGAAGAAAATCGTCGGACGGGGAAGCGTCCACCTCCTGATGGCTGACGTCAGGAGGTCCCAGACAGTAAAGAACCACCTGGACACAGCGAGGTATAAATGTATGTGAGCTACAACCGTTAGTCAGATCACTGGGGTGAGACGGCCTCTTTTCCTGTCCACACGGTGCTCTCCGAAGACGCGTCTTCGTATTTTTCTAAAAGGTGATTAATGTTTCTTTTCTTGTGGTAATTAGTGATCATGTTGGGCTGTTGGTGTGATTTCATGCTTCTGTTTGAATGAATAAATTGCTGGATGATTTTGAAGTTGAACAGTGACTGTGTCCTGGTTTTCACTTTTACACCCGGTATCCACGGGCCCGGGGAGACGAGAGTGGACAACGAGCAACAGGGGCGAATTCTCGATCTCAACACCGTCAAAGGTCTCTTCCTGGTTCAGAGGAGGATTTATGCAACAAACTGCAGAGAAGAAAAACAACTGAGAACATCAAATGGCACTGAGACCATTGATGGCCAACAACCAGGCCAAAAGATCCTAACTTTGGAATATCCTTCCATATGGACAGCCAGTCGTCATCATCATCCTGATCAGTTCCCCAACTCTTCATCCTGAGATCTGGAAACAGCTTAAGCTTTGGTGACAGGGAGTAGATGGTCCAATAAAGAGACTCGGTAGCTAATTTTCTAATAGCAACCTCCTCAGCATGTCATCAGAACCACTGCTGTGAGTCTTCTTGAGAACCAGAAAACTGTGTTCTGGACAACCAAGCTCCCAGGAGTCCCAGGGTAACTCCACCTGGTGAAAGACCTGCTTCTGAAGCTCCTTCTCCATTGTCAAGTCCCACACTAGCTGGTTAGTGTCTGGTTCGGTTCTACCCTAGTTTGGAACATCTTGATTATGCTCTGTTCCTCCCTATTGTGGGGGTGAATTTGGACAGGAACATGGGAGCGTGGGCGAGCCATGAGCGCGCAGCAAATTCGGTTGACGCTCAGCAATGGAGAACATTGAGGTTGTGGTTTGGTGGACTAACCCCCCCCCCCCGCCCCAGATATTTCATTTTGTCTTACCGAAATTCATTGCTGGTCCAAACATAATGAAAACTATTCAGATTAGCTGATTAGTTTGTTATTGACCCTTTGCAACTACATCACTTACACACATTGAGGCGCCATGACGGACGTTGGAAGTGAGACAAGTTTGTCTGTGGAAGAAGCACATCTAGCTGAGGCTCATAGACACCGGAATTAGCTTCCTTAGAAACTGACCCATACCGTCTCCATCCTGACAGGTTTGTTGATTTGATCAATTCACCGACTTTGCCTTAATTTGCACCACATGATTTATTCCACTATGTCATAAACGCTGTTCCCCCTTACACTGGAGCAGACTTAAAATCGTACAGAAGCCTAGATGCTAACCTGTTTTTCTGTACATGGTAGGCTACATGATGGTTGGGCATTTTCTCCTGGGTTACTAATGATTAGACATGTACCTTCTCCATAATGCAATATTTGATTTCATATTACTAATTTTACTTATGAAGTACATGAATGTTAATCTTCTTACCTTGTTAAAAATGTTCGCTGCAAAACTACGAAACACAGAGGGCTGCCAGTCCTTACAACTAACGGCAACTATCCATCACCGTCTTCTTTACTCATTAAAAGGTTTATGATAAAATGAGAAGTTTGGTTTGCATCCTTATATGTTTATGCAGCACCTATGACCATTTTTACTCTGAAATCAGCTAAATAAAAGCAATATTCGGCAACCAACTGTCTATTATTGACAAGTGTTACAAGAGTGAACATGTCCATAGGTTGTTTTGACATCCATTATAGCAGAGTGGGTCGCTTTCTGAAGAGTGTGAAATCACATGCAAAGGGTTAATATATACAAATCTAACTATATTGTTGCAGTTTATTTTTATTTTTATAAACATGCAACTTCTGGATTTAGGTAATGCAGTCAAAAGATGTAAACTAATATCTACGCATGAACTTTATTTAAAAGAAATTTCCAAACAAAGAATAAAATGCACACAATGCCAAACTAATGTTTTGTAGTTCTGGTGTTTCAAAACGACCAACGCCAAACCGTAACTTCGACAAACCGTTGACCAGAGCTGCAACATTTCTTGTGGCTTCATTGTGGCCCAATGTTCAGAGAGACCTGCAGGGCTGTCTTTAATATGCTGTGATCACAGCCTCTCTGCATGCTCATCAGAGGTGATTATTGGTGCCTGATGTGTCGATGTGTTGCATACTGCCCTCTGGCAGCTGTTGCTTGATAGACCAGGGCACTGCAACTCCTGTCCTCCAGGCCCGTTGTCCTGCAGCCTCCATGCTCCAACATACCTGAATCAAAAGGCTGATCACCTCCTTGGCAGCTCAATAGGGTCTGGAAAGTTCTTGTCATGAACTATTCATCTAATTCAGGTATCTCCTGAAGCTGCAGACCCCCTGCCACAGACTCTGTGTTCATATAGATCACACCGACAGGTGCAAAACATGCTTACCCTGTAACTCAGGCAAGGTGCCAAACTATTCCTGTTAAGTCCCGGAGGTCTTTCCAGTGAAAAGAAAAGAAAACCACAAGGAGGGAGAGGAGGAGGAGGTGTTGTTGATTATAAAAGGAGTTTACTGACAAGTTTTCCATCCACTGGAACACCCGCCGCTCTGTTCTTTGTTTGATCTGAACGTTTTCTCCTGAACTAGACAGGTAAAATCTTATTTTTGTCTTTAATATCACAGTTTTGTGTTTAATCCATGCTGTATGAACCTCCTGTAGATTAATTTAATTTGAAATATCAAGTTCCTTATTAACATTTGCAGAAATGATCAGATGATGCCAAACAAAGCAGGAAACTACATGAGTACCACTGATATGAGTTGAAAGTTGCTCTGATATGCTATGATGTTACCTTAGTTTTTAACATGTAATGACCAGTGAAGTATTGATAAAAAAATATTGCTTTGAGTTTGTTTTAAATGTAATGGACATGGAGACGGAAAATGAAGAAAAAAAGGTGATGAAAAAAGGTTTAAAGGGAAAGAAGGCGATAAGAGGAGAGGAGAGAGAGAAGGATAGAGAGAATACAAGGCAACCCCCTGGAAATCTGCTTCTTCACCTGCAGAAAGAGAGAAAATAAAAAACAGAATCAAGAAACCATAGTGACAAACAACATATGCATATATAATAATACCAACTACAGCATCACTGAAAAGTACACAGTACAAGTGAATGCAAGATGTATTTAGTGGCAACAGCACCCCAACGTAGAGTGAATCTGAAAAACACCTGAATCTAAGTCAACCCCTTACCCAGTAATCGGTTGTTCCTGCTTTTGACATGTCAGTCACTTTGTTTCTCATCTGCTGAATTTCTGTAGATCAAAGCTTAAAGATTTCACAGCCTACTTCATGTCAGGTTAGTCAAGTTTATTTGTATAGCACATTTCAGCAGCAAGGCAGTTCAAAGTGCTTCACATTATAGAAACATCAATCAGGTATACAGCAAATCATCAAGCAAATATGTATGAAAATCATCAGGAAAATATCAGTGCATCAAAATCATGAGGATCATCAAGCAAATATAGTTCAGTGGCCCACTTACTACCAATCAAAGGCAGCTCTAAACAGGGGGGTAACCCTGATTTAAAGGAACTCAATGTTTTGGCTGTTCTGCAGTTTTCTGTAAGTTTGTTCCAGATTTGTGGAGCATAAAAACTGAAAGCTGCTTCTCCATGTTTGGTTCTGGTTCTGGTTAGATTGTACTTTCAAAAACAACAGAAAAATGATCAGACAGAGCGAAATCAATTACAGAGACCTTGGAGATATTTACTCTCTTACTGATAATCAAATCCATAGTGTGTTCTCAATTATGTGTCGGCTGTTTAACATGTTGAGTCAAACCAAAGTTCTGAAGTACATCATTCAGCTTTTTTGCCTCTCTGTCTATTAGGTTGTCAACATGGATGTTAAAGTCTCCCAGAATTATTAATTATGTTGTCTGTCCAGTTCTGTTGAAGTGTTTTCATGGTTCTACAGATCAGGCAGAAAAGGTCTGGGTATGGCTGGTGGATTGGACCAGAAAACTGTAGTTATCCACAGTTAAATAATGATTTAACAGTGGGCGTGGCCACACAACACTTTATATAAACTCGTATAGCTGAAAGGGTGTTCTTTCTTTTCACTGTGGCTGTGCTGATAACATAAAAACACTTTATTATCTGTTAGCTTAGGGGAGTCCAAATGGGCAAATAACTGGAGGAACATTTGTGTGTGAAGGTCTCAGACCCTGAACGCAGCAGCGATGCCTCTTCATGGTGTGTGTCAGAACATCATGAACGCCCGGCAGAAGGAAGACGGTTATGGAACCTTAAAGAACCCAGAGAGGTTCGAACAGCAGAACTACCAGCAGCTGAAAGACTACCATCTGATCAGAAACATGAGATTCGGAGATGAGACATTCCCACCGGACAACAGGTCCATTGGGCAGGGGAAGCTGGACCCAGCTGTCCTGGCCCAGGTGGAGTGGCGGAGACCGTGGGTGAGCAGAACTAATGTTCCTGTTTAATCTGCACCAGGATCAGATGTTCATGCCTGCTGCTCCCTCTGCCTGGAATGAACGTCCTGACTTGGTCTCATGCTGGATATTCTCCTTTTCTGCTCTAACATCTCCGTTTAGGAACAACAGAATGATTTTTGTAATTTATTTCAGAACATTGTGACCAATCCATGCTTCGTGCTAGATGGTGTCTCCAGGTTTGACTTCGGTCAGGGACAAGTTGGTGAGTTATCGTCTCCAGATCAGGTATCTTCAGCCGTCCGATTCATCCAGTCACTGATTGTCTTTTCTCAGGAAACTGCTGGTTCCTGGCGTCTATTGGCGCGCTGACCTTCCACAAAGAGATCTTCCAGATGGTTGTTCCTCTGGAACAGACGTGCATGGGGAAGGACTACTGTGGACTGTTTCATTTCAGGGTAAATAACAGCAGCTGCACAATTTCTTATTCTAGCTCCACCTGCCTCCATCCATCCATCTTCAACTGTGACACCAACCATCTCCATGTCCTCCTTTAATATGTCCATGAATCTTCTCTGGGGTCTTTCTAATTTCCTGGCACCTCCATCTCCAACATCCTGTGTGTGAAGTATTCACTATATCTTTTCAAAACACGTCCAGACCTTCTCAACCTTGGCTCTTTATGTCCAACCTCAGCTGTTCCTTTATCTGCTCATTGCTGGTCCTCCTGTACGTCCTGGTCACTCCCAGTGAAAAGCATCTGCCACCTCCAGCTCAGCCTGAACTTTCAGGAACCCACCTTGCCCCCCCAACTCAGCTGACCTGAGATCAGAACAGTGTCCAACTTCACCTCAGGTGTACAAAGGAAACATTCACAATTTCTTGAAATGATTCAGTAATGAATAGTTTGGGAGAAGGACCATGCCTAAACCAAGTACATACAGTAAGCACCTCATATGGGGTACAATGTTAAAGTCAGTATTTACTAGCAATAATTTGGGTTATTTAGCCTGTCATGAGAGAAAATATAGAACAGAATAGAATAGAATAGAAATATCCTTTATTGTCCCACGATGGGGAAATTTCTGTGCAACAGCAGCAAAGAGCCAGTGACAGGCAATAACAGAAAAACAGACTCACACAAAGAATAATAAAAAAAAATAAATATATATATATATATATAAACAGACTAAAAATATATAAAAAATACTGTATAGTAAGGCAAAATTTCAACATAAATACAGTGTAGTTGCAGAAAATACTCCAGTCCAGAGGAATGTGCAACTGAGTTGGTTAATTAAAAATGTACAAGATGTGCAAAATGTCTCTGAGCATTAAAAATACTAACTATTTACAGTTAGTGACAATAAAAAAATGGTAAAGTTGTTCAGATACCAGCATGGATATAAACACTGTTAATTTTGTTCGGAGAAGTGATGGTTCTTGAATCTAACATTTGCTGGGAGGAAGGATCTCCTATAAAGCTCCTTAGTGCACCTAGGATGCAGCAGTCTGTCACTGAAGGAGCTCTCCAGCTCAGCAACAGCTTCATGCATGGGGGGGGGGGTCAATTTTGGAGGTTAATTTTCCTCAGTGTTATTTATTCACTTATACAGGTCACAGTTTACAAACTAAATATTTAGCTTGGTAACCAAATTTTTTTGTTCGAAGTTAAATATTGAGTTAGTAAGCTAAATATTGAGTTAGAAAGCTAAAAATGTAGCCCCAAACTAAAAATTCAGTCAGCAAGCTACATATAGTTACCAAGCTAAATATTTAGCTACAAACTAAATATTCAGTCAGCAAGTTAAATAGTTAGTTACCAAGGTAAATTTTTTAGCTACAAACTTAATATTTAGTTTGCAAACTCAATATTTAGCTCCTAACTAAATATTTGTTTAGCAAGCTAAACTTGTTAGCAAACTACATATATAGCTTAAAATTAAATATTTAGCTTGCTAATTGAATATTTAGTTTGAAGTAAAAAATTTAGCTTAAAAACAAAATGTTTAGTTTGGAGCTAAATATTTAGCTTAAAACCAAATATTTAGCTTGCTAACCAAGTATTTCCTTTGAAGCTAAATATTTTGTTCCGTTTCTCTTATGACAGGCTATAAACCCCAAAATATTGGTGTTAATTTTTGATTGTGTAACCTTACAAATGTCACCCCATTCCCTTATTACAGCAAAACCTCACACCCTCGTCTTCATCTGGACCAGCAATGGCCAGATGATTCAGTTCTCAAGGAGCTGAAACATCTGCAATGAAAAAAGCTGAGAAGTAGTGATATCACAACTGTAGTAGTTCATCACAGCCAGTAGCTGACAGTCAGACAGTGAATGGAGGTGAGATGATAGAAGATCCTCCATGCTGGTCAACTTCATGGTACAACCCCCTCCGTGATCCTTAAGAAGCTCCATCAGCTGCAGGTCCTGCTGTCCAGAGCATCTCTGCAGCAATGCTCTGCAGGTCTGCAGCAGTCTGAAGAAGACTGTAGGAGTCATTGTTGGTCTGAACAGTTGTAAAGGTTGCTAAAGGTTTGCTTTGCCTGGTTTTGGTCTGAGATGTTGGTGCTCCAGTAGAACATCAAAAAACAACCTCTCCATCACAGGAGCTAATAATCTGCTGGTCAGACCCAAGAAGACAAAACATCTGACTCTATAAATTGTTTCCTTCAGTTCTGGAGGTTTGGGAAATGGGTGGATGTGGTGATTGATGATAAGCTGCCAACAATCAAAGGGAAACCCATCTTTGCTCGTTCCAAAGACCCGTGTGAGTTCTGGCCCGCTTTGCTGGAGAAGGCCTACGCTAAGTATGTAAAAACTTTGATTCTCAGATACAAGATCAGTTAAATGTCTGATGCCCAACATAACCTCATACCTGAATATGTCAGGGTTTGTGGCTCCTATGCGGACATGAGTTCTGGGACTCCAGCAGAGGCCATGAGGGACTTCACCGGTGGCATCTACATATGTATCGAGCTGTCAGAACCTTCTTCAAATCTCTGGAAGCTGTTGTGCAGAGCTGGAACCTCCCAGACATTCATGAGCTGTAGCACCATCCCAAAAGAGGTGAGAAAATATGCGAACCTGGACAGGGAACGCCATGAAGACTGTTCCTCAGTGAAACACTGTCCTGTCTTTACCATAAGGCTGCCGCCATGGTGGAGGGCAAAAGCAGCTCAATACTCAAGAAAGAGAAAATCAAATGCAATTATCAGATGAAGAAGGGTCATTTTGTTTAGATATATAGATGGTTCTGGTCCATTTCAGACACCAAAGATCAGATTTAGTTAAAAATTTTCTTTAATAAAAGTCCCAAAAGAACAGGGTCAGGTTGTCCATTGAGGGTCCAAAGTGGTTCAGATTGACTGTCAGAGGAGCCATCTGTCCTCCAGCGCTGACGGACCTGGGCTGTATGACGCCACGGCACACGCTGCAGGGTTCAATGTTGCTTAAAGTCTTTCAGAGGCTCTTATGTGAAAGACCCCCCCCCCCAAAAGGATCCAAGACCTGTGTTGGTGTTCACCTGTCCTTGTGTGTCAGTTTGATGTGTTTCTCTTCATCAGGAAACCACCACTGGTGACACATTTCCAAATGGACTGGTCCCGGGCCACGCCTACACTGTGACGGGTCTGAAAGAGGTGATCACACTCTGAAGCAGCTTATGTAGTCCTGCTCTAAAACAGAGGGAGGGGCTGAGGATCGGATTACTTTTAACACATCTTTAATTAATTAATTCATTTATAAAAAGCTCTAATTTATCTAATTATGGTAATTTTTACTGGAGTTTAGACATACTTTCCAGAAATCTATCAGTTACCCCAGAGGCTTGAACACCTTACACAGGGTAACCATGGCAACTAACAGTTAATTGATAAACATGCAAATCGAGATTTCAGGACACACTTAGAGAAATTTGGTCTGACCTCAGTGAAACATGACGTCTGAAAGTCTGGTTTGTATCGTGGCTGATCAGCTGGTGAGCCACGGGAAGGTGGTGAAGCTGGTGCGCCTCTGGAACCCCTGGGGGCACGGAGAGTGGACTGGAGACTGGAGTGATCTGTGAGAACTCGCAACAAGTAAAGCTCATTCGTTTGTGTTTTCTTCTAAAACTAATGAAATAAAAGGTGTTTCCTTCTTGCCCGGATTGCTAGGTCTCCTCTGTGGCAAAATGTCAGTACAAAGGACCGTGAAGAGTGCCTCAAGGTGGAGAACGATGGAGAGTTTTGGTAAACAGACTCCGCCTGAAGTTAGAACATCTGTGCAATTAATGTGACACTAATTTCTGATTTATTAGAAACAATCTGTCACCCTGACATTTTAATGCACACATTATAAAGTATGAATATGTGTTCAGGATGGACCTGGAAGATTGCTGTAAATATTACACCAGGATTGACATCTGCAGCCTGAGACCCGACTTCCTTGATGAAACCCCGGCTTGTCACTGGAAGACCTCCATGTATGAGAACCGCTGGGTTGCAGGAACCACGGCTGGAGGCTACATTAACTATAAAGGTAATCACAGGAACCGAATCTGCAACAAACACTGAGAGGACATCTGAAGACCCATCTAGGCTCTTTAATATCAGGATAAACACCAGTTTAGTTCCTGATGACCCAGAATCACTAGGAAACTGCGGGAAAACATCAGGGGTCAGTCTATGCTTCGAGTACAGATCCAGTAGCTTGGTGTCTACTTTGGTCTACAGAGGAGATCATGGTCCACTCAGTGACTGAGAGGTGCCCTGGCACTTTTACTCAAAACAAGTCCACATCACCATCCCTCCACTACCGTGCTTAAGAGCAAGTATGAAGCGTTTGTGCTGATCTGCTGTGGTTTTCTTGATCATGGTCCTGTCCATTATGGTCCAACATCTCTGCTTTGGTGTCATGACCTTTGACTTTTAACCTGCTGCCTGAGGCCTGTAGAGTCAGAAATAGAGCTTTTGGATTCATCTCTCTGAGCTCAAGTAAAAAAGGTTGCGTTATTGTTCTGAATTGGCCCTTTGCAACTACGTCACCTAACCATGTTGAGGCACTATTACAGACGTCGTAAGTGAGGGACAGGAGTATCGAACTGAGCGACTGCGATTGTTGTTGCCAGTTTAGTCTTGGCCTCTAATTGTTCAAGTCGAGCTAATTTTTCTGTGGAAGTAGCAACCTAGTTGGGGCTCACAGACACCGGTATTAGCTAGCTTAGAAACCAACCCATACCTTTTCCCTCCTGATGGGTTTGTTGATTTGATCTAATTGCCGATTTTGCCTGAATTCAAGCTACATAATTTATACCACTATATCATAAATGACGTTCCCCCTTGCACCAGAAGAGACTTAAAAGCGTACAAAAGTCTAGATGCAAACCAGTTTTTTTTTGTACACAGTAGGTTACATGATGGTGAGGGCATTTTTCCCATAGTTAGTAATGATTAGATGCGTACCTTCTCTATGTTGCAATATTTGATTACATCTTACTAATCGTACCTACTTATAAAGTACATGAACGTTAATCTTCTTACCTTGTAAAAAGTGTTCGCTGCAAATCTGCAAATACACCGAGGGCTGCCAGTCCTCACAGCTGACTGCAGCTATCCATCGCTGTCTTTCCTCATCTAAAGGTTGATGATAAAACAAGTTTGGTTTGCATCCTGGTCTTCCTGTAGCCGACCGCGCAGCACCCTGTGACCACTCTTACAGTGAAATCCACTAAATAAAAGCGATATTAGGCAACCAACCATCTGCTTTTTGACAAACTTTAGTGCATAGGAGTGCATAGGTTGTTTTGACGCCCATCATGGTGGAGTGGGCTGCTTTCTGAAGAGCGTGACGTGACGTGCAAAGGGTCAATACTTGAAAGTATTCTGGTAGTTGGAGAGTGTTTTTTACTTTTACACACTCACACCTCTTATGTTATAAAAGGTCTCCCCCAACAACTCTGCCTTATTCAGCATTGATTGTTTATCTAATCCTGTTATTTCAGAGACATTCTGGACCAATCCCCAGTATCGGATCAAGGTCTATGGAAAACCAAATTCCTCTCAGACCAAAAACACCCTGGTGTCTCTCATGCAGAAGCCCGACAAGAGGAACAGACGCTTGGTGCAGAACCTTTTCATTGGCTTCATCATCTTTGCGGTAAATATGTTTCAACAGGTTTACATGGTTCTAATGTTTTTTGGTACTGAATTAAAGTCAGGTTAAAAACAAGTGATTCAGTATTCCCATTTCATTAGATATTTATTATTCTTTACCTTCTTTTTTCTCCGACATGGACAAATTTCCACTGATTTCCTTCAAGGTGCCAGAAAAAGTAAGTATGTGATTTGAGTTATAGCTCCCTGTAAGCCCCAGAACCTCTTCAAGAAATGATGAGACATGCTGATTTTCCTGCAGGATGAGAAACATGCTGGAAAGTTCACAGCATCGTTCTTCAGCAGCCATAGACCCGTTGCCCAAACTGAGAAGTTCATTAAGTCTCGTGAAGTGATGATGTTCCTCGCACTGAAGCCTGGAGAATACCTCATCGTGCCATGCACCTTAAAACCCAACGAGACGGCCTCCTTCCTCCTGACCATCTTGTCCCAGGAGGAGACCCACTGCTAGTAGGTTAAAACCTTTCCAGGGTGGAATGATGGTTCATCAAACATCCAAGGAGATCTTCACCAGAAGAATCAGGATCGGGTCATCAATAATCTGTCCCATGGAATTAAATATAGCAGAGTAGCTCCAGTGATGTTTGTTTGGTGAAAAGTCCCTGAACAGGTTTTTATAGCCTTCAGAACTGGTTTATTGATACTGGTTGGTTACTCTGCAGGGACCTGGTCTTTAGTCATTGGGCGAGATGCAGGAACACCTTGCAGGTTGCTCAGCAGGTTGCTGAGAGCTCATCAACTTTGGAGACAGAATTAGTGTTTTTAGAGTCAGTTCTATATATTATTATTGTTCCTCCCTGGAATAAAATGACAGTTCAAATAAACCGTTGATGTCGATGCTATGAAAACTATATGAGCAACCTCAGATGATGGAAACGTCCCTTCTGATCTTTTTCTCCTCAGTGAAAACTCTGGACAAAGTTGTAGTGATCCTGTTGAAAAGGTTTGTTTCTGCAGACATGTTTTCATTTATCCTATTGCTGTTTGGCTGTTTTTATCTTTAGATTTCTCTAAACTGTTTCATTAACAGGTGAAGAAAGAGAAGAATGGACAGGATGTTGAAAATAAAAAGCTACTCTTCCGTCAGTACTCAGACAAGGTAATCTACTTTAGACAAATACAGCTGGGACTTTTGTCATCATTTAGTGAAAATCAAGATCAAATGTTTCTGCATCAGAAGTTATAAAGAAAGTTGGGTCACATTTTAACATAAAAAAGAATTGATACCATAAACATGATGAGGAAAACCTATAATTATGTTCCATTTATGCTTTAGCAAAAATCACATTTCAGAAAACAGTTTTCCCAACAGGGAATATTACAAAATTAAGCTTTTTTCCCCCCAGCAAAATCATTATACTATTTTCCTTGAATGCAAAACGCCTAAGATTATATCAGTTTTATGAATTAAATTTGATTGTTAGATCCAGTGGTGGGCATTGCTAACTAAAAAGTTAGTTGCACTAACCATAAAGCACTAATCATAAATATTTGTTCCGCTAATGCTAAAGCAATACACCAATATGCAATTTAGCTAAAGCTAATGCTAAAGCGCTATACCAACACAATATTTAGCTGAAGCTAACGCTAAAGCGCTACACCAATATAGTATTTAGTTGAAAAGACGCTAATGCTGAAGTGCTATACCAACACAGTATTTAGCTGAAGTTAATGCTAAAGGGCTACACCAATATAGTATTTAGTTGAAAAGATGCTAATGCTAAAGTGCTATACCAACACAGTATTTAGCTGAAGTTAATGCTTAAGCGCTATAACTACACAGTATTCAGCAAAAGCTAATGCTAAAGCACTACACCAACATGGTATTTAACTGAAGCTAATGCTACTGTTCTATACCAACATGGTACTTAGTAGAAGAGAAGCTAATGCTAAAGTGCTATTTTCATTTGATCAGGATCAAATTTGTTATTTCACTCATGGTTTCAATTTTATAGTTGTTGAGTTTTGCTAACTCTGTTGCTAATTTTGGCAGCTTGACCACAGTAGGGCTTTGGTCAAAAAGCACGCCGGATATCAGTAGATTTTAAACTGTTTACTATAGAAATACAGCGATGTGTTCTGGGTACAGTATAAATGTCATTTGCTGCACCGCATCACAGGTGGAGAATGTGAAGAGCATTCTGCAGCGATATAAACATCTAACTATTTGAAGAATTCTTGACAGTGGATGTCAAAACTTTAACAAAGATGTCAAACTTTATTTAACGGAAAGTTTACAAAACAGCCAAATAAATTAGCACTTTGGAATTCATCTGGAAAAATTAATTTAGAGGAATCTAACTGTGCTAAATGTTTTCAATGTTAGCTAAAGTGCTAAGCTAAATATTAGCTCTGCTATTGGTGCATTAGTGGACTAGTGGAAGTATTCCCACCACTGGTTAAGTCATATTCAAACATGTTTTTATTTACCGGAAGCAGTTGAACCAATTCAAAAGTCTGAGATGTGAAAGTTGTCGTAGGAGGAACCATTGGTCTGTTGTGTTACCCAGCAGTTCAAAAATCAGATCCACACAAACCTTCCTGTGAGCAGCCCTGACCGAGGACTGGATCAGATTTATCTGTGATTCATCAGAAATCTAAATGTTTTCAGTATGAAGACGTCGACGCTGAGCTGCTGCAGCGGCTTCTCAATGAGCTCTTCCTGGAAGGTTTGAACATGAATGACAACAATTCACAGCTGAGCAAGATGTTGCTAAGATAAGCAACTCCTGATTTTCTCCCTGCAGGTGACCTGAAATCAGGAGGCTTCGGTATCGATGCCTGTCGCAGCATGGTGGCTCTGATGGACGTATCCTACTGCGGTGCAATGAACTTCACTAATTACAGATGAAACTCTTCCTGTAGCTGTGTTGCCTTAACAGGTCGTTTAACAGACATCTGTAACAGGGAAGCTGAACAGCCAGGAGTTTGTGCATCTGTGGAACAAGGTTATGAAATACAAGGTAGTAGAACCAAACCAACATTAAGTCTGGACAGTAGTGGTTCTACTTTCGTCTAGAGATATCAAATATTCTCTGTTTCCTTTAATCAGGAAGTTTTTGCCAAAATGGATGTTTCCCGAACGGGAACGCTGTCTCTGAAGGAGCTGAGGAATGCACTCAGAGCTTCAGGTAAATTCACTCCAAGAAGGACTTTAAGGAGCCTGCAGCTCATGTTTCTCTGCAGAAAACAGCGTTTGGTCTTTCAGCAAAGAGCTGCATGGACTGACCTAAGGCTCAGCAGCTGATCAGCATCATCCATGATGAAGCTGAGGGTTTAACATCCGGAGTTAAAGTCCTGAGCTGTTTTCCAGGTATGAGTGTCAACGATGAACTGCTCAACCTGATGGCTGTTCGTTACGGCGCCTCCTCTGGTCAAATGAGCCTGGAGAACTTCATCAGCCTCACCCTTCGCCTGAGCTGCATGAACAGTGAGTGAACTGAGCAGACATGTTGAGCCATGAGTCTAAGTCAACTGGGTCAACCTTGTGTAAACTTCACCCACTTTAAGAGTCGCTGTCGAAACCGTTTTTGTTCTTCTCATGATGGATCTGTTTGTTCTGCAGAAATCTTTGAAAAGCTGTCGGATGGAAGAAATGTCAAGCTTTCCAAGACTGAGGTACTGAAACCACCTTATTGATTTACCTCCACTGCAGACATCACTTTCAGATTAAATCTGAATAGCTTTCTGATTCTAGTTTATGATGTTGGTTTATAAGATGCCTCTGTGTGTGATTTTAGTGGCTGTCCCTCTCCATGTACACCTGAACCAGCAGGGAAGAGGTCCACTCAGGAGAAAACATGTGCCAGAAATACTCGTTTCTCCTCTGCAGATAAAACACGAATCACTTTGTGAATGAGCCGAGATCTGACACTAAGGTCCCTGCACTGAATCCTGAAGCTGTTTAAGGAAAAGATTTATCCTAAAATTCTGGTTATGATATTAAATGTTATAACTTCAGAGGAAAATTGAGATCTTTTGTGTGTTTTTCATAATAAAAGCCATTCGAGATGATTTAATGTGACTGTGTTTCTTTAAATTGTCCATTGTTAAAATTTTGGAGGTGAGGAACATCTGGCCTACTTTATTTATTATTATTATTTAAATTTTTTAATAATGTGTCCTGTCTGGCAGATTTACTTTCACAAGTGGAGCATTACAGCTTTCACCATGATGCTCCACTTGATATATGTATGAAACTTTATTAGAAATAGTTTTGGTTTTATTTCAAATATATTAAACACAGCAGAAATGAAGAAAGGTTTGGAGGAAAAGGAGATAATAGGAGAGGAGAGAAAGAAGCTGAGAGAGAACACAAGTCCAAAACCCAGGTCTGCCTCTACACCTGCAGAAAGAGAGAAAAACTAAACAAACTGGCAAACCACAGCAACAAATATTAATAATAATCTGAACAGCTTTAAACTTTTTGCCACAAATTTGGACTGATAAGTAAAGCATTAAATTACATTTCCTCATTTGGTTCTTTTATTTCAATCTGACAAGTTAAAGAAGTAGATTTAGAGATGTTAAAATATTATCTGACAGGCAGTAAATGTGTTGCTCAGCGTTTTACTCAGGTAATTCAGCTGTTTTGGTACATACAGAAAAACTGGCCCCTCAGGGCTGGGGGGTGGGGGTTGGAGTACCTGAAGGAGCTTTTAGTACGACTAACTAGATATTCTCTGCTTTTCATCCCGTAGATGTTCCTCCTTGCTCAAAGCTTCTCTGTTTAGCTGTTTCTCTCCCAGATGAAGCCACTAAAGGCACTTCTGCTGCCATTAACTTTCTCCTTTCCACTAACATAGAAAGTACTCCTGGATCAGTGCTCTGTCTTCTCAAACCTCCAGTCGATTGTGGCAGATGGCTGCTCATACGGAGTCAGGTTCTGGTTCAGGTTCTGCTGGAAGTTTCTTCCAGTTAGAAGGGAGTTTCTCCTGCCCACTGTCGCCCCCTGCTGGTCCTGGAGGAGTTAAGGCTGCAGGTCAACGACTCGATGCTTCAATAGAAGCTTTTGAACCAGTCGGAATAATAAACTGAACTTGAGCTGATTGATTCCCAGCCATCTGGGAAGAATCTCTTCTTCTCATGTGCTCCTAAGAGCGACCCAACATCTGTTGTTCAGACCTGGGTCGCATTTAGCTGCTGTGTGAACGTAGCCTAAAAAACACAGTGAGATCTGAACTGAAAGGGTCCACAAACCAGGAGAACATGACGCATAATGATCTGAGACACTCAATAAAAATACACAGAGAACAGAAATAACTCAGACACACAAACAGTTTATGGACAGAAGGATGGATGAACCCTGGGAGATGTTCTCAGCTGCTGTAGAAACTTCAGACAACCTGTGTGATAAATGAAAATTGTATCATGCAGTAAAACCTTAAATGTGTTTTATTTCAGTCAGTTTTGAGTTTATAAAGTTTACTTTGGCTTCAAGTTTGAGCTGAAATGTTTTTCAAAGACAATAAACAAAATTTATTTCAAAACTCAGTTCCAGGTAAAATGGAAACTATCTTCTTCCTGTGGGTCCGTTTTCACCGCAGGCTCACGTGTACATGGAAACGTAGATCCACTGGAATAGAGAGAGCATCAGTCGTTAGTGGGTCCTTCTCCGAGCAAACTCTGACTTAATGAAGAGCAGAAGCTGAGGCCATCACCTCTGATTCATGAAGACTCATTGTTTTCCCGTCAGACAGCTGCCTGAAGATTTCTGTTACACAAACCAAGGCGTTAGCAACATCTGAAGCTAAAACCTTTCTTCAGTTTCATTTGTGCTGGTTGACTCACTGAACATGCATTCAAGGCGAAGGATGAGGCTGATGAAGCTCTCCAGAGTCATGTGACCAGAGGAGGCGCCGTAGCGCAGAGCCACCAGGTTGAGCGTGTCGTCAGAGACCCTCATCCCTGACAAACACACAATAACAGCTCGGCTCAGATCCGTTCAGGTCACATGACCTGCTGGTTCTGCAGGGAATCCCATCCCGTTCAGGACCGGCTCCAGTTCAGACCCTGCAGAACGCTGCTGTGTGCTATTCTTACGACATGTATATTAATATATGTTGCATACTTGGTGTTTATATAAGCTATAATATCCAGTGAGTTGTTCTGCAGAACCCAGGAGTACCTGAAGCTGCGAGTGCGTTCCTCAGCTCCATCAGCGACAGGGTTCCAGTACGAGAAACATCAGTTTGAAAGAAAATGTCCTGACAAAAATAAATAATCACATTACATGATATGAATACAGCGTCTTGGGAAAGTTTTCATGCCCTCTAAACTTTTCCACGTCTTGTCTCGTTCCAACAGAACAAAACGAAGCAGCTCATGTTTATGAGGCAGAAGCAAAATGAAGGTTTGACAACTTTTACAAGGAAGATCTGGAAAGTCTGGTGTGCATAAGTATTTACCCCCCTTTGCTTTGATACCCTGAAATAAAATGGGTTAGGGAGAATCTGTCCACAAGTCAGCTGTTAGTGGTGGACTCCATGAATCTGATCTTTATGGAAGAGGAGAAAGAAGAAAGCCAGAAGAAGTTCTGGCTGCAGTTTGTTGCAAGGTATGCAGGAGACAACATGTGGAAGAAGATGATCTGATCAGAGGAAACAGATGCAAAAAGCTCACAAACTAAACCTGAACACATCATCCCTGCAGTGAAACATGTCAGTGGCAGCGTCATGCTGAGGGACAGATGGGTGGAGCTAAATCCAAGACAATCCTGGGAGAAAACCTGCAGAAGATCTGAAACTGAGGTGGAGGTTCTCCTTCCAGCAGGATGACCACCCTGAACATCCAGCCAGAGATATTATGGGATGGATTAGATCAAAGCAGATTCATGGGTTAGAATGGCCTAGTCAAAGTCCAGACCTGAATCCAACTGAGAATCTGAGGTAAGTCTTGAAAACTGATGTTGAGCTGGAGATGTTTCAGTCTGTAGATGTTCAGAATCCCCAGAAGACCTGCAGCCAGAGGAGGTTCTACAGAGTTCTGACGGAGAGGGGATGAAGATAAATGCACTCCACACTTTTCAGATCTTTATTTAGTAAAACCTGTTTAGAACCATGAATAATTTCCTTCCTCCTCCCAGTTCTGCTCCCCTTCCTGTTGTTGATTCACAGAAAATCCCAATAAAACACTGACGTTTGTGGAGCAGGACAAAAAGTGGAAAAACTCATGGGGTTTGAATACTTTAGCAAGCTTCTGTGTTTAAAGCCACGCATTAAATGAAACCTATAGAGTAGTTACAAGCCAGAGTTGATGTTGTTACCTTGTAAATGACGACTTTGTTCCACAGGCGGATAAATTCCCCACTGTTCAGTCTTCCAGTTATTGACGTCTTTAAACTGACAGTCAAGAAAAACCACGTCTGACAGGTTTTCATCAGCTCTGCAGAAACCTTTAAGGCCGACGCCCACATCAGCTGCCAGGACCCCCCTGTGTCTGCAGCATCTGGACCCCACCCTCCCACGACCTGCTATCAATCTGCTACTCTACTGAGAAAACTCTGAAAATAAGAGTCGATTTACTCTGAAAACTGCATGTGTGACAAAACGAAACCAGGAGAACCCTGCTAGGATGGACTGGGTGGTTCTGCTCTGCCATCCTGGGGGGTTCTGAACGTCACAGTAGGATACATCCATGAGAGCAACCATGCTCCGGCAGGCATCGATGCTGAACCCTCCAGATTTCAAGTCTCCTGCAGAGCAAAACACAGCGGTTACCAGCGGTTACCAGCGGTAACGTCATGGCGCTCCTCTTTTATACTCCAGACCTTTCAGAAGGTTCTCGTTTAAGATCACCTGCAGCTGCTCGGCATCCACTTCTTCATACTGCAGAAAACAAACGACATTCAGCTGATGTCAGCCTGATTTTAACCAGCATGCCACGCTGTCGCTACAGAACCAGGAGGTTGGTCCAAACCGCTTCTGTTCAAACACCAAACAGCAGTTTTCATTTGTTTCTAATCTGGGTAAAAACCTCAGAACTGCTCAAAATGAGCTGATTGATACAAGCTTTACCTCCATCTGCTTTAAACTGGAGGGGGAACTCCATTAAAACTTTTCATCAAGTTAATTTCAGGGTCTGTTATTAATTAATCAACAAAATCAGCAACATTTTCAATTCAAAACCCCTTTTAGCTGCTAAATGATTGAATCAACAGCATCTGAGCTGAACAGCAGAGATGTTTCTAGTTTTAATCTGCTCTTCAGGTTCTTCCAGCATCAGGTTGGAGCAAAGCTCATCTCTCCAGAGTTTCAGGAACCCTGATCATTCATGGAGCTTCTTTAGAAACGTGGACTGTGGACGCTGACGTTAGCGCTGCTGCTACATGGTTAGCATTGAGATGCTAGTCTAGGCTAGCATAGCTTCTCTGATAGGCCGACTGCTTTTAGCTCAACTTGAACACAACTGGAGTCTTTTCCAGCATCAGATCGGCTCTGGAAGCAGAAACTAACCCCAGAGGAGCCGCTTCATTGCTGCTGTTAGCGGATGGAGCTGTGCGTCAGAAAATTAAAAAAGTGTTTAATTACGTTAAAATTTTTAACTCCTTAAAATCTATGTAGTTAATTAATCAAAATTATTGCGTTAAAGTCCCAGCCCTAGTTAACATAAAAGCTGATAAACCAGAATATTTACCTTGTCTGAATATTGACGGAAGAAAACGTTCTTATTTTCATCCTCCTGTCTGTTCTTCACCTTCATCACCTGAGAAACAAACAAACTGAAGCCGTTTCAGCTGATTCAGTGACTCTCATTAACCAAACGTGATCCTTGTTACCTGTAACGTACCTTTGGAGCTGGTTCTGCCGAGCGCTCACCTGAGTTCTCACTGTGAACAAAGACATTTACACAGACTCTGTGTCTTTATAAAGAAACACACCTTGTTCCTGGTTAGAAGCTGATCATTGGTCCAACAAACACGTAGAACATTGTGTTGATGCAGAGAGCGGAGACATACTAGCAGCGGGTCTCTGTCCTGGAGAGGACCGTCAAGATGAACGAAGATGTGTCATTGGGATGGAAGGTGGACGGCACGATCATGTATTCTCCAGGCTTCAGCATGAAGAACCCCATCACTTCTCGAGCGTTCATGAAGGTCTTCGTTTGGGCAACAGGTTGTTGTGAGCTGAAGAACGAGGCCGTGAATTTCCCCCTGTGTGTCTGATACTGTGGCACCGCAGAACGTCTCAGCTCTCCAACGCCGAATCAGTGTGATTAAATATCAAATGAATGTTGAAGCAGTTGAAATATGTCTTACCTGTTCTTTCACCTGGAAGCAAATTGGATGAAAAGAAATCAGCTGGTTTTCAGATATGAAACAAACAGCACAACTCTCTGTTTACCTGAAGCCTGCCAACAGTGTACTACGGGGGGATTACATGCTATCTACCATATATTTATGGGATACCGACAAGTATGCCTATTATTTACTCACAGGGTACCTATGGTGGCATGTTCAGGGTGTCTACAAGTTCACATGGTGGTGCTTACAGGTTTGGTAGCGAAAGGATCTTTAAGGTACCTACATGGCCCTTAGGCCTAGTTCACACAGTAAGATCTTTATGCCAAGTTTTTACCCAATTTTCTCCTTCCGACAAACTTAATGATGCACAGATTATCGAGGTGACTCTAAAGACAATCTTAAGAGATATTGCTGCTGTGTGTGGTGTGTTCAGAGCGATCTGGTCTGCTTGGAAGGATGTCGAGACCACTCCGATTTATAATCAGGGATATTGAACGTGTTGGATTGTCTAGGCTGAACTGATCTGAACAGCCTGTTGAATGTGATGTGCAGCCAATCAGAAAGCGAGGTGATGGAAACACGAAGGGGAATCCAAAATGCAGAAGACAAAATGATGACCATGGAGAACCAGAAAGTCCAGTGGACATTGGAGATGTCTTTGTATCATTTTTTTCTCTGTTAAATGTAATCCACAAACTATCGCTATTGCTTCTCCTCAGTCGGCCATGTTTGTTTACTTTGAACTCACGTTTGGTCTCGAGAGGTTTTGTGAGTTTCCCGTCTGACATCTGGATATTGGAGAGTGAAATCGGTTGGTGTGTGGCGTGTGGCTCGACACCACACACCGTACAACCAAACCTGTTATAGCTAAGCTATTTTATCGTCATGTGTTAGGGGTGAATTATCTGGTGGATCCAGACACGGCACAGAGGAACCCAACCACCATGTTCTCATGCAAAGAGACCAGCAGAAAAAACAACCGCAAGTCAAGAGGCTCCTCCCAAAGCACGTCTTTCCACACTTTGCTCAGACGCAGAGCGATTTTGACGCTCGATATCAAGCGCTTGACTTCAAAGTGCACAAGTGTCCAACTTCAGGCATTGGACATAGCATTAGGGTGTTTGGAGACTTCTTTTAGCATCTTGTGGTCTGCTTTCAGGTGAACTTGCTTGGCCGGACCTGGACATGGTTGTTGTTTTAAATCTCCCCTAACTGTAGATTATTTTCCTGACAGTGGAACGGCTGATTTTAGATCCTTCCGAGACCTCCGTCAGAGCTGCTCCAGTCTTCTCTCTGAAGGCCTCAGATCTCTGGATCTCACTTCAACAATCAGGAGAACCAAACTAAACATCTGATGTTTAAACAGGATAAACCTGCTTCAAAATGCTGAGTCCTGATGTTTTCATCATGTCCACCTGATGTGAGACACCTTTTTATATGACCAGTTTTTTATTACATCTGATAAAAGACTTTAAGCGGTCTCATCTTCAGTTTTTCTATACTGTCCAAATTAATGTTAAATATCCAGACATGTTGGACTGTATCCTGATCTGGGGAGGCCTTGGGGTCCCCCAGGAGAAGGTTGAGAGGGTTGAGAGGGTTGCTAGGAGAGATAACCATTTTTCTCCTGGTTCTGTTAGCAACATTATTAAATCTTGGATGATGGGATGTAGCGCCGACATCTTGTCATACAATCATCAAAGTGGAAGGTTCTATAAGCTCCTGGGAGTTCTGAAATATCTGGGTCTAATTTGACCCAAACATCTGATGATCTGTCACTGAGTTCCTTCATGAGCTCAGTGGACAGAATGTCCTGCAGGACTGCTGCAGACCCAGCTCAGGGACTCTAAAGGACACCTGTCTGGGATATGTGGGTGTGGTCTATTCACTAGAATAATAAACATCATGTTTTTGATTTTATTTACTGGTATTACATGAAAACAGAAAGCCTGATTATAGTCCAAGTCTTTCTCACTGGATTCTTTTCACTTTAACTGAATTAAACAGCTGAAATTGACCTCAAATATGGAGAAGCCGATGTGGAGGTTTTGGACCAGGTGTCTGTTCCTCTTGTCAGGTTTTTGCGTCAGAGACACCAGCGTGTTTTTCTCAGCCTTTCTCTTTGAGCTTTCACCAAACACCTTGACTCGGTACTGTGGATTGGTCCAGAAACTGTCTGGAGAGACAGGTAAGGTTGTTAGCAAGGAAAGAAAAAGCTGAAGTCAAGAGGCTGAATGAACTGGATTAGTGATGATGAAATCTGTCCGATTTTCTAGTTGTAACATGTTATTGTCTGGATGTGCGACTCGCAGTCGGTCAGGCCTGCTCTTTGGTTTTATTTGTTGCTGTTTATGATTTTATGATTTTTAAACAGCTTTTATGATGTGTCTGTGTTTGTGGAATAAAATCGGCAGGCTCTTTTAAACTTCAGACATCACCAGGAGTTTCTTTTAAGGTGGAAATTTAAGGACAATGTCAAATTTATTAATATAGCACATTTAAAACCAAAGTGCTTCACAGTGGCATCTGTAATCATAAAACAGTGAAATAAAAGCCAGTAGAACAGCAGAATAAAAACAGTAATAAAAGTAAATAAAACACAGTTAAAATTTAAAACTAGCTATTAAATGTCTCATACATAATCAGTCGTGGTCCAGAGAAAAAGGATGAGTTCTTAGCTGAGATTTAAATGATTGTAGAGTCAGAGTGGTACCAACAGATTCACTTTTCCACAGCGAGTCCTCGATCACCTCTACATTTCAGCCTTGATCTCTGAACATTGAGGAGAAACTGGCTGGTTGACCCGAGTCCTCTCACAGGTGTGTGGATGTTGAGCAGATCACATAGATAAGATGGGGGCTATCCCATTTAAGACTTAAAGCAGCAAAATTTTTAAATCAATGTGAAGACAAACAGGAAGACAATGAAGAGATTTCAAGACTGGAGTGATATGTTCATGATTCTTTGTACCAGTTAAAAGACGAGCTGCAGCATTGTGAACTATTTGTAGACACTGCAGGGATGATTGCGCTAGACCAAGGGTCTACTGTTCTGCAACTTTTAGATGTCTCTGCTTTAATACACCTAAGTCAAATAATGAGGTAATTGAGGACCGCTGGTACAGCCCAGCAAGGATGAATTTAAGGACAATACCTCTATTACAGGCCATTTACCTGCAACGGACGCCTTTCTGCAGCATCTGTGGGGACGGGGAAAGTGTGGTGGTGTACCATTAGTTGACTTTCTCCATATGCTGGATCCCGCCATTGGCTCCTGGAGCAGTGGTGGACCAAGCGCACCTTCCAGACGAGGCCCCGCCTAGCTGCAGGTGCTGGCTGTGTAGGTGAGGCATGGAGCTCACCAACCTCAGACCACTGAATCAGGCCTTGATCACCGCCAAGGAGGTGATCATTAAGTTGGCCCTTGTTAATTCTAGATCTCTAGCCAGCAAGACTTTTATTCTGAATGACTTTTATGGGTTGGATTTTATGTTCTTGACTGAGATGTGGCTTCAACATGGTGATTTACACAGGTTTTAACGTTTGGTCTGGATAGTCATGTTACCCACATATATGGCTGGTTTTCTGATCACAGGCCAGTTTTATTCGATTTCAACCTTTCATCTTCTGCTCTTACCCCTCATGCTCCGGATCAACACAGTTTACTCCTGTTTTCTTAAACTCTTCTCTTTCCTCTTTGGTGCATCGCCATAATAAAAATGTTGATCAACTCATTGATGATTTCAGCACTGTCTGTACAGACATTCTGGATGTTGTCACTCCATTTAAGACCAGAAACTGCAGAATGAAGCTTCTCTGTCCAGTTAGATCAGTTTTCTTCCTCTAAGGCTCCTCTGAAGTCTGGGGTAACCCAAGGTTCCATTTTAGGAGCTTCTCTTTTCTCCCTGTACTTACTTCTCCTGGGGTCCAGCTTAAGAAAATACAAATAGTCATTTCACTGCTATGCAGACATCCAGTTGTATCTCCCCTTAAAAGCTCAAAATAGTCAGTCGAATGAAAATCTGCTGAACTGTTTGAGGGATGTCAACACTGGAAGCTGAAATTTTTGTGTTTAAACAAAAACCAAATGGGTAATTTTCTTTGGTAATTCTGGCCTGCTGGGATGCAACAGTGCTGTTGGCCCTCTTCACTCAGCTGTGATTCTGTCAGGAATCTAGGGATTATCTTTGAGCTCAAATAAGTGAGGCAGGTCAGTGCAGTAGTCCAGTTACCCTTGAAAGTATCCTCCATGTTTTCATTATCTCAGGACTGGTCTACTGCAACTCCATCTACAGTGGGATCATCCAGAACCTTTTCTGATGTCTTCAGGTTGTCCAGCATGCTGCTGTACACCTGCTAGCGGGAAAAGACGACATGAACACAAAATACTTCTAGCTGTTCCGAGGACTAAACTGGTGACTAAAGCAGGCAGAGCTTTTTCAGCTGTAGCTCTTCTACATTGTGGAACAATCTCCCACTATCCATAAGATCCCCAGTAGCTTGGGTGATTTTAAATATTTTCTAAAAACTAATTTGTTTTCTCTGGTTTTTAATTCTTGGGAGCATTAGGTCAGTTATGCTACTGTTTGTTTCTTCTTTTATTATTCATTTTATCTTGTCTCATGTTTTTATATTTTTTTATTATTTTATTGTTTACTTTATCTATAAAGCTCTTGAGTCATTTGGTTGTGTGCAATAGTGCTATTCAAATACAGACTGATTGATAGTTTAGATAAGGTGTGCACCACTCTAAAAGTGAAATGTTCTTCATGCTTTATTTTACATCTAGACAGCTTGCCTTTCCCAGGCAGTCTCGGTCATAATGGTCTAAGGTCCTTCACCGTGTTTTGTCTTCATATGTTCCTCTTACTGGGAGACTGGGAAGGACTGGATCAGTTTCAAGAAAGCTGCAGTGTATGTTGAAGAACACTTTAGGTTTTTCCTATGTTACAACAATGTTTCATGAACTTCTACCTGTTCTTATTGGTGATAAGAGATGACTTAAGTTCATGTTTGAACTTGAATAATTTATCAGTTAAACTGAAACTGAAAACTTGGACTTGGATCTTTTCTCTTTGACTCCGGTTAAACTTTGTGCAGATTCTTCAGTCCACAGTTAGACCAGACAGAGCAACGGTATCAAACCCTTGTATGTGACAGACTAACACAAACCAGTGCAGAGAACATGAACCTCCACCCCAGTCTCAGGTTTTCCTCCTGATTTAGCTCCAGCCCTCTTCCCATCAACACTCGGCAGTTTTCAAATGATGATTTCATTTATTAAGGGAATAAATCTCTCTAAACAAACCAACCAACCAAACATGTGAAAAAGTATTCATCCCCTAATCTCTCTCTGTAGCAGCAGCCGATAACTCAGTCTCCAACATGGCTGTGGGTGACCTCTGACCTGCTGAACTGATTTAAAACAGACACATTGAAACGGCCTGGAGGAGGTTAGACTTTCACTGGACCACTTCAAAACCTTCATTTTGTTTTTTTTGTAGCCAATCAGGGGAGGACCTGTTGGTGTTCTTTGGATTATTGTTCTGCTGCAGAACCTGAGTGTTCTTGATCTGAAAGTTACAAACTGATGGTCGGACCTTCTCTTTCAGGATGTTCTGCTTGAGAGCAGAATTCAGAATTGAACAAGTGAGAGAGGAAGTCATCTTTATATATCTCATGTTCTCAAACTGCATCAGAGATGTGCAGCCTGAGATGGAAACATTCCTTTATGACGGATCTGTGAATCAGACAGATTTGCGAGCGCTGCTTTGGTTGGCTTATGTAAAAGAAAAGCTGCTGCTGTTTCCTTCAACATATCTGACTATCCTCACTTTTACTCTGTTGTTTTCCTGAAGAATGATTTTAATTCACATATTTGGCTGTAAAACCCTCTAATAGCTTTAGTTTTATCCACCTGGGCTTTTCAGCCTTTCCTCTGTTGGATTTACTGTATAGTTTTTCTGATTACTTACATTGTTTAAAATATTTCAGTATTTTCTGCGGTAGTTGTAACAGATTACCTTTATAATTCATGCAGCCTCCAGCTGTTGTTCCTGCAACCCAGCGGCCCTCGACCATAGAGGTTCTCCACTGGGAAGACGAGTCCTCATCAAGGAAGTTAGGATTCAGACCACAGATGTCAAGATCTGTGAAGAACTTGCAGAAGTCCTCCAGCTTCATCCTGTCATAATTAATGATGAGTCCAAATGAATAAAACCTTCAACTTTAAACTTTTATGGGGAAAATAAAACAAGATGTCTGCATGACTAATTTAATTGAATTTACCCACCAAAACTCTCCGTCCTCAACCACTGAAAGGCACTTTTCCCGATCTTGGGAGCTCACAGTTTGCCACAGAGAGGACCTGTAAGGGACAGTGTTAGTATTACTTGGCAGCAGAGGTTTGAGGCACCATTCAACATCAGATTTATGAATCATCTTTAGCTGTAGAGGATTTATCACTAATCACACATGAATTTCTTCTCACCGATCGCTCCAGTCTCCATTCCACTCCCCTTTTCCCCATGGATTCCACAAACGCACCATCTTCATGGGTTTCCCTCTGCTCATCATCTGACCAACAGAGATCATCACTGTCATGTACCAGGAACAATGACACAATCCTCACAGGATGTTTATTATGATCATGACTGTTGGTTGGAGCCTTCACCTGTATGACACCAGTCACAGTGTAGGCGTGGCCCTGAACCAGGCCGTTGGGCGATAAGGTGAAGGAGGACATCTCCTACAAATGACACAGCAACAGAAACACTGCTGATGAAGTCATATCAGGGACAACAGGAAATACTGTAAACCACACTAACATGGATGGATGGATGTTTTATTCAGTCAAAGCAAATTTAAACCCATTACTTTAAGATGTTAGTAGAAAGACAACAAAGAAACTCTAAAAAGAATCTTGTGGTCGGAAACTAAATTACACCATTAGGCAAAACATTATGACATAATCTGACTGATGATGTAAAACTCTACTTATCTGGTGGGTGGGGTATATATGGCAGCAAATGAAGACTGAATCCTCAGAGCTGCTCTGCTAAAGCAGAAAAAATGGGCAACATTTCACAGTAGTAAACGGTGGATATGATGAATTGCTTATTGCAGCAGTTTAGGGACATCATGTGATTTCAGCAGCTGCTGCCCACAGGGCCTCACCATAAACTACTTGGGCTGCTGCTGCCTCAGTGGAGGCAGGATGCAGCTGCAGTAAGGATATTTTTCACTGCTGCTGCCTGGGTGCTTCACTCATCACCCAAGACATGGATATGCTGCAACCATGACAACGAACTAGTTTAGTGCATGCTGAAATTCTCCCCAGTATTGGACCGCATTTCCCAGCATTCATTGCGCTCAATGTAACCTGGAGAACTTTGAAAGCATAACTGTTCATGCAACTGGCACTCCTAGTTCCCATATGGCTGAAACTGAGATGTGCAAAATCCTTTGCCCTCCAACTTTCTAGAAGTCCGATGAAGCTACTTCTGTGAATGTCAACGAGTGGTTTTCCTTTTTAGTTTCTGAACCCAACATCACAGCTGGCTTTGCTAGAGCCCATTAGCTGTGCCCACCAGTTTGCCTACTGGACCAGAATGAGTTTTTCCAACTTATCTGGGTTTTTCTGTCCTCTGGACATCACTTTGACCTGAGTGAGAGCGATCAAGTCACAGCAAGAGATTTCTGACGATTTATCTTTCTTTTATATGTTGGTTTATAATGCATGCACAACACAGACCTTCACTTAGGGTTGACAAAAATATTTGATGTGTAGTGATGTTTTTAAAGATGGCACTTTACAAAATGTCATGTTTGTTACTGGTTTCACAATCGGTGACTGTGATGTCTTTATGATATTTTATGTTTTCATGATGTAAAGCACTTTGAACTGCCTTGTTTCTGAAATGTGCTATACAAATAAACTTGACGACTTTACTTAGGGTTACTGTAGGGAAAGATCCAATGACATATTCCCTGTGTTAGCTCTAAAGGCTAAACTACATGTCCGAATTTATGATCAGCATGACCCCCTGCTCTCACAGTGGGGGTCATGCTGATCTGTGATAAACATTTGACTTGCTACATTGTCGTTTTCTAACATTTTGCCATCAGTTTGTCTGGTCTTTGTTGTGTGATGGAGGTCTTCAGTCAGGGTTTGTTGGCCCAACCAGCTAATTGAGGGGTTTTGGATCATATGAGCAAGAAATGACATCTATCCTTTCTTTCTTACTGAGAATAGACAAAGATCCAAATTTTCCAAAAGGTGTCTTCCAAACATAACCCTAACCCATGAGGTGTAGAAACTAGTGATTCATAGAAAACAGGTTAAATCTTTCAAGTTTGGAAAATTTTGGATGTGAATGTAATCAAAAAAATGAAAGACAGGAAGTGTGAGCAGATTTCTGCATACCTCTTTTGGTGTGCTACAGCTCAATAGAGCACCAAAGTTACCAGCTCTGGACATCAACTCCCACAGGTCCGGAGGAGGAGCTGACAACTGGATGCACATGTGGACGCCTCCAGTGAAGTCCATCATGGCCTCTGCTGGAGTTCCAGCATTCATGTCAGTGTAGGAGCCACACACCCTGATAAACGAAGTCATGGAAGTTAATATTCAGATGCAAAGAGACAAAACTGCTGAATATGAAAAGTCAGAGAGTGTACTTGGCATATGCTTTCTCCAGGAGGGCGGGCCAGAACTCATTTTGCTTTTTGGACTGAACAAAGATCAGTCTGCCGTTGATTGTCGGCAGCTTATCATCGATCACAACGTCCACCCACTTCCCAAATCTCCAGAACTAAATATATGAGAAAAAGCTTTGTTATCCAAGAGAATTACCTGCCAAATACACATTTGAGTTCAGAAGTTTGTATACACCTACTGTGGTCACTAAAGTCAGATCAATGTGATGTTTTAATGATTTTTGTTTGAATAGCTCCAGATTCTAACATCAGATGTGCTCCCACTAAGCCAAATTCTAAAAAAAGATCTACATGGTCCTCCTTACTTGAAGGAATGAATTGGTTAGGATGTTCAGGAAAAACCTACACTGGCTGGATTAAAATCTGCTGCTCCTCTGGAGAAGAGCTTGGAGGTCAGAAGAAACAATTTGGTCTCAATGAAAAGATGTATGCCTGGAGGAGTCTTTAAAACCTAGGAGCACTGTACACTGTCAGGCATGGTGGTTGTAGCATCATCCTGTGGGACTGTTTTACTACATGTAGTCCTCTGCATTGTACAAGATGACTGGATTATTAAAGAAGCAGGTCTAACTTCAACTTGATAGACAGTTGAAACCAGGACACAGTTGGACTTTCGAACAGGACAATGATCCCAAACACATATTAAGGTTCTGGAATGGTCTTCCAAGTGCTCTGACCTCAACCCTGTGGAAAATCTGTGGACTTCAATGCCAGGAAACCAACCAGTTTACTGTAAATAACCTCTCCCAGTTGTGTCAAGAAGAGACCTCAAATATCCAGCACACTACTCAGCCTTCTACAGAACCACCTGCCTTTGGGGAAGTTGAACCTACAACCCTGTGTGAAGCTACAGTGTGAAATATGCAGATGATGATACTGCCATTTTGAGTCTTCTACAAGAGGATGTGGACTCATCATCACATGATAGTAAAGTAGACTCCTTCACTAAGTGGTGTGATAAGAACTGTCTTCTGTTAAATGTCAAAAAAGCACAGGTACCCTGTCACAATAAAAAAATAAAACAATTAATCACATGATAAATTAAAATGAGCTTGATAATTTCTATTTGGACAATAATCATTAATGAGATGCACCCCTTTAATATGGTTGAAAAGTCGGCCATTTTGAAAAACACTGTAAACATTTGCCATCCAGTACCAAGAAGTTAGTTTTTCTAGTTTTTTAAAAATTTTTTGTACAAAGTCCTACCTGGCTCTTTTTCCTGTTTTCCCTGGCTAATCTGAATAATTAATATTATGTTACAGAAACTTAATAATTCATTTTAATTAATGTTTCGGTTGTTGTTGTTTTTTTTTTGATATTTAAAATGTTTTCCAGTTCCATAGTTAAATATTCTTTAAAAATTAAGTTTTTTTCATCTTTGAGAGGATGCACTATGATTAACATGATATTATTATTATTACATTAGTTGAAAATGGTCTCAAAATGACAACATTATCATTCATCTCAATAACTTTTGGGACAATTTATCGTCCAGCATAATTTGTTATCGTGACAGGCCGAGACACCAGAAATGATTTCTGCCCACCAGCCTGTCTTCATAAAGGACATTGCTGTTCAACAGATGTCACTCTATTAGTATCACACAAACAAGACCGTCCACTGGCCTGATCTGGGCAAACGTTTATAAAACCAACATAGACTGCTTGGCTGAACGGACTGAGGTAGCCGGTTGTTATAGTTGGATAAAGACAGAAGTTCCCTGGATAAGAAGAATGAGAAATAACATTTCTTTATGAAATGGTCTAATTGGTCTAGTTGGTTCCTATTATATCCAGTGTTGCATGCAATTCACCGTCATGCATGTTTTCATAGAGGCAGCTGTGTTGTTGGTGGCATTTACCCTGAAATGAAACAGGCCGCAGTAGTTCTCATCAAACTCTTGTTCCAGAGGAACAACTTGGTGGAGGATGGAATCCTGGAATGTCAGCGCGCCGATAGAAGCCAGAAACCAGCAGTTTCCTGTTCAGAGAACCAAACACTAGTTAGCTGGAGGTCAGATCTGAAATGGCAAAATAAAGAGAAAATGGCCTCACCAAGAACTCCTTGACAAAAGTCAAACCTGGAGAACCCACGAAGGACGAAGGATGGATTCTGAGCAATTTTCTACACAAGAAGCAACAAGTCAATGAATGGGGAAAAAAAAACCGCTTGTTTTTTAATCTCACATGAATCCCTGCATTTGATCAACATGGTTGAACATAACTAAACATCAAATCTGGAGGTCAAGAGCACTCACTGCAGGCCTGAGCCACACCACCTGGGCCAGATCCAAGGGGCTCAGGAGTCCCTGCCCAACAGACTTCATGACAGGTGGGAACATGTCATCGATAAACTTTATTCTCCTGGTGACGCAGAACTCCTTCAGCTGCTGGTAGTCCTGGCCGAAGAGCAAGCTCGGGTTTGAGATGCTCCCATAACCGTCCTGTTTGTGACGGGCCTCCATGATGTTCAGACACGCTCCTGGGGGAGGCATGGCTGCAGAGTTCCAGCTCTGATCACTGGGGACATGAAATGTGTAAATATAACTGTTACAGCCATGGTCAAAGGTTGCCAGACTCAGAGTCAAGGCGAGGCCAGGTTAACTTAAATTTCCTCTCATTCACACAGTCATTCACAGAGCTTTACAGGAGCAGATAAGAGAGTTACATTAAAAACTAGAAACACATTAAACATAACCAGTTAAATGTAAGGCAAGTTTATTAGTGTAGCACATTTTCAGCAACAAAGTAATTCGAGGTGCTTTACATGATTAAAAGAAAAATAAAACAACAAACAAGCAAAAAACCTGACATTGCAGTGGCAAGGTAAAGGATAAACAATGACGGGTTGAAAAACAGACGCCAGTTAATGATGTTCCTGTTATGATTAATCAAAGGCAGCTCTAAACAGGTGGGTTTTTAGCCTTGCTTTAAAGGAACTCAGTCAACAAGTCACTTTGAAATGCTTCACACCACCAAAACATAATATAGTAACCAATAACAAAACAGCAAGAAACGTTTCGTTTTGTCAAATGCCATCATCAGTTTTTCAAGCCAGTATACATCAAATATGTTGATCAATGTTCCAGTTACTATGAATCAAAGGCAACTCCAAACAGCTGGGATTTAAAGGAACTCAGTGTTTCAGCTGTTTTGCAGTTTTCTGGAAGTTTGTTCCAGATTAGAGGAGCATAAAAACTGAAGGCTGCTTCTCCATGTTTGGTTCTGGTTCTGGGGATGCAGAGCAGACCAGAACCAGGAGACCTGAGTGGTCTGGAAGGTTGATACAACGACAGCAGGTCTTTAAGCTGTTCAGTGGTTTATAAACTACCAGAAGTGTTTTATAGTCTATTCTCTGAGCTCCAGGGAGCCAGTGGAAGGACTTTAGAACTGGGGTGATGTGCTCTATCTTCCTGGTCTTAGTGGGAACGCCAGCAGCAGCGTTCTGGATCAGCTGCAGCTGTCTGGTTGACTCTTTAGGCAGATCTGTGAAGACACTGTTGCAGTAATCAATGCGACTAAAGATAAACGCGTGGATGAGTTTCTCTAGATCTTGTTGAGACATCAGTCCTTTGATCCTGGAGATGTTCTTCAGGTGATAGAAGGCTGACTTTGTAACCGTCTTTATATGTTTCTGAAGGTTCAGGTCTGATATAAACATCAGATGAAGGAATTAAATAATGAAATGCAAATTTAGAAGAAATAAAATGTTAAGAAATGTTACAAATGACCCAGTTAAGCCACCTTTGACCTTTATGGGTGGCTACAGTGAAAAACATTGTTTTCACTCTGAATTTGAAGGAGCCATTGCTCTCTGAACATCTCATGTTTTCAGGCAGTTTATTCCAGATCTGAGGAGCAGGTAAACTAATGCTTCCTCACCTGGTTTGGTTCTGGAAACACCGTGTCAGCAGGTTTCTGAAGACCTGAGTGGTCTACATGGTTCCTACTGGAACAACAGGTCTGAAATGTAATTTGGATTAAGACTATTCAGAACTTTATGGACCAACAGTAGAATTTATAAATCAACACTTCTACAACTATCAGCGCCTTTATTGTTAGTTTCATTATTTATTGATCCAGGCCTCTCAGTCTAGCCGTTGTCAGGTTCTGTACCTTTTGTTTCTCTGTTTTGATCTCTTATTTTCATTATTTTCCATTATCTTAGTGTTTTTCCTGTTTATCCAGTTTTTAGTCTGTGTATTTCAGTTATTTTTAGATTTGGTGTTCTGATTAGATCACTTTTGTTTTTACTTTAGTTCAGTCATTTCTGATTTATTCTAGTTTATTTCCTTGTGTGTTGTTATCCCCAGTTTCTGTGAGATTCTCTTTCTGGCTCCCCTGATATTCACCCTCACCCCCTGCTGCCATTTTCTCTCTCTCCCCAGTTTCCCTCTAGCGCCTTCTCCACACCTGCAACCATTTAGCTAATCAGCGCCAGTCATTGTTCCAGCATTCACCCTCATAGTATTTAACCTCCTTTCTTTCGCCCACTCCTCCTGGTTCCTCCTGTTAGCTCCCTGGATTCATGCTTTTGTTTTTGCTCTGGCTTCCAGTGTTTTCGTCATCCATTGTTTTCATGAAATATTCAAAGACCACTCGCTGCCTCTGCCTCTCTGCATTTTGGGTCCTCCTCAACAAACACCCCAAACCATGACAGCCATGTCGTCTTTTATGTGTTTAACCTTTAACCTTGTATCATTCAGCAGCATATACGATATGACGATAAAGAATCTTCTATTCTTGATGTCATGGTGAGATAATGTGGCCTTTTCGCTGCCTTTCTTCATGCCAGGTCAGAGTCCAGAGGTCTTCTCTGTTCTTGTAGAGCCCTCACACTTCCCCTCCGTTTGGCCCTGGCTCCCTGTGTTCCGTCCAGTCTTTCTAAGCTGTTTTGCATTTTCTTTAATAAGCATAAGTTTCACCATTATCTTTCCGGATGTTGCATGTCCACCTCTACTCGTAAACCATTACAGACTAGAGTTAAAAAATTAATACAAATAACTACAAAACAATAAATTAAGGCAGAAGAAACATGTTTTTGAGCATAAAAGGTTAATTGTCCAATGCTTTATGACGACTGAAAGGAAAGTGGGGAACCATTGAAAACCAACAGTAGGACTGTTTAACAATGAAATTAAGAGTGCTTCCAGATGCACAGTGTGAAGCCATGAAAAAGCCACTCAGTGAGAAAAAAGGCTTCAGTTTGCAAGGGAGAACGAATATTGGAGCATCGGGGTAAAAAGAGAGGCAGATGAAATGATGAACCCATCATGCCTCATGTCTATTGTACAAGCCTGTGGACGCAGTGCTTGTGGATCGTCCAGAGAAAGTGAAGCTGTGAATCATAAATATGTCACCATTTCAGCTCCTGTAAATGTGAATTTTCCTCAGAGAAAAACTAAAAATGCAAATGTTGTTCCTAATTTACCCGCAGCAAGCAGGACAGTGGTGGTTGTGTCCTGCACTAAGTACCAGTTTAAAGAGAAAGTTAAACCTTACCTTAGAGGTTCAAAGAGTGGAGGAGAGTTGAGAACAGCAGAGCTTCGTCACTAGACTTTGGGTCTTTTGTTTGTTAAGCAAATACAGAAATTATCTGAGGGCAAGCCACACCTGAAGGCACCTGCAGCAAAACTGCTGCTGCTGCTTCCTGCCCTTTGTTGACCAAATAGGTGAAGAGAGGAGAAGGAAAAAGTTCCTGCACAGACTGATCTACGGGCAAACGGACGTTTTTTCTGCTCCATTTATGGATTTATTACACACACTAATCCTCAAAGCAGCGGTTCACCTGTCAATAATTAATTTAATATTCAAAGCAGTTAGAGCAGCAGAACTGGCTCACTGCAATGTGACACCATCTGACTGCATGAACATACAGAAACTAACCTCATTTACCAAACTGTTGGATTCCTGTCTTATTCATTCTTTACAGAAACACTTAAATTAAATGCTGTAGCGACCTCCACCATCTTCCCATCAATGCTGTGAGTCTAACACACACACACACACACACACACACACACACACACACACACACACACACACACACACACACACACACAATGAATGATTCTACAGAAGTTAGATTTGACTAAACAGCACCACTAACTGGAAACATATAGTTGGTTCAGTCTAATAAAGAGCTTATGGGTTTGCTTCTACAGGTGTCTGGGGTTTAGTTTTCATAAAGCACACTGCAGCAACCAGCCACGCACGCCTTACTTCTTTATGTTCAGCTTTAGAGAGTGAGGTTATTGAGAAATCTTTGAAAAGAGTTCTTCCATAATTTCATCTAACCTGAAATAGCTTGTATTTAGCTGAACCCCTGATCTCCCAGGTATGAGGGGATGGAGAAACACTCTCTGCTCCATCTCTGTCTGCTTCTGGGTTCCCTGTTCACTTCTTGTTGTCACCATAGAGAGGTTTACCCCCACTCCCTGAACTCAGCTTGTTGGACCACAAAACACTCATCATAATCCAAGATTGCAGGCCTGAGGTAAAAGTTACAAAACCAGTTTCTGTCAACATAAAGGTTGAAAAATCCCCCTTTACAGCCCCTAAAATAAAGATGGAACCTATCATGGAGGATGTTATGGGCTCTCCATTTAACTACATGAGTAAATAAATCTCCACCCAGAAAAGGCCCACAGTATCAACATTTTTTCTTTAACTTCACACAGTGGACTTCTGCCTCGTCGTGGTTCAGGATTCACCTATTAGTAGAAAATGCAGCTGGGAACACCACAATCCTACTGGACACGTTTCAGTGGCTATCCTTGGCACTGATTGGTTGCACCCCTAAGAGCGGAGGTAAGGAAGACTGTGTGTCTTGTCTTTGGCATTTTAGGCACATGGTATTGAGAAGTCGGTATCCCACATGTACCTGGGCAGATCTGCTCCACAGAAAGGAGACCTGAAGATGGTGATTGTCTTTATTAAATCCAGGCTGCATCCAGCATCAAAGCAGGCAGGCTGCATTAATGTAAAAGTAACCTGAGTTTCTATGACCTCCAACCATTTGGATTGTGTGTGCATGTGAGCATGTGTGTGGGTGGGATGAGTAAACGTGTAGAAATGATTGTGTTGAGTGGGTAAATATGAGCGAGTTTGTCACCTGGAGGTGCTCAGTTAAGGGGTTGCACCAACTAGTCGACCAGTCGCAATCACGTGACTAAACTGACTTTTCCAAAAAGATGACAGATGAAGAACCAGGTGAGTTTGTCAGATACTTTGAAATGTATAAAAATATAAAGGAATTTACCAGTGGGGTGCTGCAAAGGCTACCAGAGTAGGGACGTCGGGTGGCACCGGGTTAGAGCGGGCGGCCCACATGCAGAGGCTACAGGCCGAGCTGAACTCCCGCCCAAGGTTCCTTTGCTGTATGTCTCCCCCCTCCTCCCTTCTCTCTGCCCCCTTCCTGTCGGATTACGCTCAAATAAAGGCCGCTAGTGCCGAAAAAAATCTTTTAAAAGAAAGGAAGAAAAAAGAAGGGCTCCCGGAATAACGACCGGGCTGTTTTCCATCCATCCAGCTGCACTCTCCTTACCTCCCCACTCACCTCATGTGACTGTGCTATTGAGCTTTTTCCAGGTGCTCCTCTGCCTATCAGCCATCTTTACAATCTGTCCAAACCTGAAAGAGACAGCCAGGAAAAATACATTCCTGAGTCTCCGGCAGCTGGAATCCTTCATCGCTCCATTTCTCCTGTAGGTGCTGGCTGCTAAAAAGGATGGCACCCTGTACTAAATGGGATTCCTAATCAGATACCTATAAACAAATAAATATCCCCTTCCACTCCTCACCTCTGCTTTTGAGCAGCCCAAACATGCCCGTCTAATTCTCCAACACCTCATTGAAAACCGGCTGTTGGTCAAAGCAGAGAAGTGAGTTTCATGTTCCTCCTGTAACATTTGTAGGATACATTCAAGAGAGCATAAAGGTGAAGACTGAACCCAATAAGATCCGAGCCTACTTCTTCCTCACCAAACACAACATTTTCATGCTCATTTCTATCATTGCTTTAGTAAGAACTAGTCAGACAGTTGCTCCCCTCACGAACCTCACCTCCACCAAAAAGCCTTTTCTCTGGTCACAAAGAGGCAGAGCAGGCTTTTTCTGTCTTCTTTTCACAAAGCCTAAATATTAATCTTGTCTCTTGCCATTAATTTCCCACAATTACAATTTACACTGCAAAAACACAAAATCTCACCAAGTATTTCTGCTCTAGTTTCTAGCGCAAATATCTTGAATACACTTGAAATAAGACAAAACTAACTTACAAGTAACTTTCAGCAGATATAGCAGCTTGTTTTAAGGCATGAATTCCTTAATACTGATGAAAAATTCTAGTTATAAGTGAAATAATCTGCCAGTGGAACAAGATATTTTTCCCATATTTTAAGTTAAAATATCAAAACTTCAGCCATAGTTTACAACAGAACGTCCCTCCAGTCACTGTTATAATGACAACATGACTCAGCAGTTTGACGGTCTTATCTGAACACAGCGACTTGTCATTCCGAGGTACTGACATGTTCATTGATATTTACTTTTGAGAGATGAACTGAGGATTTTTAGAAAGAGACTGGCTTTTGCAGGTATTTCATGGTGTTTTGCTGTTTGTGCGAATTGTTTTGAGAAATGCACTCACTGTTATCCAAATGTTGAGAAATGAGAAAAACTGTAAGATATCACACAACCATAAATCATTCCCAAGCAGAGGTTTAGTTCTGGAAAGACACTGCATTGCATGCTTTGGTTTCCAGGGACTTAACGCATCATAGACACTGCTGCTGAACCGTGTCTGCAGGTTTGAACGCTATTCCTCACTCTTCACCTTCATCTAATCCCAGCTCAGGTTGCCTCAGGCATCCACCGGCTCTATAAAGGAGCGATCGCTTCTTCTCGCATTCTGACTGCTCAACAGAGTCAGAGTCTTTCTAACACAATTAACAAAGCACCACCAGGTAAGATTAATTTCTGAATGTCTGGACTGGTTAAACAGGTCAACCTATATTTGTTACTCTAACTTCAGTGCTGTGTGCTCAGGAAGGGTGAGAGAAAAGGTGCTTTAATGTTTATAGTAATCTATGAAGAATTTGCTGCTGCTGCAGTTGGCTTTAGTGAGTAGCAGAATGTGTTGCAGAATGATGTATCCTTATAGGGGCCACTTATAGGAGATTACTGTTGATTTAAATCAACAAGTAGAAGACTGGATGTGCTTTCTGCAGCCGTAGGACACTGCAGTGATGCTTGCCCCAGGAGTGTGCATGAACATCATCAGTGCACGTCACATGAAAGACGGTTATGGGACCCTTTCCAACCCTGAGAAGTTCCTCAACCAGGACTTCCAGCAGCTGAAGGAGTACTGCCTCATCCGACGGGTAAGGTACATCGACGACATGTTCCCCCCGGATCACAGCTCCATCGGCAGGGAGCTACTGAAGGCTTCGGATTTGGCCCGAGTGGAGTGGATGAGACCGTCGGTGAGTCTTTCACAGGCTGAAAAGTCCTGAAACATGCAGGATGTAGATGATGATTGATGTTTACTGAACATGATTCAGTTCCATTCCTGAGGAGGAATCACAGTTTAGTTTCATTAAGCATCTTTACGCATTGTGAGGTATTTTTGCAATGAAAAACAATAAAAAACATAAGGATATAAAAGATAAAATCAAATATTTAAAGCAACAAGAAAATTCAGAAGAAATTTAAAAGGGCTCTTATGTTTCTACTGCTAGAAGATCCAGCATCCATCATCTTCCTTCTGTTAGAGGGAAGGAAGAACCTGCTGTGTTTGGTAAGAACTAGAGAGTCACTAAATGGGTCAATAAATGATACAAGTCAGGAAAAGTCCAGCTTTCTGTGACTTGTTTTAACTTGGAATGATGGTTCTCAGTGAAAGCATGGCTGGGCAATGGAGATCCAAACGGGACTGAGGTTTCACACTCCTTTAGGCAACATCCCATCATAGTCATGGAGCAAATATTGTTGCTGCATTCATCAAATTTCATAAACACTTCATAGTGTCTCCACAGCAAAGATCACAGTAAATCATTCCAGGTGGAGCCACATGTTTTAATGTATATATTGCCTGCAGGAGAAGCAGTGAAATTCTGCGGTGAATAATAAGAGATGTGCTGAATGCTAATAAGTGTTTAAACCTTTAATAGTAAACACAAAGAAAATATGACCACAAAAAGTTTCTTGAAGTTGTGCATCAAAAGAAAACGGTACACTCTAAAAACTGTTATGAAGTTCTGCTCAACCTGGTTCTGCGGGACGGTGAAAAGGAGTCATTCCTTTCCACCGGCACCACATGCTTGCTCAGGAGGAGCGATTGTTATGAACTCAACTCAGTGGCTTCCTCAGCTATAATACACAACAATAATAGATATAATGGATAACTTTTATAAACTTAATTGTATTATAGCTAGGATTAAAATGGAATATATTGGATCTGAATCTGTACTTTTGAATGTAAATTAGATCAATTTGTCTTGTAATTTGACACAGAATTATAATTTTTTTCACAATTTTCCTTTTTGTAATATTTCATTTTGTGAAGGTTGTTGTTGTTGTTTTATCAGTATTTTTGAGGGAATCTGACCAGACATCTTGTGTTTGATCTTCTGTCATCAGAGAGCAGCTGTTTGCAAAAAGAGCCGAGTTAAAATGCCAACTTGTTTGTGTTGTTTCAGAAAATTGTTCCCAAACCTTCCTTTACTGTTGACGGAGTCTCCAGGTTTGACTTTGGCCAAGGATTGGTTGGTAAGAACACCTTCAGCTCTTATATAATCCTCTCCCCTTAAACAGGATTTTATTCATGTCATGCAAGTTCAGACAGGAGGCAGAACACAGCAGAGGCTGCTCTGCAGAATCTGAGTAAAGACTGGACATGTTCAAACTGCTTTGAGCACTAAATAAATATTTCAATTAGCTTATTTTAATCATTAATACACAGCAGCAAGGTGACTTTTCCAAAGTCACTCAACCATCAGGAACCTCAACAGCCTCAGGCCACTGTTTGAACTGTCTTGTTGCTGAAATGTGCTGAACAAATAAACCTGCCTTATCTTGCCTCCTGCTGTAACCCAAGCATTCAAAGCTTAATGTTTAGATTATCTTTTGTTGTTTCCTAGGAAACTGCTGGTTTCTTGCCTCTATTGGAGCCCTAACCTTCCAGGATTTCATCCTGAAACAAGTCGTTCCTCTTGAGCAAACATTTGATGAAGATTACTGCGGACTGTTTCACTTCAGGGTTGGTACCATGTTTTGTTCTCCAACTGGCTGCTTTCAGTCCAAAAGCCTGTTTTCATTTTTAAGATAATATTTTTCAAACTTATAAACTTATATCTTCAGACTTATAATGTATTAAAAAGTACAGGAAGTGGGTCGAAAACATGAAGAGAGGAAAAACACTTGGAAACTCTTATGGTAGCAGATTATCCAAGGATTAATAGAGAAGATGATTTAACTACTAAAATGAAATGTCAGATACTGGATGAACTAAAATATGTCCAAAATGAAATGTGTATAACTTTTTTGTGTTCATAACTTTTATATAATGTATGAAAGCAGAGAGAGTCTAGGTCTGAAAATATATGTTTAAGAAGATCTCAGAACATCTACTTTTTTAATTTATTATGTTCAGATAAGAAAGATCCTTTTTTATACTTGGTCTTTTTAATCAAGACATTTTCTTTTTCTGGATCTAACTTGAAGCATACTGTTTACTTTTGAATGACAGATTTCATAAGGTACTTTTCCTTGCTTTTTGGATCTTACATGTATCTCTGTTATAAAGTTCAGGTTGCTTTTCTGGAGCTTTCAGGTTGGTTTCCCAGAACTCATAAGGTACTTTCCTCAGCCTACATGTTTGGCTTTTGGGGCATGCAGAGTACCTTCAGGACCTTTTTGCTTATTTTCATTAACTTTTTGGACCTTGCAGATTACTTCTGAAATCTCATACCCCCTCTGGGGTCTGTAACTTACAAAAGGAAATCAGAACTTGTGGGTTACTTTCTTGTGAATTATTTCAGAACTTAATTTCCAATTTCTTGAATCCACATGAAAGTAATCAGTAACATTTGGAACATGTCCTATGGGGTCTGAGGGAGTCCCACTCAAAAAGTAACCATTAAACTCAGTAAAGTTTCTAAAAGTAATCAGGATGGTTCCAGAGGGCATCCTGCAAGCTTTAGAAGGCCACCCGTGAGTTGTGGGAAAGTAACTTGTAAGTTTCAAAAGGTTCCTGAAAGTAATCAGTAAGGTCAAGATAGTGTGAAAGTTCTAGAAAGGCAGGTATTTCTTCTGTAAGTGTGTACTATCAGATCCAAGTAACAGCCTGTAAGTTTCAAGAACTTCCCAGTGTAATCAACCAAGTCCAGAGAGAACTATGTAAGTTCTGAGAAGTAATCTAAAAGTTGTGAAGGTAAGATCCAAAATGGAAAATGTTACTGAAAGGAAGCAATGAGTAACTTCAATAGTTCTCTCTGGAGCCAACTGATACCTTTCCAGACCCTACAAGTAATTTTTGTTCTTTTCTGGACTAACAGATTACTTTTTGTTGACATCCAGGGTAGTTTCTAGATTTCCAGGTTAATTTCACAGAAGTTCCAAAAAGGAACCTGTAGATTCTGGAAGGTAGTGTTTAAATCAAGACAACCCAACCAGAGACGGAGTCAAGATGAGACCAAACTATGAGGGAGGTGAGACCAAGTCCAAGACGAGACCAATGAGAGACTATTTTCCAAAGCATTGCTGTAATCAGAGTTAGCAAGCTAACCTCTACCAGGTCTGGAGCTCATTAGCAAGCTAACCTCCAACAGGTCTCGAGCTCATTAACCAGCTAACCTCCAACAGGTCTCGAGCTCGTTAACAAGCTAACCTCTACCAGGTCTCGAGCTCATTAGCAAGCTAACCTCCAACAGGTCTCGAGCTCGTTAACCAGCTAGCCTCCAACAGGTCTCGAGCTCATTAGCAAGCTAACCTCCAACAGGTCTCGAGCTTTTTAACCAGCTAGCCTCCAACAGGTCTCGAGCTCATTAGCAAGCTAACCTCCAACAGGTCTCCAGCTTGTTAACCAGCTAACCTCTACCAGGTCTCCAGCTCATTAGCAAGCTAACCTCTACCAGGTCTCGAGCTCATTAGCAAGCTAACCTCCAACAGGTCTCGAGCTCGTTAACCAGCTAACCTTTACCAGGTCTCCAGACTCTTGAACTGCTGCAACATTTAGTTGAACCCATGCATCAACTACATGAGACCGGTCCAATGCATCTAATAAGCTGGGAACAAGTTAAACAGACCAAGCAGAGAACCCTGAGGACCTCCAACATCCAGCTAAATGCTAACTGACTTTAGCTCGTTAGTTGCGGTGTAGAGAGTGGAGGCCACAGGTGAATGTTGAGGACTTCACTGCCTCAGAGTCCCTACAGACAGACAATTGTCTATACATCTGCTCTGGAAAATGATTCTTTCATTATTTTATTTCAAAATAAAAGGCTGGTCAGCTGTTTTAGGCCACTGCTTGTTAAACCCAGGGTTAACACTATTTTCTTTTCATTTTTAGTTCTGGAGATTTGGGAAATGGGTCGATGTTGTCATTGACGACAAGCTACCAACAATCAATGGCCATTTCATTTTTGTCCACTCCAAGAACCCAACTGAGTTCTGGCCTGCTTTGATGGAGAAGGCATATGCTAAGTATGTAAGATGCTGCTAAAATGTTGTTACAGTGTTGATCTCTGTCCAACTGAACTAACCTCACCCACTGGTGTCAGGGTGTGTGGATCCTATTCAGACATGAATGCTGGGACTCCTGCGGAGGCTCTGGTGGACTTCACCGGAGGGGTCCACATCAGTGTGCAGCTGTCTAAGCCCCCTCCAGACCTCTGGGAACTGATGTGCAGAGCCAGCCATGGCAAGTCCCTGATGGGCTGTGGGACACCGCAGGGCGTAAGATCCATTTACACCTCAACAAGGTTCACTCTAGACTGCCTGTCTGAACAGATCTGGACCTGCTGTACAATAATAACACACATAATGAGACTTGTTCTGGATGTAAACCAGTTATACAGAGAAACAAACTGGGGGTGCCACCAGCTGAATGTTGCATAAAGGAAAATGATTCATCTGCTGAAACATGACAAAAAGAACACGTGAAGGTTTCATGTGAAGTTCCTTTTAGGATCTGGGAAGGTACTCTCTTGGGTTAGACATGCCTAAGACAGATTTCACCTTCTCACCCTGAGGCAGGAAGTAGATGGGTAGGAATAAACTATTTAATTAAGCTATTTAACAGCACCAAAGCAAACATAAAGTGAAACAACAGGGAAACAAGCAACAGTTGCATGATCAGCAGTAACATTAAAACTGCCCAAAACCTTCTGACCCATCAGCAAAGGGTTCTGGGAGAATCCAGGACCAGTCGGCACCATCTGGCTGGGGTCTGTGGGACCAAATTCCCTGACCGGGTTTTAAAGCTTTTCATCGAGCTCATTGAGGAGTTTTAATCATGTCAGTTATTTAGAAACTTAAATAAATAAATTGAAAAAAACTTATATTCAGTTTCTCTCAAAATCAGAATAATGATCAGACCCATAAAAAGACAGAAATGTTGAGGTCTACACTTTCATAATAAACTGTTGTGTCTTTTAACTTTTTGATTAGCCTAAGAAGCTCGTGTACAGGTAAGACCTTGAAGCTCGAGCCAAGGGATTATTCTGGAAGAAGAATCTGTCTGCAGATTGCAGTATGCTGAAGCTCTTAAGGTTTTATTTTTGTAACACTAGAAGAACATGTCTGTAACTGAGAGGGTGAAACATTCGCAGCTTGTTAAAGTCCTTACTGACTGATGGATGCAGCTGACGCCCATTTCATTCTTTAGATAATATGTACATTTAATGACATTAATCCTGAAGTGATTGCTCTCCCAGGAGACTTCTGCCAACACCGTCTTACCAAATGGACTGGTTCAAGGCCACGCCTACACTGTCACAGGAGTCAGGGAGGTAAAAACATGGCTTTCTAACAGGAACTCCAACTCCAATAAGTCCACGAATTGTTAAAATACAGCATCTTTGTGCCTCCAGTAAGGCTGATTTACTGTAACTGTGGGCTGAAGTGGTAACACTGTAATCTACCTGTTGGGCAGGTGTTGAGTAGAGGGAAGGTTGTGTGTCTGGTGCGTCTCTGGAACCCCTGGGGCCAAGGAGAGTGGACCGGAGACTGGAGCGATCGGTGAGAACCTTTTCTAAGAAGGTTTTTGACATGATCGGTCATTTCTGAGGTAACAGCAGTGAAGAAGCTGAATATGAAGTAAATAAGGGCTCTTAAGGTTTAAGATATGAATTAACACATAGCAAAAACACACAGACGGCTGAATAGGAGGATGAAGGGATTAAAGTTGGATTGTTTCTGTTCTGGAAGCTTCCCAGCATGGAGGATATTGCTCTAAAAGCTGCCAAAATATCTGAGGATCAACTGGGTTTTATCTGTGTAAACATCTACTGTTCCCTGGTTAGAAGCTGTGGTCCAAAATGGTTCTGATCCATCAGAACAGCAGCTGTTAGGCTCAAGGCATGATGTTATGTTGTGACAGTAGGAGCAGTGCTGTTTACCTGTTCATGCTTTGGTTCCTAAAGGTCGCCTGTGTGGCAAACTGTGAGTCCTCAGGATCGTGAAACGTGCCTCTCAGTGCGGGAAGATGGAGAGTTTTGGTGAGCTGCTGCTGCAGAGTAAACTCTGCTTTTATTGTCTCACTGGTTTTCCCACCGCTTCGCTCTTAATATATCGTCTCTTTCCAAGGATGACTCTGGAGGATTTCTGTCGGTTCTACTCGGACCTCGACATCTGCTGCTTGTGCCCGGACTTCCTTGACGGGAACTCCTCCTGTCACTGGAAGTCCTCGTTCCACGAGGGCCGATGGGTGGCAGGGATCACCGCTGGAGGCTGCACGAATCACCCTGGTATGAATAAACATCGCATGGCCGACCCAACACTGTATACTGGTTTACCCTGCTCTCAGGTGGAGGATAGCTAACCCACTTTATTAAAAGCTTGGTGTGAAAGGAAAAAAGAACGAAAAAAGGTAAAAAAAGAACGAAAAATTGAAAGAAAGGGGGAAAGAAAAAATGGAAAAGAAGGAAAAGGGAAAGAAGAAGAAGAGGGAAAAAATAAAAAAAGGTTTAAAAGAAGGAAAAAAGGGTAAAAAAGTTTTGTGTGTTATGTGTTTATCTGTCCTTAACAACCTAAAAACTGAACTAAACGGACAGCAGAGGGTTGAATCTATCTCCCCTCAAAAGAATCCATTTTAACGTCATGGAAATGGGTTTTCTTGACCGTTTTAGGTTCGACTTTCAGTCCTTTATGCATGAATTATGACAGCTTTACTTCATCCATCTCCAGGTATAAAACAAATGTTTTTATTAATTTTTTTAAATGTCATGTTTTTAATCTTGTAGTTTTTAAAGGTTTTTACATGTCCACTCAGTGGGCAACATGTTTGGGCCAAACTACGAAATAATATTACAGCTCAACTAATGCAGCTGTATGTTTCACCATTTTAAAAAACTGTTCAGTTTGATCAACAATGAGTCCTCGGCCTGTCATCTGTACCTCTGCATGCTTCCTGTCCCATCACCCCCCCCCCGTCCCCTTCTTCTTCATGTTTAATAAAAATATTCCTCATACTACTGTTCCTCTGTGCTTTCCAGGGACCTTCTGGACCAATCCACAGTACCGGGTGGAGATTGGGGACTTGTTAGGTGAATGTGCAGCAAAACAGGGTGAAAAAAACATGCTGGTGTCTCTGATGCAGAAGCCCGACAAGAGGAACAGACGACTGGTCCAGAACCTCCACATCGGCTTCTCCATATTCAAGGTCAATTTCAGCTGTTTAATTCAGTTAAAGTGAAGCTGTAAATATTAATACGGACTAAGCACTAAGAACTGGGCCCATTTGGGTCAAGGAACTGAAAGGAGTAGTTAGCATGAAGCATCTCGGGTTGAGTCCCGTGACGTGTGGTGAGGTTCATGACTGGTGAGGATCTGACTCTCTATGGAGTCGGATTTACAAATAAAACCCAAAACAGAAGCTTTAATTTTTATTTTGACCTCAGTTAAAACATTTAGCTGTTTTAAAAGCTTTTAATTGTACTTTAATGAATTTAATATAATTTAATTTAAGGTAAAGTTAGATTTTTAAGAATGTTTTTCTCGGCTTATGTTTCTTTTCCGTTTAAAATTGAAAATCGTGGATGAGCTTCCCTATATTTTCACCTTTCCGTCTCCATAGATATCTCTTTTACCACTTTGTGGTAAAAATCTGATTGTTTGTTTTTTATTTCTCTTTCATTTTTTAAAAATCTGGCATCTTTAATGGAGATGATAATGATAATCACCCTTGAGCTCCTGGTGCCTGCTGTACCAGTGGGGCTCAGCACTGCCCCCTATCAGTGCAGCATGGTACTTCCTGCCGCAGCCTGAGCATCCTCACAGCACATCCACGGCCGATCAGAAAAATCATTAAATATTCATCCACACATTCATCAGATATATCAGACTGACTGTGGAATGTCAGAATGTGTAGCACATGTGTAATCCAACATGTATGTTGGGAATATAGAGAGACAGCAATGTACCAACTGCCTGCTTCATTCACCCCATGACACAGCGCCCCTAGAGGTCGGAACACAGCACAGCTTCTTCCATGTATTTCAGCAGCCAAGCGTAAATTTATTGATTTTAACCATAGAAATCGTGAAATCATACAAAAAATGTAAACATTTCTAGAACAGTCATGTGGATAAAGTGGATCAATTTATTTGTCATGTGTGTATTTTACTTGTCAGGATGACATCCTGACAGCAGGTCGCTGGTGGAGTCAATGTTTTATTCCATTTACCACCAGAAATGCTCTGCTGCTTCTGAATCACCATGTCATTCAATTAAAATAAGTGTGATGCAATACCTAATATGTAAAACCGTTCATTACACTTCATGGTATCCACTTGTATTTTGTACTGTTTTGGTCCTTTTAGCTGCTCTGATGCCATCTAACAAACTCTTGTCTTCTGCTTTTCTTTAAGGTGACTGAAGAAGTAAGTTTTGTTTTTGTTCTCTGTCTTTTAATAAAGATCTGTTCATCAATATTAAAGTCTGAGCTGAATTGAAAGTAACGACCTGCTAAATTGTGGCGTTGCAGTACAAGGCACTGAGAGGGAAATTTCCAGCGTCTTTCTTCGCCAGAAACAAGCCAGTCGCTCAGATTTCCAGCTACACTAACGCACGTGAGGTGATGGAGCTGATGAGCCTGAAGCCTGGCGAGTACCTGATCGTCCCGTCCACCTTCAGTCCCAATGAGACGGCCTCCTTCATCTTGACCATCCTTTCCAAGACAGAAACGCACATCCAGTAAGTCATATTTAAAATCTGGAACTGCTAGAGGCTCGTTTTCGGTACGTTAAAATCACACAAATAAGCAAATATGATGTTTTTTTCTACTTGTACTTGTGGTGAACCAAGAAAGTTAAAATACTTTCATAATAATTAGATTTTATGTGCATGTGATGTAGAATTTCAAAAGTAGCCAGAAAAGAGCTGACTGGAGATTTGGTTTACCGGTTGTACCTGAATGCACCATAGAAGGGCTGCTGTTGGGTAAACCCGTCATTAGACTCCTGGTCTCCATGTCTGGCAGTACAAAGACTCACGCTGCAGTTGGGGCTGGTTGAATGCAACAGGCAGCTGGAGTTGGACTTTAGTCTGTTTTTCTCGTTACCAGTGATGCTTAAATTATCCTTGTTCAGGGCGAGTAATTAGTAATTAGGAGCTACTTATTGTATCACTGTTAAAAGGGGCACCTTTCTTTCTCCGTGAGCCCTGTGGCTGAACAAGAAACCTTAATGTTCCCTAGAAACAGCAGCAAGTTCTGCTCGGTTCTGGTTCCTTTCTTTAGTTCTGCACATATAATGTTCGGTATGAATACGTGTAGCGCTACACCTCCAATAATTACCAGATGACAATTAGAAAATATTTTACATCCATCATTGTCATCAAAATGTCATAGTTGTTGAATGTAAGAAGGAAGGAATCACAGAATCAGTGCAACTCTACAGTAAAAAAGGTGCAACATGTAGAACATCAACATTTCTGGTTTCTCCTCTCAGTGAGAACACTGGTGGCTACAACCAGGAGCAAATGGAGACAGAGAAGGTAGGCAAGACTCACCGATGCACTGATAACTGTTCTTCAGCTGCGTGTCAATGACTTTCTGATCAGTAGTCAGAGGAACATCTCACTGCAGCACTCTGCTGAGGCAGAAATCACCCTCCCAAACTGGTCGAAGCCAAAGTAAACTGGGTCAAAAATAAGATCAAGCAACAAACAACAATGATCTGATGGAGTAAGAATAGAAACCAGGGATGGAAGACAGAACCCTGACAGGGATGATGGAACCAAGGAAGGAAGGAAGGACCAAGGAAGGATAAGACCAAGGAAGGAAGGATAGGACCAAGGAAGGATAAGACCAAGGAAGGAAGGATAGGACCAAGGAAGGATAAGACCAAGGAAGGGAAGACAGACCTCAGGGAGGAAGGATAGGACCAAGGAAGGATAAGACCAAGGAAGGGAAGACAGACCTCAGGGAGGAAGGATAGGACCAAGGAAGGAAGGACAGGACCAAGGAAGAAAGGACAGAATCAAGGAAGGAAGGATAGAACCAAGGAAGGAAGGATAGGACCAAGGAAGAAAGGACAGAATCAAGGAAGGAAGGATAGAACCAAGGAAGGAAGGATAGGACCAAGGAAGGATAAGACCAAGGAAGGAAGGATAGGACCAAGGAAGGATAAGACCAAGGAAGGGAAGACAGACCTCAGGGAGGAAGGATAGGACCAAGGAAGGAAGGACAGGACCAAGGAAGAAAGGACAGAATCAAGGAAGGAAGGATAGAACCAAGGAAGGAAGGATAGGACCAAGGAAGAAAGGACAGAATCAAGGAAGGAAGGATAGAACCAAGGAAGGAAGGATAGGACCAAGGAAGGATAAGACCAAGGAAGGAAGGATAGGACCAAGGAAGGATAAGACCAAGGAAGGGAAGACAGACCTCAGGGAGGAAGGATAGGACCAAGGAAGGAAGGACAGGACCAAGGAAGAAAGGACAGAATCAAGGAAGGAAGGATAGAACCAAGGAAGGAAGGATAGGACCAAGGAAGAAAGGACAGAATCAAGGAAGGAAGGATAGAACCAAGGAAGGAAGGATAGGACCAAGGAAGGAAGGACAGGACCAAGGAAGGATAAGACCAAGGAAGGGAAGATAGAGCTCAGGGAGGAAGGATAGAACCAAGGAAGGAAGGATAGAACCAAGGAAGGAATGATAGGACCAAGGAAGGATAAGACCAAGGAAGGGAAGATAGAGCTCAGGGAGGAAGGATAGGACCAAGGAAGGAAGGATAGGACCAAGGAAGGATAAGACCAAGGAAGGGAAGATAGAGCTCAGGGAGGAAGGATAGGACCAAGGAAGGAAGGACAGGACCAAGGAAGAAAGGACAGAATCAAGGAAGGAAGGATAGAACCAAGGAAGGAAGGATAGGACCAAGGAAGGAAGGACAGAATCAAGGAAGGAAGGATAGAACCAAGGAAGGAAGGACAGGACCAAGGAAGAAAGGACAGAATCAAGGAAGGAAGGATAGAACCAAGGAAGGAAGGATAGGACCAAGGAAGGAAGGACAGGACCAAGGAAGGAAGGACAGAACCAAAGAAGGAAGGATAGAACCAAGGAAGTAATGAAGGATGGAGCCAAGGAAGGAGGATAGGACCCAGGAAGGAAGGTTACTAAAGTGGACTCAGGTGAGTAAACAAAGAACATAACAGATTGTAATCAGCGACAAAAAGACGTCAGAAAATGAGGGGAACATCAGAAGAAAGGAAGGGATAAAGTCTGTCTTCATGGGGCTGTTTTTCCATCAAACCAGTTCTAGAGCTCAACTGGGACCAGTACTTTGCACTTCTTTGTGTTTCGATCACTGCAAGGACTGGCTCTGGCAAAGAAGCAGGTTCTGTCCTAACTCCACTTTGAGACCAGGTCAGAAGAAGGAAGGCTGCTCGGCAGGCCTGGTTGGACTTGTTGAATGAGACGAGACACCAGGTGTCGTCCAACAGACCTTGATGTTTAGGTGGAGCGAGTCGTTTGGCTCCCAGGTGCCTCCCTGGAGCACCAGCTGGGGTAAATCTGGGCTGGCTCTCAGTGGCTGATGAGGGAACACAGGGGAGTTACAGGGAAAACAAAGCCTCTCTCAGGAATGCTTGGAGAGAAAATATCCCAGAAGGTCAGCAGGCTGGAAACAGGCAATGGTGGCAAAAACAAAATGAAGGATTTTCAGCAGTTATGTCTGGGATGGTCCTCTCTTGAATGGTTTCATGCATCTCTGACATATTGTGAGGTGAAGTCTCAGAGCTCCTCGCTACGTCCAACATGTTGCTCCACTGAGACAGAGACATGAAGGGAAGGGACTGGGAGACATTCAACCCTTGGATGACAACCCTCATCTGAGCTTATCAAGGTTGGAGAGGCTCCCACGCAGAATCCTCCAAGGCCTTATATTCATTTAAAAGTTTAACACAATCATTATTATCCATATTAGCTCTCAGGTTGTGGAAAACTAAGCAGTTGCTTCAAAGAACCCGTAAAGAACTGGGTCTGGTCCCAGTCCCTGGAACAGCTATGCTGGGAAAACCAAGAACATCAAACACAAGAAGAGAAGCGCCAACATATCAGAACCTGAAGCTTCAGGCTGTAACCCAGAGCAACATGAAGGACAGAATGAAATTCAGTCTATCAAGAAATTATAGACAGAAATGGCTTCATATAAAGACAAGAAGCAAAACATCAACCATGTTTCTGTTTGTTAGAAACGGAGAAAAAATGAAACTATGTTCTTTACGTCTCTGCAGTCCTCTCCACAGGACAATGCAGCAGATGAGGAAAATAACAGAACCCTGTTCCGGCAGTTCTCTGACAAGGTAACCTGCCTTTCAAAATAAGACTAACACTGCAGTCAAATCATAGTCTTATGATTATCCTTCATTTTTTGTTTTTAAAGTATGAGGAAGTGGACGCTGAGCAGCTCCAGAGCCTCCTTAATGGCAAAATCCTGAAAGGTTTGGACAGAACCACCATCACAGGGTCCCAGGGTCACATGCGTCTTTCTCATGCTTTGTTTTGTTCCCGTTCAGGAGACCTGAAGTCTGGAGGCTTCAGCACCGACGCCTGTCGCAGCATGGTTGCCCTCATGGACGTATCCTCCAGCTGAACATGCCAGAACATGTCTGACCTTTCACTGGCTGGCAGGTTATGTGCAGAAACTACACGAGGCTGCATGAGCGTACATAACACCTTAACGAACTGTTTAAACAGACATCTATCACTGGCAAGCTGAACAGTGAGGAGTTCGTGGGTTTGTGGAGGAAGATTGTCATGTACAAGGTGAGTGGAGGCAAAGTGGGGGTTAACTCACTGCTGAAGGCCGTTCAGTAGTTACCACACAACACAGCAAGCAGCTGCTTTTAAACCATTACTTACTCAATAGCATCCAAGAAAGAGGTTCATGATTATTTATTATGAGCTTCATGGCAGAGCATAATCACACACATCACCACCAACAGCCTCAGTTCAGCACCGGGAGACTGACTGGAGCTCTTTAAACGGACAAAATGGAGCGTTTTCGCTGCTAAACTGGTGGAGCTGACACTGTTAGCCTGGAACATCGACGGGGTCAGAAGCAGATCATGAAATGTTCAGTAAAACAACAATCCTGGAAGCAAATTATTACTTAACACACAAAACGGAACAGAAGCCTCATTATTTCATTTAATGGCACAAATACAGAAAGGAAACACATCAACATTTTAGTCAAATGTGACAGAGCAGATGTGCAAAATTACTCAAGATAAATAAAACTTGAATGACATATCTGCTGCCTTTCTGAACACAAATAATGCAGTAGTTAGATAATATCTGAAAATTAAACAATGCAAAAATGTCTAAATATAAAGCACACACGGGCTTCTCCCTGTGCTCCCTGTACAGCAGACCCAAATATTTTGGCTTGTGAATGAGAGTAAATCTGACGTATCTGTAGAGCCGTGTCCTGATAGCTGCCTGGTTTCTCCCTGCAGCAGATCGGTTCTGGTCCCTCCTCACCTGAGGAGACCCTCCACCACCACCATCATGGTCCTGCTGCTGCCTCTGGGCTCCCACCTCCTCTCTGGCTCTTTGCTTCTCCTGTTGTGACAATAAAGATTCATTTGAAATATGTGGGAAACAACAGTGAGCAAAACGTCTGCTCTGGAACTGAAAAGGATTGGGTTCATTCCTGGCATTAACGAGGCAGCGAGATGGAACAGCAGCGTTACTATTCAATATGATATACTGGCATGAATTAACTGGTCAGCTGACAGGATGTGGCTGCAACAGCATTTCTCAGCTTAGACGGTTTGTTTGGGAAAAACAGCAGTTTTTTGCCGCTCTGTCTGGTTTGCTGAACGAGACACACACACCTGCAGCTCCGCTCAGCCTGCCGTGCTGATGAGCCACAGGTGGAACGCCGCTGCTTGTGGTTCCTTCTTTACTTCTTTCTTTCCTCATTTTTTCATTTTCTGTATTTTAATATATTTTTATTCTTTTATTTAGCCTCTCTTTTTTTTTTTTTTAAAAAAACCATGCATTGTTTTATTTTCTCCTTTAATACTTTCTCCCCTCCTGTTTTCTCCTTTGTATGTTTATATACAGATTTCTTTTGTTATATTCCTCATGTTCTCTTTTCTTTTTCCCTCTGATTTTTTGGATTCAGAGTCAACTTCTAAAAAAAGTGACTGGAAATAAAACAAATGCAGAAAATGAAAAAATAAGAAAAAATAATGAAATAAAATGTGGCAGGAAATAAAAATGTATAAAATAAAGTATATGAAAAAATGAAAAATAAATAAAGGAAACTAAATAAAACAATAAGATTGGAAATTAAGTGGAAAATTCAATAATAGTGATAATATTAAATCTATTCATAGTTTTTATTTTTTGAATCCAAGTTTTTGAATCAAGCCATTTTCTGGCAGGTTCCATCCTCCATAAAAACATAACCGTCTCACAACAACAGCAAGAAAGTAGTGAGGGCTTCAACCATGTAGCCTTTCAGTTCGTGGGACTCGTCTCACCTGCAGACAGCTGACTGTCCTCTGTGTTCCTTCAGGACATCTTCTCTCACTGTGACGTTTCACAGACGGGGACTCTGTCCCTGAGCGAGCTGAGGAAGGCCATCATGGCTTCAGGTGAGCCACAGTTTCGCCTCTCTTGCATATTCAGACTCTGCACCGTGTGACCAGCTCTCACACTGCCTCATGGACGAGTGCTGCACAAACCGGGACGGAAGTTAGAAGAGGACGAGTGTTTTTCCATGATTTACGCAGGATGCAAATTTAGTTTGTTGACGATGAAAGGCCAGAAGACACACTGTGTATGCACAAGCCTGGCCAGATGGTGCTTTGGCCCAAAATTACAAGATTCTGGAGAAATATGACCAACTATTTCCTCATAAAGTAAGAAAGGTTTGCTGTGAAACTCGCAGTTGTTCATTAATAAACGTAACAATGAGCAGAGCTAAGCTGTTCAAGTTTGTTGTGTTTAATATTCATCAGCTGCATCACAAACATGATTCAATAATAATGAATTCAGTGTGAAGGGAAAATAATAAAAATCATCTCCGTTTTAGCTTCATTTTTATACAAATGTTTGCGCTTGTTTTGCTGCTCAGCAGACAGCGCCTGATAGCAGCGCCGGTAACTTCACTCTCAGCCTGCGATCCGTCTGTTGTGCAGGAAAGGTGATCAGCGACGGGATGCTGAGCCTGATGGCCCTGCGTTACGGAGCCTCCTCTGGTTTCATAACTCTGGAGAACTTCATCGGCTTAGCTCTGCGCTTTGACCGCATGTCTGGTAAGTCCGTCTGATCACAGGAGATGACATTGCCGGATGGTACCTATGAGTCAAACCAAAAGCTTGACCTTTTATGAGTGTCTAATAAATGAATGCAACCATTTCTGCTCTTTGGGACTTTATTGCTGCTGAATATTCTGATAAACTGGTCTAGTTGTGTGTATCATTTTAGTCTCATCAAAAGCTCAGTTCAGTAATTCAGTTCACCACAATTATTTCCCTCTTATTTGATCATTATTTTCCTCAGTGTTTTTCAGTTTTTTCAAATATTTTTCACAGAAATATTCAGACAGTTATCTGATGGAACAGCCGTGACTCTTCGAGAACCAGAGGTAATTAATAAGTTATATTTTGCACAGACTGAACTGTTGCGTCCTTTCAAGCATATGGCAGAAACGAGCTGATCCTTCAGGTCCTGCATTTTTGTCACAGTTTTATTACATATCTGATCTCTGCCTACCTTACAGACATGAAATAAATATTAACAGATTCAATCTCTTTTTTTCCAGTGGATGTACCTTGTGATGTACTCCTAACCTGACGAAGAGGAGCTGGACCAGAAATGAAGCATATTACATGTTAGCAACAGTACAACTCAAGAGTCCGACCTTCATGGAGCGTTAAAGAGATTTTAGCTTCTGCTGATCATGTTTTTTAAATGCTTCTGGAAGAGATCCAGATCATGTACACTGAAAAATCATGAAATGTATAAAACTTTTATAAAAATCCAGCCTTTCGTTTTATAGCATTTATACATTAAAGAAAATAATCCCACATTAAGAAATAATCTTTTTATTTTTTTACAAAATCATTGGATTTGCTGTTGATAATTCATATAAAAATAAAAATATGGTATACAGACCTATTTAAAGAATTAGAATATTAGTGAAATTAATTTCAAGAACTTTAGCAATAAGTAAAACACATTTTATAGATTAATCACACATATATGGATGTTTGAAAGATTTTATTTCTGTTAATTATCATGATTTTCCAGATAATAAAAACACTTAAAATTAGAATATTACATCACACCATAAAAAAAAAAAATTCATGCAGAAATGTTGGCTTATGAGTTAGTATGTTTAATACCCGCTTTAAGGCTGTTCTTTTTTTTTTTACAAAAGGTACTTTCCCAAACAAATCTTTTAGAAGAATTGGAAAATAAAACTAGACTAATAATATGGTTTTAGAGAAATTCAAACCATCACATGTGTGGTAATGCAGATCTTAGAGGGGGTTACCTCTGCATTGGACAAATAAGTTCGGCAGACCTCTAAAAAAATAGATAAACCACATTTTGAGAAAAAAATTCTTATTCTAAGCAAAATTATCTTGCAATACAGTAAGAAAATCTTACTTAAGATTTTCTGAAAATAAGAAAAAAAAACTCCAGTGGTTTTGGAATCCTAGAAATCTCACTTTCAGTCATAAATGCTTAAATTTAGTTTTCCTAATGATATTTTTAAACTAACACATGACATACTTCTTCTTATTTTGTAGAATTGTTTCTTTTAATGGGAATGAAAAACAGGCCAGATGTATTGCGAGCAAATCCTACTAGTGAATAATTATTAAATCAGGAAGGCTTGTTTTAAGATGGTCTGCAATTAATTTTGAAAACCCATAAAAAAAAGAGAAAGCACACTTAAAATGGGTCTTTATTATTACAAAATAAACTTTACTACCACTATAAGCTGTTGTTTGTAGCAACTCAATTTAATTTATAAGACCACAAAATCTTACATAAACAAAACTTATTTGCACTAGAAACTGCTCTAGTTTAACTAGAAACTGCTCTAGTTTCTAGTGCAAAGATTTTGAATACACTTGAATTAAGACAAAACTAACTTACAAGTAACTTTTCAGCAGATACAGGAGCTTCTTTTAATTTTATAATTCCTTAATATTGATGAAAAAGTTTTAGTTATCAGTGAAATAATCTGCCAATGGAACAAGACATTTTTCCCATATTATAAGTTAAAATGTCTTGTCCCACTGGCAGATTATACTCATCCCGAGCCTGGGAGTCCAGGGCAGAAGAAGTCAGCATTGTCTAACTGGACAAGGTCTACAACGCATGCTCATTTGGTAAATAGCCTGTGCTTATGTAGCACTTTATCAAGTCGAGAGGACCCCAAAGTGCTTCACACTACATTCATGCACTTACACACTGATGGTGGCAAGCAACTGGGGCAGTCTGACAGAAGCGAGGCTGCCTTGCTGGCCTACCGGGCCCTCTGACCACCACCAGCAGGCAAGGCAGGTGAAATGTCTTGCCCAAGGACACAATGACAGAGGGGAACGGAGTGGGGATCAAACTGGCAACCCACCAATTGTGGGACAAACTCCTACCAAAATCAGGTGTAGTGATGGACTCAGACCTGAACCTTCAGAGTCACATAAAGACAGTTACAAAGTCAGCCTTCTGTCGCCTGAAGAACATTTCCAGGATCAAAGGACTGATGTCTCTACAAGATCTAGAGAAACTCATCCATGCGTTTATCTTTAGTCGCATTGATTACTGCAACAGTCTCTTCACAGGTCTGCCTAAAGAGTCAACCAGGCAGCTGCAGCTGATCCAGAACGCTGCTGCTGGCGTTCTCACTAAAACCAGGAAGACAGAGCACATTACCCCAGTACTAAAGTCCTTCCTCTGGCTCGCTGGAGCTCAGAGAACAGATTTTAAAACACTTCTGGTAGTTTATAAATCACTGAACGGCTTAAAGACCTGCTGTCGTTGTATCAACCTTCCAGACCACTCAGGTCTCTTGGTTCTGGTCTGCTCTGCATCCCCAGAACCAGAACCAAAGATGGAGAAGCAGCTTTCAGTTTTTACGCTCCTCTAATCTGGAACAAACTTCCAGAAAACTGCAAAACAGCCGAAAAACAGAGTTCCTTCAAACCAAGGCTGAAAACCCACCTGGTTAGCACTGCCTTTGATTAGCAGGAAGTGGGCCACTGAACTATATTTTCAAATTATATTTGCTTGATGATCCTCATGATTTTGATTTGCTCGATGATTTTGCTGATTCTGCTGTATACCTGATTGATGTTTTTATGTTGTAAAGCACTTTGAAATGCCTTGCTGCTGAAATGTGCTGTACTAATAAACTTGACTTGAAACAGAGAGATGGGAAGGTTGCCAGGAAGAGGAGACAGTTGAGCAGGTGATTTTAAGGTGAAGGGTCTACAGCATGCATTGGGAGTTGTTGAAGGAACATGGAGTAAAGGAGTTCACTCTAAGGAATACTTTGGGTTGTGGTAGTCAGTGGTGCAAAAAGTGGCTATGCACTATATGCAATGCATAAGGGTGCTGTGCTATAGGTAGCACAAAAGAGGAACAGCACTGAGTGGGCACCTCTCTGCTCCTGAACCTCCGCTCTGGTCACTCGTCCTCACACAAACTAAAGGTGCTCTGGTGCGAGAACACGCTGGAGCACGTGTTTTTTTATTTGGATCATGTTGTCATCTGATGACAGAGAGCGAGAAAACTCACTCCTCGTGGCAGAAATATATCATTTAACTGTTGAAGTTTATGAACAATAAAAGAATGTCACATGCTTGAGGTTTTATAAGATGTTTGCCATTAAAAAAAGACACAAATTTGTGTGAATAAACATTCATTTATTTAGATAATAGCATTGCTGTTTAAAGTACAGAAAGAAAAGAATTACATTTGAAAAGATGAAAACATGCCATTTATTTTTATCTTGATTTTGCACTTTATATGTGATTTATTTAATTTTCATTTAATTTCCCCCCAACTTCCACCTAAAACTTGGTATGTAAAGATTTAATTGATTCTTCAGTGACTGATTAGTTTCATGATGCTTATGTAGAAAGATATTAGCTGAAATAAAGTATTTTTTCCTCCATGTAAATAAATAATAATAACTATAGGCTATATGTAAAGATTGCTTTAAAAACCCCAGGATTAATGCAGCAATGGGACAATTTAGGCTGGTTGTAGTAGTATTTGTAGAACAGCTGTGAGCAGAGCTGCCAGGAGAACAGAGGCTGGTGATTTTGTGAACTCCAGAACACCACCTGTGGCTGCTGCTGTAAATTAAACACACATTTACCGCAATGTTTCTTATTAATCTCTACTTTGGAATGGAAAAACACTAAATAATTGACTGGAAGTAAAGTATACTCACATTGTGATGGTGTTAGTGTACTGACTGGGGTTGTACTTGAACTGTTTGTGTTTCCTGGAAAGAATAATGACGTTTATTAGACAGTGGCACCCCCTGGTGGCTGTAAACAGCAAAAGATGTTTGCAGATATATGGCAGATATATATAATATATGCAGATATATTTCTTTCATCTCAGGCATTTAAACCCCAATTTGAACCATTTGAAAGAGAAAACTTTATAGTTTTACCCTGTGTCACAGTGCTGTTTGTAGTATTCTGGACTGTCATGTTGCTGCCGGCTGTAGTATTCTGGACTGTCATGTTGTCTGCCCTGCTGGTGGTTAGACCCACGCCCAGTGTGTCCAGGTCAGACTGTAGCTGTAGGTTCACCCAGGTCTGAACCACAGTATCATTCTCAAACAGCTTCAGGTCTGGTAGGTTTTCACCCATGAGACCTTGGACATTGGCCACAGTCAGACTCTGTTGGAAAAGAACAGAAACGGAGATTTCTTCAAGGCGCTTTCATTTTCAGAACCACACAGTTGCTGTAATCCCTTCGAAATGCAGTAGGTCAGGCTTGTTGAGCAGCTTTGGCCACTGAAATCACTTCCCGCCCACACAAACCGCTCCGTTTTCTGTACTTCTTTCTTTGCATGTAAACTTACAGTTATCACATCGATATCCAGACTCCTGAAAGTGTTGATGTCCATGTTGATGTTCTGTGCTGATAATGCTGCAATATCTGTTAGAGGTGCTCCACCTACCGACCAGAAACAAGAAGGTTACCGTACTGAACGGTTCTCGGTTGGATAATTCGACCGTTACCAGGCATGCTCACCTAGATAGCCTTTAGCCAGGTTGTAAAAGATAATGGGATTATCACGGTGGATGCTGAAGGAGGAGTTGCCGATCTCATAGAGGACTCTCTTCTGCTCAAATGAACATGAGGCCACATCCAGAGGCTTGGCATTTCTGACAAAATAACAGGAAAAGATGCATTCAGTGATAGTTCAACTGACACAGTGGACATGTTTATTGATAATATCCATGGTGACACCAACCTGATACTGTCTGCCGTGATGGTCTGCAACGTGCTGGTGTCCAATGAGCACAGGTTGGAGTCAATACTGTTCAGTTCAGCGGTGCCCAGTGAATTCCCAGAGGTATTCAGATACTTGTTGATGATTTCTTTGCTCTAAATATAAACATAAAGAAAAAGACACCAAGTTACCAAATGACAGTCAAATGAAAGTTTTTGTAATGTTTCCAGTCCATCTGCTGTACCTTTGCCTTCTCCCAGGTTCCATCTTCAGGTTCCATCAGAGCTGCCAAGGTATCCAGTTTAGTGATGTTCCATTTCGAGATGTCATCAAGTGTTGCTGAGCGAGACACTGCAGCAAGCAACTGTACTTCCTGTTCAGGAACTCCAGATGGGAATGCCTGGAAGTAGAGAGCTCATGACATTATAACAGCAAAGCTTGAATATTGACTCAAGTCTTAATGCATAAAACAATAAAATGCTCATTATTGCATCGTAGCCTGATGAAATGACTGCCACCTCATGATAATCACTGGATCGGTTTTGTCCAAACTGCCACATGTTCCCAAGTTACCTGGTTGAGCTTCTTCAGAATGATTTCCTGGAGGTCATCATCATCCACTTTCTGGCAGATGGTGTAGAGGTTATCTTTTAGAACCGATACGTCCAGGCAGAGGTCGAACTGTGTCGCGTCGTAGCCAAAGGGGAAAGACGGGTCGCTAACCGTCACCTGGGTGATGTTGCCCTCAGTGCATCCTGCTAAAGATAAGAGAGCTGGTGAAGCTGCGGCATCCAAACTAAAAGGTGGATTTTAAGACTTCACTTGAGAACAAAGGGCAAATATTTTGATATTTCTTTGTAGAAGACAATTGTCCCATATTTGGTTACAGAGACAGTCAAACAGATTACCTGCCGCTCGTTTTGCTACTCGGGGAATGATCTCCTTAAACAGGGTCTTTAGCTTAATCTTCTGCGTTTTTCCTTTTCTTAAGTCCGGCATGAACCCTTTAAAGAACTTTTTCATTGTTGTCTGAAAAATGCAGCAAAAGTGCAGTGGAACGTGATTTCTTACACGAGAAAAACTGATGTGGCATTTTTTTAAATTTAAAACTAACAATATGAGACTACATAGCAAAAGATAATAAAACTATAGAAAGACATACACGTTTAAGCTGCTGCCAGATGTTTCTTGTGAAGTACAGAGGAAGAGTCCCAAGGTCCTCTAGTGTTTGCTGGTTCCAGGTGGTGACATCTCTGAAAATTACAGACAAGTTATTTGTATAGTTCTTGGAACCAAACTGTGATGGAAAAATGACCCACAGATTAAAAAAAAAAAACAGTTCATATATTTTTTTAGATTTGAATATTTAGAAGTAGAGAAATTTTCTCAAAGTACATGGACAACATTGTTGATCTGTTTGTGCTTCTAGTTTCAAATGTTTAGGTTTAAGTTGGCTGCATGTTTGCCCTTCATCAATAAGGTCCTCGGATTGAGTCCTAGCCGAGAGTGTTTCTGCATGGATGTTTGCATGTTCTCCCTGTACATGTGTGGGTTCTCTCTCTGGGTACTCCATCTTACTCCCAAATCCAAAAACTCAAACTCAACTCAAAATCCTGTCCAGTACTCGAGGGTTTTGTTTTGTATCTAACTTGTTTAAATCACACTAAATGAATTCGAACCTAAAACTATGGCAGCTGAAGATGCCAAATTCCGACATTATTTAGTTTATGAAACGTATTTTTCAGTACCCGTATTGTGTTTTCCCAGATAGCAGCAGTGCTTCTATTGCGGCCACTTGGCTGTCAGAGAGGTCTTTGCAGGCTTTGAGTTTCTCCAGGATGAGAGGATCTGAGTTCTCGATGTCAGATCCATCCAGAGTGCAGACCATGTTCCCCAGGACCTCCACGTTGTCTCTGCTCAGGCTGACGCCACTGATCCCCTGAAACAGTCAGTGAAAATGCTTCATTACGCTACTATCGTAGAGTAATTCGTGCCATATGTGTAATATTGGCTGTATTATGGCTTGCATACTGGCATATTGTTGATTCTCGTTCTTATTGCTACTCACCAAGCAGTCTCTGGCTTCCCTGAACTTCTTTGGACCCTTGTTCAAGATGCTGGAGGCCACAGTGAAGTCTGTAGCACCCAGTGCAGAAAAGTAGGACCTGCAGTTTGCTTTCTGGACATTTTTGGAGCTGTTGGGGATGGTTGGTTGTAAAATATTAAAAGGATCAAACATGACGCTTTTCAAACAAGTGACACAATAATGAGGTGGAGAGGGACTCACTCCAAGTAGAGAAGCATGTCTGAAGGATAATCAGTGAAGTTCTGAGAGAGGTCGTCACGGATCAGGTTGTACATGCAGGTCAGCTGGAGGCGACAGTGTGAGAAGATTGATGTGTCAGCGCTCTGCTCTCTTTACTTTCATAAACTGAAACGTTTATATTATTTTAAAAGTTTTGCAGAACTTACCTGAGGTTCCTTCAGCTCCACTTTTGCTCTGCCTTTCCTCGGTCGACAGGCACGGATCATCTGCTTGATTTTGGTTTTAGACGTTTTCTGAACCGATGAACAACTGAAGCCTTGCAGCACAGATGGTGAGAGCCTGCAGACAGAAAACAGAAAAGCACAGAGTTTAATGCAGGTAAAGGTCGAAATTCTCATGACACGTAGCTGCAGGTGTTGGTTACTTACTGCTCGATGTCAAAGCCTGTTTCGGCCAAAGTCCCAATGAACATGGCCGACTGTAAAGAACAAGAAATAACAGAGTCTTCATTCAAGATGTTATTAATTTGGAGGAATATTGTTATACTAAACATGGCAGGTGATTTCTGACACCTTTATGAAAATATCTCTCACAGCATCAGGTTTTTATGTATCCGTCTAAGAGCAGAACTGCACACTGACCTGATCTGGCAGTCCATGTCTTTTTGTTTATCACGCTGACGTTTGGCGTCCTCTCAGAAAACACCAGCAGGGAAGGTGGGATCTCAGTTGCTAGGACATCAGGGACATTCTGCACCACCGTAGCTGGATTTGTGTCCACAGAAATGATCTGACAGGAAGTTCGGTAGATGTCATTGCTATTTTCCTTGTTGGGCCAATGTTACTGGATTTTCGGACAAGTTGATTTTGTACCTTTGTGACAAAAGTCTGTTGGACAACCTTCGGGGCTTCCCGCACGTTGGAAACAAGGTTGGGCTTCTTGGAGGCGCTGAGCACTTCAGAAGCTGAGATCTTCTGTATCGACTCGGAGCGAAGTCCAACAACAAGAGTACCCAGGGCCTCCAGAGAGGCTGCAGTGTTGATCTGTCGGTGTCAACGTTATCCATTAAAACCATGTTCTGTTAACTGGGAACTAATGACCATTTATATTGGATCATAGGTTTCTAAAACAAATTCAGCTTAACGTCCATGCAGCCGATCATTTCATAACTGAAGACGACGTGTTCCAGGTAAACTGAAGAAAAGAGCCAAACTAGTACCTGAAAGCCTGAGGAGGAGGAGGTGATGGACTGGATGACGGCGGTGGCCCGGTCCTGACCCCAGTTTTTCACAGAGCCCAGGGTGGACAAAGAGGAAACCAGCACTGAAGGGGACACGGAAAGGAGCTGATCTTTGGTCAGTGCTGAAGAGGCACTCCCAAGTTCTTCAAAGGTTTCCTTGGTGAAGGTCTTGATGGTGGATGTCAGAGCTGCAGATACCTGTTGAATTTCATTTGGCAGATGCAATCATTTCTGTTCACAATCACCGTCCACAGCAGAGCAATCACTCTCCTTCATATGACGCATAAATCTGACAATAAATGTCATCAATACAATCTTTCCTGTTTTATAGTTATTGTAGTTTTAAAAACCCCAAAGATTCCTTCAAATTTGACGTGAGTTGAACCTGTTTGTCTTGTCAAGCACATTAAGATGATATTTGTTGTGAATCACTGCTGCAGAAACTGAATTAAACTGAGCTGGAAAACCTCACTGAACAGAACTCTTAGAAACAAGCAACAACTTCTTGATGCGGTACCTCAGGATCTTCTGTTCCATTACAGAATGTCTTCAGCTTGTCCAAGATGACCATCGTCTCAGATTCAGTGAGAGAGGAAAATACTGAGCTTGGCACGTCAGAGGAGCACAATAAAGAGCCCGGAAGCCTGAATGGAAGCAGGAGTTTTATTCAACCGAGTGTAAAGATGAGCAATTAAGCATATAGACTGAAATATAGACCTGGTCTTATTAAGAGGTGCCATACATGTTTCAGCCAGAGAGATCAAAACTTACTTGAAAAGACTGAAGGTTGGGTTGAATGCATACAGCTGGGTGATGTAGTACCCTGTTACGTCTCTAGAGATCGCTGTGTTGTTGAAGAGCTCCAGATTAGATTCATCCTCCAGAAACGTCTCCAGCTTTAAGTGGAAAAACATCAAAGATTAAAAAGGAACGTAAAGATTACTTTGCACGGCTAAATGCACCAATCGTCACACAAACAGAGCATTTCTCTTTCAGTCTCTCAGTCCTACAAGCCCTTGCAGCTCCATGTGGATAAATGGGTTTGAGGTAAGATTACACATCTTCAATGCATTAATGTAAAAAATAATAATACTCCTGCATGCCATGCCTGTTTATTTTTTTACAAAACTTTTTATGTCTAGATAAAAATTGCTTCTAAGAAGTCACTTATTTTTGTGTAAAACTAAAAATACTCTACAAGCATGAAAGGACAAGTACCTGAGATGTGGAGATGAAGCTGGTGAGATCATCCAGAGCGATAAATGTAACAAAGCTGCCGATGTAGTTGACAAACCAGGAAGTAGAATTGAGTTCTGGATCTCTGGGATCATAGCATCTGGCTCCAGAACCTGAGGACAGAAATATACCAGTGGAACAGTGAGATGTAATCTGTAGATATAGACCGTGATGACATAAACACGGCCAAGTTCATCACCGATATTTCAGCTCCAGTTTTGAAAGGTGTCTTTTATTACAATCGTCGGACCGACACCGGAGTGTTTCTCTATCCGAGCAAATAACAGGATCTAGACTCATACCAGCTCTCAGGTAGCTCCTGATGGTGGCGTACACGTCTCTCCGTCCAACATCAGAACTGCTGTATGTGAAAGTGTTTCCCATAAAAAACACCCTGCTCAACAGAAAATAATAGAAGCTGAGTTTGTTGGAAGCCATACAGTCAGTTATGAGATGCAGTGAGAACCCGACTCACAGTTTCTGGAAGGAGAGACACGAGGCGTTCTGGACCTCAGTGGAGTTCAGAAGGTCCTTGGTGAGGAATCTCAGATAGTTCTTCAAGCGTACGTTAAACCACAAATCAACCTCAGATCTTCTGTTGCTGCTCAGAGCCAAAGGCCAAACACAGGGGAGGATGATCCTCCTCACATCATCTGGGACGTCCTCCTGCCGGTGGCGCACAGGAACGTTACACAGTGAGGAGAACACAGCTGTGTTCAGCCATAGATGTTAGCACACATGTAACATTGAGATGGGGACATACGTTTGCTAGGAAGGAAGGAGTGTTGTTGTAGTTGCTGAAGATGACGCAGATCCCTGAACTGTTATTAGTTACCCCAGGCTGACTGAGGAACTGACGCAGTTCTGAGGTGCTGATGGTACTGAGGAGCTGGAAACAGGAAAAGAACCTTCATTTATCCACCGATTACTGGCATAAGTCATTTTTTGGATAACTGATAAGGAAGTATGTAGAATATAAACAAGATCACTCAAAGCAATTCCATTCCCTTGCATTTGTGTTCATAAATATTTTTTCTATTCATTGATTGTGTACCTCTGACTTGCGTGTTGGCGGCAGCAGGGAGATGAATGTCGACACATCTGGAAAGCCAAAGCTGAGGAAGTTGTTCTTGAGGAAGAGGTAGAAGCTTCCACCACTGTAACACCTCAGCAACGTTGAATCTGTGTTGCAAAGTAAAATATCTCATTTTGGGTCCAAATAAGACACCAGTGGACAGAAAAAGCTAGTCAGTTGTTTTTCTGTCTTTGGGGCATTTTTCGAAGAGATCTAAAAGTCTTTAAGCTGTTTAGTTTTCATGTTCAGCTTGAGCAAATTATACGCAGCTGTTTCTGATGCAGCAGCCCTGGGTTTGATTCCCAACCTTTGGTCATCGCTGCATTTTTCCCTACCCTCTGGTCTTCTTCCCGTCAAACTACTAGAAACTAAAGGCCACGAGCGCCACTATAAAAAAAGTTACGAAAGAAATACAATGAGTCGTCTTACACAACAGCACCGATGTGCCGTTTTTCATGTAGGCATAAAAAAGTCTCAGACCGGTTGCTATTTCTAAAAGTGTTCCTTCTGAAACAGCTGCTGGAAGTTGTCATTCAGTTACAATCAAAATCATTCATACCCCTGCCGGATTTAAGTTTAAAGTTAATTTTGCCAACATCATCGTCAAACTGGAAGTGATTCGATCATTTTGGAGCGGCCCAATCAGAGTCCTGAATGGAGTCTGATAGAGGATCTGTGGTTGAAGCTAAAGACTAGGGTGATGGTAAGGAGGCCTTCCAACCTCAGAGCCCTGGAGCTTAACACCAAAGATGGATCATCAAATCACCAGAGCCAAAATACAAAAAGCTGCTTAGTTAAAAGAAGGCTGCAAGGGGTATGAATAATTATGGGTCTAACAGTACATAATTTTCATGTTGTATTGTGCATCATATCCTTGCTGTTATGCATGAGATACTGCAATGCTGCTGCGGAAGAAGGTTTGTCACTTTAAAGCAGAGAGCACAAAACTCATGATTCTTGAGAAAATGTTTGCATGTTTTCTATTTTGTCGCTGAGAACGTTTGCAGTTTGGATCAGGAACATTTTAGAGTACAACTTTCACAATAACAACATGACCAAACATTCTGAAACTGTTATCAAGAAACCAGAATTCCTGGAGTTTTGTATCGGAGAGCATTAACATATTCGCTGATATGTTATTTTGCAGATAATCCAGAATGGTTTGCTATTTCCACTAAATATTCCGAGAAACGTACTCATACTAAACATTCTGCATATGTTTAGCCTGGTGTGAAAATGTACCAAAGCAACCAGGAAAAGTCAAAGAGAGAATCGGATATTTTTCTTTTGTTGGAAGCATTAATTTATACTTTGAGAATTATTTCTCAGGCAAACCTTGGAGGAAGAGGATCGTATTTTTGTAGATCTCTGCTTTGGTTTTGTCGCCGAGTGTCGTCTGCACAGTTTCAAGCACTGAAATCCTGAATGAAAATGGATTTCTTTCATTAATTTAAACCAACAAACAATGCCACATCGTACAATGTGTTGCCAACAAGATGAAGCCATCGTGAATATATTTCAGCTTACGGTAATGTCATCATTTTCTCTGAATAATTTCTTACATCTCTTGGCTGCTGTTGCAGCTCCTGTTTTTCACAATTCTGAAGAGGTGAATAACCAGACTTGGAGGGAGATTGATCAGCAGAGGTCTGAGTTGCAGCCTCAGCCATAGCAGGAACTCCTCATCACTAACAGCCGAAGGGGAGAAATCTTTATCCAGCACGGCCTCCAGAAAGGCCGACGTCATGTTCAACGTGCAGTTGGCAGTCTTGGTCTGTGGGGAAATTTAGTTTTAGGAGGACAAAGAGGTGCAAAGAAACTGGTTTGGTGAACTTCATGATGGTACAGTCTCATCCTCATTTGATAGGTTTCTCTTCTAAAGTTATTTAATATACCCAGTTTTTAGACTTACTTCTACACCTTCCACCCTCATATATGGATTACTTCAAATTTAAGAACTGTGGGATTTCTACTTTTTTACTTTATGTTCTGACCTCCAGGTTAAACCAGAGCAAGATGCCTCTGTTCAACACCAAGGACCCTGACAAGCTTCTGCAGAGAATTGAAGCCCAGCACCAAGGACAAAAAAAACAACAACCAGCTAAAACAAACCCCGTCATCTCTCCGACTGGAATCTCACTGAATTCCACTGATAAACATGTACGCTGCACTTCAATAGAAATGAATGAGGGAAACCTCCCCTCCAAACATAAACAAGAGGTATGAGGCAAGATCCAGACAATTGCTTTCTAAAGTGACTCAGAAAGGACAAAACATGTATTTAACTGGTGTGAATCTTACCTAAAGGAGAAGGACTTCTTTGTGTCAATAGGAAACTTTTTAATCGGAGGTGGACAGAAGTCACACGTGGAGTACCCCAAGGTTCAATCCTGGGACCCCTCCTATTTAACATCTACAAGCTCCCAGTAGCTCAGATTACGACAAGTAATCACATTAGTTACCATAACTACGCAGATGATACACAGCTCGATATTACGATGTCACCAGGTGACTCTGAACCCACCCAAGCACTGAACAGATGCTAAGAAAAAATCAATGCAAGGAGGTGCCAAAACTTTCTCCATCTGAACAGAAACCAAACTGAAGTTATTATCTTTGGAGCAAAAGTGGAACGATCTAGAGTCAGCGCGCAGCTTCAGTTATTACAGCTAGAAACTAGCAATCAGGACCGAAATCTGGGTGGAGTGATGGACTCAGACCTGAACCTTCAGAGACACATAAAGACGGTTACAAAGTCAGCCTTCTATCACCTAAAGAACATTTCCAGGATTAAAGGACTAATGTCTCAACAAGATCTAGAGAAACTCATCCACGCGTTTATCTTTAGTCACATTGATTACTGCAACAGTGTCTTCACAGGTCTGCCTAAAGAGTCAACCAGACAGTTGCAGCTGATCCAGAACGCTGCTGCTGGCGTTCCCACCAAGACCAGGAAGATAGAGCGCATCACCCCAGTTCTAAAGTCCTTCCACTGGCTCCCTGGAGCTCAGAGAACATACTTTAAAACCCTTCTGCTAGTTTATAAACCACTGAACGGCTTAAAGACCTGCTGTCGTTGTATCAACCTTCCAGACCACTCAGGTCTTCTGGTTCTGGTCTGCTCTGCATCCCCAGAACCAGAACCAAACATGGAGAAGCAGCCTTCAGTTTTTATGCTCCTCTAATCTGGAACAAACTTCCTGAAAACTGCAAAACAGCTGAAACACTGAGTTTCTTTAAATCCCAGCTGTTTGGAGTTGCCTTTGATTCATAGTAACTGGAACATTGATCAACATATTTGATGTATACTGGCTTGAAAAACTGATGATGGCATTTGACAAAATGTACTGTTCCTTGCTGTTTTATTATTGGTTACTATATTATGTTTTGGTGGTGTAAACCATTTCAAAGTGCCTTGTTGCTGAAATGTGCGACACAAATAGTCTTGACTTGACTAAAAAGGGTAAAAAAAACATTTGAAGGTTACAAGCTACACATTCTGCCTGAAATTCTGTGATTCTATTTCTTGTTATAAATTTAGCTTCTCTATAAGTTGGTGTTCACAAGGAGAAAGTACAAGGTTGTAAGGAAGCAAGACTGGGGTTACAAAGTCTGAGGGGATTAATATAACTTCACAAAACACAACTACACATGGCTGATAATTTTGAGGCAACAAAGGAGCTAAAATAATTATCTTACATTTGACCCTGGTGTTAAAAGTGCCTTGAAGAAGCATATGAGTAAACAATTAAACCCTGGCATGGTAAGGCATTACGACAGACAGACAGATACTTTATTTATCCAGATGGAAATTTAAGTGTTCAGTAGCCCATAAAAAATCAACATACATCATAAAATATAATTGTTTTTAATTATAAGCTTTGTACAAGTTCCGGTTCTTACCAAAGGACCAGCAGTTGAGGAGGATGATGCAGAACTTGAACTGGTTGTGGTGCCAACTGTTGGCCCTTCAGAGCCTGTGAGGGTTTTTGTTGTTTGTGTAGCAGGGCTAGTAGAAACATCTGCTGTTGCTGTCTCAGAGGTTGCTTTGTTATCTGGTGTTGATGTTCGAGTGCTCGTTGCATCAGTTACTGGCTCTGCGGTCAAAGGACCGGTTGCAGTGTTTGTGTGTTTCTGGGATGGTACTGGCTGAAGTATGCTTAGTTGCTGTGCTAGCACTGACTTCGGCACCTGTCTGAGTCTCATCTGCTTGTTGCAGCAGTGGTTGTTGACATCCCACTACTAGTTGCAACAGACTGGCATCATTGTTCCCGAAACTGGTGTTAGGATGTGGCATTTGAGTCCCAGTGCTAGTTCCAGAATCTGCAGTTGCTGTCAAAGAGCCAGTTAGACCACCTGTCGATGATGCTGTTGCCACTGTTTGCTGTATTTGTTGTTGCTGTGAAAACCCGAGGTGAGGGGTCCATGGATGTTGTCATATCACTGGTCGAAGCAACGCCTGTTGACTTCCCAGCAGTTGTTGCAGTGTTAGCTTTTGATATCAAGGAGCTGGTTCCATCAGTTGTGGTTGCCATCGTTGCGTTGGTTCCGGCATCTAGTGTTGAAGTTCCAGTGCTGCTTGAAACCTTTCCTTTTGTTGTGGCGGGAGTAGACTCAGCACTCACGGCTGTTGTCCGAGCAGAAGTCATAGAATCGGCCGTTGATGTCACAGAACCCGTTGCAGCAGTAGTTGTCCTCAAGGAACTGCTTCCAGTATTTGTTGTTGATGACCCAGAACTGGTTGTGGTACCAACTGTTGGCCCTTCAGAGCCTGTGAGGGTTTTTGTTGTTTGTGTAGCAGGGCTAGTAGAAACATCTGCTGTTGCTGTCTCAGAGGTTGCTTTGTTATCTGGTGTTGATGTTCGAGTGCTCGTTGCATCAGTTACTGGCTCTGCGGTCAAAGGACCGGTTGCAGTGTTTGTGTGTTTTGGGATGGTACTGGCTGAAGTATGCTTAGTTGCTGTGCTAACACTGACTTCGGCACCTGTCTGAGTCTCACTGCTTGTTGCAGCAGTGGTTGTTGACATCCCACTACTAGTTGCAAAGACTGGCATCATTGTTCCCGAACTGGTGTTAGGATGTGGCATTTGAGTCCCAGTGCTAGTTCCAGAATCTGCAGTTGCTGTCAAAGAGCCAGTTGGACCACCTGTCGATGATGCTGTTGCACTGTTTGCTGTATTTGTTGTTGCTGTGAAAATCCGAGGTGAGGGGTCCATGGATGTTGTCATACCACTGGTCGAAGCAACGCCTGTTGACTTCCCAGCAGTTGTTGTAGTGTTAGGTTTTGATATCAAGGAGCTGGTTCCATCAGTTGTGGTTGCCATCGTTGCGTTGGTTCCAGCATCTAGTGTTGAAATTCCAGTGCTGCTTGAAACCTTTCCTTTTGTTGTGGCGGGAGTAGACTCAGCACTCACGGCTGTTGTCCGAGCAGAAGTCATAGAATCGGCCGTTGATGTCGCAGAACCCGTTGCAGCAGTAGTTGTCCTCAAGGAACTGCTTCCAGTATTTGTTGTTGATGACCCAGAACTGGTTGTGGTACCAACTGTTGGCCCTTCAGAGCCTGTGAGGGTTTTTGTTGTTTGTGTAGCAGGGCTAGTAGAAACATCTGCTGTTGCTGTCTCAGAGGTTGCTTTGTTATCTGGTGTTGATGTTCGAGTGCTCGTTGCATCAGTTACTGGCTCTGCGGTCAAAGGACCGGTTGCAGTGTTTGTGTTTTCTGGGATGGTACTGGCTGAAGTATGCTTAGTTGCTGTGCTAACACTGACTTCGGCACCTGTCTGAGTCTCACTGCTTGTTGCAGCAGTGGTTGTTGACATCCCACTACTAGTTGCAACAACTGGCATCATTGTTCCCGAACTGGTGTTAGGATGTGGCATTTGAGTCCCAGTGCTAGTTCCAGAATCTGCAGTTGCTGTCAAAGAGCCAGTTAGACCACCTGTCGATGATGCTGTTGCACTGTTTGCTGTATTTGTTGTTGCTGTGAAAACCCGATGTGAGGGGTCCATGGATGTTGTCATACCACTGGTCGAAGCAACGCCTGTTGACTTCCCAGCAGTTGTTGCAGTGTTAGCTTTTGATATCAAGGAGCTGGTTCCATCAGTTGTGGTTGCCATCGTTGCGTTGGTTCCAGCATCTAGTGTTGAAGTTCCAGTGCTGCTTGAAACCTTTCCTTTTGTTGTGGCGGGAGTAGACTCAGCACTCACGGCTGTTGTCCGAGCAGAAGTCATAGAATCGGCCGTTGATGTCGCAGAACCCGTTGCAGCAGTAGTTGTCCTCAAGGAACTGCTTCCAGTATTTGTTGTTGATGACCCAGAACTGGTTGTGGTACCAACTGCTGGCCCTTCAGAGCTTGTGAGGGTTTTGGTTGTTTGTGTAGGAGAGCTAGTTTCTGTTGCAGTGTCACCACTGGTAAACTGCGTTTTTAGGGTGGGCATTCCAGTTGGAGGAACATTCCTGTTGGTGGATAGACCAACACCCATCCTGTCCAGATCCGACTGTAGCTGCAAGTTTACCCACATCTGAATCACAGTGTCATTCTCAAACAACTTTAGATCTGGTAAATGTTCCCCCATGAGGTTCTGGATGTTGGTAACACTTAATTCCTGCATGTTTAAACAAAGCAAAAGTTGGTGAATTTTTTTCCCAGAAATTATATCTTTTCATCAAGAGTGAACATCTATGTTTGTCCAATAAAATGACCCCATGTTTGTATCAACGCCATTTAATTGGTACTTCTCTCGCAATCATACTTACAGTTATCACATTGATGTTTAGCTGCATGAAGATTTTCACATCCATGCTTACATTTTGTTTTGACAAAGATATTATGTCAAACAGAGGTGCTCCACCTTTTAAAACAGAAAGGAACAGAAGAATTATCAAACAGTTCTTAGTTCCATAATTCGACCGTTACCAGGCATGCTCACCTAGATAGCCTTTAGCCAGGTTGTAAAAGATAATGGGATTATCACGGTGGATGCTGAAGGAGGAGTTGCTGATCTCATAGAGGACTCTCTTCTGCTCAAATGAACATGAGGCCACATCCAGAGGCTTGGCATTTCTGACAAAATAACAGGAAAAGATGCATTCAGTGGATAGTTCAACTGACACAGTGGACATGTTTATTGATAATATCCATGGTGACACCAACCTGATACTTTCTGCCGTGATGGTCTGCAACGTGCTGGTGTCCAATGAGCACAGGTTGGAGTCAATACTGTTCAGTTCAGCGGTGCCCAGTGAATTCCCAGAGGTATTCAGATACTTGTTGATGATTTCTTTGCTCTAAATATAAACAAAGAAAAAGACACCAAGTTACCAAATGACAGTCAAATGAAAGTTTTTGTAATGTTTCCAGTCCATCTGCTGTACCTTTGCCTTCTCCCAGGTTCCATCTTCAGGTTCCATCAGAGCTGCCAAGGTATCCAGTTTAGTGATGTTCCATTTCGAGATGTCATCAAGTGTTGCTGAGCGAGACACTGCAGCAAGCAACTGTACTTCCTGTTCAGGAACTCCAGATGGGAATGCCTGGAAGTAGAGAGCTCATGACATTATAACAGCAAAGCTTGAATATTGACTCAAGTCTTAATGCATAAAACAATAAAATGCTCATTATTGCATCGTAGCCTGATGAAATGACTGCCACATCATGATAATCACTGGATCGGTTTTGTCCAAACTGCCACATGTTCCCAAGTTACCTGGTTGAGCTTCTTCAGAATGATTTCCTGGAGGTCATCATCATCCACTTTCTGGCAGATGGTGTAGAGGTTATCTTTTAGAACCGATACGTCCAGGCAGAGGTCGAACTGTGTCGCGTCGTAGCCAAAGGGGAAAGACTGGGTCGCTAACCGTCACCTGGGTGATGTTGCCCTCAGTGCATCCTGCTAAAGAAAAGAGAGCTGGTGAAGCTGCGGCAAAGTTAGATATTTATTTTTTGTAGAAAACACTTTTATGAGTAATAATTTCTATTAAAGATGATCATCTGTGCTTTCAGGGGTTTTCCTGGAATTGCCTATTTGTTAACCTTTCAGGATATCTACTTCTTCATTTTCTGGATCATTGACTTTTCATGTTTAATTTCTTTAGTTAGGTTGGCATAGCCATGGTGAACTCTTAAAATATCAGGTTAAATTTCAGTGAATGCATCTGAGTAAGCAATATTTTCTTATTATCTTTTTAGTTTATTCTGCTGTCTCTTGTGTGTGTTCCTGTTTTATTCCTTGTGTTTAATATGTTTTTATCGTATTTCACCCTCTCTAAAGCCCTTTGATTAAACCTAGTGGTTACTGTAAAATTCAATACAAAAATTATTATTATTATTATTATTATTATTATTATTATTATTATTATTATTATTATTATTATTTACCTTCTCCCTGTTTTACCAAAATGGGGCCGATCTGTTTAAACAGGTTCTTCAGCTTGTTCTTGTCTATTTTTTGTTTCCTTAAGTTGGGAAGAAAACCCTTGAGGAACTTCTTCTTTGTTGGCTGAAAAATCAGGAAGGAAAATGTTTTGGAAACAAGTAATCTAGAAGTCATTTCCAATAAATATCATTAGACTAATTCATTTCCTTAAAGGAACAAGATGATGAGAACACACAGTTGTAAAGCGGTCCCAGAAGGCTCTTGTAAAGTAGAGGGGCAGTATCTTGAGGTCCTCCAGTGTTTGCTGGTCCCAAGTGGTTACACCTCTGCGAGTTGAAAACAACAAATATTAAAGTGTGTTCTACAGCTGTAAATATTGAAAATCCATCATTGATATGTTTAATTTGCTTGGATCGAGATCACTTTGTACATTTATGGGGAAAAAAAAAACTAGTTTTGTCCATTTGAATAAAATCAGGTTAGTCTCATGAAAAAAACTTGGCAGATTGGCAGAGAAGAAGTTTTTTTCCAGAATGAATGGATGCAGTTTCAGTACCCGTATTGTGTTTTCCCAGATAGCAGCAGTGCTTCTATTGCGGCCACTTGGCTGTCAGAGAGGTCTTTGCAGGCTTTGAGTTTCTCCAGGATGAGAGGATCTGAGTTCTCGATGTCAGATCCATCCAGAGTGCAGACCATGTTCCCCAGGACCTCCACGTTGTCTCTGCTCAGGCTGACGCCACTGATCCCCTGAAACAGTCAGTGAAAATGCTTCATTACGCTACTGTCGTAGAGTAATTTGTGCCATATGTGTAATATTGGCTGTATTATGGCTTGCATACTGGCATATTGTTGATTCTCGTTCTTATTGCTACTCACCAAGCAGTCTCTGGCTTCCCTGAACTTCTTTGGACCCTTGTTCAAGATGCTGGAGGCCACAGTGAAGTCTGTAGCACCCAGTGCAGAAAAGTAGGACCTGCAGTTTGCTTTCTGGACATTTTTGGAGCTGTTGGGGATGGTTGGTTGTAAAATATTAAAAGGATCAAACATGACGCTTTTCAAACAAGTGACACAATAATGAGGTGGAGAGGGACTCACTCCAAGTAGAGAAGCATGTCTGAAGGATAATCAGTGAAGTTCTGAGAGAGGTCGTCACGGATCAGGTTGTACATGCAGGTCAGCTGGAGGCGACAGTGTGAGAAGATTGATGTGTCAGCGCTCTGCTCTCTTTACTTTCATAAACTGAAACGTTTATATTATTTTAAAAGGACCTAATAGCAATAAATTGTTGTTTTGCAGAACTTACCTGAGGTTCCTTCAGCTCCACTTTTGCTCTGCCTTTCCTCGGTCGACAGGCACGGATCATCTGCTTGATTTTGGTTTTAGACGTTTTCTGAACCGATGAACAACTGAAGCCTTGCAGCACAGATGGTGAGAGCCTGCAGACAGAAAACAGAAAAGCACAGAGTTTAATGCAGGTAAAGGTCGAAATTCTCATGACACGTAGCTGCAGGTGTTGGTTACTTACTGCTCGATGTCAAAGCCTGTTTCGGCCAAAGTCCCAATGAACATGGCCGACTGTAAAGAACAAGAAATAACAGAGTCTTCATTCAAGATGTTATTAATTTGGAGGAATATTGTTATACTAAACATGGCAGGTGATTTCTGACACCTTTATGAAAATATCTCTCACAGCATCAGGTTTTTATGTATCCGTCTAAGAGCAGAACTGCACACTGACCTGATCTGGCAGTCCATGTCTTTTTGTTTATCACGCTGACGTTTGGCGTCCTCTCAGAAAACACCAGCAGGGAAGGTGGGATCTCAGTTGCTAGGACATCAGGGACATTCTGCACCACCGTAGCTGGATTTGTGTCCACAGAAATGATCTGACAGGAAGTTCGGTAGATGTCATTGCTATTTTCCTTGTTGGGCCAATGTTACTGGATTTTCGGACAAGTTGATTTTGTACCTTTGTGACAAAAGTCTGTTGGACAACCTTCGGGGCTTCCCGCACGTTGGAAACAAGGTTGGGCTTCTTGGAGGCGCTGAGCACTTCAGAAGCTGAGATCTTCTGTATCGACTCGGAGCGAAGTCCAACAACAAGAGTACCCAGGGCCTCCAGAGAGGCTGCAGTGTTGATCTGTCGGTGTCAACGTTATCCATTAAAACCATGTTCTGTTAACTGGGAACTAATGACCATTTATATTGGATCATAGGTTTCTAAAACAAATTCAGCTTAACGTCCATGCAGCCGATCATTTCATAACTGAAGACGACGTGTTCCAGGTAAACTGAAGAAAAGAGCCAAACTAGTACCTGAAAGCCTGAGGAGGAGGAGGTGATGGACTGGATGACGGCGGTGGCCCGGTCCTGACCCCAGTTTTTCACAGAGCCCAGGGTGGACAAAGAGGAAACCAGCACTGAAGGGGACACGGAAAGGAGCTGATCTTTGGTCAGTGCTGAAGAGGCACTCCCAAGTTCTTCAAAGGTTTCCTTGGTGAAGGTCTTGATGGTGGATGTCAGAGCTGCAGATACCTGTTGAATTTCATTTGGCAGATGCAATCATTTCTGTTCACAATCACCGTCCACAGCAGAGCAATCACTCTCCTTCATATGACGCATAAATCTGACAATAAATGTCATCAATACAATCTTTCCTGTTTTATAGTTATTGTAGTTTTAAAAACCCCAAAGATTCCTTCAAATTTGACGTGAGTTGAACCTGTTTGTCTTGTCAAGCACATTAAGATGATATTTGTTGTGAATCACTGCTGCAGAAACTGAATTAAACTGAGCTGGAAAACCTCACTGAACAGAACTCTTAGAAACAAGCAACAACTTCTTGATGCGGTACCTCAGGATCTTCTGTTCCATTACAGAATGTCTTCAGCTTGTCCAAGATGACCATCGTCTCAGATTCAGTGAGAGAGGAAAATACTGAGCTTGGCACGTCAGAGGAGCACAATAAAGAGCCCGGAAGCCTGAATGGAAGCAGGAGTTTTATTCAACCGAGTGTAAAGATGAGCAATTAAGCATATAGACTGAAATATAGACCTGGTCTTATTAAGAGTGCCATACATGTTTCAGCCAGAGAGATCAAAACTTACTTGAAAAGACTGAAGGTTGGGTTGAATGCATACAGCTGGGTGATGTAGTACCCTGTTACGTCTCTAGAGATCGCTGTGTTGTTGAAGAGCTCCAGATTAGATTCATCCTCCAGAAACGTCTCCAGCTTTAAGTGGAAAAACATCAAAGATTAAAAAGGAACGTAAAGATTACTTTGCACGGCTAAATGCACCAATCGTCACACAAACAGAGCATTTCTCTTTCAGTCTCTCAGTCCTACAAGCCCTTGCAGCTCCATGTGGATAAATGGGTTTGAGGTAAGATTACACATCTTCAATGCATTAATGTAAAAAATAATAATACTCCTGCATGCCATGCCTGTTTATTTTTTTACAAAACTTTTTATGTCTAGATAAAAATTGCTTCTAAGAAGTCACTTATTTTTGTGTAAAACTAAAAATACTCTACAAGCATGAAAGGACAAGTACCTGAGATGTGGAGATGAAGCTGGTGAGATCATCCAGAGCGATAAATGTAACAAAGCTGCCGATGTAGTTGACAAACCAGGAAGTAGAATTGAGTTCTGGATCTCTGGGATCATAGCATCTGGCTCCAGAACCTGAGGACAGAAATATACCAGTGGAACAGTGAGATGTAATCTGTAGATATAGACCGTGATGACATAAACACGGCCAAGTTCATCACCGATATTTCAGCTCCAGTTTTGAAAGGTGTCTTTTATTACAATCGTCGGACCGACACCGGAGTGTTTCTCTATCCGAGCAAATAACAGGATCTAGACTCATACCAGCTCTCAGGTAGCTCCTGATGGTGGCGTACACGTCTCTCCGTCCAACATCAGAACTGCTGTATGTGAAAGTGTTTCCCATAAAAAACACCCTGCTCAACAGAAAATAATAGAAGCTGAGTTTGTTGGAAGCCATACAGTCAGTTATGAGATGCAGTGAGAACCCGACTCACAGTTTCTGGAAGGAGAGACACGAGGCGTTCTGGACCTCAGTGGAGTTCAGAAGGTCCTTGGTGAGGAATCTCAGATAGTTCTTCAAGCGTACGTTAAACCACAAATCAACCTCAGATCTTCTGTTGCTGCTCAGAGCCAAAGGCCAAACACAGGGGAGGATGATCCTCCTCACATCATCTGGGACGTCCTCCTGCCGGTGGCGCACAGGAACGTTACACAGTGAGGAGAACACAGCTGTGTTCACCCATAGATGTTAGCACACATGTAACATTGAGATGGGGACATACGTTTGCTAGGAAGGAAGGAGTGTTGTTGTAGTTGCTGAAGATGACGCAGATCCCTGAACTGTTATTAGTTACCCCAGGCTGACTGAGGAACTGACGCAGTTCTGAGGTGCTGATGGTACTGAGGAGCTGGAAACAGGAAAAGAACCTTCATTTATCCACCGATTACTGGCATAAGTCATTTTTTGGATAACTGATAAGGAAGTATGTAGAATATAAACAAGATCACTCAAAGCAATTCCATTCCCTTGCATTTGTGTTCATAAATATTTTTTCTATTCATTGATTGTGTACCTCTGACTTGCGTGTTGGCGGCAGCAGGGAGATGAATGTCGACACATCTGGAAAGCCAAAGCTGAGGAAGTTGTTCTTGAGGAAGAGGTAGAAGCTTCCACCACTGTAACACCTCAGCAACGTTGAATCTGTGTTGCAAAGTAAAATATCTCATTTTGGGTCCAAATAAGACACCAGTGGACAGAAAAAGCTGGTCAGTTGTTTTTCTGTCTTTGGGGCATTTTTCGAAGAGATCTAAAAGTCTTTAAGCTGTTTAGTTTTCATGTTCAGCTTGAGCAAATTATACGCAGCTGTTTCTGATGCAGCAGCCCTGGGTTTGATTCCCAACCTTTGGTCATCGCTGCATTTTTCCCTACCCTCTGGTCTTCTTCCCATCAAACTACTAGAAACTAAAGGCCACGAGCGCCACTATAAAAAAAGTTACGAAAGAAATACAATGAGTCGTCTTACACAACAGCACCGATGTGCCGTTTTTCATGTAGGCATAAAAAAGTCTCAGACCGGTTGCTATTTCTAAAAGTGTTCCTTCTGAAACAGCTGCTGGAAGTTGTCATTCAGTTACAATCAAAATCATTCATACCCCTGCCGGATTTAAGTTTAAAGTTAATTTTGCCAACATCATCGTCAAACTGGAAGTGATTCGATCATTTTGGAGCGGCCCAATCAGAGTCCTGAATGGAGTCTGATAGAGGATCTGTGGTTGAAGCTGAAGACTAGGGTGATGGTAAGGAGGCCTTCCAACCTCAGAGCCCTGGAGCTTAACACCAAAGATGGATCATCAAATCACCAGAGCCAAAATACAAAAAGCTGCTTAGTTAAAAGAAGGCTGCAAGGGGTATGAATAATTATGGGTCTAACAGTACATAATTTTCATGTTGTATTGTGCATCATATCCTTGCTGTTATGCATGAGATACTGCAATGCTGCTGCGGAAGAAAGTTTGTCACTTTAAAGCAGAGAGCACAAAACTCATGATTCTTGAGAAAATGTTTGCATGTTTTCTATTTTGTCGCTGAGAACGTTTGCAGTTTGGATCAGGAACATTTTAGAGTACAACTTTCACAATAACAACATGACCAAACATTCTGAAACTGTTATCAAGAAACCAGAATTCCTGGAGTTTTGTATCGGAGAGCATTAACATATTCGCTGATATGTTATTTTGCAGATAATCCAGAATGGTTTGCTATTTCCACTAAATATTCCGAGAAACGTACTCATACTAAACATTCTGCATATGTTTAGCCTGGTGTGAAAATGTACCAAAGCAACCAGGAAAAGTCAAAGAGAGAATCGGATATTTTTCTTTTGTTGGAAGCATTAATTTATACTTTGAGAATTATTTCTCAGGCAAACCTTGGAGGAAGAGGATCGTATTTTTGTAGATCTCTGCTTTGGTTTTGTCGCCGAGTGTCGTCTGCACAGTTTCAAGCACTGAAATCCTGAATGAAAATGGATTTCTTTCATTAATTTAAACCAACAAACAATGCCACATCGTACAATGTGTTGCCAACAAGATGAAGCCATCGTGAATATATTTCAGCTTACGGTAATGTCATCATTTTACTGAATAATTTCTTACATCTCTTGGCTGCTGTTGCAGCTCCTGTTTTTCACAATTCTGAAGAGGTGAATAACCAGACTTGGAGGGAGATTGATCAGCAGAGGTCTGAGTTGCAGCCTCAGCCATAGCAGGAACTCCTCATCACTAACAGCCGAAGGGGAGAAATCTTTATCCAGCACGGCCTCCAGAAAGGCCGACGTCATGTTCAACGTGTAGTTGGCAGTCTTGGTCTGTGGGGAAATTTAGTTTTAGGAGGACAAAGAGGTGCAAAGAAACTGGTTTGGTGAACTTCATGATGGTACAGTCTCATCCTCATTTGATAGGTTTCTCTTCTAAAGTTATTTAATATACCCAGTTTTTAGACTTACTTCTACACCTTCCACCCTCATATATGGATTACTTCAAATTTAAAAACTGTGGGATTTCTACTTTTTTACTTTATGTTCTGACCTCCAAGTTAAACCAGAGCAAGATGCCTCTGTTCAATACCAAGGACCCTGACAAGCTTCTGCAGAGAATTGAAGCCCAGCACCAAGGACAAAAAAAACAACAACCAGCTAAAACAAACCCCGTCATCTCTCCGACTGGAATCTCACTGAATTCCACTGATAAACATGTACGCTGCACTTCAATAGAAATGAATGAGGGAAACCTCCCCTCCAAACATAAACAAGAGGTATGAGGCAAGATCCAGACAATTGCTTTCTAAAGTGACTCAGAAAGGACAAAACATGTATTTAACTGGTGTGAATCTTACCTAAAGGAGAAGGACTTCTTTGTGTCAATAGGAAACTTTTTAATCGGAGGTGGACAGAAGTCACACGTGGAGTACCCCAAGGTTCAATCCTGGGACCCCTCCTATTTAACATCTACAAGCTCCCAGTAGCTCAGATTACGACAAGTAATCACATTAGTTACCATAACTACGCAGATGATACACAGCTCGATATTACGATGTCACCAGGTGACTCTGAACCCACCCAAGCACTGAACAGACGCTAAGAAAAAAATCAATGCAAGGAGGTGCCAAAACTTTCTCCATCTGAACAGAAACCAAACTGAAGTTATTATCTTTGGAGCAAAAGTGGAACGATCTAGAGTCAGCGCGCAGCTTCAGTTATTACAGCTAGAAACTAGCAATCAGGACCGAAATCTGGGTGGAGTGATGGACTCAGACCTGAACCTTCAGAGACACATAAAGACGGTTACAAAGTCAGCCTTCTATCACCTAAAGAACATTTCCAGGATTAAAGGACTAATGTCTCAACAAGATCTAGAGAAACTCATCCACGCGTTTATCTTTAGTCACATTGATTACTGCAACAGCGTCTTCACAGGTCTGCCTAAAGAGTCAACCAGACAGCTGCAGCTGATCCAGAACGCTGCTGCTGGCGTTCCCACCAAGACCAGGAAGATAGAGCGCATCACCCCAGTTCTAAAGTCCTTCCACTGGCTCCCTGGAGCTCAGAGAATAGACTATAAAACCCTTCTGCTAGTTTATAAACCACTGAACGGCTTAAAGACCTGCTGTCGTTGTATCAACCTTCCAGACCACTCAGGTCTTCTGGTTCTGGTCTGCTCTGCATCCCCAGAACCAGAACCAAACATGGAGAAGCAGCTTTCAGTTTTTATGCTCCTCTAATCTGGAACAAATTTCCTGAAAACTGCAAAACAGCCGAAACACTGAGTTCCTTTAAATCCCAGCTGTTTGGAGTTGCCTTTGATTCATAGTAACTGGAACATTGATCAACATATTTGATGTATACTGGCTTGAAAAACTGATGATGGCATTTGACAAAATGTACTGTTCCTTGCTGTTTTATTATTGGTTACTATATTATGTTTTGGTGGTGTAAAGCATTTCAAAGTGCCTTGTTGCTGAAATGTGCGACACAAATAGTCTTGACTTGACTAAAAAGGGTAAAAAAAACATTTGAAGGTTACAAGCTACACATTCTGCCTGAAATTCTGTGATTCTATTTCTTGTTACAAATTTAGCTTCTCTATAAGTTGGTGTTCACAAGGAGAAAGTACAAGGTTGTAAGGAAGCAAGACTGGGGTTACAAAGTCTGAGGGGATTAATATAACTTCACAAAACACAACTACACATGGCTGATAATTTTGAGGCAACAAAGGAGCTAAAATAATTATCTTACATTTGACCCTGGTGTTAAAAGTGCCTTGAAGAAGCATATGAGTAAACAATTAAACCCTGGCATGGTAAGGCATTACGACAGACAGACAGATACTTTATTTATCCAGAGGGAAATTTGAGTGTTCAGTAGCCCATGAAAAATCAACATACATCATAAAATATAATTGTTTTTAATTATAAGCTTTGTACAGGTTCCGGTTCTTACCAAAGGACCAGCAGTTGAGGAGGATGATGCAGAACTTGAACTGGTTGTGGTACCAACTGTTGGCCCTTCAGAGCCTGTGAGGGTTTTTGTTGTTTGTGTAGCAGGGCTAGTAGAAACATCTGCTGTTGCTGTCTCAGAGGTTGCTTTGTTATCTGGTGTTGATGTTCGAGTGCTCGTTGCATCAGTTACTGGCTCTGCGGTCAAAGGACCGGTTGCAGTGTTTGTGTTTTCTGGGATGGTACTGGCTGAAGTATGCTTAGTTGCTGTGCTAGCACTGACTTCGGCACCTGTCTGAGTCTCTCTGCTTGTTGCAGCAGTGGTTGTTGAAATCCCACTACTAGTTGCAACAACTGGCATCATTGTTCCCAAACTGGTGTTAGGATGTGGCATTTGAGTCCCAGTGCTAGTTCCAGAATCTGCAGTTGCTGTCAAAGAGCCAGTTAGACCACCTGTCGATGATGCTGTTGCACTGTTTGCTGTATTTGTTGTTGCTGTGAAAACCCGAGGTGAGGGGTCCATGGATGTTGTCATATCACTGGTCGAAGCAACGCCTGTTGACTTCCCAGCAGTTGTTGCAGTGTTAGCTTTTGATATCAAGGAGCTGGTTCCATCAGTTGTGGTTGCCATCGTTGCGTTGGTTCCGGCATCTAGTGTTGAAGTTCCAGTGCTGCTTGAAACCTTTCCTTTTGTTGTGGCGGGAGTAGACTCAGCACTCACGGCTGTTGTCCGAGCAGAAGTCATAGAATCGGCCGTTGATGTCGCAGAACCCGTTGCAGCAGTAGTTGTCCTCAAGGAACTGCTTCCAGTATTTGTTGTTGCTGACCCAGAACTGATTGTGGTACCAACTGCTGGCCCTTCAGAGCCTGTGAGGGTTTTTGTTGTTTGTGTAGGAGAGCTAGTTTCTGTTGCAGTGTCACCACTGGTAAACTGCGTTTTTAGGGTGGGCATTCCAGTTGGAGGAACATTCCTGTTGGTGGATAGACCAACACCCATCCTGTCCAGATCCGACTGTAGCTGCAAGTTTACCCACATCTGAATCACAGTGTCATTCTCAAACAACTTTAGATCTGGTAAATGTTCCCCCATGAGGTTCTGGATGTTGGTAACACTTAATTCCTGCATGTTTAAACAAAGCAAAAGTTGGTGAATTTTTTTCCCAGAAATTATATCTTTTCATCAAGAGTGAACATCTATGTTTGTCCAATAAAATGACCCCATGTTTGTATCAACGCCATTTAATTGGTTCTTCTCTCGCAATCATACTTACAGTTATCACATTGATGTTTAGCTGTATGAAGATTTTCACATCCATGCTTACATTTTGTTTTGACAAAGATATTATGTCAAACAGAGGTGCTCCACCTTTTAAAACAGAAAGGAACAGAAGAATTATCAAACAGTTCTTAGTTCCATAATTCGACCGTTACCAGGCATGCTCACCTAGATAGCCTTTAGCCAGGTTGTAAAAGATAATGGGATTATCACGGTGGATGCTGAAGGAGGAGTTGCTGATCTCATAGAGGACTCTCTTCTGCTCAAATGAACATGAGGCCACATCCAGAGGCTTGGCATTTCTGACAAAATAACAAGAAAAGATGCATTCAGTGATAGTTCAACTGACACAGTGGACATGTTTATTGATAATATCCATGGTGACACCAACCTGATACTGTCTGCCGTGATGGTCTGCAACGTGCTGGTGTCCAATGAGCACAGGTTGGAGTCAATACTGTTCAGTTCAGCGGTGCCCAGTGAATTCCCAGAGGTATTCAGATACTTGTTGATGATTTCTTTGCTCTAAATATAAACATAAAGAAAAAGACACCAAGTTACCAAATGACAGTCAAATGAAAGTTTTTGTAATGTTTCCAGTCCATCTGCTGTACCTTTGCCTTCTCCCAGGTTCCATCTTCAGGTTCCATCAGAGCTGCCAAGGTATCCAGTTTAGTGATGTTCCATTTCGAGATGTCATCAAGTGTTGCTGAGCGAGACACTGCAGCAAGCAACTGTACTTCCTGTTCAGGAACTCCAAATGGGAATGCCTGGAAGTAGAGAGCTCATGACATTATAACAGCAAAGCTTGAATATTGACTCAAGTCTTAATGCATAAAACAATAAAATGCTCATTATTGCATCGTAGCCTGATGAAATGACTGCCACCTCATGATAATCACTGGATCGGTTTTGTCCAAACTGCCACATGTTCCCAAGTTACCTGGTTGAGCTTCTTCAGAATGATTTCCTGGAGGTCATCATCATCCACTTTCTGGCAGATGGTGTAGAGGTTATCTTTTAGAACCGATACGTCCAGGCAGAGGTCGAACTGTGTCGCGTCGTAGCCAAAGGGGAAAGATGGGTCGCTAACCGTCACCTGGGTGATGTTGCCCTCAGTGCATCCTGCTAAAGATAAGAGAGCTGGTGAAGCTGCGGCAAAGTTAGATATTTATTTTTTGTAGAAAACACTTTTATGAGTAATAATTTCTATTAAAGATGATCATCTGTGCTTTCAGGGGTTTTCCTGGAATTGCCTATTTGTTAACCTTTCAGGATATCTACTTCTTCATTTTCTGGATCATTGACTTTTCATGTTTAATTTCTTTAGTTAGGTTGGCATAGCCATGGTGAACTCTTAAAATATCAGGTTAAATTTCAGTGAATGCATCTGAGTAAGCAATATTTTCTTATTATCTTTTTAGTTTATTCTGCTGTCTCTTGTGTGTGTTCCTGTTTTATTCCTTGTGTTTAATATGTTTTTATCGTATTTCGCCCTCTCTAAAGCCCTTTGATTAAACCTAGTGGTTACTGTAAAATTCAATACAAAAATTATTATTATTATTATTATTATTATTATTATTATTATTATTATTATTTACCTTCTCCCTGTTTTACCAAAATGGGGCCGATCTGTTTAAACAGGTTCTTCAGCTTGTTCTTGTCTATTTTTTGTTTCCTTAAGTTGGGAAGAAAACCCTTGAGGAACTTCTTCTTTGTTGGCTGAAAAATCAGGAAGGAAAATGTTTTGGAAACAAGTAATCTAGAAGTCATTTCCAATAAATATCATTAGACTAATTCATTTCCTTAAAGGAACAAGATGATGAGAACACACAGTTGTAAAGCGGTCCCAGAAGGCTCTTGTAAAGTAGAGGGGCAGTATCTTGAGGTCCTCCAGTGTTTGCTGGTCCCAAGTGGTTACACCTCTGCGAGTTGAAAACAACAAATATTAAAGTGTGTTCTACAGCTGTAAATATTGAAAATCCATCATTGATATGTTTAATTTGCTTGGATCGAGATCACTTTGTACATTTATGGGGAAAAAAAAAACTAGTTTTGTCCATTTGAATAAAATCAGGTTAGTCTCATGAAAAAAACTTGGCAGATTGGCAGAGAAGAAGTTTTTTTCCAGAATGAATGGATGCAGTTTCAGTACCCGTATTGTGTTTTCCCAGATAGCAGCAGTGCTTCTATTGCGGCCACTTGGCTGTCAGAGAGGTCTTTGCAGGCTTTGAGTTTCTCCAGGATGAGAGGATCTGAGTTCTCGATGTCAGATCCATCCAGAGTGCAGACCATGTTCCCCAGGACCTCCACGTTGTCTCTGCTCAGGCTGACGCCACTGATCCCCTGAAACAGTCAGTGAAAATGCTTCATTACGCTACTGTCGTAGAGTAATTCGTGCCATATGTGTAATATTGGCTGTATTATGGCTTGCATACTGGCATATTGTTGATTCTCGTTCTTATTGCTACTCACCAAGCAGTCTCTGGCTTCCCTGAACTTCTTTGGACCCTTGTTCAAGATGCTGGAGGCCACAGTGAAGTCTGTAGCACCCAGTGCAGAAAAGTAGGACCTGCAGTTTGCTTTCTGGACATTTTTGGAGCTGTTGGGGATGGTTGGTTGTAAAATATTAAAAGGATCAAACATGACGCTTTTCAAACAAGTGACACAATAATGAGGTGGAGAGGGACTCACTCCAAGTAGAGAAGCATGTCTGAAGGATAATCAGTGAAGTTCTGAGAGAGGTCGTCACGGATCAGGTTGTACATGCAGGTCAGCTGGAGGCGACAGTGTGAGAAGATTGATGTGTCAGCGCTCTGCTCTCTTTACTTTCATAAACTGAAACGTTTATATTATTTTAAAAGGACCTAATAGCAATAAATTGTTGTTTTGCAGAACTTACCTGAGGTTCCTTCAGCTCCACTTTTGCTCTGCCTTTCCTTGGTCGACAGGCACGGATCATCTGCTTGATTTTGGTTTTAGACGTTTTCTGAACCGATGAACAACTGAAGCCTTGCAGCACAGATGGTGAGAGCCTGCAGACAGAAAACAGAAAAGCACAGAGTTTAATGCAGGTAAATGTCGAAATTCTCATGACACGTAGCTGCAGGTGTTGGTTACTTACTGCTCGATGTCAAAGCCTGTTTCGGCCAAAGTCCCAATGAACATGGCCGACTGTAAAGAACAAGAAATAACAGAGTCTTCATTCAAGATGTTATTAATTTGGAGGAATATTGTTATACTAAACATGGCAGGTGATTTCTGACACCTTTATGAAAATATCTCTCACAGCATCAGGTTTTTATGTATCCGTCTAAGAGCAGAACTGCACACTGACCTGATCTGGAGTCCATGTCTTTTTGTTTATCACGCTGACGTTTGGCGTCCTCTCAGAAAACACCAGCAGGGAAGGTGGGATCTCAGTTGCTAGGACATCAGGGACATTCTGCACCACCGTAGCTGGATTTGTGTCCACAGAAATGATCTGACAGGAAGTTCGGTAGATGTCATTGCTATTTTCCTTGTTGGGCCAATGTTACTGGATTTTCGGACAAGTTGATTTTGTACCTTTGTGACAAAAGTCTGTTGGACAACCTTCGGGGCTTCCCGCACGTTGGAAACAAGGTTGGGCTTCTTGGAGGCGCTGAGCACTTCAGAAGCTGAGATCTTCTGTATCGACTCGGAGCGAAGTCCAACAACAAGAGTACCCAGGGCCTCCAGAGAGGCTGCAGTGTTGATCTGTCGGTGTCAACGTTATCCATTAAAACCATGTTCTGTTAACTGGGAACTAATGACCATTTATATTGGATCATAGGTTTCTAAAACAAATTCAGCTTAACGTCCATGCAGCCGATCATTTCATAACTGAAGACGACGTGTTCCAGGTAAACTGAAGAAAAGAGCCAAACTAGTACCTGAAAGCCTGAGGAGGAGGAGGTGATGGACTGGATGACGGCGGTGGCCCGGTCCTGACCCCAGTTTTTCACAGAGCCCAGGGTGGACAAAGAGGAAACCAGCACTGAAGGGGACACGGAAAGGAGCTGATCTTTGGTCAGTGCTGAAGAGGCACTCCCAAGTTCTTCAAAGGTTTCCTTGGTGAAGGTCTTGATGGTGGATGTCAGAGCTGCAGATACCTGTTGAATTTCATTTGGCAGATGCAATCATTTCTGTTCACAATCACCGTCCACAGCAGAGCAATCACTCTCCTTCATATGACGCATAAATCTGACAATAAATGTCATCAATACAATCTTTCCTGTTTTATAGTTATTGTAGTTTTAAAAACCCCAAAGATTCCTTCAAATTTGACGTGAGTTGAACCTGTTTGTCTTGTCAAGCACATTAAGATGATATTTGTTGTGAATCACTGCTGCAGAAACTGAATTAAACTGAGCTGGAAAACCTCACTGAACAGAACTCTTAGAAACAAGCAACAACTTCTTGATGCGGTACCTCAGGATCTTCTGTTCCATTACAGAATGTCTTCAGCTTGTCCAAGATGACCATCGTCTCAGATTCAGTGAGAGAGGAAAATACTGAGCTTGGCACGTCAGAGGAGCACAATAAAGAGCCCGGAAGCCTGAATGGAAGCAGGAGTTTTATTCAACCGAGTGTAAAGATGAGCAATTAAGCATATAGACTGAAATATAGACCTGGTCTTATTAAGAGTGCCATACATGTTTCAGCCAGAGAGATCAAAACTTACTTGAAAAGACTGAAGGTTGGGTTGAATGCATACAGCTGGGTGATGTAGTACCCTGTTACGTCTCTAGAGATCGCTGTGTTGTTGAAGAGCTCCAGATTAGATTCATCCTCCAGAAACGTCTCCAGCTTTAAGTGGAAAAACATCAAAGATTAAAAAGGAACGTAAAGATTACTTTGCACGGCTAAATGCACCAATCGTCACACAAACAGAGCATTTCTCTTTCAGTCTCTCAGTCCTACAAGCCCTTGCAGCTCCATGTGGATAAATGGGTTTGAGGTAAGATTACACATCTTCAATGCATTAATGTAAAAAATAATAATACTCCTGCATGCCATGCCTGTTTATTTTTTTACAAAACTTTTTATGTCTAGATAAAAATTGCTTCTAAGAAGTCACTTATTTTTGTGTAAAACTAAAAATACTCTACAAGCATGAAAGGACAAGTACCTGAGATGTGGAGATGAAGCTGGTGAGATCATCCAGAGCGATAAATGTAACAAAGCTGCCGATGTAGTTGACAAACCAGGAAGTAGAATTGAGTTCTGGATCTCTGGGATCATAGCATCTGGCTCCAGAACCTGAGGACAGAAATATACCAGTGGAACAGTGAGATGTAATCTGTAGATATAGACCGTGATGACATAAACACGGCCAAGTTCATCACCGATATTTCAGCTCCAGTTTTGAAAGGTGTCTTTTATTACAATCGTCGGACCGACACCGGAGTGTTTCTCTATCCGAGCAAATAACAGGATCTAGACTCATACCAGCTCTCAGGTAGCTCCTGATGGTGGCGTACACGTCTCTCCGTCCAACATCAGAACTGCTGTATGTGAAAGTGTTTCCCATAAAAAACACCCTGCTCAACAGAAAATAATAGAAGCTGAGTTTGTTGGAAGCCATACAGTCAGTTATGAGATGCAGTGAGAACCCGACTCACAGTTTCTGGAAGGAGAGACACGAGGCGTTCTGGACCTCAGTGGAGTTCAGAAGGTCCTTGGTGAGGAATCTCAGATAGTTCTTCAAGCGTACGTTAAACCACAAATCAACCTCAGATCTTCTGTTGCTGCTCAGAGCCAAAGGCCAAACACAGGGGAGGATGATCCTCCTCACATCATCTGGGACGTCCTCCTGCCGGTGGCGCACAGGAACGTTACACAGTGAGGAGAACACAGCTGTGTTCAGCCATAGATGTTAGCACACATGTAACATTGAGATGGGGACATACGTTTGCTAGGAAGGAAGGAGTGTTGTTGTAGTTGCTGAAGATGACGCAGATCCCTGAACTGTTATTAGTTACCCCAGGCTGACTGAGGAACTGACGCAGTTCTGAGGTGCTGATGGTACTGAGGAGCTGGAAACAGGAAAAGAACCTTCATTTATCCACCGATTACTGGCATAAGTCATTTTTTGGATAACTGATAAGGAAGTATGTAGAATATAAACAAGATCACTCAAAGCAATTCCATTCCCTTGCATTTGTGTTCATAAATATTTTTTCTATTCATTGATTGTGTACCTCTGACTTGCGTGTTGGCGGCAGCAGGGAGATGAATGTCGACACATCTGGAAAGCCAAAGCTGAGGAAGTTGTTCTTGAGGAAGAGGTAGAAGCTTCCACCACTGTAACACCTCAGCAACGTTGAATCTGTGTTGCAAAGTAAAATATCTCATTTTGGGTCCAAATAAGACACCAGTGGACAGAAAAAGCTGGTCAGTTGTTTTTCTGTCTTTGGGGCATTTTTCGAAGAGATCTAAAAGTCTTTAAGCTGTTTAGTTTTCATGTTCAGCTTGAGCAAATTATACGCAGCTGTTTCTGATGCAGCAGCCCTGGGTTTGATTCCCAACCTTTGGTCATCGCTGCATTTTTCCCTACCCTCTGGTCTTCTTCCCATCAAACTACTAGAAACTAAAGGCCACGAGCACCACTATAAAAAAAGTTACGAAAGAAATACAATGAGTCGTCTTACACAACAGCACCGATGTGCCGTTTTTCATGTAGGCATAAAAAAGTCTCAGACCGGTTGCTATTTCTAAAAGTGTTCCTTCTGAAACAGCTGCTGGAAGTTGTCATTCAGTTACAATCAAAATCATTCATACCCCTGCCGGATTTAAGTTTAAAGTTAATTTTGCCAACATCATCGTCAAACTGGAAGTGATTCGATCATTTTGGAGCGGCCCAATCAGAGTCCTGAATGGAGTCTGATAGAGGATCTGTGGTTGAAGCTAAAGACTAGGGTGATGGTAAGGAGGCCTTCCAACCTCAGAGCCCTGGAGCTTAACACCAAAGATGGATCATCAAATCACCAGAGCCAAAATACAAAAAGCTGCTTAGTTAAAAGAAGGCTGCAAGGGGTATGAATAATTATGGGTCTAACAGTACATAATTTTCATGTTGTATTGTGCATCATATCCTTGCTGTTATGCATGAGATACTGCAATGCTGCTGCGGAAGAAGGTTTGTCACTTTATAGCAGACAGCACAAAACTCATGATTCTTGAGAAAATGTTTGCATGTTTTCTATTTTGTCGCTGAGAACGTTTGCAGTTTGGATCAGGAACATTTTAGAGTACAACTTTCACAATAACAACATGACCAAACATTCTGAAACTGTTATCAAGAAACCAGAATTCCTGGAGTTTTGTATCGGAGAGCATTAACATATTCGCTGATATGTTATTTTGCAGATAATCCAGAATGGTTTGCTATTTCCACTAAATATTCCGAGAAACGTACTCATACTAAACATTCTGCATATGTTTAGCCTGGTGTGAAAATGTACCAAAGCAACCAGGAAAAGTCAAAGAGAGAATCGGATATTTTTCTTTTGTTGGAAGCATTAATTTATACTTTGAGAATTATTTCTCAGGCAAACCTTGGAGGAAGAGGATCGTATTTTTGTAGATCTCTGCTTTGGTTTTGTCGCCGAGTGTCGTCTGCACAGTTTCAAGCACTGAAATCCTGAATGAAAATGGATTTCTTTCATTAATTTAAACCAACAAACAATGCCACATCGTACAATGTGTTGCCAACAAGATGAAGCCATCGTGAATATATTTCAGCTTACGGTAATGTCATCATTTTACTGAATAATTTCTTACATCTCTTGGCTGCTGTTGCAGCTCCTGTTTTTCACAATTCTGAAGAGGTGAATAACCAGACTTGGAGGGAGATTGATCAGCAGAGGTCTGAGTTGCAGCCTCAGCCATAGAAGGAACTCCTCATCACTAACAGCCGAAGGGGAGAAATCTTTATCCAGCACGGCCTCCAGAAAGGCCGACGTCATGTTCAACGTGTAGTTGGCAGTCTTGGTCTGTGGGGAAATTTAGTTTTAGGAGGACAAAGAGGTGCAAAGAAACTGGTTTGGTGAACTTCATGATGGTACAGTCTCATCCTCATTTGATAGGTTTCTCTTCTAAAGTTATTTAATATACCCAGTTTTTAGACTTACTTCTACACCTTCCACCCTCATATATGGATTACTTCAAATTTAAAAACTGTGGGATTTCTACTTTTTTACTTTATGTTCTGACCTCCAAGTTAAACCAGAGCAAGATGCCTCTGTTCAACACCAAGGACCCTGACAAGCTTCTGCAGAGAATTGAAGCCCAGCACCAAGGACAAAAAAAACAACAACCAGCTAAAACAAACCCCGTCATCTCTCCGACTGGAATCTCACTGAATTCCACTGATAAACATGTACGCTGCACTTCAATAGAAATGAATGAGGGAAACCTCCCCTCCAAACATAAACAAGAGGTATGAGGCAAGATCCAGACAATTGCTTTCTAAAGTGACTCAGAAAGGACAAAACATGTATTTAACTGGTGTGAATCTTACCTAAAGGAGAAGGACTTCTTTGTGTCAATAGGAAACTTTTTAATCGGAGGTGGACAGAAGTCACACGTGGAGTACCCCAAGGTTCAATCCTGGGACCCCTCCTATTTAACATCTACAAGCTCCCAGTAGCTCAGATTACGACAAGTAATCACATTAGTTACCATAACTACGCAGATGATACACAGCTCGATATTACGATGTCACCAGGTGACTCTGAACCCACCCAAGCACTGAACAGACGCTAAGAAAAAAATCAATGCAAGGAGGTGCCAAAACTTTCTCTATCTGAACAGAAACCAAACTGAAGTTATTATCTTTGGAGCAAAAGTGGAACGATCTAGAGTCAGCGCGCAGCTTCAGTTATTACAGCTAGAAACTAGCAATCAGGACCGAAATCTGGGTGGAGTGATGGACTCAGACCTGGACCTTCAGAGACACATAGAGATGGTTACAAAGTCAGCCTTCTATCACCTAAAGAACATTTCCAGGATTAAAGGACTAATGTCTCAACAAGATCTAGAGAAACTCATCCACGCGTTTATCTTTAGTCACATTGATTACTGCAACAGCGTCTTCACAGGTCTGCCTAAAGAGTCAACCAGACAGCTGCAGCTGATCCAGAACGCTGCTGCTGGCGTTCCCACTAAGACCAGGAAGACAGAGCGCATCACCCCAGTTCTAAAGTCCTTCCACTGGCTCCCTGGAGCTCAGAGAATAGACTATAAAACCCTTCTGCTAGTTTATAAACCACTGAACGGCTTAAAGACCTGCTGTCGTTGTATCAACCTTCCAGACCACTCAGGTCTCCTGGTTCTGGTCTGCTCTGCATCCCCAGAACCAGAACCAAACATGGAGAAGCAGCTTTCAGTTTTTATGCTCCTCTAATCTGGAACAAATTTCCTGAAAACTGCAAAACAGCCGAAACACTGAGTTCTTTTAAATCCCAGCTGTTTGGAGTTGCCTTTGATTCATAGTAACTGGAACATTGATCAACATATTTGATGTATACTGGCTTGAAAAACTGATGATGGCATTTGACAAAATGTACTGTTCCTTGCTGTTTTATTATTGGTTACTATATTACGTTTTGGTGGTGTAAACCATTTCAAAGTGCCTTGTTGCTGAAATGTGCGACACAAATAGTCTTGACTTGACTAAAAAGGGTAAAAAAAACATTTGAAGGTTACAAGCTACACATTCTGCCTGAAATTCTGTGATTCTATTTCTTGTTATAAATTTAGCTTCTCTATAAGTTGGTGTTCACAAGGAGAAAGTACAAGGTTGTAAGGAAGCAAGACTGGGGTTACAAAGTCTGAGGGGATTAATATAACTTCACAAAACACAACTACACATGGCTGATAATTTTGAGGCAACAAAGGAGCTAAAATTATTATCTTACATTTGACCCTGGTGTTAAAAGTGCCTTGAAGAAGCATATGAGTAAACAATTAAACCCTGGCATGGTAAGGCATTACGACAGACAGACAGATACTTTATTTATCCAGAGGGAAATTTGAGGGTTCAGTAGCCCATGAAAAATCAACATACATCATAAAATATAATTGTTTTTAATTATAAGCTTTGTACAGGTTCCGGTTCTTACCAGAGGACCAGCAGTTGAGGAGGATGATGCAGAACTTGAACTGGTTGTGGTACCAACTGTTGGCCCTTCAGAGCCTGTGAGGGTTTTTGTTGTTTGTGTAGCAGGGCTAGTAGAAACATCTGCTGTTGCTGTCTCAGAGGTTGCTTTGTTATCTGGTGTTGATGTTCGAGTGCTCGTTGCATCAGTTACTGGCTCTGCGGTCAAAGGACCGGTTGCAGTGTTTGTGTGTTTTGGGATGGTACTGGCTGAAGTATGCTTAGTTGCTGTGCTAACACTGACTTCGGCACCTGTCTGAGTCTCACTGCTTGTTGCAGCAGTGGTTGTTGACATCCCACTACTAGTTGCAAAGACTGGCATCATTGTTCCCGAACTGGTGTTAGGATGTGGCATTTGAGTCCCAGTGCTAGTTCCAGAATCTGTAGTTGCTGTCAAAGAGCCAGTTGGACCACCTGTTGATGATGCTGTTGCACTGTTTGCTGTATTTGTTGCTGCTGTGAAAACCCGATGTGAGGGGTCCATGGATGTTGTCATACCACTGGTCGAAGCAACGCCTGTTGACTTCCCAGCAGTTGTTGCAGTGTTAGCTTTTGATATCAAGGAGCTGGTTCCATCAGTTGTGGTTGCCATCGTTGCGTTGGTTCCAGCATCTAGTGTTGAAGTTCCAGTGCTGCTTGAAACCTTTCCTTTTGTTGTGGCGGGAGTAGACTCAGCACTCACGGCTGTTGTCCGAGCAGAAGTCATAGAATCGGCCGTTGATGTCGCAGAACCCGTTGCAGCAGTAGTTGTCCTCAAGGAACTGCTTCCAGTATTTGTTGTTGATGACCCAGAACTGGTTGTGGTACCAACTGTTGGCCCTTCAGAGCCTGTGAGGGTTTTTGTTGTTTGTGTAGCAGGGCTAGTAGAAACATCTGCTGTTGCTGTCTCAGAGGTTGCTTTGTTATCTGGTGTTGATGTTCGAGTGCTCGTTGCATCAGTTACTGGCTCTGCGGTCAAAGGACCGGTTGCAGTGTTTGTGTTTTCTGGGATGGTACTGGCTGAAGTATGCTTAGTTGCTGTGCTAACACTGACTTCGGCACCTGTCTGAGTCTCACTGCTTGTTGCAGCAGTGGTTGTTGACATCCCACTACTAGTTGCAACAACTGGCATCATTGTTCCCGAACTGGTGTTAGGATGTGGCATTTGAGTCCCAGTGCTAGTTCCAGAATCTGCAGTTGCTGTCAAAGAGCCAGTTAGACCACCTGTCGATGATGCTGTTCCACTGTTTGCTGTATTTGTTGTTGCTGTGAAAACCCGATGTGAGGGGTCCATGGATGTTGTCATACCACTGGTCGAAGCAACGCCTGTTGACTTCCCAGCAGTTGTTGCAGTGTTAGCTTTTGATATCAAGGAGCTGGTTCCATCAGTTGTGGTTGCCATCGTTGCGTTGGTTCCAGCATCTAGTGTTGAAGTTCCAGTGCTGCTTGAAACCTTTCCTTTTGTTGTGGCGGGAGTAGACTCAGCACTCACGGCTGTTGTCCGAGCAGAAGTCATAGAATCGGCCGTTGATGTCGCAGAACCCGTTGCAGCAGTAGTTGTCCTCAAGGAACTGCTTCCAGTATTTGTTGTTGCTGACCCAGAACTGATTGTGGTACCAACTGCTGGCCCTTCAGAGCCTGTGAGGGTTTTTGTTGTTTGTGTAGGAGAGCTAGTTTCTGTTGCAGTGTCACCACTGGTAAACTGCGTTTTTAGGGTGGGCATTCCAGTTGGAGGAACATTCCTGTTGGTGGATAGACCAACACCCATCCTGTCCAGATCCGACTGTAGCTGCAAGTTTACCCACATCTGAATCACAGTGTCGTTCTCAAACAACTTTAGATCTGGTAAATGTTCCCCCATGAGGTTCTGGATGTTGGTAACACTTAATTCCTGCATGTTTAAACAAAGCAAAAGTTGGTGAATTTTTTTCCCAGAAATTATATCTTTTCATCAAGAGTGAACATCTATGTTTGTCCAATAAAATGACCCCATGTTTGTATCAACGCCATTTAATTGGTTCTTCTCTCGCAATCATACTTACAGTTATCACATTGATGTTTAGCTGCATGAAGATTTTCACATCCATGCTTACATTTTGTTTTGACAAAGATATTATGTCAAACAGAGGTGCTCCACCTTTTAAAACAGAAAGGAACAGAAGAATTATCAAACAGTTCTTAGTTCCATAATTCGACCGTTACCAGGCATGCTCACCTAGATAGCCTTTAGCCAGGTTGTAAAAGATAATGGGATTATCACGGTGGATGCTGAAGGAGGAGTTGCTGATCTCATAGAGGACTCTCTTCTGCTCAAATGAACATGAGGCCACATCCAGAGGCTTGGCATTTCTGACAAAATAACAGGAAAAGATGCATTCAGTGGTAGTTCAACTGACACAGTGGACATGTTTATTGATAATATCCATGGTGACACCAACCTGATACTGTCTGCCGTGATGGTCTGCAACGTGCTGGTGTCCAATGAGCACAGGTTGGAGTCAATACTGTTCAGTTCAGCGGTGCCCAGTGAATTCCCAGAGGTATTCAGATACTTGTTGATGATTTCTTTGCTCTAAATATAAACATAAAGAAAAAGACACCAAGTTACCAAATGACAGTCAAATGAAAGTTTTTGTAATGTTTCCAGTCCATCTGCTGTACCTTTGCCTTCTCCCAGGTTCCATCTTCAGGTTCCATCAGAGCTGCCAAGGTATCCAGTTTAGTGATGTTCCATTTCGAGATGTCATCAAGTGTTGCTGAGCGAGACACTGCAGCAAGCAACTGTACTTCCTGTTCAGGAACTCCAGATGGGAATGCCTGGAAGTAGAGAGCTCATGACATTATAACAGCAAAGCTTGAATATTGACTCAAGTCTTAATGCATAAAACAATAAAATGCTCATTATTGCATCGTAGCCTGATGAAATGACTGCCACCTCATGATAATCACTGGATCGGTTTTGTCCAAACTGCCACATGTTCCCAAGTTACCTGGTTGAGCTTCTTCAGAATGATTTCCTGGAGGTCATCATCATCCACTTTCTGGCAGATGGTGTAGAGGTTATCTTTTAGAACCGATACGTCCAGGCAGAGGTCGAACTGTGTCGCGTCGTAGCCAAAGGGGAAAGACGGGTCGCTAACCGTCACCTGGGTGATGTTGCCCTCAGTGCATCCTGCTAAAGATAAGAGAGCTGGTGAAGCTGCGGCAAAGTTAGATATTTATTTTTTGTAGAAAACACTTTTATGAGTAATAATTTCTATTAAAGATGATCATCTGTGCTTTCAGGGGTTTTCCTGGAATTGCCTATTTGTTAACCTTTCAGGATATCTACTTCTTCATTTTCTGGATCATTGACTTTTCATGTTTAATTTCTTTAGTTAGGTTGGCATAGCCATGGTGAACTCTTAAAATATCAGGTTAAATTTCAGTGAATGCATCTGAGTAAGCAATATTTTCTTATTATCTTTTTAGTTTATTCTGCTGTCTCTTGTGTGTGTTCCTGTTTTATTCCTTGTGTTTAATATGTTTTTATCGTATTTCACCCTCTCTAAAGCACTTTGATTAAACCTAGTGGTTACTGTAAAATTCAATACAACAATTATTATTATTATTATTATTATTATTATTATTATTATTATTATTATTTACCTTCTCCCTGTTTTACCAAATGGGGCCGATCTGTTTAAACAGGTTCTTCAGCTTGTTCTTGTCTATTTTTTGTTTCCTTAAGTTGGGAAGAAAACCCTTGAGGAACTTCTTCTTTGTTGGCTGAAAAATCAGGAAGGAAAATGTTTTGGAAACAAGTAATCTAGAAGTCATTTCCAATAAATATCATTAGACTAATTCATTTCCTTAAAGGAACAAGATGATGAGAACACACAGTTGTAAAGCGGTCCCAGAAGGCTCTTGTAAAGTAGAGGGGCAGTATCTTGAGGTCCTCCAGTGTTTGCTGGTCCCAAGTGGTTACACCTCTGCGAGTTGAAAACAACAAATATTAAAGTGTGTTCTACAGCTGTAAATATTGAAAATCCATCATTGATATGTTTAATTTGCTTGGATCGAGATCACTTTGTACATTTATGGGGAAAAAAAAAACTAGTTTTGTCCATTTGAATAAAATCAGGTTAGTCTCATGAAAAAAACTTGGCAGATTGGCAGAGAAGAAGTTTTTTTCCAGAATGAATGGATGCAGTTTCAGTACCCGTATTGTGTTTTCCCAGATAGCAGCAGTGCTTCTATTGCGGCCACTTGGCTGTCAGAGAGGTCTTTGCAGGCTTTGAGTTTCTCCAGGATGAGAGGATCTGAGTTCTCGATGTCAGATCCATCCAGAGTGCAGACCATGTTCCCCAGGACCTCCACGTTGTCTCTGCTCAGGCTGACGCCACTGATCCCCTGAAACAGTCAGTGAAAATGCTTCATTACACTACTGTCGTAGAGTAATTCGTGCCATATGTGTAATATTGGCTGTATTATGGCTTGCATACTGGCATATTGTTGATTCTCGTTCTTATTGCTACTCACCAAGCAGTCTCTGGCTTCCCTGAACTTCTTTGGACCCTTGTTCAAGATGCTGGAGGCCACAGTGAAGTCTGTAGCACCCAGTGCAGAAAAGTAGGACCTGCAGTTTGCTTTCTGGACATTTTTGGAGCTGTTGGGGATGGTTGGTTGTAAAATATTAAAAGGATCAAACATGACGCTTTTCAAACAAGTGACACAATAATGAGGTGGAGAGGGACTCACTCCAAGTAGAGAAGCATGTCTGAAGGATAATCAGTGAAGTTCTGAGAGAGGTCGTCACGGATCAGGTTGTACATGCAGGTCAGCTGGAGGCGACAGTGTGAGAAGATTGATGTGTCAGCGCTCTGCTCTCTTTACTTTCATAAACTGAAACGTTTATATTATTTTAAAAGGACCTAATAGCAATAAATTGTTGTTTTGCAGAACTTACCTGAGGTTCCTTCAGCTCCACTTTTGCTCTGCCTTTCCTCGGTCGACAGGCACGGATCATCTGCTTGATTTTGGTTTTAGATGTTTTCTGAACCGATGAACAACTGAAGCCTTGCAGCACAGATGGTGAGAGCCTGCAGACAGAAAACAGAAAAGCACAGAGTTTAATGCAGGTAAAGGTCGAAATTCTCATGACACGTAGCTGCAGGTGTTGGTTACTTACTGCTCGATGTCAAAGCCTGTTTCGGCCAAAGTCCCAATGAACATGGCCGACTGTAAAGAACAAGAAATAACAGAGTCTTCATTCAAGATGTTATTAATTTGGAGGAATATTGTTATACTAAACATGGCAGGTGATTTCTGACACCTTTATGAAAATATCTCTCACAGCATCAGGTTTTTATGTATCCGTCTAAGAGCAGAACTGCACACTGACCTGATCTGCAGTCCATGTCTTTTTGTTTATCACGCTGACGTTTGGCGTCCTCTCAGAAAACACCAGCAGGGAAGGTGGGATCTCAGTTGCTAGGACATCAGGGACATTCTGCACCACCGTAGCTGGATTTGTGTCCACAGAAATGATCTGACAGGAAGTTCGGTAGATGTCATTGCTATTTTCCTTGTTGGGCCAATGTTACTGGATTTTCGGACAAGTTGATTTTGTACCTTTGTGACAAAAGTCTGTTGGACAACCTTCGGGGCTTCCCGCACGTTGGAAACAAGGTTGGGCTTCTTGGAGGCGCTGAGCACTTCAGAAGCTGAGATCTTCTGTATCGACTCGGAGCGAAGTCCAACAACAAGAGTACCCAGGGCCTCCAGAGAGGCTGCAGTGTTGATCTGTCGGTGTCAACGTTATCCATTAAAACCATGTTCTGTTAACTGGGAACTAATGACCATTTATATTGGATCATAGGTTTCTAAAACAAATTCAGCTTAACGTCCATGCAGCCGATCATTTCATAACTGAAGACGACGTGTTCCAGGTAAACTGAAGAAAAGAGCCAAACTAGTACCTGAAAGCCTGAGGAGGAGGAGGTGATGGACTGGATGACGGCGGTGGCCCGGTCCTGACCCCAGTTTTTCACAGAGCCCAGGGTGGACAAAGAGGAAACCAGCACTGAAGGGGACACGGAAAGGAGCTGATCTTTGGTCAGTGCTGAAGAGGCACTCCCAAGTTCTTCAAAGGTTTCCTTGGTGAAGGTCTTGATGGTGGATGTCAGAGCTGCAGATACCTGTTGAATTTCATTTGGCAGATGCAATCATTTCTGTTCACAATCACCGTCCACAGCAGAGCAATCACTCTCCTTCATATGACGCATAAATCTGACAATAAATGTCATCAATACAATCTTTCCTGTTTTATAGTTATTGTAGTTTTAAAAACCCCAAAGATTCCTTCAAATTTGACGTGAGTTGAACCTGTTTGTCTTGTCAAGCACATTAAGATGATATTTGTTGTGAATCACTGCTGCAGAAACTGAATTAAACTGAGCTGGAAAACCTCACTGAACAGAACTCTTAGAAACAAGCAACAACTTCTTGATGCGGTACCTCAGGATCTTCTGTTCCATTACAGAATGTCTTCAGCTTGTCCAAGATGACCATCGTCTCAGATTCAGTGAGAGAGGAAAATACTGAGCTTGGCACGTCAGAGGAGCACAATAAAGAGCCCGGAAGCCTGAATGGAAGCAGGAGTTTTATTCAACCGAGTGTAAAGATGAGCAATTAAGCATATAGACTGAAATATAGACCTGGTCTTATTAAGAGGTGCCATACATGTTTCAGCCAGAGAGATCAAAACTTACTTGAAAAGACTGAAGGTTGGGTTGAATGCATACAGCTGGGTGATGTAGTACCCTGTTACGTCTCTAGAGATCGCTGTGTTGTTGAAGAGCTCCAGATTAGATTCATCCTCCAGAAACGTCTCCAGCTTTAAGTGGAAAAACATCAAAGATTAAAAAGGAACGTAAAGATTACTTTGCACGGCTAAATGCACCAATCGTCACACAAACAGAGCATTTCTCTTTCAGTCTCTCAGTCCTACAAGCCCTTGCAGCTCCATGTGGATAAATGGGTTTGAGGTAAGATTACACATCTTCAATGCATTAATGTAAAAAATAATAATACTCCTGCATGCCATGCCTGTTTATTTTTTTACAAAACTTTTTATGTCTAGATAAAAATTGCTTCTAAGAAGTCACTTATTTTTGTGTAAAACTAAAAATACTCTACAAGCATGAAAGGACAAGTACCTGAGATGTGGAGATGAAGCTGGTGAGATCATCCAGAGCGATAAATGTAACAAAGCTGCCGATGTAGTTGACAAACCAGGAAGTAGAATTGAGTTCTGGATCTCTGGGATCATAGCATCTGGCTCCAGAACCTGAGGACAGAAATATACCAGTGGAACAGTGAGATGTAATCTGTAGATATAGACCGTGATGACATAAACACGGCCAAGTTCATCACCGATATTTCAGCTCCAGTTTTGAAAGGTGTCTTTTATTACAATCGTCGGACCGACACCGGAGTGTTTCTCTATCCGAGCAAATAACAGGATCTAGACTCATACCAGCTCTCAGGTAGCTCCTGATGGTGGCGTACACGTCTCTCCAGTCCAACATCAGAACTGCTGTATGTGAAAGTGTTTCCCATAAAAAACACCCTGCTCAACAGAAAATAATAGAAGCTGAGTTTGTTGGAAGCCATACAGTCAGTTATGAGATGCAGTGAGAACCCGACTCACAGTTTCTGGAAGGAGAGACACGAGGCGTTCTGGACCTCAGTGGAGTTCAGAAGGTCCTTGGTGAGGAATCTCAGATAGTTCTTCAAGCGTACGTTAAACCACAAATCAACCTCAGATCTTCTGTTGCTGCTCAGAGCCAAAGGCCAAACACAGGGGAGGATGATCCTCCTCACATCATCTGGGACGTCCTCCTGCCGGTGGCGCACAGGAACGTTACACAGTGAGGAGAACACAGCTGTGTTCAGCCATAGATGTTAGCACACATGTAACATTGAGATGGGGACATACGTTTGCTAGGAAGGAAGGAGTGTTGTTGTAGTTGCTGAAGATGACGCAGATCCCTGAACTGTTATTAGTTACCCCAGGCTGACTGAGGAACTGACGCAGTTCTGAGGTGCTGATGGTACTGAGGAGCTGGAAACAGGAAAAGAACCTTCATTTATCCACCGATTACTGGCATAAGTCATTTTTTGGATAACTGATAAGGAAGTATGTAGAATATAAACAAGATCACTCAAAGCAATTCCATTCCCTTGCATTTGTGTTCATAAATATTTTTTCTATTCATTGATTGTGTACCTCTGACTTGCGTGTTGGCGGCAGCAGGGAGATGAATGTCGACACATCTGGAAAGCCAAAGCTGAGGAAGTTGTTCTTGAGGAAGAGGTAGAAGCTTCCACCACTGTAACACCTCAGCAACGTTGAATCTGTGTTGCAAAGTAAAATATCTCATTTTGGGTCCAAATAAGACACCAGTGGACAGAAAAAGCTGGTCAGTTGTTTTTCTGTCTTTGGGGCATTTTTCGAAGAGATCTAAAAGTCTTTAAGCTGTTTAGTTTTCATGTTCAGCTTGAGCAAATTATACGCAGCTGTTTCTGATGCAGCAGCCCTGGGTTTGATTCCCAACCTTTGGTCATCGCTGCATTTTTCCCTACCCTCTGGTCTTCTTCCCGTCAAACTACTAGAAACTAAAGGCCACGAGCGCCACTATAAAAAAAGTTACGAAAGAAATACAATGAGTCGTCTTACACAACAGCACCGATGTGCCGTTTTTCATGTAGGCATAAAAAAGTCTCAGACCGGTTGCTATTTCTAAAAGTGTTCCTTCTGAAACAGCTGCTGGAAGTTGTCATTCAGTTACAATCAAAATCATTCATACCCCTGCCGGATTTAAGTTTAAAGTTAATTTTGCCAACATCATCGTCAAACTGGAAGTGATTCGATCATTTTGGAGCGGCCCAATCAGAGTCCTGAATGGAGTCTGATAGAGGATCTGTGGTTGAAGCTAAAGACTAGGGTGATGGTAAGGAGGCCTTCCAACCTCAGAGCCCTGGAGCTTAACACCAAAGATGGATCATCAAATCACCAGAGCCAAAATACAAAAAGCTGCTTAGTTAAAAGAAGGCTGCAAGGGGTATGAATAATTATGGGTCTAACAGTACATAATTTTCATGTTGTATTGTGCATCATATCCTTGCTGTTATGCATGAGATACTGCAATGCTGCTGCGGAAGAAGGTTTGTCACTTTAAAGCAGAGAGCACAAAACTCATGATTCTTGAGAAAATGTTTGCATGTTTTCTATTTTGTCGCTGAGAACGTTTGCAGTTTGGATCAGGAACATTTTAGAGTACAACTTTCACAATAACAACATGACCAAACATTTTGAAACTGTTATCAAGAAACCAGAATTCCTGGAGTTTTGTATCGGAGAGCATTAACATATTCGCTGATATGTTATTTTGCAGATAATCCAGAATGGTTTGCTATTTCCACTAAATATTCCGAGAAACGTACTCATACTAAACATTCTGCATATGTTTAGCCTGGTGTGAAAATGTACCAAAGCAACCAGGAAAAGTCAAAGAGAGAATCGGATATTTTTCTTTTGTTGGAAGCATTAATTTATACTTTGAGAATTATTTCTCAGGCAAACCTTGGAGGAAGAGGATCGTATTTTTGTAGATCTCTGCTTTGGTTTTGTCGCCGAGTGTCGTCTGCACAGTTTCAAGCACTGAAATCCTGAATGAAAATGGATTTCTTTCATTAATTTAAACCAACAAACAATGCCACATCGTACAATGTGTTGCCAACAAGATGAAGCCATCGTGAATATATTTCAGCTTACGGTAATGTCATCATTTTCTCTGAATAATTTCTTACATCTCTTGGCTGCTGTTGCAGCTCCTGTTTTTCACAATTCTGAAGAGGTGAATAACCAGACTTGGAGGGAGATTGATCAGCAGAGGTCTGAGTTGCAGCCTCAGCCATAGCAGGAACTCCTCATCACTAACAGCCGAAGGGGAGAAATCTTTATCCAGCACGGCCTCCAGAAAGGCCGACGTCATGTTCAACGTGTAGTTGGCAGTCTTGGTCTGTGGGGAAATTTAGTTTTAGGAGGACAAAGAGGTGCAAAGAAACTGGTTTGGTGAACTTCATGATGGTACAGTCTCATCCTCATTTGATAGGTTTCTCTTCTAAAGTTATTTAATATACCCAGTTTTTAGACTTACTTCTACACCTTCCACCCTCATATATGGATTACTTCAAATTTAAGAACTGTGGGATTTCTACTTTTTTACTTTATGTTCTGACCTCCAGGTTAAACCAGAGCAAGATGCCTCTGTTCAACACCAAGGACCCTGACAAGCTTCTGCAGAGAATTGAAGCCCAGCACCAAGGACAAAAAAAACAACAACCAGCTAAAACAAACCCCGTCATCTCTCCGACTGGAATCTCACTGAATTCCACTGATAAACACGTACGCTGCACTTCAATAGAAATGAATGAGGGAAACCTCCCCTCCAAACATAAACAAGAGGTATGAGGCAAGATCCAGACAATTGCTTTCTAAAGTGACTCAGAAAGGACAAAACATGTATTTAACTGGTGTGAATCTTACCTAAAGGAGAAGGACTTCTTTGTGTCAATAGGAAACTTTTTAATCGGAGGTGGACAGAAGTCACACGTGGAGTACCCCAAGGTTCAATCCTGGGACCCCTCCTATTTAACATCTACAAGCTCCCAGTAGCTCAGATTACGACAAGTAATCACATTAGTTACCATAACTACGCAGATGATACACAGCTCGATATTACGATGTCACCAGGTGACTCTGAACCCACCCAAGCACTGAACAGACGCTAAGAAAAAATCAATGCAAGGAGGTGCCAAAACTTTCTCCATCTGAACAGAAACCAAACTGAAGTTATTATCTTTGGAGCAAAAGTGGAACGATCTAGAGTCAGCGCGCAGCTTCAGTTATTACAGCTAGAAACTAGCAATCAGGACCGAAATCTGGGTGGAGTGATGGACTCAGACCTGAACCTTCAGAGACACATAAAGACGGTTACAAAGTCAGCCTTCTATCACCTAAAGAACATTTCCAGGATTAAAGGACTAATGTCTCAACAAGATCTAGAGAAACTCATCCACGCGTTTATCTTTAGTCACATTGATTACTGCAACAGTGTCTTCACAGGTCTGCCTAAAGAGTCAACCAGACAGTTGCAGCTGATCCAGAACGCTGCTGCTGGCGTTCCCACCAAGACCAGGAAGATAGAGCGCATCACCCCAGTTCTAAAGTCCTTCCACTGGCTCCCTGGAGCTCAGAGAATAGACTTTAAAACCCGTCTGCTAGTTTATAAACCACTGAACGGCTTAAAGACCTGCTGTCGTTGTATCAACCTTCCAGACCACTCAGGTCTTCTGGTTCTGGTCTGCTCTGCATCCCCAGAACCAGAACCAAACATGGAGAAGCAGCTTTCAGTTTTTATGCTCCTCTAATCTGGAACAAATTTCCTGAAAACTGCAAAACAGCCGAAACACTGAGTTCCTTTAAATCCCAGCTGTTTGGAGTTGCCTTTGATTCATAGTAACTGGAACATTGATCAACATATTTGATGTATACTGGCTTGAAAAACTGATGATGGCATTTGACAAATGTACTGTTCCTTGCTGTTTTATTATTGGTTACTATATTATGTTTTGGTGGTGTAAACCATTTCAAAGTGCCTTGTTGCTGAAATGTGCGACACAAATAGTCTTGACTTGACTAAAAAGGGTAAAAAAAACATTTGAAGGTTACAAGCTACACATTCTGCCTGAAATTCTGTGATTCTATTTCTTGTTATAAATTTAGCTTCTCTATAAGTTGGTGTTCACAAGGAGAAAGTACAAGGTTGTAAGGAAGCAAGACTGGGGCTACAAAGTCTGAGGGGATTAATATAACTTCACAAAACACAACTACACATGGCTGATAATTTTGAGGCAACAAAGGAGCTAAAATAATTATCTTACATTTGACCCTGGTGTTAAAAGTGCCTTGAAGAAGCATATGAGTAAACAATTAAACCCTGGCATGGTAAGGCATTATGACAGACAGACAGATACTTTATTTATCCAGAGGGAAATTTGAGTGTTCAGTAGCCCATAAAAAATCAACATACATCATAAAATATAATTGTTTTTAATTATAAGCTTTGTACAAGTTCCGGTTCTTACCAGAGGACCAGCAGTTGAGGAGGATGATGCAGAACTTGAACTGGTTGTGGTACCAACTGTTGGCCCTTCAGAGCCTGTGAGGGTTTTTGTTGTTTGTGTAGCAGGGCTAGTAGAAACATCTGCTGTTGCTGTCTCAGAGGTTGCTTTGTTATCTGGTGTTGATGTTCGAGTGCTCGTTGCATCAGTTACTGGCTCTGCGGTCAAAGGACCGGTTGCAGTGTTTGTGTGTTTTGGGATGGTACTGGCTGAAGTATGCTTAGTTGCTGTGCTAACACTGACTTCGGCACCTGTCTGAGTCTCACTGCTTGTTGCAGCAGTGGTTGTTGACATCCCACTACTAGTTGCAACGACTGGCATCATTGTTCCCGAACTGGTGTTAGGATGTGGCATTTGAGTCCCAGTGCTAGTTCCAGAATCTGCAGTTGCTGTCAAAGAGCCAGTTGGACCACCTGTCGATGATGCTGTTCCACTGTTTGCTGTATTTGTTGTTGCTGTGAAAACCCGAGGTGAGGGGTCCGTGGATGTTGTCATACCACTGGTCGAAGCAACGCCTGTTGACTTCCCAGCAGTTGTTGTAGTGTTAGGTTTTGATATAAAGGAGCTGGTTCCATCAGTTGTGGTTGCCATCGTTGCGTTGGTTCCAGCATCTAGTGTTGAAGTTCCAGTGCTGCTTGAAACCTTTCCTTTTGTTGTGGCGGGAGTAGACTCAGCACTCACGGCTGTTGTCCGAGCAGAAGTCATAGAATCGGCCGTTGATGTCGCAGAACCCGTTGCAGCAGTAGTTGTCCTCAAGGAACTGCTTCCAGTATTTGTTGTTGCTGACCCAGAACTGGTTGTGGTACCAACTGCTGGCCCTTCAGAGCCTGTGAGGGTTTTTGTTGTTTGTGTAGCAGGGCTAGTAGAAACATCTGCTGTTGCTGTCTCAGAGGTTGCTTTGTTATCTGGTGTTGATGTTCGAGTGCTCGTTGCATCAGTTACTGGCTCTGCGGTCAAAGGACCGGTTGCAGTGTTTGTGTGTTTTGGGATGGTACTGGCTGAAGTATGCTTAGTTGCTGTGCTAACACTGACTTCGGCACCTGTCTGAGTCTCACTGCTTGTTGCAGCAGTGGTTGTTGACATCCCTCTACTAGTTGCAACAACTGGCATCATTGTTCCCGAACTGGTGTTAGGATGTGGCATTTGAGTCCCAGTGCTAGTTCCAGAATCTGCAGTTGCTGTCAAAGAGCCAGTTGGACCACCTGTTGATGATGCTGTTGCACTGTTTGCTGTATTTGTTGTTGCTGTGAAAACCCGAGGTGAGGGGTCCATGGATGTTGTCATATCACTGGTCGAAGCAACGCCTGTTGACTTCCCAGCAGTTGTTGCAGTGTTAGGTTTTGATATCAAGGAGCTGGTTCCATCAGTTGTGGTTGCCATCGTTGCGTTGGTTCCAGCATCTAGTGTTGAAGTTCCAGTGCTGCTTGAAACCTTTCCTTTTGTTGTGGCGGGAGTAGACTCAGCACTCACGGCTGTTGTCCGAGCAGAAGTCATAGAATCGGCCGTTGATGTCGCAGAACCCGTTGCAGCAGTAGTTGTCCTCAAGGAACTGCTTCCAGTATTTGTTGTTGCTGACCCAGAACTGGTTGTGGTACCAACTGTTGGCCCTTCAGAGCCTGTGAGGGTTTTTGTTGTTTGTGTAGGAGAGCTAGTTTCTGTTGCAGTGTCACCACTGGTAAACTGCGTTTTTAGGGTGGGCATTCCAGTTGGAGGAACATTCCTGTTGGTGGATAGACCAACACCCATCCTGTCCAGATCCGACTGTAGCTGCAAGTTTACCCACATCTGAATCACAGTGTCGTTCTCAAACAACTTTAGATCTGGTAAATGTTCCCCCATGAGGTTCTGGATGTTGGTAACACTTAATTCCTGCATGTTTAAACAAAGCAAAAGTTGGTGAATTTTTTTCCCAGAAATTATATCTTTTCATCAAGAGTGAACATCTATGTTTGTCCAATAAAATGACCCCATGTTTGTATCAACGCCATTTAATTGGTTCTTCTCTCGCAATCATACTTACAGTTATCACATTGATGTTTAGCTGCATGAAGATTTTCACATCCATGCTTACATTTTGTTTTGACAAAGATATTATGTCAAACAGAGGTGCTCCACCTTTTAAAACAGAAAGGAACAGAAGAATTATCAAACAGTTCTTAGTTCCATAATTCGACCGTTACCAGGCATGCTCACCTAGATAGCCTTTAGCCAGGTTGTAAAAGATAATGGGATTATCACGGTGGATGCTGAAGGAGGAGTTGCCGATCTCATAGAGGACTCTCTTCTGCTCAAATGAACATGAGGCCACATCCAGAGGCTTGGCATTTCTGACAAAATAACAGGAAAAGATGCATTCAGTGATAGTTCAACTGACACAGTGGACATGTTTATTGATAATATCCATGGTGACACCAACCTGATACTGTCTGCCGTGATGGTCTGCAACGTGCTGGTGTCCAATGAGCACAGGTTGGAGTCAATACTGTTCAGTTCAGCGGTGCCCAGTGAATTCCCAGAGGTATTCAGATACTTGTTGATGATTTCTTTGCTCTAAATATAAACATAAAGAAAAAGACACCAAGTTACCAAATGACAGTCAAATGAAAGTTTTTGTAATGTTTCCAGTCCATCTGCTGTACCTTTGCCTTCTCCCAGGTTCCATCTTCAGGTTCCATCAGAGCTGCCAAGGTATCCAGTTTAGTGATGTTCCATTTCGAGATGTCATCAAGTGTTGCTGAGCGAGACACTGCAGCAAGCAACTGTACTTCCTGTTCAGGAACTCCAGATGGGAATGCCTGGAAGTAGAGAGCTCATGACATTATAACAGCAAAGCTTGAATATTGACTCAAGTCTTAATGCATAAAACAATAAAATGCTCATTATTGCATCGTAGCCTGATGAAATGACTGCCACCTCATGATAATCACTGGATCGGTTTTGTCCAAACTGCCACATGTTCCCAAGTTACCTGGTTGAGCTTCTTCAGAATGATTTCCTGGAGGTCATCATCATCCACTTTCTGGCAGATGGTGTAGAGGTTATCTTTTAGAACCGATACGTCCAGGCAGAGGTCGAACTGTGTCGCGTCGTAGCCAAAGGGGAAAGACGGGTCGCTAACCGTCACCTGGGTGATGTTGCCCTCAGTGCATCCTGCTAAAGAAAAGAGAGCTGGTGAAGCTGCGGCAAAGTTAGATATTTATTTTTTGTAGAAAACACTTTTATGAGTAATAATTTCTATTAAAGATGATCATCTGTGCTTTCAGGGGTTTTCCTGGAATTGCCTATTTGTTAACCTTTCAGGATATCTACTTCTTCATTTTCTGGATCATTGACTTTTCATGTTTAATTTCTTTAGTTAGGTTGGCATAGCCATGGTGAACTCTTAAAATATCAGGTTAAATTTCAGTGAATGCATCTGAGTAAGCAATATTTTCTTATTATCTTTTTAGTTTATTCTGCTGTCTCTTGTGTGTGTTCCTGTTTTATTCCTTGTGTTTAATATGTTTTTATCGTATTTCGCCCTCTCTAAAGCCCTTTGATTTAAACCTAGTGGTTACTGTAAAATTCAATACAAAAATTATTATTATTATTATTATTATTATTATTATTATTATTATTATTATTATTATTTACCTTCTCCCTGTTTTACCAAAATGGGGCCGATCTGTTTAAACAGGTTCTTCAGCTTGTTCTTGTCTATTTTTTGTTTCCTTAAGTTGGGAAGAAAACCCTTGAGGAACTTCTTCTTTGTTGGCTGAAAAATCAGGAAGGAAAATGTTTTGGAAACAAGTAATCTAGAAGTCATTTCCAATAAATATCATTAGACTAATTCATTTCCTTAAAGGAACAAGATGATGAGAACACACAGTTGTAAAGCGGTCCCAGAAGGCTCTTGTAAAGTAGAGGGGCAGTATCTTGAGGTCCTCCAGTGTTTGCTGGTCCCAAGTGGTTACACCTCTGCGAGTTGAAAACAACAAATATTAAAGTGTGTTCTACAGCTGTAAATATTGAAAATCCATCATTGATATGTTTAATTTGCTTGGATCGAGATCACTTTGTACATTTATGGGGAAAAAAAAAACTAGTTTTGTCCATTTGAATAAAATCAGGTTAGTCTCATGAAAAAAACTTGGCAGATTGGCAGAGAAGAAGTTTTTTTCCAGAATGAATGGATGCAGTTTCAGTACCCGTATTGTGTTTTCCCAGATAGCAGCAGTGCTTCTATTGCGGCCACTTGGCTGTCAGAGAGGTCTTTGCAGGCTTTGAGTTTCTCCAGGATGAGAGGATCTGAGTTCTCGATGTCAGATCCATCCAGAGTGCAGACCATGTTCCCCAGGACCTCCACGTTGTCTCTGCTCAGGCTGACGCCACTGATCCCCTGAAACAGTCAGTGAAAATGCTTCATTACACTACTGTTGTAGAGTAATTTGTGCCATATGTGTAATATTGGCTGTATTATGGCTTGCATACTGGCATATTGTTGATTCTCGTTCTTATTGCTACTCACCAAGCAGTCTCTGGCTTCCCTGAACTTCTTTGGACCCTTGTTCAAGATGCTGGAGGCCACAGTGAAGTCTGTAGCACCCAGTGCAGAAAAGTAGGACCTGCAGTTTGCTTTCTGGACATTTTTGGAGCTGTTGGGGATGGTTGGTTGTAAAATATTAAAAGGATCAAACATGACGCTTTTCAAACAAGTGACACAATAATGAGGTGGAGAGGGACTCACTCCAAGTAGAGAAGCATGTCTGAAGGATAATCAGTGAAGTTCTGAGAGAGGTCGTCACGGATCAGGTTGTACATGCAGGTCAGCTGGAGGCGACAGTGTGAGAAGATTGATGTGTCAGCGCTCTGCTCTCTTTACTTTCATAAACTGAAACGTTTATATTATTTTAAAAGGACCTAATAGCAATAAATTGTTGTTTTGCAGAACTTACCTGAGGTTCCTTCAGCTCCACTTTTGCTCTGCCTTTCCTCGGTCGACAGGCACGGATCATCTGCTTGATTTTGGTTTTAGACGTTTTCTGAACCGATGAACAACTGAAGCCTTGCAGCACAGATGGTGAGAGCCTGCAGACAGAAAACAGAAAAGCACAGAGTTTAATGCAGGTAAAGGTCGAAATTCTCATGACACGTAGCTGCAGGTGTTGGTTACTTACTGCTCGATGTCAAAGCCTGTTTCGGCCAAAGTCCCAATGAACATGGCCGACTGTAAAGAACAAGAAATAACAGAGTCTTCATTCAAGATGTTATTAATTTGGAGGAATATTGTTATACTAAACATGGCAGGTGATTTCTGACACCTTTATGAAAATATCTCTCACAGCATCAGGTTTTTATGTATCCGTCTAAGAGCAGAACTGCACACTGACCTGATCTGGAGTCCATGTCTTTTTGTTTATCACGCTGACGTTTGGCGTCCTCTCAGAAAACACCAGCAGGGAAGGTGGGATCTCAGTTGCTAGGACATCAGGGACATTCTGCACCACCGTAGCTGGATTTGTGTCCACAGAAATGATCTGACAGGAAGTTCGGTAGATGTCATTGCTATTTTCCTTGTTGGGCCAATGTTACTGGATTTTCGGACAAGTTGATTTTGTACCTTTGTGACAAAAGTCTGTTGGACAACCTTCGGGGCTTCCCGCACGTTGGAAACAAGGTGGGCTTCTTGGAGGCGCTGAGCACTTCAGAAGCTGAGATCTTCTGTATCGACTCGGAGCGAAGTCCAACAACAAGAGTACCCAGGGCCTCCAGAGAGGCTGCAGTGTTGATCTGTCGGTGTCAACGTTATCCATTAAAACCATGTTCTGTTAACTGGGAACTAATGACCATTTATATTGGATCATAGGTTTCTAAAACAAATTCAGCTTAACGTCCATGCAGCCGATCATTTCATAACTGAAGACGACGTGTTCCAGGTAAACTGAAGAAAAGAGCCAAACTAGTACCTGAAAGCCTGAGGAGGAGGAGGTGATGGACTGGATGACGGCGGTGGCCCGGTCCTGACCCCAGTTTTTCACAGAGCCCAGGGTGGACAAAGAGGAAACCAGCACTGAAGGGGACACGGAAAGGAGCTGATCTTTGGTCAGTGCTGAAGAGGCACTCCCAAGTTCTTCAAAGGTTTCCTTGGTGAAGGTCTTGATGGTGGATGTCAGAGCTGCAGATACCTGTTGAATTTCATTTGGCAGATGCAATCATTTCTGTTCACAATCACCGTCCACAGCAGAGCAATCACTCTCCTTCATATGACGCATAAATCTGACAATAAATGTCATCAATACAATCTTTCCTGTTTTATAGTTATTGTAGTTTTAAAAACCCCAAAGATTCCTTCAAATTTGACGTGAGTTGAACCTGTTTGTCTTGTCAAGCACATTAAGATGATATTTGTTGTGAATCACTGCTGCAGAAACTGAATTAAACTGAGCTGGAAAACCTCACTGAACAGAACTCTTAGAAACAAGCAACAACTTCTTGATGCGGTACCTCAGGATCTTCTGTTCCATTACAGAATGTCTTCAGCTTGTCCAAGATGACCATCGTCTCAGATTCAGTGAGAGAGGAAAATACTGAGCTTGGCACGTCAGAGGAGCACAATAAAGAGCCCGGAAGCCTGAATGGAAGCAGGAGTTTTATTCAACCGAGTGTAAAGATGAGCAATTAAGCATATAGACTGAAATATAGACCTGGTCTTATTAAGAGTGCCATACATGTTTCAGCCAGAGAGATCAAAACTTACTTGAAAAGACTGAAGGTTGGGTTGAATGCATACAGCTGGGTGATGTAGTACCCTGTTACGTCTCTAGAGATCGCTGTGTTGTTGAAGAGCTCCAGATTAGATTCATCCTCCAGAAACGTCTCCAGCTTTAAGTGGAAAAACATCAAAGATTAAAAAGGAACGTAAAGATTACTTTGCACGGCTAAATGCACCAATCGTCACACAAACAGAGCATTTCTCTTTCAGTCTCTCAGTCCTACAAGCCCTTGCAGCTCCATGTGGATAAATGGGTTTGAGGTAAGATTACACATCTTCAATGCATTAATGTAAAAATAATAATACTCCTGCATGCCATGCCTGTTTATTTTTTTACAAAACTTTTATGTCTAGATAAAAATTGCTTCTAAGAAGTCACTTATTTTTGTGTAAAACTAAAAATACTCTACAAGCATGAAAGGACAAGTACCTGAGATGTGGAGATGAAGCTGGTGAGATCATCCAGAGCGATAAATGTAACAAAGCTGCCGATGTAGTTGACAAACCAGGAAGTAGAATTGAGTTCTGGATCTCTGGGATCATAGCATCTGGCTCCAGAACCTGAGGACAGAAATATACCAGTGGAACAGTGAGATGTAATCTGTAGATATAGACCGTGATGACATAAACACGGCCAAGTTCATCACCGATATTTCAGCTCCAGTTTTGAAAGGTGTCTTTTATTACAATCGTCGGACCGACACCGGAGTGTTTCTCTATCCGAGCAAATAACAGGATCTAGACTCATACCAGCTCTCAGGTAGCTCCTGATGGTGGCGTACACGTCTCTCCGTCCAACATCAGAACTGCTGTATGTGAAAGTGTTTCCCATAAAAAACACCCTGCTCAACAGAAAATAATAGAAGCTGAGTTTGTTGGAAGCCATACAGTCAGTTATGAGATGCAGTGAGAACCCGACTCACAGTTTCTGGAAGGAGAGACACGAGGCGTTCTGGACCTCAGTGGAGTTCAGAAGGTCCTTGGTGAGGAATCTCAGATAGTTCTTCAAGCGTACGTTAAACCACAAATCAACCTCAGATCTTCTGTTGCTGCTCAGAGCCAAAGGCCAAACACAGGGGAGGATGATCCTCCTCACATCATCTGGGACGTCCTCCTGCCGGTGGCGCACAGGAACGTTACACAGTGAGGAGAACACAGCTGTGTTCACCCATAGATGTTAGCACACATGTAACATTGAGATGGGGACATACGTTTGCTAGGAAGGAAGGAGTGTTGTTGTAGTTGCTGAAGATGACGCAGATCCCTGAACTGTTATTAGTTACCCCAGGCTGACTGAGGAACTGACGCAGTTCTGAGGTGCTGATGGTACTGAGGAGCTGGAAACAGGAAAGAACCTTCATTTATCCACCGATTACTGGCATAAGTCATTTTTTGGATAACTGATAAGGAAGTATGTAGAATATAAACAAGATCACTCAAAGCAATTCCATTCCCTTGCATTTGTGTTCATAAATATTTTTTCTATTCATTGATTGTGTACCTCTGACTTGCGTGTTGGCGGCAGCAGGGAGATGAATGTCGACACATCTGGAAAGCCAAAGCTGAGGAAGTTGTTCTTGAGGAAGAGGTAGAAGCTTCCACCACTGTAACACCTCAGCAACGTTGAATCTGTGTTGCAAAGTAAAATATCTCATTTTGGGTCCAAATAAGACACCAGTGGACAGAAAAGCTAGTCAGTTGTTTTTCTGTCTTTGGGGCATTTTTCGAAGAGATCTAAAAGTCTTTAAGCTGTTTAGTTTTCATGTTCAGCTTGAGCAAATTATACGCAGCTGTTTCTGATGCAGCAGCCCTGGGTTTGATTCCCAACCTTTGGTCATCGCTGCATTTTTCCCTACCCTCTGGTCTTCTTCCCATCAAACTACTAGAAACTAAAGGCCACGAGCGCCACTATAAAAAAAGTTACGAAAGAAATACAATGAGTCGTCTTACACAACAGCACCGATGTGCCGTTTTTCATGTAGGCATAAAAAAGTCTCAGACCGGTTGCTATTTCTAAAAGTGTTCCTTCTGAAACAGCTGCTGGAAGTTGTCATTCAGTTACAATCAAAATCATTCATACCCCTGCCGGATTTAAGTTTAAAGTTAATTTTGCCAACATCATCGTCAAACTGGAAGTGATTCGATCATTTTGGAGCGGCCCAATCAGAGTCCTGAATGGAGTCTGATAGAGGATCTGTGGTTGAAGCTAAAGACTAGGGTGATGGTAAGGAGGCCTTCCAACCTCAGAGCCCTGGAGCTTAACACCAAAGATGGATCATCAAATCACCAGAGCCAAAATACAAAAAGCTGCTTAGTTAAAGAAGGCTGCAAGGGGTATGAATAATTATGGGTTCTAACAGTACATAATTTTTCATGTTGTATTGTGCATCATATCCTTGCTGTTATGCATGAGATACTGCAATGCTGCTGCGGAAGAAGGTTTGTCACTTTAAAGCAGAGAGCACAAAACTCATGATTCTTGAGAAAATGTTGCATGTTTTCTATTTTGTCGCTGAGAACGTTTGCAGTTTGGATCAGGAACATTTTAGAGTACAACTTTCACAATAACAACATGACCAAACATTCTGAAACTGTTATCAAGAAACCAGAATTCCTGGAGTTTTGTATCGGAGAGCATTAACATATTCGCTGATATGTTATTTTGCAGATAATCCAGAATGGTTTGCTATTTCCACTAAATATTCCGAGAAACGTACTCATACTAAACATTCTGCATATGTTTAGCCTGGTGTGAAAATGTACCAAAGCAACCAGGAAAAGTCAAAGAGAGAATCGGATATTTTTCTTTTGTTGGAAGCATTAATTTATACTTTGAGAATTATTTCTCAGGCAAACCTTGGAGGAAGAGGATCGTATTTTTGTAGATCTCTGCTTTGGTTTTGTCGCCGAGTGTCGTCTGCACAGTTTCAAGCACTGAAATCCTGAATGAAAATGGATTTCTTTCATTAATTTAAACCAACAAACAATGCCACATCGTACAATGTGTTGCCAACAAGATGAAGCCATCGTGGAATATATTTCAGCTTACGGTAATGTCATCATTTTACTGAATAATTTCTTACATCTCTTGGCTGCTGTTGCAGCTCCTGTTTTTCACAATTCTGAAGAGGTGAATAACCAGACTTGGAGGGAGATTGATCAGCAGAGGTCTGAGTTGCAGCCTCAGCCATAGCAGGAACTCCTCATCACTAACAGCCGAAGGGGAGAAATCTTTATCCAGCACGGCCTCCAGAAAGGCCGACGTCATGTTCAACGTGTAGTTGGCAGTCTTGGTCTGTGGGGAAATTTAGTTTTAGGAGGACAAAGAGGTGCAAAGAAACTGGTTTGGTGAACTTCATGATGGTACAGTCTCATCCTCATTTGATAGGTTTCTCTTCTAAAGTTATTTAATATACCCAGTTTTTAGACTTACTTCTACACCTTCCACCCTCATATATGGATTACTTCAAATTTAAAAACTGTGGATTTCTACTTTTTTACTTTATGTTCTGACCTCCAAGTTAAACCAGAGCAAGATGCCTCTGTTCAATACCAAGGACCCTGACAAGCTTCTGCAGAGAATTGAAGCCCAGCACCAAGGACAAAAAAAACAACAACCAGCTAAAACAAACCCCGTCATCTCTCCCGACTGGAATCTCACTGAATCCACTGATAAACATGTACGCATGCACTTCAATAGAAATGAATGAGGGAAACCTCCCCTCCAAACATAACAAGAGGTATGAGGCAAGATCCAGACAATTGCTTTCTAAAGTGGACTCAGAAAGGACAAAACATGTATTTAACTGGTTTGAATCTTACCTAAAGGAGAAGGACTTCTTTGTGTCAATAGGAAACTTTTTAATCGGAGGTGGACAGAAGTCACCACGTGGAGTACCCCAAGGTTCAATCCTGGGACCCCTCCTATTTAACATCTACAAGCTCCCAGTAGCTCAGATTACGACAAGTAATCCATTAGTTACCATAACTACGCAGATGATACACAGCTCGATATTACGATGTCACCAGGGACTCTGAACCCACCCAAGCACTGAACAGACGCTAAGAAAAAAATCATGCAAGGAGGTGCCAAAACTTTCTCTATCTGAACAGAAACCAAACTGAAGTTATTATCTTGGAGCAAAAGTGGAACGATCTAGAGTCAGCGCGCAGCTTCAGTTATTACAGCTAGAAACTAGCAATCAGACCGAAATCTGGGTGGAGTGATGGACTCAGACCTGGACCTTCAGAGACACATAGAGATGGTTACAAAGTCAGCCTTCTATCACCTAAAGAACATTCAGGATTAAAGGACTAATGTCTCAACAAGATCTAGAGAAACTCATCCACGCGTTTATCTTTAGTCACATTGATTACTGCAACAGCGTCTTCACAGGTCTGCCTAAAGAGTCAACCAGACAGCTGCAGCTGATCCAGAACGCTGCTGCTGGCGTTCCCACTAAGACCAGGAAAGACAGAGCGCATCACCCCCAGTTCTAAAGTCCTTCCACTGGCTCCCCTGGAGCTCAGAGAATAGACTATAAAACCCTTCTGCTAGTTTATAAACCACTGAACGGCTTAAAGACCTGCTGTCGTTGTATCAACCTTCCAGACCACTCAGGTCTCCTGGTTCTGGTCTGCTCTGCATCCCCAGAACCAGAACCAAACATGGAGAAGCAGCTTTCAGTTTTTATGCTCCTCTAATCTGGAACAAATTTCCTGAAAACTGCAAAACAGCCGCAACACTGAGTTCTTTTAAATCCCAGCTGTTTGGAGTTGCCTTTGATTCATAGTAACTGGAACATTGATCAACATATTTGATGTATAACTGGCTTGAAAAACTGATTGATGGCATTTGACAAAATGTACTGTTCCTTGCTGTTTTATTATTGGTTACTATATACGTTTTGGTGGTGTAAACCATTTCAAAGTGCCTTGTTGCTGAAATGTGCGACACAAATAGTCTTGACTTGACTAAAAAGGGTAAAAAAAACATTTGAAGGTTACAAGCTACACATTCTGCCTGAAATTCTGTGATTCTATTTCTTGTTATAATTTAGCTTCTCTATAAGTTGGTGTTCACAAGGAGAAAGTACAAGGTTGTAAGGAAGCAAGACTGGGGTTACAAAGTCTGAGGGGATTAATATAACTTCACAAAACACAACTACACATGGCTGATAATTTTGAGGCAACAAAGGAGCTAAAATTATTATCTTACATTTGACCCTGGTGTAATAAAAGTGCCTTGAAGAAGCATATGAGTAAACAATTAAACCCTGCATGGTAAGGCATTACGACAGACAGACAGATACTTTATTTATCCAGAGGGAATTTGAGGGTTCAGTAGCCCATGAAAAATCAACATACATCATAAAATATAATTGTTTTTAATTATAAGCTTTGTACAGGTTCCGGTTCTTACCAGAGGCCAGCAGTGAGGAGGATGATGCAGAACTTGAACTGGTTGTGGTACCAACTGTTTGGCCCTTCAGAGCCTGTGAGGGTTTTTGTTGTTTGTGTAGCAGGGCTAGTAGAAACATCTGCTGTTGCTGTCTCAGAGGTTGCTTTGTTATCTGGTGTTGATGTTCGAGTGCTCGTTGCATCAGTTACTGGCTCTGCGGTCAAAGGACCCGGTTGCAGTGTTTGTGTGTTTTGGGATGGTACTGGCTGAAGTATGCTTAGTTGCTGTGCTAACACTGACTTCGGCACCTGTCTGAGTCTCACTGCTTGTTGCAGCAGTGGTTGTTGACATCCCATACTAGTTGCAAGACTGGCATCATTGTTCCCGAACTGGTGTAGGATGTGGCATTTGAGTCCCAGTGCTAGTTCCAGAATCTGTAGTGCTGTCAAAGAGCCCAGTTGGACCACCTGTTGATGATGCTGTTGCACTGTTTGCTGTATTTGTTGTTGCCTGTGAAAACCCGATGTGAGGGGTTCCATGGATGTTGTCATACCAACTGGTCGAAGCAACGCCTGTTGACTTCCCAGCAGTTGTTGCAGTGTTAGCTTTTGATATCAAGGAGCTGGTTCCATCAGTTGTGGTTTGCCATCGTTGCGTTGGTTCCAGCATCTAGTGTTGAAGTTCCAGTGCTGCTTGAAACCTTTCCTTTTGTTGTGGAGGGAGTAGACTCAGCACTCACGGCTGTTGTCCGAGCAGAAAGTCATAGAATCGGCCGTTGATGTCGCAGAACCCGTTGCAGCAGTAGTTGTCCTCAAGGAACTGCTTCCAGTATTTGTTGTTGATGACCCAGAACTGGTTGTGGTACCAACTGTTGGCCCTTCAGAGCCTGTGAGGGTTTTTGTTGTTTGTGTAGCAGGGCTAGTAGAAACATCTGCTGTTGCTGTCTCAGAGGTTGCTTTGTTATCTGGTGTTGATGTTCGAGTGCTCGTTGCATCAGTTACTGGCTCTGCGGTCAAATGGACCGGTTGCAGTGTTTGTGTTTTCTGGGATGGTACTGGCTGAAGTATGCTTAGTTGCTGTGCTAACACTGACTTCGGCACCTGTCTGAGTCTCACTGCTTGTTGCAGCAGTGGTTGTTGACATCCCACTACTAGTTGCAACAACTGGCATCATTGTTCCCGAACTGGTGTTAGGATGTGGCATTTGAGTCCCAGTGCTAGTTCAGAATCTGCAGTTGCTGTCAAAGAGCCAGTTAGACCACCTGTCGATGATGCTGTTCCACTGTTTGCTGTATTTGTTGTTGCTGTGAAAACCCGATGTGAGGGGTCCATGGATGTTGTCATACCACTGGTCGAAGCAACGCCTGTTGACTTCCCAGCAGTTGTTGCAGTGTTAGCTTTTGATATCAAGGAGCTGGTTCCATCAGTTGTGGTTGCCATCGTTGCGTTGGTTCCAGCATCTAGTGTTGAAGTTCCAGTGCTGCTTGAAACCTTTCCTTTTGTTGTGGCGGGAGTAGACTCAGCACTCACGGCTGTTGTCCGAGCAGAAGTCATAGAATCGGCCGTTGATGTCGCAGAACCCGTTGCAGCAGTAGTTGTCCTCAAGGAACTGCTTCCAGTATTTGTTTGTTGCTGACCCAGAACTGATTGTGGTACCAACTGCTGGCCCTTCAGAGCCTGTGAGGGTTTTTGTTGTTTGTGTAGGAGAGCTAGTTTCTGTTGCAGTGTCACCACTGGTAACTGCGTTTTTAGGGTGGGCATTCCAGTTGGAGGAACATTCCTGTTGGTGGATAGACCAACACCCATCCTGTCCAGATCCGACTGTAGCTGCAAGTTTACCCACATCTGAATCACAGTGTCGTTCTCAAACAACTTTAGATCTGGTAATGTTCCCCCATGAGGTTCTGGATGTTGGTAACACTTAATTCCTGCATGTTTAAACAAAGCAAAAGTTGGTGAATTTTTTCCCAGAAATTATATCTTTTCATCAAGAGTGAACATCTATGTTTGTCCAATAAAATGACCCCATGTTTGTATCAACGCCATTTAATTGGTTCTTCTCTCGCAATCATACTTACAGTTATCACATTGATGTTTAGCTGCATGAAGATTTTCACATCCATGCTTACATTTTGTTTTGACAAAGATATTATGTCAAACAGAGGTGCTCCACCTTTTAAAACAGAAAGGAACAGAAGAATTATCAAACAGTTCTTAGTTCCATAATTCGACCGTTACCAGGCATGCTCACCTAGATAGCCTTTAGCCAGGTTGTAAAAGATAATGGGATTATCACGGTGGATGCTGAAGGAGGATGTTGCTGATCTCATAGAGGACTCTCTTCTGCTCAAATGAACATGAGGCCACATCCAGAGGCTTGGCATTTCTGACAAAATAACAGGAAAAGATGCATTCAGTGGTAGTTCAACTGACACAGTGGACATGTTTATTGATAATATCCATGGTGACACCAACCTGATACTGTCTGCCGTGATGGTCTGCAACGTGCTGGTGTCCAATGAGCACAGGTTGGAGTCAATACTGTTCAGTTCAGCGGTGCCCAGTGAATTCCCAGAGGTATTCAGATACTTGTTGATGATTCTTTGCTCTAAATATAAACATAAAGAAAAGACACCAAGTTACCAAATGACAGTCAAATGAAGTTTTTGTAATGTTTCCAGTCCATCTGCTGTACCTTTGCCTTCTCCCAGGTTCCATCTTCAGGTTCCATCAGAGCTGCCAAGGTATCCAGTTTAGTGATGTTCCATTTCGAGATGTCATCAGTGTTGCTGAGCGAGACACTGCAGCAAGCAACTGTACTTCCTGTTCAGGAACTCCAGATGGAATGCCTGGAAGTAGAGAGCTCATGACATTATAACAGCAAAGCTTGAATATTGACTCAAGTCTTAATGCATAAACAATAAAATGCTCATTATTGCATCGTAGCCTGATGAAATGACTGCCACCTCATGATAATCACTGGATCGGTTTTGTCCAAACTGCCACATGTTCCCAAGTTACCTGGTTGAGCTTCTTCAGAATGATTTCCTGGAGGTCATCATCATCCACTTTCTGCAGATGGTGTAGAGGTTATCTTTTAGAACCGATACGTCCAGGCAGAGGTCGAACTGTGTCGCGTCGTAGCCAAAGGGGAAAGACGGGTCGCTAACCGTCACCTGGGTGATGTTGCCCTCAGTGCATCCTGCTAAAGATAAGAGAGCTGGTGAAGCTGCGGCAAGTTAGATATTTATTTTTGTAGAAAACACTTTTATGAGTAATAATTTCTATTAAAGATGATCATCTGTGCTTTCAGGGGTTTTCCTGGAATTGCCTATTTGTTAACCTTTCAGGATATCTACTTCTTCATTTTCTGGATCATTGACTTTTCATGTTTAATTTCTTTAGTTAGGTTGGCATAGCCATGGTGAACTCTTAAAATATCAGGTTAAATTTCAGTGAATGCATCTGAGTAAGCAATATTTCTTATTATCTTTTTAGTTTATTCTGCTGTCTCTTGTGTGTGTTCCTGTTTTATTCCTTGTGTTTAATATGTTTTTATCGTATTTCACCCTCTCTAAAGCACTTTGATTAAACCTAGTGGTTACTGTAAAATTCAATACAACAATTATTATTATTATTATTATTATTATTATTATTATTATTATTATTTACCTTCTCCCTGTTTTACCAAAATGGGGCCGATCTGTTTAAACAGGTTCTTCAGCTTGTTCTTGTCTATTTTTTGTTTCCTTAAGTTGGGAAGAAAACCCTTGAGGAACTTCTTCTTTGTTGGCTGAAAAATCAGGAAGGAAAATGTTTTGGAAACAAGTAATCTAGAAGTCATTTCCAATAAATATCATTAGACTAATTCATTTCCTTAAAGGAACAAGATGATGAGAACACACAGTTGTAAAGCGGTCCCAGAAGGCTCTTGTAAAGTAGAGGGGCAGTATCTTGAGGTCCTCCAGTGTTTGCTGGTCCCAAGTGGTTACACCTCTGCGAGTTGAAAACAACAATATTAAGTGTGTTCTACAGCTGTAAATATTGAAAATCCATCATTGATATGTTTAATTTGCTTGGATCGAGATCACTTTGTACATTTATGGGGAAAAAAAAAACTAGTTTTGTCCATTTGAATAAAATCAGGTTAGTCTCATGAAAAAACTTGGCAGATTGGCAGAGAAGAAGTTTTTTTCCAGAATGAATGGATGCAGTTTCAGTACCCGTATTGTGTTTTCCCAGATAGCAGCAGTGCTTCTATTGCGGCCACTTGGCTGTCAGAGAGGTCTTTGCAGGCTTTGAGTTTCTCCAGGATGAGAGGATCTGAGTTCTCGATGTCAGATCCATCCAGAGTGCAGACCATGTTCCCCAGGACCTCCACGTTGTCTCTGCTCAGGCTGACGCCACTGATCCCCTGAAACAGTCAGTGAAAATGCTTCATTACACTACTGTCGTAGAGTAATTCGTGCCATATGTGTAATATTGGCTGTATTATGGCTTGCATACTGGCATATTGTTGATTCTCGTTCTTATTGCTACTCACCAAGCAGTCTCTGGCTTCCCTGAACTTCTTTGGACCCTTGTTCAAGATGCTGGAGGCCACAGTGAAGTCTGTAGCACCCAGTGCAGAAAAGTAGGACCTGCAGTTTGCTTTCTGGACATTTTTGGAGCTGTTGGGGATGGTTGGTTGTAAAATATTAAAAGGATCAAACATGACGCTTTTCAAACAAGTGACACAATAATGAGGTGGAGAGGGACTCACTCCAAGTAGAGAAGCATGTCTGAAGGATAATCAGTGAAGTTCTGAGAGAGGTCGTCACGGATCAGGTTGTACATGCAGGTCAGCTGGAGGCGACAGTGTGAGAAGATTGATGTGTCAGCGCTCTGCTCTCTTTACTTTCATAAACTGAAACGTTTATATTATTTTAAAAGGACCTAATAGCAATAAATTGTTGTTTTGCAGAACTTACCTGAGGTTCCTTCAGCTCCACTTTTGCTCTGCCTTTCCTTGGTCGACAGGCACGGATCATCTGCTTGATTTTGGTTTTAGACGTTTTCTGAACCGATGAACAACTGAAGCCTTGCAGCACAGATGGTGAGAGCCTGCAGACAGAAAACAGAAAAGCACAGAGTTTAATGCAGGTAAAGGTCGAAATTCTCATGACACGTAGCTGCAGGTGTTGGTTACTTACTGCTCGATGTCAAAGCCTGTTTCGGCCAAAGTCCCAATGAACATGGCCGACTGTAAAGAACAAGAAATAACAGAGTCTTCATTCAAGATGTTATTAATTTGGAGGAATATTGTTATACTAAACATGGCAGGTGATTTCTGACACCTTTATGAAAATATCTCTCACAGCATCAGGTTTTTATGTATCCGTCTAAGAGCAGAACTGCACACTGACCTGATCTGGAGTCCATGTCTTTTTGTTTATCACGCTGACGTTTGGCGTCCTCTCAGAAAACACCAGCAGGGAAGGTGGGATCTCAGTTGCTAGGACATCAGGGACATTCTGCACCACCGTAGCTGGATTTGTGTCCACAGAAATGATCTGACAGGAAGTTCGGTAGATGTCATTGCTATTTTCCTTGTTGGGCCAATGTTACTGGATTTTCGGACAAGTTGATTTTGTACCTTTGTGACAAAAGTCTGTTGGACAACCTTCGGGGCTTCCCGCACGTTGGAAACAAGGTTGGGCTTCTTGGAGGCGCTGAGCACTTCAGAAGCTGAGATCTTCTGTATCGACTCGGAGCGAAGTCCAACAACAAGAGTACCCAGGGCCTCCAGAGAGGCTGCAGTGTTGATCTGTCGGTGTCAACGTTATCCATTAAAACCATGTTCTGTTAACTGGGAACTAATGACCATTTATATTGGATCATAGGTTTCTAAAACAAATTCAGCTTAACGTCCATGCAGCCGATCATTTCATAACTGAAGACGACGTGTTCCAGGTAAACTGAAGAAAAGAGCCAAACTAGTACCTGAAAGCCTGAGGAGGAGGAGGTGATGGACTGGATGACGGCGGTGGCCCGGTCCTGACCCCAGTTTTTCACAGAGCCCAGGGTGGACAAAGAGGAAACCAGCACTGAAGGGGACACGGAAAGGAGCTGATCTTTGGTCAGTGCTGAAGAGGCACTCCCAAGTTCTTCAAAGGTTTCCTTGGTGAAGGTCTTGATGGTGGATGTCAGAGCTGCAGATACCTGTTGAATTTCATTTGGCAGATGCAATCATTTCTGTTCACAATCACCGTCCACAGCAGAGCAATCACTCTCCTTCATATGACGCATAAATCTGACAATAAATGTCATCAATACAATCTTTCCTGTTTTATAGTTATTGTAGTTTTAAAAACCCCAAAGATTCCTTCAAATTTGACGTGAGTTGAACCTGTTTGTCTTGTCAAGCACATTAAGATGATATTTGTTGTGAATCACTGCTGCAGAAACTGAATTAAACTGAGCTGGAAAACCTCACTGAACAGAACTCTTAGAAACAAGCAACAACTTCTTGATGCGGTACCTCAGGATCTTCTGTTCCATTACAGAATGTCTTCAGCTTGTCCAAGATGACCATCGTCTCAGATTCAGTGAGAGAGGAAAATACTGAGCTTGGCACGTCAGAGGAGCACAATAAAGAGCCCGGAAGCCTGAATGGAAGCAGGAGTTTTATTCAACCGAGTGTAAAGATGAGCAATTAAGCATATAGACTGAAATATAGACCTGGTCTTATTAAGAGTGCCATACATGTTTCAGCCAGAGAGATCAAAACTTACTTGAAAAGACTGAAGGTTGGGTTGAATGCATACAGCTGGGTGATGTAGTACCCTGTTACGTCTCTAGAGATCGCTGTGTTGTTGAAGAGCTCCAGATTAGATTCATCCTCCAGAAACGTCTCCAGCTTTAAGTGGAAAAACATCAAAGATTAAAAAGGAACGTAAAGATTACTTTGCACGGCTAAATGCACCAATCGTCACACAAACAGAGCATTTCTCTTTCAGTCTCTCAGTCCTACAAGCCCTTGCAGCTCCATGTGGATAAATGGGTTTGAGGTAAGATTACACATCTTCAATGCATTAATGTAAAAAATAATAATACTCCTGCATGCCATGCCTGTTTATTTTTTTACAAAACTTTTTATGTCTAGATAAAAATTGCTTCTAAGAAGTCACTTATTTTTGTGTAAAACTAAAAATACTCTACAAGCATGAAAGGACAAGTACCTGAGATGTGGAGATGAAGCTGGTGAGATCATCCAGAGCGATAAATGTAACAAAGCTGCCGATGTAGTTGACAAACCAGGAAGTAGAATTGAGTTCTGGATCTCTGGGATCATAGCATCTGGCTCCAGAACCTGAGGACAGAAATATACCAGTGGAACAGTGAGATGTAATCTGTAGATATAGACCGTGATGACATAAACACGGCCAAGTTCATCACCGATATTTCAGCTCCAGTTTTGAAAGGTGTCTTTTATTACAATCGTCGGACCGACACCGGAGTGTTTTCTCTATCCGAGCAAATAACAGGATCTAGACTCATACCAGCTCTCAGGTAGCTCCTGATGGTGGCGTACACGTCTCTCCATCCAACATCAGAACTGCTGTATGTGAAAGTGTTTCCCATAAAAAACACCCTGCTCAACAGAAAATAATAGAAGCTGAGTTTGTTGGAAGCCATACAGTCAGTTATGAGATGCAGTGAGAACCCGACTCACAGTTTCTGGAAGGAGAGACACGAGGCGTTCTGGACCTCAGTGGAGTTCAGAAGGTCCTTGGTGAGGAATCTCAGATAGTTCTTCAAGCGTACGTTAAACCACAAATCAACCTCAGATCTTCTGTTGCTGCTCAGAGCCAAAGGCCAAACACAGGGGAGGATGATCCTCCTCACATCATCTGGGACGTCCTCCTGCCGGTGGCGCACAGGAACGTTACACAGTGAGGAGAACACAGCTGTGTTCAGCCATAGATGTTAGCACACATGTAACATTGAGATGGGGACATACGTTTGCTAGGAAGGAAGGAGTGTTGTTGTAGTTGCTGAAGATGACGCAGATCCCTGAACTGTTATTAGTTACCCCAGGCTGACTGAGGAACTGACGCAGTTCTGAGGTGCTGATGGTACTGAGGAGCTGGAAACAGGAAAAGAACCTTCATTTATCCACCGATTATTGGCATAAGTCATTTTTTGGATAACTGATAAGGAAGTATGTAGAATATAAACAAGATCACTCAAAGCAATTCCATTCCCTTGCATTTGTGTTCATAAATATTTTTTCTATTCATTGATTGTGTACCTCTGACTTGCGTGTTGGCGGCAGCAGGGAGATGAATGTCGACACATCTGGAAAGCCAAAGCTGAGGAAGTTGTTCTTGAGGAAGAGGTAGAAGCTTCCACCACTGTAACACCTCAGCAACGTTGAATCTGTGTTGCAAAGTAAAATATCTCATTTTGGGTCCAAATAAGACACCAGTGGACAGAAAAAGCTGGTCAGTTGTTTTTCTGTCTTTGGGGCATTTTTCGAAGAGATCTAAAAGTCTTTAAGCTGTTTAGTTTTCATGTTCAGCTTGAGCAAATTATACGCAGCTGTTTCTGATGCAGCAGCCCTGGGTTTGATTCCCAACCTTTGGTCATCGCTGCATTTTTCCCTACCCTCTGGTCTTCTTCCCATCAAACTACTAGAAACTAAAGGCCACGAGCGCCACTATAAAAAAAGTTACGAAAGAAATACAATGAGTCAGTCTTACACAACAGCACCGATGTGCCGTTTTTCATGTAGGCATAAAAAAGTCTCAGACCGGTTGCTATTTCTAAAAGTGTTCCTTCTGAAACAGCTGCTGGAAGTTGTCATTCAGTTACAATCAAAATCATTCATACCCCTGCCGGATTTAAGTTTAAAGTTAATTTTGCCAACATCATCGTCAAACTGGAAGTGATTCGATCATTTTGGAGCGGCCCAATCAGAGTCCTGAATGGAGTCTGATAGAGGATCTGTGGTTGAAGCTAAAGACTAGGGTGATGGTAAGGAGGCCTTCCAACCTCAGAGCCCTGGAGCTTAACACCAAAGATGGATCATCAAATCACCAGAGCCAAAATACAAAAAGCTGCTTAGTTAAAAGAAGGCTGCAAGGGGTATGAATAATTATGGGTCTAACAGTACATAATTTTCATGTTGTATTGTGCATCATATCCTTGCTGTTATGCATGAGATACTGCAATGCTGCTGCGGAAGAAAGTTTGTCACTTTAAAGCAGAGAGCACAAAACTCATGATTCTTGAGAAAATGTTTGCATGTTTTCTATTTTGTCGCTGAGAACGTTTGCAGTTTGGATCAGGAACATTTTAGAGTACAACTTTCACAATAACAACATGACCAAACATTTTGAAACTGTTATCAAGAAACCAGAATTCCTGGAGTTTTGTATCGGAGAGCATTAACATATTCGCTGATATGTTATTTTGCAGATAATCCAGAATGGTTTGCTATTTCCACTAAATATTCCGAGAAACGTACTCATACTAAACATTCTGCATATGTTTAGCCTGGTGTGAAAATGTACCAAAGCAACCAGGAAAAGTCAAAGAGAGAATCGGATATTTTTCTTTTGTTGGAAGCATTAATTTATACTTTGAGAATTATTTCTCAGGCAAACCTTGGAGGAAGAGGATCGTATTTTTGTAGATCTCTGCTTTGGTTTTGTCGCCGAGTGTCGTCTGCACAGTTTCAAGCACTGAAATCCTGAATGAAAATGGATTTCTTTCATTAATTTAAACCAACAAACAATGCCACATCGTACAATGTGTTGCCAACAAGATGAAGCCATCGTGAATATATTTCAGCTTACGGTAATGTCATCATTTTACTGAATAATTTCTTACATCTCTTGGCTGCTGTTGCAGCTCCTGTTTTTCACAATTCTGAAGAGGTGAATAACCAGACTTGGAGGGAGATTGATCAACAGAGGTCTGAGTTGCAGCCTCAGCCATAGCAGGAACTTCTCATCACTAACAGCCGAAGGGGAGAAATCTTTATCCAGCACGGCCTCCAGAAAGGCCGACGTCATGTTCAACGTGTAGTTGGCAGTCTTGGTCTGTGGGGAAATTTAGTTTTAGGAGGACAAAGAGGTGCAAAGAAACTGGTTTGGTGAACTTCATGATGGTACAGTCTCATCCTCATTTGATAGGTTTCTCTTCTAAAGTTATTTAATATACCCAGTTTTTAGACTTACTTCTACACCTTCCACCCTCATATATGGATTACTTCAAATTTAAAAACTGTGGGATTTCTACTTTTTTACTTTATGTTCTGACCTCCAAGTTAAACCAGAGCAAGATGCCTCTGTTCAATACCAAGGACCCTGACAAGCTTCTGCAGAGAATTGAAGCCCAGCACCAAGGACAAAAAAAACAACAACCAGCTAAAACAAACCCCGTCATCTCTCCGACTGGAATCTCACTGAATTCCACTGATAAACATGTACGCTGCACTTCAATAGAAATGAATGAGGGAAACCTCCCCTCCAAACATAAACAAGAGGTATGAGGCAAGATCCAGACAATTGCTTTCTAAAGTGACTCAGAAAGGACAAAACATGTATTTAACTGGTGTGAATCTTACCTAAAGGAGAAGGACTTCTTTGTGTCAATAGGAAACTTTTTAATCGGAGGTGGACAGAAGTCACACGTGGAGTACCCCAAGGTTCAATCCTGGGACCCCTCCTATTTAACATCTACAAGCTCCCAGTAGCTCAGATTACGACAAGTAATCACATTAGTTACCATAACTACGCAGATGATACACAGCTCGATATTACGATGTCACCAGGTGACTCTGAACCCACCCAAGCACTGAACAGACGCTAAGAAAAAATCAATGCAAGGAGGTGCCAAAACTTTCTCCATCTGAACAGAAACCAAACTGAAGTTATTATCTTTGGAGCAAAAGTGGAACGATCTAGAGTCAGCGCGCAGCTTCAGTTATTACAGCTAGAAACTAGCAATCAGGACCGAAATCTGGGTGGAGTGATGGACTCAGACCTGAACCTTCAGAGACACATAAAGACGGTTACAAAGTCAGCCTTCTATCACCTAAAGAACATTTCCAGGATTAAAGGATTAATGTCTCAACAAGATCTAGAGAAACTCATCCACGCGTTTATCTTTAGTCACATTGATTACTGCAACAGTGTCTTCACAGGTCTGCCTAAAGAGTCAACCAGACAGCTGCAGCTGATCCAGAACGCTGCTGCTGGCGTTCCCACTAAAACCAGGAAGATAGAGTGCATCACCCCAGTTCTAAAGTCCTTCCACTGGCTCCCTGGAGCTCAGAGAATAGACTATAAAACCCTTCTGCTAGTTTATAAACCACTGAACGGCTTAAAGACCTGCTGTCGTTGTATCAACCTTCCAGACCACTCAGGTCTTCTGGTTCTGGTCTGCTCTGCATCCCCAGAACCAGAACCAAACATGGAGAAGCAGCTTTCAGTTTTTATGCTCCTCTAATCTGGAACAAATTTCCTGAAAACTGCAAAACAGCCGAAACACTGAGTTCCTTTAAATCCCAGCTGTTTGGAGTTGCCTTTGATTCATAGTAACTGGAACATTGATCAACATATTTGATGTATACTGGCTTGAAAAACTGATGATGGCATTTGACAAAATGTACTGTTCCTTGCTGTTTTATTATTGGTTACTATATTATGTTTTGGTGGTGTAAACCATTTCAAAGTGCCTTGTTGCTGAAATGTGCGACACAAATAGTCTTGACTTGACTAAAAAGGGTAAAAAAAACATTTGAAGGTTACAAGCTACACATTCTGCCTGAAATTCTGTGATTCTATTTCTTGTTATAAATTTAGCTTCTCTATAAGTTGGTGTTCACAAGGAGAAAGTACAAGGTTGTAAGGAAGCAAGACTGGGGTTACAAAGTCTGAGGGGATTAATATAACTTCACAAAACACAACTACACATGGCTGATAATTTTGAGGCAACAAAGGAGCTAAAATTATTATCTTACATTTGACCCTGGTGTTAAAAGTGCCTTGAAGAAGCATATGAGTAAACAATTAAACCCTGGCATGGTAAGGCATTACGACAGACAGACAGATACTTTATTTATCCAGAGGGAAATTTGAGTGTTCAGTAGCCCATAAAAAATCAACATACATCATAAAATATAATTGTTTTTAATTATAAGCTTTGTACAGGTTCCGGTTCTTACCAGAGGACCAGCAGTTGAGGAGGATGATGCAGAACTTGAACTGGTTGTGGTACCAACTGTTGGCCCTTCAGAGCCTGTGAGGGTTTTTGTTGTTTGTGTAGCAGGGCTAGTAGAAACATCTGCTGTTGCTGTCTCAGAGGTTGCTTTGTTATCTGGTGTTGATGTTCGAGTGCTCGTTGCATCAGTTACTGGCTCTGCGGTCAAAGGACCGGTTGCAGTGTTTGTGTTTTCTGGGATGGTACTGGCTGAAGTATGCTTAGTTGCTGTGCTAGCACTGACTTCGGCACCTGTCTGAGTCTCTCTGCTTGTTGCAGCAGTGGTTGTTGAAATCCCACTACTAGTTGCAAAGACTAGCATCATTGTTCCAGAACTGGTGTCAGGATGTGGCATTTGAGTCCCAGTGCTAGTTCCAGAATCTGCAGTTGCTGTCAAAGAGCCAGTTGGACCACCTGTCGATGATGCTGTTGCACTGTTTGCTGTATTTGTTGTTGCTGTGAAAACCCGATGTGAGGGGTCCATGGATGTTGTCATACGACTGGTCGAAGCAACGCCTGTTGACTTCCCAGCAGTTGTTGCAGTGTTAGCTTTTGATATCAAGGAGCTGGTTCCATCAGTTGTGGTTGCCATCGTTGCGTTGGTTCCAGCATCTAGTGTTGAAGTTCCAGTGCTGCTTGAAACCTTTCCTTTTGTTGTGGCGGGAGTAGACTCAGCACTCACGGCTGTTGTCCGAGCAGAAGTCATAGAATCGGCCGTTGATGTCGCAGAACCCGTTGCAGCAGTAGTTGTCCTCAAGGAACTGCTTCCAGTATTTGTTGTTGCTGACCCAGAACTGGTTGTGGTACCAACTGTTGGCCCTTCAGAGCCTGTGAGGGTTTTTGTTGTTTGTGTAGCAGGGCTAGTAGAAACATCTGCTGTTGCTGTCTCAGAGGTTGCTTTGTTATCTGGTGTTGATGTTCGAGTGCTCGTTGCATCAGTTACTGGCTCTGCGGTCAAAGGACCGGTTGCAGTGTTTGTGTGTTTTGGGATGGTACTGGCTGAAGTATGCTTAGTTGCTGTGCTAACACTGACTTCGGCACCTGTCTGAGTCTCACTGCTTGTTGCAGCAGTGGTTGTTGACATCCCACTACTAGTTGCAACGACTGGCATCATTGTTCCCGAACTGGTGTTAGGATGTGGCATTTGAGTCCCAGTGCTAGTTCCAGAATCTGCAGTTGCTGTCAAAGAGCCAGTTGGACCACCTGTCGATGATGCTGTTCCACTGTTTGCTGTATTTGTTGTTGCTGTGAAAACCCGAGGTGAGGGGTCCGTGGATGTTGTCATACCACTGGTCGAAGCAACGCCTGTTGACTTCCCAGCAGTTGTTGTAGTGTTAGGTTTTGATATAAAGGAGCTGGTTCCATCAGTTGTGGTTGCCATCGTTGCGTTGGTTCCAGCATCTAGTGTTGAAGTTCCAGTGCTGCTTGAAACCTTTCCTTTTGTTGTGGCGGGAGTAGACTCAGCACTCACGGCTGTTGTCCGAGCAGAAGTCATAGAATCGGCCGTTGATGTCGCAGAACCCGTTGCAGCAGTAGTTGTCCTCAAGGAACTGCTTCCAGTATTTGTTGTTGCTGACCCAGAACTGATTGTGGTACCAACTGCTGGCCCTTCAGAGCCTGTGAGGGTTTTTGTTGTTTGTGTAGCAGGGCTAGTAGAAACATCTGCTGTTGCTGTCTCAGAGGTTGCTTTGTTATCTGGTGTTGATGTTCGAGTGCTCGTTGCATCAGTTACTGGCTCTGCGGTCAAAGGACCGGTTGCAGTGTTTGTGTGTTTTGGGATGGTACTGGCTGAAGTATGCTTAGTTGCTGTGCTAACACTGACTTCGGCACCTGTCTGAGTCTCACTGCTTGTTGCAGCAGTGGTTGTTGACATCCCTCTACTAGTTGCAACGACTGGCATCATTGTTCCCGAACTGGTGTTAGGATGTGGCATTTGAGTCCCAGTGCTAGTTCCAGAATCTGCAGTTGCTGTCAAAGAGCCAGTTGGACCACCTGTTGATGATGCTGTTGCACTGTTTGCTGTATTTGTTGTTGCTGTGAAAACCCGAGGTGAGGGGTCCATGGATGTTGTCATATCACTGGTCGAAGCAACGCCTGTTGACTTCCCAGCAGTTGTTGCAGTGTTAGGTTTTGATATCAAGGAGCTGGTTCCATCAGTTGTGGTTGCCATCGTTGCGTTGGTTCCAGCATCTAGTGTTGAAGTTCCAGTGCTGCTTGAAACCTTTCCTTTTGTTGTGGCGGGAGTAGACTCAGCACTCACGGCTGTTGTCCGAGCAGAAGTCATAGAATCGGCCGTTGATGTCGCAGAACCCGTTGCAGCAGTAGTTGTCCTCAAGGAACTGCTTCCAGTATTTGTTGTTGATGACCCAGAACTGGTTGTGGTACCAACTGTTGGCCCTTCAGAGCCTGTGAGGGTTTTTGTTGTTTGTGTAGGAGAGCTAGTTTCTGTTGCAGTGTCACCACTGGTAAACTGCGTTTTTAGGGTGGGCATTCCAGTTGGAGGAACATTCCTGTTGGTGGATAGACCAACACCCATCCTGTCCAGATCCGACTGTAGCTGCAAGTTTACCCACATCTGAATCACAGTGTCGTTCTCAAACAACTTTAGATCTGGTAAATGTTCCCAATGAGGTTCTGGATGTTGGTAACACTTAATTCCTGCATGTTTAAACAAAGCAAAAGTTGGTGAATTTTTTTCCCAGAAATTATATCTTTTCATCAAGAGTGAACATCTATGTTTGTCCAATAAAATGACCCCATGTTTGTATCAACGCCATTTAATTGGTTCTTCTCTCGCAATCATACTTACAGTTATCACATTGATGTTTAGCTGTATGAAGATTTTCACATCCATGCTTACATTTTGTTTTGACAAAGATATTATGTCAAACAGAGGTGCTCCACCTTTTAAAACAGAAAGGAACAGAAGAATTATCAAACAGTTCTTAGTTCCATAATTCGACCGTTACCAGGCATGCTCACCTAGATAGCCTTTAGCCAGGTTGTAAAAGATAATGGGATTATCACGGTGGATGCTGAAGGAGGAGTTGCTGATCTCATAGAGGACTCTCTTCTGCTCAAATGAACATGAGGCCACATCCAGAGGCTTGGCATTTCTGACAAAATAACAGGAAAAGATGCATTCAGTGGTAGTTCAACTGACACAGTGGACATGTTTATTGATAATATCCATGGTGACACCAACCTGATACTGTCTGCCGTGATGGTCTGCAACGTGCTGGTGTCCAATGAGCACAGGTTGGAGTCAATACTGTTCAGTTCAGCGGTGCCCAGTGAATTCCCAGAGGTATTCAGATACTTGTTGATGATTTCTTTGCTCTAAATATAAACATAAAGAAAAAGACACCAAGTTACCAAATGACAGTCAAATGAAAGTTTTTGTAATGTTTCCAGTCCATCTGCTGTACCTTTGCCTTCTCCCAGGTTCCATCTTCAGGTTCCATCAGAGCTGCCAAGGTATCCAGTTTAGTGATGTTCCATTTCGAGATGTCATCAAGTGTTGCTGAGCGAGACACTGCAGCAAGCAACTGTACTTCCTGTTCAGGAACTCCAGATGGGAATGCCTGGAAGTAGAGAGCTCATGACATTATAACAGCAAAGCTTGAATATTGACTCAAGTCTTAATGCATAAAACAATAAAATGCTCATTATTGCATCGTAGCCTGATGAAATGACTGCCACCTCATGATAATCACTGGATCGGTTTTGTCCAAACTGCCACATGTTCCCAAGTTACCTGGTTGAGCTTCTTCAGAATGATTTCCTGGAGGTCATCATCATCCACTTTCTGGCAGATGGTGTAGAGGTTATCTTTTAGAACCGATACGTCCAGGCAGAGGTCGAACTGTGTCGCGTCGTAGCCAAAGGGGAAAGACGGGTCGCTAACCGTCACCTGGGTGATGTTGCCCTCAGTGCATCCTGCTAAAGAAAAGAGAGCTGGTGAAGCTGCGGCAAAGTTAGATATTTATTTTTTGTAGAAAACACTTTTATGAGTAATAATTTCTATTAAAGATGATCATCTGTGCTTTCAGGGGTTTTCCTGGAATTGCCTATTTGTTAACCTTTCAGGATATCTACTTCTTCATTTTCTGGATCATTGACTTTTCATGTTTAATTTCTTTAGTTAGGTTGACATAGCCATGGTGAACTCTTAAAATATCAGGTTAAATTTCAGTGAATGCATCTGAGTAAGCAATATTTTCTTATTATCTTTTTAGTTTATTCTGCTGTCTCTTGTGTGTGTTCCTGTTTTATTCCTTGTGTTTAATATGTTTTTATCGTATTTCGCCCTCTCTAAAGCACTTTGATTAAACCTAGTGGTTACTGTAAAATTCAATACAAAAATTATTATTATTATTATTATTATTATTATTATTATTATTATTATTATTATTTACCTTCTCCCTGTTTTACCAAAATGGGGCCGATCTGTTTAAACAGGTTCTTCAGCTTGTTCTTGTCTATTTTTTGTTTCCTTAAGTTGGGAAGAAAACCCTTGAGGAACTTCTTCTTTGTTGGCTGAAAAATCAGGAAGGAAAATGTTTTGGAAACAAGTAATCTAGAAGTCATTTCCAATAAATATCATTAGACTAATTCATTTCCTTAAAGGAACAAGATGATGAGAACACACAGTTGTAAAGCGGTCCCAGAAGGCTCTTGTAAAGTAGAGGGGCAGTATCTTGAGGTCCTCCAGTGTTTGCTGGTCCCAAGTGGTTACACCTCTGCGAGTTGAAAACAACAAATATTAAAGTGTGTTCTACAGCTGTAAATATTGAAAATCCATCATTGATATGTTTAATTTGCTTGGATCGAGATCACTTTGTACATTTATGGGGAAAAAAAAAACTAGTTTTGTCCATTTGAATAAAATCAGGTTAGTCTCATGAAAAAAACTTGGCAGATTGGCAGAGAAGAAGTTTTTTTCCAGAATGAATGGATGCAGTTTCAGTACCCGTATTGTGTTTTCCCAGATAGCAGCAGTGCTTCTATTGCGGCCACTTGGCTGTCAGAGAGGTCTTTGCAGGCTTTGAGTTTCTCCAGGATGAGAGGATCTGAGTTCTCGATGTCAGATCCATCCAGAGTGCAGACCATGTTCCCCAGGACCTCCACGTTGTCTCTGCTCAGGCTGACGCCACTGATCCCCTGAAACAGTCAGTGAAAATGCTTCATTACACTACTGTCGTAGAGTAATTCGTGCCATATGTGTAATATTGGCTGTATTATGGCTTGCATACTGGCATATTGTTGATTCTCGTTCTTATTGCTACTCACCAAGCAGTCTCTGGCTTCCCTGAACTTCTTTGGACCCTTGTTCAAGATGCTGGAGGCCACAGTGAAGTCTGTAGCACCCAGTGCAGAAAAGTAGGACCTGCAGTTTGCTTTCTGGACATTTTTGGAGCTGTTGGGGATGGTTGGTTGTAAAATATTAAAAGGATCAAACATGACGCTTTTCAAACAAGTGACACAATAATGAGGTGGAGAGGGACTCACTCCAAGTAGAGAAGCATGTCTGAAGGATAATCAGTGAAGTTCTGAGAGAGGTCGTCACGGATCAGGTTGTACATGCAGGTCAGCTGGAGGCGACAGTGTGAGAAGATTGATGTGTCAGCGCTCTGCTCTCTTTACTTTCATAAACTGAAACGTTTATATTATTTTAAAAGGACCTAATAGCAATAAATTGTTGTTTTGCAGAACTTACCTGAGGTTCCTTCAGCTCCACTTTTGCTCTGCCTTTCCTCGGTCGACAGGCACGGATCATCTGCTTGATTTTGGTTTTAGACGTTTTCTGAACCGATGAACAACTGAAGCCTTGCAGCACAGATGGTGAGAGCCTGCAGACAGAAAACAGAAAAGCACAGAGTTTAATGCAGGTAAAGGTCGAAATTCTCATGACACGTAGCTGCAGGTGTTGGTTACTTACTGCTCGATGTCAAAGCCTGTTTCGGCCAAAGTCCCAATGAACATGGCCGACTGTAAAGAACAAGAAATAACAGAGTCTTCATTCAAGATGTTATTAATTTGGAGGAATATTGTTATACTAAACATGGCAGGTGATTTCTGACACCTTTATGAAAATATCTCTCACAGCATCAGGTTTTTATGTATCCGTCTAAGAGCAGAACTGCACACTGACCTGATCTGGAGTCCATGTCTTTTTGTTTATCACGCTGACGTTTGGCGTCCTCTCAGAAAACACCAGCAGGGAAGGTGGGATCTCAGTTGCTAGGACATCAGGGACATTCTGCACCACCGTAGCTGGATTTGTGTCCACAGAAATGATCTGACAGGAAGTTCGGTAGATGTCATTGCTATTTTCCTTGTTGGGCCAATGTTACTGGATTTTCGGACAAGTTGATTTTGTACCTTTGTGACAAAAGTCTGTTGGACAACCTTCGGGGCTTCCCGCACGTTGGAAACAAGGTTGGGCTTCTTGGAGGCGCTGAGCACTTCAGAAGCTGAGATCTTCTGTATCGACTCGGAGCGAAGTCCAACAACAAGAGTACCCAGGGCCTCCAGAGAGGCTGCAGTGTTGATCTGTCGGTGTCAACGTTATCCATTAAAACCATGTTCTGTTAACTGGGAACTAATGACCATTTATATTGGATCATAGGTTTCTAAAACAAATTCAGCTTAACGTCCATGCAGCCGATCATTTCATAACTGAAGACGACGTGTTCCAGGTAAACTGAAGAAAAGAGCCAAACTAGTACCTGAAAGCCTGAGGAGGAGGAGGTGATGGACTGGATGACGGCGGTGGCCCGGTCCTGACCCCAGTTTTTCACAGAGCCCAGGGTGGACAAAGAGGAAACCAGCACTGAAGGGGACACGGAAAGGAGCTGATCTTTGGTCAGTGCTGAAGAGGCACTCCCAAGTTCTTCAAAGGTTTCCTTGGTGAAGGTCTTGATGGTGGATGTCAGAGCTGCAGATACCTGTTGAATTTCATTTGGCAGATGCAATCATTTCTGTTCACAATCACCGTCCACAGCAGAGCAATCACTCTCCTTCATATGACGCATAAATCTGACAATAAATGTCATCAATACAATCTTTCCTGTTTTATAGTTATTGTAGTTTTAAAAAACCCCAAAGATTCCTTCAAATTTGACGTGAGTTGAACCTGTTTGTCTTGTCAAGCACATTAAGATGATATTTGTTGTGAATCACTGCTGCAGAAACTGAATTAAAACTGAGCTGGAAAACCTCACTGAACAGAACTCTTAGAAACAAGCAACAACTTCTTGATGCGGTACCCTCAGGATCTTCTGTTCCATTACAGAATGTCTTCAGCTTGTCCAAGATGACCATCGTCTCAGATTCAGTGAGAGAGGAAAATACTGAGCTTGGCACGTCAGAGGAGCACAATAAAGAGCCCGGAAGCCTGAATGGAAGCAGGAGTTTTATTCAACCGAGTGTAAAGATGAGCAATTAAGCATATAGACTGAAATATAGACCTGGTCTTATTAAGAGTGCCATACATGTTTCAGCCAGAGAGATCAAAACTTACTTGAAAAGACTGAAGGTTGGGTTGAATGCATACAGCTGGGTGATGTAGTACCCTGTTACGTCTCTAGAGATCGCTGTGTTGTTGAAGAGCTCCAGATTAGATTCATCCTCCAGAAACGTCTCCAGCTTTAAGTGGAAAAACATCAAAGATTAAAAAGGAACGTAAAGATTACTTTGCACGGCTAAATGCACCAATCGTCACACAAACAGAGCATTTCTCTTTCAGTCTCTCAGTCCTACAAGCCCTTGCAGCTCCATGTGGATAAATGGGTTTGAGGTAAGATTACACATCTTCAATGCATTAATGTAAAAATAATAATACTCCTGCATGCCATGCCTGTTTATTTTTTTACAAAACTTTTTATGTCTAGATAAAAATTGCTTCTAAGAAGTCACTTATTTTTGTGTAAAACTAAAAATACTCTACAAGCATGAAAGGACAAGTACCTGAGATGTGGAGATGAAGCTGGTGAGATCATCCAGAGCGATAAATGTACAAAGCTGCCGATGTAGTTGACAAACCAGGAAGTAGAATTGAGTTCTGGATCTCTGGGATCATAGCATCTGGCTCCAGAACCTGAGGACAGAAATATACCAGTGGAACAGTGAGATGTAATCTGTAGATATAGACCGTGATGACATAAACACGGCCAAGTTCATCACCGATATTTCAGCTCCAGTTTTGAAAGGTGTCTTTTTATTACAATCGTCGGACCGACACCGGAGTGTTTCTCTATCCGAGCAAATAACAGGATCTAGACTCATACCAGCTCTCAGGTAGCTCCTGATGGTGGCGTACACGTCTCTCCGTCCAACATCAGAACTGCTGTATGTGAAAGTGTTTCCCATAAAAAACACCCTGCTCAACAGAAAATAATAGAAGCTGAGTTTGTTGGAAGCCATACAGTCAGTTATGAGATGCAGTGAGAACCCGACTCACAGTTTCTGGAAGGAGAGACACGAGGCGTTCTGGACCTCAGTGGAGTTCAGAAGGTCCTTGGTGAGGAATCTCAGATAGTTCTTCAAGCGTACGTTAAACCACAAATCAACCTCAGATCTTCTGTTGCTGCTCAGAGCCAAAGGCCAAACACAGGGGAGGATGATCCTCCTCACATCATCTGGGACGTCCTCCTGCCGGTGGCGCACAGGAACGTTACACAGTGAGGAGAACACAGCTGTGTTCACCCATAGATGTTAGCACACATGTAACATTGAGATGGGGACATACGTTTGCTAGGAAGGAAGGAGTGTTGTTGTAGTTGCTGAAGATGACGCAGATCCCTGAACTGTTATTAGTTACCCCAGGCTGACTGAGGAACTGACGCAGTTCTGAGGTGCTGATGGTACTGAGGAGCTGGAAACAGGAAAAGAACCTTCATTTATCCACCGATTACTGGCATAAGTCATTTTTGGATAACTGATAAGGAAGTATGTAGAATATAAACAAGATCACTCAAAGCAATTCCATTCCCTTGCATTTGTGTTCATAAATATTTTTTCTATTCATTGATTGTGTACCTCTGACTTGCGTGTTGGCGGCAGCAGGGAGATGAATGTCGACACATCTGGAAAGCCAAAGCTGAGGAAGTTGTTCTTGAGGAAGAGGTAGAAGCTTCCACCGTCATAACACTTTACCCACTCCCTACCTTTTGTTTTTCCAAAGGAAAATGTATTATTGTGTGTGAAAATATGAGTTATTATGAAACATATTAATGTGCAAAAACCGGATCTTTACAGCATGAAATGTTTTTTTCACTCAAACCTTGGAGGAAGATGACGATATTGTTGTAGATCTCTTGTTTGGTTTTTGTGCTGAGTGTCATCTGTACTTTATCAAGCACTGTAATCCTGAACAAACAATAATTCTTCATCATTTTCAAACAACAATGGAAATCTAATAAAACACTATACTGCCTACAAACTGAAGCTACCATGCAATACTTTTCAGTTTTCTGTAATCCTGGTATTTCACTGAATAACTTACATCTCTTGGCTGCTGTTGCAGCTCCTATTTGTCCTAATGATGAAAAGGCGTTCTACCAGACTGGATGAAAGAGCGATCAGCAAAGGCCTCAGTCGCACCCTCATCCACAGCAGGAACTCCTCATCACTAACAGCTGGGAAGGACAGACCTCCTCTGTCCAGGACTGTCTGAAGGAAGGTGGATTTTACCTCCAGGGTGTAGTTGGCAGATTGCGCCTATGGGTGAGTTTAGAAACAGATGTTTGTTCAAACAGAAATCATCCACAGCATCTTCATCTGTCACACAAACCTAACACCTCCTCCTTCTCTACACCCATGAGCCATCTCTTTATTCCTAAACCATCATCTTCACATAATAACTCATACAAGGTCTCAGTAGCATCTCGTTCACCTTTACTGTTGCGATGAATGCAGATGTATTTGTCTGAAGTGGATTAATATTGTGGCTGTGGTTTGGGTGTGCACTGGATGGTGCCCCCCTGTACCTGCAAGGTCCATCATCCCACACCTCAAGACCCTTCTGATGGGTTTTCTTGCATATGTTTGGAGGGAGGGAATGATCACCATTCACCAACATGAAATCCCAGGAGGCCATCTCCTTGACCCTCCCCCACCTGTCCTGCCTGCACCCACAACACTAGAGCAGTAAGTATGGCTAAGGACCAGCCAGATATCCCAAAAGATACCAGAGGTGGAGTCCCCCACAGGGTGGGAGCCCTCTGAGAAAAACCAAACCAGCCAAGCGAAGTGAGCCCACCACCAGCAGCCCAGGACCCAGACACCAGTGTCCCTGAGAAGGTTCACCCAACCTCTAAACCTCCAATGTCCAACTAGGCACACATTCTTTAATCTCCTCCCTACCTGGGACCCTGTTCGCCCATGTCCCCACTCCCCCAGCCAATCAAGCTCTAGCCCACACAGCCTCAAGCCACCAGTCAAGCCAGAGATGCTGGGAAGGCATTCTCCAACCACAGCCCCATCCACATTAGCGGCAGCAGGCCACACAAGAGGGCACAGCTGTCCACAGCCCAACCTGACCTCTGTGTCAGCAGCTGCAACACCCTGCTCCACCACCGACACCTCCAGGCCAGACCCACCATCACCACAGGACAGCAATCAAATTCCCAGTCTGCCTGAGGTCAGCACTACCCTGGTGCCAAGACAGCAAAGTCCATACCCACAATGCCAAACAAGCCATGTGTATAATTCTGTTCATTTCTCTTACAAGTAGGCATTCTATACATAAAAACATAATCTGCCAATAATTTTTTAAATAAACTATGTTTAAACTCTTTAAACTTTTTTTTACTTCCAATAATCAAGTATTGGGTTTTTTTTTTTTTTTTTTGGTTTTTTTTTTATTTTTACAATGCATAGAACTGCAAGTAGGGTGTGACTTCTTTTCATTTCCCAATCAACATCTGTGACGTCCCCAAGCAGGCAATGTGAGTGACCGATTGGGACAGAGTACTTTAGGTGAAAGGTCTTAACATCATTTTATCCCAAAGCCATAGACAGGCAGATAGTGCCAGAGAGCATCTCGATAGTCATCAGGTATCCAAGTAGTTTGGACATGTAAGTAAGTGAGAAACCCATTTGGAACATCCTTTGTCCTGTGTATTGCGTTCTTTGACGGATCAGTTATTGCATAAGCTGAAGGTTGGCATTTTGGGTCATTTTAAAAGCATTAGTACAAATTTTACTAAAATAGCTCAACTCTATACTGTTACATAAATCCCATTTACTGACAGGAAGTTAGTTTGTCAAATCTACATTTGAAAGTGTTAAGTAAATGTATAAAACTAACTTTCAGTCAGGATGAGCCTGTGAAGGACTTCAGAAAAACAAAAACATTTACCTCAATCACTGGTGAGACTATGTCAAAGAAAGCACCAAAATCAGCTGTCTGGATCACTCCCATGACTTTCCTCACATCTTGCATCCCTTTTAGCTGTGAGGGAAATGTTGCAAGCTGGCTCAGCTGACTGAACATAAGAAGATCCACAACTTCCACCTAAGAAAAGACAAGTAACACTTAAATATGCAAACCCTACAGTTTCCTGACTTCATCTCCAGGTTTCTGGTTTATTTGTGTGTTTTTTTTAAAGAGACAAAGAATGACAGACCCAGTACTGAGAAAATTGTCTCCAAGTCTACTGTTCAGGCTTGAACTTAATGTTTACTACTGCAAACCTTTAATTGTACTGATATATTTAGCAAACTTTGCTACAAAATCTAGTTAAATGTTAACTGGTAAATAAAGGCCACTAGTGTCATAACAAAGAAAATAAAAAACTAATTCAAAGAAATGATGCAGTATCTAAAGCAAATGTTTAAATTAAAGTTGGTCATGTTGGTATTCAGACGGTTTGTACAGGTTGGTTTATGCAAGCATAACAGTGTATAACTTACTCCTCTGAAATCATTCTTTAAAGACAGAAAATCCACGAAGGAAGCTTGAAATTTGAAACTCCCAAAGTTGTCTTCAAGCCAACGTCGGTTATTATTATCAGAATTTACACAAGACATGCCTAGAAATAAAGTGAAAAAAATTTTTATTGAAAAGATTAAATTAAATATCAACTTATAAAGTTACAATTCTAAAGCAGTTGACTGTGTAAGAAAATACCTATTCTCAATTACACAAGAACAAAACACCCACATTTATATATGTATATACAGATGTATGAATTTCATGCTTGCAAATTACCTGTGTGGAACTGTCCCTTGAGATAGTCCAATGCGAACATGAAAACTAACTGAGTCTGGACTTTTGAAAGTTGACTGAAAATGTTGCCGAACCCTTTGAGGCTGAGAGAACAACAAAAATCATCCAGACATTAAATCAAGTTTCAGTGGGGACATTTTATTTTCTAACATAGATTAATAAGAACAAGAAAATTAAAACTTACATCTCTTGATAGGAGCTACAGGTGATATTTCTTGGAATGATTTCAAATGTTCGTGAGTCAACACTTGGCAGGAAAAGAGGAAGATAAACCTGGAACCATAACTTGAAGTCTTCATCATTCAGCACAGAAAGTTTTGGGCCAAGGACCGTTAAAGTCAGATTCAGGATTGTGTCACGAATTCTGGGAAAGAGTGTGGTCAGGTTTTGCTGAGAAGAAAAGGAAAATGGAAATTAATTGTTCTTCCTTCTGAGCTCAACTTATTTTGATAAATTTCTGATTAAAACTTACTTCAGCAGCACCATGAACAAATGTATCAAAGAAGGACTCAAGGTTTGCCAAAGATGCTGAAAGAGCAGGTCTTCTGAAAACCATTATAACAACATTTTCACTGGATAAGATGTTTGGTTCAAGGAGGAATGAAGATAATTGGTTTGGAGAAAAAGAGTCCAGGATTGTCTCCTACAAAAAACATGTGAGAAGAAAATAAAGGAAAAAAGAAATGAGTTTAGTTTTTCTCAACTTATCCAAATTAAATTAAATGTTTATGACCTAAGATATGAACCTACATCTGAGAGGTTGAAGGCTTTGAGGTCAGAGTAAGTTGTGTATTGAGAAAAGGGTCCCAGGTTTGTTTCAATCCATTCAACATCAGTCTCAAGTCCCATCCTGCAAGCTGAGGTACACAGAAATGTGTTAGGACAGACACAATTTACAAACAGTCCTATTAAAAATAATCAGATTTGTAGAGGTCCACTTTGGTTCACCGTGCTCCTTCAACATAACGCTTCTACAACTGCAATCCATGGGCATGTGGCAAAAGTCATTTTTTTCATTCCTACCTGGGTGGTTGATGACATTGGCAGAGTTTTTGAGGTAGGCCAACAGAACGTTAGCGATTCCTTGTCGTCTATGCAGGGATATGGCAGGGAACACTTTGCCAATTCCTCCCACACTGCAGAGTGAATAACAAAAGTTTCTAACATGGCACCTCACTAGTAGATTGTAATTAAATGTTTCTAACCAATAATTTTTTCCAATGCAACTCACATGACATGGTAGTTTGTGCAGCTCATGCTTGATATGGTACTGTTGAGCATCTGTGGAGTGAAACTGGCAAGGATGGAAACCAGTCTCACATGGAACCAAAGATAGAACTCTTCTGTGCTGAAGCTCAGGAAATGTAGACGCAGGATGTAAAAGGTTCTTGTCATCACACGATCTCGAATGACCGTCTGAAATTGTGGAACCTTGCAAAGTATGACAATATGGTAAACCATGTGACAAATACTCTACACAGAGAACTTTTAAAGGTTGCAGTGAACAGAATGTTGCAAATGACTTCCATTCAATGTAATGAAGCCCATTGCTGCCCGAGCAAAGATTGGTTTGTCTTAATTCTGACCTTGTCTCTTCGCCTGTGATTAAGACTGGGACCTACCTGTCCATTTATTCTGAGCTGTGTGAAGAACTCATCTAGGTTTTTGAGAGTGTCACCCTTTTCAAGTCGCTCAAAGGCAAGATCAATTAGGGTTGTGTCGTTTGAGCCTCCTGCACTTATTAGAAGCTGTGCCACCTGAGAGGGAGCCAGTTCTGACAATATTTCAGTCTAGAAAAAAGAAAGCAGTACATAATAAAAACAGCCGTACTTGCAAATCAGCAGTTCTGAAGATGTTGGTTTGTGAGGATAGATTAACAGCTGTCATTGGCACTTACAGTAGACAATTGTGGGTTGAGGGTTTGCAAATCTTGAATGGTTGCAAAACCAGCAAAGCTGCCAAGGTTTGCCTGTAGCCAATCTTGACTCCCATTGGTAGATAAGGAGCAGCCAGGATCTGCAGAGAAGTTGGATACAGACGTTGGCTGTAAAATAAGATCCTTTGCTATCAAGAAGTTAGCAAATGGATCCCGAGAGCCTGGCTTTACCTGATGAATCCTTTCTTGACAGGAATGGTTTGATGAAATAAGTCAAGACTGCTTGTTGTTGGTCACTGTTCATGAGGGGCCTTTGGTTGCTCATTTCCTTGACACTAAAATTTGAGGACAGGTCATCAACACCAAAACATTTGTAGCTTTCTTTTTGCAAGATATTCCTGTGTGAAACAAGATATGTACTTACACAATCTGGTAGGTCTGGCAGCTGAAGTTGTAGGAGCTAAGGCAGAACAGGAAGTTTGTGGATGGGGAGGCCAGGAATGGACCAATAACTCTCTGGACCAGATCCCCAATGAAAGTCCTGCTCTGTAGTTCTGCCTTGCTGAGGTTGGCAAGTCTCACCTCTCTTAGAGCATCAAGGGCATTTGATGAGGCTGGCCTGCTGTTGGACGCCTATAGTTGAGAAAAATTGTTAGATGCAGAACTTGCTTTGGAAGGAAGGCAAACAAATTGGATAAAAGCAAATGGATTTACCATGGTGGCAAATGTCTCAAGGGTGTCATTCAGGGCAGGAGAAACCTTTTGAAAGAAGAGCTTCCACACTTCTACTGGGTATGTCGTTTGGCTTTCCAACGAGCATTTCAACAGTGTGGCCAGGTTTTCCGCTGCAATCTGGTCAGCCTTAAAAATGGATGAAAAAAGAAAAAAAGAGAGACCTGTCAGAACTCACATATACTTGTATAAGGACTGCAATTTCATAAACTGGGTTTTTCTCTTGAATTTAGAGGCTGTGCATAAAAATCTTACCACAGAGCAGGCGTGTTCAGTGATGGTAAAAGAGCACAGAGCTGTAGAGGAGTTGTCAGCTGCCAGTGTTTGTTGGACTAGTGACCTAAACCAAACAATGATAAAAATATCAGCACATTGTCACCTTTTGAACATTGAGTCAATTAACTTGCAAACTGCATATTGGATCAGTCAATAAACCACCCACCTATTGACTGCAGCACAGATGAGGTTCTCTGGAAAATGACCAGATTTTTGTGTCAGAACTTGGCACTTGACATTCAGATTGCATTAGTTGGTGAACATGAGTACCGTTTAGTACTTACCATCAACAACTGTCTCCTTGCACTGTGGACAAATAATAGCAGCAAAAACGTCACGCAAGTGGATAAAACTAGCTAAATCAAAGATGAGTTGGCTTTTCCACTATTGCATAGTTCATGTAGAAACAGTGACTGTAGATTGAATATTTTCTAACAGTCCATCATTTGCCTTCTACAACTATGAAAATGATCTTACCATGAAGGATTCTGGTGTTGAGCAACCTGTTCAACAACAAAAAAGGAAATTAGCCATGACTTCAATACATTGCTGTCAATATGGAGGTACTGGTCTTTTCAGTAACACTCTTGTCTGCAAAGATGTTTGGACACCTACGTGGGAAAGTGTCTTTGAGGAACTCCATGCTTGATTTAATGCCCAGTGACAGCTCCAGTGGCAGTGGGAATTTCAACGTTTTCTGTAGACCAGTGAGACTAAAGAAAAGGACAATTTCACTTCGCTGGATCCACATGATCACCATCATATGAACCCCAAGTTTCAAATTGTTGAGTCAAAAAATATGTCTCACATGGCCACGAAGGATGCACAGCTGATGTCCTTTGGAATCACCCACAAGTAGGCGGGACGGAGGCTTGGTATCACAGGAACAAGGTAGACATGGAACCACAACTGAAATTCTTGCGCTCCAAAGACCTCAAATGCAGGCGCGAGGGCAGTCAGGGTGATGTTCAGTATGGCTTCTCGTACAGCTGCATTTGTGATGAAGGTTATGTTTTTCTGAAAACAAAAGCATTCAAGTTGTAGTTCAAGAGGTCACCACATCCTGTTACTATCATGAACAAAAACACAAAGATTCAGACCATTGCCCAGACTTTCTACTCAGTTGCATTACCGGCGGAGATGGAGACATGTCAAAAATTTTGTCAAAATTAATCGGCAGAAGCCTAAAAGCTGACTTAAGTTTTAGCTTTTTATGAGCACTGCTAGAGCCCAGAAGAGCACTTGACATGCTGATGGGTGGTTTGACAAAGAACTTTGTAGGGGGAATGTGACAAAGCAAGTGTTAAGCATTCACCTTCTCGCTGATTTGAGCAAACATCTGGAAAAACTGACTGAGCTGTTCGTCCCTGCTGGACAGTTTCAAGTTGGTGAGCACCTCCCTTACGAAGTTGATGTCCTCCAAAGCCCCGCTGTCTGGATCCAGTATTAGCTCAGCCTTCTGTTGCGGTGAAAGTTTGTCCAGGACTTCAATCTGTAACAACATGTTTTGATGCTTCTTTTAAGCATGAGCTTAAGTTTAAATGTCTGTCTCTGGAATAATTTGGTGGTATATCTTTATGGGCATACCAAATATATCCTAGTTTAAAATCTATGACATCACTTACAGCAGAGAAGTTGTTGTTCATTTCTTTTAATTCCTCAAGTGTTGCAAATTTCAAAAAAATTCCAATGTTTTTCTGCAGCCATTCTTCACTTCCTGTCGTTTTGTCTGTGCATCCAGGTTCTGCAAAAAAATATTTTAAGATAATAAACCACAACACAGTAATGGGCTTTTAATTTAACACAATTTTATAGAATTTAATGTTAATTTTTATTTTTTAATTGATTTTTTTTTCAGGAATATTTCTGTATCTTTCTACCAATTATTTTCTGAGACAAAAACGCACTCCTACCTGGTGAGTTTTTTCTTGATAGGAACAGTTTGATGAAGTTTCTGTAGATTAGTTCTCTGTTAATACCTTGAGTTGTCTGAAGTTCTCTATTCATAGACTTCATCCTTTAAAATATCAGCATATACAATTACTGAATAAACCTTTTTTATAATTTATATTCTACACTACATTAGTCCACACTTGTTCATCCTGTCTGTTAAATTCCAATTTTTGTTCACTTTTTTCTCACTCTTGTGATTCAAACTGGTTTCTTAAAATAGTCATGAAGTGTCAAGTCAAGGGTCTCCCACGGCAAACTGGCCTCAGGGGGGGACAGTCCAAGTATTTCAGTGATACTGATGATGCGGTTAACCACAAGAAGAGGCAAACCTCGCTCAGATAAGGGAGACCGGGACACCTTACGAGAGCCAGGTCATTGGGAAGGAGCTCACTGGGAGTGATGGGAACAACTGTTCATTTGAGTGGATTGAATCGCTGGGATCAGTACATTAGCTCGATCCGTTCACCGGATCACAGGGTTCATTCGTGCAGAACAGCACCTCTTCCAGCAGAACAACTCAGAAGGTGAACCGTTCACACCGCGACAGAGCGCCACTTCAGCGCGGCGTGTCGCTCTCTGTTTCCCCGGCAGCGCACACGCCCCTGTCTCCCTGTCGCATAAAACAAAAAAAAACAAAAAAAAAAAAAACAGCGTTATATTGCTTGGCATTAAGCCTCCATACTTGTCTTCGACAGCGCAAACGTCCCGATTCGTGCAGTGTGCGACTCACATACTGTGGTGTGCAGCTGTGGCACAGCATGAACGGGTCACGTCCTGATGCGCAGCACACTGTGCCGTTCACGCAGGGTGAACCGGTCATAATTCGCAGCACTGTGGCGCTGTGTCACAGCATGCACAGCTCAAATGCGCGGCGGACTGTCATTCACACAAAGTGAAATGGGTTGTTCCTGCTTAAAGACAAGAACAGCAGTGATAATTACCATCCTGCTTGGAAAAATATTTAAAAATCAGCGTGAACAGATCACGTCCTGATGCGCAGCACCCTGTGCTGTTCACACTGGGTGAACGGATCAAGTCCTGATTTGCAGTACAGCTACTGTGCGGGAGTGGCACTGAGTCTAATCACAGAATTACAGCAGTCATTCAGAAACAACCAATCAGAGCCAGGATGAGGGTATTAGCACTGTCAGTCACCCTGTGTACACGCCGCTCACACCCTCCCCCTTGGTTTCTGTCAAGTCAAGTTTATTTATACAGCACATTTCAGCAGCAAGGCAGTTCAAGGTGCTTCACGTCATAAAAAACGTCAATCAAGTATACAGCAAAATAATCAAAAACATCAAAATCATCAAGCAAATACACATGAAAATGATCAAAATCATCCACCAAATTTCAATGCGTCAAAATCATGAGGATAATCAAGCAAGTACAGTTCAATGTTCTACTTACTACTGATCAACAGCAGCTCTAAACAGGAGGGTTTTTAGCTTTGATTTAAAGGAACTCAGTGTTTCTGCAGTTTTGCAGTTTTCTGGAAGTTTGTTCCAGATTAGAGGAGTGTAAAAACTGAAAGTTGCTTCTCCATGTTTGGTTCTGGTTCTGGGGATGCAGAGCAGACCAGAACCAGAAGACCTGAGTGGTCTGGAAGGTTGATACAGTACCAACAGGTCTTTAAACCGTTCAGTGGTTTATAAACTAGCAGAAGTATTTTAAAGTCTGTTCTCTGAGCTCCAGGGAGCCAGTGGAAGGACTTTAGAACTGGGGTGATGTGCTCTATCTTCCTGGGTTTAGTGGGAACGCCAGCAGCAGCGTTCTGGATCAGCTGCAGCTGTCTGGTTGGCTCTTTAGGCAGACCTGTGAAGACGCTGTTGCAGTAATCAATGCGACTAAAGATAAACGCATGGATGAGTTTCTCTAGATCTTGTTGAGATATTAGTCCTTTAATCCTGGAAATGTTCTTCAGGTGATAGAAGGCTGACTTTGTAACCCTCTTTATATGTCTCTGAAGGTTCGAGTCTGAATCGATCACCAAACCCAGATTTCGGACCTGATCACTAGTTTCTATCTGTAATAATTCTCTGCTATGCTACAGCTGGTTCACCACAACATAGCCTGTTGCTAATGCTAAGGCTAGTTAGCATGGCCACTGATGACAGCAGATAAACAGTTTTCCTGGAATGGTGAGTTGTTTCTCCATCATTAGCACACTAAGCCCCTCCTCCTGACTCTGATTGGTTGTTTCAGGTCGGGGGCGGAGCATTTCTTTAGACCAATAGCAGCTCAGGGAGGAGGGGGATATTTCCTCATCATCTTTTCACAGATTATCTGTCTCAGACCAAACTGTCATGACATGGACAAATGTGGAAAAAAAACATTTTTGTAAAAATTACATAGTTTACATGCACTTTAACTCTAATTAACCACATTTTGTTTTTTTATTTCAAAACCCCCACCTTGGCCTGATTAACCAGGTTGCAGTTTCACTTATACAATCAAACAACACTTGAATAGAACCTTTCTGACTTCCTGAGTTAGGCCATATTCTCAACAAGCAGTACATCATGCCCTGATCAACTTGACTTCTGTCAGTCTTGCAAGATTTGCAGAGTCATTTCTCAGGCTTTGTGTTGCTACAGCGAACCATAGTTAGAACTATTATCCACAATGAGAGAACAAAAGAACCCATGACAACATGTAAAGCACTTCAGGCCTCAATTGCTCATAATTTAATGGGAGAGTTCCAAGTCTGGAACTGCTGCTATTCTAAAAGAACACAAAGATACCAAAAATTTATCAAAAAATATCTTGATGATGATCTAGACTTTTTAAAAAATATATGTGGACTGATGAGACAAAAGTGGGACTTTTAAGAAGGTGTGCATCCCACTTCATGTGGTGTAAAACAACAGACTCACTGCTCTCCACTGGTGGCCATTGCTTCCCAGGAAGTCAGCACCAGTGAAGGTTAACAGGCTAATTAATTACTTTTTCCCATAGATTCAGACTAATTTTGACACATTTTAATAAATGAAATCATCATTTGAAAATGTCTAAGGGGGCAAGTATCATTTCACAGCTTTGTATATAATAGCACAGTCTTTAGAAATCCTATTGTAATTGGGATTTTGTTGCAACCTATGCATCAGTAGTATTAATACCTCCCCCTGACACCTCAAATGCAAGCTAATATTTCATAAGGCATAACAATGCTTAATTTAGAATAGCACAGAAATTTCCTTTATTGTCCCATGATGGGGAAATTTTTGTGCAACAGCAGTGAAGTGGCAGTGACAGGCAATAACAGAAAACAGACTCACACAAAGACTATGAAATATATCTAAAATAATTTACGTACAATTGTTGGTAAGAACTGCAGCTGAAGTTCTGGTTGCCTAGCTGAACCAAGAAGCTTTCACCCACATAAGGCAAAAGAGGAGCCATCTTCAGAGAGAACCACAGTCTGATGAATGCTGGGTCACGGTAGTCGCCCAGATTTAGACTATCCAGGATTCCAAATATTTCCAGAAGATCAGCTCTGGATTGGTTGCTGCCCTGTTATTTAAAAAAAAAAAAAAAAAAAAAATGGAATTTGATGTTAGTAACTACTTTTTCCCTCATGTGCATATATGTTGAATATATAAATAAAGCGTTACATAAAATGGGATGATTTCCTCAAATACCTGCATCAAGTAGGCTTTTAAAGATGAGTCTGCTAAGCGCCGGATGTTTTGTTCCATCTCTAGAAAGAGCTCCTCTGGTAGGCTTGCATTTTTTTCTCTCTTACAAGTAAGATCCCTTACAAACAGATCTACTGCCATCCATACCTGAAAAAAACAGGTAGAGGAAGGTGTAATGTCTGAAACTAAAAACAAGAGGGAGTCGCTGCTGTGTGGTGACACTGCACATATCAACAGGCTGACGATGACGTTCGAAAACGCTTACGCTGCGACTGGCATCTTTGAGATTTACATCTTGGCAAGATCCAGGGATACCGTTGGTTGGAGTTGAAGCAGTGCTTTGGTAACCATTAAATTAAACACAAGACAGTTTAATAATTAATGAAAAGAGATGATTATTTAAAACTACTGAGAAATATAAACAAACTATACATGCTGACCTGTTTAGAGGTGTTGGTAAAGCTTGACCTACATGTGATAAAACAAAGAAATAGCATTACACGTGATGACTTATGATGGTACATGCCAAAGAACTGCTTGTAATTTGTATATAATTGTCTTTTATTGAATGAGGATATTTTTATTCTTATTCAACTTTTATTAAACCAGGTAAGCTATTAAGAACAAGTTCTTATTTTCATACCTTGTGTAGTGTTGGACTGAAAAGAAATTTACAGTACCAAAAATTATTTTAAGAATTTGAAAAGATGTAGTTTTAGCTAGAAAAAAAATCCTGAATATCCACACTTACGGATGTTGAGGCCACTGATGAAATACATGCTGGAGGGGTTGGAAGAAAATTCTTGATTAAATCTATGTATTATATCAATAAATTTGAAAATTATTCCTCCGCTGAGATTCGGGCAGCTCTTACCGATCCCGACCACCAGGAGTGGCAGAACGTGCACCAAGGTCTGCGGGACCTCCATTGTCAGAAGGTCACTGTCCTCACTTTCGTGTTCTTCAGTTTATTTTATTAGCATTTTACACCAAGATGATTGTTTCAAAGTCCTTGGGAAAAAAGACGAGAGAAGGCTTAGTTTAGATAAGTACTGTAAATCTATTGTATATCTAAGCATTGCAAATGAAACATATGCACATTTTCTGGAAACTAATTGATTAATAAGAATAATTTCATATGAAACACGTCTTCTATTAATTTTCTGGTTGCTGCCAGTTTAGAATTTAACTGGCAAATATTTCATATTATGTTGTAATATAAAACTAACTACTGGATATTAACAAAAACGAGATCACGTCCGTATAATAATTGTTGACTATTTAATGCTGAATTCAGCAAGAAGTCATTACATTTTTTATAACAATCGCAGGTCAAATTTACCTTGGTATTGTATGTTAAAACAAAGCAATATGACTAGAACTCACCCAGCTCCTTTGCTCTGTCACTGAAAAATGAAGACCAAATCTCAAAGGGAAAACAGGTATATTATGGGTGGAGTAAAGAAATATTTGGCAAGGACTCAAAAGCTCAAACTCACCTTCTGATCTGATAAAATATCTTTGTGCATCTCCATCAGTTTTCGAATTTTAGCGATATGCAAAACTAAAACTGTGACTCAAGCAAGGAGAATTTCACAATATGTTAAAAATTCAGTGTTTTTCCCACAAATAAGAAAGTATATTTACCAACTGAATGCTGTGTTTGACATAAAAATAACACTGGTTTATTTTAAAAATTGTCCATGAAGACCTCTAGGATCAAAACGTTTTCCCAAATAGGTCTCTTGGGTGTGTTTAAGGCCGGATTTTATTAGTTTTCCTTCATGCCTCCAGGAGCTCTTGCTGCTTAAAGCAGATGATAAATACCGCCTTAAGCTAGCAGAAAAACATCTCAACTGACATTGGGCTGTTATGCAAGAGTGATTAATATTATTAACAACTGAAAAAACTTAACGACAACTTAAAGTTTGGAGTTTCAAGGCTTGCGACCGGCGGAATGCTGACTTTCGGTGCAGCTTTCACCACCTAAAGGAATCTCATCTTGATGATGCCAGAAACTTGCGTGACATTTATAAGCCAGTTTTTGTTTTGAAAAAAGTTATGAAACCGAGTTGAGATCCTGGTTAGGAAGGCTGCAGATTTCTGAATATCTTGAGATGAGCTTTGTAAAGTAACACTCTTTTAATGGCTACTGATGCAGGGGGATGTTCTGTGATGGTTCTACTAGATCTCCGTGCAGCATTTGATACCGTTGTCCACAAAACCTTTTTGAATAGGCAGGAAAAGCTGGAGGGTTCCTCTGGCTCTTTTCCTCTATGAAAGTCACTTTTAACTGAACCTTGTGGAACACAACAAGGTTCAGTTCCTTCAACAAACCATACTGTGGCTTGTATCGTTTTCATACCATGATCAGAATCTGTTGGTTCAATTCAGTTTATTTATATAGTTATTTTAGTTATTATAGTGATACAAACATTTTTATAGTTATTTATTTATGTAGTTGTTTCTTGACAAATGGTAACAACTGATGAGGGTCAGTAACTTTATATAGCTAGAATAGTTGTCATGAACTGTAAATAGTTTGTATTTTTAATGCTCTAAGACATTTCACACATCTTGCGCATTTTTAATAAACCAACTCAGTTGCATATTCCTCTGGACTGGAGGCCTTTTTACAACTCCACAGAAATTTCCCCAACATGGGACAATAAAGGACATTTCTATTCTACTCGAGCCTGTTTTTGTTTCAGCAGGTTTAATTTATGGTGAATCTTTTAAGTGGGTTCGTATTTTTCTTTGTTCTCTGTCCTGTGGAGACTTGGAAAGGCACTTTAATTAAAAAAATACTTACAATAAAATTTAAAGCAGCTTTCAATACTTGAATGCAATTATATTAGTTTACCTTTGCTGAGTTTTATATGTTAACTGGCATTTTTTAAAGACCATTTTAAAATGCCTCCCAAATCCTAATGATGTCCAGGATTTTTCTTTAATTCAACCTAAATCATAGAAGCATAATTTTTGCCACTATTTTTGTGTCAACACCATGATTTGCTTTATTGTAAATTGAAAAAAAAATTATCAAAATAGTTGTTTAGTTTTCATTTTAAATAAATCTTATTCATCATGATAATAGGTATCATCGCCCATTCTTAATGGAACCAAAAGTGGCTTTAATCCAGCATGAGAAGAATTTGACTTCGAGCCAAATTGTTCATCCTGTAAAGGAAACACCAGTAGAACCAGTGCGTTAGGTTTTGTTCTCTTACTGAGCCGACTTCTTAAGCGTGTTTCTCAGAAAAGAGCCGTCATTCAGGCTCACACAACAATTTTGACCTGCAGCTCAAATGATCCTTTTACTGTCAATTAACGGGCATCTTTCAAAAGCTGCAATAATGAAGGCAAACATGTCGGAAGCAGATTATACACCCTACTTTTCACATTTGAATACATTAGGTGAAGACAATTTATAACTGCGCTTAATTAGACAAAAGACACTTAGCTTCAGGAGCTGAGCCAAGAATATAATGCACACCTGTTTCAGACATGACGAAACACTGAGATGGGAACGAGGTTAAAACTGTGTGTGAATAAAAAACACAGCCTTGGAATGATTACGGTCCCTAAACCCGCATGTTCTAAACCCCTCAGTGACCAGAGCCTTACCGTCTCCTGATGGGGTCATTTCTGTGTGGCCTGCTGAGTTGAAGGAGAATTATGGGTGACGGTCCAAGGTGGAAACACACAGCCAGCACCAGCTGAGAGCCTCAATGGATTTAGGAAGCCTGGATCAATGCCGCTAAAAGCTGGTTGCTGTTTTTATGCAGATCTTTAAAAGGTCCAGCCAGCTTTGTTTGTTTTGCTCACTTGTAGTTGAGACTAGAACCCAGCACATCCAGTGAGACGTTGTTTTCTTCATTTTCTGCAGTTCAGCCACCAAGACGTCCAAACTGTAGACTGACCTTTTTAATATCAATTTGCAGATGTCCTAAGACTAGTTTTACGTCATGAGCTTTGCTTTCTAACTTGAAAACTGAAGAAATTAAATTTCAGGCTTGACATCTTCATAGAAAAGCAAAAAAAGAGATTTCATTTTCAAATATAATAGATCAAGAGCAAAAAAACAAAAAACAAACCAGAAATGTCTAATAATCAAGCAGTTAAATAAAGTACATGGAAATATCACAAAAAATAACACTGCACAGTCCATCATCAGTTAATAACACAAATAAAAACTTTTTTGGGAAGCATTTCCTTTTTCATCTGAAATTATTGTCAAAATCAAATAAACAGTAACTAATTATAGTAATATGGAGGAATATTTAAAATTAAATATTGATTAAACATCATTAATTCATTGCTACCTTACTTGTCTTTATAATGAGACCATTTTTATTGTTGATGCTACTGATCTTTTTAACGTTTAGGTCGCCAGAATGTTTCGGTTATGCTTGTGTTTCGTGTGTGTGGTTTCTGCGGAGGCTGTGGCGTTCCACTTCTATAATTAAAATACCGTAGATGTGAGCTGTCAGAGTTCGGTCAGGTAGCATTCTTGGCCAGAGTAACTGACTTGAAATCCTTCTGTGGTTCTCACCACCCAGAAACACTGCGATGCCAAACAGAGGCTTCGCGGGTGACATCTTATCAGACCCACCTGTATCTATGATCTGATCTATAAATGGCATCTTCCTTCACAGCTTCACATTCAGAATCTCTGCTGGAGCTGCTTCATGCCCATTTTAAGAGACCTTCAGTGAACAAGAAGGTCGAATGTCATTGTTGAGTCAGCTTGCATGCGTTAACCCAGCATGTTGAATGTTGCTGTCAAAAGAAACATAACAGATCTTATGTACAATATTACTAAAAAGGTTTTTTAAAGCTGTCCAGTCTGTCACTTAAGGCAGCGGAAAGGCCAGTAAATGTAGTCAGTCATACTTAATTATCAGGTGACATCATTAGGCTCTTATATTGACACCTTGAGTGAGAAAACCTGGCCCCCAGGGACACTTTGATTGCACAAAAAAAATCGTTCAAAGGATGCAGCTTCACGAAGGGAGCCAGTTGTGCAACACTTATTTCTTTCAAAAGCATAATTTAAGTTTCAGTTTAAACAAGGTTTTGTTGAAAGTCAACCATGACTCAAGTTTTTCCATGTCTTGGGGCTCTCTGACTCTGTTCAGACTTTTGTTGGCTTCATAGTAGAGCGTGAGGCCACCGTTTTCCTGTTGAACGTGCACCAGTCAACGGACCTGCTTATGACAGATCACTGTGTAATAAACTGGTTTCTGACAGATGCTCCACATGACTTGAATATCAAAACACTTCGGTCAGCTTGTTGTTGATGGACTTCAGTTTAGTATTTTAAAGTCAAGTTTATTTGTAAAGCACATTTCAGCAGCAAGGCAGTTCAAAGTCCTTTACAACATAAAAACATAAAACAGTAACCAATTATGAAACGAGCCAACATTATATTTTGTCAAATGCCATCCTCATAATCATCTAGCAAAAATACATAAAAAATATAGTTCAGTGTTCTGTTTCCTGCTGATCAAAGGCAGCTCTAAACAGGAGGGTTTTCAGCCTTGATTTAAAGGAACTCAGTGTTTCGGCTGTTTTGCAGTTTTCTGGGAGTTTGTTCCAGATTAGAGGAGCATAGAAGCTGAAAGCTGCTTCTCCATGTTTGGTTCTGGTTCTGGGGATGCAGAGCAGACCAGAACCAGGAGACCTGAGTGGTCTGGAAGGTTGATACGACAGCAGGTCTTTAAGCCGTTCAGTGATTTATAAACTAGCAGAAGGATTTTAAAGTCTGTTCTCTGAGCTCCAGGGAGCCAGTGGGAGGACTGTAGAACTGGGCTGATGCGCTCTGTCTTCCTGGTCTTGGTGGGAATGCCAGCAGCAGCGTTCTGGACCAGCTGCATCTGGATCAGCTGGATCTGGTTGACTCTTTAGGCAGACCTGTGAAGACGCTGTTGCAGTAATCAGTGCAACAGCTGATGGATAAATGGCAGCAGCTGAATGTGGACTGCGATATGTGGACTGATGTGGACTGTGTGACTTTCACACACGGACATGGCTGATTTTGTGTTTCTTATTGTCACAAGAACATAACATCAGCTCTTGGGTGTGGACTGAGTTTCATAGTTTACAAAACTGGTCTGATGACACGACAGTGAACTTTACAAAACTGATGAGTTTGCCTACAGGAATGAGGTGGCGTAACTGAGAACCTGGTTCCCAAACACCACCTTAACACCAACAGGGACAAAAGGAATTTGCATTTTGGCAGGAATGCCAAGTTGACTAGAACCAGAAGGGCTGGTTCTTTGATGACTTAAATGTGCCCGGTTCAAGAAGATTCAACAGTGGCTCCATTTCCACCAATGACTAAAAAACATGGAAATGGAGTTGGCGATGGTCTTCTGGTCTTCTACCACAACACATGACTACCAGCAGAGCAGAAGACGGGGACAGACAGAACTGAACAGGATTGAAGGTTTAGCCAAAAACCGAGGCTCCAGTCAGGAAATCTGGAGCACCACTTGATAGTTGATGTCTCTGGAGCTTGTCAAATTAAAATATCCAAGCTTCTTGTTTTGTTTGGACTTTTAGATTTGATTGTTCAGAAAAAGCACAGCCATCTGTCTGACTCCACTCCCTTTGAAAACTTGGAGCTTCATGAGACAAAATCACAGAAAACATCAGCTTGAAGCATTGGGTCTATTTAGGAAAACTAAAGAAACCCAAATGATGTTTATTTCACTTGGGATAAATTATCTTCCGCAGTATCCTGAAAACTGGGCTCTGCACTGGGCTTAGATCAGGGGTGTCCAGTCAGTCCTTAAGGGATCCTGCATGTTTTAGTTCTCTCCCTGGAGAGAACTAAAACATGCAGAACTATACCTGGATCAAATGATGGCTCATTAGCAGGACCTCTGCAGAACATTGACCTGGTGAGGAAGTGGTATGTCAGCCTTCTATCACCTGAAGATCATTTCCAGGATTAAAGGACTAATATCTCAACAAGATCTAGAGAAACTCATCCAAGCGTTTATCTTTAGTCGCATTGATTACTGCAACAGCGTCTTCACAGGTCTGCCTAAAGAGTCAACCAGACAGCTGCAGCTGATCCAGAACGCTGCTGCTGGTGTTCCCACTAAAACCAGGAAGACAGAGCGCATCACCCCAGTTCTGAAGTCCTTCCACTGGCTCCCTGGAGCTCAGAGAACAGACTTTAAAACCCTTCTGCTAGTTTATAAACCACTGAATGTCTTAGCACCAACTCTGAACTCTGAGTTCCTTTAAATCAAGGCTAAAAATCCAGCTGATTAGAGATGCCTGTGATGTAAATGCAAGATTGATCAATATTTTTGAATTATTTTTGCTTGATGTTTTGAGTCAGTCATGGCAGACGGCTGCTGGTACTGAGCCAAGGTCTGGTTCTGCTGGAGGTTTCTTCCTGTTAAAGAGGAGTTTTTCCTCTCCACTGTCGCTACATGCATGCTCGTATGAGGGATTACTGTAAAGTCAACAAGTGAACGCAAGCAATTTCCTGCTGTCACCCCCTGCTGGTCCAGGAGGACTCAATGCTGCAAGTCAACGACTCGATGCTCTGCTGGGTTTCCTCAGAAACATTTTGAACAACTTTGAATAATTAATTGAGCTGCTGAACTGTTTGATAACTGGGATCAATTGGAATATATGTGTGATTGAACTGAAATGATGTCTTTCAGTAAAGTGCCGTGAGATGACAATTGTTGTGAAATGGTGCTATAGAAATAAACTGAACTGAACTGAAACTGAATTATGATGTAAAGCACTTTGAACTGCCTTGCTGCTGAAATGTGCTTTGCAAATAAACTTGACTTGGCTACCTCCAGGGAGAGAACTAAAACATGCAGGACACCAGCCCTTGAGGACTGACTTTGGACACCCCCAGTTTAGATGCTAATCAAATTTTCAAATTCTAATAGATATATTTGACCATAGAGCTAAAGGGCAACAATAAGTGTTTAATGGGAGTAGTGGTTTTAACGTTACATTTTAATTCTTTTATTCCTGCATCTTTGGGTTATTTTGTATCAGTTCCTCAAACAGCAATAAACAAGTTTGCATCTGAAAGACTGTTTACTCCTAACTCAGGCAAGTGAAATGCAAATATCTATCAATTATTCAATTAAACTTTCTATATAGAGCACTTTCCATACTGTCAGGTGTAACACAAAGGGCTTTAGAGAGATTAAAAGCTGAAACACTGGGCTGCAGTTTATTGATGAGTTGAGTTTTTTGTCCTATAATACATTTTTGGGTGCACAAACACTGTGAAGAAGTTTGACAGAATTTCTGAAATACACATTGTGTTGAAATTAGTGGTGTTAATCACTTAAAATTTTAATCCGACTGATCTCACTCTAGCCTGCAATTTCTCACGACTAGTCACTGTGCAAGTCTGCAAGCCTGAAATGTCAAGATGCACGTTTTCAAACCACGTTCATGAAAATGTCTCATTGTCTCAAACCATCATGTGACCATCATGTGATGGTCACGCGTTGAACTTTTTAGATTAATTAGCAGCAGCAATTTGGTGAAATATTCAGGTGTAAGTTAACTCAGTATAACAAACATTACTCCTACATTTTATCGAGAATTTCTCCAGGGATGATCTGGCTTACAAATTGCTCCACAATACTTATTAATAATTTTTACTCTTCAGAACATATTTCTATTAAGTCATTTCATAAAGTTATCAAATCTCTTTGCCAAGCTATGAAAGATTATTAAAAGCAGGTGGCCTACCTAGTTTGATAAAACCAGTCAGTTTGGTTGTTGTGTAAGTGATCTTAAGTGTTTTCTGCAGCTTATTAAAGCTCCACTTTGAAGCAGATGTCGGTGTTAATACCACATCACAGTCTCTATGTTTTTCTAACTGATTATTTTTCAACAGCCTATTTTGAAGCATTCATTTTTATCTTCTGAATATGGTCTTTAACTAGGTTGAATCACTTCAAATGTTTCACCTGTTTTCTCCACCTGAAACTGAATTATTTAATTCTTTTTGGTTTTTTTCATATATCACTATTTCAAAACAAATGTCATCTCAAGGTATTTTACAAAAAAGTAATTTCAGTTCAGTCACACGTTCATTTCTGTTGATCCTAGTTATCAAACAGTGCATTAAGCTCAGTTCATTATTCAAAGTAGCTTAAAAAGTTTCTATCTGAGGAAACCCAGCAGATTGCATCAAGTCATTGACTTGCATTGTTCACTCCTCCTGACCAGCAGGGGGCGACAGCAGAAAATCGTTTACATTGAGTTGTTGACCTTACAGCAATCCCTCATACCAAGCATGCATGCAGCAACAGTGGAGAGGAAAAACTCCCCTTTAACAGGAAGAAACCTCCAGCAGAACCAGAACCTGGCTCAGTACCAGCGGCCATCTGCCACGACCGACTGGTGGTTTCAGAAGACAGAGCAGAGACACAAGAAGAAGCAGATGAACTGTTGAAGGATTATTTACTATGTTAATTAAAAGTTAATAGCAGGAGAGGGAGAATGAGTCATTGATGGCAGCATTATCTCAGCCAATGCCCTCCTCCGGGAAGATTCCACAGTCAAACAGAATCCCAGACCACAGTTTGTGAGACTGTGGTCTGGTGAGACACACAGTCCTTCAGTCTCACAAACTGTGGTCTATTTGTCAGGTAGTCATGGATCCAGGCGATTGTTGAGGCCTCCACCTGTGTCGTCTAGAGTTTCAAACAAAGCAGATCAGGCTGAATTGTGTTAAATGCACTAGAGAAATCAAAGAACATGATCCTCACAGTGCTGCCTGCTTTGTCCAGACGACGGTGGGTTTGTTGAAGCAGGTGTATGATGGCGTCTTCAACTCCAACTCATGGCGATAAGCAAACTGCAACAGCAAACAGCAAACCAATACTCTTGCTGAGTCCTTGTCAAGGCTTGAAGTTCATCCAGCTTGTTAGCTAACGATCTCATGTTGCCCATTATGATGGATGGCAGAGATGGTTTGAACTTCCTCCTTCTCTCTCTCCTCTTTGCTCCTGCTCTGCATCCACGACGCCTCTTTTTCAACTCTTCAGGGATTTCTGGCTTAAGTTGTTGTATTATTTCAGCTTTTTCAATGTTAACCAGCTGCTCCTTGTTGTAAACCACCCTGTTGCTAAGGTTACGCATCATAACAAAAGAGCAAAATATAAAAAATATTGGAGAAAATCAATCCAGCGGCACTGCATCCAAAAAAAACCCCAATCTCAATGATTGGTGACTTCTGTTGGTGCTGAAATGATGCAACAGAAGCTGCATATTTTGTAGGACCAGTTAGTTTCAGTTTTCCATCTGTATTCACAGACAGTAAGCACTGGGCTATTATTCGCCTCTGGAAGCAAAAACATGCACTTCTGAATGTGATTCAACTTTTGACCAGCAGATGGTGCTTTTGAAGCAGAATTTAACTTGAACCATCTCAACTATGCCTCGGTCAGTTATTTTGGAGATTTCTTGAGACATGTCCCACTGGAAAAGAGACCCAGGGGAAGACCCAGAACTTGTTGGAGAAACTATATATCCTTTCTGGTCTGGGATGCCTTGTGATCCTCCAGAATATTCCTACTCAGACTACTGTTAACAACCTAAATGGTAGGAGTCCAGCAAAGCAATGGTCAGAAGCCACCAACCTGTTCCAGCAGAGTTCTGGATGAGTCATTGCACCCATTTTGGCCCAGGTGTATCTGGTGTCTTCAACTGGTGTGAATATATTGCACAGGGACATGCACATCTTCTGGCACAGCCATCTTTAATTCTCCATCCACATTTACAGACAATGGGCACAGGGCTGATATCAGTTTCTGGAAGAGAAAACATCTGCTCCTTCTCTGCAGCGATCCTTGTAGCTTTGAGGATTACCCATAATACCCATGAAAGTGCCTTTCTCAGTTTACTTTCAACCAACAGATGGTTTGTTTTAGCAGGATTTAACCCTAACCATTTAAACCATGTAACACTATATAGGGCTAAATTGTGTTTTATTTGTCAAAAGGTACTGTCAATAAGTAAAAATCCTCCCCTGGGGCCTGAGTTCAGGATTCAGCTATTGCTGGAGAGATAGAGCTCCTGTCAGCAAAGCATTGTTTATTAAAACCTCCCATGTTCTCTGTGTTTGTGTCGGGATCAGTGACAGTGAATGTAACGAGTTCGCTTTCTTGGCTCCAACAATGGCAGAAAAAGGTTGTATGATCGACAGTAATGCTTGTTATGTTGATCGGGTCGATTGGGGTGACGAAAAGTGAAGCTCTTGATTTTCTGGTCTGTCTTCATTCCTATAACAACCATCAGATGTAAGTCCAAAATGAATCGTGTGTGTGTACTTGTGCAGCTACCATATTTAGGACCATTTCTGGCATGTTTACTAACCTTCTGAAGACCGATGGGGACCAAAGCCCAGTCCTGATACTGTGGACTCCCTTGCTCAGGGTTAGTGGTTACGTTTAGCGGTATGGTGTGAATTCGGTTGTGGTTAAGGTTTGGATTAGGAATTGACTAGTAACGGTTCGGGAAAATGTCTGGGTAGGCATAAATGCAGTAACTAAAGGAGTGGAAGTCAATACAAAGTCCAAATGTAGGTAGAAATACAAACTTGTGTGTGTGTTTAAAGTTTTTTGTGACTTTATGAATTTTGTCAACCATCTATTGATGACATCAGTAAATGGTACAAAAACAAAACACAAAAATGTCAATAAATGTTAATTAAGGACAAAATGGTTAAGAATAATAAATCAATATAACTATAAAAAATTAACAAAATGGAACAAAATCATTTGTAAGAAATAATTTTCAAATAATCAGCATTAAAACAAATGCTACCTGTTATTATTCAGGAAATGAAATATATATATATATATATATATATATATATATATATATATATATATATATATATATATATATATATATATATGTTTTATGTTTGTTTGTGTCTGGACCTCCTGCCAGATGGAAGCGGCTGGAAGAAAGGGGATGGCTAGGGTCCTGGAGATTTTGTCTTTGCCATGTTAAGGAGTAAAACCCTGCCTGTCCACCATTTTACAGCATACGTTCATAATGCTTCACAAACAGAAGTATGTTTTTAGAGGAGTTATAAAACATCCCTTCAGGATGTTTACAACTACTATAGATACTTTACGTAGAACTTCATTTGATTGTTGAAGTTGATGTACAATAAAATTGGGTAAGATATTTGCCATTAAAAAAAGACACAAATTTGTGTGAATAAACATTAATTTATTTAAATAATAGCATTGCTGTTTAAAGTACAGAAAGAAAAGAATTACATTTGAAAAGATGAAAACATGCCATTTATTTTTATCTTGATTTTGCACTTTATATGTGATTTATTTAATTTTCATTTAATTTCCCCCCAACTTCCACCTAAAACTTGGTATGTAAAGATTTAATTGATTCTTCAGTGACTGATTAGTTTCATGATGCTTATGTAGAAAGATATTAGCTGAAATAAAGTATTTTTTCCTCCATGTAAATAAATAATAATAACTATAGGCTATATGTAAAGATTGCTTTAAAAACCCCAGGATTAATGCAGCAATGGGACAATTTAGGCTGGTTGTAGTAGTATGTGTAGAACAGCTGTGAGCAGAGCTGCCAGGAGAACAGAGGCTGGTGATTTTGTGAACTCCAGAACACCACCTGTGGCTGCTGCTGTAAATTAAACACACATTTACCGCAATGTTTCTTATTAATCTCTACTTTGGAATGGAAAAACACTAAATAATTGACTGGAAGTAAAGTATACTCACATTGTGATGGTGTTAGTGTACTGACTGGGGTTGTACTTGAACTGTTTGTGTTTCCTGGAAAGAATAATGACGTTTATTAGACAGTGGCACCCCCTGGTGGCTGTAAACAGCAAAAGATGTTTGCAGATATATTGCAGATATATATAATATATGCAGATATATTTCTTTCATCTCAGGCATTTAAACCCCAATTTGAACCATTTGAAAGAGAAAACTTTATAGTTTTACCCTGTGTCACAGTGCTGTTTGTAGTATTCTGGACTGTCATGTTGCTGCCGGCTGTAGTATTCTGGACTGTCATGTTGCTGCCGGCTGTAGTATTCTGGACTGTCATGTTGTCTGCCCTGCTGGTGGTTAGACCCACGCCCAGTGTGTCCAGGTCAGACTGTAGCTGTAGGTTCACCCAGGTCTGAACCACAGTATCATTCTCAAACAGCTTCAGGTCTGGTAGGTTTTCACCCATGAGACCTTGGACATTGGCCACAGTCAGACTCTGTTGGAAAAGAACAGAAACGGAGATTTCTTCAAGGCGCTTTCATTTTCAGAACCACACAGTTGCTGTAATCCCTTCGAAATGCAGTAGGTCAGGCTTGTTGAGCAGCTTTGGCCACTGAAATCACTTCCCGTCCACACAAACCGCTCCGTTTTCTGTACTGCTTTCTTTGCATGTAAACTTACAGTTATCACATCGATATCCAGACTCCTGAAAGCGTTGATGTCCATGTTGATGTTCTGTGCTGATAATGCTGCAATATCTGTTAGAGGTGCTCCACCTACCGACCAGAAACAAGAAGGTTACCGTACTGAACGGTTCTCGGTTGGATAATTCGACCGTTACCAGGCATGCTCACCTAGATAGCCTTTAGCCAGGTTGTAAAAGATAATGGGATTATCACGGTGGATGCTGAAGGAGGAGTTGCTGATCTCATAGAGGACTCTCTTCTGCTCAAATGAACATGAGGCCACATCCAGAGGCTTGGCATTTCTGACAAAATAACAAGAAAAGATGCATTCAGTGATAGTTCAACTGACACAGTGGACATGTTTATTGATAATATCCATGGTGACACCAACCTGATACTGTCTGCCGTGATGGTCTGCAACGTGCTGGTGTCCAATGAGCACAGGTTGGAGTCAATACTGTTCAGTTCAGCGGTGCCCAGTGAATTCCCAGAGGTATTCAGATACTTGTTGATGATTTCTTTGCTCTAAATATAAACATAAAGAAAAAGACACCAAGTTACCAAATGACAGTCAAATGAAAGTTTTTGTAATGTTTCCAGTCCATCTGCTGTACCTTTGCCTTCTCCCAGGTTCCATCTTCAGGTTCCATCAGAGCTGCCAAGGTATCCAGTTTAGTGATGTTCCATTTCGAGATGTCATCAAGTGTTGCTGAGCGAGACACTGCAGCAAGCAACTGTACTTCCTGTTCAGGAACTCCAGATGGGAATGCCTGGAAGTAGAGAGACGGATGGTGACAAAATGTATTTAACGAACACCAAGATCTGAGCTTAAACTCATTTTCATCAACTTTAACAATGAAGTACAACTTTAACAATGAAGTACATCGAATTCTGCTTTTCAGCAAATTTGTGATGAATGAGAAAGAGTTTGCATTTCTTTTTGAAAAGCACTCAATCCAGTGGTTAGCATCCTCTTTTATAGAGAGATCCCTTTTTTCAGAGTCCCCCACCCCCTGTAGCCCTTGGGTAAAAACCCATGTATGGACACAAGAGCAGACTCGCACTTGCACATGCATATCTACACATTTGGCACATTTAAAAGCTTCAGGAGAAACCAACAACTACACTAAACTGTGGAAAAGTTTTTTGTGCAAGAAGAGGAGTTTTGCTTAAAGAAGCCAGGAATCTCTGCACTATGAAATGAAAAGAGTTAAAGAAAACTTGGATTCACCACCAAAAACACTTATTTTTTCAATCAGTGACGGATATTTCCATATTACCTGATTAAGTTTCTTGAGGATGACTTTTTGATAATCATCATCATCCACTTTCTGGCAGATGGTGTGAAGGTTATCTCTCAGAATGGGGACGTCCAGACAGAGATCAAACTGGAGCAGATTGTATCCAAAGGGGAAGGAAGACTCCTTAACGGTCACCTGGGTGATGTTCCCCACACTGCATCCTTTTAAGAGTTAGAGAAAGAGAGTTGGGGTTTTGGTTTGCAGCTGAAGTATTCCACTTAAACAATACAATCATCGCTGTTTAATGTTTTGTTTTTCATATTAAATAAATCTGCGCTAGCTTCAGTAGCTGCTTTCTAAAACTGTTACCTGCTCCTCGTTTTGCTACTGTAGAGGTGATCTGTGAAAACAGGTTCTTCAGCTTCTTCTTTGGTGTTTTTCCTTTCCTTAAGTTGGGCATGAAACCCTTAAGGAACCTTTTCTTTGTTGCCTGACAAAGTAGAAATAATAGGAAAATAAGTTATTTCATGCAAAGACAAATGAGTTGTTATGGGATGAATTTTATGTTGCATTAATCTCACATCTTAACAGAATCAGACTTACAGCTGGGAATCGTCCCCAGATGTTTCTTGTTAAGTACAAAGGAAGTGTCCCAAGCTCCTCTAGTGTCTGTTGGTCCCAGCTTTTTACAGCTCTGAAAAATCAAGGTATATATGAATATGATACATTTCATCATCCAGAGATAAAAGAAGAGGAGAATTAATATTTTCAATCAACAAGCAAGTGATTGTTGTTGTAGAGAACAAAGTTCACCTAAGTCTTTACTGCTATTTTGGCAGATTATCTAAAATCAATGTAAGCCTGCTTGCCACATATTCATCTGTTTCAAATAAAGAGCTCACTTTATCCCAATTCATGTTAAAATGCAGGACAAGCAGTTCAGTGATGTTCCCTGCAGACTAAATAGCAGGATTTTTTTCAGTACCCGTATTGTGTTTTCCCAGATAGCAGCAGTGCTTCTATTGCGGCCACTTGGCTGTCAGAGAGGTCTTTGCAGGCTTTGAGTTTCTCCAGGATGAGAGGATCTGAGTTCTCGATGTCAGATCCATCCAGAGTGCAGACCATGTTCCCCAGGACCTCCACGTTGTCTCTGCTCAGGCTGACGCCACTGATCCCCTGAAACAGTCAGTGAAAATGCTTCATTACACTACTGTCGTAGAGTAATTCGTGCCATATGTGTAATATTGGCTGTATTATGGCTTGCATACTGGCATATTGTTGATTCTCGTTCTTATTGCTACTCACCAAGCAGTCTCTGGCTTCCCTGAACTTCTTTGGACCCTTGTTCAAGATGCTGGAGGCCACAGTGAAGTCTGTAGCACCCAGTGCAGAAAAGTAGGACCTGCAGTTTGCTTTCTGGACATTTTTGGAGCTGTTGGGGATGGTTGGTTGTAAAATATTAAAAGGATCAAACATGACGCTTTTCAAACAAGTGACACAATAATGAGGTGGAGAGGGACTCACTCCAAGTAGAGAAGCATGTCTGAAGGATAATCAGTGAAGTTCTGAGAGAGGTCGTCACGGATCAGGTTGTACATGCAGGTCAGCTGGAGGCGACAGTGTGAGAAGATTTGATGCCACTTTAATTAACTCAAATGTGTGGACTCTAACTTTAAAGTAAATGAGGAGTAAATACAGTTTTCTGCTTTACATGAAGTGCCTTGATAAAGCTTCTACTGCTCTTACCTGTGGTTCCTTCAGCTCCACCTTCGCTCTGCCTTTCCTTGGCCTACATGCACGGATCAACTGACCAATTCTGCTTTTTCTCATTTTCTTAACTGTGCCACATGTGAAGCCTTGTAGCACAAATGGAGAAAGCCTTCAGAGAGAAGGAAAGACACAGAGAATTATTACGCCTGAGATATTCACAAGGGAAGATACACACTAAATACCAGAGTTGGTAGGTTTGTTCGCTTACTGCTCAATGTCAAAATCTGTCTCAGCCAACGTCGCAAAAAACATGGTGGACTATTAAGAACAAGAAAAAAAGACATTAAAATGTTAGTTGAGCTTCTGTTTTTGAAATTTGAAAAGCAAAGCAGTAAATTCAGGTGTAGGTTGGGACATGATGTGAGCAAAAACTACAAGGTTCATGAAATTAAACACCAAGAACTAGAATATAAAACTCTCTACTTTGGTACTCAAACATCTTGGTTTTGTATCTCTTTCGGTTTTAAAGCCATAGTTTGATATGTTTTTGATACAGTTTAGTCAAGAACAACAAAAAAATTTATGGTAAACCAAGAATATTTTAAATTTTCTGAGATTACTTTGAGTTTAAAATGTTCCAAAACATAAAGAAGTGGCAAGTAAAGAACTGATTGGAGATTTATTTGGATTGTTTTAAATAGAAAACGCACTATAAGCTGCCATAGGCAGTATTTGGATCGAGAGATTATGGTCCATGTTGATGTTGAGAAATTCTTAAATAAGTCTGTGTCCATATTTGAGAATAAAGCATGTTTAAATCAATTTGGAGCTGTTTTGATCCATAAATAGTCTAGTGTCCCAGCAGTACCTGAATGCAACACGAACAGTTCTTGGGGAAATCCCGCCCAACGTTCAGTAATGCCTGTCTTGTTCTGTGTCCCTTTTTAAAATTGCCCCACAGAACATTGCGTTGATGCACTTAGTTTCTCACATAAACCTTCTGCATGTGTTCAGGTAGAAAACAGGGCTGTACTCCTGCAGTACAGCTGCGTACCGAACCAACAGGGTTGTACCGGATGTTTTCGGTACAATAAGTGGACCGTTGCACCACTATAAACTTGACATATAAACGTATGAAGATTTTTTCCTATACTTTTTTAAGATAAATGTTGGAAGTCAGGTTTGGTTAAGTCCATTAGACACCAGTAGATGTCTCCAAGTGGACATCTTTTCACCTTTTGGGTTACCTTTGTATATTTCATTTAGTTTGTCAAACTCAACCAAATTTTGCTTTGGGGAGACGGCGTGTGGTTCAAAGCTTATCAACTGACAGCCTAGATAGAGCCGCTTCACACCATTATCCATTCTGACCTGATCTGGGGTCCACGTCTTCTTGTTTATCACACTGATGTCTGCAGTCCCCTCTGAAAACACCAGCAGGGAGGGTGGGATCTCTGTTGCTAAGGAATCAGGGACATTCTCCACCACTCTGGCTGGACTGGTGTCCACAGAAATGATCTGGGTAGCAGTTAAAAACATGAGATTAAACATCCACTCATAAGACAGTACCAAGCAAGAGAAAAAAGCACTATAGTTCTTGAGTCTTTTCACTTGTTGCACATTATAACAAAGATGTTGTTAAATCTGTAGCACTGTTATGTGTTTTAGCAGCACTACCTGAGGGAAAGTGAAGTCTGCCAAACTATACATGTGGCGAATTTTAGTCACTGACAAAAGTTTAACCTTTTTACCTTTTTGACAAAAGTCTCCTGGACAACCTTCGGGGCTTCCAGCATGTTGGAAACAAGCGTTGGGTTCTTGGAGGCACTGAGTGCTTCAGAAGCTGTCATCTTGTCGATTAACTCTGAAGGAACCCCAACGATAAGAGTACCCAGGGACTCCAGGGAGTCTGCACTGTTGATCTGTCGGTCATATTTCCATCCATGAAAACCATGATTTATGAATTGGAAACTGATTCTTGGTGACTTTCTAACAAATCAAGCTATGTTTTAACAAATACAGTTTACATTTCATGGATAAAAGACTTAAAGACATGATTATTATGTACAATGTCTGGCTTGTACCTGAAAGCTTGAGGAGGTGATGGACTGGATGATGGTGTTGGCCTGGTCCTGTCCCCAGGTGTTCACTGAGCCCAGGGTGGACAAAGAGGAAACCAGCACTGAAGGGGACACTGAAAGGATCTGGCTGTTTGTCAGCCCAGAAGAAGCGCTTCCAAGATCTTGGAATGTTTGTGCTGTGATGTTCTTGATGTTGGATGCCAGCGCTGCAGATCTCTGTTTAATAAACAAATGCTGACATATTATTTCACTGATTACTAGAACTTTTCCATCAATATTAAGGAATTGCTGACTTAAAACAAGCTCCTGTATATTTCTGACAACTTAGTTGTAAGTTAGTTTTGTCTTATTTCAAGTGTATTCCAGATATTTGCTCTAGAAACTAGACCAGAAATACTTGGTAAGATTTTGTGTTTTTGCAGTGCACAGATGTTTTTGTAGACCGTATCTAACATATTGACAGAATATGCTGCTTGGGAAGCTGATATACCTAGATGCAACACCAGTTGACGTGCTATTGGCTGGTGTTTGCAAAGAAGTCAATCCAGGAGTGCTATTTATTTTCCTTGGCACTGATTGGCTGAACCCCCAAGAGGGGAGACGAAGGAAGACCATGGATATTAGCTTCTGTGGTAGAACTAGGATGCTTTCCACTGTGCATATTAATAGATATTAAGGTATATTTGGTGTCTGAACAGGCTGCATGGTGGCACAGTTGGTAGCTCTGTTGCCTTGTCCTGGGTGCTAATCCCAGTTTGAAGTATTTCTGGATGGAATATGGAAGTTCTACCCCCTCATGGATGGGTTCTCTTTGGGTACTGCAGTTTCCTCCCACAGTCCAGAAACATGACTGTTAATTGGTTCATCTAGATTGTCTTTAGGTATGGGAATGTTGCATGTCTGGTTATCTGTCTCTGTGTTACTCTGTGATGGACTGGTGATCTATCCAGGGTGTGCCCCGCCTCTCGCCCAGTGTCTGCTGGAGATATATGATTAACTGCCAGTATATACAATGGATGGATAGGAGAGGCTTGAACCATTAAAATAATCAGTTAAAACCGTTTTTAAAGGTGGTCTCAAGTATTTGTGGATTTCAGCTATCCGCAGACGGTGGTGGTGCCTAACCCCTGCGAATACCTGGGGGTCTACTGCAAAGAGAATATTTGCACTCCATCCTGTTTTCCTGCATTTATACCCATGAGTACAATCAACTGACTGCTGCGTACCAGGAAAACCGAGAAATCTTGAATGAAATAAAGAGGAATAATGAATGTCATAAACATGTTGCTACAGGTTTGACAAAACAGCAGCAACTGGTGTTGGGTCATACAGACAGTCCTTGAGCAGAACCTCCTTTTCATTTGCTACCTCAGGATTTTCCGATCCATTGCAGAATGTCTTCAGCTTGTCCAAGATGAGCATCGTATCAGCTTCATTAAGAGAAGAAAACACTGAGCTTGGGATGTCAGGCGAGCAGAGTAAAGAGCCTGGAAGCCTGAAAGAAAAGTGACGTGTTGAAGTATTTTAGCAAAATGAATAAAATTTGTTCTCACATTGTTTAATAATAATGTTTCCTTTTCAAACTGATGCATAGTTACATGATAAGTCCAAAGGATGGGTAGAACTCATAAAGCTGCAGGATGTAGTAGTTTGTTACGTCTTGAGTGATTGCTGTGTTGTTAAAGAGCTCCAGATTAGCCTTATCCTCCAAGAACACCTTCAGCTTCAAAAACAGACAAGTAAAACAGGTGAGAGACATTCAAACGAAACCTGCCGGATCACACGGGTCAAGTGACCAGTTTTGTGAAGTTTAGATTTCATTTGTCGATAAGTTTCAAATTTAAAGTTTGCAGAAATACCTGAGAGGTGTTGACAAAGCTTTTGAAATCATCCAGAGTGATAAAAATCACAAAGCTGCCAATGTTGTTGACAAACCAAGAAGTAGAGTTCAGATCCGGGTCTCTGGGATCGTAGCATCTGACCACAGATCCTGTGGAAAAACAGGGATTTTCAGTGTTTTAGGCAGCTGACTTTACGAATGTAATATCATTTAAAGATGTTTTCCATCTGTTGATGTGGTACATGATACATAAAATCAAATTTTTCAAGGACTTATCACTGTCTCAGAGTTCTCACTAAGTCTTTAAGTTTTTCTAAATGCATAAACACCCCTTAATCAAAAATCTGTTCTTAAAGTATAAATGAGTCCTTCAGGCATGTCTCTCCCATCAAATCTCACCGGTACCCAGGTAGCTCCTGATGGTGGTGTAGACATCTTGCTGTCCGAAGTCAGAACTGGTGTAAGAGAAGTTATTTCCCATGAAAGACACCCTGTGGAACAGGAAATAATGGAAATGTAGTTTCATGTGGATCTTTTGTCAATGTTATGACAACATGAGACACTGACTCACAGTTTCTGGAAGGAGAGACACGAGGCGTTCTGGACCTCAGTGGAGTTCAGAAGGTCCTTGGTGAGGAATCTCAGATAGTTCTTCAAGCGTACGTTAAACCACAAATCAACCTCAGATCTTCTGTTGCTGCTCAGAGCCAAAGGCCAAACACAGGGGAGGATGATCCTCCTCACATCATCTGGGACGTCCTCCTGCCGGTGGCGCACAGGAACGTTACACAGTGAGGAGAACACAGCTGTGTTCACCCATAGATGTTAGCACACATGTAACATTGAGATGGGGACATACGTTTGCTAGGAAGGAAGGAGTGTTGTTGTAGTTGCTGAAGATGACGCAGATCCCTGAACTGTTATTAGTTACCCCAGGCTGACTGAGGAACTGACGCAGTTCTGAGGTGCTGATGGTACTGAGGAGCTGGAAACAGGAAAAGAACCTTCATTTATCCACCGATTACTGGCATAAGTCATTTTTTGGATAACTGATAAGGAAGTATGTAGAATATAAACAAGATCACTCAAAGCAATTCCATTCCCTTGCATTTGTGTTCATAAATATTTTTTCTATTCATTGATTGTGTACCTCTGACTTGCGTGTTGGCGGCAGCAGGGAGATGAATGTCGACACATCTGGAAAGCCAAAGCTGAGGAAGTTGTTCTTGAGGAAGAGGTAGAAGCTTCCACCACTGTAACACCTCAGTGGAGCTGGCTCTGTTATACAAAGTAAATTATAATATTTTACACTCATAGATGCAATAAAAACAAACACAAACAATTTTGCAACTGTATTTTTCTGAAGCAGACCCCCCCGTCCCATGTTTCATTTAGTTCTGGTTCTGTGCAGCCTTTTAATAGACAAACCTTGGAGGAGAAGGAGGATGTTTTTGTAGAGCTCGGTTTTAGTGTTGTTGCTGAGCGTCGCCTGGATTGTGTCAAGCACGTTTATCCTGAATAAACATGAGTTGAATGCATCAGTTAGAAAAATGTTTCAACAAAATCCTGTAGTTCAGCCTCTGTTTTCCTATTCCCTGGAAACTCGTGTGAACCCTTACGTCTCCTGGCTGATGGTGCAGCTCCTGTTTGCTGCCAGGCTGACAAAGCGGGTCACCAGATTCGGAGAGAGGTCAACGAGTAACGGCTTCAGTCGCCCCAGCCACCCCAGGAAGTCTTCATCACTGACAGCTGGAAGACCTCCCCTGTTGAAAACCACCTGGAGGAAGGCAGATTTCACCTCCTGTGTGTAGTTCACAGACTGGACCTGCAGGGAAACAGATCAGGAAATAGAATCAAAATATAACTCATTCAACAAAAAAGAAGTTTTATAATTTGATTTAAAAGCAGTTGTTGCATTACAGGCCAAAAACATTACAGAACACAAACTAAATATAATATACATTTTCATTTATGTTGAACCCAAAAAAATCCTGTTATTAATGATGCCTTGTAAGTTGAATATCTCTTCCTTTTGGATAAAAACAACACAAACTTATGTGCAAAATGCCAGAGAAAAACAGTTCAAACATGGGCTTTCTGTCCCTGCTCTAAAATATCAAAAATATAAATAAAGAAAGAAATTTCTGTAAGACGGAAGAAAAGAAATAAAAAATACATTCAAATTATTTGGACTATTTTTTTTAGTTATTTTCATGAGGTAATATTGCCATCTGACAGATTTGGTTGTGTCTGTCTAAATAGTTAATAAAGGGCCGTTTTAATCTTCACCGACAGACATGATGCAACAAACAGGAAGACACAGATAACAAATAAAATTTTTTGTTTGTTAAAAAGTAACAAGTAGGCAGACCATCAGGTATTTACTTTTAAAAAAATTTTCATTTTGGTTAAAAATGTGATCTGATTGAAATTTAGGCAACATCAAGAATCATGGTCAGGAAATTATTCCAAAAATATGAGAAATTTAAAGTTTCAACTTTTAGATTAAAATGATGATTAAAGCAAATGAATGTTCAAAGGAAAGTAAACCTTGCAACGTTTAAGGCAGAAAATGAAAATGTCAGCTTTGTTTACCGCAACTGCTTGTGAGAGTGAATCAAAGAAAGCAGCAAAGTCAGCCGACTCGATGACTGTAGTGACTTTTGTGACATCTTGTGTTCCATTTAGCTGTGAAGGGATTGCTGCAAGCTCCTTCAGCTGACTGAGAGTGAGAAGATCTGCCACCTCCGCCTAGACACAAGAAGCCATGAATCAGTTTAGAAATAATTCAGCTGTTAAGGAACCGAACTGTTAGCTGAAGTTCAGCGGCAGACTTTTCATGCTTCTAAGATCTTTCCTTGAGATAAACAAGCCACTGCTACAACAAAACAATTATTATAGCAGCAGCACCAGATGGTAGTGTAGAATATCCTCAACCACTTCCCATAAACCCTCCTCTAATTAACACACTCCCCTTCATGCTGGAAAGGTGAAAATGTTGCTCAAAACATCCATTACCATAAACTTACAATTAATCAATCACTTATCAAATTTCATTAACATTACAACTTAAACACATAGATAATAAAAATGAAAAAGAAAATCTTTTGTTTATTCACTCTGCTCATTTAGACACATTTAGACATGCATTTATGTATGGGCAAAACCTTTAGCATGAATTTTATCACCTTATATTTAACAAGTGTATAAAATCTGTGTAAATATGGTAATTTTAGAACGAAAGTCCAGTACTTACTCCTTTAAAATCTTTCTTCAAAGACAGGAAATCCATGAAAGAGGCTTGAAAACGGAACTGACCAAAGTTGTCTTCAAGCCAAGCTCTGTCATTAGTTTCAGTCCCAGAGTCGACACAGGAAAGTCCTAAACATCAAATGAAAAAATTGTTAGATTTTACAAAACATGAATCTCAATTTAATGCATTTCACACAGAAAATCCACGATTACTCTGTTATTAAATACAGTCTACCTGAGGACAACTGAGCCTTGAGATAGTCCATTCCAAACTTTAGAACCTCCTGGTTTTGTGCTTCAGAGAGTTGGCTGAAAATGTTGTCCAATCCTTTGACGCTGAAAATACAACAATATATGTTGAGTCAGTGAACTGATAAAGAAAAAACAAAAAAAAATGTGGAAGCAAGGTTGAAGTTTCACTCACATTTGTTGGTATGAGCTGCAGGAGATGTTTCTGGGAATGATTTCAAAGGTTGCTGAGTTGACACTTGGGAGGAAGAGAGGGAGGTAAACCTGGAACCATAGCCTGAAGCCCTCAGAATCCAGCTGATAGAACTTTGGTGCGAGTGCTGCGATTGTCAGATTTAGGATGTTTTCACGCAGGCTAGGGTTAACCGCTGTCAAGTTTTGCTGAAAAGTCAAAAAGAGAAAGGTCAAAAAGAAATTGAGAAAGGTCATTAGTTGTGAACTGAGAAAACTGAAAGATATATCTATGAGAAACATTGGTCAAACCTTGGTAAAACCATCCACAAATGTGTTGAAGAAAGAGTCAAGGTTTTCCAGGGAAGCTGATGCAGTGAAGCGTTTCAAAACAGATATGACAAGAGTGTCATTGGCCAGATTGTCAGGTTTAAGTAGAAATTCAGCTTTTTGTCCAGAAGTAAGTGAATCTACTATGCCAATCTGTCAGGGAAATGAATGTAAAAAAGGAAATATAGTGAGTGAAAAGATTTTTGTTTAGATGGTTGCAAAAAAATGTGATATATTTACCTGAGAGAGGTTGAAGAATTTGAGCTCAGTGTATGTTATGTATTGAGAAAATGGACCCAGGTTTGTTTCCACCCATTGGGAATCAGTCTCGATTCCTGCCCTGCAAACTAAGGCACACGTATGCATTTGTCAACTTTCCTTGTTTCTGTTTTGTCCACTTTTGTTTTCAGTGTTATTTTGAGGTTTGTTTTTTACAGATAACGACGCCATGGCAAAGAGACCACGGTGTTAATATGGGAGACCTACCTGGCTGGTTGATGACATCAGCAGAGTCTTTCAGGTACTGCAGTAAAACATCTGCAATTGCTTGTTGTCTTTGCTGAGCTATGGCAGAGACAACTTTGCCCATCCCGCTCACACTGCAAAGATACGAGGAAATCTTTCAGACACAGTCCCTTAAGAGTTCTCAGTGGTTTGGAGCATTCAAATCTTGCTTGTTCTCGAAAAGTAACTCACATGACATGATATTTTGTGCAGCTGATGTTGGTAGTTACACCTCGGAGCATTTGTGGAGTGAAACTTGGAAGAACGGGGACCAGTTTGACATGGAACCATTCAAAAAGTTCATTTTCAGTGAACTCTGGGAAAGAGGGACTGATGATGATGTAGGTCTTGTTCATGATGCGATCTCTCACGTCAACTTGGAACTCTGGGACCTTAATAGTCACGACATGAGAGCAATTCAATACAGCTTAGTTGTTATGATGCAAGTCCATCATACGGTACTTTTGGTGGGTGGCAAAAGCAGTAACAGTCAATGAATTATAGCCATATTATGATTTGGGGGCTACAAATACGCTGTTGGATACCGTTTGATGCCGTTTTGAAATGCAGGATTTTTTTGCAACTTGAAAGTGTGGCTTACCTCCTCCTGCTCTGTAAGCTTTGTAAAGAATACGTCCACGTTGTCAACAGCGTTTCCAACCTCCAGTCGCTCGAAGACTCGATCGACAAATTTTGTGTCATTTGAGATGTCTGAGCTCAGCAGTAACTGTGCTACCTGAGAGGGAGACAGTTCTGACAAGGCTTGGACCTGCAGAAATAGAAAACAAGAATTCAAGTAACAGTCGTCATAAAACTTCAGGGTGGAAAAGTCTGCAGAGCCCCCCCCTACAAAAAAAAAACAACTATCAACTCCCTTAGTTACTCACACTGGAGAAGTTTGGATAGAGGGCTTGCAAATCCTCTATGCTTGCAAATTCAGAGAAATTGCCAAGGTTGGCCTGTAGCCAGAGCTGACTACCATTGGCAGATGACACACAGCCTGGGTCTGCAAAATAACAGGAGTCACAACAATGCCTTGTTAAGCCACATGCAATCGATACATTACCAAGGAGGCCCCGGGGGCCTGTACTTACCTGGCAAATCTTTTCTGGAAAGGAACGGTCGGATGAAGTGAGTAAAGACTTCTCGCTTTCTGTGTTTGTCCATCAATGGGCTCTGGTTGCTGAATGCCCCAATGCTAAAATTTGAGCAAAGGATTTTAACGTCAAAGGAATCTGCAAGTTTCTTTGAGAGATTGTGTACGGTCGTGCGGTAAGTCCTGAATCTACTTACGCAATCTGGTACGCCTGGCAGCTGAAGTTGTAGGTGCCAAGGCAGAAGAGGAAGTTTGTTGACGGGGAGGCCAGGAACGGACGGAGCTCCGTCTGGAACCGACTTCTGATGACCTCCTGACTCTTCAGTTGATCCTGTGTGAGGTTTTTAAGTACCACTTCTCCCAGAGCATCAAGAGGATTGGAGTAGGCAGAGTTCATGGTGGTGGGGGCCTAGAATTTGGTGAAAGGTAGGTTGGCTGTAGAAATGACATCAAACAGCGTTCAGTATTCTTAAAGGATCGCACTAGTCATACCATGGCGGAGAACACGCCAAGAGCCTGGCGGAGAACGGGAGACGCTTTTTGGAACAGGAGCTGCCAAACTTCCACCACATATGACTGGTTGCTTTCCAGAGAGCATTTCAAGAGTGTGGCCAAGCTTCCTGCTGACAGTCTTGTTGTCTAAAGAAGAAATAAATCAAAATTTGAGCACCTTGGCTTGTTTTTCCACATCATACTACAGCAAAGAGCAGCAAAATGTTGTTTTGGATTTACAGCTTGCACAAAAACATCTTACCGGTGCACAGGCATGCTCGATGATGGTAAAGTTGCACACTGCTTCTGTGGATTTGTCATCTTCCAGTGTTTGGAGTTGCGAGCTGTGCAAAGCAATGATAAAACATTGTAGCTTGGTTACGTTGTGCAAACCTACTTGCTAACCCAGCATCAGATAAGACCGTCATCCTCTTACCTGTCTACCCCGGAGCAGATGATTTTTTCTATATTAAAAAAAAAACAAAAAAAAAAAAACAGCAGAATTGTGTATGAGCTAATGGTATTTGACAATTTTTGTCATTTCATGACGTTATAAAAGAGTTTTTCTTGGCAGACTTACCATCAACACGTGTCTCTTTGCACTGGGGACAAACAAAGCAACAACTGTTAGATTAGTGGCAAAAAGCTACACAGAATTTTAAAAGCTAGGCATCACTACCGTTACAGTGGTAATGTGCCACGCTTTAGTCCTGTAAATGAAGGTGACGTGGTGTCTATATTCCGTGTGATACACCTTTCAGCATGGACTTACCGTGAAAGAATCAAGTGTTGCGCAATCTGTTTGAAAGAAAATCGTAATTAGACATGGCATCAACATGTGTTTTAAACTAACAGTGGTCCTGGGCTTTTCTGGAGGAATTTGTCACCAAAACATTGTCCACACGTACCTGGGAAGGTCTCCTGTAGTGATTCCAGGCTTGATCTCACGTCCATCGAAATGCGCAGTGGCAGGATTTTCAGGCTTTCCATTAGACCAGTGACTCTGAAAGGAAGAAAGAGAAACAGGCATTAATGGGACTAGTGTGGAGCCCTGGCTTGATGTGCATCAAACACAAGGAATCAAATTCCTATCTTAAGGGTTCTGTCTTACATAGCTCCAAAGGATTCGCAGCTGATGTTACTGGGAATCACTCGCAGGCTGTCAGGATGGATGCTTGCTATCACAGGAACCAAATAGACTTGGAACCACAGCTGGTAGTCTTCTGCTTCGAAGGAGTCAAATTTAGGAGCAAGGCTGCTCAGAGTCAGGTTTAAGATGGTCTCTCGCACGGCCGCATTTGGGATGAAGGTTGTGTTTGTCTGTAAACAAAAGCAGGAAAATTGTAGCTCAGAAATGTTACGCCTTATTGTTGAAATGAAATGATATTCTAGAAACAAACTTTAGGACCAAATGGCAAAGTTAAAGTTTGGCGTTTACCTGCTGCAGGGACCGTGTGAACTCTCGGAAAAACTGACCAAGCTGCTCTACGTTGCCGGACTCTGTCAAGTTTGTGAGCACCTCCTTTACAAGGGTGGGATCCTCCAAAGCACCGCTGTCTGGATCTGTTAGAAGCTCAGCTTTCTGTGTTGGTGAAAGAACGTTCACAACTGCTCCCTGATGAAAGAAACAAAGAGAACACGTGAATTTCTTTTCTCTTCGACATGACGCGCCAAGCGGTGTGTGGGCCTGCCACAAAGAGGAGATTGTGGTCTTGCTCTTGCAGAGCATCTACAGTAGGATGTGTGACTTACCTGAGAGAGGTTGAAGAATTTGAGCTCAGTGTATGTTATGTATTGAGAAAATGGACCCAGGTTTGTTTCCACCCATTGGGAATCAGTCTCGATTCCTGCCCTGCAAACTAAGGCACACGTATGCATTTGTCAACTTTCCTTGTTTCTGTTTTGTCCACTTTTGTTTTCAGTGTTATTTTGAGGTTTGTTTTTTACAGATAACGACGCCATGGCAAAGAGACCACGGTGTTAATATGGGAGACCTACCTGGCTGGTTGATGACATCAGCAGAGTCTTTCAGGTACTGCAGTAAAACATCTGCAATTGCTTGTTGTCTTTGCTGAGCTATGGCAGAGACAACTTTGCCCATCCCGCTCACACTGCAAAGATACGAGGAAATCTTTCAGACACAGTCCCTTAAGAGTTCTCAGTGGTTTGGAGCATTCAAATCTTGCTTGTTCTCAAAAAGTAACTCACATGACATGATATTTTGTGCAGCTGATGTTGGTAGTTACACCTCGGAGCATTTGTGGAGTGAAACTTGGAAGAACGGGGACCAGTTTGACATGGAACCATTCAAAAAGTTCATTTTCAGTGAACTCTGGGAAAGAGGGACTGATGATGATGTAGGTCTTGTTCATGATGCGATCTCTCACGTCAACTTGGAACTCTGGGACCTTAATAGTCACGACATGAGAGCAATTCAATACAGCTTAGTTGTTATGATGCAAGTCCATCATACGGTACTTTTGGTGGGTGGCAAAAGCAGTAACAGTCAATGAATTATAGCCATATTATGATTTGGGGGCTACAAATACGCTGTTGGATACCGTTTGATGCCGTTTTGAAATGCAGGATTTTTTTGCAACTTGAAAGTGTGGCTTACCTCCTCCTGCTCTGTAAGCTTTGTAAAGAATACGTCCACGTTGTCAACAGCGTTTCCAACCTCCAGTCGCTCGAAGACTCGATCGACAAATTTTGTGTCATTTGTGATGTCTGAGCTCAGCAGTAACTGTGCTACCTGAGAGGGAGACAGTTCTGACAAGGCTTGGACCTGCAGAAATAGAAAACAAGAATTCAAGTAACAGTCGTCATGAAACTTCAGGGTGGAAAAGTCTGCAGAGCCCCCCCCTACAAAAAAAAAACAACTATCAACTCCCTTAGTTACTCACACTGGAGAAGTTTGGATAGAGGGCTTGCAAATCCTCTATGCTTGCAAATTCAGAGAAATTGCCAAGGTTGGCCTGTAGCCAGAGCTGACTACCATTGGCAGATGACACACAGCCTGGGTCTGCAAAATAACAGGAGTCACAACAATGCCTTGTTAAGCCACATGCAATCGATACATTACCAAGGAGGCCCCGGGGGCCTGTACTTACCTGGCAAATCTTTTCTGGAAAGGAACGGTCGGATGAAGTGAGTAAAGACTTCTCGCTTTCTGTGTTTGTCCATCAATGGGCTCTGGTTGCTGAATGCCCCAATGCTAAAATTTGAGCAAAGGATTTTAACGTCAAAGGAATCTGCAAGTTTCTTTGAGAGATTGTGTACGGTCGTGCGGTAAGTCCTGAATCTACTTACGCAATCTGGTACGCCTGGCAGCTGAAGTTGTAGGTGCCAAGGCAGAAGAGGAAGTTTGTTGACGGGGAGGCCAGGAACGGACGGAGCTCCGTCTGGAACCGACTTCTGATGACCTCCTGACTCTTCAGTTGATCCTGTGTGAGGTTTTTAAGTACCACTTCTCCCAGAGCATCAAGAGGATTGGAGTAGGCAGAGTTCATGGTGGTGGGGGCCTAGAATTTGGTGAAAGGTAGGTTGGCTGTAGAAATGACATCAAACAGCGTTCAGTATTCTTAAAGGATCGCACTAGTCATACCATGGCGGAGAACACGCCAAGAGCCTGGCGGAGAACGGGAGACGCTTTTTGGAACAGGAGCTGCCAAACTTCCACCACATATGACTGGTTGCTTTCCAGAGAGCATTTCAAGAGTGTGGCCAAGCTTCCTGCTGACAGTCTTGTTGTCTAAAGAAGAAATAAATCAAAATTTGAGCACCTTGGCTTGTTTTTCCACATCATACTACAGCAAAGAGCAGCAAAATGTTGTTTTGGATTTACAGCTTGCACAAAAACATCTTACCGGTGCACAGGCATGCTCGATGATGGTAAAGTTGCACACTGCTTCTGTGGATTTGTCATCTTCCAGTGTTTGGAGTTGCGAGCTGTGCAAAGCAATGATAAAACATTGTAGCTTGGTTACGTTGTGCAAACCTACTTGCTAACCCAGCATCAGATAAGACCGTCATCCTCTTACCTGTCTACCCCGGAGCAGATGATTTTTTCTATATTAAAAAAAAAAACAAAAAAAAAAAAACAGCAGAATTGTGTATGAGCTAATGGTATTTGACAATTTTTGTCATTTCATGACGTTATAAAAGAGTTTTTCTTGGCAGACTTACCATCAACACGTGTCTCTTTGCACTGGGGACAAACAAAGCAACAACTGTTAGATTAGTGGCAAAAAGCTACACAGAATTTTAAAAGCTAGGCATCACTACCGTTACAGTGGTAATGTGCCACGCTTTAGTCCTGTAAATGAAGGTGACGTGGTGTCTATATTCCGTGTGATACACCTTTCAGCATGGACTTACCGTGAAAGAATCAAGTGTTGCGCAATCTGTTTGAAAGAAAATCGTAATTAGACATGGCATCAACATGTGTTTTAAACTAACAGTGGTCCTGGGCTTTTCTGGAGGAATTTGTCACCAAAACATTGTCCACACGTACCTGGGAAGGTCTCCTGTAGTGATTCCAGGCTTGATCTCACGTCCATCGAAATGCGCAGTGGCAGGATTTTCAGGCTTTCCATTAGACCAGTGACTCTGAAAGGAAGAAAGAGAAACAGGCATTAATGGGACTAGTGTGGAGCCCTGGCTTGATGTGCATCAAACACAAGGAATCAAATTCCTATCTTAAGGGTTCTGTCTTACATAGCTCCAAAGGATTCGCAGCTGATGTTACTGGGAATCACTCGCAGGCTGTCAGGATGGATGCTTGCTATCACAGGAACCAAATAGACTTGGAACCACAGCTGGTAGTCTTCTGCTTCGAAGGAGTCAAATTTAGGAGCAAGGCTGCTCAGAGTCAGGTTTAAGATGGTCTCTCGCACGGCCGCATTTGGGATGAAGGTTGTGTTTGTCTGTAAACAAAAGCAGGAAAATTGTAGCTCAGAGGAATGTAAACAAGGAAAAATTTCAATTTCCTTGCAGTAACTGAAAATTTTCATAATTTTGCTATGAAATTACAATCTGGACAACTTTTTTCATAAAAGTCTAGTTTTTTAGTAAATTTTTAGCATTTCTTTTTTGGTGTTGTCTTTTCTTTTTAGACCTTTTTTGCTATTGAATAAATGATTAATATGAGGTCACGATGAAGTCTTTACCTCTTTACTTAATTTCGAAAATGTTCGGAAAAACTGGCTTAATTGCTCTTCATCCCCAGTCATCATCACGTTTGTGAGGATTTCTCTGACAAAGTTGGCATCCTCCAAAGCACCGCTGTCTGGATCCAGTATTAGCTCTGCTTTCTGTTGTGGTGAGAGCTTTTCAAGAACATCGCTCTATTTCAACACAAAAGCAGTGTTAATTAGTTCACAAAAGCATATTTTTCTCCTAGTACACCTTTTTCATCTCCATCAGACTTCTTTTTTTGAGGTGTGAATCTTTACCGCAGAAAAATTGCTGTTCATAGTTTTAAGGTCTCGAAGTGTAGCAAAGACCAAGAATCTCTGAATGTTTTTTTCCAACCATTCTTCACTGCCATTCACATTTTCTGTGCATCCAGGTTCTGTTTGAATTTAAATAAGGAGGTATTAAAAAACTTGAATCTATAGTTTTCAGATCAAACCATTTTTTATTAGATTTTCTTCTGCATTTTTCTTGTTCCATTTCCTTTTGGGTTTTTTACAAAACATATTCTTCATCATTTCTTCATCAAAATATTTAGCATTCATCACTTTTTCATACCTGCTAAGTTCTTTCTGGTCAGATACACCTGTATGAAGTTGGTGTAGATCTGTTGCTTCTTTGTTGTCTGAGATGTTTCAAGTCCTTCACTGAGAGACTTGACCCTAAAACATTCATTCAACATAAATCAGATAACTTCCTTTCCATACATTATTCTTTTTATTATGTTCAAAATAAGTCTGCAGTCAAAGGTGACCATAAGGGTAGCTCAGATGGAGCGACCATTTTTGTCAGCATGAACCCATCGACTTGACACGGTGAGGTTTATTATCTAATGGTTTATTACTACAAACCTAATAACAGATATTCTTAAGAGTACATTTTTATAATGCTAGTATAGATCAACAGGACCTTCTTAGCTCAGCCATTCCTGATTTCTGGGTTTCCTCGGTTGGATGAGCAACTAAGGTATTAATAGGCATTTTTTTAAAAACTCAAACTAGTCCATTCACAGTATAATTAGATTATAATAAATGATTTATGCTGGATTCACTTGAGAAAAAAAAAAACCTGAACTGAATCAGGTTTCATTTATATTGGATCTAAGCTGGACCTATTTATCCTGTTAAGGGTCTTGAGGCGTTGCTTTTTGTGAACTTTAAAAACTTTAAAAAGACACTGGAGTGAACTGAGGTGAGGCTGGGGCAGAGGAGCGATTCAAAATATCTTTATTTAAGCCGGTTGTTTGTGATGATGACCAAACCGTGCTGATGATCTGCTTGCAGCAAAACTGCTCTCACATCTTTTACCATCTGCTGCTTGGAGGCACAAACTGAAAAAAACAGTCACCCCAGTCAGATGCTTGCTTTCTGCTGGAAATACCCAGAGCACATCTTCTGAGTGAGCCTTAATTTACCTGTTAAAACACCTACTTTCTACCCTCCGGTACACTGTTGGTATCGCTCCTCAGCCCTTTCAGAAAGTGGGCCCAAACAGTACTTTGCATCAAAACCAGTCTGGCTCTTCGGCTAAATCTCCCTTTATTTTCTGCTCAGTAGGTCTGAAAATTAAAATCTATTCATGCTTCTCTTATCGAGATGTTTTCACTTGAAAATCCAAGTGTTTTACTAAATCTCTGAGAACACTGAACACTACTGAGCACTTTTCATTGCTGGGTGCTGTTAACTGAATCTATCAGTTCTTATTTTAGGAGTCAAATCTGTTTTTGTGTAAATTCTGTTTTTACAGTTTCCTCCCTCCTTTGTTTTTCCTGTTTATAACAAAATGTTAATAAACACCATAAATAATCAGGAACAATCTATCAGGGCCTGAAATAAACTCATCTCTACCAGTAATAGATGTTTGGGCCTGCTGCTTTTTTCATCATGACACAAACGTGGATACAGGTCATTTTCAACAGCGTGCTTAGATTTCCAGCAGCAGCTGAGTGCGGTCTTGGTTAGTACGCTTACAGTTCTTGGAAGGAGCTGCAGCTGAAGTTCCTGTTGCCAAGCTGGATCAGGAACCTTTCAGTGACAAAAGGCAACAGGAAAGTCATCTTCAGAGAGAACCACAGCCTGATGAATGCAGGGTCGTTGTAGTTGTCCATATTCAGGCTGTCCAGGATCCCAATTTGTTCCAAAACATCAGATCCAGATTCATTGGTGCCCTGTTATGAAACAAAGTTGATATCTGACACTGGCAAAAAATGTATTTATCTTATGGCAAATGTTATTGAAATCTTTGGGACACATTTTCAGTAAAATTAGCAGTTGGAATTGACCAAATTACTGTGTTGTGAATTATGCAGATATATTGGACATACTTTAAGAAAGACGTAATGAACTTGATTACCAGGCCTGAAAAGACTTGAATCGACGACTCAACAATCCGTCTGATGTTTCGTTCCACTTCCATGAACGAGTCGTCGGATAGGCTTGCATTTTCCCTCCTTTTACAAGAAAGCTCTCCTACCAGTGAGTCCACCGCTGCAAATATCTGCAAATGCAAAAGGACAGCAGCATGGGAAGAGTTCATGTTGAACACTAGAGGGAGTCAGTGACCAAGAGTTATGTCGGTGGAGGCCTACGCTGCGGCGGGGATCCTGCAGGCTCCCCCCTCGGCATGATTCCTGGGAAGATGTGCTTCAGGAACAAAACAACAAAGATTCAGTTCAGCAAGTGAACTCAAATACCATTCCTAATTGATGGAAATGTGTGGGGGGGTACTGACCTGTTTTCTGGTGTCAGGAAACCTGCACCAGGAAGCGTGTTAAAACAATATTAGTTTCATTTTTTTAATTATATTTATGTTTGGTGCTTAAAAAAAAAAAAAAAAAAAAGTGCCAGTTTAATTTGCAAAGGGGTGTGCTCATACCTTGGGTTTTGTTGTTCTGTAAATATAATTATCATACAGAATATTAATACAGAATATTTCCACAGATATGTTTTTATTTTGCAAGAAACAGTGGCAACAACTTACGGTTGCAGAGGCCACAGATGAGACAAATACTGCAGAAATACAAAGATAATCATATTTCTATATTTGTTAACATTAGAAATACTTGATCTGTTTTGGCTCATTTTTTGGGCCATGCTCACCGATCCCGAGCGCTGAGAGAAGCAGAACTTGTGGCAAAGTTCTGGGTCCACCCATTGTGGGTCGATGAAGCTCCACTCGTCCTTGTTCTCCTTTGTTCACTTCACGGACATTTCAAACTGAGATGAAACGTCTGAAATCCTGAAACAGCAGAAAAACATTGATTAACATGTTTGTTTTTACTTCCAGAAACAATCATTTATTTTCCTCAGAAACAAAAACAGCTTCTGTCAAAACAAATCGTCTCATTAATAACTGCTGACACAGCAAAATAAGCGGGTTTCCTTTTTTCTTTTAAATACATGTTTGTGCCTAAAAGTTAGTGATGTCACTAATATAATATTCATTCATTTCTGCAGCCAGAATTATAGGAGTAACATGGTAAAATCAAAACATTTATGAGGCTCTCTAGATCCAACTTGTTTTCCAAAATCATCAGTTAAAAAATGTAATAAAAATATGAGGGCATGATATTTTCTGCATGGCAGGGAAACATTAGTGTTTCAAAGAAAGCTTTTGTTATGAAGTTCGAGAAAGAAATAGATGTTCAGTTTGAGCTCACCTGTCTATCTCCTTCGCTGTGCTGGAGGAAAGTGAGGAGCAAACCTGAAAGGTGCATTAAGGCCTTTACTGGGTGGAGAAAACCAGTTAACAAACAGAACTGGAGCAAAGTATGCACACTAAGCCCAGCATGTCCTGTTGGATTCCATTTAGATGAAATCATTTCAGAGCCAAAGCCTGTCAATCAGCTCCATGACTGATGAATGACAGACAGCATGCAGAAGTGGTCCAGTCAGGACCAGTGACATAATCATTGAATAAAACTGATGTTTGATTGAACAGCCTGGTTTATTCAGAGCTGCTCACAGATCTTCCCTGGCTGTAGCCCTGTTCAGTCATGCAACAGGTGGAGGTTAGAAAATAACTGAAATCGTTTATTATTTGATGTTCGAAAAGTCAAACTTGGCAGTCCTGTAACCCGGGACAGCAGAGGAGACACCAGGACATGCTTTTGTAATCTGGGGGAGGGGGGGCTAGCTCATACTGCTACATACGGGAGAAACGGACTGGGAGTAGTGGGCTCCTACAGAATCAATGATCTGTAGGGTGAGAGCAAAAACGGAGCGACTACATGGTTTAAAATGCTCTGTTCTCTTGTTCAAGCCAACAAATAAACCGGCCTGGTCCAGGACATTCACATTTCCATTTACTCGTTTGATGTGAACGAAAAAACAGAAATTAGCATCATTTGTGCCTGATTAGATGTGTGTACCACTAATCTTGGTACACACATCTTGGCACAAATATGCGCCAAACAAGTTCCAAATATTAACAGAGAGGAAATATCCACTCTGCTATGAACTGCCTAAACTTTCCAAATTAAACTTCCATTCTTTATAAAATAGGTTTAAATTCAACTCAAGTTTTGAAAAGCAGGAAGAAATGGAAACCTGCATGCCTTGTTCCACTACCTTACTGAGAGGCATATTTATATTCCAGCCCTTTATTAAAAGCTCTTTGTCGTGCTTGAACCAGCGCTGCGTGGTTGTAGTGTTTTCTGATTCCTCCGAGCTTCAAAGAAGTTCGTCTCATTTTCTCTCTAAGAGCCGAAAAAGCTCCTTCGGTTTCAAATCAGGAAACTTACCAAACCAAACCCGTTTATTCCGCTCCCTCTAAAGAAATGTTCATGATTTTAGTTCTGAAATTACATTTGTTTTTAAGTAAATTTTTTTTCCAGTTGTGATCAAACAAATTCATTTCCATATGGGAAATGATGCAGAAACACAGCAGAATATCGAGCCAACCCTGAAGGTTCTGATGTTTATTAGTTCTGGTTTAATGACAGTTCAGTTTGAATAATGCAGTTACTTTTTGATGCATTTATTTTTCTACTTCTGCATTGTTTGCATAAAATGAGACATTGAGTAATTTGTTATGAGAAACGATTTGTATTTTTAGTTTCACGTCTTGTAATTTTGCACAAAAGTTTTCTCACCTCAGTTCTAAAGTTCAGAGTTCAGCAACATTTTCCCTACAAGCTCCATTTAAGTTTCCACCAAAGGAACTAAGACTGATTAACAAGAATCTTACACAATAATAATAATCTTTATTACTGTTATTATCATAATTATAGCTACTACTGCTAATAGTTATTTAGATTAAGGTCCGGTTGGACTGATGAGCTGTCCGTCGGCCTGCCTGCTTGGCACATAAACCTGCCAGTCCAATGAAGCGACAGCCATCAACAGCAGGGGTGGGGCTCCTCCGGGACCACGCCAGGTGTGTGAGCGTGTGACCGAGCGTGCGGTGAACTGGGAGTCCACGTAGCGGACCTGCTGTCGTGACTGGACCTGGAATGACATCAACAAAGCTGTGAAAATTGGTTACAAAAAGTGATTTCTGACAGAAAACGTGCAGATTGCATCTTCCATGAAAACTCCTCCAACCAAGAGCCGAGTCCAGGTTCTGCTTCACGTTCCTGCATGAAAGCGTCGGGTTGTTGGTGGAGCAACCGTCAAGCAAGCGTCACGTTAAGTGAAGCATCTCCGTGCCCCTTCAGACCACCGCGTGGAGGCTGGGAGCCAACAGGGAAGCATCACTTCTGGGGTCACAGGTCAGCATCATACATTAAAACAAATGTTCCTCTGTGGTTCAAGTCAGCAGCTGGCTATAGTTACATCGCTCGTTCCATATTTGTTCAGGCTGATGGAAGCTGCAGCACCAAAGACTCTGCTGACTTCCAGCTCTCAGCAGAACCGCTCATCCTCCCGACAGAGAGGCGCCGTTTTAAAATGGCTCCAAAGGCTCACATGCTGAGAGGATCCCACTCGCTGAGGTGCATTCTGGGGAAACGTGAGCCGTCCTGATTCAGACGAAGGTCAGAAAGCAGGTCAAAGAGGAAAGAAGCATAAAGGTCCTGGGGAAAGGTCCCAGTCCGCCCTGATTCCCACATCTCTACGTCAGCACCATCCACCAGTTAATAACTTTATTTTTAATTAGCTGGAAAACCTCTTGATGATGACTTTCAGGTTGTACTTTCAGATATTTTGTGCCTCATGTTCATATTTGCATAAGTAACTGCCTGAGCGTTTGCAGGACGTCATCCCAGAAGGTCCAGTCAACCGTTTGGAGCTTTCATAAGCATCTCATTCTGGAATGTTCTACACCAAGAATAAGCTGTTAAGTAAGTGATGCTCTGTTTCCCCATTACTCCGAGACTGAAGGTAACCCTGCCTCCTGAGCAGATGCTGAGTAAAAGTTTCTTGCATGAAGATATTTTGCCTCTGGGTCACATTTCCACAGGACTCTGGGACAACCAGGGTGTTGAGCTCCAGTGTTTTACACGAGCATCATTCCCAGCTATTGTTCATTTTTACAGTCACACAGCAACTTGGAGCAGCAGCTGCTATAAAACAGCCAAGATGTTCCTCAGAAGCACCAGAGAAATGACCTCGGGAGACTGAAATCTGAAAATGTTTCACCACTGTCCCTCCATTGATCTGCTTCCATCTGTTGTTGTTTTATTCAAAGTTTAGACAGACAGGATGACAAAACTGGAACCCAAATGAAAGAAAAAGACATCATTTAGCTGCGAACCTGCCAATCAACAATTAGGACACTATTCAGCCACACCTGTTTGTGACACCTGGGACCTGAATGCTTCAGACACACCCAGACATTAAAGCTGACTGGAAATAGTTCGACTGTTTTTATGAGCAGAATTACTTTGTGCTGAATCACTGAATTTGTTTAGATTGTGTCTGTTCGATGAGAGGAAGCATCAAATCCAGCAAAACAGGACAAATATTCAGGGTTCCTGTCGGGTTTTAATTTCTTAAACTGTATAACATCATTATGATCAACTCAGATTACTTTCTGAACAAGCAGCAATTCCTCCCACATTCTGGGTGATTTTATTCCAATTTCGGTGAACTGACTGTGAACTGTTGCACAGTCCTGTGTCATAAGGGATGAGTCATATATGCATCATGGGAAATGAAATTCACAGGATCAAGCTGGGGAGTTCTCCAAAAACCCTATAAAATAACCACTGTGCCCAGTTTGTAGAAAGTACCGGCCGTACCAGGAATCCTAATGGTTGTAAGCCACGCAGAGCAGTTTCTGTTGGAAATATGTCTAAGTAGTTCAGAGATGTCAGGGCGGAGATTGATAGTTTTATCTGTTTTAGCATAAAAAGAGAGGAAGCAGAGCTCGGCGGCTCTCTTTCACTCAGTCAGGAATGGAGGCAGCACCTGGGACAGCAAGGCTGCAGGAAGTGCACAAGCTCGTGGTGTGTTAAGGCACACAGAATATCTCTATGGATGTGAATCTTTGTCATTAAACAGGTTTTCAGATTGCAACTTGATTTTATCATTAACGTGGTAACAGATGTAGGCGTGGCTGCGCTGATTTCCTTCTTATGTTGAGCATAAAATATTTGAGTTGGAGTTCAAAAATTGTTAAAATGGTGAAAAAAACTAAAAGTGTCTCAGTCTAGAGACTTACCACCCACAGTGGACATCATCAGTCATCCAGTGGAAATTAATCTGGGGGGCTGCTGTCCATAGTGCTGGAGGGGGAAAGTTTCACATCTAAACTTTGTGCTTTATTACCTATTAAATATTCAGCGCTATTCAGTGACTGTTACATTTTACATTTAGAAGACAGACGCTAAGGCTGTTTTCCCACCTGATCGTCCAGTAGACTCGCTTCAACTGGGAACCAGAACTGCAGCATGTCCTCCATGTCCAGCTGCTGCGGTTCTTCCTCTCTGCTCCGAGTCAAACCAACCAAACCCTTTCAGCAACCTGTTCCCCTCCTCGCCTGTGGGGGCGCTGCACCAAGAACTGCTGAAGGAAACAACATGAAAACCTCTGAAGACGCTGAGCGCAGCTTCCTTCTTCACCAAACGTCAACGACATGGAGCGGCGTCAGGTTTCAGCGGCTGGAGGATTTCTCTTCCGTCTTTGGCTGAAGACCACGAGCCATTTCTCCCGCTAGCGCTAGGCTAGCTAGCATTTGTTCTGGTTGTATTTACCCAGAATGCCCTGCGCTGTAGTCCACTTCCTGCTTTAGGAGCGGTCTCCGGGCCGCTTGGCGTTCACATCTGCATCCGAACCGAACCAGAGTTCACTTCGCCAGACGGCGTGCTGAACCTGCAGCGCATTTAAATGAGACGCGCAGGAGACGGTTAGCCTCTTTTGAGCTACAAACCAAAGGGATGGACTAACACTAAAATATTAATACATCTATAGCGTGCACAAAACATGTGCAAAGCTACCGCAAATTATGATGCTTCAATGATTTCTATTCCTTTCTTTATCAATTCCTGATTATATTTTGTGAAATCTTTTACAAAGTTTAACCAAATGCATTTTTCAGACCATCTGAACAGCATCATCAGCTTTCACTTATCAAAGAAGACCCAAATCCATGAGGCCTTTACTTCAGCTGTTAAACAGACCTGAGGAACTGATCTTATCCATTAACATGTTAACATCTGGAGCAGAACCAGAACATCACTGGGGGCTCAGATCGACTGTTCATTGGGTCATATTTCCTTGCTTCATATTTAAAGTAAGATGACTTTTCAAAAAGGCCACAGCTGATGGGAATCTTTGGTGAAAGTGATCCATTTAGTCAGAACCAACCAAGGCACAGAGATGTCCAAGCATCCGTGGTGCAGCCAGAGCACCTGCTGTGTTGGTTGGGTGGGTGGGGCGCCGGTGCTGTCACAAAGGGAAACTCCACCAATGCAGCGCTCCAAGGCTGAGTCAGCATCAGGATGATTTGAATACCGCAGCAAGGAGAACATCAGGAGATTTGAGACAAACAATACTCCCCTTAATGCCAATGAACAGCTGGTATTCTGGTGCAACGAAAACACTGAAGGGATATGCAGATATGCAGGGAGGAGCCCCAGAAGTTCTCATGCTCAACATTTCTGAGAAATATTTCTCATTGTTTTTCCACAAACTTTTCTCTTCTAAGAAATATCTTCAGATCTGCAAAACAATCAGAGGAGACTCCCAGGAGCTGCAGCGGTTCTAGTTATCAACAGACCATAATTCATAAAAACTCACCCAGCAATCAGTCTTGGTGTGATAGGCACGCCAAAGCCCAAAACAGGATGGATTTCTTCCAAAGTTCAAGTACAGGTGCCTGTCAGAAGCCACACCTGCCCCAGAATAACCCAGGTGTGTCTCGATGCTCCACTGCTGCTGTTTAAACACAACAAGGTAAATCAGCTCAAATGTTTTGTTGTCAGAAGACGTGGAATAAAGAAGCACAACTACAGTTACTAGGATACAGAAGAAAAAGTACAAAGGTGATCAAAACAAAGACCTAAGAAGTTCTAGATTATCGAAATAAAACTGTTCAGAGACGACTTTTACTGTAAATAAGCGTCTATTTACACCTCAGTCCAGCAACAGGTTCAGTTATTTCAGTCATTGAAATATAAATACTGGAAAACAGGAGTTAACAGAATAGAAATACAGGAGACTAAATAAAGCTTTAGATGTTTTTAGAAATGTTAGTGGAAATAGATGAATATGGATTATGCTGTAAGACGCCAGGTCAGCGCATCCGCTGGATGGGTCTGGGTCCCTGAAAGCTCCAGTAGGCAGCGGCTGTGGTGGCTGAGCTCCTGGAGCCCATCTAGATCTGGTCAGAAGGTTAAACTCACTCGCCGGGTGAATCTCCTTCCAACCTGGACAGACTCACACAGAGAGGAAGTAACTGTTAGAAAGTTTTATTTCACATGAGTAGAACTTTGGCGCTTGGACCCCGGCAGAAGACGTGGGTGCTGTGAATTGCTGGACTGTTGGATGAACAGTTTAGGGTTAGGATAGAGCACGTCAGCCCAGTTCTACGGTCCTTCCTCTGGCTCCCCGCAGCTCAGAGAACAGACTTTAAAACGCTTCTGGTAGTTTATAAATCACTGAACGGCTTAGAGACCTGTTGTCGTCATAGCAACCTTCCAGACCACTCAGGTCTTCTGGTTCTGGTCTGCTCTGCATCCCCAGAACCAGAACCAAACATGGAGAAGCAGCTTTCAGTTTTTATGCTCCACTAATCTGAAACAAACTCCCAGAAAACTGCAAAACAGCCGAAACACCGAGTTCCTTTAAATCAAGGCTGAAACCCACCTGGTTGGAGCTGCGGTCGATCAGCAGTCTGGACCAGAAATCTGCAAACAGATCCGGGTGAGAAGCTGCTAAATAAAATATTTTATCACACATCAACCATCATCTCCTAATAATTAATTCAAGTCCAGAGTGGTGGAGGGAGGACCTCGGCCGGGGGCCAGGCACCCCGTGAGGAGTCCAGGGAGGTTAAACTAGCAGAACAAAGTCAGGGTTCTGCGGGTGGTTTCAGTGGTTTCTACAGCTTAAAGGAGAAAGCCACCTGGCAGACGAGCCTCTGGAAGGTAAAATGGGCTCCGGAAGGTCAAAGGTCTCAGGCTGCCTCCTCCTCCAGACTCCTCAGTATATAAAACAATGGGAGGAAAAGGTGGACATGACTGTGTTGAATGTGCCTTCATTTGGGAAGTCTGAGAGTAACTCAGTTAAATAAAGTAAGTGGATCATTGATCAATATTTTTGAACTATATCTGCTTGAAGATATTTGCTTGATGATCCCCATGATTTTGATGCATTGATATTTTCCTGATGATTCTGATGATTTTCATGTGTATTTGCTTGATGATTTGCTGGATACTTGACTGATGTTTTTATGACGTGAAGCACTTTGAACTGCCTTGCTGCTGAAATGTGCTGTATCTTCCCCCCCGGACACTGGTGGTGGAGTGGGGAGCAAAGCCTGAGGGAGCTGAGGGGACGAGGGTGGGGAAGGGGCGGAGGCGGGGTGCAGCTCGGCTGGTGAGGAGATGAAGCAAAGGAGACGTACGTGGCGACTGGCTGCGGCGAGGCGTGGACCGCCGCTGATGGACCGCGGGCGAGCCGGTTCTTCCATGTTTGGGCTCTTTGTCCTGTTCACTGCAAAAACACAAAATCATACCCAGTATTTTGATCTCGTTTCTAGTCCGAATACCTTTGCACATTTGAAAAAAGATAAAACTAACTTACAAGTAGCTTTTCAACAAAATACAGGAGCTTATTTTAAGTCAATAATTCTTGAATATTGATTTTTAAAAAGTACGTTTCTTTGGCAAATTTTTTATTTACAAGACATTTTTCTCATGTTTTAAGTGAAACTTGTATTTTTTTTTTATCATTATTCAAGAATGATTGACTTAAAACAAGCTCCTATATCTGCTGCAAAGTTACTTGGAAGTTCGTTTTATCTTATTTCAAGGGTGCAAATAGCTTTGCACTAGAAACTGGACAAAAATACTTGATATGATTGTGTTTTTGCATATTGCAGCTGCTCTGAGGTTGGAGGAAAAACGTCGTCATAAAGCTGACGTTCTGGCAGCTAATTAGACCTGATTAAATGTGAGCTTCAGAAGATTTTTCCAGCTTCTGAACTTCTTTCATAAAGAAGTTGTGGATGAAGAAGGGGAACGAGTCGAGGAGAGCAGCTGGCCTCACAGCCAATAGAATCGCTGCTCCTTTAACAGTAAGGAGCGTCTCTTCTGACGCGCTCAGACGTCACCAGTCAAGCCGCCCGACCCGCCCGGAGCAGAACAATGCTCCTCACTTTATCCCACGATGACTTGCAAAGCAGCCCTCTCCAGTTGCATGATTTGTTTCGCTTGCAGAAAATCATCTTATTTGTTTTGTAGATGATCAGATTAATTTAGTTGCAAACTGTTTTTCTTGAATGTTGATTCACCTAAAATCAGTTGTTCATGGTCTCTAAACTACAGTTTAGCATCTGAAACTGGAAATCTTTGCATGTAAGGTTTTCTGTTTTGCCTTTTATTGACTCATTTTAAATCAAGTCAGCCTTCAGTGAGTGCAGTGGGTGCTCTGCAGTCACAGCGGGCTGGACAGCAACCCTTAAGCATGTTGCTTTGGCATCGCTCACGGCGACGTTGATGAGAGATGTGAAGAAGATGAACTGTGGGAAAGATTTGCTGTTGATGGTCTGAATCTAATAAAGCCGGTATGAAGATATGAGGAGACATCTCATAACATGGTTTGGATTTCCCACCTGCGAGTGACTCAGACTTTCAGATGCTGATCGGAAGGAAAAGAAAAGCGCCTCCTTGTTGCAGCTCCAGTTTTACAGCCGACGCCCAGCCCTGAACTGGCTCTGCTGCATTTTCAACTTCTTGTTTTACTTCTTGGATTTCAATCTTTATTCAGCGTCTTGTTTTTATTCAGGACACTCGATTTTGTCACGCTGTGTGCGCGATGCCAGAGCAACATGCTTAAGGGTTGCTGTACATCCTGCCTGCACATCCAAAACAGCCTGCGCAGTTTGGCAACCAGTCACGTAACATGACGAGATCCGACAAGTTTTAGTGGCTTCGACTGAAAGTTTTGGCACAGCTAACAGGAAACTTTGGTTGTTTCCCTCGGATCTGAGGTTTTCTGTCTGGTTTTGGCAGGAAAGATCATTTTTTAAAATCATTTCTCATCACGTTTAGGCTGAACAGATTCTGTTTTCATTCCTGAAAAACAATCCAAACCCAGAGTTGTTTAAAAATGAATTTAACTGGATTGATTTGAAATCAAACCATGCTGGGAATATAATGAGAAGTTTGATCCAACATTTCACCTCTGAGCGAACAACCGCACCTTCTGGATGGAGATGGAAACTGAGCTGGGTGATTACAGAACGAGCCAGACGTCCTGGGTACTCATGCAGACACGTTACCATGACGATCACACCATTCCACTCAAACACAGACTTATGGTTGCATCTCGTACCCTGAAAGCCTTGTGGACCGCTGTTTGTTCCCTGTTCCTCCGACAGCTGCAGAAGAAATCGTCTCTTAGAGAAAATAAAGTTCATTCATTCATTGATTTATTCAGCGAACCTGTCCTGAAAAGGTTTGTGGTTTTGTGGCCTTTTGGATTATTGTTTTTATTTTTCCTCTCTGTATCGCTGTGCTTCCTGTATATTTAAGGATTTTCAGCTTTCTGTCCTCCCAGAACATGCAGATCATCACTGTATTAAATCACCTTCATGTGTTTTCTGTCTCCATTTAGAAAAGAATCCTATTAAAAATATGACAGATCGGTGCTGCTGGAGGCTTTAGCCCCGGGTCTCGTCCTGATTCAGTGCTTTTTCTCCTGTCGGGCTCTGTTTCCATGGGTTGCTCCCTGAGAACGGGAGGAAGGTGCTCAGGAACACGCGGGAAGGTGCAACGAGCTCGTTTTGGGGCTTTTTCCTTCATTAGTAAATCAGGTGTCTCCCTACCAGCGGTGAGGTTTCCATCCCATTGTTCTGGGAAATTTGAGCTAATTTTTAAGCTGCCGCAAAAAAGAAAAGAAAATGCGAGTTAGGCGTGTTTCTGTCTTCTGGTTTGGAGCGAATCAACCAGGCTACCCAGAGTGTGACGTCACCAGACGTTGACGCCACACACAGCTGTAATAAACAGGAAGTAGCGGTTGCTCGCCAGCATGGAGCAGAGAGCGCGCTCCCCTCCTGCAGGCGCGTGCCTCTGGTAAGGCGCAGACCCACCAGTGGATGGGGACGTTCGCTACGTCAGAACTTATTCGGTCGACGTGTTTCCATCTTTTGCACATCAACTCTTTTTCAGAAAAGCCAAAAAAAAAACAAAACACTTTTTTGCAAAACTGAGGAAGTTCTATCCAATTTAGCAGTTTCTATCAACTGTTTCTAATGTGATGCTTCAAAATGTGCATTAAAAAAACGTTGCTAGAAACACAGCTAGTGACTTTAGCTACTGTGCTGCAAAAACTCAAAACATAACCCGGTATTTCTGGTCCAGTTTCTCCTGCAAAGATCTCGAATACACTTGAAATAAAACAAAACGAACTTACAGCAACTTTTCAGCAGCTATAGGAGCTTGTTTTCAGTCAATAATTCCAGAATATTGATGAAAAAGTTCTAGTTATAAGAAGAGAAATAATCTGCCAGAGGAACAAGACATTTTAACTTGTGGGAAAAATCTCTTGCCCTCCAGACACAAAATACGACATTTTTACTGTTTTTTTTTCTGCCCTTAAAAAAAGCAGAATTTTGTCTTTGTTGCAAATATTTGCAATTTTAGGCAAAAACAACTCCTTCTGAATGCAGTGTGGATTTTTCTGCTGGCTCTTCGAGACCAAACATTTAAAAAGGTTGTGGGTGAGAACTCCACCTTGCTTGAAGCATTTTAACAGCAGAATAGCTGCAGAGTTGGTTTGTGAGTCTAAACGACTTGTTGTTGTTTGAAAGCTGAAAGGATGAGTGGTCGTAAAGTTTCCAGCTGAGCAGAGCCTCGGGTTGAACTGTGGCCACGGCTGACAGGTGGAGATGAAAAGCTTCAAATCTGTTCAGCAGAAATGAAACCAAAGTGTCTCCATCAGCTCCGCCTCTCTTTATTCACTCAGTGTGTTGGTTCTGTCTCTGATTTGTTCGCCATCCATCACGTTCATGCCGAGCAGCATTCATGGAGCTCCAAGATGACTAAACCAATTTCAGGCTTCGCCCTGAAGGCGACCGGTATTTCTCAGTGTTCTGGGAAGCTTCATTCATTATTTTCTGTGTATTTAGTTGAAGACAGAACATATTGTTTCGCTATAAAACACACACGTCCACGCCACCTCATCCGGCGCTCAGCCAGCAGCTCAACAAGCAGATGACAAAAACTTCGTTTCCAGTGCAAATATCCCAGAACACTAGAAATAAGACTAAACTAACTTGAAAGTAACTTTCCAGGAGCTCGTTTTAAGTCAATAATTACTGAATACTAAGTCAAAAAAGCTCTAGTTCCACTGGCAGATTTTTCCCATGTTTCAAGGCGAACCAGTACTTTTTAAAATAAGAATGATTGACCTAAAACAAGCTCCTGAAAAGTTACTTTTAAGTTAGTTTAGTCTTATTTCAAGTGTACTGAGACATTTGCACAAGAAACTGGACAGAAATACTTGGTAAAATGCTGTTTTTGCAGTGTGACGCCTTAAAGGGTCAGAATCTTGGAGATTCCTGACTGCGAAACATCGGTTAGACGTTGATGTCCACCTCAGGTTCTGTGGTGTGAAAAATCCTGTTCAACACTTGTTCCAGATTTCCTTCATAGTTCAACTTGGAAGCAAACAGCATGTCTGTAAGATGTAGATATGAGAGAACGGTGCAATAACCATTAAAAGTAGAAGCAGAGTTTTGCTTCCGTCCTGCAGTCAGAGAGAACCTGACTCGCCTGGAAGGAGCAGTCCTCGGGGGCCTTCCTGATGTTCGCTCATCCGGATCCTTCAGCTGCAGTCAGTAGGGCTGGGCCAGAAATCAGTGAATCAAAGAATTGCCTTTTAAACATTTAATGTTTTTGAAAAGCTGTAGTTTTTTTTCACCAATGCTCTCCTTGGGTTTCCGTAGTTCAGTGATGTCAGCGCGCCCAGGGCGGCCATCTTGTTTGACAAGTGTGTTTTACAGTTTTTACTTATTTGGACTTTGAATTCAGGTCAACTCTACGACAAAATACTAGTTATAATATTACAAGAATAAATTCATACAATAAAGTCAAAATAATATGGAATAAAGTCATAACATTAGGAGAATGAAGTCATAATTTTATGAGAACTACATGAAAAATAAGCAAAAATTAAAATGAGGAGCATCTTGTGAAGTTATGTTTTGGTATCAGTTTTACAGATAATGCTTAATGTTTTAACACATCACCATTAAATTATCAGCAGTAGCTGGACTTGGAAACGATCATGCAAACGGCTGGCTCTGGTTTGTAGAAAGTACCGCATGGACTGAGCCGATCATGTGAGATCTTGATAACTCTATCCAAACTTTGTTCTCATTAATCAACTTTTTTTCTCATAATTTGACGACATTTTCTCTGCTAAAACTGTATTTATTCTGCTAATATTATGACTTTATTCCCATGAATAATCAAAAAAATAGCCTGGCCCTTATGCTCTGTCATACAACTCACAGACAGGATGACTGAAATAAAAGCCACTTTTTGAAAATATTTTCTGTCATTTGTAATTTCTTTTTTAGAAAAGGAAAAAAAAAGTGATTACAGTCAGAAATGGGATTTGATATGAAAAAATCTGAGATTTTATTTTTAAGCCACACTGCCCCGCCCTTGTTTGAAGATAAGTCACAAAGGTATCAGTGAGGAGACAACAATGTCCACGGTATTTTATATATATTATCCTACAGTGAAGGAAGTCATCAGTAAATGAAGATGCTACAGGACAAGCAGCCCAGAGTATTGCAGCGCATGCTAGCATAAACATTAGCATGCTCACCCCTCATATTTCCCATCAGCCACCTGAATTTCAGGATGACGGCCATGTTTCAAGATGGCCGCCATTTTTGAGCCTTTTAAACCAGTTATCGCCATAAAATGTTCCCCATTTTCATGACTTGGACGAACTTTATGTCCCATCAGATGTTTTCCACTTCGGTCGTCCTGTTCATCCAACGATAAAGTAATAATATGGAGCAGAATCAGAAACTGAGGACTTCGCTGTCAGCGAGTCTCAACCAGTCGTCACCTGGAAGATGAAGATGAGACGGACTGAGAGACATCTTCTGGTTAGTGTTAGCTTCCGCTAACTTGTTTATGTGTTTAATGGTTTAGCGTTTGCTTCTGCTAATTCTTTTATGTGTTTAGCAGTTTAGTGTTAGCTTCCACTCATTTTTTTATGTGTATAATGGTTTTGCATTAACTTCTGCCAGTTTTTTGTGTTTAACGGTATAGTATTAGCAGAGACAGGATTCTTGTTTAGCGAACCTGACTTTGTGGTTATCTGTGTCCACCACTGGCAATAACTACAGCAGATTTTAGTGCAAACGTACATTCTCCAGTACAACCATGGCGGCCATCTTGAAAAAGCAAAAAATTCAGTAAATATGATTTCTGTGGGTCCAGTTGTGTATGATTTGGCACCAAACGTCTTTATCTGCAAAAAATACTGGAAAATTTTCTGCAAAAATAAATTTTTCAGTGGCCAACGTTTTTTTTTGTTTGTTTGTTTGTTTGTTTTTTTTTTTGTTTTTTGTAAAGCAAGCACCTGGGAACATCTGTGCCAAGTTGGGAACTAGTATGTGCATGTGAAAGATTTTGCTGAAATATCCAATTATCTGCTGGATAATTTTTAGGTCCTCTAACAGGAAGGTCAGGTTTGCAGTAGATACACACTGCAAAACAACCCCTGCTGCCAAAAGTGAAATCCAACCAAAACATAGAACCAGGCACTGCCAGAAGCAAATCAAAACAATGTTAAACAGGTTTCAGGACTTAAGCCAAAAAATTAAAGTGATTACTTTTTTAATTTGAACATCATGTGTAATTTTAGCTCAGCTGAATGTGCAAATAAAGCTTTGAAGTCAAAGGTTTCCTGAGATCAGTCATGACTCATTTTTGGACTTGTTCTATTAAAAACCAGGACTGATGGCTGCTTTAGTTTCATAACAACCTGCCTCATCAGACCTGAATGCAGAATATAATCACTTATATCAACAGATGATGAAGTTAACAGGTCTGAGATCACTGATTACCTCAGATGTATACCTACAGTATAGCAATGAATTTGATGCAATGCTTCATCTTTATTTATTTTATAACCGTTCTCCACTTTCACTGTAAAAATCAAGCTTGAAGACGTTTTCCTCCTTCCTCTCTGACTCACATCTGCTGTAAATCTGCAGAGTCTTATCTGGGATTTGTTAGGATTCCAGGGATTAGTTGAGCTTTAGAAACTCAGTAAGTTGTTTCAGAAAACTAGTCTCCTAAAGATTCAGCTGCTTATCATGCAAAAAGGATTTCAGCCCCCAGTTCACAATATGTCCTTGTTGCTCATGTAGTTGAACTTCTGTCATCTGCGTTAATTTCATCAGTATTATTATGAAATAAAGGGGAAAACAGACTAATTTTGGCCAAGTTGTGTTTGATTCCACCGAAGCCTTTTTATTTCCCTTTCCTGATATTGAGTTTGATTTAACTCTTTGTTTAAAGAGAACTTTGATTCATTTTTTCCAAAAATGTTTTTTGATGCATTAACCTGTTAAGCCCGGTCCCGAGGGGCGCCATTAGATCACTTTAACAGGTTAAAGGTTTCTGGTGTTGAATCCAAAAGGGATTATTGGAGATATTCCTGTTCAGAAGAAACGGATAAACTGGGAACATCAGCGGTTCCCTTCTTCATAAGCAGATGAAAACATGCTTTATTTAATCTGAACTTATATATTTCTGCTGGTCACATTAGTCGGGATCACTATGTTGCTGAAAAGGTCCAGATTGAATTCATCCTCCAAGAAAATTTTAATCTTTAAAAAAGGAAACTTCATGTTAAATCTCTGTCTTCAGACATGTTTTCTGTGTTTTTGTGAAGCTTGAACCGGATATTCTAAAAACCTGGGAGGCGTTGACAAAGATCCTGAAATCCTCCAGAGTGATGAAGGTCACAAAGCTGCTGATGTAGCTGTTCACAGTCCACGTTTCTAAAGAAGCTCCATGAATGATCAGGGTTCCTGAAACTCTGGAGAGATGAGCTTTGCTCCAACCTGATGCTGGAAGAACCTGAAGAGCAGATTAAATCTAGAAACATCTCTGCTGTTCAGCTCAGATGCTGTTGATTCAATCATTTAGCAGCTAAAAGGGGCTTGAACTGAAAATGTTGCTGATTTTATTGATTAAAATGTGAGTAATTAATTACAGACCCTGAATTTAACTCCTTTAGACATTTTAATCGAGTCCCACCACTATATGAACATTTATTTGATGATCCAAAACATTTAAGTGGGACAAAAAGGGAAAATCAGAAGGAATCTGTACAGGGGTAAATACCTCAATAAAATACAGTTTAATTAGGGAGCAGGAAACAAGACTCACTCCTTTAAAGTTAACGTTGAGGGTCAGAAAGTCTCTGAATGAGGCTTGAGAGCGAAATTGTCCAAATTTGACTTCCAGCCATCGTCTGTCGTCAGTGACGTTTCCAGACCCGACACACGAACCTACAAGTGAAATATTCCAACCTTTAGATTTACAAACCGAAAGGTGAGATTTAAGCAATCTGAACTGTGCAGCCGTTGAGGTTACCTGAGGCGAGCTGTCCCTTCAGGTAGTCCAGAGCAAACTGAAAGACCAGCTGGTCCTGCTCCCCTGAGAGCTGCAGGATGACGCTGTCGAAGCCTTTGACTCTGAGAGGAGCAAGTCTCTCTCACTGAAGAGCGTGAAAAACCTTTCAGAAACAGCTGTGTGTTTTTTACTCACATCGCTTGATAGGAGCTGCAGGAAATGTTTCTCGGAATAATCTTGAAGGTTGTTGAATCAGCGCTCGGGAGGAAGAGAGGAAGGTAAACCTGGAACCAGAGCTGGAACCCTTCAGCATTCAGGAGGGAGAAGTTGGGCTCCAGCGCCGTCAGCGTCAGATTCAGGAGGGTGTGGCGCACATCGATGCTGAGAGCAGTCAGGTTTCGCTGCAGTAAAGTCGAAGCATCTGTCAGAAGAGGATTTTCAGAGCAGAGAAAGAAAAGCTGGAACACTGACCTTCGCAGCACCCATCACAAAAGAATGAAAGAAAGAGCCGAGGTTGTCCAAAGAGGGCGATGCAGTGAGAAGACGAGGACCACGAGGGTTTCATTCGACAAATGGTTGGATTCAAGCAGGAACTCAGCTTTTTGTCCTGGAGAGGATGATTCTAGTATGCTCTCCTGAAACAGATTTACATAAAGACAGAAACGACATGTTTATCCTGGAATTTGTCTTTGGTGGCAGATTAGGGCCGGATCTGCAGAAACTCACCAGAGAAATGTTGAAGAACGTGAGATCAGAGAAGCTCACGATTCGAGAAAAGGGCTCCAGGTTCACTTGAATCCATTCGATATCGGTCTGATTTTCTGGCCTGCAAACTGAAAACAAGATGTTTGCTTGTTTAAGGGGTGCTGTTTGAAAAGTTATTCATTTATTTGTTTCAAACTAAATATTGAATTAGTAAGCTATATATTTAGCTCCAAACTAACTACTTAGCTAGCTCAGAACTAAATATTTAGCTAGCAGCTAAGCAGAGCAGGTCAAAATATTTAACTAGCAGCTAAATATTTAGTTAGCAAGATAAATATTTAGGTTCTATCTAAATATTTAGCTCCGAGCTAGCTAAATGTCCAGAATATTTAGTATATTTAGTAATATAATGTCCAAAATATTTAGTTTACTAACTAAATATTTAGTTAGCTCAGAGCTAAACATTTAGGTAATATACACATTTATTTTTCCAATATGCTCAAGTGAACTATTAAAATTGCTGCTTGAAAACTTCTCTATAAACTCCTGCCGGTGAATGCAGTCACTAAAGTAAATATTTAGCTATCTCAGAGCTAGCAGCTAAATATTTTTAGCAAGCTAAATATTTAGCTCTGAGCGAACTATATATGTAGTTAAGAGCTAGTTAGCTCTGAGCTAGCAAAATATTTAGCTTACCCACAAAATGTTTAGCTAGCTCAGTGCTAAATGTTTAGATAATATACAAATTTATTTTGCAGATAAGTTGCAGTGAACTATAAAAATAGCTGCTGGGTCTTGAGAACGTCGGTATAAACTCCTGCTGGTGAATGCAGTCACTAAATAGTTAGTTTAAAAACTAACTATTTGGTTTGGAGCTAAATATTTAGTTTGAGAACTGTTAACTTAATATTTAGTTTTGAAACTGGGGCATTTATTGATAAATGAGTTACATGGTGAAAATATGATTTGAAGCTTAATATTTTGAGGTCTAAGCTTTGACCCTAAAGTGGGAGTTCTAGCACATCGGTTCTGTTTAGTTTGTATTATGGGATCCTTGAGGTTTCAACTGCTAATGACTGAGAAAAGATGAAGGCTAATAGTCCTTCAGGTGATGCAGCTGCAGCGCCCCCTCTTGGGTAAAGTCAGGTCCAACCAAACTGATCTGAAGTACTTGATGAACAGGAGCTCTTCTTTGTTCTCACCTCCTGAGCTTCTAGCCAGAAAGACTCGAATGAAGTTCGAGTAGATCAACTTTCCGTCCAGACTCTGAGACCGGTCCAGTTCTCTGCTCATCAACTTCACCCTTTAAAACAGGAAGCATTAATTATGGTCTCATGATGACAGCAGAGATGAAGAGGCTCAGCACAGGATCCATGAACTCTAATCTGGACCTTCAGGACTCTGCAGACTGAACTGAACCAGAGGCGCGTTCATCTGCCAGAGTCCCTCAGGTTTGACCCGAACGTCTCAATGTCTCCCCAGATAATCGGAAAATGAACTGGAATATTTTTATCTTTGTAAACGGAAACAAGTTGGATAAGGTTGGTGATTAAAAAGTTCCTCTTTGCTGCTGATGAATATAGGAGCTTAATGATTAAACGTTTGACTTTTACCTGAATGAAGCTGACTAAAATCGACATTTGTTTTTCAAAGTATGTCCAACTCTCAGTTCCTGTGGATGAGCATTTTCTCCACTGAAAGGAAAGTAAAATCCAACAGCGGCTAAAAGCAGGCTGAACTCACCTGTCTACCTGTCCTTCCTCTGAGGGAGGAGATGAGGGCATCTGGAGCGAGGCGAACACTTATAGGATGCATCTGCAGAAACTGGGTGGAGAAAGCAAAGCACCTCAGTTCCTCAGAAACACAAATGAAGCAAAAACATTTGTTGATCAAGTTTTGCTGAATTCCTCTCTGATAAAATCACGTCACTGCTTATCGTTGTTTTCAGGTGATTGCAGAATGGGCAGCTGTGACCCGGTCCAGCTGGAGGATGCAGACGTCCTCCCCCCGCATGGACGCTGGATCTGCAGCGGCTCAGGCTGCCAACAGATGGAACCTGTGGGAAACGGAAGACTTTAGGGCTCTGCAACTCCAACGTTCCCCCCCCATGCATGAAGCTGTTGCTGAGCTGGCGAGCTCTTCACTGACACCCGCTGCATCCTGGGTGCACTGAAGAGTGTTGTAGGAGATCCTTCCTCCCAGCAGCGATCAGATCAGGGGTGTCCAAACTTTTTGTCACATGGACCAAAATCATCGAGTTAAAAGAAAACTAAAATCGCCTTTTTTGTAGGAAAAGGAGGTTTTTCATCACGGATCCAAAACATTTGCTGTATTAAAAGAAAGACGTCTGGTTTTCAAGTTCTTTCGGGTTCGATTGAACAGATTTGTCCTCAGTATAAGGACAGCATTCAGGTCACTTTCTTGCTGCTAAACGCTGCTGCATTTAGCCGAGTTTAATAGATGAAGTAGTCGTGCAGCAAAGTCGGCTTTTCAGTAAAAGTCTCTGGATAAATGTGTCTCTACTTATTAGACAAGCTCGGTTTGAAAACATGAAAACTTTGTGTTGTACTGAATATTTCCCATCGTAAGAAAATAATCATTTTACCCTGATTACAAATAAAACGTCTCCATCGGCATCAAGCAGCTGTGTTGGACGGGACAGAGTTGAATCATTCTTGAACTGCACCTGGAGGCTGCAGAAATCAGTCTAGGGGCCACAAATGGCCCCCGGACCGTACTTTGGACACCCTGTGTGAGACTAGACCCGTCAGGTGTAATCAGGTGTAAAAGGGCGAACAGAAGCACACAGACTCACAACATGCAGAAAATGAGCTGCAGAAAACCAGCAGGGGTGTGAACACTGTTGGGAGCAGTGCCGGTTCTAGAGTCTCACACAGGGGTGTCCAAAGTGCGGTCTGGGGGGAGGGGGGTTTCTTGGCCCTTAAGAACTTTTGACTCAATGATTTTGGCCCATGTGAGCAAAAGTTTGGACACCCCTGATGTATGCGCTGTGTGGCCTGTCTCCTTTCGGGCCGTGCAGTGAGTCCAACGGAGAGAGACCAGTCCTGAGCAAATCGGACAGAAATAGTTTTATGATCCTGTTTTCCCACAAGAAGCTCAACAGTCCATCTCTGCAGACTCTAAAACAGCAAATACTGGAACGTTAGTTCCACAACTCGACACTTGAGCCAGTATTTTATGTTTGGATTTGCTGGGCTAAAACCAGCTGTCAGCATTCTTCTACTAACTTATGGTCCAGCGTCGTGCAGAGACCTTTCCTCGGGTTGTTGGATTCGTTTCAGACTCTCGGCTCGATCTGGCGTTCCCTGGAGGCCTACTTCGTCCTGCAGTGTTCTGTAAATCACTAACATGCACAAACGTCCCTTCTCTGCCGCACCAGCCGCAGGTTGCTGACCCTCCATATGTTCATGATGCCACTGCCTGCTGGACTCAGGGAGCCGCCATGATGGCGTCACATTCACACTGGACTATGTGCAAACTCCCCAGCAGGGGGCAGATGTTCCGCTGCTCATTAAGCTCCTCGGTTGGTGAAAATAAAGATAAATCCAGCGGTTGATGAGAGCCGAACCTCTACTCCAGGTTGTCGGGGATGTTTCGCTGGCGGCAGTAACATGCATGCTTCGTGTGGCATATCATGCATTACTGCATGTCTGTTTATTTAACCTTCCTGACGCAGCGATATCAGTTATCCCCCGCAGACCCCGGAAGCAGCTGCAGGAGGTTCCTCAGACAGGACGGACTTCAGCTGATCTCAGACTAATTTAAAGGTCGCTTTAGAAAGTGTTGAAGGTAGATTTCAGTCTGAAGGTGTTGTTCGTTTTGCTGCTAAATCATTGAATAAACATCCATCTGAGCTGAGCAGCAGAGATGTTTCTAGTTTTAATCTGTTCTTCAGGTTCTTCCAGCATCAGGTTGGAGCAAAGCTCATCTCTCCAGAGCTTCAGGAACCCTGATCATTCATGGAGCTTCTTTAGAAACGTGGACTGTGGACGCTGACGTTAGCGCTGCTGCTACATGGTTAGCATTGAGATGCTATTCTAGGCTAGCATAGCTTCTCTGATAGGCCGACTGCTTTTAGCTCAACTTGAACACAACCGGAGTCTTTTCCAGCATCAGATCGGCTCTGGAAGCAGAAATTAACCCCAGAGGAGCCGCTTCCATCGCTGCTGTTAGCGGATTTAGCTGGTGCGTCAGATTTACAGGCGTACCAGAAACACGAGAATAAAAGGTTCTGGCCAAAACTTTTGGATGCAACAATAAATAAAGGAAATTATTGTGTTAAAATTTTTGATGCGTTAAAATCCTGGCCCTAATATTTAATAAACTTGGCCACTCTTTATGACATACAAATAGGCAGAATGTAAGCAAAGATTCATTCTAACTGCTCCATTCATGCGTTTTTAGGTCCAATAAATGAAGCCGTTCAGAACATGTTTCGCAAACATGGTTGAAAATGTTCCACATGTCCCTGATCAGCTGTTGCAAAAATATCACAAGCATAAAGAATAACAGTTCATCAAACTGGTACAAATACTGAACTCGCTGTCTTCCACTGCCAATACCCAGGACCGGCCCAACATTTCAGCAAACTCTGCAGCCAGTTAGGGCCCCATGCAGAACCTGAACTCACACAAAACAGGTCAACAATCCATTAGTTGTAAATAAATAGCATAAAACCGTCATATTTGTGTGAATGTCTGCTGTACAAGCAGAGAAAAATAATACATGATCAGATGAGTGGCGCCTCCGAATCTTAAAGCAGTTGAAGTTCTGATCAGAAGGAAGGTTTGAAAAGCGACGGCCAGAAGCTGTTCAGCTGCAGCTTCACTCTTTGCGAGCTGACCTGGTCATCACCGCCGTCCTGGATGACGACTCAGCTCGGAGGAACCGCAGCAGGGACGTCGCCAGCAAGCCTCAGTTAATTCCTTCTGCTTAGAAAAGAGTTTCTCTCGTGATTTACAAGCTTCTCCTTCTCAACAACCTGGATTTTCAGAGTTTATGGAGTTGGGAGGCGTTCTGTGCAGCACCGGGACTTTTCTCTTACTCACTTTCATGGGATTCAGGTGAAAACGAAGCGCTCTGTTTTAAAGAGGCTTTTTTATTTTTATAATAAAGCCATAATCATTAAAAATACAAAAAATATTGTACTCTGTGTGTAATGACTCTCCATAACATGACTGAACATGACTGGGGAGAAATATTACACTGTTCCACAATATTCTCATTTCCTTTAGAACCTGCCAAACGTTATGGATACGAAAACAACCAACATTTCTAAAACTCTGTTCAAGGCAGCTTGGAAGTGAGTCTGAAGCAGGTGTTCAAAGTGCGGTCTGGGGGCCGTTCGTGGCCCCTGAACTTCAGTCCAAGAAGGATCCAGCCCTGTCCCGTCCTGCGCAGCTGGCTGAGGCAGACGGAGACGTTTTCTTTGTAATCGGGGTAAAACTGTTATTCTCTTCCGATGGAAAACGTTAAATACAACACAAAGTCTTCATGTTTTTAGAACGGAGCTTTTCTGACCAGGAGAACCTCGTTTATTCAGAGGCTTTGACTGGAAAGCCGACTTTGCTGCAACCAGATCGGCTTTTATCTAATTTCTTAAACTCGGCTCGATGTAGCAGCGTTTAGAAAGAGTGACCCAAATCCTGTTTCATACTGAGAATAAATTTGTTCAGTCGAACCCAGTAAAATAGCAAACTCGATGCTTTCTGTTAATACAGCAAACGTTTGGATCCACGATGAAAAACATCCCTTTCCTGCAAAACAGGACGACTTCATTCGATCGATTTTCGTCGTTTTTTTCTCATTTTTTGGCTCTTGAGAACTTGTGACTCAACGATTTTGGCCCAAAGAGTTTGGACACCCCTGGCCTAAAGCGCTGCTTCTGCTCCAACCCCAGCAGCATCAGCAGCAGCCGGGCGACGCCGATCACATGCATTAATCTGAGCAGAACCGGTCCAGCCCGTTAAACCCGGAGAAGCTCTGCTGTGAACACTTCTGATGAAAAGACATCGGAGGTGTGACAAGGTGACCAACAGCTGCTAGCAAGCGGAGGACGGACTGCCGTTGGCCGTTCAGTCTCGGTTCTCTGGAACACGGAACCAGGGGCCGTGTCTTTCACTGGTTCTGACGGGTTTCCAAGTCTTCCCAGGGACAATCCTCCCCGCAGGATGATACCGACCTCCCCGTGCTTCGCTGTCAGGGTGCCGGTCTGCAGTAACCGCCTCGGTTAATGCTGAAACATTATCAACCGGCTCAGACATGTTGTCAAGATTATTGTTTTATTGGAGAAGAAACAACTTCAGGTGATTCATTCATGAGAACAAACGTCAAACAGAACCTGAGGATTATACCAAATTATTAAATCTCTGAATTATGATCATCTGAAAAAGCTCATTGTAAATCAGGAGAATCACACAGACACAAATCTCTCACAACAACATGTTTTTATTCATTTGGTCTGAAGATATGAAACCTTTCTGGATCAGCAGGATTGTCAGCGATCAGCCGAGGTTCTGTGGAAGCAAACAAAAACAAAAAAACATTTCATTTTACTGTTTTGTTCTGCTGACACGCCGATAAAAAAACTTCCTGCTTTGCTGTTTCCACGGTAATCACATCCAAAACACACGCTTCCAGACACGAAAACACTCCTGCATCCCTTCTACGAATATGAGCCGCATGAAGTCTGACTCCACGACTGCCGGTCATCACCTTCAACATGGGAGCATTTGTTTATGGTTAATATTCCAGATTTTGTGCTGCAGGTTTTTGTGAGTTGTGGGCAGAAATACAGTTATGGGAAAAAGAAAGTACACCCTGTCACGTCTCATTCCAAGGGGTTAGGTTGTCCGGCGCTATCTCTGCAGTTATGCCACAAACTGACCACTTTTCCTCATTTTCTTCTCCTACTGCTCTCCAGTTTACATGATTTGCTGTTATTTAAACTCTTAACTTTTTGTTTTCTCTTCATTGTTTTCTCTCCATAGAAGGTGCACCTGGTCTGGGTTCTGTTTGGTTGGGATGCCTTCCTGGAAGAGTGCTCCAGCTGAGATGATGCTGCCATCAGCTGACCGTTCTCCTGCTCCTGCTGTGAACTTTTCACGATAGAAAGTACTCCTGGATCAGTTCTTCTTGGGTCCCTGCTCCGTCTTCTCCAGCCTCCAGTCGAATCTGTGAAGAATGGTGGTCAAGCAGCCAGGCAGAATGACGCCAGCAGCTCCTGGATGAGCAGGAGTCACGTCTTCACGAACATGCAGCCCAGTGCTCTCAACTCCGGTCCTCGAGGGCCAGAGTCCTGCAACTTCCAGAGGTTTCCCTTGTCCTTCACACTTGAATGAAAAGCCTCCCCAGCATGCAGTCCAGCTCTGCTAATGAGCTGGTGTTGGAGCCAGGTGTGCGGAAGCAGAGAGACGCCTGAAGGCTGCAGGCAGGCGGCCCTAGAGGGCTGGAGATTGAGACCACTGATTCAGACACATACAAGCGGAGAAGAGTCAATATATTTAGTGTTCATGGAGGAAGAGCGCAGACACAGGTCCCTGCGGGTCCGGTTCCTTCTCTAGATTTGATCTCATCCCTTTATCCATTACATCCTTGGTCGTTTCTCTTTTAACCTAAATTTGTTTTGAGCCACAGAGTCTTTGGTTGCAGCAATCAGCAATTTTGTCAGATTAAACCAAATGACCGATTTAATTTCGATTTAAATGATCAGGTGTTTAGTTTACAGAAGTTACACAGAATAAAAGTGAGACTTTTATATGGAGGCTTCCCTGAGGCCATCCATTACCAGTAGGACCAGTAGAACAGGTTACCGAGTGCTTGCTTATTAAAGCTTTTGGATCCGTCTGTGTGAGACATAGCTGAGGGGAACCAAACACCCACTTTCATTCCTCACTGGAGTCGGAGCAGAACAAAGAAAGCAGTATGCAGAAGTTAACTACTCCAGTCTTTGTCATCTTTTTGTTTCTTGCTGCGATGCTACATGACAGAAAGAAACCTCCCAGAATGCATGACTCCATTAAGCATTACATAAATGAAACATCTTGTGAATTTTATCTGCATTAAAGGACTGTGTTTGATCTATAAGTGGAAATCAGTTTCTATCATCTTCAGCTACAAGTTGCTTAGCAACAGATAGAAAATAAGCAAACAAGAAGCGACTAACATGAACTTTTTTCTGCATTTAGGGTATAAATATATTCATTTTCTTCAAATAACTTAATAGAAATGTCCAACTAAACTCATCAGACTTGGACACTTAAGCTCCAAATACACATCCCTGGACCAAACCGTTCCACTTCCTGTTCCAAGCATCCATGTTTTGGGTTTTTTAAGGGTTTTTGATCAGCATCCTTCTGGTCTTTACTGGAGCTCTGTACTTTATTCCACACAGCTGGTCAGAGCAGAACAGCTTTGTGTCACTTGGTAATTAGAAATCTGAGTCATGTGGGTCCCCCAAGGATCCATTCTCAGGTCACTTTTATTCAATATCTACAAAATGATCCACCTGGCTCAGAGTATGGAGCACTGCAACATCTTTTACCGTAGCTACGCTGATGACATTCAACAGTGCAGCATCCATTTTAACCCCTAAATCTGTAATAATGTGCCGAATGTACTGGGCCAAGAAGCCAACATCAGTCTTCACTGGAACTACCAAAAATCACCACCTCGGTCTTTTCCTCATTAAGTCTTAAGAAATTTAGGGCCATCCAGGCTTTCGAGTCTTCCGAGCATAAAAACAGAGACCGAAGCGAGGTGGAGCCGGTTTTCTTTAGCGGGACATAAATCTGTGTGTCGTCCGCATAACAATGAAAAGAAATCCCATATTTCTTAAAAATAGAGCCAAGAGGGAGGAGGTACGACATTAAGAGGAGAGGGCCCAGAACTGAGCCCTGCGGGACACCACACCATGGTGGAGCAGAGGAGGACATGTGGCCATCAAGCCAGACACGGAAAGGACGCTTGGCCACATAGGATTTAAACCAATCCAGAGCTGCACGGCCACCCGCTGTTCCAAACGAGAAGGTCAAATTCTGAGGTCAAGTGTGTCAGAAGCAGCTGATAAATCTAACAGCACGAGGACAACAGTCACCAGACTCAGCTGCTAAAAACTTATCTTTACAAACGTTTAAAAGAGCTGACTGTGCTGTGGAAAGATTTAAAACCAGAGTGCCAAACCTCTAAAATATTTTGCTCTTGTCAATGGTCCACATGGCACATTTCTGAGTTGCTGCTCAGGCATGAAGCTGCAGTAAAAACGTGTTCAGTCTCTGCACATCTCAGGTTTTCAGGCAGTTTTGACCCTGGCAGCAGCATTTAGACGACACCATTATGATAAATAAACTTCCTCCCATCTTTGGCTGCTTTTTAATCATTTTCTGTCCGTTTTGATCACCTGAACCGTAGAGTCCTACACTTCAAAAATAAAAGTCATTAAACAGAACCTGAGAGATGCACCCTGCTTTAGTTAACCATACACTGCCAGAATTTGGCTTCAGTCCTTTCAGAAAATCACCTCAGAAACATAAACAAACTGGGAATCAGTTACGTGCTGCTGGCAGCAAAGATCCCATCTAAGATCTGTTCTTTGCTAAAGTGAGCCAACAAGGGTTCATCTCTGAGGTTCAGGAGTCTTTTTATGTCTGAGTAGTTTAAAGGTCAGAGTTAAGAGGCTTAACAATCAATCAGTGCTCCCTGAAAATGTAAAACAATCTGAGGACCTTCAGAAAGCCTGGAGAAGTATTGATCGAAACCACTTTAAAAGACTAACCTTGGAAGAAAACAGAAATAAATGGAGGGTGACTGGAGGGTTTGGACAACACTATACATGTGACTAAAAGCTGTGCTACCGTTTGGCTGTACCTGTCGGCTTTATAATATATATAACAGGAGGAGAAGCCTTTCTGCTCTGACCAGCAGGTGGCAGTAAGGCAACACTCAGTCAGCAGCAGGGCTTCATGTAGAGAGAAGGCATTACATGCAGAGAGAGTGGAGCGAAGTCTGTGATGAAGGCTCATTTCAGAGCACAGCTCTTCATCCATTCATCAGGAGGTGGAATCAGTCGCTTCCACCCTGACACCCCTGAAGAGCCCACAAACCCGTCTACGTCATGAATATTCACTTACCTGTGCAGCGAGGGGGCTCATCATCCCAACGATTTCCTTCACAAACTATTTCAGCAGCACCCTCTAATTTGAAACCATGGAAACAGGAGTACAGAGCAGCCAGTTTGCCAGATTTGGAGGAAAATATAAAATCTCCATTCTCTATCTGCCGTGGAGAGCCACACAGTTGTAGGCCTGAAATGGGAAAAGTTTCTCACTTTAACGTGTTGTACCTCTGAAGTTAGGCGTGATTCATTTCTCTAAGCGTTTAAGGATCACCGTGACTCTGCTCCTCTCTCCAAGCTTGCAGACGCATGGATGGGATGTCACCGCAGCCAACATAACCAGCAGGATACTGGCCCAGCCTGAAAGGATCTTTAGGGATTTCCTGAATATCTGTGTTGTCACAAATAATCTGCGAGAGAGAAGATTTCAAAAGCTCCTCCCTCTGCTGCTGTGTGAAAACACCCTCAGCTTCCCACCAAAACCTGGACAAAATCAGAAAATATGAAAAAGTTTCACTGAGGCCGTCTTCTCTTTCCAGTTTTTAAACGTTATCGTACCTATCACCGTCACGGAGAGACTTCATCTGCTTTCCGATCAGACAAGCAAACAGCGGACCAGTTCTCGAGCCAGGCAAGAAGTTTTCTACAAGTCCTCCGAGCCACACGTCGATGTTGTCAGGATGTTTATATAAATCAAATATCTTCTCAGCAACTCTGCGATCTCTCACAACTTCTGCGAGGTCGTCCAACGTTGCGATGCGCGTCAGTCCACAGAATTCCCTCCACTCGTTGTATCCTGGAAAGTAATTTGAGCATCACATGATCCGTCCAAATTTCTTCTCAAATTTGTTTAGTCTAAATTAGCTGAGCTTAGACAAGACACTGGGCAGACACAGAAAACAATCACAGGTGAGGTTCCTCAGGGCTGTGTTCTTGAGCCACTTTCATTCAATATCCACCTGCTCCAAATAGCTGTGATTACAAAGTGTTATGATATTTATCTCAACTATGCAGATGACACACAGCTTTATATTTCTGTGTGACAACAAGACCACAGTAACTGAGTAAGTGTGTTCATGATATTAATGATTAAATGGGTCAGAATTTCTTCCAGGTAAAACACAGGTAAAATAGTTTTTGGTCCTAGAAAGTTTAACAAGGTTTAGGATCAGGATTGAGACTCAGTAGCTCATGTTGAAGCTCAGATTTAACAACCAAATAGTCTTTTACAACATTAGTCATCTTTAAACATTGCCATTGAATGAAGGGTTTCCTTACAAAAAAGGACAGAAAAACTGGGGAATGTCTTCATTTTCAGTACGTTGGATTATTAAAATGGTGTCTGTGCTGGTTTCTGTAAAACATCAGTCAGGTAGCTGCAGCTCATCTAATATAATCACACCCCAACAGTCACTACATTTCTGCTCTGGGTAAGTGTTTTGGTCGAAAACAGACTCTGAACAGATACTTAGAACAAATCAATGTGTGGAGGTGCCAAAACTTTCTCCAGTGATCAGGCCCGAAACCTGGGTGTAGTGATGGACTCAGACCTGAACCTTCAGAGACACATAAAGACAGTTACAAAGTCGGCTTAAAGACCGTTCAGTGATTTGGTTCTTTTGGACCAGAACCAAACATGGAGAAGCAGCTTTCAGCTTCTATGCTCCGCAAATCTGGAACAAACTTCCAGAAAACTGCAAAACAGCCGAACCACTGAGTTCCTTTAAGGCTAAAACCCACCTGTTTCGAGCTGCCTTTGATTATTAATAACTGGAACATCATTCACTGTAGTCTGTTTATCAACTTGTCATCATTGTCCCTTACTTTGTGGCTGCAATGTGTTTTTGGTTTTATTTTCTTTCAAATCATGTAAAGCACAATGACTTTCTCATTGCTGAAAATGTACGATGCTAATAAACTCGTCTTGCCTGAAGGGAAAAGAAGAAGACAACAAATGAAACTGTTTTAAAAACCAAGCAATATTTTTTATGACTAACATTGGAATCTGAACGTTAGAAATGTTACTTTGTGAAAACATTTTTGCATTTTGTTGCCAACAGAGTATTTTAAAGTGGTTGGCACAGATTCAACTTGGCAGCGATGCACAACTAATTAAATTCGTTGGAAATAAATTCCCCTACTCGGCTGGTGGCAGCGAGCCAACAACATGGCTACATATAAAGGAAGCAGCAGAGAGTTGAGTGTTTCACATCTAAAGAATGGCAGGAACTTGTTCTTAGATGGCACTGCAGAGTAATCAGCTGCAGATTATTTATTTCTAACAGCTTTAATGGCTAAAACTGTTTACTTTTATGGATTTACAATCAGTGTCTTTCTCTAGCGACGAGCAGCATGGAGCCATCCTGGCTTCGCATCAAAATGTCGTCACTAAAGCACCAGAACTATAAAAACGCTGCTTCTTTTTGAAATAACTGTCTGCATTCGAGCCTCTTCTTTAGTTTCTGCTGTTGTTCTCCTCAACACACCTCAGTCTGAGTTTCACTCCAGCGGACTTCAGGCCACGTCGATTTTCACACAGTTCTCCCTGGAGCTGCAAGGAGCTTTTCACATCCATGATGAAGTGCCATCCATCCATCCCTTCCCCCTTTTAACGACACGAAGATGCTTTTATTTTCATGGCATCAATTAGGAACAATCCAGGCTGGGTTTCCAAAGAGAGGGAGAACTGATGGAAACTGAGCTGCATTCTGAGGGGAAAACGAAGTCAATGAATGGCTGTGATGTCGGGAAGAGGTGATATTAGACGCTTTTTATTAGCGAAAGACATAAGAGAACTGAAGAAACGAAGGTTGCATCACCTTTCTTGGATTTGAATACAGAGTAAATCTGTCCAAAATGGCCCTGATGGCTCTCCATGCCTCAGGAAATCTGAGTAAATCTGAGAATATATCATATCTGTGTTTAATCTGGTGATAACGGACCAGAGCAACACTTTCCACTTTCTCAGCCAGACCGCAGGGAGCAGCCTTCTGGATGAGCAGCAGCTCTGAGGGGCCTCTCCACCGGGACACAACATGTTTTCCAACTTCACGAAGCTGCACATGACGCAGCACAAACGTATTAAGATTTATCCTGAATTGGTGATGAAAGTCGATGAGAGCTGGCATTTTATCAGCAGGCTGGGTCAGGGTGCTTCGCCCAGGCTTCTCCTCCCCAGAGGTCTCCGACGATCAGCAGCAGTTGAATCAGAGAAAAGATCTTCGCTTCAGTCTTCTGATGTCCATCTCTTCCTTCAAGTTGCTTCTTTGCTGCCCTTCGTGTCCCAGACTGTCGGTGTTTGCAGAAGCACTCACGTTCAGCTGCTGCCGTTGCTCAGCAAGCTCTGTCGCGGTGGCAGCTGGACTCTGTAGCGCCCCCCTGAGAAGGAGAAGGTCCTGACCCCAGCCTCGAGGATCCAGAGAAGCCTTCTCTCAGCAGCAACGCCGTGCGTGTGAAGCTGGTCTGAGGCTGCAGCTTCTCTGAAGTCATCTCAGGACATCGTCCAGCAGATCCACTTCATGCACACACAGCCAGCTAATATGCACTCCTTTATTAAGAAAGGTTCACATGTTGAAGGTTGCTCTCAACTCACCCCAGAGCATCTTAATGAGTCAAGATCTGGGCTTTGACTAGACCATTCCAGAGCTTTGCATTTCTTGGTTCTCCAGCAGTAATTGTGGATTTCCTGGTAGGTTTTGGGCCAATGTCATGTTGCACGGTCCAGTTATTCTTCACATTAATTTGGTCTCACATGCTGGACCCATGATCCTCAGTCACGACGCTCAACATGCGTCGGTTCTTCCAGAAGTCCTGCCTTTTATCCTGGTTTCAGATCCTGAGACCTCCTTCAGTCCCTCCGCAGCCTCACGGCTGCTCCGCTCTTCTCCCGGACGTCCCCCTGGTGTCCGCTCCCACTTCAGCAGTCAGGAGCACCGAGGTCTCAGCAGGACGACCCTCCTGCAAAATGTCCTCACCGTGTCCTGGGTGCGGGGCTGTCCGCCTTCATTCCTGACCAGAAGCTGCATTATTCATGCTACCTGACAGACATTTTAGGGGTTTTTTTTTGTTTTTGCTGTTTATTTATGTTACTTTGACTCCAACTATGTAAAACATTTTTTTAAACGCCACAATGTTTATTAGTAATTATACAGTCATAGACATTTCCACGGTGATGGGTAATAAAAGAGAAGGATGATCTCGGCTCCCAGTCACACTACCAGACTCTGACTGAACAGAAACAGGCCAACATTAACATCATCTGGTAAATGCTCCCTGGAGACCAGTTTATTGTTGACCCGTTATTCTGGAAATGAGCCAGAAGGAATCCCGAGGGAGTAAAAGGTCTGATTCAGTGAGAGCAGCCTGACCTGGGAGTCCGTGGTCTCGTCCCCTCTGCAGGTTCAGGGCAGCCAGGTCCATGTGCTGCTGGGAGTCCAGAACCAGCAGCATCTCCGTGACCTCGTCCACGAGCAGGGAGTTCGGACCCGCAGCTGGCGCCGCCGTCCCAATCAGACCCCGCATGGTTGGTTCAATGCCACCTGCACACAGAAGCAGGAGGAGCTCTGCAGCTCTCCTCAGCTCTTCTCTTCAAAACCAAAGGACGTTCAAATGAGCCCAAATCACCATGAATAAACCAACTGCTTCGGAAAAGAGAGAAGAAACCAAACGAAGAAGAACAGCAGCTTCTGCTTTCTCTCTGGATTCAGCGTCGATAAAACGCTGCTTATGTTTCACATTGCGGCTCATCTTCGCTCGATGGCGCCAAAACAAATTTATTCAAGCAAATACAGTGACTGGAGTTTGGAGGTGGAGGCCGGATTTTTCATTAAACATAATTTCACAATAATAATGATCCCCCGGCGACTGGAGACCAGAGAAATGTCCCAGCTGGTGTCCATCTGTTTCTCAAGGTTTCAGAAATACTTTGAATTTGAAAGCGAAAAGGTGTTCACATGTTTTCTACTCTGAGCTGAAGGTGAGCCACAGAAAGCTGCTGCTGGTGTCCTGAAATATCTGCTGGGCTCTTTGGATGTTATGTTTATGACATCTCAATGTCTCTGTGCGCTTGGCAGGGCTTGCTTCCACTTCCTGTGACGCAGCTTTAATGCAGACACTTTAGAGAAAATCTGCTGCTTTCATGACCATCTTTTCCAGGGACCTCCACTCATTTTTCGACCTGCTGGGGAATGCGTTTGGAACCTCCTCTTCCCCAGACCTGGCTGAGGAAGAGGAGGGCAGAGCGGCAGGACTGACCTGCCTGCAGTGGAAAAAGGTGCTATGTTTAAAAGGGGCGGTATTAAAGGTTTTCCAGGCACATAGAATCATTTTATAGCTCAGTCCAGTAACCATGTTCCCTTCGGTTGCTATGAAAACGCTGTATGTATCAAATATGACCTAAAAGAAACTTTACTTTGTATTTTAACGCCTTGAAGTGGGGCCTCTGTCTCTTTAAGAAAGTCCGGCTCTTTCTGACACTCCACCTTCAAGAAGTCATCACAACAGCACTCGTCTATGATCCATCTAATAACGTTTTTACCAGAACTGCACTGATAAGTAGCTGGTATGATAAGCTCAGCAGAGGCGCAGTCCCACCAAGTGTTTGCTAATTGCTGCTGGCTAGTCTGAAGGGGCTGAGTGAGAAAGTCACGGGTAGGGGGCCTCTGTGGGGCAGAAGCTTGGATGCTTAGAAGCTGCAGCTCCGAGGAGAAGCTGCGCCTTGAAGGTGGCGCTACGTCCATCCAGGCATTTTGCTCAGCTGAATGAGAAATTCTTTAACCTCAAAAAAGCTCAAAAAAGTTGATTTTATATATTACTGGCCCTTTAAGATAGTGAGCTGTGTTTGCTGCAAGACTGGGACAAGGTATCACCTGAAACACTTCGTTTCTCCGTCTCATCGGCATCTGATTGACTTTTTAATGTTCTGAGAAGGAAAAGCAGCTTTAAAAAGCAGAATAAAAGCTTTTTGGATTCAGGATTAAGGTTGGTGGATAATTGTTTCTTCGTAGGCTGTCAGTAACGTGGTTCGGGATCAGTTCACGCTCACCGACTGACCCAACACCTTCTAACATGCCTATCTGACTGCGGCTGAGGTCAGGTCGGGTCGGCTCTCACGCCAACAGATTTCTGTCCCAACTCGTCCTGCAGGCTGTCCCCATCTACTGTAGCCTGATGCAGACCTGGGAGCTGGGAGTTGTGGGTAAAACTGGAGCAATAAGGTTTAATTTGGTGATTCTACTTTGCAGGAATTGTGTTCAACCACTCCTGAAACTCAAGCTGACCTAAATACGACGTTCTCTCTTTCTTCCTGTGGTTTTCCGAAGTGTTTCCAGGGGGTGCTTTAAAGGCGCGCACTGACCTTCTTTAACTATCCTCCAGGGACTGAAGAAAGTGTTGTGAAGTCTCAGGTGGGGGAAGCGCTCGTGTTCCTGGAAGCTCTCGTTCAGCCTGCTGAGGATTGGAGATATGGTGGCGTGGCCGAACCTGAAGGCAGCCGTGGCGAACACGTTGGAGGCTGAGGCGTCCACCATTGGATCGTACCCCCCGTAGGGTCCGATGTGATCTTCAAACGACTGCAGACCAATTATTTTGGGGATATAATCTCTCATCGTTATTATCTGGATGTCAAAACAAAAAAAAAAAAACAAGGCATGAGAAAAACTGAAACTACTTCATCAAAGTGTCTAATTTTTTTAACGTCAGAGAACTGAAAGCAGAACAAATCGCGATAGAGGATGAATCATTCGGCTCCAAACCGACTCTTTGACACCCTGAGAGGTGAGACCCTGGGGGGCCAGATCACCGCTTTGACTGAGCAGAATGACGAGGACTGCTGAGAACTTGTTGCTTTTATCTGCTCTCACTTCTAGATTTTGGCTGCTGAATATTTCAAAGGCTTTCAGGCTATGTTCACAGAAACCAGTGATGTACTGCAGGCGATGCTCCGCTAAAGGCCGCTGCCGTTGGTTCTTCTTCCTGCTGCTCAGCTTCCTGCGTCTGGTTCTGATCCGGTGGCGGTGCTGTCGGCTCTCGGCAGCTTCAGGATCCGTCCAGAGACGGCGGCGGCCATTATTGCTGCTAGGGGGCGGGGGCTACGGTCTTCTTCTGGGTCGCTTTAACCCGTCACTCAGAGGTCTGACTGCGGTCGGGTCTAATCAGCAGCAGGAACGACCAGATAGAAGTTAATCGGATTTCAGCAAAAAAACCAAACAAATCATAGCTGAGCATCAAGACCTGCTGTGAGAACGTAGCTTTAGTCTGAGATCAGGATCGGCCACAAAGAGCCTGATCAGTCCTCCTCTCCTCTTCCTCACCCATAAATGTGATGCCCAGGAATCTTCATCCTGACCAACGCTACCAGACGAGGTGCGATTTGGAGGTGTGAGCGCCTCCACCCATCTTCAGCTTTGAGATGTCAGGCTGACTAAGTTGCTGTGCAGCGTCCTGTGCTCGCTTTCTCGCGCTCTGACCGTTCACACAGAAGTCTGACTGCGGTCGCATTTAATTAGCAGCATGAACGGCCACGCAGAAAAAAATCAGATTTCATCAGGACAAAAATAAAATTGGAACTGAGCATCAAGACCTGCTGAGTGAACGTAGCCAAAGTGGGAGAGGAAGAACTGGAAACTGCAGAAGAGAAACTCCTTAAACCTCAGAACATTGTTTGGTTTTTGAGGAAATAAAAATGAATCTGTTCTCAAAAGATTAAACAACGTGATGCAACAGCTAATTATTTCTAAGTTGCAGCAGTATTGTTTAACAGATCATGAGACCTCTGTGAACAGCAGGAGAATTTTCCAAAAACATCCAGGAATTGAAGAAGATGGACCTTAAGTACCTGATCACTTCAGATGGAAACATCTCCCCTGGTTTTCCCAGAAGACTCACCATGACTTTGCTCAAATTGAAGCAAATTATCAGGTTGATGTCTGAAAAGAGGACGCCTTCAAGCAATGTCCATTAGACTGAGGTTCGCCCAGTAGCTCTAAAATGAGCAGAATACTGACCCACAATGAAAGAGCAAGTTGATGAGTGACTGGCAAAGCAAACAGGAAGTACTGTGTGATCAGGAAGTGGAGATTTAGGTGGCAAAGGTGGTTTCCGTATATTTGAACCTTGATTTGCTTGAATCATTGAAGAGGAAAGAGAGGCACAGTTTACTGGGGATTGTAGCACCCGCAGGACCGTATGAAGCTGAACACTCTATACGCAGGAAAACAGGGAAGATGACCTCACACAGTAAGGGTAAGCCGGTTGACACACACCGCCACAATAAACTGGTTTCACTATGGGGAAGTGAGAGGTCACTTTGTCCGTAATCCAAAGTGGTCACAAGAACAGTGCAGGTCAGCAACGATGAGGATCGAAGAGGCAGAGCAAATCCAGTATCCATGAGGCAGTAATCAGGGTCCAGGCACATGAGGTGGGGGTCAGAATCAGAGGAGATCATAAAACAGACGTGGGACAGCGAAGAAAGCGTTTTTCTCCATGCAGAAGACTCCCAACGTTCCCCTGTTCTAAAACCAGAACAGGACGATATCGCCTCTGCTCTTCAGCGAGAACAACAGCTTCGAGTCTCTCACTGAAAGAGCTTCTGACCTTTCCACGTGTTTGTTCTTCATGTCGTGTGCAGAGATGTTTTCAGGTGGCCGCCCACTGGCAGTCTGCTGGAAATAAAGCTGCTCTCCCTGCCTGTCCCCCTGGCTTCTCTCAGACTCTGTTCAGAGGATGGAAAATCTGTGATGACGCAAAAAAACAAATGTTTCATTATGGAAATTATGAAAGGTAACCTTTCTGCTGTTCTGGGGCATATTTCCATATTTATCAAAGCTGTTTATGTTTTTTCTCTTAATTACAGAGCAGCGTGAGACGATGAGGGCTGTTCACTTCAAACAGAAATGATTAAAGAAATATTCTGCGTATTTAAAAATAGCTGCTTTTAAATAATGCTGTAGGTGAGCTGCATCCAACATCCAGTTACCATGGCGAGGTCCCACCCAATCACGTCAGGCTGAATGATTTTATCGACTCAGGTTGGAGTTATTATATAACAAACAGCTGCATATGCTTGAATTCATTTGTGATTTTCATTGGAATCCACACAGGGTCAAATCTATACATACACCTCCTACCAATATTGGCTTAAATGGAATCTGCACCTTGACCCCACGCTTTCGCTAACCTGGGTTAATTCTGCCTGCATGATGGACCGGTCCTCTGGGACGAGCCAGATGTCTTCTGGTTCTGGAACTGATCGAGCAGACTGGTGTCCCAAAAACTCTGACTTTAATCCAGCTGAGACCAACCTGTCAGGGATCCACCCCCCGGTGGATCCCTGCGGGGCTGAGCAGGGTGCCCAAGAGACTGAGGCCAAATATGGTCAAGACAAAAGCAGCACTGTTATCATATATATATTTAGCGACGTTTCAGACCCTCTGGTGACTATTTATGAAAAAAGCGAATAGCGACAAGTCCAGTGACTTTTTAAAAAACGTGACTACCAACAAATCTAGTGACCTTTTTCAAAAAAAGCAACGAGCAACAAATCCAGCAACTTCTTTTAAAACACAACTTGCGACAAATTTAGTGACTTTTACTTCTCAAAAAAAGCAACTAGCAAAAAATCCAGCAACTTTTTAAAAAACTCTACTTGCGACAAATTTAGCAACTTTTTAAAAAAGAGTGACTAGCGACAAATCTAGTGACTTATTTTCAAAAAAGCAACTAGCCACGAATCTAGCAACCTTTTTTTCAAAACGTCCTTGTGCCGAAACCTTCTGGACCACAGCCACCATGAGGCTCCTCACTTCCTTGGATCCTCCAACCTAACCTGCCTGCTGTTCAGTGCTCCACCATCGACTCCGAACCTCACAGACCAACATCCTGGACTCGGCTAACTCTTCCCTGACTTCAACCAGTAAGATCAATAGCTAATGCATCCCAGCGACTCCACCCCCACCTCAAAGGACTAAGACGTCTCCGACTCCTTCCTGGATTGTAGTAAATCTGTCATCTGAGAGTTTTAGCAGCATGTGGGTCAGAAACTTGCTACGAACCATGACGGAACCAGTATCAATGAACTCTACACATGGTGAGAAGATCGCTCAGCATCTTTCTGGACGCTCGTTAAAGGCAGCAAAAACCAAACATTACTGGGGGTGTGTGGGTATATTTGAGCTTGTATGAAAACACTGACTGTGTTCATTTAAAACCCCACAATAAACTCAAACTTGTGCACCAATTCTTGTTTTTATGCTGCTAATGAGTGAATGTTAACCTCTGACCTTTACTGTACATTATGTCAAAAAGTACTAAAAAGAGAAATTAAAGCAGTTTTTATATCTGACTCTCTGCCTTACTAATTTATTCAGTAATAAGTTGAAGACGGATTTCCTATTTTTCCCTCCAGCAGAATTTATGACCCAACTTCCTGCTTTAAATGCAAAAGCATTTCCATGTCTGACATAAATATCCAGACAATAATTCCCCTTGTGTCTGAGTTACACCGCAGAAAATTGCATCATCAAACATTTTTTACAGTCGTGTTTCATTTTGTGTCCACAACACACTGCTGTTGTTAGATTTGAATCCCTGCTTCTCTTGTTTAGCACATTAAAGCAGCGCTTTCCCAGCAACCTGTCCAGAATAATGCAGAGTGAAGCAGCAGTGTCTACACCAGCCACCCTGGGAGAGCTTGTTTGTGGGAACAGATGCTGGAGGATTCAAAAGAAGGAGGCGTTGAGTTGAGATTCAACCATATGGAGCAAAAAGCCCGACAGAGCTGACAGCTGCTGGAGAAGGTTCTGCCGTCAGTTGCTGTTTTCCCAGTAGGGCGGGACAACTGGGTAATAATTTACTGTACAGGATAAGCAGGCACTGCAGCACTGATATCCTGAGGGGCTGCATAAAACATGCACAAAAAGCATAAAAAGTGATGTTATGTTTTCCTGAGTGAAGAGTTTCATCACTGCATTGGATCTTCTGACAGAGTTGGACCATTTTCAGTCCGTTTAGGGGAGTCTGATCCACAGTCGGCGTGGAAACGTAGAGGCGCATATTCCTTCTGAAGCTCTGGTAGCTGATGAGTAAAACCAGGGTTTGTCTTCAAGGGATCCGCGATTATTTGTATTATTAAACTTTATTTGTGAAACATTTATTTCAGATGTAAAAACTGTCCAGTAAAAATACTGTTGGCGGTTTAGTTTTATAAAATTTAATAAAATATTGTCACTTGGACGTCGCCATGTTGTTTACGCTGCAATGCATTCTGGTAGATGACATATGCTAGGTCCTACAGTGCTATCTCTGTCCAGCCGCAACAGTAATCATTGCACAATAAGTAACGTTCAGCCCTTTAAATTTGAACCGGAGCAGGCTAAAGTGGAAGGGAATGGAGAAATGATGGGAGGAAATGAAGATGAGGAAGGGGAGAGATTCAGCTGAAAAAGCTGCTGTTTCTGCTGCTTGGAAATGGCAATCCAGTTACGGTTCGCATCGGGATCAAAACATTTATTCAAATATATAAGAATGTTGTGTTTCAAAGATTTAAAGATGCTTCATTGTCACTTGAAACATCCATTCATTATCTTCCAATTTGGTTTGATTTCACGTTAGCTCCTGCTAATGGCGTTAGCGCCTGCTAATGGCGTTAGCTCCTGCTAATGGCAATGCTGTAGGCACCTCCGTAGGGTAAAAATATGATAAAGAACAATTTTTGAAGTAATTGTGAGTTTTTACATATCACAACAACGTTTAGGTTAATAGGAAAATTACGTCATATTTAGGCCAACATGTTCATGGATCCATTAAACAATGCTAGATATCACATTTCCCCAACAAACACTGCAGCGATCAGCTCTCCAGTCCAATTATTCACCATTTCTATACATTTAGCTTGCATCTCTATCTGTTCTTATCTGCAGCTGGGAAATAAAGAATTCAGACCAACATTATAAACACCAAACTGAGCAGCATTTTTATTATTTCTGAACATTCGATAAAACTCTGCCTCTTCACAGCCTGGTCAGACCAGATAGTCCGTCACTTAAAACGGCTCCCAGGATGAGGATTTCCACTGCACTGCGTTAATCCTCTACCTGCCTTTTATGCTTCGTCCCTAAAAATAATGCAGAGAACTCCCACACATCTGTTCTTCATCATTCTGCTGGTGTCACATGAAAAAATGAAGCTGCAGATTCTCTGCTGTGCCCAAATGTCAGAGTCCAAAATGGAAAGTAGTACAGAATAATTCTGCCCTTTCTCAAATATTATTTTGCAGCTGTGCCGTAGGGTCAGCGGTCCCCTTTATGCAGATGAAATGAACCATTTCCATTAAATAATAAAGTACTTTTGTCATCATTTGTCATGTATAATATATGGACTTGACATTCCTTCTCCATTAATCCTTTGCAGCCACAAGGAGCCTGCAGGCTTTGACTTGACTCAGTCAGCGTTGTACAAAAACCGACTTCCAGATCAGTTTGCCTCATTTTAAATGTCATGTAAACAACATTATGCTTAATAATTTCAGACGTCGTCCTGGTTTTGGGTCCAACCATGAGCGACGCTGCTGAAGACCTCAGACAGCTTCTGATCCTGGTGACCAAAGCGTCCTGTTATGCCTGGTTCACACAGTGAGATTTTAAAAATGTCGGCCGATTTTCAAAACTTGTGCGACCCCGACACACGGCGATAATAGTCATCAGTTCCATCGACTTCATTTTATTCATTTATTTAATACTTTCTTTCTCTCCTTCTCAGTTTTAACCTATGAAAAGAATTCTGAGCAGAAGCTGTTTATATAAAAGTTAGGAAGACCGTTTGAGTTGGAAGCAGATCACTTTGTTTTACAGTAACTACTTCCTGTCTGGAAAACGGACCTGGCTGACGTCAGAATGAGGATGAGAACTGACACTCAGACTTTCCTGGACCCCATTCTTCAAATCATGCATTACTGAGAAAGAAGTTCATTTCGCACGCTGTAAAAACTGTCAAAGAGCTTGACAGGGTTCTTTCTTTGACCGTTCAACTCTCGCCTTATGATGCTCTTTTCATGTGTAATTAAAGGCAGCAGCAGCTTCAGAACGTCAGGTTGGATGATCGTCTGTTCAAAGATTAATTCGTCTTTTGTTGCAGCAGAGCTTCATGTAGGTCATCTGAAGTGAATAACAATGAAACATTAAACAGGAAGCAGCTACATCATCAGACGTGGAGTCAGACAACATCTGCACAGTTCCTGCAGACATAAACTGTCTGCCAGGGTTAAGCACCCAGATGGAGAGGTGGAGATGAAGCTGCAGGCTTTAAGGGATCGTGCTGCAACACAACGGACCCCTGGTGTTTCACAGCAGCCCGCCAACAGCGAAAATCCTCAAATACCGAGCCGCCCTCGAAAAACGCTGCTAACTGCCTGCTTTAATAATTCACACATCAAACATACCTTAACATTAGGGTGGAACAAGAGCTCGTGATATTCAAGCATCACAAGATTTCTGGCTGAGGTGGCTGCTGTTCAGTTAGCACTAGCCAGCTAATTGCTGCTGGGCTGTGGTCACAGGGAGGGGTCAGAGGTCAGGTACACCCTGGACAGGTCACAGGTGAGGGGTCAGAAAGCCTTGAAATCTGCTGTTTGAGCAAACATGAGGACGGCTGCCTGGAAACATCCTGAAAGAAGCTTTTCTGATTGGTTTGTTTTCCACTTGTTACTTGTGCTTTTAAGAAGATCTACTGCTGGAAGGCTAAAGAAGCAACATCTTCCCATCTGCCCCCATCCTGATCCTTCTGCTGATTCTTCCTCACTACATCCCAGAACCTTCTCTGTGGTCTTCCTCAGGTACTCCTCCAGGTCCAGACTCAGCTTCTTTTGTCTAATCATCTGACCATCCCGTCTTTGCACATGTCCAGAATGCCTCAGTATCGTCCTCCAACCTCAGCGTTCTGCTAAGGAAATGAACATCTGAACATCTTCAGCCCGTCCTCGTGTCTTCACGCCCGTCTCACGTCTCACCTCCATCTTGTACAGCTTCCCTTTAACCCGTGCAGCTGTCATTCTGCACCCCCGCTCCATCCTCTCCACCCTGACTGATCTCCTCTCTTATCTCCTGCTTCTCTGGATGGTTGATCCCAGGTTCTTGAACTCATCCACCTTCACCTTTCCACTTGTCTCCCTCTCGTTTCCACACCTGGATTCTGTCTTCAGAACAGACGTCCACCTCTCCAGGCTCGTCTCCAGGCTGCTTCCTAAAATTTAACGCCAACCTTAACTTGTTGGGAGAGTTTTAGATGACCGATTAGACTGCTTTACGGTTGCCCTCCTATGTCAACCCCCCCGTCAAAGTAAAGGATCTGAAGAAAGGAACAATTTCCTGTTTTACAGAGAAATATAAAAAGAAGGGCCGGGACTTTCATGAATTAATTTCGATTTGTTAATTACATAGACTTTAACACATAACTTTTTTTTTGACATAATTAATTACATTTTTCCATCCAGAACCTTTGTATTCATGTGTTTCTGGTACGCCTGTAAATCTGATGCACAGCTACATCTGCTAACAACAGTGATGGAGGACGAAGCAGCTTCTCTGGGCCCTCTGGGGGTTAATTTCTGCTTCCAGAGCCGATCTGATGGACGCTGGAAAAGACTCCAGTTGTGTTCAAGTTGAGCTAAAAGCAGTCGGCCTATCAGAGAAGCTATGCTAGCCTAGAATAGCATCTCAATGCTAACATGTAGCAGCAGCGCTAACGTCAGCGTCCACAGTCCACGTTTCTAAAGAAGCTCCATGGATGATCAGGGTTCCTGAAACTCTGGAGAGATGAGCTTTGCTCCAACCTGATGCTGGAAGAACCTGAAGAGCAGATTAAAATCTAGAAACATCTCTGCTGTTGAGCTCAGATGCTGTTGATTCAATCATTTAGCAGCAAAACGGGGTTTTGAATTGAAAATGTTGCTGATTTTGTCGATTAAAATGCAATTAATTAACTACAGGCCCTGAAATGAACTCCATTAAATATTTTAATTGAGTCCCACCACTAATAAAAAGTAAACGGAGTGGAAGGAGTTATGGTTGCATTCGTTTTACGTGGAAATCTTTGCATATTGATTTCGTGTCATCTTGAGGAGGTTCAGCCAATAACATCAGCTGAATGTTGACTCTGAGACCCAGTCAGGCCCAGTCTGGCTGAGGCAGGCACGAAGGATGAAGAATGTAGATGTTGGTTGATGAGCTGCAGCCTCCAGTCACCTACCTGGTGCAGGGCCCCAATGATCTTGCGTGTCTCTTGGTACACAGCCTCGGGGCTCCAGTGGCCATTGATGCGCATCAAGGTCTCTGCGATGCGGTTGTGCTCCCTGAGCCACAGCGTATGCAAAGCAATCAGAGGAAGACCCTCGTTGACCCGACTGTCTCCAGCCCGGAAACACTCCACTCTCTCCCCCTGCTGATCTGTGCGGCACGCCGACGGCGTCTCCGCTACGAAGGGCAGATAAGATCTTCCGTGTTGGTCCTTGAATCGGTCGTTGACGGCAAGTTTCCCATTGAGACCAGAGAGGTCACGAAGGGCGCTCTGTAGCCGGGGAGTGTGGCCATAAACCAGAGATGCGTCGATGTACGACGTGATGGCGTTCAGCTGCTGTCTCTGCAGAGCTGGCAGGATGTCAGAGCCAGAGCTGGCGTAGCAGCCTGGCGTGGAGCGCTGAAAAGGCATGCAGAGGGAATCCTCAGTCTGTGAGCAACAGAAATCACAATGCAATCAGATTACATTCAAAAACCTCTGTTGATGGTTTAATTTAGATTTTATTCATCTCATCATTTTATAGATGAGTTCAGAACCAGAAGAAAGTGTTTTTGTAGCAACAGGTGAAGGGGATTTTCTTCACTTTGTTCAGTTGTGTTTAAAGAAAAACAGAAGACGCTGAAATCAAATACAGCAAGAAAATTAGGTAAAATATGGAGAGTGAAGAGTCCAAAATTACAATAAATAAATAATTTATGAAATAAAGTGTGATTAATTTACAAAAATTAGAAATAAATACAGAAATAATTTGTTAATTACAAAATTAATTACATGTGCCTCAATTAAATGTATTGATTTCATTTTAGAAACTATTTCCTGTTCCTGTGCTGAAGCACATCATAAACTTCAACTGTCAACTTCCCCCATCAAACTCAGTGGGCGGGATTAGGGGAGATCCTGACGTCTGATTGGCTGCTTCAAACAGCAAGTCAAGACAACTTTTTCCTAGTTTGTTTTGACTCTCAAGTCAATATTTTCACTGGAAATGTGGAAATAACTTCAATAAATTGTTGTAATTTCTTTAGTACAAACTCTGGGTGAGCAACTCCAGCCTCTGTATCTCTAGTTTAGTCTGAAATATATCTAATAAATTCACCAGAAAGCTCTCTGGTGCTGCGTGGAGGAAGCTGCCAGACTTCAGACAGGATCAACGTTAGCCCCGCCCCCTAGCTAACACCGGCTAACGCTAGCTAACGCCGGCTAACATTAGCTACCAGAGTCCAACTACTCTCGAGAACTTATTAGAGATATTTCAGACCAAACTAGAGATACAGAGGCTGGAGTTGCTCACTCAGAGTTTGTAGGAAATTAATTACTACAATTTAACTATGTTATTTAAGTTATTTCTACAATTTACAGTGAAAATATTAACCTTGGAGTCGTAGCAAACTGGGAGGAAGCTGTCTGACTGTTTGAAGCAGCCAATCAGACGTCAGGATGTCCCCTAATTAAATCATGAAATCATTGTATCTAGTTTTTAAAATGAAATCAGTACATTTAATTGAGGCAAATGTAATTAATTCTATATTTTATAAATATAGAATATTTATAAAATATATAATTTATAAATATTCTATATTTTATAAAATATAGAATATTTATAAATATTCTATAATTTATAAATATTCATGTTCCTGTGCTGAAGCTGATATGCTTCAGCACAGGAACATGAAGTAACTTATTGAGGCAAATGTAATTAATTCTGTATTTTATAAATTATTTCAGTATTTATTTCCAGTTTCAAGAAATTGACACAATTAAATATTTTTTTCATAAATTATTTATCTATTGTAATTGGGGACTCTTTACTCTCCATGGTAACAAAGCCAGAAATGCTTTGTGCCCTGATCCAGAGCAGACAGGATTTACCTGGATGGGAAAGCAGGGATGCAGGTTTTCACACGTCTTCCTGCAGTCCGCCTGCGTCCAGAAAGCAGCGCTGCTGATGCTCTGAGGGGTGAAGGTTATGTCGTGATCGATGTACTGTCCCCAGTCCACCAGCAGCTGAGAGTAGTCATCATCTCTCCATTTACAGGAGCTCCTTATTATTTCCCCGCTGACGCGCCGAGGCTGTGGACACAATCTCTGTTATCATGAAGGACGGCAGCTCTGGGCTTCCAGGCTTTCCAGCAACGCTGAGAGAAAACCTGGGAGACCCAGCGACTTCATCCTTGAACTGAAGCTGGAATGAGATAAACAGCTGTGCTCTAACTTCTGCGGCTGATTTCAACTAATTTCTCCACATCAGTCAATAGAAAGTGGAACTGAGTGGATCAAACATGATTATCTGAACTTCTGGCTCCAATATCTGGAGGTAACTGGATGCAGCTGATAATTATTTAATACACTTCTCCACAAACCCCCCACATTCTGTAATGAGACCAGAAGTTAGGCTGAAACTCCATGTGGGGATGAGAACGGGAAACCGTCTGGAAGAAATGAATGTTTATCTCAACATGTGGGAGGCAGGTCGTATTAATTTGAGCGAATCATTTTCTGCATGCTGAAGCAGCAGCTGGTGAAGCAGTCTGTGCCACATACTCCTGCAGACCTTATCTGCCTTAAAGCAGGTTGGAAAATGAAATGGAGCGCTGCTCTAGCCTGCCGGGCCGGCTCACTTTATTTCTCGGGCCGGGCTTAGATTACCGGGGGAAGCTGGAATCCATTATGGAGCCGTTCTGGGTCCCAGCCCTTGGGTTCCCCCTCTCCATCTTCGTATTCAGCTGGAAGCCATCGGACCAAGGCGCTGTTGGATGCTCCCCAGTCAGGATTCTGTCTGATAAACAAAAACAAATCAAGATCTGGGTGAACCATCTCTGCTCCGCTTTGAACCTACAGATGCTCGCCATGAAATCTTTAAAACCTAAACATTTGATGAAAAATCTGCTTGCTTTCTACTTTAATCCAGACAGAAACATGAAGATGGCGGCGCGGCGCGGCGGGGCGGGCAGCCACCTGTTGTTGCAGACGCCTGATATGGTGCGGTATGTGCTGTGATGCCTCCCTTCACAGACGGCTGGATTTGTTTCCCTCGGACACTGAGACAGCTCTGCAAGCAGCTCCAGGTCTTCCCAGGACAACAGCTCTGATGCAAGCAGCAAATCGTCAACACAAGCCCCGCCAGCGGCAGCTTAATGGTGCCACAGATGAGCATTGTTTCTGAGTGGTTCTGGCGGCTGCTCTCATGAGGAGGCTGGTACCTGTTGCTGTCAGACTGCTGTTATATTTCTGCTTTGCTCTGGTTTTCAGGACCTGCAGGGCGGTGTGGAAAACCTCTCCGGCTCGGGAAACCTCCTGAGTCTCAAGCTCGAGTTGGAAATGGAACCTGAAGCCGGGCCCGGAGTGTGGAGGAGCGCTCCGCCTGTGAACAGGAAGTGGAGGATGAAGCAGTTTCTGCTGCAGCCTGCTTCCCCTGCGGCTGATCTGGGAGTTGGGTACCGTTGTCTGGAGCGATGCAAGGCGCCGTCCACAACCTGGAGGCTTTCTTCATGAGACGAGATCAGAAACTCTCTGAAGGACGAGGCTGGAAAAATGAGAAAACACACCCGTTGTTTTATCAGAACTTCAGATGGACCTGAGCAGAACTTTGGACCTCCTCCAGCTGATGTGGACCTATTGGGTTGTCACAGAATCATTAAACACGAGCTTTGGTTTACACGGGAAACACGGGGCAAACAGGGGCTTTGCGGCCAAACCACGCACATCCAAGCTGCACTCGTGCAACAGATGCATTCTGGGTAGGAAGCAGAGCTGATGGTGACAGGCCTGCTTCACCAAGCCTCCGTGTGTGGAAGATGCTGTGCTGTCTGCGTGAAGGTTCCTGGAAGGGAAGGCTGAACCTGAACCTCCCTGAACGCCGCTGACCACCATGGACCTTCGCTCTGACCCGGCTCACCGGGTTCAGCCAATAGCGCAGCAGACAAATGAATAATTTAGAGAAATCTGTCACATGCCGACACAAAAGCCTAACTTTGCACAGAGGTCCCAGGGAGTTGATTTTAAAAAAAAACAAACAAAGAAACAGCCACTGTAAAAATTCAAGATGGCCACCGTGGTTGTCAAGGGATGTTTGCTTTTGCATTAAATTTGCCAACATTTAGCACAGCAGAATACTTTTGGTGAAAAACCATATGTACTTGGACCCATAGAAATAATATTTATTGATAATTCTTTGATTTTTCTAGATGGCCACCATGGTTGTCATGGAAAATTAATTTATGCACTAAATTTACCAATTAGACGAATGTGTTTGGTGTCAAATAATAGCCGAGGGATTTTAAACCATAGAAATCATTCATATTTTCTTGATCTTGTTTTTCCTTTTCTGCTGGACATTTTTCAAAATGGCCACCGTGGTTGTCATGGAGAATACATGTTTGCACTAAAATCAGTAGTAACTTGCCAGTGGTGGGCACAGCTAGCCAAAAGGTTTGGTACACTGACAACTAATTCGAGAAACAAGCATCTTCGCTCCAGTAAAACGCCAAACCACTAAACATAAAAAATTTTCAGAAGCAAACGCTAAACTGCCAAACACATAAAAAAATGAATGGAAGCTAACGCTAACCATGAAGACGCCTGTGTCCCAGTCTGTCCTCATCTTCATCTGCTTCCAGTGGCGACTGGTTGAGACTCGCTGACAGCGACGTCCCCAGCTTCTGATTCTGCTCCATCTTATTACTTCAAATATGTTGTGACATAAAGTTCATCCAAGTCATGAAAATGGGGAACATTTTATGGCAAGAACTGATTTAAAAGGCTCAAAAACATCGGCCATTTTGAAAAAATTGCCATCATCCTAAAATTCAAGTGGCAGATGGGAAATATGAGGGGTTAGCATGCTAGTGTTTATGCTAGCATCCACGCTTGAAAGGTTTTCACAGGAACAAGCTGCACTCGAATATTTAAGAAGCTCTCAGGACAGGGGTGTCCAAACCGTCACGTGAAAAGTACTAATGGGCCACAAAAACATATTTCTATATTTTTTATATTTCTTTTATTTATAAAAAAGCAAAAACTATTTCATTGTAAAATTGTTTCCATGGTGTCAACAATTTTTCTGGTGTGTTTCTGTTATCTTCATTGAGATCATCTTTTGTTTATTCTCAGCAACATAATCGTCCTTCGCTCAGAAAACCCCTCATTCAACAAGATGAAGTGTTTTCTGCTTTCATGCTAAGAGTTTTATTTGTCTGCATCCATTTTGAAAAGCTCGGCATCAATAAAAATGTTACTCCATATTTTTTAAACGTATATGCGTCAACCGCCTGAGCTGAGGAGGCAACTTCACCCCAGATCATCCCCGGGGGCCACAGTCTGGACCCTGTCTGAGGAGTGAGGGCAGATCATGCTGGATCCCGGTCTGCTAACAGAACCGACAGCAAATTCAAGATTTCATTCTTGAAATTTAACAAGGCTAAAGGTTTTTGTTTTTGACTGAGAAATAAATAAAACGATGCACCATATCCTCCAACATAAATGTTTTCTTTCTCTTGCTGTATTATCTGGGTCCTTCTGATCAATATTTCGGTTATATCTTAGTTCAGATCAAATTCAGATTAAATATTTACTCACAGTTAAAGGTTGAGTCGTGTGCAGAAGGAAGCCCCGGGGGAACGTCGCAGACCAACGCGACCAGAACAGCGAGGTGGAAACCTTTCATCCTCGTGGCGGGTCTGCGGGGCGTCTGTCTGCAAATGGTGCAGGGGTCTGCAGGGCGTCTGTCTGCAGGTGGTGGTGCGTCTGCAGGGCGTCTGTCTGCGGGGAGTCTGTCTGCAGGTGGTGGTGCGTCTGCAGGGCGTCTGTCTGCGGGGTGTCTGTCTGCAAATGGTGCAGGGGTCTGCGGGACGTCAGTCTGCAGGTGGTGGGGGGTCTGCGGGGCGTCTGTCTGCGGGGTGTCTGTCTGCAAATGGTTCAGGGGTCTGCGGGGCGTCAGTCTGCGGGGCGTCTGTCTGCAGATGGTGGTGCGTCTGCAGGGTGTCTGTCTGCGGGGTGTCTGTCTGCGGGGCGTCTGTCTGCAAATGGTTCAGGGGTCTGCGGGGCGTCAGTCTGCGGGGCGTCTGTCTGCAGATGGTGGTGCGTCTGCAGGGCGTCAGTCTGCAAATGGTGCAGGGGTCTGCGGGACGTCAGTCTGCAGGTGGTGGGGGGTCTGCGGGGCGTCTGTCTGCGGGGCGTCTGTCTGCAGATGGTGGTGCGTCTGCAGGGCGTCTGTCTGCGGGGAGTCTGTCTGCAGATGGTGGTGCGTCTGCGGGGCGTCTGTCTGCGGATGGTGCGTCTGCGGGGCGTCTGTCTGCAGGTGGTGGGGGGTCTGCGGGGAGTCTGTCTGCGGGGAGTCTGTCTGCAAATGGTGCAGGGTCTGCGGGGCGTCTGTCTGCAGGTGGTGGGGGGTCTGCGGGGAGTCTGTCTGCGGGGAGTCTGTCTGCAGATGGTGGTGCGTCTGCGGGGCGTCTGTCTGCGGATGGTGCGTCTGCGGGGCGTCTGTCTGCGGGGAGTCTGTCTGCAGATGGTGGTGCGTCTGCGGGGCGTCTGTCTGCGGATGGTGCGTCTGCGGGGCGTCGGCAGCAGCGCTGCTCTGTGGGACGGATCTTTATACCCGAGCCACGAGGCGGGAAGCCCGGCGGGACACGCAGGTTGACTCCAGAGGATCTCTTGGGCTCACATGACCGAGCTGACTCCTGAGGAGGCATCTTGACGGGACCTGACCTGGAGAGTGCTCCAGGAAAACATGGCGTTGCAGTTTGAATCTGAACAGCTGCCCTCAGCACAAACAGACATTTGCAAGAACAGGACTCAGGATGTTTGGAGACATCCTGAGTCCATTTTAACCTATAATATGGGAAAATGTTTTATTTCATTTAGAACTAGAACTTTGTCATCAATATCAAGGAATTGCTGACTTGAAAGCAGCTCCTACATCTGCTGAAAAGTTGCTGTGCGTTAGTTTTGTCTGATTTCAAGTGTTTTCCAGAGATTTGCTGCAGAAACCAGACCAGAAAGACTCGGTGAAATTTGGTGTTTTTGCAGAGAAGTTTCTGTTCGCAGGAAGCAGCTTCGCCTGCACATACCCGTGTTTTTCTCCTCGTTATCATCTGCACCATCTCTATCAGAGACAGCAGCTGTCCTTGTGGCTCTTGCTCCAGGAATGTGATGCGTTCATGCACGTCGGAACAGCAGCTGCATTCAGGCTCCACAAAGAGCCTCGCCTCGTCAGAGCATCGATCGGCGCAGCTTGAAGGGCAGAGCAGCGGAGTGTTACAGCCGTCCTCTAATGGGGGGTGGATTTGAAGTGCTCTGATGGAGGCAGCGAGACGGGGTCGGTTGCCTTGGAAACGTCTCATCACGGATGCTCCGGTTGGCTCCAAACTTCCTCAGCCGGCTCTGAAAGTCGAGGTTCGTGGCTGGTTGAGCAGATGCTTGAAGTTCAGGCTTGGCGTGACGCTGACGCAACCTCGTGCCCTTTGACCTCAGCAGAGGCCCTCTGCAGCTCCACCGTCACAGTGGCCGCCTCATCCAGGGCTCTAAGAAATCCACTGGATTTTTTTTCCCCAAACTCCACTTTTTCTGTTTCAGTTTTTCCATTTTAACCACATTTATTAACCCCAAAAATATGCAATTATGGCGTCAATGAAAAGCAGAGCAGCTGACCGGCTGGAGGTCGGCGTTTACCGGTTCAGAGCCGTCAGACTGCTGCCGTTCAGCAGAACAGCCATGCTTTTACGAGGTGGCCTGAAGTGTTTCTCCTTCATGTTTTAAAAGAACTGAAACGTTTTGTGCAAAACTAAGAATCAAGTTCTCAACATAAAAGAAAATCTCCCTTTCTAAAACGTTTTAGAGCGATCAGGACCTTTGTTCGTTTTATTTCTTCCATCTGTCACAGAAATCTCCAATCATGTCATGCCTGACAGTATTCTGGTGTTTATTTTATGCTCCTGCAACTGCAGCCCCCCCCTCCTCCAACCAGCACCGTTTGCTTTGCTTTGCTTTACCAAAAACGAGTGAAGTTTGTTCATTTCTTGGATTGTGGGAAGATGTTTCTGAGCAGTCGTCGTACCCTTGCACCTCCACTCAACCATGTGCTGACAACACGTCCAGGAACGTTTTCTGGCCCGGAACCTTGCGCTACACTAAGTCATTTATTTATTATTTTTGGGAAGACGTCGGCATTTCAGAGGGTTTTTTGCCATGGCTGACCGGGTTGTTCTGTCAGTGTGGAGAGGAGAGCCCCGCCTAACCAGCTGACAGCAGGTACGGGAAGCTGCAGCGGCCAAAACTCAACAGAACTTGTCCGTCCTTCCCTTCTCGCCGATATCAGCTGGTTCTGTGAAGTTCCACGTTTTGTTGTGGGTTCCGTTTAGTTGATGAAATTCCACGGCTCCCTCCGTGTTTTCTGCATCATCGTGGGACCCGACACAAGGCTGAGCGGACGTTCCTCCGGCTGCTGCAGCAGCTCTGAGCAGGGGTTAATATTTCAAACTTAACAAATGTGAAAAAGACACTTTAATGTCTCCATTTGTTGTTGGGACTGGAGCGGATCAGGAGGATCCCAACTGGCTGAGCAGCTGAAACCAGGGATCTGCAGCCTTTACGACCCAAACAGCCGTTTCCAGCCTCAGTCCAGCTCAGGAAAACCTGCTTGGAGCTGCTGATGAACGTCTACTGTAGAGAAGTCGCTTAAAGAACCTGCATCTTAGTTTGCATTTTTAGGTTTTAAAACAAAACAAAACAGAAAACTTTTGCATAAAGAGGATAGTTGTGTCTATATGATGTTGATATTTGTGGAAAATTATGTTTGAAAAAGAAAGAACATAGTTTCCAACCTGAGGACAAAAAAGGTCCAAAAAGTGTTGCTGCTGCGTTCAAGTGTCCTTCTGTTGTGGAAATTTAATCCAATTCTTCCATGAAAACACTGAAAAAACTGCTAACGCCTGCATTTGTTACAAACATCAGTTGGTTCCTCATCATTTTCAGCCAGAGTTATTAGGAGCCACTGCGGAAGGTCCACAGAGGCTGCAGAACCCTGCGACCCGGATCGTTTCTGCAAACCAACAACGCGACTCGGCGACAAACCCACACCAGACATCTCATCCGTTTCAAAACGGGCCACCTTTCCAGGGATCCTTGTCATTTTTGGGACGATTTTAATGTCTGAGTGAAAATATTTCCTGCAGCAGTCAAGCTTGGTAAATACAAACTTCATAAAAATGATGGATCTGGCAGAAAAGACGACTCAGCGTTTTCTGCCGAGGTCTAAGCTGCAGGCTCGCTCCAACATGTCTCACTGCTGCAACATGTGACTGACATGATCTGCAGGTTATTCAAGCTGTAAGCTGGGAAAAATATGCTTAAAACATTAAAATTAGGACTGCATGTTCAGGATTAATTAAAACATGAATCTGCAAACTCACAATATGGCCATCATAATGTTAAAAACACATTTTAAGAAATTTATTTATCTGTTTTAGAAAATTAAATTGTTATTCTTAGGATAAAATCTAGAAATTTGCTTTTCACACATATCTGGAAAAGAAAATGAGCAACAGTTGTGTCTAAAACTGAAAACTAGCAGTGAAAAACAACAGCGGGGCAGACTTTTATTCATGGAAACATGAGAGAGGTGGTATGATGGTGTGGGCTGTAAGCTTCAGGACTGATAAAGATTTATTTTTGCAAGTAAAAAAAGCATAAAAGTGAATCAGTTGAGGAAGTTTTTAAAGCAGAATAAATCTTAAGAGGTGGAAAAACAAAGAGGCTGTTTATGTTTTCAGCAGGAAATACAAAATGAATGTGTCAGTAATAAACAGAAGAAATATAAAGTACAGCCAGCTGCTATAAGGCTTTTAGAACTGGTTTTAGGAGCATTTTACTTCTTGAAACAGCAGAAAATATGTGATTTATTAGTGAACCCATGAATATTAATGAAGCAATCACAAACTGACTGTAACAGAGTGAAAATTTTTAAAAAACAGTTTAATATTCTGCACTGAAAAGCCTCTGCTCGCTGGGCCAAAGTGGAAAGTTTGTTAAAACAAAAGAGACAAAAGCAGAAAAGAGTCCGTCTGGAGGAAGTGTCCCTCAGATCGTCCAATCAGACGGCTGCTCTGGGAAACATTCCAGCTTTCATACGCATCAGTTCAATGATGGAGACAGATTTCCAACCAGACGTGAAGCTGAAGAAAAGAAAATGGGGACATTCTGGGACAAATGACGGCCCGTCCGGGTGCTTTCCTGGCGACACGGATCCACCAGGACCTCCACGACTCGTTCCCAGACCGTCAGGCGGAAATATTAGCGTGTTTGTTGTAATATTTTAGGCAGTATGAGCATAAACGAACTCAACTAGCTTGTTCATTGTTCTCGTCCTCCATCAGGCGGGAAAAGCCACCGCTCGTCTCCAGAAGGTTCCTGGATTGTGGGAAGGAGTTTGATCCCATCATGGAGCGCTCATCTTTTTTCTCCTGCTGTCCGTCTTCCATCCTTGAGTTTTTCCTGGACAGAAGTCGTGGCGATGCGCTCACATCCACCTGCTGCCAGGTCTCATCAGGCTCTGCACCGGCGGCGGCGTGTTTCTGCGAGGCCCCTCCCATGAGGACACCACTCCGGCTGTTGTTGCTTTCAATAAAATCATTTTTGGTCCTAAAGGTAACTTTTTAAGCTAATAAAGTTCGTTGCAATGAGTGAATCTGGATCTCAATGTTCTGCTAAACAATTTAAAAACGAAGTTATCGCGCTAAAAGCTGAATATATGAAAACTGGAAAGATGGCAGCAAAGCCTGAACTGCTGTGATTCCTTTCAGCTACAATAAGACGGCCACTTCCTGTTCCAGCTCTGCAGAAAGAGGCTCACTTTTAGTTTCGGAATACAAATAAAATCATTTTTATTACCATACAGTTACCAAAATTATTGCACTGTAATTACCTGGCAGTGATAACCTGCAACAAGATGTTAAATATAGAATAAATTATTGATAATAACAATAGAAACATTGGGTAATATTACCAAAAGTATTACAGCATAACTACTGAGCAAGAAACTGAGTAACTGCTTGAAATTAAAACATAATACTTAGGAGATATTACATATTAATACACCTGAAATAATGCAGTTATTTTATGACATGATAATAATGCATTTCAGCAACGCTCGAGACACAAAATGAGCAGGAAACACCTGCAGCACTTTCCATGTCGTAACACCTGTGGACCAGGCTATTTATGAAGCATCAGCATCAAATCAATATCAGATTAATGTTCAATTAATTGCTCCATAGTTACCATTTTATTACACGCTTTCGTGATATTACCCAATAATTACAGTCTTATTACTAGGCTGCTGCTGCATCTTCATCCCCTTATTCCTGAGCTGGAACAGGAAGTGCTCTCCAATCCAGTCTATTCATTATATTAAAAAAATCCAACTAAAAGTATTTACCTTCATGTTCAAAACTGGATAAAAACCATCTATTTGTGGATAATTTAGCTTTCCAGACGTTTATAGAAAAACAGCAACAACAACAGGAACATATGTGGTGGTGAGTTCTAACTGTTCATGGGGGGGCCAGGGAGGCTGTGGCTGCACATGAACAGAGGGTCCATGGAGGCCACCTTGGCAGCAATAAAGGAGTGGATACAGTGGAGGACCGCTGTCAGGTTGGCAAACTCCAGCTCCTGAGAGGAGGACGACGAGAAAAGGAGGAATCACAGTCAGAAGAATCAGAATCAGCAGAATCAGAATCAGAATCAGAGGAATCAGAATCAGAAGAATCAGAATCAGAAGAATCACAATCAGAGGAATCAGAATCAGAGGAATCAGAATCAGCAGAATCAGAGGAATCAGAAGAATCAGAATCAGAGGAATCAGAATCAGAAGAATCAGAATCAGAAGAATCACAATCAGAGGAATCAGAATCAGAGGAATCAGAGGAATCAGAAGAATCAGAATCAGAAGAATCAGAGGAATCAGAAGAATCAGAATCAGCAGAATCAGAATCAGAGGAATCAGAATCAGAAGAATCACAATCAGAAGAATCAGAATCAGAGGAATCAGAAGAGCAATCTGTAGATAAATGATGTTCAGGATTTTTATTTTGTAATTACTTCAAAGCTTTTTTGGCCAAGAAATTTGACGTTGGTTCCATTTTCAACACCAGACTCCAGCGGACCCGGGGAGAGGGGGGAGTTTGCAGGTTTCAGAGACCACAGCCGCCCATGAATAGCGAAACTCCACGAATACTTCAGGCCGCCTCCAAACACGCTCATAACTGCCTATTTTAATAGTTCAAACAGCAGATTAGCCCAGTATGCGCTGCTGAGCGCAGTGGAAACTGTCTTGGCGCTACCGCAGAAGCGAACAGCCAGTCTTCCCAGCTCCACTGTTAGAGGCTCAGCCAATCAGCAGCAAGGAAAATTAATGGCGCCCCTGGATTGGCTGCTTTGCAAACACCAACCAATAGCGTGTCAGCTGCATTTTCTTTAGAATATTAATAATATATATTTTAGATATGCTCTATGAAGGAATCCATGAATAGGCAGGGGTCCACTGGGTGACAACGGAAATAAACAACGGTTCTTTATGAATATGTGTATAAATATAGTGTTTACAAAAACAGAAGGTTAAACCGTATAACTTTGGCTACTGGAGCAAATGTGGAGCTTTTTGCTCCAATAAACTTGTTTATTGTTACAAAAGCAACATTTTAGCATCGCCTGCTATTGTCTCCCAGTTCCAGTTCAAGAAATGTAATGGAAGGTTCATTAAGGACTCATTTACACCGTCCGTCAGTCAGAGCTGAGGCTCTTACCTTCGTCTCTATCTGCTTGCTCTCTGCGTTCTGAAACAGCAGCTTCACTCTGGTCTTCCCGTCATCAGAGGAGCCTTTCAGCTGAGAGAACTTGTACCTCCACAGAACCGTCTGCACAGGACGACAAGGGTTTCAGACATTCAGGCAGGAGAAGAAGAACTGGAAAATCACTGCAGCGGCTTCCTGGCAGCGGCGCCGCCATCAATACAGGAAATACGGCGGTTTGAGGACAGGAAGAAAGGGGACAACATTACCTTTGAAGTGACGTCTGAGCAGGTGAACCCTGACCCGAAGTCTACGCTGAAGCTCAGAACGCTCCCCTGGCTGCTGCACATGTAGCTTTTACACTGAGAAGAAGAAGAAAATCGGCCTCCATGAAGCAGCTCCTCAGCACAAAGCTCCACACGCCGACCGATCAGGCCTCCGGTCTCAGCAGAAAATCAGGCTGAGTTGGACCGCGTTTAACCCGGTTCGGCCCAGAACAGCGGCTCTTCTGCAGGTCCGTTCAGCACCAGAAACTACTGATCAAATATGCATCTTTTTTAAAAATGCATGCAGGTGAGGCACTTTATGTCAAACAAAAATCAATCATTCTGGTGTGAGCCACACAACAAACTAACAAGCTTTTTCAAGAAAGCAACAAGCAAAAAATTACAGACTTTAAAAAACAACTAGCGACAAATTAACGACTTAAAAAAAAAAAAAAAAATTGATGAGCAATAAAGTCGCGACTTTTTCAAAAAAAAAAAATAAAAAATCTTCTAGCGACAAATTAACGACTTTTAAAAAAAGCGACGAGCAACAAATTGACTTTTTTTCAAAAAAGCATTTAGCGACAAATTAAGTTTTTATTTAAAATGACCAGCAACAAATTAGCAACTAGAAAATTTATGCAAATTATCTGCAAAAAAAGTTGATTTGAAATGTCTCCTTTTGCTGTGTTGGAAGAACTAACCTGCATCGTTACAGGGGCCGCAGCGGGGCCGCTGGTGGGCCGCTGGTGGGCCGCAGCTGGGCCGCAGCGGGGCCGCTGGTGGGCCGCTGGTGGGCCGCTGGTGGGCCGCTGGTGGGCCGCAGGTGGGCCGCTGGTGGGCCGCAGCTGGGCCGCTGGTGGGCCGCAGGTGGGCCGCTGGTGGGCCGCTGGTGGGCCGCAGCGGGGCCGCTGGTGGGCCGCAGCTGGGCCGCTGGTGGGCCGCAGCTGGGCCGCTGGTGGGCGATGGTGGGCAGCAGCGGCCGCTGGTGGGCAGACGCGTGGGCGAGGGGGCAGAGAGGGGCCGCATGGTGTGGCCGCAGCGGGGGCCGCGAAGAGGGGCCGCTGGTGGGCGAGCTGGCGTGGTGGCCGCAGCTGGTGCCGCTGTGTGGGCCGCAGTGGGCCGCAGAGGGGCCGCTGGTGTGGCCGCAGCTGGGCGCTGGTGGGCCGCAGCGGGGCCGCTGGTTGGCCGAAGCGGGGCAGCTGGTGGGGAAGCTGGGGAAGCTGGTGGGCCGCAGCTGGGCCGCAGCGGGGCCGCTGGTGGGCCGCAGCTGGGCGCAGCGGGGGGCGGGCTGGTGGGCCGAAGCGGGCCGGCCGATGGTGGGCCGCAGCTGGGACGATGGTGGGCCGCAGCGGGGCCAGCTGGTTTGGCCGCAGCTGGGGCCCGCTGCGTGGGCCGCAGCTAGGCCGCAGCGGGGCCGCTGGTGGGCCGCAGCGGGGCCGCTGGTGGGCCGCAGCTGGGCTGCAGCGGGGCCGCTGGTGGGCCGCAGCGGGGCCGCTGGTGGGCCGCAGCTGGGCCGCAGCGGGGCCGCTGGTGGGCCGCAGCTGGGCCGCAGCGGGGCCGCTGGTGGGCCGCAGCGGGGCCGCTGGTGGACATCCTGAGACGGCAGCGCATCACTTACAGGAGCTCACCGGGCCGTACCCTCTGCTTACCTGCTTTTGCTTGAACACGCTTGTTTTTATTGATTGATTTATTACGCTTATTTCACTTTATACGGTTCAAAACGCTGAGAAAAATATTTTATCAAAATAAATGATGAAATGTCTCGTTTCCAGTGAGCGGACCGGTGCGGGTCCACTCCTGGGCCCAAAGGACGAGGGTACGGTCCGGTGAGGGCGGAGCTACTGGCGACGCACAGCGCGGTCCACTGCTTGAGACGTGCGGGACACATCCTGGCGCCGGTGGGGCCCAGCGGAGACCAGTCATGGCTGTCCAGCTCCAGTCCGCATGGCCGGGGAGGCGTCTCTGCTCTTCACCTGTCTCGGTCCCTATGAACCGTAAAACTATCTTCTTCACGGACTAACTGACCCCCTGTGCAGCATCGCCCCCAGACACATAAAAAAAAATAATAAAAAAAAAAAAAATCACCAAAGTTGATTTGAGGGTTAATCACTCCAAGCTTCTGAGACACAAATATTCCTGTGATAAAATGGTCATTTTTAATAAGTTTAAATAGTATATTTAACATTTATTACTGAATCATAAAGCTTCTGTCTTGTCAGAATTACTGTTGTTCTTTGTTTTTAGCCTCTTTATGTTTTCACTGAATTAATCTGGAGGGAGGAGATACTAGTGGTCTGATTAATAACAAACATAATTACTGAGTCCACTTATTTCCTCTTGTTGATTCTTCATAATAATCTTTAGTTTAATTATCTTTGTTGATTCTGAATTAATTTTAATCCTGAAAAACAAGCAGAAATCTCCTCCATCTTCTTTTAATTTCATAACGATCAATGAATGGAGGAAATTCATCCTTTAGATTCATTATAATTAATTATAGCAGTTTATTACCAGCGGAGAGGTGCAAAACATAAGAATGAAATATAACCTATGAATTTAATGTGGGAGCTGCAGTAAAACATCCAGAACCACAGAATGACCTTCTGTGCTGGTCACCACTGCAGAGGAGGAGGAAGAGGAGCTGGAGGCTCCTGCAGCCATCTTTAACCAGGGCTTTTACAGCCTCCCTCAGTTTAATTTAACATCCTGTTCATCACCTTCAGATCTTTTTAAAAACCATTAGAACACCAAGTTGCTGTGTTAATCAGCGACCTTTCTGCACTGAACAAAAACAAAAACGCAACACTTTTGTTTTTGCTCCCATTTTTCATGAGCTGAACTCAAAGATCTAAAACATTTCCTATAAACACAAAATAACCATTTCTCTCAAATATTGTTCACAAATCTGCCTCAGTTTGTGACAGTGAGCGCTCCTCCTTTGCAGAGATAACCCGTCCCAGCTCGCAGATGGAACGGAAAGGTTTAGCCCGAGACGGACGTCTGAGGTGATAACAGGAAGGTTTCACCATCCCAGGAACATAGTCTGGGAAAAACAAAACCTATATTCCAAAACATTTAACCTCTAAAACCAAATTTAACACCTAATTGCCTTACATTTGGGAATTTTGATTTACCACCTTTTAAACCCCACATTAACACGAACACATAGAGCTGCGTGAATTTCTCCATTTCCAGGTCAGAAAATGGCTGAAAGTCAGAAAACGTGAACATCTCTGACGTATAGAGGCTAGCTATGAGGCTAACGCCCTGAGACTGGGTGGACCAGTCATGTCACAGCCTTCGAGCCTTCCATACCCGAGTTCCTGATTGCGTAGCTGACCTGTTCACTCGCCTTTGCCTGCATCACGTCTGTTTTGTGGTCTACGCTGATTCTGGCTCTGAACCTCACCTCGTGTACCTGGACCCTGCTCGTTTCCCCACAGATTCTGGATTTGCTTTGCTTCTTCCATCCTCATTGTTGTTGACCTGGACTGTTCGCTCGACCACTGAGCTTTGTATTACGGACACAGTAACTGCTTGCTTCCCCGTGGTGAAACCAGTTCAGTGCATTGGTGTGTGTCAACCAGCTTACTGTGCTGCCGGGGTTTCTGCACTCTGTGACGTCATCTTCCCTGGTTTCCTGCGTATCATGTTCACCTCTATGCGGTCCTGTGGGTGCTACAATCCCCAGTACACAGACACCTTCCTTTTCTCTACAGTTACAGCTCCAAGGATTCGAGCAAATCAAGGCTCGAATCTCCATGGAGGACTTCTAGGGAACCACCTTTGCCTGGTAAATAACTTCCTGATTACACAGTACTTCCTGTTTATTCTGCCAGTCACTCATCAACCCCTCTCCGTCAGAGTCTGACCAGAAGGCTGCTCCAAAGATGCCGTTGCTGTCCAGCTTGCACATTCTGATTTATGTCAATAAAACCCGTTTGACCTTTCCTGTTTGTCCTACCAGGGGCTACACAAGACTACACTAAAGGACAGAACAGATACTCAGCACAACAACAATACCGACCCAGTCTTCTACCACATCACATGGGACCATCAACTAAGACTTAATATAAATCTTAGGGCAACATAATGCAAAGTGCAATTAACAAGCTGTACTACAGCAAAAACAGAAATGAATTTCCTTAAACACCGTCGTCCACTGATAACAGTAAAAACTATGGAGAAGTAAAAATGAGTAGAAACTAAAGAACAAAGTTTAAGTTAATGTCCTGAGTCACACAGCACTGCCAATGTATCAAATATATAGATATGTGAATGTGTATATAACACTCCTGTCAATTAAAATGTTCACATTGATCTAGAAGTCTGAAGCTAACAAGCCAAGTCTGTGACAGCAGCGAGCCGAGCTAATGAGCTTCCTCAGACCTGGAAACTTTCCACATTTCTTCCTTTTTCTTCCAATATGTTCCGACCGTTAATATGAAACATAAAAGGATGCAGAAAGGTTCTGACCGACCCATTCGTAGCTGGCTGGCATCTTTAGAGAGGAGGGGGCTTGAGTTCTGCTAAACACATGATCCATTTTCATCAATCAGCACATAAAGCACACGTATTCATCTTTGGATGTATTCACACCATGAAACTCCTTTGGTCCGCTTGTTTGATCCGGGCTTTATGTTTTCCATTTGATGTGGTTTGTTTTCACACGGTGCCTTTTTGGAGCAGACTATAATTTGCAAAGGAAGCCCATTGGGTAGAAATGACGGGGACAGGACAGAGCTCAGACCTGGAAGAAAACAAACATGGCAGTCCTGCTTGCATCATTTCTGTTACAGCTGCAGCACCATTTTGAATGTCAGCTCATTCAACGCAGGTTTCATGATGTGATGTTCCTAATTTTGGAACGTCGTCAGTAACTTCTGCTGCAGCTGAATGAGATCTCTGCGTCTCCTGACCCAAAACCTGCTAGCAGCGGCAGCATCGCTGAGCGGAGGATCAGGTACGATTTAAGTCCAGTCAGTACCTACAGTGGTAGCGTTAGCAACACCACTCTTTTTTTTTTATTCACAATGCCCAGCTATCGTGGCTCATGAAGTCCAAAAAGATGAATATTTCCTGTAGTTGGTTTGATGGACCAAGACCAGAAATCAGGTTTGAGTCCGTTGTTTGGTCCACACCAGGGTTTGCTTTGGACCAGAGGTCGAAACGGACCAGAGTTCGTTTTTGGATGTGTGAATCGAACTCTGAAGAGAACAACTCTGGTCCACCTACAAGCCTCAGTCTCGGTTTGGTTGAAGTGAACTCTGGTGCAGTTCGAACACCAAGCGGACCGGAGACCGCTTGAAAAACAGGAAGTGGACTACAGAGCTGGGCATTCTGGGAAAATACAACCAGAACAAATGCTAGCTAGTCCCGCGGGAGAAATGGCTCGTGGTCTTTAGCCAAAGAGAAATCCTCCAACCACTAAAATCTGACACCGCTTCATGTTTGTTTACATTTGGTGAAGAAGGAAGTTGAGCTCAGTGTCTTCAGAGGTTTTTGAGCTGTTTCCTTCAGTGGTTCTTGGTGCAGCGCCCCCACAGGCGAGGAGGGGAACAGGTTGCTGAAAGGGTTTGGTCGGTTTGACTCAGAGCAGAGAAAAAGAGCCACCGCACAGTTGTTGCAGCTTTGGTTCCCAATCGAATAGTGTCTACCGGACTATCAGCTTCCACCTCCCTCCATTCAGCTTCTAGAGTTGTACGTATTAAACATTCATTCAGTAGAGAGCTCTAAAGCTGTTTTACACTCAATACCATCATTTGCTCATATTTGCAGCTCAACGTTGAAGCCTCCTGGTATCTTTTCATGCGTCTGCCTCTACATACATTTAAACGTTCAAGCTTGACTCTCCATTTTTTCCACAGGTCTGCTGGAAGCTCTGCTTCCCTGCCTTTGTGGGTCTTCATGCCTCTGAAGGCTTTTCTTGCATCACGACTTCATTTTGCGTCTGTGTCATCTTCTCAGCTGGAACACAGACAGGCTATTCGGATTCTTTTCTGTGTATTTTCTTTCCTTGCACACACACTGTGGGGGCCTGGTGATTTTAATTATGGAGTGCAGTGTGCAGTCAATGTGGCATGAGACTGTACAGAAAGCGTTTTTGCTTGCAGACCCCCATCCATAGCTGTGTAGGAATTCAGCTGTGACGAGCACAAAGAAATAAATAAATATAAAAACGGCAACAAGCCAACTGCTAAGTTCTTACTGTCACCAGAAATAAGACGCTGTTGTGAGATGCTGAGCTGTGACTGCGCTTCACTAATTGGAAGGGATTTTTCTCTGGGAATTAGCAACATTTCCCCTTTAACAAAATCTGCTTAGCACATTCTGACAGAAGTGGATGCCTGAGTGGAAACCCGGCGATAAAACGAGGAGTAGGTGTAACACAAATATGTGGTTTTACTCCTGAACCATAAACATATTTAAACTAGCGCCTTGATGAGGGTTTACAGTTAGGATAAATGTGTGTTTTGTCTCAGATCAGATCAACATGAACTCCTGCAGCCATTTTCTATACCGATATCAGTTCAGTGGCCAAGGCATTGCTAATGCTTGCATTGGTTTTGCATCATACAAACATTTGATCCAACTAGTGTGAACTGAAAAATGCAGAATAAATTCATAAAGTTGCTGTCTCATTAAATATAGAAACACAAAGCCAGTTTGGATAAAGGCAGAACCACAGGTTTAGGTTGTAATATTTTCCTCTGACAGGTCCAGTTAGCAGAATGCTCTCTGCTTCAACACTTCATGCTCCTCTTCAGATTAAAACAAGCTACTGGGTACGAGAACTGCATGATATTAGAAACCAGAAAAATTCTGAATAAACCTAAAAGAGGGCCTGCCAAAGTATGTGTGGTTCTGAGATTTGAATCAGAGGTTGTGATGTTAAGTTAGGTCCAGCAGGCCTCAGGTTTGAGTGTCAAAGCCTAAACATCTTAAAACAACAGATACCTTGCGCTGTCTTTGTTGCACATCATGAATATGTCCAGAATTGGTTAAAATGCTAAGGTTAGCTAAAATGCTGTCAGTAGCATGTGAGCTATCACTTGAAATGTGACCAACATAGACGTAACCTATTTAGTATGTAAAGTTTAGCTTTTATATCAACATGAGCTAAAATGCTAATGTTAGCTTAAATGCACCCATTAGAAAATAGGCTATCACTAGGAAGTTGGCTAACATCGACTTACTCCATTCAGTATGTAAACACTGGTGTATAGGCTACAATTAGCTAAATCACTAAGGCTAGCTTAAATTATGTTATAGCATAGGGGAGCTATCACGATCATGTTGACAAACAATAACTTACTCCATTCAGTATGTAAACATCAGTGTATGAAATAAAATAAGCTAAACTGCTGTCAGTAGCATGTGGGCTAACAGTAGCATATCTCCAGAAATGTACTCTATATAGTACGCATGCAGCAGTGTATAAGCTAATGTTAGCTAAAATGATGTCAATAGCATTTGGGCTATCACTAGCATATTATATTGACTACAATTACAATTGCTCCACAATGCACTGCAATGGCAGGCCCCAAATCCTGCAATGATGATATCAGCGGTGATCTCTGCCTATTTTCTTCATTTGTGCTCTCATTACTCTGTGACCTTTAACCTTTTGGTTAATGTCGTTGGTGCTTGATGTAAGCTGGACACAAAGGATGTTACCCTCCAACTCATCAAACTATTTATCTTTTCCTTTTGTTCCAAACCAGCTTTAGAGGGAAGCTACCTTGAGATGACTGCCTGACCACTTCATGTTACCACAGACACACATGCAAACCTCGTGGGATGGGAGGACTGGGCTTGAGGGGCTTGGTGTGGTCTTCTTCTGCTCCCACCCCAGCGCCGAAACTGGTTCGGCATTGACTGGAGACATGGGGATGACCTGGAGGTCTCTGATGGTGGCATGGGGGATGGTCCTGTTTGGTGGGGTGCTGTGTGCATGGGGGCTCAGGCCAGCCATGGGGGGCTGTGCGGTGGAGCAGTATTGCGCCATTCCTACCTTTGCAACCAGCTTCTCCATACGGTACGCCTGAAATGCCGAGACAGGACACAAAGAGTCTCAATGAGGAATTTCTAATTCCATGCAGCCTTTGGGACCCAGCAGCAGAACATACCTGGAGAACAGCTAAAACAGCCAGGGTTAAAGCTGATCCAGAGACAGGGTGCTCTTCCTTTAATGTCCAACTGTTTACTGTCTGGACACAATAAAAATTTCATATCCTCCTGCTGCCTTTTTAACTTCACTAATCAATGCTATCGCACCCTCTGCTTACATAATCGCCCATATATGTCTGCAGGAAAACTCTGGACCAGTGAAGGTAAAACACAAACTAGACTCTAATCATACAATATTCAAGAGACCAGGTGTCAGTCTGAATTTATGCCACAAATTATTTAGTTTAAAGCTGAGGAAGCAGGACTCAGAGCAGAAAAACTGCTTGGAAAAGACAACAAAGAACAGCAGTAAGAAAGTCAGCCTTCATTCCCTGAAGGATGATCTCACACAGAGACATTCAGGCATCATTCCCACCAGTCCTGTTCAGTCCACTTAAATCCAACTCCAGTCCGTCTGCCTAGATGGTCCAGTTCGTTTGGAGAGGTATGAACACGAAATCGAACTCTGATCCGAACTCTGGTCCGCCTACAAACCTCGGTCTCGGTTCGACTCCATATGTGAACCAAAGACACCAAAGACAAAAGAGAAATCGTCCAACCACTAAAAGCTGACCCCACTCCATTTTTGTTTACATTTCCTGAAGAAGGAAGTTGCGCTCAGTGTTGTCTTCAGAGGTTTTTGAGCTGCTTCCCTCAGTGGTTCTTGGTGCAGCGCCCCAACGGGCAAGAAGGAGAACAGGTTGCTCAAAGGGTTTGTAATTTTGGTCCCCAACTTGTCTACTGAATTATCAGGTGGGAAAACAGCATTAATGTCTGCTTGATCAGTGGAAAGACTTGATAATTCAGTTTACTGGAAGAGTCCTTCAGAATACAATTTATATATCCCCGTATTTCACTCTAACAAGGTTCTCAGGGGCCTTTGGAAGAGAAACAGGCCCCCTGCATCACACATCCTCCACCATACCTAACAGTAGGTTTTATGTTTGTCAAAAAGCACGACAGGTCCAGTTAAAGTCCCCGTAGAGTTTAGCAAATACTACATGTTTATGTTTGTGATGGTAGGACAGAAATGTTCTTTTTCTATCACCCCTACAAAAAAACTAGGAACCAAGTCTCTGATTACTGATTAGAAATATCGTGTAACAGCCACTTTTTTAGCCTTTAAATACATTTTCTTGTCTACTTGGATTCTCTAGAACAGAAAAGCTTAGTTTAGTCCCTCCCAGTACTGCGCAGATATCTTTATATTCTGTTTGCATCATATTTTTCAATCCTTTCAGTTTCCTCTATTCCCTATCACATTTTTTGAACTATTACGTCCCAATATTTGCTGAAGAACTGCTAAACAAGGACAAGCAAACCGATTTTGCGAATACGCCATTTTTATACGTAGTCCAAGTTCAAGAATGTCGAAGCTACCAATGGATAAGTTAAAATGTTCGGTTCATTACACTGCCCACTAGCATCAGAACATCTTCGACGGGCCTGGTTACATTTTATTTTTCTTGGAAATGTTCCCACGTCAGAGAGAGAAAGTCCTCTTCAATGACTTCAGCGAGCATCAAGTCTTCGTCTGACTGCGGATCAGTTCCTTCTCTCTATGGAAAACAACGGAGACAGAAAAGCGCTAAGCTCGCATTGTTTTGTTAGCAGTAGCCTCGTGCTTTCTGCTAACGTCAGCGCTGTGTGTTAGCCGTTAGCTTCTTCAGGACAGAACCGTACTGCGTGTTTAAAGAGTATTTTTCTGTGAACAGTTTGCATTGTTTTTGTCACTGTGACGTTCTTGGGGCTAGTATTAGCTAACTCGCTAGCTATGCGGTTGTTGACGTTTCAACTCAATTTGGGAATAAAATGTTTCTGTGCCGCGAGATAATTGTATCTCTGCTATCAAACTACAAAACTTGGCCGAACGTTGTGGAATGAAACGCTCTGTGACCTGGAAGGGGGGGGTGGGGCATGAAGTGCCTCATCTGCATTTAAAGAGACGGGACCAAAACGAGTCGCTCTTAGACGCACCTCAGCTCTGTGGGGCTACAATGATCAGGAATTCAGACCAAAACATTGCAGTTCCACTTTATATAGACCACAACTGGAGGATTTAAATGGGAAAAGGAAGGATTTAAAAGCATGATGTGTCCACTCGAAAGGAATCCTTTTACCAACTGTGGCCCCAGTTAGTTGATCAAAAACACAGAATTATTGGATTTTTCTAAACTTGTCAGTGTGAGATTAAACTGCTGCAGCTACAGATGAATTTATTATGAGGGTTTTATGTTTACCAGAAGGGCCAATAGATGTGGTAAACACGCTGCTGACGTGTGACCACCTGCTGGGAGCTACAAGAGTCCATCAGTGCCGTGTTGGATACATGAAGCCCCTCAATAAAGGGAAAATATTAAAAGAAATGCTAGCTGGGTGGTTTGTGGAGTTTTAGCCCTGACAACTAACCAATCAGCAACGTTTGTGTCACACTCGGAGCCAGTCAGTCTGAAGGTTAGCCGACGCTGGACTCTGCAGATTCCTTCTCAGCAGCCACAGGGGGCCACTTTAATTGACTGGAGAGGAAATTGGAAAACTTCATCAGCTTCCCAAAGGATGACGTCCTACGGCTGCATCATTAAAGAGCCAAAAATGCTGCATTATCAGGTTTCATCTCAACATGAGATGAAAAGGAAAGGTTTGGAGGAGTTCAGGCTGGCAGAAATTAAAGGCAGTCACAGCAGCTCTTTACTTCAAGTAGAGGAGAATACATGAGGATACATGTTCCTCATGTATCCAGTAAGTGGAAAAAACGAGCTTCTGACTCCTCCAGGAGACTTTTCATGTGTTCAGGAGAACCTGCTGTGACTGAGTGAAAACAACCAGGAAGAACTCTGTCTTGTTGACTTTGTCAGTTTTAAATCAACAGCAAACAGGCAGCAGGAACCGCTCCATCCAGAGAACCGAAGGTTCAAAGATTAAAGCCATCACTGATCATTTCATAGTGTATTGGACATTCTTATTCAGGATTTCTGCAGGTTTCATCAACTCAAATTTAAGGCTTTTAAGACTCTTTTAAGACCATTGTGAATACAATTTAAGACCTGTATCACGGCAGAAAATTAACATAAGAAAATCTCATATTTTATACAGTAGTGCCCAGATTTTCTGCACAGAAGGCATGCAGCATCGTAGGGGTTGGCAACAGAAGTGATCCAACGGTGAAGACGAACGTCGTCCAGCCAGCTGCCAGAAAATTTGCACTTAACCCATGATGGACACAGAAAAGGTGATACTAGCAGCTAGTTAGTGGCAGCCTCAGCCGCCTTGACTCTCAAAAACGAATGAAGATGTTTGCGGGCGACTCAAAGTTTTGCTTGACAGAAAAGCCGCACAAGAAAACAAACCTCCACAGAAAATAAGAGCTTAAATAGTCCTGCCACGACGACATTTAAGACCTGCGATGAACATATTTAACGCCAAAATACATTTTCTCAAATGAATTTAAGACTTTTAAGGCCTTAGTTTTAGATATATGACTTTAAGACTATTTGAGACTTTTTAAGGATGCGCGGAGACTCTGGTATTGTGTGATAATGTTTTTATTTTAAAATATGAGGTCCTTTCATCTCTTGCTTCAAATGCTAAAAAGAAAACTCAAACCGAGTCCCTAAATCCCGCTTCCCCGAGTCTGAGTCTTTGCAGCAGACACCTCCAGCCATAAATAAATCAAGCTCACTTAAACTTTCAGCAGGAGGGGCTCTCCTTCCCCCCACGCTCCTGTCGCTGCTCAATTATCAGCAGTTCTGCAAGCATCCGTCGTGCAGCACAAACTGCTCAGACAACATCTGGGGAGCAGTGATCCATCTTCAGCTGCCTACGGATCTAAAGACTCCTTCCACAACAAGCCGTCCTTCATTCACACTGGCCGGTTTATTGCTTCCCTGATTAATTGGAAATCAGAGATCAGGGAGCAAAGAGTGATGCATCTCTTCAAAGGAAGCTTTGAATATTTCATATTTAATGGAAAAGAAACAGCAAATATTCTAGAAGAACTATTTCACTAGAGCTGGGTGATGTGGCTTCAAAATAAAATCTCTGATTTTTTTTTATATTAAATTCAATTTCTGGTTTTAATCGATTTTTATTTACCTTAAAAAAATTACAAATGACAAAAAATAAACTGGTTTTTATGTCAGTAATTCCTTCTGGGAGTTGACCTGAACTCAAAGTGGAAATAAACAGAAGCCGTAAAACATGCTTGTCAAACAAGATGCAGGGCCGTTTCTAGCTTTGTGGGGGCCCAAAGCGAGATGCTGTTTGTGGGGCCCTAGCTTATTAAACTACAATGCAGAGATTTTTAACCCTTTAGATGGTCCACTAAGGTGCCACAATCTATACATTTTAAAAGGAAAACAGGCTACAGTTAAAATGACACATCTTGAGGTGAGTTAAACTGATAATACAAGGAAACCAGTGGTCCTCTATACGTCAATAAAAATAAAATACAGATTTAGAGTGCTTATAAAAACTCTTCTAGAATCTGAATCAACAGGTCTGGAGTCAGTCAGTCGTTCCCATTGCAATGGGATATAGTGCTGGACAGCCTGATACACCTTTAGTTAATCTCATAATAGGTGTAATTATTATAAAAATAAAGGTCTTATTTTGTCCCCGATGAGTCCACCAGAGGGCGCACTGCTGGTGTAAATACCTTGCAAGTCTTTTGCTATCCCAAGTCCAAGTCAAGTGTTAACTTAAAGAAAGCTAGTCCTAGTCAGGTCTCAAGTCTGATCTCTCATGCAAGACAACTTCGATTAGTTTCAAGTTTTTACTCCCAAGTCCAAGTCAAGCCTTCCAAGTCTTTCATCCTTTCTCAAAGTTGTCTCAAGTCTTTGAGGAGCAAGTCTTTCTCCCAAGTCCACCTCATAAGTTTGTTCCTTTGTCATTAGAGACCTATTATCCCACCAACATCTAATCTAAAACAGGACATTTAACAAGTTTCTTTATTCAGAAACCTGAAGTTTAACATCAAAAATGACGCGTAAACGGCTTTGAATCCATGTGAAAATCTAAAATGTGGAACATTTCCCTCCTCAGACGAACATTTCAGGTCCAAGAACAACAGTGGAAACAGTCTAACACCTGCTATGGGTGACAGGAAGTGCTTTTATTTTGAAGAACAGATGTCAGAAATCAGCTTTGGAAGTGATCAGGAGGTTTTCTCCTGCAGGTAAGACACTGACTGCTCAACAAAACCCCTCAACAGCCTCACAGTTCTGCCTTTACTTCACAGATCAGCTATAAGCTGTGTTGAACCTCAGTTTGTTATTCCAGTCAGTATGTCGCTGTGTTTCTGCTGGCAGCTGCAAAACGTCGGTTCCGGGAGTTTTTCTCTATTAAATGTTTCTCCAGGCTGAAGATTTAGCGTGTTCTGAATTAGAGGAACCGAGTCGGAGGAATTTAAACTGTAAACTCTCAGGGAGCCCAGCATCGACAGGATTATGTTCGGATGTGTAAAAACCTTCAGCTTATTTTCAGTGGTGCTGCCCACATGCTGCATGCTCACACCGACCCAGAAAGGATGATTAAAACCTTTTCAGGCAGGTGTTCTGCTTTGTAATATTTATAAACGTCTGAGCTGAAGTGTCCCGAGCGCCAGAGCCCTGCAGCTTCGCAGCATTTTTAGCCGTCCTGTTCGGCGGGCCGAGTCAGAGGCCTGAGACGTCTGCGATGGAGAGGATTACAAACGGCACCGCTGGCCGTTTCGTGAAGAGTCTGACCTGACATGTGGCATTCGCTCCTAATTCCTGAATACAATGTGTGATCACGGCCGGGCAGGAGGAAGCGGAGCTGCAGCCGCTTCAAGCCCTGCTTCCTCAGAGGAGGCGAGGAAAATCTGGAGCACAGAAACACGGATCGCTGTCGGATCATTTGCTTCTCAGGTGGAGAAAGAAAGAGAAAGGAGTCAAACAGAGCCGGAGCAACGATGAACTCCCGTCTGGAAACACTTTGTCCTTCGGTCATATTTCAGGATTTTTATTTCTTCTGAAGAATTTCAGGTTTCATTAAGAGGAAACAGGAGAGATCAAACACTGTGTGTGAAGGAAGGAAGGTTTTCAGGACATTTCAGTTTCAGGTTGGTTTGATCTGCAAATTTCAGCTGTTAGGAGAACATGGGCCGCGAACCGCACAGACTAAGGCTGCAACTAACACCACTTCAGTCATCGAACATTCCAACGATTAATCCGATTAAAAATGGTCGCACTCTGCAGATTTTTCATTTAACAACTTCAGCTTTTTTATACAACAGTAGAAACACATCAGTCAGTCTCTCCAGATTCTCCGGTTGTGGAAATTGACACTAAATCAACAGATCCCTGCATTTTTTCATGCCAATGCATAATTGTGAGTTTTTTGGAAATTTTGGTCAAAAACCTGAGGTTTCAGTGATGATAACTCCCACCAGCAGGTGGCAGTGTTTCTTACTTCCACGCCGCTGCTGCCTCAGCCTGACTTGATGTCAGGTTATCGTCCGAGTAACAAAATCTCGCATTTACCATCATAGATAAGCGCAAATATTGCAAAATTCCTTGCAAATATTTCTAAAGTAGAACCACAAAAATGGTCATCCATCGCTGGTGTTAGCGGACGTCACTTGTGCGTCAGATGTATGGCCGTACCAGAAACACGCCAATATAAAGGTTCTGGATGGAACTTTTGTATGTTAAAAAAAAAAAAAAAAATGCAATTTTTTTTTTTTAAATTAAAAGTGTTAAAATGTAATTAATTAATCAAAATTAACACGTTAAAGTCCCGACCCTATAATCAGAAATATTTTGGACAATATTCAAATAAAAATGACCTGAGACTGTTCATTTCCTGGTTTTTTTGAGTTCGTAAAACATGGAGCATTTAATAAAAATCTGTTAACAGTCCGTCTAAAAATTGAAATTATATTGCAAAATTTAATCATACCTTAAAAAAAAAAATCACCAAATAAACCACAATTCTGCTCCCAGTTTAGTGCACCTACTGGAAGATTTTGAACATTTGTTTAAATTTTGGCCAAAATAAACTTTTTGTGTTCATTTCATTTCTGTTTTTTTCACAGATTTGTTGTGTTGCTGCATGGTGAAAGCCACCGAGGAGCAAATCTTCATCTGACTGCTCTGAGAGTCCAATCTGGCCCCACTCAGAGCACTGCTGTATGTCTTACTCAGCCAGTTTACTTTGATGGATCTGCTGCATTTTTGAACACGCTTCATGAATCAACATTAGAAAGGTTCTGAACAGTTTCCTGCACATATGAAGCGCTCCAAAGTCTGGGACGATGAAGCGGGACTCCTGGCCTCTCCTTTAAGCTGGTCTACAGGTTGGAGCGTTTTGATGGACATGAGGCTCAGGACGGAGCTTCTCACCACAGCTTTACATTTCAGAGACGTTTGCTGAAGAGGCAATTTAATGGCTCATTGATGTGAGGACTAATTCTTTACGTTCCTCCTGCTAAATGCATTTTAAAACAACAACACTCATGGAAACCTTTGAACTTTCTAGATCCAGTTAAAGTTGTGAGTTAGAAAAACCACAGAAGCAGTTGTGGCTCGGCCTGTTTGCAGCTGGCTGGAGGAAGGTGTCTGAGTTAGAATCTAACTCTGAGCCTGATGGAGCTGACCAGAAACAGGCTGATAGGACAGACACAAACCAGAGGTTTCAGTCCAGTTTCGAACTTTTTCCAACTCAAACCGAACAGTTTTAGTCTGAAAGGTGCCGAAACAGTGGCGAGACATTTAGAACGATGTTTCACACCAGCATGAGCAATAAAAGAAGATCTCCATGGCTGTTTATCGCCAGCCATCTGTGTTTGATGATCCAACCTGTGCTCTGGATCTTCACCCCAGAAGGAAGGACGCCCAGTGACTCTCTGGCACGTGAAGACAGAATCAGTCCCCCCGCCAACCGGCTGCCCCCCCGAACGTGCAGAGTCATGCATGGGAATACTCACTCGCACTCGCTGCACTTCCAAGAAAACGGCTCTCTGGAAGGACTTCTCCCAGGTGGCCAGGTCGGAGGCCAGCTCCACCCTGAAGGTGTGGCTCTGACCGTGGCCGACCAGGATGCTGAAGCAAAGCGGGTCGCCGTCCGGCTGCTCGGGAGAATGCTCCAGGCCCAGGTAGAGCCTGGCCTGCAGCCAGCAGTCCTCGGCCAGCCACAGCTGCAACACAAGCAGCAGCTCATCATGGAGGACGCCACGTCTGCTGCTTGGGCTGCAGTTTGCAGAGTGACACGGTCACAAATGAACAACAATAATCTGGGTTATTTAGCCTGTTGTAAGTGACAAAATGGGCTTCATTTTTCAAAGTCATATTTTCTCCATTGATAAACACCACAGTTTCAAACAAAATATTTAATTAGTATGCTAAATATTTAGCTTCCACCTAAATACTTAGTTAGGAAGATAATTATTTAGGTTGGAGCTCAATATTTAGCTTGCCAACTAAAGATTTAGCTTGAAACATTTATTTATAAATGACTGACTGAATGAATCAATGAATGAATGAATAACATGGTGAAAATATGAATTTGAAAAATGAACCAACATTTTTCCTAATATTTCCTAAATAACCCAATTTATTGCTGTTCATTTTTTAATGTGTAGCTGTACAAACGGCCCCCACACTGCTCATCTTCTGATAACCAGAGCATGAAATCTGGTTTCAGCTTGTTTCACATAGTAAGTCATGATTTCCAGATCAAACATGTGCAGATGGACATGACTCGACCTTACAGGGAGGAACCAGCGCTGATCCGACTTACCTTATGGACCTTGAAAAGAACCTCATAGAGGTTGTACGTAGTTTCAGGCTGTCCCCAGTCGGTGGCGCCCACCTAGGAACATCAAAAACAGTTTGATGAGAAGGTGAGTCGCTAACAAGCTTCTCTGCAGCCGTTAGAAGATCCGCCTGATCCGAAAACAAAATGCAAATGAAAGTTAGGCGGGGATGACTGGTGCTGTCAGCATTCCTCCCTGCGTGGAGGGGAGGTTGCTCACATTATCTGCTGCGAGAAGAGATCATGGGGATCATAAAATATATTTTAACGGCATAAACGGATTGATGGAAAGTTTCGAGCTGATGCAGCAGGAAGAGAAACCACGGATCCATCCATGGGTCCTCAGCTGCTGGAGGTCGCACTGACTAAGGTGGGGCTGGGCGACGGCGCTTAAAAATTACATCTCACATATTTATCACACCAGGTCTGATTTTATTTGATTTTTTAAATCTTGCTTTCTTTTCAAAAAAAAAAAAAAAAAAATTAAAATGACAGAAAATATTTTTAAAAAGTAGCTTTTATTTCAATCATCCCTTCTGTGAGTTGGACGACAGAGTATCAGGGTCAGGCTACCAGAATTTTTGGTTAATTATGAGAATAAAGTCATAATATTAGCAGAATAAAGACGCAATTTTAATGAGTAAAAAGTTGTTTTAATGAAAAAAAAAAAGCTTGAATATTTTTTTTTTTTATTATTCGTGTTGGAGTTCTCATAAAATTTCTACTTCATTCTTCAAATATTACGACTTTATTCTGGTAATATTAGGACTTTATTCTGGGATTATTTTGGCTGCATTCTTGTAACATCATGACTATTTTCGTTGAAAAAGCGAAATCTTAGCCTGACCCTTATATTTTGTGGTAGATTTGACCTGAAATCAAAGTCAAAATAAATAAAAACTGTAACAAATGCTTGTCGAGCAAGATGGCCGCCCTGGGCGCGCTGACATCACTCTGAACTGTGGAAACCCGTCCAACCTTCCAGCTTTAGCCTGAACAAAGACGTCCAGCTTCACTGGACGGGAAGCTAATGGAGACACCAGAACACTCAGAGGTGCCTCTCAAAGAAACTTAGCGTCTAGAAACTTCCTGAAGAGGGAAAAAAGCTCCATCTGAAAAACCCTCATCAGACTTCAAAACGAGAAACCAAACAGCTGTGACGAGAGGAAGGTGCAGCTGTCAGGATACGACCAGCTGAAGATGAAAACAACTGTCAGCATCATCTTTCACATGCAAAACGTAGCTTAGCAGAGCAACAGGAAGCAGACAGGAGAGCTTACATCTGTAGTGACAAACCATTGATGCTGCTGTATAAAACTGCTGCTCTCACAAGAAATAAATGAAATGGTTTGAGTTTCCTGGTCGTTTGTTGTTGTCCTGTTAGCGCAGCATATTACTGTCAAGCCTGGATACTAGCATAAACATTAGCATGTTTCCCCCTCAGGTCGTATGTTTTTCACATTTCCCATTATAATTTCAGGATGACGACCATTCTTTCAAGATGGCCGCCATTTTTGAGCCTTTTAAACCAGTTATTGCCATAAAATGTTCCCATTTTCATGACTTTGGTCATCCTGTTCATACAACTATAGGGAGCTTTAGCCACACCAGGGGATCAAAGCTGACATGTCTGGGGTCTCTTGACAGCATCTCTGTGCTTCCCACTCTGCGTTCGGCTCTCTGCAGCCTTCACCCCCGTAGTGGCCAGATTGTTAGCACACGATAATGTAGCATCATATGGGATGGCAACAGAAATGAGCCGGTGGTAAAGACGAACGTCGTCCAGACAACCAGCGCTAAATTTGCTCCTAACCCACGGCAGACACAAAAAAGCTAGCTAGCAAGGGTATGCTAGCAGCTAGGTGGCGGTAGCTGCAGCCGCCTCAAGTCACAGAATGCAGTGAAGCCTAAAACTATTGCCCACTGTTGCCAACTCCTCAGCAAGAAAAGTAGCGACTGAATGTCGCTAGAAGTCACGAGATGACATCATCGCCTAATTTGCATATTTGGTCTTGTGTCATGCAGGCAGTAGAAGACAGGAATTTCTACTTTGGCAGGGCAGAAGTGATTAAAAATACTAAAAAAATTTTAAAAAAAAAAATACAGGACGAGGCTGCTGACCGCCCGCCTGCAAGGCCTCTGAGGTGGGAGGGGCTCACGGCAGCACTCGCTGCTCTCTGGAACTGCACTGCTGTTGGTGCTTTCCTGTTTTGTCGCAAAAGTCTCCAATAAACCAGAGAAAAGTCTCTAGATTAGTTGCTAGCTGCTTTTTTTGAAACAAAGTCGCTGGAGGGGGTCTGAAAAGTTGCTAAGTATGGCAACAAAGTCGCCAAGTTGGCAACAGTTATTTTGCCTGACAGAAAAGTCCCACAAGAAAAAAAATAACACGGAAGACGAGATGAAACAGTCCCGCCACGACAAAATTTAAGACATCTGATTAACATATTTAAGGCCAACTTATGTTGTTTAAATGGATTTAAGACGTTTTAAGGCCTTAATTTAAGACACTTGAATGTAAGACTTGCGCGGACACTTGGCCCGCCACGATAACAAATTTTGCTGAATGATAAATTGTCCCAGAAATTATTGTGATAAACATTAATGTTGTTTTGAGACCATTTTTAAGTAATATATTGATAATGTTTGCCCTCTCAAAGACCAGTTTCTTTAATTTTGTACAGAACACTTAACATTATCTGTATTATTTTTGTTTCCATTGTATTTCAAATCCTATTGTTTTATTAGTTGCCTTTATTTCATTATTTATTTTTTCTCATCTTTGGTATTTAGCATTTTTTTATTTACCGTCACTTTTTTTCATTATGGATTTTTTTCTACTTTTTCCATACTCTGCATTTATTTAGTAATTTAAGATATTTTAAAAATCCAAAGTAAAACACGACAACAAAAAACAATAAAACAAAAAGAAAAACCACACACGACCGAAACCGTAAATAAAGTGGATCTTGATGTTTCTGTAAACAAAATATTAATGATGATCATCAGAGTGAACATATGAAAATAAATCTGCTTGTTGCAGAAGGTCTTCATTCTGATCCTGCTGCAGGAAATAACTTGCTTACTTTTTCACGCAGCACCGCCGTGGTTTGGATCGATTTGTTCCCTGAGTGAATGAACTCATCAGCTGAGAACAGCTTTTTGGTTTAACAGCCTGTTTTTGTCTGATATTCAAACTTGTTTTTAGACCAGGGGAGTGAATACTTTTTAACATCAGGGTACAGCCAGACTTTTAAAGGTTCCTGCCCGAGGAAAGGAACGGCGAGCCACTGGAGACTGAGAGGCGCAGGCCGAGGAGCCGTGCAGCCTGACGAGGCCGTCACCACGCCGCGGTCAGCGGCGCAGCTGCTGTCGCCGTGGCGACGCTGTCAGCTCCAATCACAACACGGAGAAATTAATAAGCACGCGTGGCCTCTATTATTGAATCAGCAGCGAGTTGTGTGGCGCAGGACAACAGGCCCAGGGGCTGATGGGTAAAATCTCCACATCTTCAAACTCAAACTGAAACATTAATTATAATATTTTCAGAATTTTGGGATAAAATCATGTCAGATCTGTATTTTCTGAGAAGAGAGACGGCGTACCGGGGGGCTTTTGAAGATATAAAAATAGGGTCCTCTCAGCGCCAGGAACCTGAAGGCTGAGCTCCGCCGGGCGCTGCGGCCCTCCGGGGTCTCACACGCCCAGCCCATGTGCACAACCTGCAGAAAGCACACCTGCATCACTATGACACCACAACTGAACCTGCAGCCGTGGAGACGGTCGGGAACAGCTGCTCCACCCCGAATCAACACCCAGCTGGTGAGGTCCAGGAGAGACGGCGGACCGTCACGGCTGCTGGTTTCACTGGTTTCACCACTGAAACCAGTCATTTTCACAGATCAGATCTGCTTCATGACGCCGCTCTGCTCTCCTTTCCTTCCCCAAACAGCTGAAAACATTCCTGACAGACGGGCTGGATGGAGCTCAGCCGGGGCCAGCGCTGTTCAACAGTTTGGTGGTTTGTTTTGAAGCTGGAAAAATATTTGAAGCTGAAAAAAAAAACATTTGAAATTAAAAAGATTTGAAACTGAAAAAGCTCAAAACTATTTTTCAGATTCTAGGGGTTTTTCAGTGTCAAAAAAAATATTTTAAGCCTTATGGCCCCAGTTTAGCTCCATAGTGGTGCTCCTCTGAGTCCCATTTAAATATGAAACCAACAGTAATCGGAATATTGTTACGACCAAGTCCTCGCCGACCAAAGTCCCAGCAGTTCGCCTGCTGTGGTCAGGAGCGATCTGACTGGACAGGAACCAGTTCTGCTTACCTGATCGTCTGAAGAGCAGGACTTGTTCAATAATTTTATCTACAACAGAAACACAGAGACGCGTCCAGTTATGAAGGTGTCAGATAACAGATTTGATTCATAAAGATCACAAAGCGATGAGGAACTAGATCAGCTTGCTGTGAGGTTTCCTGCCAACAGAGCCAAAGCTCTCGAGCACAGCAGCTGACAGCAGATCTGGGGCCACCAAGGTGGACTTCAGAGAACATCTAACAGTGGCATCTGACATTTTTCAAAGTTGATTTTCATTTAAAACTCAGTTTTATCTAATTTATTGAATTTATTCTTGAATTGCAGTCGAGGCGGGCACCCAAAATCAGTCCAGGGGCCACAAATGGCCCCCGAGCCTCACTTTGAACACCCGTGCTCTAAGGGAACACGAGCTCCTCATCCTCTGCCTGATGATGAAGGAGCGCCGGTCTATTTAAAGGTTGCAGGTCATTAAACCAGAGCTGCCGTCTCTCCCAGAGCAGCAGGACAATTAGGTCCTGATTGGCCGTTCAGCAATCACACTCATGGTGTCAGCAATTAGGCGACGAAGCCATGAATTAATCAGCTTTTTACAAATAAGGCAGCTGTGCACAAGTACAGTAGGACTGGATCCTCAGCAGAAGCACTCGGCCTCATCAGCTCCACAATCAAGGGCAAATGAGAGAGAAGAGCGCCGGTCCAATGACTACTTAGCAGTCACTAGCTAGGGGTGGGGGGGCAGCAGGAGTCAGCGAGAGCTCGTCACCAGCGGCTCCACCACAGCCTCGTTAACGCAGAGCAGGGATCAGGCGGAACGAGCCGTCAGAGCCGCGGCGCTGGACTCACGTTCTCCTGCGTCAGCTCGCTGATGTTGCTGGATATGGCCTGGAGCCAGTCGGTGCTCTCTGCTGCGGTGCAGAACTGAAGAATGCTGCTGCCGGCGCCGTCCCAGGCGAACACCTCAAAACAGTTGGACCTGGGGGCACAGGGGTCGCAATCAGTCAGAACCAAGGGGAGGAAGGCAGCTGAGGATGCGCTGGGTCCTCACTCTGGGAACCTTCTGTCAAGTCTGAATGGAAACAAAACAAACTGCTGCAGTTATTTTAAAGTCAAGCATAAAAATATATTCAGGGTGTCATGAAGAATAAAACGCGTTTCCCCCTCAGTCGATTCCTCCAGTCACCATCTGCTGACTGGATCACAGAGGAAGCAGAAAGCCAGGCGCTCCGGTCCTTAAAGCTGAGGTTCTGTTTGATATTAGACAGATCCGATGTGAAACTAAATCAGAACCTTTAAAGGCAACAGTGCTGCTGCTTGAACCCCGGAGCAGGACTTCGTCTGAGGTTCCCAGACCAGAACTTCTGCTCCCCGTGAGATCTTGTGCATGAAGACTACCAACAGGATGAGAGACCAGAGGACGTCCTGGAGAAGTCGCCTCATGGAGCCGCGCTCTACAGGAGCATCCCCAGTCAGCTGTGGACCGGCCCATGGAACCTCCATGAGCCCCTCAGAGATCTGCTCCACAACCAATCAGAGCCTCCTCTCAGCACTGAGCGACCACCTGCTCTGGTCTGTGTCCATCTCTGAAGAAGCTCCAGCTCCAGTCCTCCCAGTTTCTCTGACAGCTTCCACCTGACAGTCTGTTGGACTCGCTTCAATTGGAACCAAAGCTGCAGCATGTCCTCCATGTCCAGCTGCTGCGGTTCTTCCTCTCTGCTCCGAGTCAAACCAACCAAACCCTTTCAGCAACCTGTTCCCCTCCTCGCCTGTGGGGGCGCTGCACCAAGAACCGCTGAAGGAAACGACATGAAAACCTCTGAAGACGCTGAGCGCAGCTTCCTTCTTCACCAAACGTCAACAACATGGAGCGGCGTCAGGTTTTAGCGGCTGGAGGATTTCTCTCCTGTCTTTGGCTGAAGACCACGAGCCATTTCTCCCGCTAGCGCTAGGCTAGCTAGCGTTTGTTTTGGTTGTATTTACCCAGAATGCCCTGCGCTGTAGTCCACTTCCTGCTTTTGGAGCGGTCTGCGGTCCGCTTGGCGTTCACAGATGCATCCGAACCGCACCAGAGTTCACTTCAGCCGAACCCAGACCGAGGTTTGTAGGCGGTCCAGAGTTCGGGTCAGAGTTCACACCTCCCCAACCGGACCGGACTTTCTGGTCAGACGGACTGGAGCTGGACTAAAGCGGACCGAACCGGGCTGCTGGGCACGGAGCCTTTAACGTGCCTCTGCTCCAACTGCGATTAGTTACATTCATATTTCAGAGGTTTCTGTCGTACAGCGAATGAAAACTGGATGGATGGATGGACAGTATATATTCACAACGTCACCATACATTCTTTTTTTAAAGTCAGATTTTTCAGGGAAATTTAAAGCTGAGAATGAGAAGTCGTAAACTCAGGAGTTTAAATACTTGACGCAAACATCTTTGTCTGAAGGTCCACCATGAAGCGTTCTGATGAATCACTGTTCATTATTCTCAAAATAATTCTTCAAAAAACTTTATTTACCCCAAAGGGAAATGAAAAGTTTCATAGCTCAGATCATCCAAGTGTCTTCAAAGAGTGGTGGTGATGCTGTAGCAGTCAGTCTTGCAGTGAATCTGAAGAGGCCTCTAACCAAAGACTGTTGCTGACTGCCAGCCTCATGACTCATAACGTCCTGGATGACACCATCAGCTGTTGAAGGGCTCTGCTAATCTACCTCATTTGCTTTAGCCGCCTCCTTTCCCTTGGGATTTGGGCTTGTAGCTGAGGCGTTACTTGAGCTTTGGAGATGCTAACCAGCTGCTCCTGGTTGTGAAAAATATCAGAACGCATCATAATAACTGCCTGAAAGTAAAAAGTAAGAGCAAAAATCCTTCCAGCTGCAGGATGGAAGGGCCCAGAGGGAAAACTGTCCAAGGAGCAGCGGCTCACCCAGAAAACCGGTGCAGACCAGAAACAGATCGGGACTGTGGCAGCAGAGCTGCTCCGACATGGCCACCATGAGCGCAGCCGTTCTCGAACGAGAGGAGCTGAGGCACGTCAGGCTGCATTTAGTCCTCTAAATACCCGTTTCCCGACCGTCTCCCTCAGCGCCACGAGGTTAAGGGCACAGATTTACCAACACAATCACATTTCTCCATTTAATGGTGTTGATGAGGTCATCGGAGGAGGATCACACTCATCTGCAGAATGTGAAACTTTCTGACATTTAATTTGGAGTCTTTTTCACGCTGCTGACATCTCTGGCCTCTCCGAAGCAAAGTGCCCGATGCAGGAGCGGTTTCATGTGACGGCTAGCCGCTCCGTGGCTCTGCAGAGGAATAATCTGAAGTCTGGAGAAAAGGCTTATTAACAGAAACACTGCAATGCTCAGCCTGAGGAGGTAAAGCCCAAACAGCTCCTCCTCGCTGGGAGGCAGCAGCTGCTTGACGTTTCTGGAAAAAAGTTGGCGTTTTTAACAAATCCTCTGGTGCGCAGGACTTTCACTGCATCTGCAGTCAGCTTGTTCACATCTGACGTTCCCCCGCCTGCGTGCTGACCCGGTGACCCTCGGGGGCTGATTGTGTCTGATATAACCGATCACACAACAGAACTTGTTTCTCCTAATTAAGAACCTCTGATGCTGAGAAGAAATGAAGCAGGAGAGGAGCTGTGAACAGGGAGCTCCGTCAGAGAGCCGGCGGATCAGAGCGCAGCGCCGGCGAGGAGCCCTGGCCGGTCCAGACATCACCTCGCCTGCATCCAGGGAGACGGACGGGGAAGCGACGCGGAGGCTGAAACTTGAATCCACGCGAGGAATCTGATGAGACGAGGAGTGAAACACGGCTGCTGATCAGCGATGATATGGGCCGGGTAATGAACGACAGGAACATCTATTACTTCTTTCACTCTTCAACACATCAAATTCAGAATTTTTCACATTCTCATCAAATGAAAATCAGTTTTTCTGATCCGCCGATGCTCACTTATCATATTTCCTTGATTTCTTTCACTCCTGGACTGAATCCACAGAAATGAAGCTTCATTTACATCATTTATGCAGCACCCTGACTCATCGGGCCAACAGTGGCTTCACTTTCTGCTCCTACTGATGGCACTCCAGGTGGAACCGTGTTGACAGAACCAAAGAAAGGAAGAACAATGAATGAAACAGGGAGAACGACACAGAAAGAAAAAACTAACGGAAAAGAACAAGCACATGAACGAACAAAACAAGAACAAACGAATGAGAGAAAGAAAGACCTGGACACGTTTACCGGTGATGTTGTGTTCTGGCTCGTTTGTCGCCCCCTACTGCTGGGTAATGTGAATTAACTCGGCTTTTCCACAAGCTTCCCACTGGTTTTAGGTCGGATAAAAATGAGCCAGTCTCTGGTTGTTGTGCTCTCTGGGCAGAATTCGTCTGTTTGGTGCAATAACCATTAAACTAAATAATGGTGCAGATTCAGATGGATAATTCACAACCAGTGTGGCCCCGGCAGGCATAACATTATGACCACCAGCCTACTGGGGTCAGCCTCACCTAAGGCTGCACAGCATATTGTGAACATATCGTCAGTGTCAGGGCAGTAATTGTTGGCTGATATACTCCAAGTGTTATGAACTTGCATTTTTCATGCTAATGTAATATTCAGTCAGTTGGACAGAGTTTCACAGCAGCAGATCGTGCAGCCCGGGCCAGGTAAATTGAGCGCCGAAGGTGTGCTGTGGCATCTGCACCCAGATGTGGAAGCTTTGGTGTCCAAGTCAACGTCTCAGCCTGGTTCTTGTGTTCCTTCAACGCAGTGGTGGGCGCACTCCCACAAATCCGCTAACAGCAGAGCTAATTTTTTTTGCTTAGCTTTAGCGTTTTTGCTAACTTTGAAAACATTTAGTGCAGTTGCTTGCACTAATGGCAAATGGCAAGTATACAATAAACAAACGAACGAGGTATACAGAAGAATATAACACATAAACAAACAACCAGAGGTGTTATTTAAACAAATACATGCAAAAATTCACATATATGAATTGTTTTGAGGGCCTTTTTTGTGGTACTCCTCACAATCTCCTCGTGACATGGTGGGTATCAGCATGGTTTCGCATTAGCCTCCACTAAATACTTTGGTGTAGCACTTTAGCATTAGCTTCCACTATATGCTATGTTGGTATAGCACTTTAGCGTTAGCTTCCACTATATGCTATGTTGGTGTAGCACTTTAGCGTTAGCTTCCACTATATGCTATGTTGGTGTAGCACTTTAGCATTAGCTAGTAGACCAGTGTTAGTGTAGTGCATTAGTGGAACTAATGTTTAGTCCTTCAAGGTTTGGGTCGCTTTAGGGTGAGCAGTTTGAGTAGGAGTGGCCTTTAGAAGCAGTTTTGGGATATTTGTCCTTCAGCAGACATTTAGAGAAATTTCAGATAAAACATGTTTTTGAAAGAAATTCTGGCAGAACTTTCATCAGTTGCTCTTTTCTAAAATCTCATAATGAAAGGAGCTGAAAAATAATTTCTGCATGCATCCTGTCTGAAACAAGCTGAAGCAGTAAAAACATTGATGGATAAAGCTCAGAACCAGCCAGCTGCTGCAGACAAAAGCTGGTAAAATCACCACGTTTCTCTCTCCCTCACATAGATCCACCTTGACAGCTGAAACGAAAGGCAGAGAGTACCTTCCTGTCAGACTGCAGAGCAGCTCCGTCACTTCAGTCTTACAGGAAAATGAGTCCAGGAGAGAACAAAGAGCGTCGCCTGCGCCTCTGCTGTCAGGGATCACTGCAGCCTGGCTGTCTTTTATTTGTAGCTTCAACAACTGAGACGACTCCTTTCAGAACCTCAAATTAACGTCCAATTAAAACAGGACACAGCAGCTTCCTGTCCAACTGATGCAGGAACTAGGAGCAAACAATTTAAATGTCTGATAATGAAAATGTTTGACTGCTGAATAAACATGTAGAAAAATGAGATTTGTTCAGTCTTGTGGAGCTCAGGTTCTGCTGCCGTGACGCTGGAGCGGTGTGCAGCAGGGCGGGAGAACGCTCCCTTTGGATTCAGGGGGAATCTTGATGTCTTGTTCAGAAGAAGATGAAGCAGGAGATGGAGAATAGACTGGAGGATTTATCTGCTGTAAGAAGACGCCGAGAGTTCGCCCACACCGGTCCATCAAGAAAAGAACGAAAAAGAGCAAAAGAAAGAAAAGAACGAACAAACGGCATAAAGGAAAAGAACGAACAAACATACGAAAGTATGAAGAAGAAACAAAGACCAAAAGAAAGAATGAACAAACGGACGAAAATGGAAAAAAGAACAAAAGAAAAACAATGAGAGAACAAAGAAAGAAAGAAAGAAAACAGTTGAAATGTCTTATGACCAGAATGTTTGCTGAATGACTGGATCTTAACTGAGGATGGGAATCCAGAACCGGTTCTTGTGGAGAACTGCTTCCCAGAAGTCCAGTTCCTTGGAATCGTTCGCCTGCCTGCTTGACGATGCCGCTTGTGGGCTCCAGTGCCGTGTCTCATCTCGTGTTTGCGTGATGACGTATCACGCTCCGCATTTTGATTCACAAAATTTCCAAGATGGCGTCGCGGCAGCAGCGCGTCAACGTATGGTAACCTTTCACAATAAAAGCCGATACTGGGGCGGGCTGCAAGATGAACAACATCTCCAACATCCTCCAACAGCTGGACACAGCAGGCAGCTGATTGGCACCGAGTGCTTGATACGTTGCTTAGCGACGGCGGTGGCTGTTGAAGGGGGCGGGGCCAGGAATGTCCCAGGTAACTCCGAGAAAGATCCTCCCAGAAAAGGCAAACATGTCGGCAGAAAAACTGTTTCTGAGCAAAAACGTGCATCTCATGTTAAATTGACAGAGATTCTTTAATTTCGTTTGAATCGAATGCAACATGGTGCGTATTTTGAACTGAAGAGTTTATTTCCTAACTCAAGGAGAATCGATAAGAGAATTAAAGCGATAAATTCTGATCAAGTCCCAAGTCCTGACGTCTTGTTCAGAAGAAGAAGCTGCAGATTCATAGTCAGGAGATCATACATGACAGAAGATCTGGAGGAGGTCCAGAAGGTTCTGGAGATCAGCTGAGGAAGTCGGTCTGGGGGGTTAGCCATCTAATCCGGACGCTACTGGAGAGGTTCTGGGGGCAACCCGCTGGCAGGAGGCTCCAGCAGGGCTGTCCATCCCTCTGGCCCAGAGGAGGAGCTGGACAGGGCTGGGACAGCTCCAGCATTTACAAGGGTCCACCTCAGCGTGGGTTCGGGTCAGGGAAACCAGAACCTCCTGAGTATTTGTACTGTTCCAGTCCTGAATCCTGATTTATGATGATCCACCCTGGTCTTTAAATGAGTCACTGAATAAATGGTGCACGTCGCGTCGTTTCTCCTCATACTGTTGTCTCAATAACCATCTTGAAGCTTCCCAGTAAATCCTGAGCTGCGGTTTCTGCAGCAGCCGCAGCTCAGAGCAGCAACTGCCTGAAGGATCCATCAGATTAGAAGAAAATCTCCAGCCAAGCAGCACCGAACTCTGCCGTCAGACTCATCACCTCGGCGAGCGCCCTCATCGATATGATCTGTGTTTGTGCATCCTAATGTACCCGCATGAGCCGTGTTTTGTAGAGTAAACTCTGATATCGACGTGCTCTCTGCCTCTGGGGCCGTCGTTGACTGAACTCGGAGCAGAGTTTATTCAGGTTTTACTGAGTTCGTCCCGAGTTTCGCCTCAACCCTTTGCAGCTGCTGAGCAGTTTGAGACATTTGGGAGAATTAATGTTGTTGACTGAGTGATTCCTGGGATGCACGAAGCAACCTCTCAGAAGGGATGAACAGTCAGAGGCGGCCTGATCCAACAGAGAACACAAAGAAGGGAAAAAGAACCAACAAAACAAATAACTCGATATGTCTTCTGATGAAAATGCTACTGCTGAACCAATCTGAACTGAATCTTGACGTCTTCTTCAGAAGATCCTGGAGACGTCCTGGATGGGACTTGGACCGTCTTCTACCAGGACCGGATCCGCCCTGGGTTCTGGCTTCGTGTCAGAATCCCAGCTTCAAACGAAATCTCCAGCGGCTACAGTCCATCTCAGCGCGTAGCTGCAGCTGCAACGTGGCTGCATCCCTGCTGCTGCGTCGAAGCACAGCCAGCAGACCGCTGCACCGCTTCCAGGCTGCGATACCGCTGATTTATCCATTTCAAGTGGTTTTATCTGTTAAATGTTTCATACCACTTATGTTGACAAGCAGACGACCCTGAGCTGATTTCAAATATCTGCTTCAAATCTTTGAAATAATGGCACAATCCAAGGCTGGAACACCAGAAGCTCTTTCCTGGAACAAAAACTGTTTTTATTTCTGTTTTTGTTTTTAACTGAGGTGAAGAAAATTTTCAGCCAGCCATATGTTTCCATATGCTGAGCAATAAAAGCAGACGTGTAACTTAGAAACGTCAAGAAAAGAAGTAAAAGTTGATACCATCTGCATCACGGTGATAATAAATGCTTTAAAAATGCTCCAAATGTGCAGAAGACGGATGGAAAGGAACTTTAATGATCCACTGAGGGAAACCGTTGAGCTACAGCAGCATCGGCGAAGACATTTAGAGCAAACAGACAGAAGACCAGAAAGTACTAGTGTGTCATATGGAAACATGAGTAACATAACCATAAAAGGTCACGTTCACCAGAAAACACAAGCACAGAACCCTGAGGAACACCATAATAGAGTTATCAAACTCAAAACACATACATTATAAACACCAGGAAGCATCATTTTACCTGTAGCCTAGGGTTTATTCTTTTATAAATTCATATTTGGAGCCACATAAAGTTTGTTTTTAGATTTATGAAAATCTGTGATAAATTAAATAGAACGTTAAGAGTCAACCTCTGCTAATTATTTAAATGTTCACATTTGAAGTGGAGGAGGAGCAGCTATTTTTCATTCAGATTTATTAATTAATCCTACGCCTATTAATAGCTTCAGTTCTTTTGAACATCTAACCTTCAGTTTTCCTCATCCTAGTTGCAAAGCACTAAAAGCTGTTTTGTTTGTTGTTTTGTATCATCCACCAGTCCCTTTCTCTCAATTTTTAGATCAGAGCTCAGATTTTTTTTTTCTGATTTAGTGTTAAATACTGATAAGATCGTCATAGTGGAAGACTTTAACATTTATACTGAAACTGAGGGTGATACCCTAAATGTAGCATTTTATGCTCTCTTAGACTCAATCAGCTTAACTCAAAGAATCCACAGTCCTACCCACGCTTGCCGTCATACTTCAGACCTCGTGCTGTTTGACAACAAGGATCAGTTGGGATATTTCTGTGACTGAACTGAAATGAGTTTATGTAAACTGCCTCGAGACTCCACATCTAGATTTCTTTATGTCCCAAGCTATTAATTAGTTTCAATCTTATTTCATCATTATTTTCTCTTGGATTTTGTTTGATTTTGTAGGCTGCACACACACAAAAGGAAACACCTTCATTTTAACCCAGGAAAGCCGTTTTGGTGCTGTTCACTTCCAGGTTGCCTGTTTGAAAGTCACTTGCTGCCACATTTGTGACTCTCCACACATCCACTACGTCCTTTATGGCTCCGTTCTCAACAATGGCTGCTGATTAAGCCTTGAAACTGGATAAAACCAAACTCTGCATCCAGTAAACGTGTCTAATGAAGGATTTTAATTTAGTGTGCAGATCAGAAATATGTCATTAATTCATCATCAGGTAACAGCAGGTCGTCCTGAAGAGGTCTGTGTTCAGATACCAGTTCTTCCTGTTTCCAGTTAACCAGTAATGCTGTTTATTGTCTGGATTATGGACACAGCAGCCGTGGTGTTGGAATATAGTTTCACCTTCGAATGGAGCAGACTGTTTCTGGATAAAAATGCAGAAATCCTGAAATCAATCATGCAGAGACATCGGCACATTTTGGGTAAAATAAATTGGATTTGGCTTATTTTTAGCGCGCTACTTGGAGGCTGGGAGTTCTGACGAAAATGTTAAACAATGTCAAACAAAACAGCTCTAAGGGCTCTTTTGTTCCACAGCTTGGCCATGATGGAAAACAGATTGAAAAAGCTTCTGTGTAATTACTGCACACAGGAAAATCAATAAGAAAAGGACAGGCATCATAATCAGAAAGTATTTGCAAGTCGGAGCAGCGTTTTCACCTTGTGAGCCGCAGCCTGGCAGCTGCTGCAACCTTTTAAGCCGTTTCTGTCTCTGCATAGATATTGGCATTAACACCTTTACGCCTACAGGAAAAGTGCTTGGTAAGCAACAGCCGCGCTCGCCCCACCCTGCGCCTCCGAGCTGGACGCCTCACGCCGGGTCAGCCTTACCTTAATTTATCGGTGCCAGCTTTGTACCTGGAGACTCTGGCCATCAACAGGGGCATGCAGACAGCGTCCAGCCAGCGCTTCTCATACTTTGGCTCATTAGCTGGGGGCGAGGGGGGGGGAGGAGCCTGAGTGGAAAAACAGAAACAATGCAGTGAGCTCCAGCTTCCAGTTTGGAGAACTGGAACCGCATCAGTAGCACTTTGTTTTTCCCTGCAGCCAGGTGGAAAAAAACTAGAAAGTCACACACCACCACTGGCAAAACTTTGGACAAATCATTCCAAATATTAATATAAAACAAAGTATTACATTTAAAGTTAATCTGAATAAAGCTGGGACTGATGAAAGAGCTTTTCCACATGATGGTCCTTGATTTAGACTCGGAATCTCTTCCCAGATGGTCGGAGCTCAAATTCACGATGAAGTGGATGATTTGGAGAGCGGAGAAAATCTCCCGCCTTTTGTGTGACTCTCTTTGAAAATGTTTCCATAAAATCAGGTCATTTAACACTCGGTTTTACAGTTTGTCTCCTCCTGATTGGCTGCCGAGCCAGGTGATAAAAGCTGAGGACAGATTCGATCAGAGACGATCATCAACTTCGTGAAGGAGGTTCAGTCTTCGATTAGCTTTTTTGTTGACCTCGTCAGAATTTTGACCGACTGTTAGCTTCTTGTCAATGACCCATATTAACGTGTTTAATACGACACCAGCAGCTGCCTCATACAGAACCACTGTTCTGGTCCACAAGCAGAACAGTGGCTGAGATGCAAATGATCTGAACTTGGAACAACTATATTAAAAGCTAAATAGTAAAAAATAATCATAAACTGAGAGTTTAAAGCTAATGGGTCTGTGAGCAACAGTAGCTCACTGCATGAGACTGCAGAACACGGAGCAAGTGAACATTAAAATACTTGGGTTGCACTGTTTCATCTCTGTGTTGCTGCCAATTTCTCCCCCCCACAAACAAACAACAACTTTTAGTTCTAAAACCAACAAACTGAATAAAACTGACATTTAAGGGGTTAAAATTTCTGATAACACCTTTAGTTAATCTCATAATAGATGTAATTATAAAAATAAAGGTCTTATTTTGTCCCTGATGAGGCCACCAGAGGGCGCACAGCCGGTGTAAATACCTTCCCGTGAGTCCAATATACGATGTTCTGCTGATTTACAATCTTCGAACTAAATTATAACAATTTCCTTTCATGAAGAGAATTATAACATCGTCTTAGCAAAGCAGTATCTTAATTAATATGAACAAACATGTTACACTTTATTTTTAACATGCTCATCAACAATCAGGAAGGATTTCCTCAGCGCAAATGAGCCAACGGTACAGATGGCGCTCGCTTCCGGATCGCACTTTCGGACCGGATCGCACTTCCGGACCGGACCGGATCGCACTCGCTTCCGGACCGGATCGCACTTCCGGACCGGACCGGATCGCACTTCCGGACCGGACCGGATCGCACTCGCTTCCGGACCGGATCGCACTCGCTTCCGGACCGGATCGCACTTCCGGACCGGATCACTGCAGCTGCTGCTAGCTAGCTGGACGCTGCTAACGTCCTCAGTCCTGCAGCAGCGCTGCCTGGAGAAGGGTCTGACCTGGAGCGGGGACCGAAGCTCATCAGGAGGAACGTCAGCAGGTTCATGGGCCAGGAGTTTGGACACAGAGGTGAGATTTAGCCAGTGTAAGAGAAGCAGAGGATGGAGGAAGAGTCTTTTCAAGACGGTCTGCAGCAGACGAGAGGAATGCAGACGTATCACCCGTGTTTACGGGTCCAGACCGTGAAGCTGGTTCAAGGAAAACCATCTCACCGCTTGCGAGACGGAAGCACCGCATTAAAGCACACCGATCAAGCGTCCGGAGGCACAAGTTTTCCTCCATTCAGAGGCAAATCCCAGCTCTGCTAATGAGCAGATGTGTTCCACATCATCTGAAGAGCAAGCAGCAAATCGCTCCTTGAGCTGAAGATTATCTGTCAGCGTTGGTAATCGGCTGCAGCCTCATTAGCATCACAGCAGCAGAACAGGAAACAAAGCGCTCCGGCGGCGCGCTGCCCTCCGGCTCCGCTCCAGCTGGGTGGGAACCTCGTCCGCTCACCTCATCCTTTGGCCCAGTTATGTCAAGCGAGAACAAACTGTTTTCGTTCCCCTGGGGGGGGGGCTGCAGACAGAAACAGAACGCTATCAGGCTGTCAGAGCGGATTACGACGACGGAGCGCCTGCCGCTGCGGAGCTGCACGAACCCAAGACGCAGGCTGCTGCTGCTGCTCCAGAGAGCCCAGCGTCTGAAGGCTGACGAAGACCAGGCTCCGAGTGCCGATGCCCTGCCAGGCGCCGGCACCGGCGGCCTGCCTGCGCCCATCCGGGTCCAGGAACCAGGAAGAAAACGGCCGTTTAGTCTGAAGCTTCTGGGCTTTAACGACGTTTCCAGAACTGATGCAAGAACGTCACCTTTTAAAGAGGAAGATCGCGTTTCCTGCAAATACTCTGGACTTTTACCCATCATCCTCTGCTCCGGCTTCAGGTCTGGAGGATCCCAGCTCCAGGAACCAGACGTCCGTCTCCCCGGGTGGCCCAAAGCCAGAGGAGCCAGGAGCTTCCTCTGGCTTCAGCCCGCTGGAGTTCCACCGTCAGCCTGGAGGCGGCGCCCTCTGAGACCTGCGACCGTGCCAGCCGCTCCTGCAGCGAGCAGCACCGGGGCTGGACCCCCGGTCTGGACCTGGACCCCCGGTCTGGACCTGGACCCGACCCCCGGTCTGGGTCTGGACCGGGGTCTGGATCTGGGGATCCGGGTCCAGCTCTGCGTCCGAGAACTGGAAGCAGTTACTGAACAAGATGTCAGTCTTCAGAACTCTGCAGCATTGAGCCCAACAGAATCTCAGCAGAACCCCAGAGGAACCCCAGCAGAACCTCAACAGAACCAGGAGCGCATCGAGACTCTGGATTTCTGGTTCCGAGCCGCTTTGACCCGTCTCCTTGGGGCTTCTGCAGCCGTTGGCACCTTCAGACATGACCAACACGGCGTCGCCTGGAACCAGTTCACTGGGAGAACACTGGGTAGTGACCCATGTGACCAAAACGGACCAATCAGGGGTCGCTGTGATTCCGAGCCGGGCTCAGAGGTGAAGAGGCGCTCTGAGGATCTCCGGTGGGGCAGATGGTCTCTGACTGTGGAGACGTCGGCATGGACCTCCAGCAGCTGGGATCCTGGTCGCCTCGCCTCTCCCTCCAGACTCTGGAGCCTTCACTCCTGAACCGCATGCAAGCTTTACTCTCATTTGAAAGGAGGACTCTGGACCACTGAGCAACAGTCTGGTTCTGTAAGTCCTTAGCCCAGGTAAGATGGTTCTGATGTTGACTCTGGTTCAGCAGGAATGTGACTTTTTCCTTCCACTCAACTTTCCAGTCCCATTCTTGGATACAGCAGCCAGTTTCCCCTCTGTGGGAACGACTGTCCGTTTTCTGAGGGCGTTTCTTTAATAAAAGCCTTTTTCCTCTGACGTCAGGATCGTAAAGGCAAACATGATTCGAGCACACGGGAAGGGTTTCTGATGTACGAAGCTGGTTCAGAAGCAGCACCAGATGGTGTTACAGGCAGCTGCTGGAGCAGCCAACAGTCGCACAGGAAGGTCAGCACCACTGTTAATGGGGTCATAGTTAGGGTCACCTCCCTCGTTAAACCCCCTCCTGCCCTCTAGCGGTCATTCTGGACATTTCAGCTCCCTCCAAACTCATTTTCTCTGTTGTCGCTCCACATTTCCCTCAGCTGGGCTCCTCTACTGCGACTTTTAGCCTCATTTCCAGGGTTCAGACGTCGCCGACTGCCCGGCCTTCCAGCATCAAGCTGGCTAATGCAGCTGCAGACCGTAATATTAACCCCCGACAGAAAGCATCGTCCTCTCTGTCAGGGAGGAGGAAGTGGCCCTCATCTTCCCACCGTGACCCGTTTCCTTTGACTGCTGTCAGAGCACAAATTGCTCCCTCTTCTTCCTGAACCCTGATGAAAACTCCAGTCAAACCAGGCGTGTCCCCACAGCGCGGTCCTTCAGACCAGTAAATGAAAGTGGACATTTTTAGGAGCGCTCAGATTTCTCTGGTTTGTTCCCTTCCTGCTGTGAAAGCAGCGATTCAGAACGGCGTCTCCCACAGCCTCGGGCGCAGCCTGCTGCCCACCACCTCGCATGACTACGCCCGAAATGAGCTCAGAGATGGCCGTGAGGATCAAGGACCCCGGCGCTCCGGGTCGGCCATCTGGGGAAGATGGGAACTGCTTTCCTCCCAGCTCTGGTCACCACACCGCTTCTTTAACCTAGTTCCCAGCAGCCCGGTCCAGTCCGCTTTAGTCCAGCTCCAGTCCGTCTGCCCAGAGAGTCCGGTCCGGTTGGGGAGGTGTGAACGCGTCATTGAACTCTGACCCGAACTCCGCTCCGCCTCCAAACCTCAGTCTGGGTCCGGCTGAAGTGAACTCTGGTTCGGATGCAGATGTGAACGCCAAGCGGCCCGGAGACCGCTCCGGAAGCAGGAAGTGGACTACAGCGCAGGGCATTCTGGGTAAATACAATCGCTAGCTAGCCTAGCGCTAGCGGGAGAAACGGCTCGTGGTCTTGAGCCAAAGACAGAAGAGAAATCCTCCAGCCGCTGAAACCTGACGCCGCTCCGTTGTTGTTGATGTTTGGTGAAGAAGGAAGCTGCGCTCAGCGTCTTCAGAGGTTTATACAAACAGTAAACACCATATATTGTCACCAGAAGTACTTTTTAAAAAATGTTTAGTGCCCCAGGATTAGCGCAGCTAACTTTTTAGTTGGCGGTTCCCACCATGGGGAACTAAGAATGGTTTTCCTCATTCAGTCGCCAACCACAGTTTGCATGTTTCATAAATATACAATGTTACATTTAAAAGCAGTTTTTAATTTCTTCTTTTGTAAGCCCTTGACATTTTTCTTTACTCTAAACCCTAGAAATAATAAAAATGTCAGCACTTTAACCAGAAACCAGGTGCTGTATGGTAGATATTTAGAAAAGCTGATCAACTGAAGGACGACGAAGGCTTTGCAGCTAAACATGTCTCATGTCGCAGGAGCGAGGGCAGAAAGGCCCGTCTGGACGGGAAAGGTTGCAGATCCCTGGACACATGGATCCATCCCATAATGCCTCTGGCTGGATGTTCAGGGCGGCCCCCCTGCTGAGGGTGGGCCTCCACCGCAGCCTCAGGCCTTTCTTTGCAGGAATTCCCTCCATGTTTACGGCGGTCCCCGCTTTGCTCTGGGAGAAGCACGGGCTGGTGTGACGATCAGCCAGAGCCCCCACCTCTGCTGCCGACACAGCCCCCACCTCTGCTGCCGACACAGCCCCAGCCCCCAGCCTGACAGATATTATCCGTCTGTTTCCAGGAGGAAAACCTCAAACCTGCTTCAGTGTTTAACGGAGGCGGAGAGAGCAACTGACCGACTGATGCTGTTCCTCCGTCTGCCCCCTTCGTTCCAGCCCCCCCCCCCCCCAGCTCAGTGGATCTGTCCACAGAGAGAGGCGGCTCCTGAGGCGGATCTGGCCGCTGGTTTCCACCTGGTCGTCGTGGTGACAACGCCAGGGAACCAAGTTATTGAAACATTTAATGACGCAGCTCATGCAGCTTCTAATAACCTGCTTCTGGCTTCCAGTGAGAGCCAGAGAGGAACATGTGTTCATGAGCTGAACATTAAACACTGATCAGAAGCAGCAGTTCAGTTCATATTAATCTGTTAGTTAATACGGAGGCAGGAGGACAGAAAGTTACTGGCTTTCATTTTAAAAAGTTAAAAATAAGAAACAAAACTTGAGCTCAAAAATATGGAGAGCAGTTTCAGTCAAAATTAAATACTCTTATTAACGAATAATTAATAAAGTATCCACCAAATAAATAAATGTCCCCATGCAGTAAAAACAAAGTCATGAGGAACTTATTTTGCCAGTCAGTTTTATTGGTTTATTTCTTTCATTATGGTGTTTTATTTTGTGACACTTATTTTTTGGAAAGACTGCTTTATGTGTTTCATGCAAACTGCTTTCATTTCAGGCTCTTGTTTCATGTTCTGCTCAAATGAGGGGGAAGTTTCCTCTGAAGAAATCAATACATTTAAAGAACTTTAAAAATAATGTTTTTCATTTTTATTTGGTTTTCATTTCCTGGAGACGTTTTTTATTTGATGGAGTATTCATTTTTATGTTCGTAACAATATTTAATTTCTTGTTTGTTTTTTTACAGAAACACGTGTTCAGCCTATGTTATTATTATTAATATTACTGTTATTAATATTTACTAGCATTATTTACCATTATTATTTGTTTATCATCATTATTACAACACCTATCTCCAGCAGTCATTGCATGAGAGGCAGGGTTAAACCCTAAAGGTTCTGAATCTTTCAGCGGGTCAGAATCAGAACATTCTGGAGAAAAAGGATCCGCATGATAAGTGGGCCCGGTACGGTCCAGCTGCTGAAGGACGCCTCTGGTCGACTCAGAACCACGTTTATCTGGTGGCTTTCTACGACTTTTACCAGTCCAGCATCAAGTTCTGATGTTCAGAACCAAACATCACCGCAAACTGAAGGACAATGGTCCGGACCCAAACTCTGGGAGGTTCTGCTTCAGCAGCTACCAGGATCCCTGCGCTAACGCTGAGCTCTCTTACTGTGCTGTTCCCGTTGAGATGGCAGCCGCTGTCGAAGAGCAGCGAGGAGACCCGACTCTGGTCCAGCCCAGGAGAACCTGAGGAGGAACAAAGATCAGGGACGGTTTTACTCAAAGCTGATCCAAACAACGACGATAAAGATTCAGGCAGAATTTAAGACTTTTCTATCTCAAGAAAACGGCTGAACTGTTTATTCAAGTCTGGACCCAACCGTGCTACTTTCAGCTCCGCCCCCCCGGACACCAGGAAGCAGCTCTGAGGTGATCTAAGATCTGGGATCCTAGATCGGTGATCCTAGATCGGCATCCTAGATCAGTGATCCTAGATCGGGGATCCTGTACCGCATGAGGAGATGTTCTCCTCAGGTGAAGCTCTTCCTGAACCGCCGACCTTCATCTTCCCACAAAGAAAACTACAAATCCTGGAGCTAAACATGAACCCAGAATTATGGGGCTAAATTATGGCCATTAAATTTGTTTAAAAAAAAAAAAAAAAAAAAAATCTGAAAAGTAGTTTTTAACTTTTTTTTTGAAATTTCAAAAGTTTTTTCTAGTTTCTTTTTTTCATTTTCAAATTATTTGGTTTCAAACATTTAAAAAAAAAAAAAAAAAAACTTTTTTGGAACAAACTATATGCCCCAAATTTAGCTGCATACAGAATCCCACAACATGGATGCCATGTTGAGAGTCCTTGTCGATGCCATCAGCATCCACAGACTCTCAGGACCAACATTTAATTTCCAGCTGGGATCAATGAAGGATTTTTGAATCCGGTTCTGGTTTTGACTCTAAACTTTAGTCACCAACACCCGTCTTTCCCCACGTCATCTGATCCAGATCATTTCATAACACCAGACTCAAAATATGTCCCTCCTCAAACACAGAAACCAGATGAGGAGGATTCAGCTCGGTGACAGAGCGGCGTCTCGTTACCTAGCGGCAGCTTGAGGAACGACGGGACTTCTCGCAGGTAGCGGACGGTGATGGTGACCTCATCGCCTGCAGTTCGCAGCAGGTGGACCTGCCAGCAGAGACAGATGGATAGAGATGAAACCAGCGGCGTTCCAGTGAAGCTGAGCCTCAGACAGACGCGGCTCCACTGGAATCAGAGACGTTTATTCATTAAATCCCAGTTAAAGAGTTCAAGAGTGAGAAACAGGCCAGGGAGCGTCGGTGGAGCCGCCCGAGCATCTGTCAGAGAGACAGGCGGCCATTAACCAGCCCGGGTGCTGTTCTGAGGAGAAACTGCTCATTACGTGTTTTGACAGTCGGGAGGTGATCGCAGTGAGAACAGCTGCTCAGGGGCTCGCAGGGTGTGGGTGGGAGCGTGACGGCAGACGATGAGAACGATATTTAACAAAGGAGCGAGATAAACTGGAGCAGATGAAAGGAAGCAGCTGCAGTTTGTCAATTCACTTCAGAAATGGGATTCTCATTTTCTACAATCCAGAATCGATTTAAAATGTCCCATAAAAAAAAAAAAAAATTTAAAAAATCCTTTTCTCAGCCGGGGCTGGAACGTTACGAACCAAAACAAGAAGGAAACTACAAAAAACAAAAGAGAGATTCAGCCGGCTCCGTCTTTGTTGAAGCCAAACATTTGGACTCATTTTGGTTTTCACTCGCGCCGTCAGTCGATCCGACTGATCTCACTCTAGCCTGCGATTTCTCACGACTAGTCACTGTGCAAGTCTGCAAGCCTGAAATGTCAAGATGCACGTTTTCAAACCACGTTCATGAAAATGTCTCATTGTCTCAAACCAAACATCTCATATTCAGGAAGGTTTAAAAGAAGTCATTTTGTTTCAAACGTAACTTAGAAATGTTGACTTTAAACTGCTTGGGCTTCGCTGGAGGAGAATTCAACGAGTGGACGACAAGCTGCCTGAGTTTTATCCAAACGTCCATCGCGGTGTTTTTTCTAAGAATGTTTTAATCACTCGTGGCTTTTATTTGGCAGTAATCGGACAGGAAGCGGGCAGAGAGCCAATGACGGGACTGGAACTCGGGACGGCAGCGTCGCGGTCCGCAGCCTCTGACCGCCGGGCCGCTCTGACCGCGGCGTCTGTTCCAGCGGAGTCTGCCGCTGAGCGCAGCAGCCTGGCTCTCCTCGCTCGTCTTTTCTGCCGCGTTGGCGACTCTGAAGGCGGCGTAACGCTCTGCTCTGAACAAAGTGACCCTCCGTGGGAGAGAGGCTTTTAGCTCCAAATATAGTGCCATTGCTCTGCATCATGTGATGTTCACGCGTTAACGTTGACAGCCCGAGTTTTACCGAATTCCCGGGAAGACCAAACTGGACATGAGCTTCACCATATTCAAGGTTCACAAACTGAAGATTGAGCACTTCAGAAGCACCGTGAAGACGCGGAAGCAAGGTACGCCGTACGCTGTGATTGGTCAGAAGTTTGTGGGCGTGTTTTATGCAGAAATGTGCTCAGATAGCGGAACGTTTATCTGATTCTTCATGAAATCCCTACAAAGGCTAGAAACTCCTGGATGGAAACAGCAACGCGGTCGTCCACGGAGGAGGCCGTCAGCAGGAAGGGGGCGCTCTCTGGGGACGCTTCGGTAAAGCCAAACAGAGGATGCAGGCAGGGAGAGAGTCTACCTAAGCCTGGATTAAACGTGAAAAAGACGCTTTAATGTCTCCATTTGTCATTCAGACTGGAGCAGATCAGGAGGATCCTTTGATCACCGATTGATGGAAGCAGAAAGAATCATTCTGAATCGAATTGTTGGACAGTGAAAGACTCCCAGCCCTGATACTGAACACGATGTCTCCGCTCCGGTGTCCTCCCAGCGTGGAACGACTGAACACGGAGTTAAAACCTAGTCTCGATTTCTTCTAGTTCACAGGTTGAAAATGATCCTCAGCTATGGTTGGCCTTCCAGCAGCTTCCTGGATGGATATGGGACATCTCTGGAGCGGAGGTTGGTCCAGAACCTTCATGATACCTTGCTTCATCCGTTCCAGAACCAGTTTGAGATCACTGTCCTGCTGGAAAACCCAACTGGTTCCATGTTTCTTCTACCCAGTTAAAGAACTTGGAGGTAGTCCTCCTCCTCTAGCAGTGAAACATCTTTGGTTTTTCTCCAGAAGACGTCTACCTTGTCCATGTGAGTTGGAGCTTCCTTCTTGGTTGGGAACCTCCCAGTAACACTTTCCAGTTCATAGAAGGGTTCCTGGGTTGTTCCTGGGCATGCCAACCCATCTCTCTTCTCCTGATTGGGACAGTTTGGTTCTTCTTCCAGATCTTGGTAAAGTAAGGACACCTCTGAGTAACTTTTAACATGAATAGTTTGAACAGACAGTCTTGGAAATTCCCAGTGTTTCCGAACTCATGGAGGTCTACAAGTCTTCTCCAATTTACGCCGAGTCCCTTGGAGCGTCCCGTTGTTCTGAGGGTTGGTCCGTCCAATGAGTGAAGCCAAATAAATTATTTTTAGCAAACCTTCAACCCTTCTGCAACACGTATTAAATAAATGCTGTGAATATGTGTTTATAATGATTATTTAATGATGATTCTGACCCAGAGAACAGTTCAAACTCCTTCCTGCTGGTGACGAGTGGACAGAGACTGAGACAGAAGAAATCATTGGATTAAAAATACTAAACATACTTACAACTTCCTCATGCGTGCAGTGCTCCACATTAATGCCGTTGACCTACAGGAGAAAACAGAGAGCAGGCCTTTACCATGTTGAACTTCAGGGTTCTGTCTGAGCAAAGTTATGATGATGATATTTCTGGATAAGAACCAGGTCGGTTTGACCCGTTGACAAAAACTGAAGGAAATGATGTTTTATGGATGAAGAAGCGTTTTCAGGTGTGGCCCTCCAGATCCACTGTCATACAGACAGCTACATCTGGGAGTCACAGCTAACACACAACAACAGTGAAGAGAAAGACATGTTCAGACTTCATGGTGGTGAAGAGCAAGCTATATATTTAGCTCAGATCTAAATATTTAGAGCTAAATATTTAGCTAGTTCAGAGCTATATAATTAGGCTCCAAACTTAGCTTGGAGCTAAATAGTTAGCTTGAGAACTAAATATTTAGTTTGAAACTAAATACATTGCGCAAAAAAATACAGGGAACACCTTAACAAAACAGTGTAACTGCAAATCAGTCCCACCTTTGTGGAATCAGTGTCACCAGTTAGGTAGCAACACTTATCGTGAATCAATTTCACCTGCTGCTGATGGAACATCCAACAGGTGGAAATGAGAGGCAATTAGCAAGACAACCCCTATAAAAGAGTGATTCTGCAGGTGGTGACCACAGATCATTTCTCTGTTCTCGTCCTTGCTGGTTGAACCTTTAGTCACTTCTTCATTTTGTCACTGCTGTCACGCATAAAGGCATCATGAGGCGTTTTTTACAGCCCACTGAAGTTGCTCAAGCAGTGCAGCTAATCCAAGATGGAACATCAATGCGAGCGGTGGCAAGAAGATTTGCTGTGTCTCTCAGCACAGTGTCCAGAGCACGGAATAGGTACCAGGAGATAGGCCAGGAGACATGGAGGGGGCCGTAGGAGGGCTACAACCCAGCAGCAGGCCCGCTACCTCGTCCTTTGTGCAAGGAGGAACAGGAGGTCCACTGCCAGGGCCCTACAAAATGACCTCCAGCAGGCCACTAATGTGCATGTTTCTACGCAAACTGTCAGAAACAGACTCCATGAGGGTGGTATGAGGGCCCAACGTCCACATATAGGGCCTGTGCTTACAGCCCAACACCGTGCAGGACGATTACCATTTGCTGAGAAACACCAAAATTGGTAGATTTGCCATTGGTGATGAAAGCAGGTTCACAGTGAGCACATGTGACAGACGTGACAGAGTCTGGAGACACCATGGAGAACATTATGCTGCCTGCAACATCCTCCAGCATGACCAGTTTGGTGGTGGGTCAGTCATGGTGTGGGGAGGCATTTCTTTGGATGGCCGCACAGCCCTCCATGTGCTAGCCAGAGGTGCCCTGACTGCCATAAGATACCGGGACGAGATCCTCAGACCCAATGAGACCATATGCTGGTGCAGTGGGTCCTGGGTTCCTTCTTATGCAGGACAATGCTCGGCCTCATGTGGCTGAAGTGTGTCAGCAGTTCCTGCATGATGAGGGCATTGATGTTATGTACTGGCCTGCCCGTTCCCCAGACCTGAATCCAGCTGAGCACATCTGGGACATCATGTTTCAGTCAATCCACCAACGCCACGTGGCACCACAGACTGTTCAGGAGCTAACTGATGCTCTAATCCAGGTCTGGGAGGAGATCCCTCAGCAGAACATCTGCCGTCTCATCAGGAGCATGGCCAGGCGTTGTCGGGAGGTTATACAGGCACGTGGAGGCCACACACACTGCTGAGCCTCATTTAGACTTGAGGAATATTTACTGACGTTGAATCAGTCTGGAATGTTATTTTCCACTTTCATATTGAGTATGAATCCAAATCCAGATCTCCATGGTGTAATAATTTTGATTTACATTGATAATTTTTGTGTTATTTTCTTCACAATCAATTCCACTGTGTATATAATAAAGTTTTTCAATGAGAATATTTAATTAATTGACATCTAGGATGTGTTATTTTAGTGTTCCCTTTAATTTTGTGAGCAGTGCGTTTAGCTCTGAGTTATCTAAATATTTGGTTAAGTCTGAGTTAGCTGAATATTTAGCCAGCTCTGAGCAACCTAAATATTCAGCTTCAAACTATATATTTTGTTTAAAACTGTGACAATAATAAATGAATGAATAACATGGTGAAAATATGACTTTGAAAAATGAACACTAGTTTTTTTTCTTGACAGGCTAAAAAAAAACAAAATTATTGCTTGTTTTTCATCTTAAATGCAAAATGTTTTGGCTTCATTACTACTAAATTACTAGACGATCATTTCAATAATCGATTCATCACGGTTAATCGTTTCAGGCCTCGATCATTTTCTCTCCTCCAGTCGGTCTCAAAGCTCCTCCTCATCTGCCGACGGCTGCAATATTCTGGTGTGTGACACTTTATATGCTTCACATCAGCAGCTCCGTTCATATTACAACTCACAATAACACCCAGGATGAATATTAATATTGGTTCACCGACTCTATTTGAGCTGCATATGAACCTAAATGAACAAACAAATAAATATTGAAATGTGTTGGAGCAATAATAACCACATTATTAGTTTCTATAGACTGATGAGGATTATTATTTAGAGCAGTTTTGGAAATGCTCTAAATAAAGTATGGAGATGGAAAACAGGCTGACATTCACATTATCCTACTGTCTTCTCCTCAGTCCACATGAAACATCGGAAGTGAGTCAGGAAGTGCTGTACGGACCTGCAGGACGGCGTCCCCGACGAACAGCTTCCCCGTCTGGTCGGCTGCGGGCATCAACAGTCAGAGGTTAATGAAAACGTTCCTGAATAATCGCTCATCTCATCCACGGTGATGCGGTGGAAACAACAATCAGCGTCTCCGTCTGGCTAATCTCAGACAACATCCTAAAGCTGGGAGACGGAACATCGGAGGGCGTGACATCTGGAACTAATCAGGATATAAACTCATCCGGGGGGGTCCGATCTGACGAGCTGTGTGGAAATAGCTCAGAGACACGCGGACAAAAAGACGTGACGGGGACACGACTCCGTCACGTCTGACAGGAGGACGCTGGAAGGACATCTGGGTTCAGCTTCTTCTGCAGCCAGTAGAGAGATTCAAATATTAAGATTCACAGCAGCTTATGATCATGCAACATTATTCTTCTTTAAATATTCCAGTTTAGATTTGCTAATATATGAGTTTGCGTCAAATTAATTATTCAAAACGCATCAATAATGTCAAAACAAACAGATTCCTGGTCAAAATCCTAAAACCAGTTAAAGTTGCAGATGTTCCCATTTCACTCTGCTGGACCGTACCCAGGATGGCCCAGGACAGGGCGTTATCGCCCTGGAAGACGCCCTCAGTCGGGCCGATCGCCGCGACGTCTCCCCACAGCCACGCTTGGTGCTTCACGCCACCTGGAGCGCCATCGTTGTCCGGTGGGACCCGGTGGATCTCCTTGTTCTGCCAAAACCGTCCTTACAGTCGGCATCAGAGAGCTGAGAGCCCAACGAGCTAGCCCCGCCCCCAGAGAAAAATCCTACCGGAGGGCGGAGTCAAGAGACACCGATGGGCGTGGCCACGCGTGGGGAGGGGTGGAGGGGGTTGAGAGGGGGTGTGGTCAGGACGCAAGAAGCTCTGTTGCCAACTTACCAACTTTGTTTCCATATTTAGTGACTTTCCAGACCCTCTAGCAACTTTTTTTTTTTTTTTTTTTTCAAAAATGCGAATAATGACGAATTTAGCAACTTTTGTCTTTCTGAAAAAAGGGCTGGAGGTAAATATAGTGACGAACGACAAATTTAGGGACTTTTTCTTCAAAAAAGCAACGAGGAACAAATTTTGTGACTTATTAGAAACAATCAAATGGCCTAGTCAAAGTCCAGACCCGCTTCAGCTGGACCTGAACATGGGGGCTTTCAGCTGCTGAATCATGGCGGAGCTACATTTTCCTCTCTGTGCTTCTGGCTCAACTTTTCTTGACATAGTTGAGTTTTTCCTCTGGGTTCATTAACATTTCATTCACTCAGCACAAACATACCAAACATTCTTCTTACCGACTTGATCCTTAAAGATCTTTGAAATAACCACGGGGACGTTGTGCTCCGCTCCGCCCTGGAAAAGCAAGAGGAAGGAGATGAATCTGAACGTTTCAGCATCAACGTTAGCTTGAACTTCTGCAAAGCCTCCTCAGGTCCTCTGCAGAAATCTGAGCTGCTTACTTTGATGCTCAGGCCCAGACCGCCAGCCGCCTGTCTTCGCAGTACAACAGTTCTGTGCTTTAGAAAGGGGGAGTTTTTTTATTGGCAAAAGGCACTCTGTGGCAGGGAAACAGCATTGTGCAGCCATGCAGCAGGAACTTCTATGCACGTGTGGCGCAGTCGGCTGCGCTTACGTTTACCTGGGACTGGCCTCCGCTGGTGCAGACCACGTCCAGCTTCTGGATGGTTAACGCGTCTCTGGTCAGCCTCAGGCAGACGTCGGAGGTGTTGCTGCTCTCCTCGTTGTACAGCAAAGCGATTCCCGATTTGCTCTGCTGGAAATGAGAACAGCTTTAATCATCAACATCTCTGAATCCTCCGTCCTCAGCCGGTCGTTGGTTTTATGAGCTTCTGCAGAAGTTTGGCTTCACTTCTGGGCCCAGAAGCTTTTGTTCGAGGGATCAGAGGAGATTGATGATTCCTCCTGACTGAGCTGAATTAGACCATCTTTACTGACGCAGAAGAGCCTGAAACGCGAGAAAGATTCATCCCGTCATCTGCTAACAGCAGCTGAAATGGAAGCTGCATCGATTCCTTCTTCACCGATAAGAACTGAGTTAAACCTGGTTTTCCACCTGAGTAACCGAGTATTAGAGCCAGACTAACAATTTATTTTTTATTATCGGAATAAAGTCATAATTTTAGAAGAAAAAAAGTCCAACTATTCTCGTATAATTCTGACTTTATTCTCTTATTATTACAACGTTATTCTGGTACTATTCAGACTTTATTGTCGGATAATTCTGACTTTATTCTAGTATTATTCCGACTTCATCATATTATTACGACTTTGTCATATCATTCCAACTTTATTCTCTTGTTATTACTACAACTTCATTCTGGTAATATTATGACTTTATTGTCGTATTATTCCGACTTTCTCATATCATTACAACTTTATTCTCATAATATTACAACTTTTTTTTCCTGGTAATGTTATGACGTTATTCTCGTAATTTTTAATTTAAATTTTCCTTTGGGATACATAAAGTATTTCTGAATTGAATTGAATTAATATTCTGACTTTATTCTCGCATTATTACGACTTTATTCTGGTAATATTACGAATTTATTCTTGTATCATTCCAACTTTCTCATATTATTACGACTATTTTCGTATCTTTTTGACTTTATTCTCATAATATTAAAACTTTTTTCTGGTAATATGACTTTATTCTAGTATTATTATGATTTTATTTAGACTTTATCCTTGTAATTTAAGCCATGTCTGAGCCTGAGCCTAATTCTCCGTCGTAGTAACCTGTACTACTTCATGAAACCTGCTAATGCCAGCTTGCTTCCTGTTCCCGGTTCCTCCAGCGAGCCTGGACCGCTCCACGCCATCCACGCTGAGAGCGCCAGCGGACCCAGTGCTCCCACATACATTCATAGATTATATCAGATATTCCACAGTAAATGCAGCGTGGGAAGCGCCCACACCGCGCAGCAATGCTAACTGACTCGCTATTGGCTGGCGTTTGCAAAGCAGCCAATCCAGGAGAACCATTCACTTTCCTTGGTGCTGATTGGCTGAACCCCCCAGCGGCGCTGAGGAAGACTGTGGAGATGAGATGGTTCCCACTGTGCGTGTTAAGCTATATTTGGCGTTTGAACTATTACAACAGGCGGCTATAAGCGTTTTTAGAGGCGGTGTCAAGCATTTGAGGATTTCCGCTTTTCGCGGGTGGCTGTGGTCCCGAAGCCCCGCGGACCCTGGGGGGCCACTTTAGATCCATTCTCTCTTATCCAGACTCTTTACGTTCATTTAATCCACAACAGATGCACCGACATGAACATTTGGGCCAATATCAACATCCAGTACCGATGCTGCTGTTATGGCAGATTACCGAGATGCTGATTTCCCCTCCGACGCGGAGAAACGACGAGCACGTCGCTGTCGCTGCTTCTCCGCTTCAACGCCGGCGGATGTGTCTCTGCTCCAGTTTCATGCTGCGCTGATCTTTTAATGATATTCAGCTGAATCCCCTGGAATCGTGACTGTGCTGCCAAATGAAACCAACTGCTACCTGGGCGGACGGACGCAGCTTCCCACTGGTTGTTCTGGTTTTCTGCACCCAGCAGGTGGACGGGCTGTGGAGGGATGAGGGGGTTCTGGACGAGGTCAGCGTGAGAACATGAGTGAGGTCAGCTTATCGTCCTGTCAGACTCCTGGGAACGAAGGCCGGGCCCCGCTCCCACAGAGCAAGGCGGGGGGGGAATCAGCGCTCAGCTGAGAGGTGGCGGCTGCGGCTGCTGATGAAAACATGGCGCTGACAGGCGTTTGGTGAAATGCTTGAAACACAGCAAGCCAGCTGAATATTTTCCCGCTGCAGTTCTCCGTCAGGTCTTCACCTCCGTTTGGTCCCTGAGACGAGCAGAAGCTGCAGAGGCTAAACTGAATAAAACCCATCGATGATCAGGCTTTACTGTGAGAATCTTTTCATGTCTTCAGGAGGGAGCAGAACAGCAGACTCGAAGGCACCGTGTGCAGAAACAAACCGACCCGACCTGCTTTCATTTCCATCATCATCATCATCATCGTGGTGGCTGATTGGAGGATCACGCAGCGAGGCTCTCTGGCTGGCTGACGCTTCGCGTCCAGCGGCAGAAGTTCAGATCTTCCATCTGCTGCTTTGGACTCGTTGGACCTGCTTCCAAACGTGCAGCACCTGCGCGCCGCGAGACGTCTCGCCGGCCCCTCAACGCGCGTCCACCATAGGCTCTGCATGCAAAGCAGACGCGTTGGAAGCTCAAGGTTCTACTTCCTGTTCAGCGTAAACATGAGCCAGAAACGCCAAACCGTGCAGGATATTTAGGTTTGACCCCTCGCAGAGATTCAGAGGAGAGCGCAGCTTGCCCACACCTGCTGGGCCTGAGTGGCGTCCCGATGGAAGGACTCCACAGCAAGATCCACGCAGACGCTTGGAGGAGCTGAAGAGTCGTGTAATAAAAGAAAAATCGACGAGGATCCAAGTGAAGCGCCTTCATTTCTCACCAGTGACTCTCACTGTGCGTCTGTACTCCGCAGCCGCAGCCGCGTTTGGGATCATATTAAAATCCTGCAGAATGTAGTCAGATGTTTTCCTTTTTAACAACATCAGTCATGAGGAAGTAAAGCAGACAATCAACTGCAACCCGACAACAGCCGCTCTCTGGTGGAGAATAATTCAGCTGTGGAGGCAGCGCTGTCTGCTGGTTATGGAAATCTTTCTGACCACACACAGAAATGAATAACATCTTGTTAAATCTAATCAGTTTTTGAGGGAGAGACCAAAGGTTTCAAATCAAAGCGCTGCGATGAAGTGACCTTTGATGAAAGGTGGGAAATTAAACTTGTGAAAATACAATCAGTTCAGCTTCTCAACTGGAAATGAAAGTGTCAGAACTGCGACGTGTTCGAGGTCTGTTTGCTAAGAACGAGACCCAAACAATCTCCATCGCTAAGCTTTGATTGGCTTTCATGAAACCATTTCAACACAAAGCTGTTTGTGCTCCTTCATCATCCTCAAACCCCACCTTTGTATCATAAACACTGGTTTTCTACTCAAACACTTCAGTCAACGCCGATGGCCGCGAGAATTTCCAGCTTCGTGTAAAATAGAAGGAAATAGTGACTGAACTTGAACATAATCTAGAAATACAGTTGTTTATCCAACAGATTCCAGTTTGTTTGTTGATGAAATTGAAACATCCACAAGCTCCAGCGTTCGTTATGGAGCACCACAGGGCTCAGTGCTTGAGCCACTTCTCTTTATATGCTTCTACTTGGTAACATTATCAGACGGCAACATTTCCATTGATGTGATGATTTATCCACAAATCCTGATTAATCCAGTGAGTTAAAAAGACCACAAACAAGACACTAACATTTTATTCATGTTTTTAAGTTGTTTTACAAAAACACAATTTATCAAATCGTTTTCCTTGATTGCATTATTTCAGCTTCCAGCACCATTTTGACGAATCTTGGAGGCGTCTATGAACAGTAAAGGTTGCTTAACGCCTAAATATAACATGTTTTGTGTTTTTATTCACAGGATAGCTATAAAGTTAGAGGAATCCTGTGATGGTGAGGTGTGCCTCGAACACCTCACCAGGTTTATAGTTTTATCATCAACCTTTAGATGAGGAAAGACGGCGATGGATAGCTGCCGTCAGCCGTGAGGACTGGCAGCAACTCGGTGTGCTCGTGGATTTGCAGCGAACACTTTTTACTCCGTAAGAAGATTAACGTTCATTTCCTTCATAAGTCGGTACGATTAGTAAGATGTATTCAAATATTGCATTATGGAGAAGGTACGCGTCTGATCATTAGTAACCATGGGGAGAATGCCCCACCATCATGGAGCACGAACCAAAAACTGGTTAGTATCTAAATGTCTGTACGCGTTTAGGTCTGGTGTGAGGGGAAGCGCAGGTCATGACTGTGGTATTAATCATGTGGAGTGAATTCAGCCAAAGTTGGCGATTTCACCAAATCAACAAACACGTCAGGAGGGAGCCGGTGGGGCGCGGTTTCTAAGCTAGCTAATACCGCCGTCCATGAGCCTCAGCTCGGTGAGCTCAGCCCCGTCACCATAACAAATCCTGCTGAACGATAAATTGACCCAGAAATTATTGTGATGAACGATAATGTTGTTGTTTTGAGACCATTTTCAAGTGATATATTGATAATAGCATAATGATGCTAGTTCGCCCTCTCAAAGACCAATAAAGTTTCATTTTGTAAAGAACACTCAACATGATCACTATTATTTTTCCATTTTATTTCCAATCATTTTATTTATTGCATTTATTTCATTTATTTTTTTCTAATTTCTTGTGTTTTAGTATTTTTTTTATGAACCATCACTTTTTTATTATGCATTTTTTCCTATTTTTTCCATATTCTGTATTAATTTAGTAATTTTTTAAGCTATTTTAAAAATTCAAAATAAAACATGACAACTAAGAATAAATAAAACTGAAATAAAAAACACACACACACACACACAACTGAAGCCATAAATAAAATGGATTACGATGTGTCTAAACAAAATTAGCCTTCAAAAACGATTTTCATTTATCATGCGACTGATGACTTGCTTACTGCGACAGGCCCAGGAGACCTACTTCCACAGACAAGTTAGCTTGACTTGAACAGGCGGAAGCCACGGCTCTACTGCAAAAACAGCCTGGGAAAACGGTCGTTCAGTCCTCCCGTCCGGCCTCCGCCACGGCGCCTCAACGTGATTCGGTGACGTGGTTGCGCTCGCATCACTGCAGATGGCGCACCGATCCGTCCGTCCGTCTCCTGCTGCTCGGTCCCTAGCCTGGAGGCTGCTGCTTTACAGCAAGCCTGTTTCTTTCAAAACGAATGATTTTCAGCAAGCCAAGTCCGTCTGAGTTGCAGTGAAGGGAAAAGGAGCCCGAGTTCATCCAGCTGCCACAGCAGCAGGCGGGAGAGGAAACTCCTGTCCCTCCAGCACGTTTCCTCCTGAGTCCAGCTTCATCAGGTTCTGTTCGGGTTTCATCCACATTTCCACTCATGGGAAACTTGGTTTTTGCAAAAGTTTGCAGGGTCATCGTCACGGCAACGGGGAGTCAGTAAACAAGCAGCAGAGAAGGGCTTGGACGTGTTTGATTTGTAAGGTCGCTGCATCCTGAGCCAAAAACACTGAAGAAGAATGAAAGGAAATCAAAGCTGCTCTTTCATAAAGTTGGCTATATGCAGCGCAGAACAGCGCTGGAGGGGGAAATGCATTTAAACACACACACACACACACACACACACACACACACACACACACACACAGCAGGGAAGCAAACTCAAACAGAGATCACTTCAGTCAAACATTGCATGAGGTTTCACTTCAAGTCTACAGTTCACTCCGTGACCTTATAAATGATAAACAGCGCTTCAAAACATCATCGAAACTTCATTAAATGTTAAAGGAAAAAAGTTTGTGATTAACAGCCTTCAATGTCCTGAAGGCAAAACAAAAGCCTGCGACAGAAACCATTTAAATGATCTGTCAAGAGTTTGGTTTTCTGGAGCAGGAAGAAGATCAGCGACATCAGCAGGAGGCGCTGGAGCTGCAGAACAGGCCAGACCCACAGCCCACCCGCCGTGGAGCCCTCTCCTCCCACCGAGACGAGAGAAGGTCGAGGCCGAGCGGTTCTGGTCGCTGGGCGACGCTGAAGCTTGAAGAAATGAAACCCAGAGACAGCTGGTGGTTCGTGTGACTGGTCACAGCGACTGGACCAGCGCCCGGAGCAAACGGAGAGGTTTTCAAGTTTTTCATCACGTATCAAACATGCAGAGGCTGAGATGCTTCATGTGGCCCAGAAACACAATTATCTGGGTGTTAGAGCGACCGGCAGACTCGGCTGAAAGTTTGGCTAAAACTAGCTAGCTAAATATTGCGTTAGCTCGGAGTTTTAGTTTGAAACTAAACAGTCTGCTCAGAGCTAACTAAATACTTAGCTAGCTCAGAGCTAACTGTTTAGTTTCACACTATATTTAGTTAGGAAGCTAACCATTTCTCTTGGCGCTAAATAGTTAGCTGGCTATTTAGTTAGCCAGCTAACTATTGAGTTTAGAAAGGTAAATATTTAGCTGGTAAACTAAATATTTACCTTTTTAAACTAAATCTCTTCTACCTAGAATTTCTCTCGTGGCAGTTTTAGCTTCACCTGGTTCACATTCTGCAAAAATCTCCTATTAAGCAGTGTTTTCTGTCCAATTATTAATCTGTTAATCTAAACATTCCCCCGACCAGCCCTCCGCTGCGTTGATGTCAAGCGGAGAGGTCTGATCATCACGCTCATTTTAGGATTCATTTCGCTGCAGATGCATCCTTTGCTACAAATGATCAGGCGTTCACGAACGGAATGCTGTTATTGCATTTTAGGTAATAAAATCTTTTTTTCTTATTCAAAAATTGGAATTAAATTAATGGTTTAATTGCATCTTTTAATGTTTTTTGAATATTGTATAAAAATGGCTTAAGTGGTTAAAGTGGCAATTTTTATCTGAAAAATTGAATCATCGTCAGAATAATCGATTGCTGAAGTAATTGTTGGTTTCCGTTCATTGAGGCATTCAGATCACTGCTTCTGCTCCCACTGCATCACCTGTTCACACCGACACCACCTCAGGAGGCAAGACGGCGCTTCCAGCGATCTGGGTCAATCAGACCTTCATCAGCCACTTAACACCGCAGGACTCCATCCGGCGCGGCGCTTCGTGTCGTGATCTCCGGCTTTAATAACCGGAGCTTTTCCAAACGGGGGTGGGGGGGTTCTCCTCCTTATTGTGAGCTGCAGATGGTCCAGCAGGGAGATGATGCTCCAGATGAAACATATGCAACAGCTTTATGAACAGCAACACCTCTGAACTGTGAGAGACGCAAGCTGCAGACCATAATCTCAGCTGTTTATTGAGCTGGTGTCGCGGCGTTTACAACCGTGGCTCCGGTGGGAAACAAGCTTTTATATTTGTTCTATAATATGAGAAAAACACAGAGACCAGCTGCATGTCTTTATGAAGCCATAAAGCCTGATCAGCAGCCGTCACACTGAGCTCCTGGTTTCTGACAACAGAAGCACCGCAGTCAAGATGTGGAAATCTGCATGTTCTCCCTGCTCCAGCAGCTCAGCTGAAGCATTCAGGCTTTCACACGACACGGCAACAACGCTTCCAGGAGCCTCGACTCAAAACACACAGAAAACGGCTCGACCAGGGCTTACACGGTGAAGACTTCTTCTGTTTTTGCTAAATGTTTCGAAACATCAAATATTAATATCAAATATAACCTGAGAGAATAAAAAAATCTGTTTACGTATGATTTTAATTGATAAGAGAAGAAGTGATCGAAGCCTGCCAAGGATTTACCCCTTAAATCGGAACTCAGCAGTAAAAAAATGTCTTTTTCTCAACAGCACAACCCAGTTCTGATTATTGCCAGACTCATAGAATCAAGGAAGTACTTAAGAAGTACCTGTCTGACAGCATGAAGTAGGACGAAACATGTCAAACAACACCACATCAGGCAATGATCTAAATTAAAGGACAAACGGGAAACAAAGTTGCTGATATTTATCCTCCTGGAAAAGGTTGCAATTCATTTCTGAGGTTCTGGACTCCAGAGAACCTCAGTTCGAACCGTGGACCAGAACCTTCCCTGGAGAACCCACCCAGATCACCCCAGGAGCTCATCAACGACTCGTCCAGGAGGTCCAGAAGAACCCGGAACATCGAAAGCTCTGCAGGCCTCAGTTAAGGTCAGAGGTCAGGATTCGGTAATAAGGCAGAGAGAAAATGGTCTCCATAGGAGAGTTCCAAGACCAGAACCGCTGCTGGCCCAGAAGAACCCAAAGGCCCGTCTCACATTTACTAAAAGACATCCTGAAGATCTTGAGAAGGACTGAATGGTGCTGCAGTTGTTACGACTGCTGCCTTATTTTAAAAAGGTCTGAGGTGTCAACATTTAGTTTTTAGCTAGCTTTGGGCTTGCTAAATATTTAGTTTGTGAACTAAATACTTAGCTAGTTCAGCGCTAACTACATATTTAGCTAGCTTCGAGCCAAATATGTAGCTGGCAAGTGAACCATTCAGCTCCAAACTAAATATTTAGCTCTGAGCTACCTAAATATTTAGTTTGTGAACTTCTTAGCAAGCTCTGAGCTAACTTAAACATTTAGCTAGCTCACAGCTAAATATTTAGTTTTGAGCTAAATATTTAGTTTGTAATCTGTGACATTAAAAATGAATGAATAACATAAAAATATGACTGACAAATTAGGCTAAATAGCTCAAATTATTACTGTTAATTTTTGACAGTGTAACTTTACAAACGGCTCCCCATAGTAAGGAGCAAATAGTGTTTGGCGTCTAAAGCTCTACTCTCATAACGTGGAAACCAGCTTCTCATCCTGTGAGGGTTCAAATGGTCAACCTAAAAAAACAGGCCTTGAAAAACACATTGAGACACGTCTCACAAGCTGGCAACTGGCTGTAGTACACGCTGCTACCACAAGGTGGCAATAACGTGGAAATTAAGCTGCAGGGCAGAGAAAGGCCTCACGCTGCAGGGCATCACCGAAACGAGCCCGCAGCTGTCCTTAAAACTCAGATACCAACAGAACATCCAGAAGAAAAACATTCGGGGCAAAAAACGCAGATTTTACAGGTTCTGGGAGGAACCATAACCCAGAATAAGATCCAGAACCGCAGAGCTGGGTCACAGGAACATGAGTCCAGCCCAGAAGCTCCATACGTAGGAATGCACGCAGCGAGGCCAACACCTGACAGGTGAGGTCTTCCAGGTGTTTCTACAGAGTCTGATCTGGATTCGCTCCGCTCCAGGAAACTGCTGAAAGCTGCACAACTCAAGCGACAAACACGGTTCTGATCCAGAGCCAGAGGCGCCCGCGGAGGATCGGGCTCAAACATCCGCCATAAAGACTGCGCAGAAAGTGGGAGACGTCGCCTGCATCGCTTCCCTTTAACGTCAACAGACCTTCAGGACTTCCTTCAGAGGAGAGCAGGAATTAAACCTTCGATCGGATCATCTTCAGTATCCGAGCTTCACTCTCATCTCAGCGCTCTGGGTTCTGTTCGTTTGGCTGAAAACACGAAGAGAGACATTACGAGAGCATTAAGAGTAAAGTTGCCTTCAGTCCAGGTTTGTGTCCGGAGCGCGCCAGAGCAGGTCAGAAGGTTCCGGACCCCCCCACCCTGGTTTGGTTCAAGGGAGCTTCAGAAACACGCGCCTGCTGGAGGAGCTAAAGGTCACGAACCGCCTTCACGCCTGGACGTGACGCCGCGGGGGGGGTTCTGAAAGGCTGACCCACCGCCCATGGCTGGTTCATGGAGGGCAAGTCTGCTTATGGAGCTACACTGGAGACATTTTCTTTTTACTGGAAAAAAATTTTTATATTTTATATATATATATATATGACATTGGGGGAAAAATGAGAATGAAAATAGATATGAAAACTGGAAAAATTGAAACTGAAAAAATAAAATTTGAAACTGAAAAAAAAAAGTTTTAAAACTACTTTTAGGATTCAACATTTTTCAGTTTCAAAAACTTTTTTTTATTTATTTATTTTTTTTTAAACAAACTTTATGGCCCCAATTTAGCGCCACAGTTTTAACCCAAATGGACCTTCAGAACTCCAGATGATGAATATAGTAAAAAATAAAATTAAACTGAAAAATAATTTCGAAACTGAAAAAAGTTTAAAATTATTATTCAGATTCAAAAAATTTTTCAGTTTCCAAAAACTTTTTGAACAAACTTTATGGCCCGTATTTAACTCCATACCGATGGGTCTGAATCAAGGACACCTGGAAGACTGAACCCAAACGGACCTTCGGAGCCTCAGATGATGAATATAGATGGATGCAAATAAAACTCAGACGTCTGATCATGTCCACTCACCTGCCGCTAACGTTTCCAGCTAATCACTAAAAGCTCTCCAGCTCTGCATAGCGACAACTCCCTTCTCGTCCTTTTATTATTAAAACCCAATAACTTCAGATCCAGACAGCATCATCTGCGTCTTTTAGGGTAAAAATGGGTTTCAGTGACGGGAACAGGACGATGCTGACGGCCCAATGTGAACACTTGGATCTGGAGCCTTTAAAGAGCTTCACGTTTAGAAACAACACAATGAGACGCAGACCAAAGGATGGAAGGAGCGGCCTCGTCTTGCTCTGTTCAGGCCACTGAAAGCCATCCTGGACTTGTGACGACGGTGAAACACGGAGCGATGAGGAGTCGACCTGAAGGCTGCTGCTGCTCATCCAGAGGACGACTCCTCTCCGCAAACACCTTGTTGATCAGCAGCCTGTGTTCACTGGGGTTTTACCTGCATTTACTGGTTTTATCAGGGCTGAGACTTCAACGCTTCAATCCCATTAATTAATGACAGGTTTTAAGTGTACATTTTTTAAAATCGTAATTAAATCACTGTTTTTCTCCTGAGCCAGAACCTTTTATTCTCGTGTTTCTGGTACGCCTGTAAACCTGACGCACAGCTCCATCCGCTAACAGCAGCGATGGAAGCGGCTCCTCCGGGGTTTAATTTCTGCTTCCAGAGCCGATCTGATGCTGGAAAAGACTCTGGTTGTGTTCAAGTTGAGCTAAAAGCAGTCGGCCTATCAGAGAAGCTATGCTAGCCTAGACTAGCATCTCAATGCTAACCATGTAGCAGCAGCGCTAACGTCAGCGTCCACAGTCCACGTTTCTAAAGAAGCTCCATGAATGATCAGGGGTTCCTGAAACTCTGGAGAGATGAGCTTTGCTCCAACCTGATGCTGGAAGAACCTGAAGAACAGATTAAAACTGATAAATATTTTTGCTGTTGATCTCATATGTCAATTTATTCATTAATTTAGCAGCAAAAAGATGTTTGGAATTGAAAATGTTGCTGATTTTGTTGATTTAAAATGCGATTAATTCACTACAGACCCGGAAACTGGCTCCATTAAACTCGTTTTTATAAAATCTCAAGAGCTGTTGCCTCCAGCGTGTCGGATAACGCTGAGGGAGACACCCAGGGTCAGCGATGGTCTCACACCTGGAGGAGCGGCGTCCCAACTGCACCGAGATTGAAACCAGTCTGGCGTTTAACAGCGGCTAAACATTTCCATCTGACTGCACTTGACGACGGACACAGCCCGTAACTCAGCGGCACGACGCCAACGGTCTCATGGTTCGGACTCTGCAGAGCAGTTTGTGATCGGGTTAATACGTGGTAGGAGTCCAGGTCCTTCCACAACCAGCCCAAATCATCACCCCTCCACCACCGTGCTTGGCTGCTGGTGGTGCTGGGCGGTACGGCTGACAAACTATCAGGATTTCATATCCATCCATATGGATAATTATTGATGAGTTTTCATTTTACCTATTTGAAATGATCACCACACTGCAAAAACAAACTCCGACCAAGTATTTTCGTCTAGTTTCTGGTGCAAACATGTTAATACACTTGAAATAAGACAAAGCTAACAGGTTCAACACCATCCAGGAGCTTGCTTTAAGTCAATAATTCCTGATATTGATGAAAACAACAACTAGCAGACATTTTCCCATGTTGTAAGAGAAGCTCGCGTTCTTTCGATCAGCGTTACGGCTCGATCAGAAAGCACGGAGGGTGTACTTTCTTTTGTCCGGGGCTTCACCGTGCATGTGAAGGGTACGTGGAATAAATCAAGCCGTCGTCACAGAACTTGTTTCTGCAGACATCCTGCAGCAGCCGCCTCCACAGGGAATCCGACGCGTTTCCTCTCGCTGAACGGCGACGGCGCCAGCAGAACCAGAGCCGACTGGGCTTCAGTCTCTGAGCCGCCTGGGATTATCGCTCGCCCGCGTCTTAAGACGCCGAGAGTTACATCTGGGAAATTACTGCCGTGTGTCGTCATATTCTCCGTTTCCTTCTGAGGAAACGTCTCATTTTCTCCAGCGGCCTGAGCATCAAAACAAGGACCTGAAGGAGCCATTGAGATGTTCAAACTGCTATTTTGGACCCTTTTCTTAAGAACACCCATTTTCAGATGTTGAGATAGGTGGGACTGCTTTGAATCTAAAGAAAATGCAGATGACAGGCTGGAGATGTGAATGTTCAGGCCCAGATTCCTGTTCTACGGAGACGGCTTGTTTCTCATGTTCACGGGTCTGAAATCCTCTGAACACAATGAATCCATCCGATTAAGACTTTAATTACTGCCTGCTTTATAGCTGAGCACAGACTCTGGATATAGTGTGTCATCCTGTATGGAATATATACATATTCCTCTTTCTACAGGGACTAATTATATGGGCTGAAAAGAATCCTGATTTGCAACCATGAGGTCGGCCTTTGGCCCGTTTCCCAGCTCTCCTGGGATCGGCGCGTCCCCGTCGTTCGCTCGTAAGGAAGCTTCGGCGCCATCTGACAGGAAACGGCATCTATATATAATCATTTCATACAAAATTACTAAACATTTAATAGCGCATGAGGAGGAAACGCTCCAAGGATGTTTGCATTCCTGCTTCCGTTTCATGAAAGGACAGCACTGATGCTGAAGAGCCCCTCCGAAGCCCCAGGAGACATCTGAACACACTTCAAGCAAAAGCTCTTTTCAGGTCCACGACGTGAAGGCTGGTCGTTTCTCGGTTCTGTCCAATCGCCGGAGTCGCTGCGGAGAAATGAAAGGCTGGAGACACGACCCGGTCGTCCTCCACCAGGAGTGATGTGGTTAAAATATGATTGACTTGCTGCACACAAAAGCAGCGACTTTCACACTCCGCTGGGGTATAATTATGCTGCTGCAGCTCCTGCCAACAGGAACCAAGCCCACGGAGGGGGGAGATATTAATCTGGTGTGCATTCATCTTGTTGTAACGGCGACATTGAGCAGCAGTCAGTGCTTTTAACAGTCTCTTCAATCCTGAAACGGTTTGAGTGAAAATCATTTCAACCATTTGAGAACTTCGTTGAGTCAGAAATCAGGAGTTCAGCGGAAGAGGAGCAGCTCCTGGTTCGTTCCACGCCACAAGCGTCCGATCACACCCACCGGCTCGGACCCACCGGCTCCTCCGACTTCACGCCAGGAGCTGACCCTCGAGGCGAGAAGGATCCATGGAAACGGAACGGTCTTGGATGGGTCCCGGGGGGGGGGAAATGTCTCTGGTCCCGGGGGGTGAGGGGGAGGTGTCCAGGGGTCTCAGGTGAACAGAGAGAAGTCTCCAGAGGTCCCGGGCGGTCAGAGGGAGGTGTCCGGGGTCCTGGGGGGGCCAGGGGAGGCAGACTCTTGACTACTGCCAGTTAATGATATCTCAAGACATGTTCCTGATATCTGCAAACAAACTAAAGGTGATCTTAATTTTCAGTGGTTACTGAGCAGCGACCGGCAGCTGAGAGCAGACGATTGGTCAGGATTCCTTCTGCATCCAGTGGAGACAAAACCATCTTTCAAGTCTCCCTTAAACGGATCCACGATCAGCTGCAGCAACAGACTTCATCTGAGAAACATTTATTTCAGATGTATATTAAATCAAATATTGTCACACGGATGTCACCATGTTGTTTATGCTGCAGTGCATTGTGGGTGGATGACATCTGCTAGGTGTTATAGCGCTAGCTCCGTCCAGCCAGAACAGTGATATTTGCACAATAAGCACCGTTCACCCCGAAGCGCGTTGAAATAGAAGGTAATGCAATGATAAGGAGATGAAGATGAGGAGGACCAAATGGAGGAAGAGGAGAGAGTTGGGTGAAAAAGCTTCTGTTTCTGCAGTTGCTTGGAGATGCTAGCCTGAAAGGAAAACGGAGCTGCAAAGAGCTAAAGTTTCGAACTCAAGCTGTTAACGGTTTGCATCTGGATCAAAACATTTCCTCACATATATCAGAACGATTTGTTACAAAGACTGAAAGATGCTTCATTATCACTTTAAACATTCATTCATTATCTTCCGTTTGTTTTAATGTCGTGTTAGCTCTAGCTAATGGTGTTAGCTCTAGCTAACGGTGTCAGCTTTAATGACATTAGTTCTAACTAAAAGTGTTAGCTTTAGCTAATAGTATTAGCTCTAGCTAATGGTGTTAGTTCTACCTAATGGTATTAGCTCAAGCTAAAACTGTTAGCTCCTGCTAATGGTGTTAGCTCTAGCTAAAACTGCTAGCTCCTGCTAATGGTATTAGCTCAAGCTAAAACTGTTAGCTCCTGCTAATGGTGTTAGCTCTAGCTAAAACTGCTAGCTCCTGCTAATGGTATTAGCTCTAGCTAAAACCGTTAGCTCCTGCTAATGGTGTTAGCTCTAGCTAATATAGTAAACAGTGGATCACATGTCTCTCCCATTGGCTAGTTTCAACAGATATCTCGTGTTTAACGACACGTAAAAACTTTGAGGCAGTTTTCCTCAGTCCAGACGTTTTGTGGGCTGCCCCCATCAGCCTCCACCATCTTGACTTCCTGTGTTTCGTTTACAGACTCCAGTCCACTAGAACTTACCCGCATCATTAGCTTAGCATGCATTGCACAGGTGAAAAACTGTCAACCAGGAAAAGTCCAACATATTTCGGCCAACATGTCCAACTGGTCATGGAGCCGTTTAGCTCTGAGCTCTTTGGTAAACATCCCTGGTTAATCTGGAACGCTGCATTTCCAAAGGAAAATCTGATGACGGTGATCATGAAACGGCTGATTCAACTGGTTTTTTCAAGTCCCATTCATTGAATCTCCAGTGATTCAACTCAACGGCTGCTCCGTTCGCCACTCTGCGTTTCTTTGGGTTAGAAGCTCAAATCGTGTTCTGCTCGTCGTTTGGGTCAGGTTCTGATCACTTCACCCGGACTGGGAGCCCAGCAGGGTCAGGAGTCCCTTCAGTGTGATACTGGGTGGAACCTGGGAGCAACAACCGGGCAGGAACTCGCTGTCCTCTGGGTTCAGAACAACGACCGGACTGCTGTTTAATTGCAGCGCATTACTCCAGGTATCCATGGTGCTGAACGGCTGCAGACACTCGAGCGTTCGTTAAACAAAAACACCTCGTTTCCAGCTGAATGAGGAGGTTTTTTTGCTGCATCCATTTGAGGTGAAAATGTGTTTATGTAACTGAAAACACAAATTTTAGGGTCTGAGTGAGAATTCAGAAGATAATGGAGCATAATGCAGCCAAGCTCTCAGGCTCTCTGTGCTGCTCCCAATGCTTTACTCTCCTGTATATCAGTTCTGCCCATGTATTATTATCCCTGCTGAGTCAACACTCATATCGGCATTATTAACTCTCTGCGTGCGTGCATAGAGGAATAAGCCCCAATAAATGTTTATTTGGCTGATAATGTTAGTCGGATTCAAAGATCAGCTCTAAACCAGAGAGGTTTCTGGACCTTTACGACGTGTTTCATGGAGTTTTAGGATTCTTCATGTCTTTAAAGTCAACAAATAACCAAACAACATTTCATTCACAACCAATGAAAACACTCCTGATTATTCAAGTTTTCACATTTCAAGCTGCAGGCTCATAACCAGGTGAGTTCAGCTTCACAATCCAAAAAGAGACAAAACAAAGTCGGCAAATGAAGGAATTCAGTTCAGGTCACTTCTCCAGCGCCGTTTCGCAACACGCCGTCTCGAGGCGCTTCGGTTCAATCACATATTCACTCCTACTGGTTCTAGTGATCAATCAGTGCATTCCCTTCGGTTTATTATTCAAATTAGTTAAAGCAGCAAAGCATCCAGCCATCGACCTGAGGCGTTTACGCCTCCTGGACCAGCAGGGGGCGACAGTGGAGAGGAAACACTCCCCTGTAACAGGAAGGAACCTCCAGCAGAACCAGAACCAGGCTCAGTATAACCGGCTATCTGCCACGACCGAACAGCATTCAGTCCACTTTAATCCAACTCCAGTCCGTCTGCCCAGAGAGTCCGGTCCAGTTGGGGAGGTCTGAACGCGTCATTGAACTCTGACCCGAACTCTGGTCCGCCTCCAAACCTCAGTCTGGGTCCAGCTGAAGTGAACTCTGGTTCGGTTCGGATGCAGAGGTGAACGCCAAGTGGACCGCAGACCGCTCCAGAAGCAGGAAGTGGACTACAGCGCAGGGCATTCTGGGTAAATACAACCAGAACAAACGCTAGCTAGCCTAGCGCTAGCGGGAGAAATGGCTCGAGGTCTTCAGCCTGAGACTGAAGAGAAATCCTCCAGCCTCTGAAACCTGACGCCGCTCCATGTTGTTGACTTTTGGTGAAGAAGGAAGCTGCGCTCAGCGTCTTCAGAGCTTTTCATGTCGTTTCCTTCAGCGGTTCTTGGTGCAGCGCCCCCACAGGCGAGGAGGGGAACAGGTTGCTGAAAGGTTTGGTTGGTTTGACTCGGAGCAGAGAGGAGGAGAACCGCAGCAGCTGGAAACGGAGCAGATGCTGCAGCTTTAGTCCGAATCAAAGCGAGTCCAGCGGACTGTCAGGAGAAACAGCCAGAAACTCCAACAGGCTGTTCATCTGAACAAATGTTTCAGACTTTTAGCCTTAAAACGTTGAAATCTGTGCAGAAAATCTGGTTATCATGTGGTTTTCTGTAAGACCCTCTAACAGTCGTTCCGTACTGGTACCGATGAACCCAAAGAGGGCCGAGACCGCGAAGACAGAGGCCCCTACTGATGCCGAGTGAGACCCAAAAGACCGGAACCACGTAGCAGCAGGATGTCGTGCCCTGCCGTTCGGCAGCACAACCATCATCTGAACCTTGACCTGGAAGCTTTACCTTCAATGGAACGATGGAGCATCAAACACTCTCTGGACTGAGACGTCTACCAGGGGAATAACGTCAGTTTCTTAGAGCACCAGTGAACACCAGTCACTAAAACCATCTCTCCCAGTAAGTGTTTGACCCTCCTGGGCTCCTGTAGAGGAACCTGAAGACAGTTTACTGGCCAGTACCACTGACTCTTCTGCAAACTGATGTCTCGTGATCAGCTGCTGACGAGTTATCAATGTATCAGCAAGCAGAGGTGTGCCAGAAACGGAAATAAATAAAACAAATCCGCCATCTGTCAGCCTCCATTTTGTAAACAGGCAGGATGTCCAGCTGGTACTGACACGTCCGCATGAGCGGAAAGCAACAAAACAAGGAGGAAACTACAAAAATGGAGGAAAGCGAGAGAGACTGAACCGGCTCCGTCTTGGTTGAAGGCAAACATTTGGACTCATTTTGGTTTTTACTGAATTCCCAGGAAGACCAAGCAGGACACGAGCGTCACCGTGTTCAAGGTTCGCAGAACGAAGACTGCGGACTTTGGGAACAACGAAAAAATGTCGTCTCACCGAGTTCCCCTCGGCGAGCCGACCTGGAGCCCGGGTTCTGGTTCTCAGCTGCAGATGATCGGGCGTTCACTGAAGGAACGATGTCGCTGCGTTTTAGGCAAGAAAATTTTGATCTTCCTGTTTGAAAAAGTCATTGATTTGTTGATTTGCATGTTTTGATATGTTTCTAATATTGCATAAAGTAAAATTATCGTTCGTAGCAGCCCCAGTTTGGACCTGAGAAAAATCAAGAAACGGAACGAAGGTTTGTGAAATCAGCCCAGTGATCCAGAACCAGGACCAGGACACCCTTCCTGTTCGGATCGGCTCCACCGGGTCCAGCCTGGAGCTCTCCACGGTCCCAGAATCCGCCGCCGCTCTGCAGGAACACCAAACCTCAGCCAGCGTGTCTGCTGCAGTTTCCGCCGCATGAAACCAGACCACGGCAGGTTCTGGAGCCGGTGTCGGTCGGTAATTCCTGAATGCTGACGAAAAAGCTCCAGCTGAACGTGGATGATCTGCCAGCGCATTCCTGCAGATTCCTGCAGCTGTCGCTGGAGCTGCTGATGCGCCTGACCAGCTGCATGGCTGCTGAAACGTTGCTGCGAGTCCGTCTGGCTTCATTCCCAGCTTCCTCAAGGTACTTGCAGCAGAAACTGGACCAGAAATACTGGCTGAGAGTTCGTGTTTCTGCAGTTCTGGTCCGGGTCAGCGACTTTTCATTTCCCAGTGAACCATGGGAACCACTGGCCACTTTATTAGGTACACCTGCCTGCAACCTGAACGGGGAACCAGCCAATCACACGGCAGCAAACCGCAGACCAGAGGCGGGGTCTACCAGCGGGAGGAGATCAGTCGGACCCAAAGCGGGTTCTGTTCTGATCCGTCTCGTTCCCTGAGAAGAACCGAAACGCCGTGGTGACGGTTTCATCCTGTGACGTTCGCTCAGATCAGTAGCGAAGCGATTTATGTAAGCTGGATCAGCGATTCTCTTCTCAGTGCAGAAACTGAAACTGTTGGCGCCACCAGGTGTGTTACCTGTGGAAAGGTAACCAGAACCACATGGTGTTTGGTTTTCTGGGATAAATCTGGACCGGCGTGGTTCTGGAGGAGGTTTGGGTGGTTCCAGTAGGGTTCGACGGAGATCCCGCCTGGGAACCAGTCGAGCTGATCTGGCACGGATCCGATCTCCTCTCGGCGCTCAGATCTTCCTTTATGGTTCCGGAGAGACGGCTGGTTCCACGCAGATCTAAGCTGACCCGGTATTAATGCAGATACAGAACCTGATGTGGAACCAACCGGTGCTCTGCAACCGGGAGGGAAGGAGCGAAAACAGACGCTGCGATAGCGCCATGTTCTCCCAACACACCAGGCATTTAAAGGGCCAGTATTCTGTGAAATCGACTCCTTTGAGCTTCCCACCACGTTCGAACGCGATTCTCTCGTCTGAAACATCCCTGGAGCGTTGCCGTGGTTCTTTCATGCACGTTGGAGAAATCCTTTAATCTCCATGGCAACCGTTCAGCTTGGATGGACCTAGCGCCGCCTTTGAGGCGCAGCTCCTCCTCAGAGCTGCAGTTTCTAAGCCTCCAAGCTTCCCCACTCAGCCCCTGCAGACTAGCGGCAGCAATTAGCAAACACCTGGTGGAACTGGAACTGTGCATCTGCTGAGCTCATTATACGAGCTATTTCTTGGTGAAACGCTGGTAAAAATGATGTTTAAGGGTTAATAGAGGAGCGCTGTTGTGATGACTTCCTGAAGAAAGGGCAGGCGTTTTTAAAGAGACAGGGGCCCGATTTCAAGCTGTTCAATTTCAAAGTCAAGTTTCTTTTAAGTCATATTTGATACATACAGCATTTCTGGAACAGCCTGAGGCTCATCTCCTGCTTCTGGCTGCTGCAAACTGACCAGCACTTCCTGCCCATCACCAGGCTGAGTTCACCCAGTTCACCATCAGCCCCTGGATCCAGCTCATCTGCACCAGGGAATCACTCAGCAACATCCATCCTGAACTCAGAACAAGCTGCGAAGGCTGGAGGTGCAGGAACGGCCACTTTATTAGGTACGCCTGTTTAAACACTCGTTCACACCAACGATAAATCAGCCAGTCACGTGGCAGCAACTCAGCGTTCGAGGTGCCGTCGGTAAAGCTACACACTCAAAATTAACAGCAATAACTTTGGTTGTTTAGCCTGTCATAAAAGAGAAAAACTGGGGGTTCATTTTTCAAAGTCATGTTTTCACCGTGTTATTCGTTCATTTATAAATGTCACAGTTTCAAACTAGATATTTAGTCTGGCGCTAAACATAATACATCATGTTTAACCCGCTAACATAAATACTTAGCTCTGAGCTAGCGAAATACTTAGCTCTGAGCTAGCGAAATACTTAGCTCTGAGCTAGCGAAATACTTAGCTTTGTTAGCAAGCTAAATATTCATCTCTAAGCTAAATATGTAGCTGCCCTCTGCCACGGTGTGGGGGACAGTTGAAGCGTTAAAGTGGTTCTGAAGGTAAAACAGGCTCTGACTCGGTACCAGCGCGGTCCACCTAATGAGGTTCTGATCCATCCTGCCGTCTCACAAACAAGACATCAAGACCCTTGAACGGGTCCACTTCAAGCAGGACCCCCAGCAGGATCGAGCAGGTGGGTGGCTCACCCCGAACCCCCCACTCACGCTCAGGTCGGCAGGCGCCGCCCTGCTGGTGAAGCGCGGTTGTTGCCGGGACACGAACGAGGAGCTAAAAGTGAAGCCCTGCATTTAGCGACGGGACGGGCCAGAAGTTAGCGGCGTTGGCTGAAAGCGCTAAATTTCACATCAGCCGCCTGAGAGGTGCAGACAGGTCTCCATGGAAACAGGTGATGACAGATGCGTCCTGACGAGAACGAGGCGTGAAACCCGCTGCTTTCCTCGTCGGATTCCCCCCCAAGGACTCAGCAACGTGAGCGTGAGGGAGAACCTGGAAAAGGCCGGCTGTCTGCTTGTTCAGTCGGAAGGACAGCAGCTCGGTGAACAACCGGCCGAGTTACTAAAGCCAGATTAGCTGACGACCATGACAGCTCATCACCACATGAATATCCGCTGGGTGTATGAATACTTCTGAGCCTGACTGGATCAGAGAAAATCCACAATAAAAACGAACCGGTCCCAGAAGATCATAACATAACCTCTTCTGGAAAGAAAACTTCAAAAGTTTTCATAAATATCTACGATAAGAAATCTGTGGTCATTTTTTAAGGAACCACATTTTTTCTGGTTTTAGATTTGAAAACAAAGACAAACATAAAACATTTCCAGCGACGTCAACAAGAAAGCACGGAGTTTCAAACATGATGATGAGAAAGAAAATCATAACTATCACTGACACTTGTGTCATTTTCTTGCCGAATTTTAATGCAGGATTTATTTGAAAGAAATAAAACCTGCGTTTGTTGCACCGATATTTTGAATAATTTGTTAAACTTTTTGAGCCAAATTATTGAGAGCAGTTCTGGAAGGTCCAAAGAGCCGCCTGCGGTTCCGGAGCCGCAGGTTGAAGACCCCGGTTTAGATAAACGTCCCATAACGACAATTATTGTTATTAACATTAACAGATAAAAGAGGAGCTCGACTCCCTCCGCAGGAAAACGTCGCTGGTGAGCCGAACTGCTCTGGTGGGTCAACTGGTTCGGGAGCGGCTCCGCTTTTAAAGCCCGGTGTCGGTTCCGGTGGTTCCGACACCAAACCCCCCAAAAAGCGGCTCTTTCAGAGGGAAGTCCGGAGCTCCCTCTGGGCACCAGCCCTTCAACCGAACCTCACAGTTAAACAACCCGCCCGGAACCAGAACCACAGTCGGGGTGGAAGTTTCTCTCCACGAACCGGGACTGAGGAGGCTTTTCTTACCGAAGTTGGAACCGGGAGGCTGGCGGGTCTCTGGATCAGTGTCCCGGTCACATTCATCTCCCGTGCAGCCGCTCACTTCCACGGGAGTTTCTCAAGTCATTTATCCACGGAGCGACCGCGGCGGCGGCGGCTGCTCCCCGGCGTCCCGATCAGCGGCGCAGGCAGGCGGACGCGGCATGCCCGGAGGCTCGGTGAGGCTTCCGGGAGGAAGAGGTGCTGCTGCTCCGACCGTCAGCGGCGCCTCTGCTGCTGCTGCTGCTCAGCAGTCCGCAGGAGTCCCACCTGCGGCCCGCAGCCCCCTGTTGACCACCCCTGCGTCAGAGCGCATTAACCCGTTCATTGGCTCGGGAGTCCGGGAGGTCCAATCAGAGTAAATCTCACCTCCAATCATAAATACATCAGTCAGTACTAAAGATAAATAAAAACTGGAGGTCATGAAAAACAAAAATGAAAAGTTGGAGGGATCAGAGGCGACCAAATGCTGAATGAGGCCCTGGGCAGGGTTTCATGTGGGGCCCCCGCGGCTCCACCAGCCTCTTGTTTATCCTCCCTGTCCAGGTTCTTTTTGTGAGGTGACCTGACAGCTTCTCTTATGCTTGATAATCCTGTCAAGGCTGCAGCAATCCCTGCTGCTAGTACACTTTTTCCTTCCACTCAGCTTTCTATGAATATTCTACAACTTTTTCACAATATTCACAGTTTTCTGAGTGTGAATTCTGGGTTTTCGTTCTCGAGAACCAGGATCAAAATGACAAGAAAGAAAGGCTCGATGTATTTCCCTCTACATGTGATGGATCGATGCGAGCGTCCTGAAATGAGGGACAAAAGGACTGAAAGTTTCTCATTTATCTCTGCTTAAATATTTTACACATTTATTTCGTGTTATGAATCATTCATGTCCATATTTCTGTTTTTAATGCCAGTTTACAGGGAGAAACCTAAAGTCAACCTTTTCTCCTTCTCTGGAGTTTTTCTACATGCTGGGGAGCGGCAGGCCACATTATTAGGAACACCCTGCTGAATTCTTCAGGACGTGACCTCTGACCTCTGACCGACCCGTCTGGAACCAGCGACTGTGCTATGTTCCTGGTTCTGAGCTGCAGACACTCGTCTCGGTGTTGCGGTCCAGTCTGGGGACTGCAGAGCTGCAGGCTCCTGAGGATGAAGGGGCTTCATCTTCCTCAGCGGGTTTGCTTTGTGCTGCTGCTGATCAGCACCAGGAGGTTCTGGTTCTGGTTCTGCTGCAGGACTCTGTTGGACCTCTGCTGGGCGGCGACCAGCCAGGGCCGTAACCATCTCAGAAGTGCGGGGGGCTCGTTTTCCAGAGGTCTGTTGAGTGAGTTATCGTCTTTCAGGGCAGGGGTGTCCAAACTGCGGCACGGGGGCCATTTGCAGCCCCTGACTGATTTTCTAAGGCCCCCAACTGGGTTTCAAGAAAGGGACTGATTAGACTCCCCAGCAAAGGTGACTGAAGAAGATGGTTATTGTATTTTTTAAATAGGACAGAATTATAAGAGAGTTTGGTACAACAGAGAATATTCATCTTTTAATAGCCAGCCTTCTGGCCTTTTTTTAATTTCATAGTAAATCTGACCACATTGCTCCAGTGACGTTCCCTCGATAGCAGACTTTAACGCACCCAGATCTGCTCTGGATGAATTTATTAAACCTGACCAGATACAGCCGCTGTTTTCAGAGGAAGATTGGCCCAAACCCGGTTATTGCCCTCAGAATTACTCTCAGTTTATGTTTCTTTGTCTTTCAAATTTGTCCCAAAGAATTTGTAAACTGGATGACTTTCTTTTAACGAGGCAAACATGCAAAACTCCTTCTCAGGTTTTGGGTCAACTTTGATCAAAACGCCTCGTTTCTTCAAAAAAAACTGAATGTTTTTTTTTTTTTTTTACAATATTGCAAACTTAGTTTATTGTTGAGTCGATAAAAACAGGTTTGTTTTTTATTGAAGTGTTAGCTCTTAAAAAGGTAGAGATTGTGGTCTGCAAATACTTTTGACTTGAGGATGTTTGCCCCTGTGATAAAAAGTTTGGACACCCCTGCCTTAGTGGCTAAAAACTGATCACCAACAGCCTGAGCCCGGCCCCAGGAGGCGGACTGGAGCGCTTTAAACGAACTAAACTGGTGGAGCTGACACTGGTGGAGGCCAAGAAACGCCGGAGCGACCAGATGTTAATGTGCTGCGGAGAAGAAAACTTCACAACAAATGTCGTTTCGAGGCACTTTACAAGAAAAAAAAAAATCAGTTCAATCGAACAAACGTTCCAGTTGATCCCAGTTATCAAACAGCGCGATGAGATCAGCTGATCATTCAACACGTTTCTAAGGAAACCCAGCAGAGCATCGAGTCGCTGACCTGCAGCGTTCGCTCCTCCTGACCAGCACGTAGCGACAGTGGAGAGGAAAACTCCCCTGTAACAGGAAGAAACCTCCAGTAGAACCAGAACCAGGCTCAGTACCAGCGGACAAGACGGAGCAGAGACACAAGAAGAAGAGATGAACTGATGGAGGATTGTTGTTGGTGTTCATGAGAGCAAGAAGTTAACAGCAGCAGGAGGAGCATGATGCTACATATTTAGCTAGCTAAATATGAAGCTAGCTTCAAACTCCATATTTAGCTAGCTAAATATGTAGCATGATGCTACATATTTAGCTAGCTAAATATGTTAAATATGTAGCATGTTGAATATGTAGCATGATGCTACATATTTAGCTAGCTAAATATGTAGCATGATGCTACATATTTAGCTAGCTAAATTAGTTAACTAACTAAATGTGTAGTTTGAAGGTTGAAAGTACATATTTAGTTGGCGAACTACATACTAAATACGTTGTTCGAAGCTAGCTTCAAACAACGTATTTACTTGGCAAACGAAATATGTAGTTTGTTGCCAGACATTTAGTTAGCAAGCTGAAGCTAAATGTTTAGCTAAAGTACGACGCCAATCCAGATCTATTTTATAAACACAATCTAGTTATAAATTCTATATCTGACTGGCGCACAGCCTCCGGAGCTGCTACCACAACACCAGCAGCCTGGTGCACTGGAAACCAGAGCTGCAGGTTGATGAGTGAGCTTCCTGTCCGTCAGGCGGAAGGTTGCGGGTACCAGTCCACACGAGGACAAACCTGAGCAACATAACGACCTCCCTGCCAGCCAGCGGCTAATCCTCTCAGCCGCTTTGCAAAAGTCGTCTTTTTAATTCCAGGTGAAGGAGATGAAGTGGAACAAGCAATTAGAAAGTCCATCAGAAAGAAGCTCAGACCTGCAGCGGCTCCGTTGCTGGACAGAGCTCAGCTGGGGCCCGTTTCAGCAGAACTCTGCAGCTTCCTGTTCACCACGGTTCTCTGAGGCGTCACTGCCAGAACCGGGACCGCAGGGTCCAGGACTGGGCCCAAGCACGATCCAGACTGGTGGAGGTCCACAGCTGTCCTGCTATCAGGAAGCAGAGCGTTTGAGGCGTTGCCTTCAAATCCATCCCAGCTGCTGGAGCCGCAGATAATCTCAGCCCGACACAAGCTTGCCTGGGACAGATGCTCCCAGGAGTAGCTGTGTCGACATGTTAAGATGGCTGCCAAATAACAAAAAATAATAATTTGATGATATTTATCATGGATGAAATTTTTTGGTGTCAAATCATACATAACTGGACCCATGGAAACCATATTTACTAGTAATATTTTACATTTTCATGATGGCTGCCACAGAAAATGTATTTGTGCACTAAAATCACCGATCAGATGAATGTGTTTGGTGTCAAAGCACAGCCCACGTATTTTAAACCCCAGAAATCATTTATATTTTCTTGATCTTGTGTTTCCCTTTTCTCGTCAACATTTTTCAAAATGGTCGCCGTGGTTGTCATGGAGAATATATGTTTGCACTGAAACCGGCCAGTGGTCATTCCCAGTGGTGGGCGCAGCTCACCAATTCCCCAAACAAGGATCTTTGCTACGCTAACACTAGACATAAAAAATTAGCGGAAGCTAACGCTAACGACTGGTGTGAGACTCGCAGAAGTCGTCAGTTTCTGATTCTGCTCCATGTTAGGACTTTCAAGTTGATGAACAGGACGACCAACGCGGAAAACATCTGATGTGACATGAAACCGGCGGCCATCTTGAAACATCATCATCCTGAAATCTAAAAGGCTGATGGGAAATATGAGGAGTGAGCATGCCAATGTTTATGTTGTATCCAGTGGGGAGATTTTTCACGGTCATAAGCTGCGCTGTGTCTGCTGTGAATTCGCCCATCAGAAGCTGAGGATCTTCTGAATTATTAAAACCACCAGGCCTCCCACCGGCTGGCCACGAGTGGGCCGTCCACACCTCAGCAGCAGATCCAAAGCCTCTCATGCCCTCGCTTCCCAGCCTGGAGGACGGCTTGCTTCTGGCGCCACCTGCTGGCCAGCCGCTCAGCTCCCATGTTTCGATGCTTTCCAGCCGCTCCGAGGAGGGATGGAAATAAAAGCGATGCGCGGCACTGACATGCAAATGAGAAGCCACTTCAAAGCAGAGCGTGCAGCTGGAGGAATAAAAATCAAACATAATGCCCCCCCGTGAGAGCAGACATCACAGAGGAGAAGCAGCAGAGATCTGCAGGCCTCAGCATCAGCAACAGGGGACCGCCGCCGCGCCGGACCAGAACGCAGCCTGGAAGTCAGCTTGTTATGGGCCAGAACCGGGCCCAGGCAGACTGACGCAGGAGCTCATTTAAATTACAAAGTGAATCTGGGATGTTTCCGTCGTCTCATCTTCGCCTCAAACTGATCCGTTCGCTTTTCCCTCCAAACAACTGGCCGTTACCATGGAAACAGACTGAGATGCCTTTCACCGAGCGGCTTTAACCTGAGATGAGCTGGTTTCAGTGGATCAGCAAACACTCTGAGGTCCAAAGAGCTCAGAGGACGAAGGTCAAGTAGGGCGTGAGTGGCGGCAGCATCATGCTGTGGGGCAATACTCCTGGCACACCGAGGGATGCATCAGATCACGCATCCTGTAGCAACGGCCAGATGGTCGAAACTTGGACCCAGCAGGACGACGGGCCCAAACAGCCGGCCTCGACTGGATCGCTGTGGTCCCTGAAATCAGGACACCAACCAGCCGACATCTACGGCGCGGCATCGGTGCCAAAATCAAGACCACTGCACACCGAGCAGGGAGCTACGTCCTTGCTAAATCCATTCATAAGCCAGCGCCTGATCTGATGAACAAGCCAGGAACTGAGCGGCCGGCGCTGGCACATGAGAGCCTGTCCATTAGCAACAATAAGCTAACGCTAGCCTATCTAATGCTAAAGCTAGCCTATCTGTGCTAATAGAAAGCAGCACGCTTACGTTAGCCTCAGCCTGTCAAAAGCAAACACTAGCTAACCCATAAGGCAATCCAGCGGATGACTAGCCTAGATCCAGGACTAACGCTAGCCTATCCATAAGCACAAATAGGCTAGCTTTAGCCTATACAAGGGTAACACTAGCTAACACTTAAGATAATCCAGTGGGTGACCAGCCTAGGCATGCTAATTGTTAAGTTATCCAAGGCTAACGCTAGCTTATCTGGGCTAATGGACATTCATAACCACTAGCCTCTCCAAAGCTAACGCTAGTGAGTAGCCGCCTCCTCATTTGCCAGCGCCGGTTGCTCAGTTAGCGGCGCCCGCCACTCATCAGTCAGATCAGGAGCGAGCTTCAGGACGGATGTAGCCTCCTGCGATGAGGACGTAGCCTCTGCTCGGCGGACCATCGCCTTACTTCTGGCTCTGAAACGGCGCCATAGCAACGAGGACCAAGGAGGAAGGAGAGACGTTTCAACCTGAATGGCAACAGTTTTATTAAGTTAAGAAATCAACACATTTAAGAAACGGATCTATGTACACCGGTTCTACTGCATGGATTAAAAAAAGACGGCCCAAGCTAAGAACATCAGGGTCACGTTGCATTCCCCAAAAATAACGAGTGGAACGGTAAAACAATCACGGTCAGCGGCTGCCGACGGTCACGAGCCGACGCGGAGCCACGTCTTCCATGGGAAACAAAGAAAAGGCAAAGGTTTGTCAACATCAACGGGGAGCGGCCGTCGGCCCAGTAACGCCAGCGCCAGCAGCTTTGTTCTGGATCGCAGGGAGCCGAGCCCGGAGAGGGTCAGTGGTCCTCTCTGTCCCGGCCCTTCCTCTCCTTCTCGTCCTGCAGGGCCGTGCCCAGCTTCTTGATGAGCACCGACAGCACCTTGTCCAGGGGGTCCATCACGCCCCGCTGCAGCCACTTGGGGATGGTGGTCCTGGCGTGGTGGAAGCCCAGCTTCTGCAGGATGTAGTCCACCCCGACGGGGTCGATCTTCCTCCCGGTCCAGGAAATCAGCCTGAAAGCAGATTCCAAGGGTCAAGCTCTGGCCCAGAACACAGAACCGCTCTAACGGGAAACCTGCCACCCACCGCCCGGACTGCTAATCAAATCACCACTTCGAGGTGCGGTTTTTACGCCACAAATATTACAGATTTCTCTCTCAGTCGCCGAGCGTCCCTGGGACCGCCGAGGCGCTGAGGGCGCACGATGCAGGTGCTGACCTGAGGGTGGGCTCCAGGTGCCAGGTGTTGCACATGAACTCCCTCCAGTCCACCGTGGTGTAGTTGATGCCGTCGTCGCGGTCCTTCTCCGTGGAGCCGTCGTCGTGGGTCGCCGTGGGGCTCTTCTGGCCCTGCCGGGCCACAAACATCCGCGGGGCGAACAGGGCTGAGGAGGAGGAGGGAACATTCTTCATCAGCAACCACAGCGCGTTTAAACGACACCGGCCACTCCTGCTGGATGAGCCCAGCAGGAACAGAACTAACAGAACCGGGTTCTGGCCCGCCCCCACCCCACTGAACGGCGCCATCCTGAAGGGAGCCCGTCTCCACGGCAACAACCAGCCGCTGCCTCACCTTTCTCCTTCTCCTTCAGGTAGGCCGACACCAGGTCGTGGAGGAACATGATGAGCTCGGCGTCCATGGTGACGCAGATGTGGTCGGTGAACTCCGTCACCATGCTGCACTCCACCTTGGGCTTGCTGCCGGCGTCTGAAACAAGAGGAGCAGCTGAGAGACGTCTGGCCGCGCGCCGCTCCCACCACAGCCCGCGGCGCCAGCAACCAGTCCTACCAGTGAGAGACGGCTCGTCCGAGTCCTGCACATGGATGGACTTGAAGTCCAGCTGCATTCTGGGAAGAGCGAAGATGGTCTCGGTCTCGTGGTCGTAGGTGTGGGAACCTCTGAAGCTGCTGAGCAGGCTGGCGCTCTTGGCGGCCGCGCCGTCCTCCCCGGTGTTGGCGTCCACGTTCCTCAGCAGGTTGAGCTCTGAAACACGAGAGATGACCGATTCACACGGCTCCTCCTCTCTGTCGGTTATCGGCGTCAGCCGGCGCTGACGTGTTACTGACACAAACCTCCGTTTCTCAGTGCTTTCTATGAACGTTCATGAAACAACGTCTGGATCAGGGCTGTCCACACACTCGGCCTCAAAGGCCAAATAACATTTTTACAAACTGAAATCACCAAAACGTGATTTCTTTAGCTGCTCAACAATAAGCCAAGCATGAACCGTTGTAATTAAAGGACTAATCTGGTATTTCTGTCGGAACGGGATTCTAGATCCAAAACTGCAAATGGCTTTTGCTCGTTAAATGAGAGGAACCTGATTATTCTGGGCTCGACTGAAGAAACCTGAATAAATATTTCATCTGAAAACACTTCCTGCTTTCAGCCAAGTTTCAGCCCAGCAGATCTGGCTGCTCCAAGGTGGCCCGTCGTCACCATGACGACAGACGGACGCCACTGTGTCGCATCGAACATTTCAGCGAGCAGATTCGGACTGAAACGTCGTGGCTTTGTTCTGGTGTATTTCACGTGTTCCTGAGTTGCGGTCCGCCGGTACCTTTGTTCCTCATGGCCGTGACGTAGTTGAACCATTCCTTCACAGTGGCGACGCCATGCGGAGGGTTCTCGTGCCGACCACGCGTGATTTTGGTTATGGTGGCCATCGGACTCTCCAGGGCGCCGCACGGCTTCGTCACCATGGTGTTGTGACCCAGATGGAAGTCCAGGGTCTGCACGATGTAGGTGGAGTCATCCTCGGAGCCTGCGATGAGACAGGAAGCGGTTAAGAAGGTGGTGGTCGTGTGACCAGCAGAGACGGCGTCCAGCTGCTTCCGCCTCACCGTCCTCCCAGATCTTCTGCGCCTCCGTCCAGAAGGCGATGTTGGGCTCCTCCAGGTGGAACAAAGCCCACGACTTGGAGCGGAAGTTGGGCCCGTGGAAGCAGGCCAGGGTCATGTGATTGCCATGGAGGCTCATGGAGCCGCCGAGCTGCACGGCGTCCTCGGGGAGGGGCATCTGGAACAGGGAGATGTGGCAGCCGGCGATGACTTTCAGCACGCTGGGCCAGTGGCGGTGATGGGCCACGTCCACGTCTGCTTGGAAACACGGGAGGACAAGCTCAGAAGCCGGAAGCTCCTACTGCATCATCCATCAATCTGTCTGTTTTCGGTATTTTTAAGATTTTTTTTATCTTGTGATTTTTTATTATTATTTTTATCATTTACTTAATTTATTTTTATTCAATCTATTTTCATCATTTATTTATGTATAACTAATTTATTTTATCACATTTTTTAATCCATTTCTTTATTGTTTCTTTTTTTATTACCTTTACTCATTTATTTTCCAAATTTAATTATTTACCTTTTATTTATTTTAAAAATTTTATTTTTTTTATTTAATTAATTTCACTGATTTATTTTTATAACTTAATTTTTAACTTAATTTTTCATTATTCAATTAATTCATTATTATTAAATTGATTCATGTTTATAATTTTTTTTACTTTTTTATTGCTCTATTTCACTAATTTTCTTTTTTATTGCTTTTTAAAAAAAACTTATTTAAGATATTTTCCAAATGTAATTTATTTACTTTTAAAATATTTTACCTATTTTTATTATTTTTGTACTATTTTTTTCCATTTCACGGATATGGTTTTATTTATTTCTTTTAATTATTTAATCAATTTATTTTATTACTGAATTAATTTTTATAATTTTTTTTAACTTTTTAAATGTATTTAGCAAATTTATTTTTAATTATTTTCATAATCTAATTTATCTTACTTATTTTATTAACCTATTTTACTTATTTAATTTATTTTGATTTTCATTATGAACTATCCTGATACTGGGATCCTTTAGCTTCTTCTGTGGCCCAGTATAACATAACAGCCTGCAGTTACTGAAGTCAGCTGCAGACTGATGATAAAAAGCTGTAATTTCAGGCTTTGCTGCTAAGTTGTGTTTTTCATCCTAATTTAACCTTTAACTTGTTGAGTTTATCCTGCTGCTGCTCCTGATCACCTGCTGAAGCTGCTTTAAACCTCATCAGAGCGACTGATCATTTCTGTCTCTGTGCATTAAATGCCCCTCCCCCCCAGGAGGTGCTTACAGAGCTCTGCAGCTCCTTTCTCTGCGTTGATGACGGGGGTTTTGGGGGGCAGGTAGGGCCCGGGGCCCCAGGTGGAGAGGGCCCGCTTGCTGGTGTCGAACTGCTGGGTGAAGAACTCCTGCAGCTTCATGCCGATCTTGATGAGGTCTGGTGTGGTGGAGCGGGAGATGATGACCTGGAAGATGTCCCACTGCAGGTCTCCGTGGACGAAGATCTCGCTGCGGGGAGGAGGAGGAGAGATGATGAAGGATGACTGCAGCGCTCATCTGAAGCACGCCGTCCTGGGCGGCGTGGAGACGTACCTTTTCTCTGAGAGGCTGCTTTCCACCGTGCACAGGTTGACCTTCCACTCGTCCTGCAGCTGCAGGTCGGCGTTGCTGAAGACGCCCATCAGGATGCTGGAGCCCATGTAGTCCACCCGGGCCTCTGTGGAGCCCATGGTGACCTGGATCTTGTGGCTGGGCTGCTGGTTGGGATGCTCAGAGATGTGAGCTGCAGGAAAACACACAGATGGACACGATTCATCTCTCTGAACTCCGGAAGACGCACCTCTTTGATTCACCGCCTTTTATTCTCGAGGGGAGGGGGCGGATGGATGCTTTGGGAATGAGAAATCCGGCGGGTGTCTCCAGAACACCCAGGACCAGAACGGCTCCTGTGCAGCAGAACCGGCTCTCCTGGCTCTGTGGGAGAGGCTGAGGTGTGGCTGAGCTGTTGACCAGCTGCAGCGATGTTTACTCACAGACCATCTCCAGGGTGTTGACGTCGATGTTGCCCCCCACCACTCCTCCCTTGGAGTCCAGCTTGGAGCGGCCCAGGCCCACCGACATGCTGATCTCACGGTCGCGGTTGCTGCCCACAGACAGGCGGCCCTGGCTCTTCAGGCCGCTGGTGGTCCAGCTGAAAGCCAGGCAGAAACACCGTGTCCTCAGTTCACAACTTGCTGCTTCATTCCTGACAACAGCTGAACGCATGCTGCACCGCTGCACCGCTGGCCACCTTCCTCCTCACTCTGTGTGCTTTACGATCGGTTTGGACCAGCCTAGGGTCAGGAGCAAAATGCGCCTCGGGGCCGCAACATGTTTACTCCTTCAGCGCAGAAGAAAATGGAATAATTCAGCAAAATCTTTCAGATACAAGAACCTAACTTTGTTAACAGATGTTTCCAGGGACTTGCTTTTTGAAAAACATTAGCCACTGAAAAATTCAAGATGGCTGCCATCTTGAAAAATGTATTTCTGAACTAAATTTGCCAATATTTATTAGCAGTTATTGCCAGTGGTGATCGCAGCTAACCAAAAACTTACGTTCACTCGACACTCATTCGCTAAACGAGAATTATAGCTCTGCTCATGCTAAACACATTTAAAAAACTGCGAAAGCTAATGCTAAATCACTAAAACATAAACAGTTAGCTCTGCCAATGTTTAACCACTAAACAAAAAAATTTGTGGAAGCTAAAGCTAACTGCATACAAAACTTAGCAGAAGCTAACGCTAAACCACCACTAGACATCAAAAAAATAACGGAAGCTAACTCTAATCATGAGGACGACTGTCTCCCAGTCTCTCATCTTCATCTCCTCCCAGGTGACGACTGGTTGAGACTCAACAACAACAAAGTCCTCAGTTTCTTTTTTTGCTCCATATTATTATTTTAAAGTTGGATGAACAGGACGACCGAAGTCGAAAACATGATGCGACAAAGTTCATCAGTCATGAAAACGGGGAACATTTTATGGCACTAGTTGGTTTTAAAGGCTCAAAAACGGCAGCCATCTTGGAAAATGGCCGTCATCCCCCCAGAATCCTGACAGACAGAACTTTTAGTGAAACGAGCACCTACGTGTTGTTTCCCATGACGTTGCTCATGTTCATCTGGACGGTGAGCTGTTTCAGGTTGATGGCGAACACCACCAGCGTCTCCCACGGCGACCCCTGCTGACCGGCTGACTTCCCGTTTTTCCCAAAGGAAGGCGTGGATGTTTTCGTCACAGAATCTGCAGGAGAAACGAGGACGGTTAGGTGGAAACCGGCACCACAACGAGGACGCCTCCGTTTAACCCTGCGTTCAGAGTTACCCCTTCTGGGAGCGGAGGAATCGGACACGCTGCGAGTGCGGCCGGGTGCGGGGGACTTCAAGTGGCCCAGGCCGCCCGGGGACATGTTGGCGTGCTCCGAGAAGACGTTGGGCGACTGGGGCATGTGCTGCGTCCCCGTGCTGCCGTCCCACGTCCTCCAGTAGGCCTTCCGGCTGGACTCGGGGGACAGGTGCTGGGTTATGCTTTCGGCCGAGTCTGGGGTGGCGGGACCGGAGGCTGTGGGGGGGAAATACAGCTGAAGAGGCGATCTCCAGGGCGAAGCATCTGAAACTCAAACAGAACAGGGAGGAGCTTACGCGGCAGAATGATGGTCTGGTCTCCCAGGAAGAGGCGTCTGGCGATGCTGCGGCGGTACCAGGCTCTGGGGAACGCCAGGATCTCACTCAGACGCCTCATGTCGTACTTGAAGGAAGCCGAACCGATGTCGCACACAGCTGCAAGGAGAACATCCTGTTTATATGATGTCATTTCCTCTAAAACCTGAACCAAACTACATTAAACTCTACAGCCGTCTGCAAAAACCCTCCCTGATCAGACAACGGCAGAATATTTCAGTTCTACTCTCCAGGAGTTGATTGAGCTGAAGATGTGATGAACCCTGTGCCGTCCAGAGATGCTGCAGTGCCCCCTGCTGGCTGAAGTCCTGCATGTCCCCCAGCCAGTTGCTAGGAGATCCGATAGCTTCACTTCCTAAACTCAATATTTCTGCCCAAACTGCCAGCTGAACGTAGGCCTGTCGCAATAAGTAAGCAATCAATTAATCCATTAATCAACTAAAATAAGATCGATAATTTCCATTCTGATGATTAAGTTTTTTTGCAGGGTAATTTTGTTTACAGAGAGATAACAATAATCTGCTTTATCTATGGTTTCAGGTGTGTGGTTTTTATTTCCATTTTATTGCTTTTGGTGGTCGTGTTACATTTCGGATTTTTAAAATAACTTAAATGACTAAAATACAGAATATGAATACAATTGGAGAACCCCCCCCCCCCCCCGAAAAAAGTGATGGTAAATTAAAAAAAAAAAAAAAAAAACTCAAAAGTTAAAAAAAGAAATAAAGGAAACTAATAAAACATTAAGACTGGAAATAAAATGAAAAATTAAATAGTGATAATGTTGAGTGTTCTTTACAAAATTTAAGTTTACTGGTCTCAGAGAGGTTGAACTGGGATTATTATGCCATTATAAATATATCAAAACAACAATATTATCGTTTATCGCAATAATTTCTGGGACAATTTATCTTTCAGCAAAATTTGTTATCATGACAGGCCAAGGTGAACGCCGTCTTTCATATCAATCTCCTGCCACCTTCTAGTCGTTTCTCTATCAGATTTACTTTAATTTCGCTGCATTAGAGTGTTTTAAATCCACTAGGGGGCTTCAGCAAAAAGAAAGTACACCCTCTTAACTATTCTAGGACTTCACATGCTGCTTTCATGGAGAAAACCAAGGGATGACGTCCTCTGGACAGATGAGACCAAAGCGGAGAGGAAACCAGACACTTCATTCCAGCCGTGAAGCACGGTGGTGGAGGGGTGATGGTTTGGGATAGCTTTTCAGCTGCAGGAACTGGACACCTTGAATGTGAGTCCGTCTGTCCAACAGCTGAAGCTCGGTCCAAACTGGGTCATCAACAGAACCGTGATCACAAACGCAGCAGCAAATCTACAACAGGATGGCCTAGTCAAAGTCCAGACCTCAACCTGATTGAGGAGTGGGTGATATGGAAAAAAAAAAATCCTCTCATGATAAACTTTTTCATATCGAGCGATATCAATTTATATCACAATATTAAACAAATCACTATCGATCTTTAATGTTCCTTTGCTACTTATAAGTGACATCTGAAGGTAATTTCTGATTTTAAAGATTTATTTTTAAAAGCTGAAAATTTCAAACATTAAAGTATATTTTCAACTCAAACCTTCAAGCATTAAGGGAAAACTGCACGAAAATGGACATATTCTTTTAAATATAATAATATTTAAACATAAATTCTCAACCTCAGAGATTTGCAGAAACCTCAAAAGCTAAAGGTTGGTTCTCCATGCTGAGCATAGGGTGTACTTAGTTTTCCTGAATGATGCTGACGGGGTGTTTCTGCTGGGAATAGTGTCTCCAGACCTCGTCTCCTACCTGAGATGTTGATCAGGGTGGTGTCCATCTTCCCTCCTTTAGGAGAGACGAAGCTCTCGATGAAGGTTGGCGCTCCGGTCCGTCTCATCCTGGACAAACTGACTTTCACAAACTCCAGGTTGATGCACAGAGAGTCCTTCCTCCCCGTCACCGAGGACGGCTCGTCATCTGCAGGAGACAGATGTCAGCGTTCTGCAGCTCTGTGATAATAAAGTTATTACATTCAACCACAGACCTAACGGCCCCGGGCCCGGGGGCAAGCCTGTGACGGCTGATTTCTGCTTCCCGGCGCCGTAGGGGTGGAAGACGTAGAGGGAGAAGTCCGACATGCAGGCGGTGAAGCTCAGGCCTGAGGAGTTGCTGGGGGGCCCGGTGAGGTCCGACTGGCTGCTGCTGTGGCGGCTCCGGCCCAAAGGGCTCCCCAGCTGCGGTGACGCTGGAAGAAACCCAACAAGCGGTTCTATTAACTGCCTCCAGAAGCAGTGGTGGCCGCCGCTAACTAAAACGTTAACTAACCCTAAAGCACTGAACGGTCCTTCCAGGAATTCTCAATTGTTTCTGTGATTTCTGCAATCAGAATCACAGATTTTATGCTGCTACTTTATAAAAATGTCTGAAATTTTGAGAACAGAGGGAAACTGCTTTGCTCAGTCCTATGACTTTTTGTTAGTCTGTTAGTCGCCATATCGATCACTTGACATCAAGTAAAAAATACTGCCACCTGCAGGTGAGAGTTAGACCCAATGTTTTCGACCATTTTTGTGGAAAATTTGCAATAAACTCACAATTATGCACTAGCACGAAAAAATGCAGGGATGACTTTCATGACATGACTTTCTGCAATCGCAGAATTGTGAAAAATGATTCTGAGTAATCAAAAAGATTAGTTCTGCTAATGCTAAAGTGCTACAGCAACATATTTAGCGGAAGCTAATGCTAAAGCTCTACACCAGTATGGTATTTAGCGGAAGCTAATGCTATAGCACTATATTAACACAGTATTTAACAGAAGCTGATGCTAAATTGCTACACTAATGTGGTATTTAGTGGAAGCTAACACTAAAGCACTACATCAACATACTATTTATTGGAAACTAATGCTAAAGTGCTAAACCAACACCGTATTTCGTGGAAGATAACGCTCGAGCACCACCCTAACATGGTATTTAACAGAAGCTGACGTTAAATTGCTACACCAGTATGGTCTTTAGTGGAGGCTAGACTTAAAGCGCTATATTATTATGGTGTTTAGCAGAAGCTAATGCAAAAGCGCTAAATTAAAAACCAGCCAAGTAAATTAGTTCTTTGGAACTAATTTTCCCCCAAATTAGAAAAATTAATTTTGGGGAAGTTCGGTGCGTTTTCAAATTTAGCAAAAATGCTAAAGCGCCAAATGAAAAATTAGCTCCGCTATGAGCACATTAGCGGAAGTGTGCCAACCACTGTCCTAAACCTGACAGGTCCCAGCAGAAGCTGGGAACATGTTGGAGACGAGCAAGAAGGTCCACAGACCTTTACTGGTGGGCAGCTTGGAGACATGTTGTCCAGGTGGAGTGGAGGAAGGTGGGTGGGGTCCGTCTGTGGGGTTGGTTCCTGTCGGGGTCTCCAGTTCTCCGCGGTTGGAGGAGAACACCAGGTCCAGGGACGGCAGCTTGAGCATACACTCCACCCTGGACATGGGCAGGCAGCTGAAGCGGATCTGAGAGGGCTGGAAGCAGACATGGTCCATCAGAACCGACACCAAACAGCTCGAACAAGGTTAATCTGAAGATGTCACGGTTTGGGTCACACCTGGACTCTGACATAGACAACCACGTCCACAGGGAACGATGAGTAGGCTGATGTGGAGGAGGACACCAGGGAGGTGGTGGATTCCTCCAGAGGGTCCACTGGATCGAACTGGCCCATGTCCTCCTCCTGGGTTGCCGCGGCTACCGACACAAACATGACCATGAAATAAGGAACGGCAAGTCGATGGAAAGAGCCTTCAGCTGCACAGAACCAACCTGCGTAGCTCCTGTCCACTGGGGTGATAGGAATGGTCTCCAGAGCTTTCTCCAGGAAGTCCAGGAGACAAGGACTAATTACCATTTCCTCCGGCAGAGTCTGAAGCGCCACCCAGGCGTACAGCTTGGCCGTCTTCACGCCCCCGACGCTCTTTCCTTTGGCTGCAGGAACACAGAGACGTAGAGGTGAAACACCTAGATACAGTCTTCTCCACACGCATGGACCCACTTCATCTGATGTCCTTAAATCACATGCACACCGTTCCAAGGGTCCACATTAGATCACCAGATGGAGGAGATGGTGCTAGAGCATGCAGCTACAAATACAGAATCGCAAATATAGCTAGCTAACTAACTAGTAAGGCAGAAAGATATCTGGCAATCGATCTAGCTGTATTGATAGCTATTGAGATATCTATGGAGATAGGGAGATAGTTAGCTAGAAAGAAATCTAGCTATCTCGATAGATGGCTAACTAGATAGCCAGTTAGACAGATGGCTGTCTAGCAAGATAAATAGAAAAATAGCTATCCAAGGGTCCACATTAGATCATCAGATAGAGAAGATGGTGGTACAGCATGCAACTAGAAACACAGAAATGCTCAGTACCTGCAGGAACAGGTGGGGGTGGGGGAGGTAGAAGCGAGTTAGTCTTGCTGTGGACAGCATTGGGAGGGTTTGAAAGGCCACTATCTTTCATACCATACAGCTTAGACTCTTTGGAGAGCGTGCGGGGCAGAGAGGATCCCCGTGAGGTGTTGGGAGACTCCGTCTTCAGGGTCTTGGAGTTGTAGTGCAGCTTAAGGAGAAGACGGAAACAATTCAGCTTACAACCCCAAAAACCTGAGAAAGGAGAACAGTCTGGATGTTTCAAGAGAAGCTGACCTTCACGTCCACTCCTGGAATGTAGAAGACCGTCGTCTCCAGGTCATTGGATTTGGTTTGTAAGGTGGAAGGGCATTTCTTCCCAGCGAGGAGGTGAGTGGTGGAGATGTGGGCCGGAGCAAGCTTCTTCTTCTTTGGAGGAGAATCCTGGTCCAGACTCCTGAGGCTGCGGTCGCAGCTCCTATCCAGACCCAAAGAAGAAGAAATTTCCCATCAGTTTACAATTACAAAATAAAAAACACAGGACAGAGTTAGAAAAGAGGTTTCAGAGCACCTCCTCAAGGAAATGTCCTCATGCTCCGACTGCTGAGTGGTGGGGTGAAGGACACACTTTCCACTATCGATCTCCACACGGACGTCCAGCTCGAAGTCAATGTTTTTTTCAGACGCTGGACCGCTAAAGCTGCGGTTGGCCGGTGTGCTGGGCCAACGTTCGCTGAACAGCTGACTGACGGCGGAAAAGCCGGAGGTCTTCTTGTGGGACGTTTGCCTGAGAGACAAAGAGGTTTCATGAGACAGTGGGCTTGAAGGAGCTGCATTCTTTAGAAACATGTTTCATATTTAGCCCCATTACTCTGAGAAGCCTGAATAAAAGACCATAACCCCTGGAAACTTCTCATCTCTGCCAGAAAAGCAAAAAAACAAGTTTGTGAGACAACCCAACAAGCCTCCTGACCTCAATCCTACAAGGAGCAATGGAGGTTCTGAGTAGCCGCTCAGCAGGTTCTGTTTAGAGGACTGGACAAGAATCCCCATAAATCGGTTCCAACCTGGTAATAAACTACAGAATGGTTCTGCCTGCTTTAAGATATGGAGGATCCAACGGTTATTTCAATAAATTATGGATAAATCCAGTTTTAAATTCCTCATTTCTTTGGTTGAGATTCTGTTTTTACACATTAAAACCCAAAATCACCATAAAAATGAGGGATTTTCCTTTTATTTGTAACAGAAGAAAATCATATAAATGAAATATTAATTTCTGCTCCATGTGTGAACAATATCCAAACTGTTCCTTTAAGGAAATTAACTGGCTAATGTGTGTTTTACTTGAAAGGAAGAAGTTATCTATACTTTAACCTCCTGAAGCTGTTGCTCGGCAGAAAAAGATAAATATCTGTCCAGATAGCTAGCTAGCAATATAGCTATCTGTCAAGCTAGACAGCTAAATAGCGAGATCGATATCTTGCTAGCTATCTAGCTTCCCATCTACCCATCAAGCTAGCTTGCCAGATCTAGCAAGCTAGATGAAAATCTAGAAAGCTATGTATCACGATAGCTATCTAGCTATTCATTTAGCAAAATAGCTATCTAGCTTTCCGTCTATCCATCAACCTAGTTCGCCAGATAGCTAGCAAACTAGATGAAAGCTAGCTATCAAGATAGCTATCTAGCTATCCATCTAGCAAGACAGCTAAAAAGCTAGGTAGATATCTAGCTATCTATCCAGCCAGCTAGCTAGATGGATAGCTAGATATCCATTTAGCTAGATAGCCATTTTGGTAAATGGATAGCTAGATATCCATCTATAGATAGCTGGAAAGTAAGATTGCGAGCTATCCATCTAGCTAGCTCGATAGCTAGTTAGATATATAGCTAACTAGCCATCCATGCGTTCATCTATCTAGATAGCTAGACAGAGAGTTGGGGGTCCCAGGCTGAAAAAGGCCTCTGCTATGACTTATAGCCATGGTTTGCTGGAGTCCCGACTTTGTGCTGCCACAGTTGATATAAGAGCTTGAAATTCAGCAGGTCAGAACAGGAACCAGAGCCGAGGGACAGAACTCGCAACACTTCAACATGGAAGCAGAGCTCCACTCACAGAGGTCGGCGGTAGCTTGGCGGCCTCTCGCGCTCCAACTCGTCCTCCTTCTCCGAGTCCTCGGAGGACGAAGAGGACAGGTCGTCGCGCCTGGAGTCGTCGTGCTGGAAGGGAAGCGTGGGTGAGAAGACGGCGGGGGTGGCGGGGGCACTGAACACTGACAGCGGGCGCTTGACAGAGCATGGAGAATGGAGGTGACGATGAGGATGGGAAGGGTCATCGATGGTGACGGACAACAGGTCGCACTCGGATTCCTCGGGAAACTTTCAGAGAGGGACAGAGAGTCAGATTGGGGGGGTGGGGAGGCTTCAGACAAACAGACACACAGATCCAACCACCCTGCAGATGTCGAGAACGTCTGAAGGAGCAAACCCAAAAGCCCAAAGCTCTGGATGATGAAGTGCTCTGTGCAATGGACCCGGCGCCACATTCTGGGTTCTGGAGAACTGTCCGAGTTTCAGGCTGCGTGTCCACTGACAGACCCCACCACCGTGAACCAGAGAGGACGAGACACCCCCACCCAGAGAAGGTTATCAGCCAGGACATTAACCAGACAGTATCCGGAACCGGGTCCAGCTGGGCTTTCATCCTGACAGGCTTCATCTGACCCCTGCTTAGAGGACAGCCTGGACCTGCAGGTCATCAGAACCCCACAGTGGTTCTGGGCGGGAAGCTTCAGTCTGTACAGAGCAGTTCGACTGCTCAGACAGCCAGGGTCAAAGGTTACCATCATCACGGGCATGATTCTCAGTCATTAGCTGCGTTTACATTACAAAGGTGTGCAAATCTTTTTGCATAATGATGCAGTGACGGTGTTTCCATTAAGTTAAAATCACACGTGAGTAAGCTTGTTGTTCGCGCCATGACCCTCCAACTACTTCCTGTTGTCTTCTTCTTCGTGGTTTGCGCTAGTGGCGACTTCCGGTTGTTGATCGTGTGATGCGAAACAAGCATCTCCATTGCAGTTTTGCGAAACAAACCAATTTCAAAACCTCCTCGTCCTAGCTCCAAAACTTTTTCTCAAAAAAGGAGAAGTTTTTTCTGAAAACGGCGTGTTTCCATTAAGCAAATTTATTTTCATCATTTCAGTTTGCGCAATTTCAAGGCTGATGGAAATGCAGCAACTTTTCACTTCAAGTCGAAGCACCAGTTTGGGTTGAGATCGTGTTGACCCAAACAGCCCCAGAAACACCCGGTTAAAGTATCGAGGAGAGCTGCACCGCGACCCGACACTTCCTGCAGCCAGGACCCAGGTTCTGGTAGAATTCTGACCCGGGAGTCAGCTCGTTTTTACAGTGTTTGCTTTCAGGGGAAAACCCGTCTGGCCTGAAGACCGAGCCTTCGAAAGCCTTTTCGAGAAGCCTAATGCTGAACTTTATCCAGTCCAGAACCAGTTTGGATCAGTGTTTGGTACCACTGTCCAGCTGGGTCCAAGTTTCAACGATCTCACTACTGAAATTGTCCTCCGTCGTTCCTTCCACTTTCTGCAATATACCAGAACCACAGCACGATGCTACCACCACCACGTTTGACCGTTGGTTCATTCACCATCTCACTCATCTCCAGAAGACATCTGGATTCTCGGTGTCGTTTGGATCTTTCCGGGTCGGGACCCTCTCAGGCCTTGGTGATGGGGTTCCAGCAGGTTCCAGGAACCACCAGCGCCTTGGCGGTTTCTGAGATGCTCCAGGACATGCCAACCAATCTCTCTTCATCTGGCGGGAGAAGTTTGAGTCTTCATCGAGAGCATAGCCGCGTGGTGACACCACCAACCCAAAACCCTCTCCAATCTGGGTAAACCTGCAGGTTTCCTGCCCAGATCTTCCAGGATTTATTGTTCCAAGCGTTGGTTGGTCCAGTTAGCCCCAGCTGCACTCAACCATGATGTCCAACCAGAAGCTCGCTGGCCCTGAGAGCCTTCAACTCCACTGACTGAGATATTTAGGTGACTGTATATTTTATATTTATCATTTCCAGCATGTGTTGATTATTGAAAACTTAAGCATCCAAATACCTATAAGAATCACTTCAGCTGCAGAACAGCAGCTCAGACGAACCATAAAAGCCCCAAATGATCACATGACAACCATGTTCATCATGAATTTTCGTTTAAATAAAAATAAAATGAAAAGCAGAGTCGTAGAGTTTCAGGTACGTGTGCCGGGAGAAGAGACGTTCTGGGAAGAAAAACCAGCAGCCGACAGCGACACATGCAGGGCTGTTAGAAATCAGGACAGGGTGGAAGGTTAGAGAAAGGCTGATGGTGCAGAGTCTGGACAGGATGACTATTATTCACGATACAGCGTTGAATCTGAGATCTTTTTATCATGGAGGCCAATTTGTTTCTAAAATCTGATCTGAATGCTTCGTGTCATCCTGTTGTGATTCTACACATGCACTCTCAGCTCATCACAGAGGAAAGGAAGACGTGGAGGAATTTATTCAGAGTTGAGTAGAAGTTTTGATTTGGTTTTTTAAGATTGAATTTTAACCATCTACCTTAAAAACCTCTCCTGGGCTGACAGATGAATGCTCAGAGTCCAAAGCCCGATAATTATTCTTTAATTAAACACAAAAGTCATTAAAAACTAAACCTGTGGCAATAAAACAAAGATGACAAGGGGTTATGATCCACTGACTCATGGCACAAAAACACTCCTGAAACATGATGAGTTCACATACAATGGAAAGATCTCAGGGTTGCTTCTGGGTTTTCCAGTGAAGGAAGCTAATGTGAGCTGTCCCTGACCACCCAGCATGGGATAAAAGCAGGAGAGGTTTACCGGGTCCTGGATGTTAAAGGTGACCCGAGGTCCAGGAGAGGACGCATCCACACGGACTTCTGAGAAATCATCCACATCCCCGATCTTGGAGCTGCAGACAGAAACGTTAGAGAGACACCTGCAGGCAGCTCAACGTGTCCACACTCCTCCCGTTCACCTCAAATGAGCCGCAGTTTCAGTTCCAGCATGCAGAAAACTGAACGCACTGTAACGCAAAGTTCCTCTGCTCCAACGCCTCCTAATGCTACACCTGCCGAAGCGACTGAGGCTGTGGCAATAAGCAATTCATCAATTAACGCCATAATCCGTTTCATTTATGGTTTCAGTTGTATGGGTTTTATTTCTTTTTTATGTATTCTTTTTGGTTGTGGTGTTTTACTTTGAATTTTTTAAATATCTTAAATTACTAAAATACAAAATGTGGAAAAAAACAAAAGAAATACATAATGGAAAAAAGTGAGTGATGGTAAATTTAAAAAATGTACGAAATAAATACAAAAAAATTAGAATAAATTAAATAAAGGCAACTAATAAAACAAAAACACTGGAAATAAAATGGAAAATTAATTATTGATAATGTTGAGTGTTCTTTATAAAATTACAGTTTATGGTCTTTGAGAAGGCGAACTTGCATTATTATGCCACTATCACTATTATATTACTTGAAAATGGTCTCAAAACAACAATATTATCGTTTATTGCTATAATTTGAGGGACAATTTATCGTCCAGCATAATTTGTTACTGTGACAGGCCGACTCGGACTCTGCATAAAATTAGTCTGCTTTCTACATGACGGAGCTGAAATGTCTGCAAAATGACTTCAAATCACATTTTAATCACATCTGAACAAAAACGTCTCGGGATGCAACAACATCTATAGTCACAGCATGGAAACTGGGCGTCCTGCGCCGGATCGTCACCTTTGCCTGTCGATCCGTTTCAGAGGAGGCCGGCCGGCTGCTGCTGAGATGCTTTTGGAGCGGTTGTAGCTGGGTTTGTAGCCCAGGCCCCATTTATCCTTCAGAGAGGCCGCCTGAGTGAGAACCAAACGGGTCAATGAGAGCAGAAAATACACCAGGCATTCAGGACAAAACGATACATTATTGTTTTATTCATGACGAGATTTACAAACACAGGAATACTTGACTGGTTCCAGTCTGCATCCCCACAACCAAACATGGAGAAGCAGCTCTCAGTTTCTATGCTCCTCTAATCTGGAGCAAACCTCCAGAAAACTGAAAAACTGCTGAAACACAGAGTTCCTTTAAATCACGGCTAAAAACCTCTTTGATTAATAATAACTGGAACATCATTTTCATCGCTTTCCTTCCTCATGTCACTACAATGTAATATTTCTTGCTGTTTTCACCATGTCAAGCACTTTTAATGAAATGTTCTATAATAACAAACTGGCCTTGAATTGATATGCAAGCTTGAGATAAACAGGGGGAGGATGGAGCAGATGTGTGCAAGAGAATAATAATTACACGTTGTAAAGACCAGGATGAATCAGGTTTATGTAGAGGATGTAATTAATACGTATCCAAACACATTTTGCTATGACAGGAAATGCCCTGTTATGAACAATTAATTAGGCAAATATATTCAACAACAGCAGAAACCAAACCTAAAAATGATCAAAATAACCTGATATCAGCAATGAGAATAGCTGAAAATATAAAGTAATTTAGATCTGTGCCACTAATCATGATTTCCCCCAAATTACACATTTTTACAGAAAAACTGATCTTTAACAAGAATCATTATGGATTTAGAATAAATCGAGAGAAGTACAACAGATCCAGAAGCGACGGACCGTTATCGATACGCAGCGGGAGGATTTTTAGATCCTAACGTGCTTTCAAAGTGGAGGGGCAGAGGAGGTGATGATCTTCAGTGGTTTAGAAGTTATTTATAAACAGGAAACAGTTTAATGAAGAACAATCGTTCAAACTGGAGTCCCACAAGGTTCAGTGTTGGGACCTAAGGGTTGCAGTTTACATATGGAGAACATTTGTGGAGTATGGGATAAATTATAATTTATTTTATTGCAAATGATAAATGATTTCCACTCAGGGAATAGCACTGATCGCAAATGATGTCAAATTACTAAATTTAGAGCAGAGCACTGCGCATGTGCGGTGGCCATTTTAGTTTTGGACAAACAATTATGGTAAAGTCTGTGTAGTGAACAAGTAGTACCAGTCAAATCATCATAATAGTGCTAAATATGGTAACAACAAAACACTGCTGCTTTGGTGTCTGTCGGAGTGACTCGAGACATGGTGATCGGGAACATATGAAGGGAGCAGCCGTGTATTTTAATTTATGCAGTAAAAGTGTGATACTGCAACACTGCTACTATTACTTGAGGAAGGTGATGTGTGCAGTTTGTTGTGTCAACTTATTTAATCAGGGTTAAAGTAGCTCTGCTGTCTGTGAGGGAGTTTGGGTCTGTTCTTCCTGATTGTTTAGATCTGTGGAGTTAAATCTGATTTAATGAATCAGTGTAAAAGCAAAGTGAGAAGTTGTTAAGAGAAGATGGATGGATCACCCTCATGCTGGAGCGACGCAGCTTCTTCCTGACGTCTCTCCTGATGTCCTGGACGGCCACCGATTCCAGCTGCTGGTACCGCTGGATCTCCTGGTTGATGGTTCCCTCGCTGGCCCCCAGCTTCCTGCAGCCGGCAGAGGGCCGTGTTTTCACAGTATTCAGGAAATTATTCACGCCACTGCGAGGTAAGGATCTTACTTGAGGTCGTCGATAACTTTGGCCTGTTCGTTCAGCTCCCGGATGTCCACCACCCTCTTGGTGACCTTCCTCCCTCGAGCATCCACGGCCTGGCTGCCCATCATCTGCCGTCGGGGGTCAAAGTTCTCCTGTTGGAACCAGATGGGACCCATCACGACATGCATGTGATCAAACTGATGATTAAACCCAAACGTCTCCCATAAACATCCACTGAAACCTGAATTATTATACGATTGATGCTTGATTGGAACACCTCCACCACCATCACCCCCCTATTGACAGTGAAAGAAGGGGAAACCGCTCTACCACCAAAATCACCCCCCAGTCAGACTTTATCAGAGTTTTTAAATCAGGTGCTGATCAGCATTCAGGGATCCAAAAGCTTCATCTGACAGTGACCATGTAGCCCCCCCTCCACACGGCAGGAACTGTCCTCTGGGTTCACTCACACAGGCCCAGGAGCGGGGTCTCTGAGCCCTGGTTCCGGGGGGGGGAGAACTGTTTAAGCAGTCGTCAGGGACAGAGACGCTCTGAGGCCTGGGGCTGAGGCCCAGGATGTGGTTTACCAGGCGTCTCTTTAGGGTCAGCCGAGGGCTGAACTGGTTCTCAGAACTCTGTGGACAACAGCAGGGAGGGGGGATGACCCGGGTCACACTTTGCTCTCTGTACCGACACATGAAGGAAGAACTGAACATGCTGGTCTGAGAGCTGCCATAACAACAGAAAGACCTGCCGTCTAAGGCTAAAGGCCCAGCAGATAGTTTAGCATCATTCATGTCCTGTAAACTCAGCAGCTGCTCAATGAAACCAAACGGTTCATCATCATTACTCTAAAGCATGCTCAGGATCTAGTTACATGGCAGCTATTTGACCATTTCACTGATTATTAAATAATTCATTGTCTGGTTTATTTAATTCCTTTACCGTCTTGTTCATTAACTAATATTTTTTGTTTACCTGGTCACCAATTGACCAGTTAATGGTATATTCGTTTATGTACTGATCTACCTCCATCGAGCTCGACCTCGATGTCCGTCGAGCTCTATCTCCGTCTCCATCGAGGTAGATGCAGATTTCACTTCTGCCATTTTACTGTTTGCATCGTTTTTCTTTTTAGTGCAGCTTCAAACAGAAAAATCATCCAAAACCAGAAACCCGATGAAATGTTTTCACTCAGCTGCAAACATCTTGTTTATATAAAGGACATAAAATTCAACGCTAGTAAATAAAAACTGTTGAACTGAATTAACTTCAGTATTTCTTTTAATAACCTTGAGCTCTGAACACAGTTTGATTATAAACACATTAAACTGACATAATGTCTGGTCTGTAGTATAAACCTCTGAGGGTCTGCACACAGCTCCACCAGAACTGAACCAAACTAAGCTGGAACTGGACCGGATAAGGCCTGACCATGTGGATGGGGGGCGACATGGTGTCGGCTTCGTCCTCGTCCGACAGGTCGCCCATGTTCACGGAGTTCTGGTCGGTGATGTCGTCCACGTCCTCCTCGCCCGTCAGCGACGTCAGCGTGTTGCCCAGGGCGTTGAGCCGCTTGCCGATGTTTGGGTCCATGTGAACGTCGATGCCACACATTTTCCAGAGCACGTTGAGAGTCCAGGTACCGGCGCTGCTGCTCTCTGCGCCAAGGACAAACAAAGGGATTGATTTTTCTGAAGAAGCGACTCGCTGCTGCTCAGTATTTCATAAAAACATCGTCTTGCCTGCAGACGGCTGGCCTGTGGTCCTGGAGCACACTTCATAAGTACCATCAGGGACGACGCCTGCATGCCCGACACACATGGATGCAACATTCAGGCAATAAGTCATGACAGCAGGAACCACGAGACGTTTCAACCACTCACATGCATTCATGACGAGGTCTCCCCGGACTTCGGGCTTCCAGTCGTCCCAGGACGTCTCGAAACCCTCTGCGAAGCGGATGCAGAAGTTCTTGAAGTGTCCTTTACTCACCAGGGACTCGGAGGAGCAGGCGGTGATCAGCGTGCTCTCGATGGTCAGAACCAGAGCAGAGCCGGTGTCAAAATCTATGCTGTGATTGGCCTGATGAAGGAGAGGTCAGAACAGGTCGGAGTTAAGGGCTGAACCAAAGAGAAGAACCTGCTTGATGCATTCAGAAAGCCAGAGCTGGATGGTGACATTTCACCCTGAGAAATGAGAAAATGATGTTGAGATCCTGATTGAATGCTTCACATTTAGATCCACTTCAGAGGGAAATGTCACCAGCGCTTTCACAGCTCAATCAGAGTTAAAAACACCCAGAAAAAAATTGATTCCAGCCTCCCAAAATGCTAATCTGATTCATTCCACTAGGCCCACCTCCCGGGAAATTATCTCTTCATAACCGATGAAAATCACACCACATTTTTAGGAGATTTCAAATGTCTGTTGTTTTCCACGTGCATCACCGATCTCCAACCAGGATAAAGATTCATACAGGCAGATCAGAGATCGCACACGAGCTAACATCAGCTCTCATCAGGTTAAAACACACCAGGCAGCTGTTATACCAGCTCCGAGGAGACGGAGAGAATCAGAAAGCTGGTAAACAACAGCATCTGTAGCAGCAGATTTTAAAAGAAGAGCTCCACAATCAGTTCAGAACCACAACAAGCCACCAGAGAGGATGGAAGAAACTGCAGGTTACTTTGAGGGGGGGGTTTGGCTGGCCCACTGCTTCAGAGTTCCCTTCCTGCCCAGCCGGTGCTTGGCCTTTCTATGGAAACAGGTGTGATAGGACAGCTGGGTGACCTTTAACCCTACAGACATACTAGAAATATACCTGATACGGGCTTTTCATCTGCAGCGGCTACTTTGAGGATTTTAATACAGCAGCGGATGTCCACAGCCTTAGATAGTAGCACTTCAGTAAGGTAGACAAACAATCTGATATCCTATTAAATCAGGTGCATAAAAAGGATTTTTAACAAAGAAGTGTTTTGTTATGGATATATTATGGGATACACAATCATAGAAGAGACACCGTCCATAAGGAGATCTATGCTAAACAACGCTGGCTGTTCACAACATGACGTTTCCGTGCATGTTAATGGACAGTTGAGTAGAAAGAAAAAGTGTGGTAGAAAAAGGACAGGACTGTCTAGACCACTGAGCTCTTAATAAATCTAGCACTGTGTTTGGAAATCACAGTGGCAGGCACACTTCCACTAATCTGCTAATAGGAGAGCCTTTTTTGTGTGTGTGTGTTTAGCACTTTTGCTAACTTTGAAAATGTTTAGTGCACTTAGCTTTCCTTAAATTAGTTTTTCCCGATAAATTCTAAAATGCTAATTTATTTGCTTCCATTAAAACCGTGTTGGTATAGCGCATTAGTATTAGCTTCCACTAAATATTATGTTGGTAAAGCACATTAGCGTTAGCTTCCACTAAATACAATGTTGGTATAACTTTTTAGCATTAGCTTCCACTAAATACAATGTTGGTATAACTTTTTAGCATTAGCTTCCACTAAATACTATGTTGGTATAACTTTTTAGCATTAGCTTCCACTAAATACTATGTTGGTATAACTTTTTAGCATTAGCTTCCACTAAATACTATGTTGGTATAACTTTTTAGCATTAGCTTCCATTAAATACTATGTTGGTATACAGCTTTAGCATTAGCTTCCACTATAAACCAAGTTGGTATACAGCTTTAGCATTAGCTTCCACTATAAACCAAGTTGGTATACAGCTTTAGCATTAAGTTAAGTCAAGTTTATTTGTATCACACATTTCAGCAACAAGGCAGTTCAAAGTGCTTCACATCATAAAAACATCAATCAGGTACACAGCAAATCATCAAACTCATTGTGCAAAATTATCTGGCAAATACACATGAAAATCATCAGTAAAATATCAGTGCATCAAAATCATAGGCCTCATCAAACAAAAATAGTTCAAAAATATTGATCAAAGATCCACTTACTGTATTTAACTGATTTACATTGTAACTTCAAGCTTCTGCTAGATGTTGGCATAATGCTTTAGCATTAGTGGAACTAATGTTTATGATTGGTGCTTTAGGGTTTGAGCAGCTAACATTTTAGCTAGCAGTGCCCACCGCTGGAAAAATGAAGGTCTCAGAGTCTGGAGGAAGGGTGGAGAGGACCAGAACTCAAGCTGCCGGAGGTCCAGAGTGAAGTTTCCAGTCAATGATGATTTGTGGAGGCGTGTTTAATCTGCTGGTTCTGGTCCACCAGGTTTCATCAAGTCCAATGTCAGAGCAGCCGTCTAACATTTTAGAGCACTTCATGTCTGATGACAAGCTTCAGGGAGACGCTGATTTCATTTTCCAGCAGGACTTGGTACCAGCCCACACTGCCAGCAGTACCAATACCTGCTTTAATCACCATGGTAACGCTAAAGCATCTATAGTCTGTTGTCTAGAGGAAGATGAGAAACACCAGAACCAACAATGCAGATGACTTCTGAACACTTCAGCAAACCAGAGGCTGGTCTCCTCCATGCCACGCTGCACTGATGCAGTAATTCATGGACAAGGAGCCCAGACCCGGTACTGAGTGTGTATGAAGAACTGTTTGGTTCTGATATTTCAGAACTTTTCTATTCTGAAATATTCTATATTTTCTATTCTATTTCTATTTCCTCATTCTGCAGGAAGTTCTTCCTCCAACATGAATCGTGTTTATTAATTAGAGCTGATTAGAAGCTGAAATCATTCATTAAAACCTAAATTATGTCTCAAAACTGACTAATATTTCATTCATTAATCATTTCTTATTTCCTCATGAATTAATTCAATCACTGTGGTTCATTAACGACACCCCAACACCTGACCAGTCACACTGGGTGTAGCAGTTTAAGCCCCACCCACTGCGCTGACTGGTTAATTTCCATATTATTCATTACATTGTAAAAGTAAAAATAAATAAATAATTTAAATAGACATTTATTTTTTAATTTAGTATTGTAATTAATAAATTATTAGGCTCTTTTACAATATATCAAATTATTTGTGTGATGGGTATTTTTTAGTATTTTTATTTATTTCTAACTTATTGAATTGTTTTTTATTATAGTAATTACAATTACAAATATTTATTTACAACTCATTCCTCATTGATTTATGTTTTTTATTATCATAATTAAAATTACAAATATTTTTTTTCAACTTATTTCTTCTTGAATTATGTAGTTTTTATAATAACAAAAATTGCAAATACTTATTTCCAGCTCATTTCCCATTGAACTGTTGGACTTTGTGCAGCACAGCAGAGGTGTTGGATGCTAATGCTCCAGGCAGAGCGAGTGCACAGGGAGCCGTCGGGGGGGTTACCTGGGATGCGTTGGTAATTGGGAGGCAGATCCCCAGGTCGTTGACGGTGAGCTGCAGGAAGAGGGTGCTGAAGGCCTGGGCAGACGTCTGCTGAATCCCCGGCAGCTTGTCCACCACCTCCTTGGTGGCCATGTGGATGTCCTTGTTGAGGGCCAGGCGCTGCTCGTTCCAGTTGTCGTACGCCGCCTTGTAGTTCAGCCAGAAGAGCACAGCTGCAGGAGGACGCAGAGGTTATTGCGGTATTTCTACACCAGTATAGCACCAGTATGAGAGTCCAAATATGTCTCTGGTGCTTTAACAGAACTGGTTTAACGTGTGAGATGCAACAGGCAGATAAACTGGACCTCTGTCGAACGCCACAGGCTGAGCAAAAACGATCGGTCTGTTCAGAGTTATCAGCACTGCCTCCTTGTCCGATGAGCCGCTGATTTCCTCCTGCAGGGCGTTTCTCAGACCGATCCGGGTCCGGAAGTACGCCACCTGATGGAAGTCCGAGCCCGCCTCTTCGTAAACCTGTCAGACAGACGGGGAGATGAAAACGGTTCTGATCGGGTCTCTGAGTCAGAGGAACCCTCGTCTGGTACCTGATGCTTGACGATCTGTCCCAGCGCCAGGTTCAGGTCCACCTGGCATTTGCCGAAGAGTTTGAGGTAACTGCTGCTGCCTCCCGGCTGAGCCTTGCACTGGATCCTGTTGGACAGCTCCAGCTCGATCAGGCCCGTCTCGAAGCGCACGGCCCGCATCGACGGCGTGGTGGCCGTCATCTGGATCCCCTGAAAACACGCGCCGCTGCTCAGTGAGGAAGCGCTTCGACCTGAACTCTGAGGGCGATTCCGGACTCTTTCTGAAACCCACCTTGAACATGAGGCTGAGGGAATAGAGCAGGATCTTCGGCTTGTCTGCGTCCGTCGAGGAGTCGTGCTCGTTCCACAGAGGGATCGGCTGCTCGCCTCCTGCAACCAGAGAGCAGGACGTCCTGAAGAAGCCACGGAGACGCTGAAGGCTACACTTATTCTCTCCGGTGGCCCACAGCTGCAGACGTGCAGCAAACCCATGAATGATGCAAACTCCAGATCACACAAACGCAAGAGAAAAACACTCCAAGCAACAAATGCTGCAACCACCCAAAGTATAAGAAAAATCCTACAATTTAAAAAAAAGGCCAACGAAAAATGTTGCAACCAAAAACAAAATGTTGCAGGAAAAAGATGCAAGAGGAAAAATGAGGCAAATAGCAAAAACCACAGCCTGTATGAAACGCTGCAAACCTGCTCCACAAAACTGAAGTCCTCCAGACCACTGGGGGGAGTCTGGAGCAGGTAATATTACTGACTAAATATGCTGCTGTTCTATAATTTTGTAAAAGAGGTCAAGTATAACAACACACCTTTTTTTCTCAACTTTCTTCTGGACATCCTGTTAAATCATGACATCAGGATTTGGTGCTGGACTCCCCCTAGTGGTCTGGAGGAGTTATTTTGTGAAGCCAGTTTGCAGCATTTCATACTCGCTGCTGTTTTTGGTATTTGTGTCATTTTCCCCTTTGCTTCTATTTCCTGCATTTGCAGAATTTTGTTTTTGGTCGAAGCATTTTTTGTGTGCCGGGTTTTCTGTTGCATTTGTGTTTTGGAGTTTGCATCATTCATGTGTTTGCAGTTCGTTTGCACCTGCCAGCCACCGCAGTTCTCCCACTACAATAGAGTGCTCTCTGTTGGACCATTACATCGATCGGGCTCAGTGAGTTAAACTAATCACCATCAATACTGCGGTGGCTGTAAACATGAGTGGATTTGAGTCGGAGCCTGAGGGACTGAACACTGTGGACAAAAACCCACTGCAGTGATTTAAGCAGCAGCAGCTCTGGGTTACACGGCTCTGTTAGCAGCAGATATTTAAGCTAAGATTAACTTCATTGATCAGAAGGGAACTGGGTCGCTGCAGCAGCAGAGAAAATGATACGGTTCAGAATCAAAAGAGAACAACTGGTTCTGGCAGGACTGGCTGGTATCTGGACCCAAACATAAAGCTTGTCCATGTGGACAGTCCAGCTCAGCTCCTGCTCAGTCCACGGTGAGAGTCATTTGGTGGTTCCTAAGCTTTCTGACCCATCTCCTTCATCTGAGGGGGGTAGTTTGAGTTTTCTTCCACATGCAACTTCTCCTCCTGCACAGCTGCCATCATGATCACTGACCCGAGGTTTTGACCTCCAGCACCACTTACTGCAGGATGCAAGTGAATGCATCTTTATGTCTGAGGCTGTATGAATACTTGTGAGCCTGTGTGGATCAGAGAAATCTCCAATAAATTGAAACTTAATCCTTTCAACCAACCATGCAGCAGCAAGTTTATATAAACGAGCGGTCTGCCAAAAAAATAGAAAATCATTTCACATAAAAACCCAGATTCTCATTTACTACGACTCAAAATCAATTTCGAATGTCCCGAAATTCATTTTAAAAAATAATAACTAAAACTAATCCTCTGTCATTTCTGTAAAAATGGTGACGTTCTGATGTCGCCACGCAACCGGTACCAGAACACACATCCGCATGGAAAGAACCAAAACAAGGATGAAACTACAAAAATGGAGGAAAGAGAGAGCTTCAACCGGCCCCGTCTTCACTGAAGGTAAACATTTGGACTCATTTTGGTTTTTTTTACTGAATTTCTGGGAAGACCTGAGCTGGACATGAGCTTCGCCGTGTGCAAAATGAAGATCGAGCACTTCAGGAACATTGGAAATACGCCATTAGTTACGGATACGCCATTCCGTACCTCCTGATTGGTCAAACGTTTGTGGGTCAGCCTGTCGCAACAAGCAATTAATCGCATGGTAAATGAAAAAGAGCTCGATAATTTCCATTCTGATGATTGGTGAATATTTTTGGAGGGTAATTCTGTTTACAGAGACATCATAATCCATTTTATTTATTGCTTTTGTTGAGGTGTTTTATTATGAACATTTTAAATGTCTTAAAGAATGACTAAATAAATACAGAATATAGAAAAAAATACGTGATGAAGAAGTGAATAAATAAAAAACATTACTCAAATGCAGATTAGAAAAAAATTAAATACAGGAAACTAATAAAACAATAAGATTGGAAATGGAGAACTAAATAATAGTAATAATGTTGAGCGTTCTCTACAAAATTAAAGTTTATTGTCTTTCGGAGGGCAAACTTGCATTATTATGCCATTATTAATATATTAGTTGAAAATGGTCTCAAAACAACCATCTTATCGTTAATCGCAATACTTTCTGGAACAATTTGGAGCAGATCAGTGGGTAGGCCTCTGACTGGAGCTGCATGTTTCAGAATAAAAGCGTGACGCTGGCGTTTACCTGAAACCTTCTGGATGACTTCGTTCACTTCCTTCATGAAGACCTTCTGCAGGAACACCAGGTGGTTCAGCAGGTCCGTGGTCAGGTTGTGTTCAAACGAGCCAATCTGGTAACAGACACGACAACATTCAGATGTTTTAGCAGGGCGTTGCATCAGGGCCCGTCGTCATGGCAACCCATCCTCACCTCAGCAACGCATCGCAGGTAGTTCCCCTGCAGGTAGTTCCCCTGCTTGGCCGGGAAGTCGTCTGGAGCCCAGCTCTGGTCCGAGTGGCTCTCGTGGTCCTCCATGATGTACTCCCCCGACATGGTGACCGGGGGCAAGGACAGGCTGGCTGATGGGGACATGGTGGACATGTCCACTGGGGACACTTTGGACTGGAAGCACAGCTTGTGGTTCGGTAGCTCAAAGGTGAAGCTGGTTTGTGCTCCTGAGAAGCAGAGGAGGAGAAAACGATCAGAACTTTGTTCCTGGATAGAAACCAGCTCCAGACGGGTCGGGGGGGGGTCTGGACCACCTGTCATGCCGTGGCTCTTCACTGGACCCATTTTGTACTCGGCTTTGAGCGAGGGCAGCAAGGCGGCTCCGATGGTGATGCCGTCCATCATGGCGCTGAACTTGAGGACGATAGGCTTCTTCTCCAGGCCTTCGGGGAGCTGGGGGAACTCGTTGGCCTCCACGGGGGTCTGGTTGATGCTGGAAGCTTTGTCTGATGGTTGGGGGGTGGGCGTGTCCTCTCGGTTAGGGTGCCTGGAGTAAAACAGAGGAAACAACAGCAGCCAATGAAAATGAGTGGGCGGGGCATCAGAGAGCAGCAGGGACAGAGTCTCCAGAGTTTGGACTGAGGGTTATGAATCAGAGAGCTCGGAGAAAAAAAACCTGTCGACCAGGTTGGTGCTGAATTGCTCTGAAGCTTGGATGATGCAGAAGTTTATTAAACGCGTCATTTCTGATTAATATCAGAACTGGATGGAGGGATGAACGAACAGATGGATGGATGAACTCATCATTCTGAGTTCAACCAACAGGAAAAGGAGCAGAAACTCTGGCTCTCGTTCCTCAGGACGTTTGTCTGAGGAGACATCAGCTCCTCCCTAATGAAGACAAACTTCCTGTGGACACCTGGGCAGCTCTGCTGGACCTCAGTGGTTGTTTTTTGACACCTGCAGAAATTCTGCGACCTGTTAAAAATGAGTTGGTGAACTGAAACAAATCTGGACATTCATAAAGACTTCCTTTCCTTCTGCTCATCGAGGTCTGAGGTTGTCCTGCAGCCCTTCAACACAGCGATAAAACATCAAACTGAGGAGAGCAACGTACGCGCTGGACGGCTGGCGGATCAGGTCGGAGATCTGCTTGGAGAGCTGGTGGGAGCTGCGCACCATCATGCTGTGCAGCGTGGCCGGGTGCTGGGGGATGTTGATCATGATGGAGCCCACCTTGAAGACCGCAGCGTTGTTGGTCTTCAGGCCCCGCTGGGCGCTGTACAGGGCCTGCGACTTGGCGATGGTGCACTTCACTACCGTCCTGAAACACACAGAGGTGGAACGGAATGAGCGGAGGGGACGGAAACCGGACAGACGATGAGGATGAACTCATGCAGATTCAGTGATAATGACTGGAGATGTGACCACATGGTGAAGAGATGAAATGATCTCCAGCTCTATAAACATCTAGATCTGCTGCCTGCTTTGGTTTGACATGAAATTAGATGAAAACTGAAAACCAGCTGCAGCGCCTCCAACATCAAACAGAGATGAACCCTGAGGAAGATGAGCAGGGGACGAATGAAGGATGAATACAGTAGTGCAGCAGATCATTGAATATTTCAGCTAAACCTTTCACTTGCGGATACAAGAACCAAACTCAGCAGAGGTTCCTTGGGGCTGATTTGTTGGAAAAAATAAATAAATAAATAAAAGGAAATTCAAGATGGCACCCATTTTTCAAGATGGTTGCCATGGTCTTCAAGAACCAAGTTTGCCAAAATTTATCACAGATGAAAATTTTCAATGTCAAATCAAACATAATTGAACCCACAGAAATATTTACTGATCTTTTTTTTTTTTTTTTCAAGATGGCCACCATGGCCATCAAAGAAAATATATTTTTGCACTAAAATCACCAGTTAGATGAATGTGCTTGGTGTTAAATCATAGCCCACATATTTTGAACCATAGAAATCATTTATATTTTCTTGATCTTGTGTTTCCCTTTTCTGGTGGACGTTTTTCAAAATGGTCGCCATGGTTGTGATGGAGAATATGTTTGCACTACAATCAGCAGCAGTTATTGCCAGTGGTGGGCACAGCTAACACAAAAAACAAGTGAAAAAAAACCAAAACGCTAAACCGCAAAGGACATAAAAAGCTAGCTCCGCTAACTCTAAACAGCTAAACACATAAAAAATGAGCAGAAGTCAACACTAAACTGCTCAACATATAAAAATAAAAAATAAAATTTTTTAAAAAATTGCAGAAGGCAACACTAAACGCAAAAAAAATAGTGGAAGCAAACAGTAAACACAAACAAATTAACAGGAATTAACACTAAATTGCTAAACATAAAAAATTAGCAGAAGGCAATGCTAAACTGCTAAAACGCATTAAAAAAAAAATTTACAGACGCTAACGCTATACCACTAAACACGTGAAATAAGCAGAAACTAATGTTAAACACATATATAAATTAGCAGATGCTAACGCTAAACAAAAAAAAAAAAAAAAAAAAAAAAAAAAATAGCACAAGCTTATGCTAAACGCAGAAAAAAATTAGCTGAAGCTTAGGCTAACCATAAAGACAACCGTCTCTCTGTCTCACATCTTCATCTCCTTCCAATTCATGACTGGTGTGAGACTGACTAGCAGCCAAGTCCTCAGTTTCTGATTCTGCTCCATATTATTACGTTAAAGTTGGATGAACAGGACGACCAAAGAGGAAAACACATGATGTGACATAAATTTCATCCAAGACATGAAAATGGGGAACATTTTATGGCAATAACTGGTTTAAAAGCATCAGAAATGGCAGCCATCTTGAAACATTTTCATCATCCTGAAATTCAAGGGGCCGATGGGAAATATGAGGAGTGAGCATGCTAATATTTATGCTTGTATCCACACTTGAGAGATTTTTTACAGTAATATGCTGCACTACATGAGACAGTCGGTTTACTGATGCACGGAGGTCGTTAGGGGCAACAATAACATACAGAAACTCCTGCTTAGCGGTGCTGGTGGGAGATGTTGGAAAGTCCTCCAGTCTACGCAATTTAGTGGGAAGAGAAAGCAAAGTGAGAAGAAGAAGAGTTAGGAGGTCTAGAGCTACTGAGATAGAACAGCTTTCCACAGATGGGCAGGAATAACCAGAAAGATCTGAGTACCTGGAAGAAATAAAACACAACATTAGCTTCTGCTCTGATCGCTTTCTATAGAGCTGAAAAACATCATCCTGCATGTATGACAACAAATCAGGTTTCAGTTTTACCTCACGTGTTCATGTTTATAAAATATGAATAAAAAATGTTGCAGATGTGTCAGTGTTCCTTAATTCTTATGTTTCACGACATCCAAACATTTCATTCATTAATTTTTCGTCTTATTTTGTTTTCAACGATCAGTTCTAGATTTGATTTATTATACATAATAACTTTTACTCTTTAAGTTTATGGCACATTTAAGTTTAATTAAATAATTTTTTACCCAATGATTATTCTTAATTAACTAATTATTTTAGTTTTACTTAATATATTAGTTTGTATATTTACTGTATTATTTAGATCAGTTTACACATTTTTAACTAAACGTATTTACTTAGTAGCAGTTTGATTTATTTAATAAAATTAATGGTAATACAATAATAGGGTTAATAACCCAGTTACTTGAATACATACTTAGGTACCTACTTCATTACCTAACAAGCACCAATTTATCTTATAGCATTATGGTTAAAAATTAGTAAAATCAGCCTATTATTATTATTATTATTATTAAAACACTTTATTACCCACTTAACTCATTTACTGAACTTTTTACTCAAAATAATAATTTACTCCATTAGTTGCACTAAGATTTAGAAAACAACAGTTATTAAATATAACAAAATAATACATTTTTACTTGTTTTTTAATAATTATTTTTTCATTATTTTAAAAAATATTTCATATTATGCTTTCATTTTTTATTATTATTTATCATTATGAGTTTAATTTGTTAAGACACTATTTCCCACTGAACTCATTTACTGAATAACTTTTTACTCAAACTAATAATTTACTGCAATAATTGCTCTAAGCTTTTATAAAACAAAAATCATGTTTTCATATAAAAAAAAATATTTGTTGCTGTCATCATCATCATCATCATCAACCAGTTTACTTGTTAACTCAAAGACCATATTGCCATATTTTTTATAGTACCTTCCATAATAATTCCTGATAATTCACCTGACTGTTACTTATTGTACCATCGTTAATATTAATAAGCAGCTCCTGCTGAACATGCGCTACGTACTGAATGTCAGGCGTTATCCCCTCCAGCAGGACGATGTTCACTCCCCCGATGTGAGCTGATGCACACGTCTCTGTCATCTTCTGGTGGAGAATATCTGCAGAGACGTGATCATATAAACAGATGACGTCAAAGCTGCCTCCCATCCTGCAGGGGCGCTGTTTGCTGGAGCAACGCAGCAAATCTCACCCTTCATCTTCTCCTTCAGGGTGAAGGACCCGTGGATCTTCTTCAGCTCCGCCTCCATGGTCAGCCCGCCGATGTCCGCCTCCAGGTGGGTGCGGTTCACCATGCCGATGCCGAACACGATCAGCGTGACGTGCTGAGGCTCGGAGCTCACCAGGCTGCGCCGCCTCCCGCCCGCCCCCGCCGGCTTGTTGGGCGTGGCCGGTTCCTGCTGCTCGTTCTCAAAGATGACTTTACACAGCGGCTCGGAGGGGCGACGCCCACCTTCTGGAAACGGAAAGGAGAGAGTTTCAGCCTCGCGGTCACTCCTGCTTATTCGATCGTGTGACAGGAAGTCAGGTTTGCCGACAGGAAGCAGCCGATCTCCACCTGGAAGGCAGTTCTCCGGGGAGCTCTTCTCCAGGATGCCGGTGGGGTCGGAGATGAGGGAGTAGAAGTTGAGCAGCTTGTACATGTTCTGCCAGCATTCTGCCGACGGCTCGCTCTGCTCCGACACCGTGATGGAGTCCGAGTCGTCCATCTGGAGCGGCATGTGGTCCGCCACGTCGCGGGAGCCCTTCCTGGACACCTGCAGGGGAGACGCACAACCCGCCGTTATCCGGGCTCACACTTCCAGACTCCTGTTCCGAGGATCGTGAGAGCTGCAGGAACCAGAACCGTGGAAGAACCAGTCCGAGGTTCCACCAGAACATGACAGCGTTTCAGCTAAAAAAAAAAAAAAAAACACACATTTTCAAAAAGTGGCGTGTTGTACACCAGAGTATTAGCATCAGGCTACAAGAGTTTCTGTCCAAACCAGAATAAAGTCACAACATTAGCAGGTTAAGATGCAACTTTACTAGAAGAACGTCTTCAAATTACAGAACAAAGTTGTTTTAATGAGAAAAAAAGCTTCGATAGAGCAATAAGGATCTGACCTGAAGTGCGGTTCTTTCTTCTAAACAGATGTGGCAAAGCATAGCTTCACAAGATGCTCAGCATTCCTCATTTTGTTATTTTTCACGTTGGAGTTATCATAAAATGACTGTAAAACACGCGTCTACTAATATTATGACTGTTCTCTTTTCATCACAAATTTATTGCCGTATTATCGCGCCTCTGTTCCCGCAGCATCGCTTCTTTACTCTCCTATTACAGCGACTTTGTTCCTGCAGGGTCGCGACTGTATTCTTGTATTATCATCACGACGTTATCCTGACAATACTTCGCCCTTATTGTCATAATTAAAACATGAAAGTTGCAGCCTGGCCCCAGTACTCCGCGGCAGAGTTGACCTGAACTAAACTCCAAGCAAACAGAAGCTGTAAAAGACGCTCCTCAAACAAGATGGCGGCTCTGGGCGCGCTGACATCACTCCGAACTATGGAAACTCAAGGAGCGCATTAGTGACAAAAAAAAAAAAACAAAAACAAAAAAAAACATTTTCCAAAACGTAAATCTTCAGAACCCCAGAAGTGAAAGGGTGTACTTACTTCCCTCCCATCTGTACCGGTGCGTGCCCTACCTTGGAGGTGCGGCGCTCCGAGCGTCCCAGGGAGCTCCGTCCTCGGGGCTCCCGCCTCCCCAGCGTGTCCATGCTTGACGGAGGTCCGTTCGGGGGCAAACCTCCTCCTCCTCCTCCTCTCTTGCTCTTCAGCGTCTGGGTCCCGCTGCGCCCCGCCCCGTTCAGGCTGCCCCGCGAGCTGCGGCTGAAGTCGGAGGACAGGATGTGGCGGTACGGCCGGGCCTTGAAGGTGGGCGTGGGGGACGTGGAGCCGGCGGTGTAGCGGCTCAGCTTGATGTCGGTCTGCGTGGCCTTGATGTCGTCGATCATGGTGCTGAACTGGTGGATGAGGCGCACCAGGGCCATGTCCACCCGCTGGCTGATGGCCTGGCAGGCCGTGGTGAAGTCGCAGTGGAAGGTGTTGTAGTGTCGCCGGCTGAGGTCGTGGAAGGAGAGCGGCACCGCCGTGGGGCCCTGGGGGGCGCTGGTGGACTTCTCCATCACCACGGCGTTCACGCTGAAGGTCTCGATCAGCAGGGCGGGCTTGAACTCCAGGGGAGGAAGGTTGACCGTGCCCTGCCTGGGAACACACAGAAAAATGGTTCTGCTCATCTGTTGGCTCTGACCCTCCTCTTCCTCCTCTTTACTGCCGATTCTCTGTGGCGTTACCATGGTGACTAAAGCAGGAACTGGTTCTACTGGTACCAGGACCCTAGTGGGTGATCCTAAAATCAGCTCCTAATCCACGTTAAATTTTTAATCGCAATTATTTCAATAATCAATCATAATTAATCAATAATAAATTATTGAAATAATTGATTAATCACAATCAACTGATTAACCAATTATTTCCATAATTAACCCTTTAATTATTGGGTTAATTAAACCCAATAATTTCCATCACATGTCTTCCTTCCACCTAATTTTCCTTCCACGTGCCTCTGCCAGCTGTTCTCATGCAGGTGCTTCTCTTTATTCGCCACAATCATCAACATGAACAGAACTAAACACCCTAAACAGCTCAGAGTGTGAAATAAATCCAGATAAAGTGACAGAAATGATCAAATTTTCACGTGTTGAGGCAGAGCTTCACGTTGTACCTTCTGGGCCGCTTGTTTTTACGCTCTTTGGACGTGTCCGAGTCCACGATGTCGGCTCTCAGACACTCCAGGTTCCCAGAAAAAGACAAGTGTTCTCCAAAGTACATCTTGTAGCTGAGTGGAGTGGTGTCCTGGGCCTGGATGCCGGTGTAGCTCAGCAGGGGCTTGAAAACAACCTGGAAACAGGAGGAATCGAGAGTTTTTCTTAGACCTGCCTCCTGATGCTGCGCTGGTGCAGCAGAGGGACGAGACACTCGCTGCCCTCAGCAGCGGAGCTCAAACTGCTCATAGAAAGGAGCAGAGCAGGTTGAGTTGAAGCACCTGAGCGTCAGCCAGCTGGACCGCAGCTGGACACTGGTTCCCCTCCTCGATGTCAACCATGTCGTCCTGGCTGGTGCTGTGCTGGGAGTGCTGGGAGTGGGTCCCATCCAGGGTGTTCTGGTCGCTGGACAGAACCGTGTTGAAGTCTGAGGCTGAGGGGATGGTGGGCAGGTTGCACGTCCCGCCTGAGGACGGACAGCAGGGAGACGTTCAGACAGAGGGAACCAACCTTCCGGACCTTCGCCTGGATGCTTCTGCTCAACACTTTCGTCATTACCTTGTAGAAATCTGTTGGACTTTGACATTAAAAGCGATTTGGGATATTTTTAAGTCAAAAAAAGCCAAATTTTGTTGCTCATGATTGTTTCGTAAAAGCAATAAAAGAGGAAAACGTGTAAGTTTAAATAAAGCTCTGAGTCTGCTCGTCTTCAGTCGATCAGCCCAGCTCGTTAATATTTCAGACGCTGCGGTCGTTCACCATTAAAAACACGTCTACAGAACCAGTCGGGTCCGGTTATAAAACCCACTGAGATGGAGCAGATGGAGAGTTGGTAAAAAAGAATAAATAAATAATAAATATTCTTCACCCCTCCGATCAGAATCGGACCATGTGAGCAACCAGAGAGCAGCAGATGACTCAATATTTCAGCTAAATCTTTCCCATGCGGATACAAGAACCTGACTGGGCACAGATGTTCTCAGGGACTTGCTTTTTTGAGAAAAAAATAAATAAATAAAAAAAAAAAAAAAAAAAAAAAAAAACACATCTGGCACTGAAAAATTCAAGATGGCGACCATTTTTTAAGATGGCCGCCATGGTTGTCAAGGAAAATTTGTTTTTGCATTTGTTGCAGATCTGCTAAGCCAGGCCAGAGTTACAGCTTCATCTAACCTGTGATCCTTAGTGAACTCTTTCAGTCGCACTTCTTTAATGCTTCTGAAAACAGGCAACGTTTTATGGCAATAACTGGTTTAAACGGCTCAAAAACAGCACCCATCTTGAAAAATGGCCGTCATCCTGAAACTCAAGTTGCTGAAGTGAAATATGAAACACATGCGACCAAATGTTTATGCTTGTATCCATAGTTGAAAGACTTTTCCAGTAATAAGCTGAACTACCAGTGATGTGCTGTTACAGGACCAACTAACTGATCATAATGTTCAGTAATAAGGACGGTGTTGGGATGAATGAATGAATCCGGACCAACGGACATGAACTGGACCCGTCCCGTTTGATCTGCTTGCTGTGGATCTACGCTGTATTGGATGCTGACGTCCATGAATACAGAGACTGTTAAAGTGTTTCATAAAAGCAATAAAAGAGGAAAACGTGTCAGTTTCTATAAAGCTTTTCGTCTGCTCGTCTTCAGTCGATCAGCCCAGCAGAAATGCTCGTTAATATTTCAGACGCTGCGGTCGTTCATCATTGAAACCACATCCACAGAGCTCCACTCACTAATACAGAAACACGGTAGGGCTGGCCCGGTCCGTCTGCAGAACTGAGCCCACCGGTCCTCACACACCACCTGCTAACTAGCCTCTAGGTTCACTAACACCAGCCGAACAGCGGTCCTAACCTTCCGGGCTGCTAACAGGAAGAGGATGGCGGCTGAAGTCCGGCGAGTCTAGAGGACGACATGGACATCTATGAGACGTTCGGCTCTGGGACGAGTCTAACCCTGTCAGGACTGCAAACAGCATCATCATACAGTGATTAATGGAGGGGGGGGGTCCTGAAAGTCCTCACCTGGCTGCGAGCGACTGACCGGGGACTCCTGGGTTGCAGCTCCGGACCGGTTCCCCACAGCGTTGGACATCCAGTTGTAGAAGCTGACGGAGGACGGCTCGGACAGGAGCGGGTGCTCGGTCAGCATGTCCGTCCCTGGGGAGGACGGGTCGAGGTCGGGCAGACAGAAACACGGGTCAGTTTGGGTCGCTCGGGTTCTGGTTCTGGATCAGTAAAAAGCCCATCTGCTCTCAACAGAACTCATTCATTGAGGGAAGGTGGTTAAGAGATGCCTCAGTTTAAGAATGACCAGCAGGTGTCACTGTTTCACCAAAAATGAGTCCAAACAAGCCTGGATTTTTCCCCATTTTCTAACAATTTACAGTTTTCAGGTCATTTTTTTGTGATGCAACTACTTTTTTACAGTGTAAAAATGTTTAATTTAAGGTTTAATAAAATCAGTTTATATCACTGTGATCCTTAAACTCCGTTAGATGTTCTCCACACACTGAGCCAGGTTTGCAACCTGCGGCTCCAGAGCTGAAAGTGGCTCTTTGGACCTTCCACTACGGCTCTTAAATTAAAAGGAACCAGATGATGTTTTTAAATACAGATATAACAACAAACACGGGTTTTTAACCATGTTTCAGTTTTTCCTGCAATATTTGCACTAAATTTCCAAAAATAAGAATGAAACTAGAAGAACCTGTTTTTAGAAAACGGGTCTAAAACACCTGTTTTAGACCCGTTTTCCTTCTCATTAGGTTGGTATCTATGTGCTTGTCAAAAAAATATTGTCTTTATTTTAAATCCTAAACGCAGAAAGAAAACGCTGGGTCTTTAAAAATGACATTCGCGGCGCTAAATGAGTTTTATTTGTCCATCCTGAGAGTAGAAATGGCTCTATGGGTTGTAAAGGTTGCAGTCCTGCGCTAGCTAGCGCTGAGCTAGCTAAATATTTAGTTTGGAACTGACATTTAGAAATGAATGACTAACATGGTAAAAATATGACTTTAAAAAACAAACCCTCTTTTTTCTCATACAGGCTGAATAACCTAAATTATTGCTGTTAATGTCAACTCGTGAAAAGCTCAGCCCTTTCTGCTGGACTTAAAGGGGCAGTATTATGGTGTTATAAAGTTATTCCCTCGTCAAGAACATGTCTGGAGTGTTGCCTTGATGCTTTCATGCATGTTTGAGAAATCCTTTAATCTCCATGGCAACTGTTCAGCTGAGCAAAACGCCTGGATGGACCGAGCTCCACCTTCAGGGCGCAGCTCCTCCTCAGAGCTGCAGTTTCTGAACTTCCAAGCTTCTGCCTCACAGAGCCCCCCTCCCTGCGACTCCCCCGCTCAGCTTCTCCAGACTAGCCAGCAGCAATTAGCAGACACTTGGTGGAACTGCGCCTCTGCTGAGCTCATTATACCAGCTACTTCTCAATGCAACAGTGGTAAAAACGTTGTTAAAGGGTTTATAGAGGAGCGATGTTGTGATGACTTCCAGAAGGTGGAGTTTTAGAACGAGCCTCTGTCTTAAAGAGACAGTAGAGAAGTTCTGGGTGGAGCAGATTTACAGACAAAGAATATTTGATTTTTATCTTTAATCCAAAATGTTTATATTTCTGTTCTGTTTTAGCTTCATTACAGCTCTGACTGTTGTTCTTTCAGCAAATGGCTTTTTTTAGAGTCTCTATTCTGCAGTTAATCGATTCCTAACTTAGTTAATGATTATTTCAATAATTGGTGAATCCAATTAATGATTTCATTCCTAATCTCACCAGATTAAATCAGGAAGTTATTCCAGAAATATTTATTGATCCGGTTATGCTGATCAACACCAGATATCTGGTTTGTTTTACTGGGATACCTTCAGTTATCTGTGGAGCAGCTTGAATGCAAACTCTCCAGGATGCATTCAGGCCGATCCACTGTGGTTCTGCTCACCTGTCCGGGTGAGCGAGCTGCTCTTGGTGGCGGCGGCGGCGGACGACGCGTCGTTCCTCTGAGGCGTGCCCTCCAGCAGGTTGTGCAAACTCCGAAAGCTGCCGGTCAGGTTGCTGAGGAGGCTCTCCTTGCGCGGGCTGTCCTTGGGCGGCAGGCCGGCACGGCTCACGTGGGCGGGCGAGTCGGCCGCCGTGTCGCCACTGGTGTAGCTCAGAGACTGGTAGGGATGCGAACCCTGGGTGTGATAAATGTGCAGAACGCTGAGAGGAGGTTATGATGGCAGCGTCTCATTTCTCACCAGCTGCCGGGGGCTTTTCATTCGGATGACAACGGAGATAAATTGTGTCTGGATAAATTATGGGAAAAGGCTGGATTTAAAGTGGAGGTAATACTTTTTGGATGAAAGAGCTGAGCTGGCTCAATGTAGCGAGAGATAATATTTTGGCACAGAGAGAGAACGCAGAAGGGGGTTTAACAAATGGAGTCACCTTTCTAAGCTCATTTCAGTCTACCGGGCTCCGACTGTCATTATCAGAGCTGCAGCACAGCTTGATGAAATGTCAGAAAATATTACTAAATAACAGCATCTTCAGCAAAACATGAGATCATAAGATACTCAACTTCCTTCCACAGCAAAACAGCAAAAATGTTCACAGAAACTATGAATCCGTTTGTTTTTCCCCCAGAGGAAGTTAATGCTCTCCAGGAAGATGACATTTAGTCATTTCCTGCTATTCCATCCTAAATTAAACTAAATTAAACAAGCTAAATTAATTTTTCCAGATGCCATCAGTGAAAGGTCTGTTTCAAAGAATCTCTTCCAATAACAAATTTGACCCTGTTGAGGGCGATATAATATGTTATAGAACATGTGGTACTGACACATGGTGGATATCAACATGACTGAAATTAGCACTTTAGCTTCAACAAAACACTGTGCTGGAATAGCACTTTAGAATTGGCACCCACCAAGTACAGTGTTGGTATAGTGCTTTAGCATTAGCCTTGACAAAATATCATGTTGATATAGCGCTTTAGCATTAGCTTCCACTGAATACCATGTTGGTATAGCGCTTTAGCATTAGCTTCCACTGAATACCATGTTGGTATAGCGCTTTAGCATTAGCTTCCACTGAATACCATGTTGGTGTAGTCCCATTTACTTGTGTAGCACATTTCAGCACCAAGGCAGTTCAAAGTGCTTTACATCATAAAAACATCAATCAAGTCTACAGCAAATCGTCAAAATCATCGCGGAAACACACATGAAAATTATCAAAATTATCACGCAAATATCAATGCATCAAAGTCATTAGGCTCATCAGGCAAATATAGTTCAATGTTCCACTTACTAATAATCAAAGGCAGCTCTAAACAGCTGGGCTTTTAGCCTTGATTTAAAGGAACTCAGTGTTTCGGCTGTTTTGCAGTTTTCTGGAAGTTTGTTCCAAATTTATGGAGCATAAAAACTGAAAGCTGCTTCTTGCTCACGCTCTAGCGTTAGCTTACACTAAATACCATCTTGTTATTGTGCAATGGTGCTAGCAGAACTAATACTTATGATTAGCGTTTTAGGGTGAGCACGCCCACCGCTGTGACTGGTTTACCTTTATTCTGTGGGCAGACTCGTTGTGCGTGTGGGACTTTGAAAGCTTCCTCATGATCTCCACGCCGCTAACGGGACCGGTGTTGGCCTCCTTGGGCGGGGGGGCGACTGCAGACTCCTTCCAGCAGCATGGTGTGTTCACTCACTGTGGCTTCAAAATAAGGAGATCAGATAAAAGTTCCAGAAAGACACCCTTTCCTCTCCATATGCAACAGATTTGAAGTTAACGAAGCTGCTTCACACACGTCTAGGACCAGACTGCAAGGTGAGAGCTACCAGTAGCATCATGACGGACTTTAAACTGAGGGAGGTTTTCTGCATTTGCAGTGATCGGATCCTGGTTCTGAAGGTTTTTATCAAGGTAAGATAACTTTTCAGACCGTTTTCTTTCTTCTAGACCCAGAAGTTGCTAAAATAGATAATTTTTTCAATGCAGCAGGAACCCTGAAATGGGTCGTTTAGGTGAAAGGTCTGAATCTAAGGGGACCAGAACCACCAGTGAAGGATAAAACCTTCACCAGGTGCTTCTAGGATGACATCGACACGCTAACGGCCGCGTGGTCCCACCTGCGTCGAATTCAAACTCTGCTCCATCGGCGCTGGTGTCGCTCTGCAGCGCAGCTCCGTTATCCAGCCCCAAGACTGGGTCGGGCCGGCTCTGCTGGGCCTCCTTGGGTTTGCTAAGCTGGTTGGGACCCATCAGACCGATGGCCTTAAAGCCCTGAGTTACAACGATGAACTTCATCCACTGCCTGGCCAAAGCAACCAGACCCTTCTTCAGAGTCACCAGGGCAGGAACCCCGTCGTTCTGGGATGGGAGGAGCAGAAACACTGTGGTAAAACAGAGACCCAGTAGAACCCACTGGTTACCAGTAGAGTGTTTCCACTCACCATGGTGGCCTCCTCTATGATGGAGTAGTCCGCCTGCTGCAGGTAGCGGTGCAGGATGTTACACAGCATGCAGGAGGGGTTCTCATGCAGGTAGCGAGCGCGTTTAGTCACCCGGTTGTACTTGGTCCGGATCGGGATGTGGATGCTCTTTTTCTGTGGGATCACAGCACGTGTCAAACAACACATTAAAACTGAAGGAACCTGGAGGGAAACGCTTTCACCCACCTCCAGAGCTTCTGTCATGATGCAGCCCATAACCGCACAGACCCGCAGGGTTCCCTCCATGTCCAGCTTGTGGAGTGAGGACTTGAGCTGGTCGATGGGCACCAGCCAGGCTCCGATGGCGGGCGTGGCCGTGCTGAGCAGATTCAGCTGTCTGAACACACAACAGGACCAAACACAACCCCGATTAACGTCAAGCAACAGGTTTACGCTCTGAAACGGTGAGGCCCACCAGGGGGCGCAAGGGGGCCTCTGACAGCTGGAGCGAAGATGAGGAAAAAAATGCAAAAACAATTAAAAAAATTAATCTGATTAATTTTTAATTATAATTTTTTAATCGTAAAATCTATTGTTTTTTTATGCGGAGCCAGGCTAAGAAAAAAAAAATTAAATTTAGAAGAAAGAAACAAACCGAGCTGCTTACATCAGATCTGGATAAGCGTCGAAGCTTTGCTCTCATTAAACAACTTGTAATTTTACAACTTTCTTCTGGTAATATTGTGTCTTTATTCTGCTAATATTATGAGTTTATTGTCATAATGTGACTTCATTTTTATAAAAAATAAATAAATAAATAAATAAAATTAAAAAAAAATAAAAATAAAAAAAAAAAGCAAAAATCTCTTAGTCTGGCCCTAATGCACCTAACACTCATCATTATAAAATATAAGTTTAAGCTAGCGTAGCATGGCTGACTACAATCAGACGGTATGAAGCAACATTTCTGCTAACAAATGTAAAATTACTGACAAGAGAATAAAAGTCAGAGGAAACTTCCTAGAAGCTGGTGACTGTTTGCATATTTTGTAGCATCGTCTGTGGGTCTGTCCCCGGCCAAGAGCCAGTGCTGTTGGGGGGGGGCAGGGAGTGGTTTGGGAAGCTCTGGTCCCAGCCTGTGGAGCTGGAGGCGTAGAGGAACGGTCGATCCTGTGGGGCATTTAGCTGTTCCTGCAGGGAGAAGCGACCCACCTGGAGATGGTCTGGCAGGCTGAGCGGACGTTAGTGGGAGCAGCAAAGCTGAACCAGATCTCCCTGATGGTCAGCTTCATGCTGCTGGAGTCGGGGGGTGGAGGCATCAGGGGGAGGTCTTTCTTCAGGTCGTCAGACTCCACTCCTTCATCCTGCAGAGCAGAAAACACAGCAAGCGTGTGCATGAGTGACCCGTGGAGTCGCCTGGACCAGTTGGAGCTCCATACAGACCACTTACCATCACGGTCCCAGCAACAGTGTTTACTGCTCTGCTGGTATCTGTAGGTTTTCCATCTCTAGTAAATATTCTGTTGTTTTTATGCAAAAATACTCGCATGTTGCTTCATTTCTCTTTATCCAATCATGCTATTCTAATAACTGCAAAGAATTATTTCTCATCTGCTGTAATTCGCCCTTACTGTACAGTCTCTTATTTTTCTGCTTACATATATATAAAATTTTGTTTTTACTATTATTATTGTTAACCTTAGTGTGAATCTTCATGCTTCCATTTACACCTGATTTCCTGCTGTGGGACCATCAAAGATATTTCTATTCTAATGCATCTTTTAGGTATTTTTATTTATCCTTCTGTTATTTTGAATCTTTTGTTTCTTTGATTTATTGATTTTCTATGCAGCTGTGATGGATGGGCGCCATGACGACGCTGTGCCCCGCCTCTAGAAACTGGATAGTTTTACTTACTTATGTTTATTATTTTTAATGTTTGTAGCTTTTATTAAGAACAGCTTTAAACTTTCCACCATATTTGCTATATTGCACTTTCACATGCTGTATGCAAATGTCATGAAATATCTTCCTCCGTTGTAATATTTATCAAATCTGTTTATGCTATTTTCATGTTTGTAAAAAGAAGCTTTAAGGCGTAAATTTGATCACTTCTACCTATAGTTAGTATTTATGATTAATTAAAGCTGAAACGTTTAGAAATAAATATCATCTTTATGAGGCCATTTTAAACTGGGTTAGCAGGAACGGGTCTTCCTGACCTGCTCGTCCGAGTCCGAGTGCTCGTTGGCGTCAGAGTTGGGACTGATGACATCGTTCGGCAGGTTGTCGTCGGAGACGTCGGTGCTGTAGCCGCTTCCTGTCTGAGAACCCGTGGACCCGTTGGACTTGGTCACCCCGGTCTTCCCGCCGGCGTCCGAGTGGCCCATCACGCCGAAGGCGTTATAGAGAACGGCTCCAGACTGACGGCCGCCTGCCGCACAACATGAGAGATATGAGCTTCCCGTCCTGCAGGGGGGGCTCTAACACGGAGGCTGCAGCCGGGTTACCTTTAACTGTGAGGTTCTCGATGCCGCACTCGAACATGATCCAGCCCCATTTCTCCAGAGACGCGGCGGAACGGGCCGGGTCGCTTTGTGCTGCCTGGGCGTCGGTTTCATCCACCAGGGAAAACTCCTCCATTTCCTCCAGACCAAACAGAACTTTGGACTTCTCAAAGGGGATGGCTGTGATGGCGAACGTGCCCACGTCTACAGGAGGACACGGTGGGGGGGGTCAGAAAGAGGAAGCAGACCAGGAACATTGGGTCTGACCCTGAAACCGACCTGTAGAGTCGAGTCCTCGCAGCTGGCTGTGGATCCGCCGGATGTTGAGTCTGGCAGCGATCTCTTTGCCTTTCTCGATGCCTGCATTGGAGCGCAGCGACCCGGACGACTGCGGCTGCATCTTGGTGGCCGACGCGTACTTCTCCAACATGACGGAGGGTCGGCCATGTTCGGTGGTGTTTGGAGTCTCCTCTACGATCCCTCTGAGAGGAACAGAAGCAAACGCGGGGGTTCCAGTGGTGGTACAGCACTAGTAACGCAGCAGATTATTAAAATAGTTCTGCAAAATCTTTCACATGTGGATTCAAGACCCTACCTGGGACAGATGTTCCCAGGGCCTGGCCAAGCCACTGAAAAATTCAAGATGGCCACCATCTTGAAAAATGTATTTTTACGCTAAATTTGCTAATATTTATCTCCAATGAGTACTTTTGGTGTCAAATCATACATATTTGAACCCACAGAAATCATATTTACTGATGATTTTTTAATTTTTCAAGATGGCCACCATGGTTGTCATGTAAACTACATTTTTGCACTAAAATTGGCAATTAGACGAACATGTTTGGTGTCAAATCATATCCAACATATTCTAAACCGCAGAAATCATTTTTATTTTCTTGATCTTGTTTTTCATTTTCTGCTGGACATTTTTCAAAATACATTAAAATCAGCAGAAGTTATGACCAGTGGTGGACACAGCTAACCAAAAAGTTAGAATCACCAACCACTAAACAAGAATCTTATCTATGTTAACAGTAAACTGCTAAACATGAAAATTTTTTAGCAGAAACTAATGCTAAATAGCTAAACAAAAAAAAACAACAAAAAAAAACCTGTGGAAGCTAACGCTAAACTGCTAAACACATTAAACAATTAGCAGAAGCTAACATTAAACCTCTAAACATATTAAAAAACAATTAGCAGAAGCTCATGCTAAACATAAAAAAATGCAGAAGCAAATACTAAACCACTAAACACAAAAATATTTGAGAAGGCTAATGCTAAACTGCTAAACAGATTTTTAAAAAACAATTAGCGGAAGCTAATGCTAACCATTAAGACGTCTGTCTCTCATCTTCATCTCCTTCCAGTTGACGACGAGTGTGAGACTTGCTAACAGCCAAGTCCTCAGTTTCTGATTCTGCTCCATATTATTACGTTATCGTTGGATGAACAGGACGACCAAAGTGGAAAACATCTGATGTGACATAAAGTTCATCCAAGGCATGAAGATGGGGATCATTTTATGGCGATAACTGGTTTAAAAGCGTCAAAAATGGCGGCCATCTTGAAGCATTTTTGTCATGCTGAAATTCAAGTGGCTGATGGGAAATAGGGGTGAACATGCTAATGTTTATGCTTGTATCCACACTTGAGAGATTTTTACAGTATTAAGCTGCACTACAGCAACATGCAGGACATTATGGGATGTGGAGGGCTCACCTGTTCATCCTGAACTGGGTCGCAATCCTGTCGAAGCACAGCGCCACCAGAGACACGTGTGGGACGCATTTAGTGGAGCAGGACGGGGAGCCCTCCTCCACAGAGGCCTGCAGGAGGCAAAGGTTCACCTGGACAGAAACACAGCCGAGTCATCTGAAGTGATTCTGGACGCTTTGGGATTCCAGGTGAAAGGCCTCACCTTGGGGATGGAGACGTTGGCTTGAAGGCCTTTTATTTTCACGTTGTCCGGTTTGATGGACAGCTCCGTCTGTCCGTTGGAGGTCAGCGTGGCGCCCTCCGTCTTGGAGAGCTTCTGCTCCTGCTTGGCTGCCTGGCTCTGTGTGGAGCGGATCCAGAACACCGGGATGTCAGATAATTAGCTCACTTTTAAGAAGAGAAGAGCCAGACGAGTACGTACCGACTCGGTGACCGTGGACTTGCTGATCTGATAGGCCTCGTTCAGGACTTTGCCGTGCAGGTCGTCCAGAATAGCTGCCGGGTGTCGGATGCTGGCAAAGTGGACCATGGACTCGATGTATCTGAGATCCAGCAGAAAACCAGGTGATCAGGACAGTTTCAGTCTGAAACCAACTCCAATATGAGGTGGAGCCTTCCGCTTGTAGGACTGGTTGTTACCTGTCCAGGGACTCAGCCACCAGGGGGGTCAGAACCACATTGATGGCCCCCTTCACCTCCACGATGGCGGTGGTTCTGGTCTGAGCCAGGGGTTGCTCCAGGGACCAGTCATCGGTCGTGGTGTCCTCGTCTGTGTTCTCCATGGCCCTTTTATCTAGGGGGGTGTAGGGGGTGCTGCGGAGGAGCGAAGAAACAACCAGACCAGGGGTCAAAGTTCGGGGGTCAGTATCTGGAGGAGCTGTGTTGGAAGACTGATCATTAAATTAGAAAGAAGCAGCTTCTGTTTTCTGTCTGAGGCAGTCTCTGGAGGCCCGCAGCATTACAGAGCCTCCACCATGCCTAACAGCAGTCATACTACAAAGGCATGCTCTCTTTTCTTTCCAATTTTGAAGAGTGGATTTTGTGTCACATCGTATTTCTACTCCAGGGGAATAGAAAGTACCATTCACACATTTTCAGACACTTAATTTTAGAGGAACTGTGAATAATGGCACCAGTGGATTTATTTATTATGTCTTCACGTAATTGTTTACCCCGCAAAATAATTCAGCGCAAATCAACCTTTTTCTACCAGATAAGCTGTCAAAATTGGTTCGTAATGGCGGTATGTGCATGTTTCTGTACAAATTGTGCGATTTTCGTGTAAATTTGTTTAATTCTGCAATATTTTGCCTAAAATCATCTCAGTGCTGCCCTCTTTGGGTTGAAGGGTGGCTACTGCAGTTGAATTTTCCTATTGGTTCCAGCAATTTAGGTTGGTTCATGTCGATGTCGCACAGCCCCACATTCAGGAATGAAACCATCTCACTCAGACACGCCCCCTGGTGGTGAGTCAGGAGTTGGGAGAGTTCGAGTTACAAGAATTGATCAATGCTGTGGGTGGAAAAGAAAAAAGTCACGAGATGTGCAACTCGTTGCTTGTTTTGAAAGAGCCGGTTGATTTGTCATTAGTCATTTAAAAAAAAAAAAAAAAGTTAGATTTGTCGCTAGTTGCTTTTTGAAAAAGTCTCTAGGTTTGTCGCTTTTTGTGAAAAAAAATTTGCTTGAGGGTCTGAAAAGCCTAATTACAGTGACAAAGTCGCAATTTTGGCAACAGTTTCCTCATCCTGACCACAGCCCTGCTCCACTCATCCCCACACGTGGCCACACCCCTCACTATGTCTTGGCCCCGCCCACTTTTGGGGTTATTTTTTTTTACGTTTGTCTGGGGGGGGCGGGGCTATGCTTTCACAGCAGGGTGAGTTGCACTTCAAGGTTGGACTTTTTTTAAAAATTTATTTGCCTCTAAGATCTTCCTGTTGCTGCAATAAAAACATCCATCGTTACCATGGGAACCAGCAACACGTCTAACATCAGGACGAATACCTGCTGTTGTCACCCATCAGCTGAAGCCCTCGGTCCAACAGAGAGCTGGCTGAGAGGCCCGGTTTGATCACCTGTAGAACACAAGAGCATCTCAGTCAGCTTCAGACCACAGGGCTCCTTCAGGTAGCTATAAACTAACTGCTGGTACCAAAAACTGGTACCAGAACTTTTCAAATGCACCAGTATGGGCAATCCCAGTTCTCGAGGGTCCTGGTTGTCACGCTGGTCCAACACACTTCCAACAGCTGCATCACCTCCTCAGCCCAGTCAAGTGCTCAGAGTCCTGCTGGTGACCTCAGGGGTGTTGAAGCAGAGACATATCTAAGAGCTGCAGGACACCTCGAGGACTGGGACTGCCCCCCCCAGAGCAGACCGTGGTGGTTCTGACCAGGACGACCCAACTGAGTCCAACAGAACGTCATTCAGACCTTAAAGGTGGGCACGGACAGCTGGTCAAAAGAGGCGGAGCTCTCTTCACTGGTGGGCGTGTCCAGATCCAAAGGCCGATGCAGGGAAGACTTTGAAGTCCTCTTATTGGTCGGCTGCTTGACGGACCAGTTTGACACCTGACAGCGGCGAAAAGGTTATTAAGGCAAAGAAGAAGAAGAAGAAGCCAGGGGTCAAGGATGGGAGGAGGTACCTGAAAGTGGGCCAGGTAGTTCTGGTAGCACGCCATGACGTGGGGCTGGCGGGTAACCGGGCCCGGCTCGGCCGTCTTCTCCGCCTCCACCGAGCTCTCCTCCTCCATGGCCAAGGCTGAGACGAAGGAGGCCTGGGAGGTGTGGCTGGCCAGCTGCTGGGGGGGCAGTATGGGGGGAGGGGGCAGAGGGCGCGGCTCCGTGATCAGCTCTCCGTTGAGAACGTAAGTGAGAGGACCCTCGACGCTGTGGTAGATGGAGCTCCGGCTGGAGGCGAGAGATCATAGTTAACGTTTGTCGTGACGACACTCGGCTACGGTGGCCGGCAGGTGAAAACGCGCAGCAGCAAACGCACAGCAGCACATGACGAAACGAGCTGCAAACGTAGGAATGATGCAAACTGTAAAACACAAATGCAACAGAGAATTGCTGCAAATGAAAACTGCTGCTGAGTTCGCAGCGTTTTTCTGTTGCATTTGTGTTTTGCAGTTTGCATCGTTCATACGTTTGCAGCTCGTTTCGCCATGTGCTGCTGCGCATTGGCATCTGGTACTGCTGTTTCCTAGTTATTTTTACACTCATTTGTTCCTTGTTCTTCCATTTTCTGCTCGTTCGCATTCGTTTCACTCTTTGCTGCGCGTTTACAGCTCGCTCTGCCCTTTGGTGCTCGTTTACACCTGTTTGCAGCTCCTTTCGCCCTTTGCTGCGAGTTTCCGCCCCTTCGCGGTTCGGTTCGCCTCTGCTGTGCTTTTACAGCTCGTTTCACCGTTTGCTGCGCGTTTGCACCTGCCGGCCACCGACTCCTCCCCTCCTCTAGCCCGGCCTGGTTCTATCAGAAGGTGGGACGACCCGCTTGTTTTCATGCTTCTGCACAGAACCCAGCGCGTGCCAGCTAAAACGTTGCATGAGACTGACTGATTTGTGTTGTGATCCGCTGGCAGCAATCAAAAAGCATGAAATCAATTTGAAAACAATTCATGGTGATGGAGAAATGAGGAGGAGGCCGCAGAGCTGCAGCGAAATCCAATTTATGAGGCGTTCCAGGGGCAAGCGGCTCCTGGCGGATCTAACACCTCATTTACGTCCACCCTCCGCATCACGTCCATCTAGGCATGCATGAGTGAGTCAAAGCCAGAAATTAAAGCTGCAGCATTCCACAATGAAATTCATGACTTTTTGGGTATTAAACTAGAATTGCGTAACACGGTTAATGTATTCCAGCACAGGGTTCCATCAGGGCATTTTAGAAGTCAGTGTGAGCCATGCAGAGTCAGAAACAGCTGCTTACTGATCAGGCCTTCTTTTTCACTCCAATCTGCTCCTTTCCTCCTAAACTTCACAAGGTTTTTACATTTTTCTTTACCGTTTCACTACAAATAAACATTTGGCTTCTTATTTCTGCAGTAATAATAATAATAATCATGATCAGATGTCCTCTGTTCACCTGTGCATTTCCTGCAGAGGTACTGATGGACCCTGACATGCAGCCCTACATCGCCACTGACCGTCGCTCAGCTGGCGCTGGGATGAGATCACCTCCGTAACTGATGCAGACTCAGGATTCATCCCTGAATCCGGCCTCCATGACGAGGTCTGCCCAAGATGGCTTCTCCTCAGCCTGAACCCTGCTTTTCTTCTCATGAGGCGTTAATTTCATGTAAACACATAAATAACAGCCTCTTTTCCACAGCTGGTTGGAAACAAAACCAGTTCCTCTCGGCTCCTCCTTCTTGACCCTAATCACGGCTGCTGCATAAACCCAGGGGTTTATTCAGCAGTCGTGCTCCATCTACTGCTGCTGACTGGCAACCGCAGCTCTTCTCAGAGTCCCGAATGATATTTTTGAACCAGGTAAATGTTCTCCTCTGCTTAAAGAATAACATGAAAACAAAGTTATTAAATATGAGAATAAAGTCGTGATGAGTATAAAGTCGCGAAAATACGAGAATAAAGTTGTGAAAATACGAGAGTATTATGATAAAGTAATACGATAAAGTTGTAATAAGTTGTAAATTACAAGAAAAATAGTAAAGTCTTAACGCGAGAACAGACTATTCTCCTATTTATTCTCATGTTATTACTGAAGTCGTAATGAATCGTATCGGATTTGCAGATAAGGAGCTACTTCATCTTTTAAGGCATGAGCATCAGATTATCAGCAGATAGAAGGAATCACGAACCAGACGAGCTGCTCACGTCAGAGCATAACTCAGCTTTTCTTCTCATTAAAACATTTTTTTCTAATTTCACAACTTTTTTCAAGTAGAATTGCGTCGTTCTTCTGCTAATTTTATGAATTTATTCTTGTAATTTCAGATAAAATGTACTCGGTTGTACAGAGAGGCAGATTAAAGGCAGCTTTCCTCATTTCGGTCATGAAAGCCACAGCGTGGTGGGTATTATGAGCAGAAAGGTTGAGGCAGAGCTGCTGTTTGCCACCAGACCAGAGTTAAACATCAGCCGTGGGATTAAAGATGGATCGGCTCTGGTTGCAGGAGTAAACATGCAGGAGAAGATGCGTTTCTTCAGAATCGCATCTTTAATATTATATCTGAGAGGACGGATCATTAATTCATCTGCCTTCTCAGGAGAAGACGGAGACTCGTTTGATGTTGCTGTGAGGCGATATGATCCGTGATCTGGCCCAGACTCGGCTCCACCTGCAGAATATTCAACACACCTGTAGTTCTCCATGTGATACGGAGGTTGCTGCGGCTGCTGCATCTGCTGCCGCCTCTTCTTCTTGCGGCCCGGGTACGTCCCCGGACCCTCGTCGGCGCTGCTGATGGGCTCGAAGTCCTCGGTGGCGGAGAAGTAGGCCTCGCTCTCGGCCACGGACATGCTGGAGTCGGCGGAGCGGTACTGGTGGAAGGTGTTGGAGTCCGCCGACGGCGTGAAGGGGAAGGAGCCGTAGCTGCGGCGCTGACGGGGGGAATCCAGGACGTTCTCGTCGCTGCGCGAGACCTCGCTGCTGAACTGGACGCCGACACCGCCGCCGCCGCCACCGGACAGCACGGGAGGCGGTTTGTCGGCGGCCGACAGGCTCTTGGTGCTGCCCAGCCGGGCCGACTGAACGGACGACTGGCGCTTGAGGGGAGAGCAGAGGGGCGAGCGGACCGAGACGCGATCCTGGGAGCTGTTGGGGGAGACGGGGGAGACCTCCGGGACGTCCCCCAGGGTGCTGCGGAGCAACAGGACACCATTAACGTGAAGATTGAAACCAGATCATCAGCACACAGTGTGTATAATCAGAGCGAGCTGTTGCTGCTCATGTCAGCTTTCATTGATTTCTACTCGCTGAACGTCACTGTAAACACATTCTGCCCTTCAGGCATGGAGGGACAAATCTCGCTGCAACCATTCATTTATGTGCTTTTTTTCATTTTGCATACACTCTGATGTGTGATTTCTCCCTTTGCACACATCTTTTATAAAACTGACTGTAAAGCAGCTAATCCGGGATTAGCAACCCAGATTTGGACAATCCTTTGGAATTATTTTACGTAAGATGTCCTCTGGTCCGCTGAGGCTGAAACTCCTGTGTTTTGGTTCTGTTGGAGGGGAAAGGGAGACGCTAGAAAGCCTGGGAACACCATCCCATCTGTGAAGTATGGCGGTGGCAGCAGCGTGCTGTGTTGGAGTGCTCCTCTGCTGCAGGAGGGACTGGTGCGCTTCACAAAATTGCATAAACTTATTGAAGAAACATTTAACTTCTTGCAGCGTCTATCTGAAAGTCCCAGAGTTCCTCGGTGGGCGGAGCTAAAAGGTGACCCGGTTCTGCAGCAGACTCACAATATCGGACCCAAATGGTTCAGTTCAGAAGACAATTCAACCCAACAGTGAGAAATAATATCCCCCCACCCTAAAACAGGAGACGTCCAGCTTAAATGAATGTTTAATGTGTTGATATGTGGAAGTCCCTCAGTTGGAACTCACTCAGCGTGGCTTCTGCCGCTGACAGGGAAGGGGCGCTCCTCGGTGCTGGGAGAGGGCGAGTCTCGCTCCCCGCCCAGCAGAGGCAAGGCGGCGCTGGACGAGCTGTTCTCCTCTGAGGAGGAGGCGGAGCTGTGGGAGCGCTGAGGCACCTGAAGGCTCAGGTGCTGCTGGCCACGCCTCTCTGGGAGCTCCGGAGGCAGGCAGGGGGAGCGGGTGTCCCGTCTGAGTCCAACCACCTTTCCTGAGAAGACCAGAGACAGAAACCGGCTCAACGCTCCGCATTTTCACTCACACCTGATCCTATTTACGATTCGTTTACATCAATTAAATCAGTACAGAAAAATCTGTTTTTTCCCTCCTTCACTATAATATCCTCCTATTATTCTTTTTTACTTTTATAAAATATTTCCAGCAGCAATTTAATCATTAAATAAGACGATTTATAACAAATTTAGAAGAAAAAATTAAAATAAAAACAAAAAATGAAATTAAATAAAAACAAGTAGATAAAAATACAAAAAAAATATAAATGGTTATATCATTTTTAGCTTATTTATTACTATTTAAAAATAAGATTTATAAAAATAAATAAAATGAATACAAACATAAATTTTAAAAATGCTACATAAATGAAAAATAATTAAAACTTTTCAAGTATAAAATAAGACTTAAAAAACTGAAAATAAAAAAATATACAATTAAATATAATAACTTGAAAAACGAATAAAAAAATAGAAAAAGTTAAAATACATACAAATACAATAAAATAATAAAACAAAGATCAAAATGAGTATAATAATAAAGAGAAAGCCTTGATTGAAAGCTGAATTTAGTTAATATTGAACTCCCTCAACATCAATGTGAACGACCGGCTGGTCCTAACTGGAGCAGATTCTTTCACGTTTTAACGAACTACATGGTTGTGGACTGCAGCTACGCTTCTTCTCTTCTCCTCCAGCAGCTCCAGGGTGGAAAAGCTCCACCTGATCCCTACCGTCCACTTTAGGCGTCTCCTTGGTGACGATCCACTCCCCGGGCTGCAGCAGCGACTGGCCGTAGCACATGTCGGCCTCCGCGCTGGAGGAGGAGGACGGCGTCAGCTCCTCCAGCCGGAAGAAGTCCAGGCCCATGTTGGTGCCGCCGAAGAACCTGCAGCCTCCCAGGCAGCCGCAGCGGTTCCTGCTCCGCTTGTTGCGGACGCTGCCGTCTTCGGGCCACAGGAACCAGAGCCTGGGGGGAGAGGGGAAATGAGCCTGGGGGATGCAGGACGTTTTAACCATCGCAGCAGGTGCCAGGGTCTCCTCTACATGGAGCCGGGTGGCGCACCGCCACGGCAAAATAAAAGCCGCCACACCTTCAGAAAGAAGGGTTTTTAAATATGTGCATATATAACAACACTCCGCTGTGAGCAAGAGACTGGAAGTAGATGAAGCCTGTTTACGGTCAATGTCTTCTGACAAGCTGAAATATGAGCAACATCGTTGGAAAGTTAGCACAAAAAAAATGTTAAGAGCTATAAACCTTTTGAAGAAGAATAAGCGGCCAAGTTACCAATGTTTACAGTTCTAAAAGGTTTCATTGTGTCAAATCTAAAAATGCTCGTCTCTGAATTATTTGCACTTTTTCTCTTGATTAAATGTTACTAACTGATTAATTTGAGACTTAAAACAATAAAATGAGAAGCAACAACTTCAAATTTTACTTGCTGCACTCATTTTATTATCAGGTCACATAATGCTGGTGCCAGTGGTTTGGAGAGAGAAATGATTCTTTCCTGAATGGAGACGGCTACAGCACGGAGGACAGCAGCAGAAGACGCTGCGTTCGTTTTAAACGTCTGCAGCAGATGATTATCTGAACCTGCTGCAGTCAGTGAGTCACTCGGAGGAGGAGGAGGAGTGAGTCACTGCTCAATCCTCAGTGGGAGAACCTGCAGCATTTCAACACCAGTCCTGGGCTGAACTCCCAGCTACCCAAACTGGAACTTCAACACTGCACAAACACTCAATCTCACCAAGTTTCTGGGGCAAAGATCTTAAACAAACTTGACATAAAGCTAAACTAACTTACATGTAACAGCAGATATAGGAGCTTGTTTCCAGTCAATAATTCCTTCATGTTGATGAAAACCTGCTGGTTACAGGTGAAATAATCTGCCAGTGGAAGAAGACGTTTTCCCCACAAGTTAAAATGTCGCGTTCCACCGGCAGATTATTTCACTAACACCGAGTACTTGTTCTAATGCAGCGACAACTCCCAGGTACCCGACCCAGACCTGTTCAGTCGCCGTCGCTGCATTAGAACCGGACCAGAAATACTTGGGAAGATTCCGTGTCCCTGCAGTGAAAGCAGGGACAGAGAGACTGGAAACAGGGGGTGGAATTCGGCACCTTTTGGTCTGAGTGTCGTGCAGCTCCAGAAACTGTCTCTGGACTTCACATTTGGCCGGGTGGTCGGCAGCCAGGGCGACATCAGCCGTGATGAGGTTCAGGTTGACCGAACCCGCCTCCAGCCAGACGGAGCGCCGCAGCAGCGGGGGCTGACCCGGACCTTGACCCTGTCCGGCCAGCTGCAGCCTGGCCGCCTCGCTGAGCGGCTGCTGCTCGATGTACTGTCGGATGTTGACGTCCTGCACCACGGCGCTGATGCCCTCCCCCACCGCCTGGTTGTGGAGGTTGCAGTTGGCGACTCTGACAGTCCCCGTCTGGAGAAACGAGAGATCTGAGCAAAAGTCTTCCCTGCACGCCAGCCGTGACGCGTTTACTGCTAATTACCTTGACGCTGGCGGCGCAGCCGTGCTCCACGACGAAGAGGTCGACTCCGTCCACGGCCAGCCGGGTCATGGTGTACTTCAGCTCCTCCGATGTGCGGCAGTGACCGGGCAGACAGCCCAGCTGAAAGACAAACTCTGTTTAGAGGCCGTGCACTCTTAGACTGGACTTTGCATTTCCTTCCAGCGCCTGCAGCCACAGCAGCGCAGCTGTCAAGCTAACGAGGCTCTCAGGTAAAGCTTTAAAAGTATCTGTGTTTAGGTTCTCATCAGAGCAGGAGCTCTAAACTCCACCACTGTGTGCCTGTTATCATGGCAGCTGAGAAATATGCTTCTGCTCCAACTGGGTCCTTTCCTCACAGAGAACAGCCGACCACCATCCAGCAGCTCACAGAAGCTACCTTCAGAGTTCAAATGAAAGCTCTAGAAAAGAAAGTACACCCTTCTTCAGAGCTGAGGATCAAAAAAAAAAACAACAAAAAAAACAGCAGTGGTGGGTTGATATAGCGCTTTAGCATGAGCTTCCACTAAATACCTTGCTGTTACAATACTTTAGCATTAGCTTCAACTAAAAAACGTATTGGTACAGCACTGCTATAGCATTGGTATAGCACTTTAGCATTGGGTTCCACTAAATGCCTTGCTCTTACAACACTTTCGCGTTAGCATCCGCTAAACACCATCTTGGTGTAGCACAACTAACTTTAGTTAGCAGTGCCCACCACTGCACACTGTCATCATGTATTAAACAATGACGAAAAACTAAGTACACCCCTGATGCCCAGTCCTTCTCTTTATGATTTTAATCAGGCTCTCATCGTTGTGCAGGACGTTTGGACCACAGAACGACGATGAGCTGCCTGAATGACCCAGTTTGGACCGAGCCTTCAGACAGACGGACTCACATTAGAAACATTGGTACGTTTCTGTTCCACTCAGTGAGTATTAGCAGCCCAGGTCGGGAGGGGGGCAGCTTCATCTGTGTTTCATAAATAATGTGGAGTCAGTTTTTCTGAACTTGACGTCCGATTTTAATCATTTCAGAACCAGATGGGTTCTTCATGTTTAATATGCACCGGGTGTACTTTCTTTTCCCCATGAACATAACATTAGCTGTCTGTCAGTACCTTGGCTTCACAGATGCGACGGTCCACGCCGTGCTGGCAGATGATGGAGGGCTTGGGTTGTTCGAGCTGGAACTCTCGGGAAACCACGTGGAAAACAAAAGTCTCTGCCCACTCGACCATGCTGGCCAGCTAACAGTGACAAATCCACAGTGACTTTAACTCTCAGTATTCACCATGTCACAGAATAATGTGGAAAAAGCAGAAGAACACCCAGTTCTGACAGCGTGAAACTAGCTCTGATTCATAGAGACGTGATGCAACCTTGACCTAACCCTGCAGAGATGTTCGGAGCCACCCACCTGAGGAACCGTGACCCTGCCGGTCAGCGCCCCGGCCTGCATGTCGATGAGCCACGCGTACTCCAACGTGTCGCTGCCCAGAGGGAGGCCCTGTGCAGAAAACATGGCGTGCGCCCTCATCTGCAGCCCAGAGAGACTCAGGTGTCCGTCTCTCAGTGCTCCGTCCGCCGTGGGGCGCTGGGAGGGAACGGATTAGCAAACAGTCACTTTCAAACCTGCAAAACCCAAAATAGCCACGTTGTCCCTCCTCACTGTCTGAGATTCAACCAGACTGAGTTTTTCTCCTTCAGGTTAGTTAGCATCAACTAGATTGTTTCTATTTGCTAAATATCAGAATAATGACCACCAAGATGCTCGAGATGTTCTCTGGCTTCAAGCTTCTTCCTCCAAACCGAGCAACGAGCTTTATGACCGAACACTTCGGTTTTACTCCAACTAGTTCAGAGGACATGTCTCCAAAAATGAGCGTCTTTGTCCCCGACTCTGTTTGCTAACTCTAATCTGTTTCGTGTTGGTTTTAGAGAAATGGCTTCTTCCTTACTGAGCGGCCTTTCAGCCCCTGTTAGTACAGGTCTGGTTTCGCTGCGGGATGACGACCCTCTGGAGACAAGTTTAACGGTATAATGTCTGGACGTTCTCATGGTACCTGGAATCTAGACGTCCACAATCCCACTCCTAATATTTCCCACGATTTTCCCAATGATGTCACACAAGGAGGCAGGGTGTGTGTGCTTTTATAAGAGACAATAACATCAGAATGAGAATAAAGTCAGAATAATACAAATTAAAGTCGGAATAACATGAGAATAACACGAAGATTAAGTTGGAATTACATAAAAAATTAAGTCTCAATAATACAAGAATAACATCGGAATAATACTAAAATAAAGTGGGAATAATACGAAAACAAGTTGTAATATTACTACAATAAAGTAGTAATAATATGGAAAAAAATTTGCATTACTAGGAAAAAGTAGCAATATCACTAGAATGAAGTCTAATGAAATAAATAAATAAATTCATTACTACAGCAAAGTCGTAATAATACGAAAATTAGGTTGAACTAATGTTCTCCCTGTACATGCGTGGGTTCTCCCCAGGTACTCCGGCTTCAAGAACAGGACTGTTAGGTTAATTAAATTGTCTCTTGGCGAGTGTGTGTCTGGCTGTTTTCACTGAATGGTGTCTGGTTATTCATTCCTCATCTTATTTTTGATCCTAAAGGATTTATCAGTTGTTGACAGGTTTTTCCTTCCTGATCGTATCAGATGTGAAACTCTTAGTTCTGCCCTCCTGCCTGAACGGATCTGGACCGGGTACCTGGTAGTTGTCGCTGACGAAGATGTGGATGGGCGACAGGATCATCTGGAGCATCGTCTCCTTGTAGCCTTTCTTCATCTCAAAGCAGAGCCGCTCCAGGAAGCCAGACGGGCCTTCAGGACCTTCGCTGCTGCAGTGCTGGAAGAACCGAGCAGTGAATCAGGTTAGTCATGAGTTCCCATCGGTACCAAACCATCCAGCGACACGGGCTCACCACTGGCAGTCGGCCGTGGACTTTGTAGAGGTTGATGAGCACCGTGATGTCCCAGGGCCGCAGGTCCAGAGGATGGGTGTCTGAGCCGTCCTTCTGCTCGCTGTCCTCCATCCCCAGAGAAGAATAGCCGAGGCCCGAGGACGTGGCCGTGGAGGGCACCGGACTGGACACGGCCTCCTCAAAGTCTGTGTACATGTCGTCCTCCCCAAAGTAGTTTTCCTGTGGGATCAATGGGAGTTCAAAAAGCTCCTCAAACATCTGACATGCATCAGGAGGAAAGATCTGCAGACCTTGATGGCGATCAGGGCTCGCAGCAGAGGCCCGTAGAGAAGAATCTGAGAATCTGGGGACATTTCCATCTCCACATGAAGTCTGTCTGGAGGCAGCTCCGACGGGTCGGTGGTTCCCCGGCTGTGAGCAGCTGAGTTGGATGTGGCGGTGAAGCGTGGTGCTGAGCTGTGGTCCGGGGGGCGAATGGCTGACAGCATGGATTCTTCTATCTCAGAGACTACGCAGTGATGAAGCAGAGGTTAGCAGACGGCATGTTCGTGCAGCAGATCGTTGAATATCTCAGCCAAATCTTTCACATATAGATACAAGAACCTAACTTAGCACAGATGATGGGCCAAATCGCTAGCAACTGAAAAGATCAACATGGTCGTCAAGGAAAATGTATTTTTGCGATAAATTTACAGATATTTCTTTCAGATGAATACTTTTGGTGTCAAATCATACATCACTGGACCCATTAAAAAAAAAAATCATATTTACTGATAATTGTTTTATTTTTCAAGATGGTCGCCATGGTTGTCATGGAAAAATAATTTTTTGCACTAAAATCAGCAATTAGATGAATGCGTTTGTTGTCAAATGATACCCTACATATTTTGAACCATAGAAATCATTTATATTATCTAGATGTTGTGTTTCCATTTTCTTGTGGACATTTTTCAAAATGCGTGCCATGGTTGTCATGAAGAATATGTGTTTGCACTGAAATGAGCAGCAGTTATTGCTATAGTTTTGGCACAGCTAGCCAAAAAGAGGTTCACCAACCAGTAATAACTAAATAAAAATCTTAGCTCCGCTGACGCTAAACCACGAAACACATAAAATAATTAGCAGAAGCTAACATTAAACTGCTAAAAACATAAAAAATTCATGGAAGCTAAAGCTAAACCAAACCCAAAGAAATTAGCGGAAGCTAACGCTAACCATTAAGGCTACTGTCTCCCAGTCTGTCTCATCTTCATCTCCTTCCAGTTGATCACTGGTGTGAGACTCGCTGACAGCAAAGTCCTCAGTTTCTTATTTTGCTCCGTATTATTACTTTAAAGTTGGATGAACAGGACGACCGAAGTGGAAAACATGATGTGACATAAAGTTCATCCAAGTCATGAAGACGGGGAACATTTTAAGGCTCAGAACCAGAGAGCTTACATGACTGTTTGAGCTGCTCATCTGCCTTCTGAGGATAAATGGGGTGCCAGGTGTAGTCGATGATGAGCAGGAAGTTTGGCACACTCCAGCAGTCCACCCAGCCAGCTCTATGCAGGGATGACACAGATGAACAGTCAGTACACAGTTATAACGCTGCATCATCATTTGGAGTTAGTTTTTCACTTCATCACACGCGTCATGACCCGTTCAGATGGAGGCAGCAAACGGGTCACACCCAATTTCTCTGCAGCACAGAGAGCACGCCGCTCTAAAAGCCATCAATCCTGAAGCTCCCGGGGGGCACCAGGGTTCAGGATCAGGGTAACATGCAGTCACGGCAGAAAGAAAGCACACCCCATCTCAAAAACAGATTGTTTGGGTTTTTTTTTTTTTTTGGTTTTTTTTTTGTTTTTTTTTTGTTTTTTTTTTTTTTTAAATAAAATGGAAAGTTGTGTCTGAAAAGCAGGTTTAAACCTACTGTTTCCTTCTGATTAAAGGAGAATGAGGCGCCTCCCTAAAAGTTTAGTCAGGTTGCTGCTCCAGAGCACACAGGTGTGAGTTAACACCACATTAGAGCGGAAAGACATCAGCAATGGCCTGAGAGGAGCAGCTGCTGATGCTCCGCCATCTCCAACCCGTCTGAGCGCCATCGTTCCTGAGACGTCAAACCCTGGCAGTGGAAGAGGGTGTGCTTTCTTTTTACCCACACTGATCAGCATGCTGCGATGGAGTATCAGCTCCAGGCTAAGATTTATTATCTTTTAAATTACAACAATAAGTGATATTTAACTAGAAAAAGTTGTAATAATTTCAGAAAAAAAGACTTAAAAATATGGGAATAAAGTCGGAATAATTCAAGGATACAGTTGTAAAAATACAACAGTAAAATCATAAAAACACAAGAATAAAGTCGGAATAATTAAAATAGTAAAGCGGTAAAATTACGACAACATCGGCAAAATGCGAGAAAAAAGTCGGAATAACGCCAGAATAAAGATAGAATAATTCGAGAATAAAGTTGCAAAAACATGACAATTATAAAAAAGTTGGAATAATACTTGAATAAAAATCGTAGTTATATAACTATATGAAAAATAAAAAATTAAAGAGGAATGTTGAGCATCTTGTGAGGTATTACTTTGGTATCAGTTTAACAAAAAAAGAAATACGTCATCTTTTAACACATCAGCATGAAATTATCAGCAGCAGGACTTTGAAACGACTGAGTCGATGTAGAAGAAAGAACCACGAACTTGATGAGCTGATCACGTCACATCTTTCATTATTCAAGCTTTTGTCTCATTAAAACGTTTTTCTTGTAAATTTGCGACTTTTTTTCTGGTAATATTGTGTCTTCATTCTGCTTATGTTCTGACTTTACTTCTTTTAGTCTGGCCCTAATACTGCATTGTAGCGCGCTAAGCTAAAGGGTCAGAAATCTAACTGTTTCTGTGGGCAGATGAAGACGACTGATGGAGGAGTCAAGAAGGAAAACCAGTGAAGATTACTGGAACATTAACCGCCCAACATGTCGGCCACAATCACCTCCTACGAGCTCAGCCTTCAGGCCAGAACTAGTCACGGTTGACCTTTGGAGTAAAGAAAGAATGGAGCTGATTTCATGTGAAAATGCTCGTTTAGCAACTGCTAATCTGCTTTCTATAAGCTGTTTAGATGTGACCTGAAGGACGGCTCACAGGCTCTGTGAACGGCTCTGACCAGATTTCACAGCCGATGGGATTAACCTGGAGCTACGTTCTACCTGAGCTGATGATTCACGCTACGCTTCCAGCCTACGGCAGGCCGTTTTAACATCTGACTATCTGTAATTGTATTCTACAGATCCAAAAATGAGTTTTGACTAGAAAGGACAACATTACTTTCCTGAATGGTAATTTAAGATATCTTGAACTTAATTATGACTAGTCAAAATTACATTTTTAGATATCTGAATTAAGAAATCACATGTGAGCCCACCTTGTGTTGGCCCTTTTTTACTACAAGAATAAGGTAATAATGTAACCAGAATATAGTTGTAATAATAAAGAGAGTAAAGTCGTGATGATGCGAGAGTAAAAGCAGAACGATACCTGACAGACATCCTAATTAATGAACATGTCTGGTCATAAACTAGACATCTGGAATTTAAGTGTGGTGAAGCTGATTTTATGTGAAAACGGCCTGCCATACGTAGCTCTTCCACGGTTTATCTCACTCTGCGTTTGTGATGTTCCTCCAGCGGGGCTTGCTGGCTTTCGGAGGGGGGGCTCCCTGGTTCTCTCCGGACAGGAACATGTCTGTGGGCAGCTTGATGTTCTGGTAGTCTTTGGCCAAGGTGAGGAGGGGGTAGCGGCTGGGGTGGCACTCCGGCAGCGACAGCCGCATGTCTGTGTCTTCTGCCTGAGGAGGACCACGGTGAACGTTCAGAGCAGGGTCAGTGGGAGAAACGAATCGATGCTTTTATTTCTGGGAGCGACCGGAGGCGGGACTCACCCTCAGGCTGAAGCGGGTGTGGCAGGTGGCCGGGACGAACTCGTTGAAAGGCAGAGTGAAGTCTATATTGAGCGTCTCGCCGCAGGCTGCCAGGTACACTGCAGATCAATAAGGCAATCGATTACCTGGCCTGCGCAGCGACTGAGGAGCGGAGGTCTGCTGGACAGTCCCCTGCCTCGGCCGCTGAGCCCACCGGGCAGGCCTGAAGACCACTCAGGCATACTGACATAGGTAGCAGCTTATCAGGACCGTCAGAATAAACCAGAATTTAATCGAAATGTGGATTTATTTCAGTTAGTCGCTTCAAAAACCAGAAGTTTACATACACTGTCTGAAGTTGAACCAGAAGCAAACTTCAGCAGAATTATTTCTGCTTGCTAAGAGCCTCAAGAATGAGAGAAAGAATCTCCCAGATTAGTTATTAATGTCTTCAGCATCAGAAGTTTACATACATCCGGGTGACTTGAGTCAAAGGTTCTGGGTGTCCTTCTAGAAGCTACTGTCCATAGTTTCCTCCTGACAGAACCGGTAGAACCGGGTCAGGTTTGTAGGCCGCCTTGATCTCACACCTTTTCACAGAATCTCTCCAGGACTGAGATCAGAACTTTGTGATGGACCCACCAGAACACGGACTTGGTGGCTCCTCTGGCTGGACCTCCGCTGAGGGACATCTGGACCCGTTTGGACCCGAGCTTCAACTTCCAGCCTGATGTTATGTCTACATAATGTCTGTCCTCGTGATTCCATCTATTTGATCAAGTTCACCAGTTCCCCCTGCAGCAAAACAGCCCCACAGCATGATGCTGCCACCACCATACTTCACAGTTAGGATGGTACAAGCGTCCACATTTTACCTCCAAACAGTTCCACTGTAGTCTCATCAGACCACAGGACATGTCTCCAGAAGTGAAGGTCTTTGTCCCTGTGGACATTTACAACGGCAATCTGGCTCAATGTGTTTCTTCTGGAGAGACGGCTTCTTCCTCGCTGAGCGGCCTTTCAGCCCATGTCATTACAGGACACGTTTCTCTAAGCAGCTTCAGCAGCATCTTCACAACGTCTCTGGCTTCTGTTCTGGGGCCAGTCTGCACATGCTGGACCAGAACCCGTCTAATTCCTGAGCCGTATAACGGCTCCGTGACTCTTCCTGACATCCGGGCTGATTCCTGCTGACTGTCCCATCGTGTTGAACCAGAAAGCAGGTGAGCCTCCAGTTAACTCACACATCTCAGTCAGCCCATCAGAGGACGTTAATAAATCATCTCTGACAGATTCTTTCTCTCATTATTCAGGCTTTTAGCAAACAGAAATAATTCTGGTGATTCTGACCTGAAACGTTGCCTTACTGTACAGTATTTTTTTATTCTGCTTTTACATTTATATGCTATCTTTTTGTGAAGCTGTTTTTCTGTTATTGCCTGTCACTGTCTCCCCATCGTGGGACAGTAAAGGATATTTCTATTTTAAACAGGACAAGTTTGGTTCTGATTTAACTTCAGACAGGGAGGAAAAAGGCAGAGGTGTCCTTTTTATTGGACGTCATCTTGACTTTGTCTGGAAATCAGTTTGATAATATTCAGATAACTGTAGAAACAGCAGGAAAATCCTGCATGGTTTGTGAAAAAAGTCCTATTTATGTTGTGGAAAAACCAGGCGGACAGTCTGGAAGCAGACTCTGACAGCTATCCTGGACCCACAACCATCAGTTCCTCACCATTCTCCTGCTGCTTGGTGGAACAGTCGATCCAGTTGTGCTGGTTTGCCGCCCAAATCATCTCAAACTGGTGGAATAAGATCTTGAACTTCCAAGAATACGGCACAAAGGAGTAGATATCAGGGGCGCTGTCGCTCGCCCAGTCCTTGATTAAATCTGGAAAGGACACAAACAGCCTCTCTGGATTGATTCTCATCGGTTCCATGCAGAAAGACGACCGCAGTACAGAAACAAAGACAGCTGCTTGGTTGGAGGAGGGCTTCCCTCACCTGTGAAGAAGTTTTTCTGAGCGTAGATGAAATGGTAGGTGGCCTTGTAGACCTCGATCTCACACTGCCATGACTGGGGCATGTTCCACACGCGGGGGTAGCTGGCTATCACATGGAACTGCAACAGAAAGTTCACGTCACCTTCCTTTAATCAGGAGTAAGAAGGTTCCTCTGCCTGCTCCGGTCACTTACAGCCAACATCTCTGCCTCCAGGAGGGTCCTGTACTGCATGCTGCTGGTGGTGTCCACATGGAGCAGCTGACCTTTGATGGTGGGGGAGTAGCCTGAAGGTAGAGAAGAAAAACCTTCATCGCTGCACAGCTCCCTGGAACTCTGAGGTGGCTTTAAACTCTAATTTGGTTTGTGGAGCATCGATGAGGTTTAACTGGGGAGTGTTCGACCTCAACATGATCTGTGGAATAAAGTCACAGCTTGCAGCCTATCGACCAACTCTCTCTGCTTGTGCTTTAACAGCCGATACTGACAACACAAACACACTTCCTCTGGTCTATACTCGCCTCCCTCACTGCTCTACTTACAGCTTCCTGTCAATAAGGTCTATTCAACAAACCCAGAGGAGCTCATGGTCCAAAAGGTTACTGGAGCAACACTCAGAACCCAGAAAAACTCCAGGAAAAAAAAATAATAATAATAAATCAACAAAACTGAAACATTTTTCTCTTTAAAGTAACTAACCCCGCCCCCGGGTGAAAGCATAAGCCTCAGACACATCTAGGGAAAAAAACCCTCACAAAAGTGGAGAGGACAAGGGAAAGCTCTGTTGCCAACTTAGCAACTTTGTAGTTATGTTACGAGGCTTTTCAGACCCTTTAACAACTTTACTTCAAAAAAGTGACTGGTGACAAAGCTAGCAACCTTTTCAAATAAGCGACGAGCAGCAAATCTAGCAGCCATTTTAAAAAACGCTACTAGCAACAAATGCTAGTGAAGGCAAATCCTGTGGTTCTAGAGAAGATCTTAATGTGCTCCAGAACAGCTCACGTTCTCTGCATCAAGCAAGGAGAACATCTAAGGAGATTCCTGAAAGTACCACTTTCACCCCTGTGGTGGGCACACTTCCACTAATACCTTAGCTATTTTTTTTAACTTATTTTTGCTAACTTTGCTAACTTTCTTTTTAAACATTCAGCGCACTTAGCTTCCCCTAAATTAATCTGGTGGGTATCAACATGGCTGAATTTGGCTCTTCAGCATATATTTGCATAGTGATTTAGCATTAGCTTCCATAAAATACCTTGTTAGTATAGCACTTTAACATTAGCTTCCACTAAATACCACATTGGAATAGTGCTTTGGAATTAGAGTCTACTAAATACTATGCTAGTATAGCGCCTTCGCATTAGCTTCTGCTAAATATGTTGGTATAGCGCTTTAGCTTCTGCTAAATACCACTTTAGCATTAGCTTCCACTACATACCATGCGGTTTAGCGCGTTAGCATTAGCTTCCACTAAATACCACATTGTTTTGGTGCATTAGCTTCCACTACATACTATGCAGTTCAGCGTTTAGCATGTTAGCATGAGCTTCCACTAAATACCATGTGGTTTAGCACGTTAACATTAGCTTTCACTAAATACCATGCGGTTTAGCGCGTTAGCTTCCACTAAATACCACATTGGTTTGGTGCATTAGCTTCCACTACATACTATGCAGTTTAGCGTTTAGCATGTTAGCATGAGCTTCCACTACATACCATGCGGTTTAGCACGTTAACATTAGCTTTCACTAAAAACCATGTTTATAATTAGTGCTTTCGGGTAAATGCAGCTAACGTTTTAGTCAGTGGCACCCACCACTCACTGATATTTCATCACATCTGACAGTTACGATCTAAGGGTAATCTAGTGGATTCTGGAGGGAACATGTGCTCCTACATCACTTCCTGATTCACATCTGCTTGCTAAACTAAACTCCCATCTTTGAGAAAACCTTTCTAAATAGTATAAAGGATGAGGCGATGCTGCTGCTACTTCTTTAGCTCTAACCTGGAGCCATGGAGAGGTCTGCTGACATCTTGGTCGACTGATGTTTCTGCTGTCCAAACCTACTTACCATTCTCTCCCACGGTCATGGGGATGTTGACTTCCAGGTAAGAGCCGGCGCCTACGTTCACATGGATGGCGTTGGTTTCCTAGTAACAGTGATGAAGACAACAAACAGAAATGTCTCATTGTCAGAAACTAAAAATAAGCGAGATGCCAAACCTGAACAGAAAATGCTCAAAGGACAGAAGAGAGGGATAATCCTGTCTGTTTTTGGTATTCCTCTCACATGGAGGACAGTTTGAAAAAGAATAAAACATCAATAACTGAGGCATGAAGACAGAGAGGAGCCCCGCAGCAGCGAGAGGAAGAGGGATCAAACGGGAGGCGGAGAGGAGGGAACCGGAGTTACCCTGTTCTTGGTGAAGAGCAGATCGATGGTGGCGTCGGCGATGATGTTCATGCGGAGCTCGAAGGCTTGGATCTGCCTGGCTTTGCCCGGCTGGGCCACCTCGCTCACCTTCATGGCCTGGTAGTCGGCCGGCAGGAAGAACTTCCACAGACAGTCCCTGCAAAAACAAACGTTCCCAGTCTGAGCTCATCACATCCAGGTCAGTTCAAACTGGGATCTCCAGCACGAAACAGATGTTTGCTGAGGTCACATCAGCAACGAATGAGACTCATGGAGGTTCTGGGTCTCTCGGCTGAGATGCGACGGGTTGGCTCACCTCTGCCGATCGGCCCACGGCCCGTAGTTAAAGTCCGTTCCCTTCCCACAGACGATGTCCAGCCCCCAACATGGCGGGAGGTCCTGCAGTTTATCGTCCTCGCTGCTCGTCTCAGCCTCCTCCCCCTCCTCCTGCTCCACAGGGACCAGACCTGCCGACACGGACACGGGTCAACGCAGAGACACGGAGACGGGTCAAAAGAGAGACACGGAGACGGGTCAACAGAGAGAAGGGTCACCGCAGAGACACGGAGAAGGGTCACCGCAGAGACACGGAGATGGGTCAACAGAGGGACACGGAGACGGGTCACCGCAGAGAGACACGGAGACGGGTCAACAGAGAGACGGGTCACCACAGAGACACGGAGAAGGGTCACCACAGAGACGGGTCAACAGAGAGACGGGTCACTGCAGAGAGACATGGAGAAGGGTCACCGCAGAGACACACAACAGAGAGACACGGAGACGGGTTAACAGAGAGACAAGTCACCACAGGGAGACACAGAGACGGGTCACCGCAGAGACACGGAGACGGGTCAACAGAGAGACGGGTCACCGCAGAGACACGGAGACGGGTCAACAGAGAGACGGGTCACCGTAGAAAGACACGGAGACGGGTCAACAGAGAAACACAGAGACGGGTCACCGCAAAGATACGGAGACGGGTCAACAGAGAGACACGGAGACAGGTCAACACAGAGACACGGAGACGGGTCAACAGAGAGACACGGAGACAGGTCAACGCAGAGACACGGAGACGGGTCAACGCAGAGAGACACGGAGACGGGTCAACGCAGAGAGACACGGAGACGGGTCAACGCAGAGACACGGAGACAGGTCAACGCAGAGACACGGAGACGGGTCAACGCAGAGAGACACGGAGACAGGTCAACGCAGAGACACGGAGACGGGTCAACGCAGAGAGACACGGAGACGGGTCAACGCAGAGAGACACGGAGACGGGTCAACAGAGAGACACAGAGACGGGTCACCGCAAAGATACGGAGATGGGTCAACAGAGAGACACGGAGACAGGTCAACGCAGAAAGACAGGTCAACAGAGAGACACGGAGACAGATCAACAGAGAGACGGGTCAACAGAGAGACACGGAGACGAGTCACTGCAGAGACAGGTCAACGCAGAGACACGGAGACAGGTCAACGCAGAGACGGAGCAGAAATAATGTGGATGGTTCAGGAAGCCGGAGCAACGAGTTCAGCTTCCTGTGACAGATCGGGATCAGAATGAGGTTGAGGATCGGGATCAGGATTAGAATAAGGATCGGGATCAGAATCAGGTTGAGGATCGGGATCAGGATTAGAATAAGGATCGGGATCAGAATCAGGTTGAGGATCGGGATCAGGATTAGAATAAGGATCGGGATCAGAATCAGGTTGAGGATCGGGATCAGGATTAGAATAAGGATCGGGATCAGAATCAGGTTGAGGATCGGGATCAGGATTAGAATAAGGATCGGGATCAGAATCAGGTTGAGGGTGAGGACCGGGATCGGGATGAGGAACCTACCGGGTTCATCCTGGTAGTAGTAGATGTCGACATCGTTGGACTGCATCACCACGAAGCCTTCGCCCATCAGTCTGGGAGGTCTGTGTCAACACAGAGTTCAAAGGTCATAAAGGCCCCACTCCGTGCAGACATCAGTGTCAGAACGAAACAGCTCTGATTAATCTGGCACAATAAATCCAGAGAAACACAACAGACCTGGGTTCATTTACTAGGAAACTAAATCCCTGCTGAAACCCCAGATTATCTGAAAACGTTAATATTCCTCCCTGAATCGTTGTTCTCTGCTTCAACCGGAGTCACTCACTCGTCGTTCTGCATGCCCAGGTAGCGGGGACTGGGAACCAGCATGACCCTCACGTTCTCCAGCGAGCCCTTGACGATGTGCATGAACTGGTCCAGGTGGCTGGAGGGGGGCTTGGTGGCGTAGGTCAGGAAGGCGTCCTCAAAGTTGACACACAGCGTCTGGGGGAGGTGGTGGTTCCCGAAGGCCAGGCGACCCTGCAGGAGACACACACCCACCGGTCAGCGCCATGCTCCTTCAGAGGTGGTCCCTGATCTGCTGCTTGGGGGGGGGGGGGGACGCTTACGGTGCTGATGTTGAGCTTGATCACAGGGATGAGGGATCGCCATGACGACGAGGGCTCTGGACTCTCCGTCTGGATGTTCACACTGCAGAGGAAGGAAGGAAGGAAATTCAGGAATCAAGGAGGTAAATTAGGGAAGGAAGGAAGAGAAGGAAGTAAATTCAACAATCAAGAAGGTAAATTAAGGACGGAAGGAAGGGAAGGAGGAAGGAAGTAAATTCAGCAATCAAGGAGGTAAATTAAGGAAGGGAAGGAAGTAAATTCAGCAATCAAGGAGGTAAATTAAGGAAGGAAGGCAGAAAGGAGGGAGGGAAGGAGGAAGGGAGGAAGGAAGCAAGCTGCTGTAATCCCTGTAAATAGGAGAGAAAGGTTGCTGTCTCCATGTGACAGCTCCCTCTGCAGAGCTCTGTCATAATATCTGGTATTGGAACCAGAGGTTAGGGGCTGTCGCACTAACTGGTCCTAGACCAGTTGCCGTCAGCTTGGACCCCAATGGAACTGGTCTAGGACCAGTTTCTGTTTTATTGTAAACACTGCAATCAGATGATTAAACCTTAGAAGAGTGGGACGTCTGGAGGAGCAACCCCTGAACAGTGAACCCAGAGGTGGGCTGATCCGGACCTTTCCAGGGTGTCGTTCCGGTCTTCCTGGCCCCTCCCCTCGTCCCTCCTGCTGCTGAGCAGCGTGGGCTCCAGGCCGAAGGTCTCCTGCAGCCGGGCGTACAGGTCGGTCCGGTTGTAGACGTGGAACTCAAAGCCGTTGACCGTCACGTAAAGCCTGGTCTCTGCTTTCGGATCTGTTCAGGCACAAACAGGGTAAAAACTAAGTACACCCTCCGTCCTCACCAGAGTTTTATGAGTCAGGACGTCATGAAGATGTTCTGGTCTTCATCAGGTTTTTCAATCAGTTCAAATCCAGGCTCAAGTGAAAAAGCAAGTACACCCCATGATTCAACAGCATGGAGACCCAAAGCTTTCTGCTCAGCTCTCTTAAGGTCCCACCAGGCTGAGGTCTGGTCTTTGACTAGACCACTGCAGCCGTCCTGTTGTAGATCTGCTGCTCAGTTTGGATCACGGTTCTGTTGATGACCCGGTTTGGACCAGTCTTCAAGATATCCAGTTCCTGTAGCAGGTAAACAAGCCCACATCACCATCCCTCCACCACCGTGCTTGACAGGAGGCATGAGGCGTTTCTGCTGGGTCTGGTTTCCTCCATCATGTCCGACATCTGCACTCTGGTCTCAGCTGTCCAGAGGACGTTGTCCCAGGAGTCTCGTCCTTCATCCAGATGCAGCTCTGCTAGCCTCAGTCCTGCCGCCATCTTGTTTCCAGAGAGAAGAGACTCTCTCCTTCAACTGTTCCAAGCAGCCAGACTGGTTCAAGCTGAAGGAAGGAATGAAGGAAAGCAAGCAAGGAAGGAAGGAAGAACTAATAATGGGTGTATTTTAAGGAGCTGCTTCTATCAGATTCTTTGGTGTTTCTGAAGGTTCAAGTGCCATCCTGAACCAGGATGGCACTTGAACCTTCAGCATCATGACCTTTGACCTGCATGGTCTGAGGTAGAGTTGCTGGGAAGATCAGCAGCTGTCTGAGATGTTTTCCTCTCTGTAGGATGATGGACTTCAGGTGACCTTTGACCCTTCCCAGGTTGCCTTCCTGCGCCAACAGTACCTGCTGCTACTTTTCCATCTGAAAAACTGCGGAGGCATAAGGGGTGTACTTTCTTTTTCCCCATACGCTGAACGTTGGAGCCCTTTACAACTGATTCTGTGGTAGATTTCTGTGAACTTGGTGGGTTTTGAGTGTTTTACCAGCCCTGAACTCACCATGCTGCTTTTGTTTTGGGTTATACATCTTCCACCAGCGAAATATGAGGAAGCCATCCTGGATCCTGCAACACACAGAGAGAGAGAGAGCAGCCAATGAGGACGCGTCGCCACGGAGACGCAAGGACAAAGGAGACAAGAAGAGGAGAGATCAGGTGACCTGATGGACATGTCCTGGTTGATGTAGTAGACGTCTCTGAACATGACTTTTCCCGACAGAACAGAGAAGGAGAAGGAACCTGTGGAGCAGCAAACATCAAGTTACCATGACGACGCCACTGACATCCATTTGCTTCCATTCATCAAGAAACCCAACAGAAGAACAACTAACATGGCTCTGTTCCGGTAGATGGAGCTGCAGCATGGCCAGGTTCATAACGTTGCTGAACCTGATCATAGCACTCTCATGATTGGACCCATAGAAATAATATTTATAGATAATTTTTTGATTTTTCAAAATGGCCACCATGGTTGTTTATGAGAATATATGTTTGCACTAAAATCAGCAGCAGTTATTGCCAGTTGTGGGCGTAGCTAACTGAAAAGTTAGAGTCATTAACTACTAATTTGCTTAAGAATCTTAGCTCCGCTAATGCTAAACACATAAAAAATTAGCAGAAGCTAACGCTAAACCGCTAAACACATAAAACATTAGCAGAAGCTAATGCTAAACTGCTGAACACATAAAACATTAGCAGAAGTTAATGCTAAACGCATTAAAAAAAAAATTAGTGGAATCCAACACGAAGCTACAAAACACATTAAAAAATAATTAGCAGAAGCTACCACTAAACACAAAAAAATTAGCAGAAGCTAATGCTAGCCATAATGACGTCTCTTAGTCTGTGTCTCTCATCTTCATCTCCTTCCAGGTGACGACTGGTTGAGACTCGTGAACAGCAAAGTCCTCAGTTTCTGATTCTGCTCCATATTATTACTTTATTGTTGGATGAACAGGACGACCAAAGTTGAAAACACATGATGCGACATAAAGTTCATCCAAGTCATGAAAACGGGGAACATTTTATGGCAATAACTGGTTTAAAAGGCTCAAAAACAGCGGCCATCTTAAAAAATGGCCGTTATTCTGAATTAAAGTGGCTGATGGGAAACATGAGGGGTAAGTATGCTAATCTTGATACTTGCATCCATAGTTGAAAGATTTTTAAAGTAAGAAGCTGCGCTACACCCTGATGCTCCCATCACTCTGGAACCGGGTCAATCTGGACTACAGGATTAGAATCAAAGCTGCTGCCTCTGATCAGGGGGTTTTTGAGGCTCCACAGCTGTTGGGTCCTGATACCTGGAGTTTCCTCCACACTGTGAAATATTGTCTGAGGAAAACCTGTGACTTGTGACAGTAGGAGACTCCCACTCCCAAACATTTCAGTGTTTTAATTGGTCTCAGTTTTCTGAAAACATCTGGAATAAGAGAGAGACTTTCCACAGAATGGCAGCTCCTCCTGTCATTTTATCCTAACTGGCATGTTTTACAGAAAACAGGAAGTGCTTCTCAGAATGGAACCAAAGGAGGAGGCAAACAGGAAGCTGGTCTGGAGTGATGCTTTCCTCCAGCAGGAATTATTCCTGAGCTGCAGCGAACAACTTCCTGTCGAACGTACCGATGTGAATGTATCCATCCTTGTAAAGTCTGTTGATGATGAGGGTGAGGAAGAGGCCGATGTTGCGAGAGTTGTAATAGGTTAGATAGATGATCCATCCACAGGACAGAATGGTGGCTGAAACACAAGGAAAACACACGATCTCAGTCTAGTCACAGCGCACTAGAGCTGTAACGATAAATCGAGTTGATTATTGACATAATCGTCAACTAATTTAGTGATTGATTAATCCTTAACTGGAGTATTCAGACTCAAAAGAAAGGCCATTTGCTGAAAGAACACTCAGAGCAGTAATTAAGGTAAAACTGTACAAAATATATAAACATTTTGCATTCAAGATAAATAAAACCCTGCAACTAATGATTATTTTACAAACTGATTATTCTGATGATTAATCGGATAAAAATAAAAATTGTCACATTCTGCGGATTTTCCATTTAACCACTTAAGCCTATTTTGTACAGTATTAAATAAACCATTAAGAGATGCAAATAAATAAGTAATTCAATTCCTTTTTAAATAAAAAAAACAAACATTTTATTACAGCATTCCTTTAAATGAATACTGTCAATAATGTGAAAAGATCAGCTCTTTCTGCTGGACTTTTTTAAGTTTAGCAGTTTAGTGTTAGCTTCTGCCAATTTTTTGTGTTTAGCATTAGCATCTGCTAATGTTTTTATGGTTTTAGCGTTAGAGCTAAGATTCCTGTTTAACTTTTACAGCGTAGAGCTGATCTGTTGATTATTTGTGGATTAACTGATTAATAACTGGACAGAGAAAGACTTTTCACAGAATTTGGACCAACTGAAGCTCAAACTATGACACTTTTTAATATATTTCTAAATGCTGCATAAAAAGGTCTAAGTACTTAAATGGAAATTTGCAGAAGGTGACAATTTTTTAATCTGATGAATTAATCATCAGAATAATCAGTTACTAAAATAATCGTTAGTTGCAGCCCTGCACCGCACCACCGACTCACTGCTGAAACCTGCTCCATTATGCAGCCTATAAATAACATTTCTCACTCCAGTAGACACAAAGGATGATGGAGTGATCAGAGCTCTGGGAGATGCTCACAGCTTAGGATCTGGTTTTAGGACCCAACTCTGCTTTAAAGAAGAATTTTAAATGTCTGCTATTTTTACATGGAGGGTTGAGATAAAACCCCCCAGTGACAGTGAATCTCTTACCAACAAGAAGCCAGATGAAGTTGGAGTCGTGCTGGTTTAGATAGTCATCGAGGTCATCGAGGTTGAAGAAGGAGGCGTTTTTGGACCCTTGTCCATCCATGGCTACAGGCTCTCAGTCAGAAGCAGAAAACTACAAATCAAAACAGATATGCATCAGATGAGCTTTCTCCTCTCCAAAAACAACAAGCAGAGCTGCTCTGGAGGATCCAAACACGTTTCAGGGCTGATGATTCAGTGAAGTCATATTTCTACCTAATATATCTGACTTCTAACAGCTGACCATGATCTAAGTTAGGGAGGCAAAAAATAAAAGAGGCAGGTTTTTAGAGCCACCTTTTAGAATCAACATCAGCAGCAAAACACAACAGCTGCTGCAGAAAGAAAGTTGTTTTAATGGGTAGCATTAGCTTCCGCTAACCCTTTTCATGTGTTTCGTGGTTCCGGAACGTCAACGGCCTCAGGGATGCCCCCTCCTCCTGACTACAGAGTGGTGGAGGGAGGACCTCGGCCGGGGGCCAGGCACCCCGTGAGGAGTCCAGGGAGGTTAAACTAGCAGAACAAAGTCAGGGTTCTGCGGGTGGTTTCAGTGGTTTCTACAGCTTAAAGGAGAAAGCCACCTGGCAGACGAGCCTCTGGAAGGTAAAATGGGCTCCGGAAGGTCAAAGGTCTCAGGCTGCCTCCTCCTCCAGACTCCTCAGTATATAAAACAATGGGAGGAAAAGGTGGACATGACTGTGTTGAATGTGCCTTCATTTGGGAAGTCTGAGAGTAACTCAGTTAAATAAAGTAAGTGGATCATTGATCAATATTTTTGAACTATATCTGCTTGAAGATATTTGCTTGATGATCCCCATGATTTTGATGCATTGATATTTTCCTGATGATTCTGATGATTTTCATGTGTATTTGCTTGATGATTTGCTGGATACTTGACTGATGTTTTTATGACGTGAAGCACTTTGAACTGCCTTGCTGCTGAAATGTGCGACGCAAATAAACTGGACTTGACTTTAGCATTAGCACAGCTAATACTCTTGTTTAGCAGATTCGTGGTTAGCTGTGGCTAATAACTCCTGCTGATTTATTGCAAACATATATTCTCCACTACAACTACGGCAGCCATTTTGAAAAGTATCCACCTGAAAAAGGAACCACATGACTAAGAAAATATATTGATTGATTTCTATGGTTCAAAATATGTTGGTATGCTATTATTTGACACCAAACACATTCATCTAATTGGAGATTTTATTGCAAAAGTTAATTTTCCTTTACAACCATGGCGGCCATCTTAAAAAAAAAAAAAAAAAAAAAAATCAAAAAAAAAAAAAAAAAAAAAAAAATCATTAAGTATGATTTTTATGCAGCCAATTACGTATGATTTGACATAAAAAGTATTCATTTGAGATAAATATTTGGAAATTTAGTGCAAAAATACATTTTCCTTGGAGACCTTGGTGGCCATCTTGAATTTTTCTGTGGCTAACGTTTTCTCGCTAATGTTTTCTTTCCCCAAAAAGCTAGCCCCTGGAAACATCTGGGCCAGCTTAGGTTTTTCTATCTGCATGTGAAAGATTTTGCTGAAATATTCAATTATGAGCTGAAAGCTGACCCAGTTTATAATGCCATGCACTCCAATAGGGGCCTTAGGAAGAGAGACAGGCCCACAGCATCAAACATCCTCCACCATGCTTCATAATGGGCACTAGATACTTCTGTACATTTCAGCGTGTTTGTTCCTTAGAAGCTCAGTCTGAGTCTTGTTTGACCAGAGCTCCCAGTAACCAGTTAGAAAGCCCAGTTCAGCAAACAGCACATGATTATGTTTGTGCTGGTAGGAACAAAAACGGCTTCTAAATGGTATGGACCCCCACATTCAGTTCAAATCAAAACTACTTTCTTCATCCGAAAGGGAAATTAAATGTTGTCGTAAGTCATATCATCCGAGCATCTTCAAAGAGTCGTTGTGGATGGTGATGCCAGAATACCTGGTTGCCATGGTTACGCATCATAATTGTCTAGATGTAAGAGGTAAAACGGTCATCATGGGGAGTTAGAGACATCATTTACGGAGGGTTTTCTGAGCTTTGAGGATTATTTTCGCTGCCCTGCGTTTCGTGGAACCATATGTCGGTCTTCATCCAGCCTAGTGGCTAGTAGGTCACTAGTAGGTAGTTCCTAGCTGAGGGAAACGGGTCTCTGTGTCACTTCTTATTTCTACCCCAGGGAAACAGGAAGGTCTACTAATGAGGAGTTTCTACAGTGCACTCATATCTACTTAAAGGAAGGCAGAAATTCAACAAACTGCTTTGGTTGTCTGTTTTTTATTGCATTAGTTGTACCAATAACTGCGTCACATATGAGATTTTAATTTCTTAACATGCGATTTTAGTAAACGAATAAACATTGTATTCAAACGTATTGCTTACATTTTCACTTCACTCATCAAGACTCAAAATGACTTCAGACAGGAAGTCATTGTGATGACAAAGCTAAAAAAAAAAAAATAAATAAATAAAAAACTCCAGAAAAGGGAGAAGTAATGAGGGCGGTTTTGGTTCTGCCAGACAGAGGTTTAAAGAGAAGCAGCAAAAGCAAAGGAGGTGGGTTAGCAGAGCTAGCCAACAACTGGTGGTGTCTCCAGGACATGTTACTGGGGAATATCATCTCTGCTGCCTGGATACCGAGCTGTTAGCATGTCAGGACAGTCTTCAGTCAGAGGCCTCTTCAGATTCATTGGCAGACTGACTGCTACTGGAGATCCTTTCTGCCCACAGCATCACAATCCACAACGACTCTTTGAGGATACTTGGATATGAGATCCCACATTTAATGTCACTTTGGGATTAATAAAGTATTTCTGAATTGAAGCAGTGACTCAGAAACTTTCACTGAGTTATAACACTGGAATAAGTGTAAAATGAATCAGAATAAACAAAATATTACAGGTAACCAGTTTTAGCTTCACCTGGTTCAGATTCTGTGAAATAAATCTCCCATTAAGCACCCATTTCTATCCAGTTATTAATTGAAAAATGAATCACCAGATCAGTCCTCCACTGTTCAGTCCAGCAGGAAGAGCTGAGCTTTTCACATGTTGATGTTAGAAGGATTTATTTAGCTGCAGATGATCAAACGTTCACTAAAGGAATGATGATGTTGCATTTTAGGCAATAAAACATTGATTTTCTTATTTTAAAAAGGAATCATTTGTTTTTCTAATATTGTATAAAAAGACTGAAGTGGTTAAATGAGAAATCTGCAGAATGTGACAAATTTTTATCCAATTAATCGTCAGAATAATCGATTACTAAAAATAATTGTTAGCTGCATAATCAGCAGCATATGCATGAGTCCAGCATGGTGCGAGGCTCTACGGGAGGGATTATTATTGTTTACATAAGCTGGTAGGGGCTGGATATGGTGAATACTGCAAACACAAACCCGTACCTAATCCACCCTGACTGGCGCTGAGGGAAACCTCTAAAGCTGGAATCAATCTTTGCATTTTTTTTCAATTCTTGACAGATTTTGGATGTTAAATTTATCCACTTGTTAGATTTGATAATCAGTATTTAACACATAATTATCCAAGCTACCTGCCACCTGTTAGTGTTTGTCTTTACAAGAGGAAATTCATGATTTTATTTAGCCTTAGGAGAATCTTGTGCCGTGACCCAATCAATTTCCGTCGCCTTGCAGGGCTTCCTGTCAGGCAGATTCATCTCCTGAGAACTTAAAAAATACGAGCAGAGAGCTCAGGTTACGGTGACTCATCACCTCACCTGTCAGCTCAGGTCACCTCACCGTTTCAGTTTTGCTTCACTGAGACAATCTTATGGTTCCACACACTGCAGTAAAATACTCTGAAGTTAGCATCTGATTTAAAAGGTTATTGGAACTCTATAAGGAATCAAGATGACCTTTGAGGAACGAGCTCAGAATCTAAAACACTTAAAGTGGTCAAACCTCAATTCACTGATCCAGCGCCCAGCCTTTAAACACTCACTGTGATTTTTATTTGATTTTACTTTAGGGCGGCTCACACCAACTTCAGGGCCTTGAAACCACATTAGATGGGCCTCATCATCATTCGGCCTGTCGCAACAAGCAATGCATCAATTAAAATGAGCTTGAGAATTTCCATTCTGATTTCCAGTTTTGAAGGGCAATTTTTTTTTTCTTTTTTTACAGAGACATAATTCATTTTATTTATGGTTTTGGTTGTGTATGTGGGTTTTATTTCCATTTTATTTATTGCTTTTGGTTGTTTTATTTTGGATATTTAAAATATCTTTACAAAATTACTAATACAAAAAATGGAGAAAACAGAAGAAAAAAAAATACACAATGGAAAAATGTGACGGTAAATTAAAAAAAAAAAAAAAAACTATTTAAATACAAAAAAAATTGAGAAAAAATAATGAAAGTAAACTAATAAAACAAAAAGATAGTAAATAAAATGGAGAATTAAATAATCGTGATAATCTTGAATGTTTTTTACAAAATTAAAGTTTATTGGTCTTTGACAGGGCGAACTTGCATTATTATGCCGTTATCAATATATTGCTCGAAAATGGTCTCAAAACAACATTATTGTTATGGTGACAGGCCTAATCATCTTGAAAACCACGACAGGTCAGCCAAGTGTTCGGCATTTATCGTATCGTATATCGTGAAAAATCTCTTATCATGATAGGAATTTTGATAAATTTCAATTAATGATCCAAATAAAACCCCGAAAGTGACAGCACTGTTGCAATCTTTATTCTTCCCATTTTCTCCAGTGTTTGCTTCATGAGAGCATCAAAACACACCAATAAATTCAAAAACATGATTAAGTGCAGTTCCTGTGTGCAGTGAAATGTGTCAAATCACCGCCCTTAAGGTGACTGGTGTCCTGAAGAAAGTTTATTTCAAATGGGAATGTTTTTCAAAAGTAGTATGCATGTTTGTGGAGCTATGAATGCTGTGATACGCCGTCACAACCATTCAGTTACCAGGAAAACACTGAAAAGTAGTAATAAACCGTTTATGTATATGTATGTATATATATATATATATATATATATATATATATACATATATATATATATATATATATATACATATATATATGTGTGTGTATATATATATATATATATATATGTGTGTATATATATATATATATATATATATATATATATATATATATATATATATATATATATATATATATATATAAACCGTTAATAAACCGTTTATATATATTGTCACTGGAAGTACTTTACGCTGTTCTAACACACAAACACACACACACACACACACACACACACACACAAGTATTAGTTTCACAAGTTTAATACTGGAAAAAATTTATTTGGAAAAGTTTTTATTCTGCTTAAAATATGCTTTGTAAAAATGTTATTTGTACTCATTTACTAGAGTCGCTTTTTTACTCTTGAGTAATTTCTTGGACGGTTACTTTTTACTTCTACTTGAGTAAAAATACATTGAAGTAGTGCTGCTCTAACTGGAGTACTCTACCCACCCCTCGTCAAGCCTGGATAGTTCCAGATTAAATACACATACTTTTAAACATAATCTGTATTTTTTTTAAAGTATGAAAAGCCCAATTTCAATTGTGTCTATGACTAATTTTTAGAGATACAATAAAGACAAATGAATCATGAATTGTGTTTTGAAGAGTAGAATAATCCGCCGCGGTTTGATCCCTCCAAGTATTTCAGTTTTTCAGCAGATTAAAACTAATTTAAATATGCGGAACAGCCCTTTACTGAAGGGGCAATTCAGAATCTAACGCTCTCTGGATCGATCCCTGCCTCTCTGAACGAACCAGAACCTGACAGTTCGGGATATAAGCAGTTCTGATGTCCAGGCTAGGTGTAAACAAGACAAAAACATGAAGTTGACTCATCGATCCAGAGAGCTAATTCTTGGGTAATTGCTTGTTGGGCAGCACTGAAAGCCAAAACGAACCGCATACAAACCATTTTATTAAGACATGAGATAAAACATGATTCTAAAGCGCAGCGAACCCGTCCAGAACCACCAGACAGCTCTGTTTCAGCTTCAGACCCCAGTTTTTAAGCCCCTCCAACATCGTTAGCACTAAAGCTAGCCGTTAACCTGCTAACGAAGCAGGCCGCGCCTAACGGCTTCTGCCGTTCTTCCCAAACACCGACCGTCCGTTAGTGAGAGTGGCCTACCGTGATACTCCCGGTACAGCAGGAGGTTTCATCCTGGCTTCAGTCATCCAGCAGCTGCTTCCCTTCTGTCGGGTTCCACACCAAACATCCTCTGTTCACTATTTACACGGCTGTACGCCACTGAGCGTTTCTTCCTGTTCTTACCAGAGCTGTCAAACAACTGACCAATACAGAAAAAGTAGCCAGTCAGAGGCTGACCAATCAAGTAAAAGCTTAGTTGAGTCCACGCCCACCTCGGAATTTCTACCTATCAACACGGTCGTTTTTGGATGGTGGGATTAGAGGAAGGTTGTTTTGATATTTAACCTCAAAGAAACGTCATTAAAAGAATAAACACAGAGATTTTTAATTAATCTTAAATTTAATTAAATTGGAACCTTTAAGGAATTTGTTGCTATATTTAATCAATTTATGGATAAATTTAGACTTTATTGTTGACAAGTTTACTTTATTCCAGATTTATTTAATGTTAATAATTGTACATTTAGGTACTGTTTTTATTTATTCATTTATTTTTATTTATAGTTTGACTTTGTTCAATTTGATAATAAACATTAGACTTTATTCCACACATTTCAAGTTTAAGACAATAAATCTTTTTTTTCTCAAGCTGCATTTCAAATTGATTTTAACTTTCTTCCAAACATTTTGACTCCAGACATTTAACCTTTATTTAAACAAATCAACTTTATTCAGTCGCTACATTTATAGTTTATCATGTCTTTAATTTACATACTCTAAATAGTATTTTAAAAATTTCTAGTTTATTCAAGAAATATTTCCTATCTTCTAAATATTTTAATCTAATTGCCAAAAATTTCCAATTTAAGATTTTTTTTTAACTTTAAATATTTTATTTGAAATATGTCAACTTTGGTAAAAACTTTGCAATTTTATAGATAACATCCAGACTTCTAGATTTTTTAGTTTATTTTAAACATCCTAACTTTATTCTGCAGCTACATTAAACTTTGTAAAAAATTAACATTTTAACTTCATTCTAGACATTTCCACTATCTTCTAAATATTTAAACAAACCTGAAAACCAATTAAATTCATTTGATGTTTTGACATTATTCTGATTATTTAAAGTTTTATTTGAAACAATTTGTCAGTCATAACTTGAATGTAAACTCACTTTATTCTAAACATTTCAAATTTCATATAAATATTTCTACTTAATTGTAAGTATTTTTACATATTTTAAGTGAGATATATTTGTTCTAAATATTTCTTTACTGTATACTTTTAACTTCAAAATAAACCTTTAGACTAGATTCTAAACTTTGTTTCAACTTAAACACCTTAAATACTTTGATTTATAAAAACTTTTTTGAGTTTGTTTTTCATTCATAATTAACTGTATGGTCTTATTCTTAAAATCAATTTTTTTTATTTTTTTTTTTTACTTCACATCAGATTTATAAAATTTATTTTATTTTATTTAATTCAATACATCCAGGTTGTTTTCCGAGTTTATTCTTTTTTCATTCATTTTTACTTCACATCAACATAATTGGAAACATTTTGACTTTATTCTCGACATTCTTAGAAACATTTTTCAGAATCAGAATCAGAATTCCTTTATTAGTCCCCCACAGGGCGAATTTACATTTACATTTTGATGTCATTATAAAGCTCTGACATTTCCCAGTTGCTGATGGTTGTCTTGGACAGTAGAAGCTTCTTCGCCTCATTGTCTGAGTCAATACAGACTCAAACAATGACACTGGTGGAATATCACTCTGCTGCACCTTCTACAGAAGAAGCAGCTCCATGTTGTGGACTTTGAGTTTAGTTTGGTAGTTTTCTGTTATTCGTGCCTCTAGTTAAGCTCCGCCCACACAGCTGTCATGTACCCATCAAATTAGACTCACCTGTTTGTTCCTCAATCACCTTCTTCTGTATTTCATAGCTTCTTCTAAGTTCTTGACAACCATCATTTTCCTGTTATCCAGGTTTCCTCTGCTGTGGTGGTTCTCTGTTCCCATTAAATGCACCTCATCACGATTCTGCCTACCTCCTGCCTGCGGTTGGGTCCTCTGCATCAACCATTCATGGCATAATGAACTTGCTGGAAGCTTCCTGAAGTCTTTATCGCTCCGGTTGAAGCTGAAACCTGATTGTTCTGGTAAACACCAGGACTATTCCTCTCCTGCTGTTGCAGGACAGCAACACACTGTACACACTTGGTTGTCAAGCCAGCCGTAATAGCAACTTACAGATACTGTAGCGCATCAGAGTCACCTGACGAAACAACTTCTTTACTGTCGGTCATCAGCTGGATCATGCTTCGTACTTCTGCTAAGCAGGTTCAGTCTGTGAGGCAGACACCCTGTCTACTTTTGAGACGAGGTTTACTTTCCTTTTTGATAAAGCTGATAGTTCGACTGGCTGAGGTTATCCTGAGCTATCTCTGTAGTTGTGCTGCTATAGGCTGCTGGAGGACATAATGATCACTCTGCTACATTCTCCTACTACTCTCCATTTTTGCAGTATTTGCTCTTATTTCAACTCTTAACTATGTTTTTTTCTCTTCACAGAAGCTACACCTGGTCTGGTGTTCTGTTCAGCTGAAACACCTTCCTGTAGGGGGGGGGCATCGGCTGACCTACTGCTGCCAACAGCTGAATGTTCTCCCTCGACAGATGATGCACTGAGGGTGGTCTTTCAGCGCTTTACCCCATCTCTCTCCTAGACAAAGCTACCTGGCTTTTGTCATGACCGACGACGAGCTCCATATGAAGCCAGGAAAATAGCTACTACTGCCATTAACGTTTTACTTTTCTTTAAAGGGCCAGTATTCTGTAAAATCGACTCCTTTGAGATTTCCATCATGTTCTATTGTTATTCCCTCATCAAAAACATATCTGGAGTGTTGCCTTGATTCTTTCATATATCTGAGAAATCCTTGAATTTCCATGACAACTGTTCAGCTGTGTAAGACGCCTGGATTGACCTTGCACTGCCTTCAAGGCCCAGCTCCTCCTCAGAGCTGCAGGTTCTAAGCTTCTAAGCTTCACCACTCACCTCTTCCAACTAGTGGCAGCAATTAGCAAACACCTAGTGGAACTGCGCATCTGCTGAGCTCATTATACATGTTACTTCTCAGTGAAACGCTGCTAAAAATGTTGTTAAAGGGTTAATAGAAGAATTATGTTGTGATGACTTCCTGAAGGCCGAGTTTCAGAAAGAGACAAAGGCCCAATTTGAAGGCGTTAAATTATAAAGTCAGATTTCTTTTAAGTCATATTTGATACATACAGCATTTTTATAACCGAAGGTAACATAGTTACTGAATTTAGCAATAAAATTATTCTATGTGCCTGGAAAACACATAATACTGCCCCTTTAACTTAGAAAGTACTCCTGGATCAGTGCTCTGTCTTCTCAACCTCCCAGTCAGGGGTGGCAGAAGTTCACTCTGATCCAGGTTCTGGTTCTGCTGGACGTTTCTTCCTGTTAAAGGGGAGTTTTCCTCCCCACTGTCGCCCCCTGCTTGTCCAGCAGGAGTGAATGGTGCAAGTCAATGATGGGATGCTCTGCTGGTTCCCTTGACAGAAAACTTTTTAAACTTTAATAATAAACTGAACTTGATCCACTGACTGATAACTGGAATCCTTCTACTGTATATAAACCAAGATGAAGTGGATGTCCCTGATGTCGTTTAAAGATGTTTTCTAAAGATATTTTAGCACCACTTTTGGGTCGTCCATCAAAATAAACCAGGGAGAAGGACTTAGCGCTGCTGTTTGTTTCTCATGCATTTGCTAAAACTCTGGGGTGCTTCTTAAAACACTGTAAGAGGTAGCAGTTAAGCTCTCCTTCAGAACAACAAAGCCTCCCTAATGGACGCGCAGAGCTGCGTTTAATGAAACGGCTTCCAGAGGTGAGGCTCTACGCCTGCCAATCAGGCCGGCCTCTGATGACCGGCTCTAATTTGGCTGCGGCCTTAAAAGAATTAGCAGCTTTCGTATCTGTGAAGTCCCCCGTTTCAGCTGGATTCCTGGAGGACGTCTTTGCTGCTGCCCTGGAAGACTTTCTATAAGTAATTAACAGCTTCTCCGCTTGTCTTTCTTCAAATCTGCAGCACTTCAAGGCCCTCCAGAGGAAATGTGATTATACTCTGGCTTCAGGCTATTATGGATGGGTGAGGATCTTCAAGCAGCCTGTTTTAATGCAGCACTTCAGGGACGGTGGGGTTTAATATTATGACATCTTTAAGCCTCAGTTGCAGCGTGAGGAAGTGCAGCAGGAACAGGATGGATGGATGGGAGGAAACTCTTGATTACTGCAAACTTTTCTGACGAGGATGGATGATGGGAATCTGCTGTTTCTGAATCCATCTGAGCTGCAGCTGGAGGGACTGGATTCTGTGCTTTGGCTTTTATTACTGCTGTGGGATGATTTCTATATTTTAATCTGGAACTGGGCTTCGAGCTTCATGGCTGCCTGGTTCTGTGTGTAGAAACCAAACCCAGTATGACTCTGTTCTCAAGGTTCTCTTCACATCTCTGTTCCCAGAGTCGGAGCTGAACTGGGAAAAAGGGTTCGAAGTAAAATAAGTAACTCCACCAGGTCCATCTCCACTCAGAACCTCTACCAGAACAGCAGGAGGAAGAGAAACCAACCAAACCTTCATTCATTTCACTGGTTCAGGTCCAAATGAAGGAAGGAATTAAGGAGAGGTGATGTTTGTCAACAAACTTTTATTCCTGAAACGTTTCATGCAGCTGATGGACAAAAAGCAGCGACGGCTGAGAATGGAATCAACGTACTTTGGTGAAAACGCCAGACAGGAAGAGTGACAGAAGCAATGAAGCTCTGCTGTCCTTACAGCCAATCACAGGGAGGCAGAGCCGCCTTACAGCCAATCAGAGAGGCAGAACAAGTCAGAACGCATCCCATGCTCAGCAGATCTGCTGGTTTTATCATCTATAAACTCCGAGTGCTTCCCTAAATTCACCAGCCATGATAACAATCCAGCATTTTAATTCAGAACTCGTCATAATTTAATTCATCTTAATTCATGATTATCTGTTAATGTCTCACAACGCAGCTCGTTTTTAAAATAAATCCCAGATTTAACGTCAGTGAGTCCAGATGAAGAGCAGATCAAACCGGTTTTGTGGCGACTCTGGGAACTGATCAGACCAGTAACGCCGGAGCAGAACCCGGCCGGACCCGGCGGGATCAGAAGCTCATGAGGGCGTCTCGCTCCTGCACGCTGGTGTAGAAGGGCTTCCCGAACACAAACGAGTGAAGCCCCGCCCTCAGCTTCTCCGCCAACGCCATGATGATGTTCAGGTCTCCCTCCGCCTTCAGGTCCAGGTCCGTCTTCAGGTTCCGGAGGGACCGGAACGGCTTCTTCCCCTTCTGCCTGTGAACAGAGGCCAGGACAGGTCCGAGTCACCGACGGCACGCTGTCCTGTCCATGTCCCCCCCCCTCCCCTCTGACCCCCCAGGCCTCCACCCTCCTCCTCTGACCCCCCCAGGCCTCCATCCCCCCCCCAAGGAGCTCCACCTCCCCCATCCCCTCCCACCCTCCACCCTCCTCCTCTGCCCCCCCCAGGCCTCCATCCCCCCCCCCAAGGAGCTCCACCTTCCCCATCCCCTCCCACCCTCCACCCTCCTCCTCTGCCCCCCCCAGGCCTCCATCCCCCCCCCCCCAAGGAGCTCCACCTTCCCCATCCCCTCCCACCCTCCTCCTCTGCCCCCACCCCCAGGAGCTCCGCCTCCCCCCCCTGCCCTCCCCTCTGCCCACCCCCCAAGGAGCTCCACCTCCCCCATCCCTTCCCCTCTGCCCCCCCCAGGCCTCCATCTACCCCCCCCGCCCCCCCGGCGTGTCAGCGGTCTCCTACGTTTCGTCCTCGATGTACTTGAGCAGCGCCAGCGCCTTCCTGTGGAGCAGCAGCAGGAACTGGGCCAGGTAGGTGCTCCTCAGGGACAGGCCGGGCCTCAGCAGGAACACCTGGGAGCGACGCCGGAGGTCAGTTCGCCGTCTGAGCCCCTCCCTCCTCGCTCAGACCTCCCCTCGGGTCCGAGGGGAGGTCTGAGCCCTGAGAACCGTTCTGCGCCAGAGCAGCCGCCGTCTGAGGCGGCGCGACACCAGGACGCAGCTGAAAGCTGCTCATCTGTGCACAAACAGCCTGACGGTGCCAACAGGCTGCACATAACGATGCAAAGCTCCCAGCACTGATGGACTGGTCGCCCAGAAGCTCCCAGCACTGATGGACCGGTCGCCCAGAAGCTGCTCGGTCCACGCGTTTTTAGCTCAATAAATCAGAAAAGCATCAAAACCTTGAGTAATTTGGTTCAAAAAGCGAAACTCAAATTCTTGATCGAGAGCGAAGTTTTAACTGTTTCTCTTCATTTTGCATGAATTTCTGCATCACTCTCATCCTACCCTTGACAACAGGTCAGGCTGGTGTTGCCATGGTGATCTAAGTGGAATCGGTACGTTCAGCTGGGAAGGCCGACCTCAGCCAGTCAGAAGCCTTGGAGCCGGGGGGCCCGTGATCGTCGGCAGACGAAAGTTTTCACCCCCTTGAATGTTTTAACCAATTTAGAAATCAGTCATGATCAACTAACTTTGGCTTTTTTGACAATCGAAAATACAAAAAACTCTTTAATGTCAAAGTGAAATCTGATTTCTACAAAATACTGACAATTAAATAAAAATATTTTACATAAATCAGTCCCCCCCAGCCCCCTTCCATTCAGTATTTCGTAGCTGCACCTCTGGCTGCCGTCCCAGCAGGGAGTCTGTGTGGACAGGGCTCATTCAGGCTGCAGTCTTCCTCCATTCTTCCTCCTAAACTCTTCCAGCTCTGCCAGGTTTACTGGGCTTTGACTAGGCCACTCCAGAACCTCCACCTTGTTGTCTTCAAACCATCTCTGTGTAGCTTCGGGTGGATGCTTCGGGTCCTTGTCCAGCTGGAGAATAAACGTTCTCTGAAGCCGTTGTTCTCCCTCTACCGTTACCAGCCTTCCAGGACCTGCTGCAGAGAGCATCCCCACAGCATGACACTACCACCACCTAGCTTCACGGCAGGGAGAGCGTGTTTGTGGCAGTGGTTGGCGTCTTGTCTGATGACTAAAAAGACCAAAGAACTTCCTTCCTCTTGACCATGGAGTCTCTTCCCACGTGCCTTTTGGCAACTCTAGTCCAGCCTTGACCTGAGTTTTCTCTCAGTGTCTTCCTCCTCGCCTCTCTCCCATAAAGCTCTGACTGGTGAGGAACCCGGGCAACAGTTGTTGTCTGCAGACTCTCTCCATCTCAGCTGCTGAAGCTGGTAACTCCTTCAGGTAGTCATGGTAACCTGGTGTCCTCTCTCACTAGCCTCCTTCCTCAGGGTCTCCCAGGTTGCGAGGACGGCCTGATCCAGGCAGATTTACACATGGACCAGATTCTGTCTGTGTCTTGATGATGGATTTAACTGAACTCCAGGGATGTTCAGGGCCTTAGAGATGTTTCTGTCTTCATCCCCTGACTGATACTTTTAAACAGTGGTGGGCACTGCTAGCTAAAAAGAAAGCTGCGCTAACCCTAAAGCATTAATCATAAACATTAGTTCTGCTAACGCTAAAGCGCCATACCAACATAGTATTCAGTGAACGCCAACGCTAAAGCACCATACAAACATGGCATTTAGTGAACGCTAACGCTAAAGCGCCATACCAGCATAGTATTTAGTGAATGCCAACGCTAAAGCACCATACCAACATAGTATTTAGTGAAAGCTAACGCTAAAGCGCCATACAAACATGGCATTTAGTGAACGCCAACGCTAAAGCGCCATACCAACATAGTATTTAGTGAAAGCTAACGCTAAAGCGCCATACCAACATAGTATTTAGTGAAAGCTAACGCTAAAGCGCCATACAAACATGGCATTTAGTGAACGCCAACGCTAAAGCGCCATACCAACATAGTATTTAGTGAAAGCTAACGCTAAAGCGCCATACCAACATGGCATTTAGTGAACGCCAACGCTAAAGCGCCAAACCAACATAGTATTTAGTGAAAGCTAACGCTAAAGCGCCAAACCAACATAGTATTTAGTGAACGCTAACGCTAAAGCGCATACCATCATAGTATTTAGCGGAAGCTAACAATAAAGCACAACACTGACATAGTAATTAGAGGCAGTTAACACTAAAACCCTATTCCAACATGGTATTTATCAGAAGGTAATCCTAAAGCGCTACACCAATAAAGTATTTAGTGGAAGCTAATGCTAAAGCATTACGCCAACATAGTTTTTCGAGGAAGCCAACACTGCATCGCTATTCCAACATGGTATTTAGTGGAAGCTAACAATAACGCATTACACCACTATGGTATTGATCTGAAGCTAATGCTAAAGTGCTATACCAACATGATATTTAGCAGAAGCTAAAGCGCTATGCAAACACAGTAATTATTGGAAGCTAATGCTAAATGGTATAAGAGCATTAGCTTTTTAATAAACTTTCCTCTGATTGGTTGGAGTGTTCTTTAGTCTTCATGCTGTCATGGTAGCCAGGAATCCTGGCTACCATGACGGTGAATGGACCTTCCAGAACCAGTAGTCTTTATACTACAATCAGTGGAAACACCCACTGCACTCTGCTGATCTCCATTCCACTCATTGTGAGACTACTGGCATCAACTAGATGCCTCTGTTGAATTAGGTTAGTCACTTTAAAGGGGGTGAATATTCATGCAATCATACGTTTCATATTTTATTTAATTGTCGTTATTTTGGAGAAAGCCATTACAGTTTTTTTTTGTCAAAAAAGCCAAATTTTGTTGATTTCTAAAAACAATAAAATGGGTAAAACCTCCAAGGGGGTGAATACTTTTTGTCAGCACTATAAAAGTGCCTATAAAAGGATGTACCTCCCTACCTGGGTCATTGGTTCCTGACAGTTTTATTTATTTTAGTAGCTATAATTTATTTCTGACAATTAAAAGAGATTTTAAACTTCTTACCTCGTCTATGAAAGATCTGACCAACGTGTCCGTGTGCAGGACATCCTGGAAGATGTTCCTGGGAAAACAGAGAAGGGCCATCTCTTTGGTTTCCTTTAAAGACTACAAAATAAAACACCTGCGAGGTGGGATCGGGGGGTCTCAGGTGTGCTTACAGGTCTGGAGTGAAGGTCTCGTCCGTGGGGATCACTGTTTCTGGAGGAATATCCTCCTCGCTGTCCGTCTTCCAGAGCGTGCTCAGCTCGGATCGCATGTAGCGCCGCTGGTTGTACGTGTGCTCGTGGCACGGAGGCATCTGCTTGACGGTGTTGATGTCCACGTCGATGTGGGTGGTCGGATAGGGGGAGTAGAGCACCTGGCGGAACGGCAGGACGAAGCTGCCCGTGGAGTCCTGTGGAGCAGACAGCGTCAATGTCAAACAGCAGGTCTTAATCTGGGCCTGGAGAAAGAGACGACGCTCGTAGCTACCTTGAGGAGACCCTGAACAAACAGACCCGTGTCATACTTAAAGGAGGAACTGGCCCGGCAGAGGCGGGAGCATTTCCTCTCAGCTGGAGTGAGGAACAGGCAGAGCGTCCGGACGATCTGGTGACAGACGAGCAGAACCTCAGAAAACTGGTCTTACACAGGAAGAATGATCACTTAGATCTATTAGAATATCCAAGGCTGGTCCAGATTTATGAGAGCCAGCTGTGTCCAGTTTGGGTTGGCTGATCAGATATGTGCCCACCATCAGCAGAACAGCGTTTCAGACCCGTCAGCATGATCATTTCTGCAGTCTGAAGCCACTAAAGCAGCTGATTAGCTCAGAATAATGCTTTGCATATTCAGAGGAACAAACTGCAGCAGGTGCTTCTCATTAGGTTTACACAGTGGTGGGAACTGCTGACCAAAAAGTTAGCTGCACAAATTATAAACATTAGTCCCGCTAACACTAAAGCACTACGTCAACATCGTATTTAGAGAAAGCTAGCGCTTGAGCGCTATACCAACAAGGTATTTAGTGGAAGCTCATGCTAAAGTGCTACACCAACGCAGTATTTAACAGAAGCTAACATTAATGTGCCATACCAACATAGTATTTACCGGAAACTAACACTAAACCTCTATACCAACAAGGTATTTAGTGGAAGCAAACGTTAAAGCACTGTACCAACATAATATTTAGCAGAAACTAACACTAATGTGCCATACCAACATAGTATTTAGTGGAAGCTAATGCTAAAATGTTAAATTCAGACATGTTGATAACCGCCAAATTAATTTAGGGGAAGCTAAGTGCACTTAATGTTTTCAAAGTTCACAAAAATGCTAAAGCACTAAACGGAAAAAAGAGAGCTCCACTATTAGCACATTAGCAGGTTAGCAGAAGTGTGCCCACCACTGGTTTTACACTTGGCTGGTTCCAGTAAAACGCACCTTGTTTACTTTCTCTGGGTTGCTTCCGACCACGATGGAGCAGCCGCACGTCTGCAGATGAGAGCTGATGGCTCTGAAAGACAAATGCATGAAATTTAAAGCCAGTGATCATCTAATTAGCTCCGTTGAGCTAATGAATCCCTTTACGATGAAAACTGGAGTCAGTGAGTCTGGGAAGGATCTAGAAGCACAGACGTCACCTCAGGCTTATCTTCCTTCTCCTACGGTCACATACTTCCACTGGTCCACCTATTAATGGCAGTCTGGAGCTAAAAGACGCTTTGAAATGACTTTTTAAATCGTCACAGGAGGCCGAGCCAACAAATCCTCTCAGCTGTGAACATTTAAAGCTGTAAAGCTCCTCTCCTGCTCACTAACAGGTGATTTTGTCTTCATCCTTTCCTTTCCTTTCTGTGTGGAGAGGTTGAGCTGAGAGCAGCACCATCACTCATCATCAGAAGGCTGACGGCTGTTAAACGACCATTGTTCGTCATCTGTCTCCGTTCGGCTGAGGCGGGTTGCTTACTTGTGGAGGAAACCCTCATGGCAGCTGTCCCCGATGTCATCATCATTTAGGACGGTGTCTCTTATCTGCCCGGCAGGAACCAAACAGCCCAGATCAGAGAAAATAGAACACATTTTAATGCTGCACAATAAAAAAATCAGATGCACCAGTCAGTGTGCAGCTTACGTCGACATCTTCAGGCACACTGTGTGACTTCATGGAGGCCAACAGCTCCATGATGGGAGCGATCTCCAGACTCAGCACTGAGATGATGTTGTAGCCCTGAAAAGGTAGAGGGAGGAAGAAAAGATGAGCTCCAGTGAAACCTGCAGGCCAACGCATCAGCACCGACCCGGTTCTGATCAGGTTTCTGGATCACCGACTGGAAACTCAGACTCAGAAACATGAAGCGCTATACCAACACGGTATTTAGCGGAAGCTAACGTTAAAGCGTTATACCAACATAGTAATTAGTGGAAGGAAGAAAGAAAAGATACTGCTAGCTAGGAAGGAAGGAAGGAAGGAAGAAAAGATATTGCCAGCTAGGAAGGAAAGAAGCAAGGATGGAAGGATATTGCTAGCAAGGAAGAATGGAATGATACTGGTAGCTAGGAAGGATGGATACTGGTAGCTTGGAAGGAAGGATGGACTGTAACCTGGTAACAATGGGAATGTGGTTACCGGGGCAACAGCTGCAGCGGTTCTGGTCCCGGCCTCTAACGGACCGGCTCGTGAGACCCTGGCAGTGAGCTGGGCTCAGAGTAATTAATGGATTAAAGCGGCTCGTTAGGGTTAGTTGGTGACTCTGAGCTGACCTCAGCAGTGACATCAGCATGCATCGAGGGGGGGGGCGGGAGTCACCTTCTGCATCCAGATGCGACCCTTTCGGATGACGTGCTTCAGCCGCTCCACGCAGACGGCGTGCAGCGGCAGGTAGAAGGCCAGCTCCGTCTGCGGCAGGATGATGGACAGCGCGCACGTGTTCTTGTCCCCCTTCAGCTCGCCGTCGAAGATCAGAGACACGATGATGACGCCCTTCTCCGCCAGAACGAAGAACTTCACGTCCACGGCGCCGCTCTCGGCGCTGCGGAGGATCTCGCCGTTGAGGGTGTGGTTGGCCAAGAAGGTGACCTCGCCGTCGCTCAGGTGCATCAGCTGCTCGCCCCTCGGAGCCCAGATGTGGCGCACGCGCGGACCCAGGATGTTGTCCCAGTAGGCGAAGGTGGCGGCCAGCAGGGGACATTCTCCCTCCACAGCTACCTCCGTCTTCGCCACAGCCGGGGACTGGGGTGGACAGCCGGAGGACATTGGACCGTCCCAGAGACGTCTTCCTTTAATAAACCTGCCCCGTTTGGACAGAAAATCATCATGAAATGATTAGAAGGATGTCCGGAGGACATCACATGTCAGGAGGACCAGAGGTCTCCGTCCTCTGAGGGAAGGCTTTAAATAGGATGGACGGACAGATGGACAACTAGACTGATGGACAAATAGATGGATGGATGGACAGATGGACAAATGAATAGATGGACAGATGGACAAATAGATGGATGGACAGGTGGACAGACAAATGTGTCTATAAAAACCGATTTTTCCAGATTTATCCAGACCGGGAGAATCCTTGATTCCAGCCTGAGCTCCGACCATGTGAATGTTCTGGAGACGTTGGAGACGTTCAGGATGTTGGACGGATGATGCTGAAGGTGTCAAAGACCAGAGGAGGACCAGAGGAGGAGGAGCTTCATGGACGTGATGATGATGTGACAGGAATGTCTGGGATGGAGACAGAAATGAAAGAAGCTCCTCAGAGGAACTGAAAGTGATCAGGATAAGCTCCTCCTGCAGTCAGCTGACTCGCCGGGGGGAGGTGGGTGTTAACCAGAGTCCATTAAGAAACCAGAACATTCCGGTTCGGCTGATTAGTTAACTGGACCCACACCAGCTGGAGCTTCTCCAGCAGAGCTTCTGCATTTCTACAGAGTTCGGCTTCTATGTTGAAATGATCTTCATCATCCTGACAGATTAAAATGACAGATTATAGATGGAAAATATGAGTCTGCTGTGATCTAAACATTTCAGATGTAATCATTTAAATTAGCTTTAATTTAAAAATAGCTCGGTCCTAAACACGTGACATGGGCATGATGAGCGTAAAAACGGTAAAAAAAAAAATACCTGTAATATTTAATGAGTTATAATAGCAGGCTGACAGGAAATGGATCACGTGGTTCTAACTCACCTTTCCGAACCGAACCACCGAACTACAGCTGGGTCCAGCTCCAACTGATAACCACCAGTTTAACGCTGGTTAGCTGCCTGCTGGTTTGTTTTGGTCCGGTTTCACTCTTCCTCGTACGTCAGATTACGTCACTATCCAGGGGTCGCACAGCGGCCTCTGCTGGTCGAGGCAAGGCGGTGCACCGGGAGTCAATTATGTCATTTTTGGATTCAGTCCCCGGACAAAATAATGGCAAAACAGGTCCGGTTCTCCTTTCGATTTCATCTCTTGACGATGGTGTTCAATCCAAAAACCAATTTTGTTGCTAAATTATTGAATAAACAAACATTTGAGCTCAACAACAAAGATATTTATTGTTTTTAATCTGTTATTCAGATTCCTTAACCATCAGATTGGAGCAAAGTGCTATTCCACCCATTCAGCTTTCAAGTGTTTCAGGAATCCCTGATCATTCATGGAACTTCTTCTTCTTCTGAAACATGTTTAGCACTGAGATGCTATTTTCCAGCATCCCATGAGATCATTTATACAAAGGTTCTGGCCGGAACCTTTGTATAAGAAATAAGAAAATGTGATTCATTGCGTTAAATCTTTTAACCTGTTTAAATTTATGTCATTAATTGATCAAAATTAGAATAGAATAGAATAGAATAGAATAGAGTAGGTCAGAATAGAAATATCCTTTATTGTCTCACGATGGGGAAATTTCTGTGCAACAGCAGCAAAGTGGCAATGACAGGCAATAACAGGAAACAGAATCACAGAAAGAATATAAAATACATATAAAAAGCAATAAAGAATAGAAAAAATACTGTACAGTAAGGCAAAATTTAAACATAAATACTGTGTAGTTATAAAAAATACTCCAGTCCAGAGGAATGTGCAACTGAGTTGGTTAGTTAAAAATGTACAAGATGTGCAAAATGTCTCTGAGCATTAAAAATGCTAACTATTTACAGTTAGTGACAATAAAAAAAATGGTAAAGTTGTTCAGATACCAGCGTGGATATAAACACTGTTGATTTTGTTCGGAGCAGTGATGGTTCTAGAGTCTAACAGCTGCTGGGAGGAAGGGTCTCCTATAACGCTCCTTAGTGCACCGAGGATGCAGCAGTCTGTCACTGAAGGAGCTCTCCAGCTCAGCAACAGCTTCATGCATGTGGGGGTGGGAGAGACTTTGTCCATCAGTGATGTTATCTTATCCAGAGTCTTTCTGTCTCCCACCACCTGCACTGGGGTCAAAGGTCATCATAACACTGATGCGCTTTACAGGAAGGGTCGGACCAGGCCAAACACACCAAAACACAGATCTGCAGGCAGCTTGAGGTTAAGTGCCTTGCCCAGCGGCACATCAACAAGAGGCAGGAGGAAGCTGCTGGATTGCAAGGCGCCTCCTCTTCCCACTGAGCCACAGTCGCACATTAGTGTGGAGCTGCTCATGCTGATGATAACTGGTTAATCAGTACATTGATTAAAAGCCACTGGTTCCTACTTTCCCTTTGAAAAGCTGCAGGGGTGCTTTTTTTTTTTTTTACCAAGCTTTTTCATTTTGGCTTAATCTTTTTCCAGTTTGGACATATTAGACATGTAAAAGCTCTTCCACTTTAGCTGGCTCATCTGATGCAGCAGGAAACAGAAACATTCCTCACATCCACAGGAGACGTGTCACCAGTGGGTGAAGACTGCCCTCCAGTCAGCCTCTCACCTGCACACCTGCTCTGTGTTGTCTACATGACGGTGGAGGGTGTCTTTCAGGAGACATGGCTGATGCTGCTGGCTTTAAACGGCTCATCAGTAATTCGGAGCCTGGATTGCTCAGAGACTGTGCAGCTCAGATTATGTAACACAATTACATCAAAAGCTCAGCAGGGCATACTCACTTGTTTCTGGTGCTGTTTTGCCCCAGCTCTTGCAATAATCTCACTAGATATCTGACCTCAGGTGGTGTCTATCCCCAGCATCTCATTTTTTGCTGCCATTTTCAATTTCCTCTGAGACCTTTTTTGGCCTGCTGCAATCCAGAACAGCAAATCCCACCGGCTAAACCAGTAATGGACGGGCTGCAAATGTCAAGCACCTGCTATGTTTGGGTCTCTTAGTCATCTGGGTCCAATCCTTTCTCCTAAACCACCTTTACTCCTCATGCACAGCAAGCTTCCCAAGGGGGACGGTTAGATTAGCCGTAACAGATTTATTGGTTGATCAATGGTGCTCTGGGTCCACCTAACAACCATTAGCTGCCTTTATTGACCCAACACCTGACAGCGAGGCTGCAGTAACAGCAGGAGGGGCTCTGAAAGTCTTGGATCAAACTCAAGAAATTATTTGATTGAGCCACAAAATATGTTGTCATCTAACTGTTATGGAAGGTGGAAAATCTTCTGATAATCTTAGATCAAACACAGTGAGGAGAACTGCTCTGCAAAGTTTCTAGTAAAGCATACCCATTGCCTTTCTACCCAGTGCCGCTTGATTCTCATCTCCCTTCAACACTCCGTCTGGGATTTCTCCCATTGGAGTCTGCCTGTAGTTTGGCAATGGCAGTGGAGGAAGTGAACGAAGCCATTCGATCCATGTTGGGCACGCTTCCAAATATTGAGCAGTTAAAGTCGGAACAAGAGGAACCCACCAGCCCTGTTCAGTCTGCTTTAATCCAACTCAAGTCCGTCTGCCAAGAAAGTCCGGTTCATTTGGGGAGGTGTGAATGCGTGATCGAATTCTGGTCCGCCTACAACCCTTGGTTTCAGTTCAGTTGAAGTGAACTTTGGTGCGCGTCAGATGCATATGTGAAAGCCCAGCGGACTGGAGACCGCTCCAAAAGCAGGAAGTGGACAGGGCATTCTGGGTAAATACAACCAAAGCAAACGCTAGCTAGTCCAGCTCTAGCGGGACAAATGACTCGTGGTCTATTGCTAAAGACATAAGAGAAATCCTCCAACCACTAAAATCTAATACCACTCCATTTTTGTTTATGTTTCATAAAAAAGGAAGTTGCGCTCGGTGTCTTGCTCAGAGGTTTTTGTGTTGTTTAGTAGTTCTTGGTGCAGCGCCCCTACTGGTGAGGGGGGGGAACAGGTTGCTCAAAGGGTTTAGTTGGTTTGACTCAATGCAGTGTGAAAGAGAATTGCAGCAGCTCAAAATGGAACAAATGTTACAACTTTGGTCACTAATCAAACCGAATCTACCAGACTATCAGGTAGGAAAACAGCCTGAGGCAGTTGTCTTGGACATTCCTCTTGCTCTGACTTCAATTCCTCAATATTTGGAAGCGTGGCCAACATGGACTGCAAGAAATGAGTCAATCTCTTGCAGAATAAAAACTGCAGCCATGTGTCATTTTAAAGACACATCGTCCTGCTGATTCAAGGTACATAATAACTTTCAACACCTTCCTACTTGGAGCAAGCAAAGACATGTAAAAAGAAACAGAAAAAAGTTTGTGAGTATGTAAAAGACTTTCTGTAGTCTTTTGGGTGATATTTCATAAGTAGAAATATGAGTTTGTAACCGTGATACTCCCCTCTAGTCAGAGTAAAATTGTATTAAGCACATATAACAACATCCACACCACATTTCCTCTCATATCTCTGCTCCTGCTCTCCATTCTTGCCCAGTGAATCAAATCCCTCATCTTGAGAAATGGTTCCCTCCAGCATTTCAGCTTCAACCAGAGGCTGCTGTACTGCCTGTCCTCCTGTGACTGAACATCTACTAAACCCACTCTGACTGCCTTCAGTCCACAACTCTGCAGCAGAAAAACCCAGACAATAAATGGACCAAAGCCAAAACAAAAAAAGCAAGTCCTGCTAAACTTTCCAAGGTCAGTAAGCATCCACAGCAGCCACTCTAAAATTGTACAGCCTCTGGCCAGTCTGCTGATGTGATTTCAGTCCGAGAGTACGGCAGTCCTTCACTGCAACCAGCACTTTATCTGTCTCTGTTTTTAGAAGCAGACAGAGACTCTTCTCATGCCCTGTTTGGACAGAAATCCAAGGTTTTTGTATCAAACCCACTGCTATAAATACTGTATGTGCTCTGTTCTGAAGAATACACTTTGGGGTCAAACATCTCTTCTTCATATTCATACTTTACTTCATACTTTAGCTGCTCTTTTTCTGGCCAGAATCTGACTATGTTCAGTTTCTCAAGTTCTTCGTCAGATCTTTTATTAGGAACTTTAATACCAGCAGACTATCACATAAACAATTTATTCCCATCTCTTTAGTTGAATTTGTAAAAGCACCAGATATGTAAATGAATTATGCTACAAGGTAAAACGCTTAGTATGCATTTGATCCATGGTTCCTCAGATTGTGGTACAAGTACTACCCAGTGGTGCTTGAGCTATCCTTAATGGTACTCCCAAAACATTTTGGTGTTAATTTGATGTTTGGTTCCTGTGACCCCTTCGATTTCAGCCCTTCAGAGACTTGAAAGGTGCCCATATTGGTTTTTATTTTGGGGTTGGTAAGAAACTTGTGACTTTCCTACTTTGAATTCTGACTTTTAGAGGCCTTTCTGTTCATCTTTCTAACTTAAAACTTGGCAACAAATAAGCTCAGTTTTTCTTATCTACCTGACCCAATCCTTTCTAAACTTAATATAGTTTAGCTCAGTTTATCTTATCTTCCCTTACTGGAGTTTAGCTTAAATTACCTAATTTTATCTTTGCTTAGTTTGGCTTAGATCATATCTTAGTGTATCTTGACTTAGCCTTCCTAAACTATTTTTAGCTTAGTTTATCTCAAATTAACTCATATTATCTTTGCTTAGTTTACCCAAGCTTAATTCTTAGTGTATCTTGGCTTAACCTTCCCAGGTTTATCGTATTTCAGTTTATCTTAGTTTAGCTTAAATTAACTCATATTATCTTGGCTTAGTTTAGCTTAGCTTATTGAATAGAATAGAATAGAATAGAATAGAATAGAATAGAAATATCCTTTATTGTCCCACGATGGAGAAATTTCTGTGCAACAGCAGCAAAGTGGCAGTGACAGGCAATAACAGGAAACAGACTATCACAAAGATAGAATATAAAATATATATAAAAACAGAATTAAGAATAAAAACACTGTACAGTAAGGTAAAATTTCAACATGAGTACTGTGTAGTTATGAAAAAATACTCCAGTCTAGAGGAATGTGCAATTGATTTGATTAATTTAAAATGTACAAGATGTGCAAAATGTCTCTAAGCATTAAAAAGTGACAATAAAAAATGGTAAAGTTGTGCAGATACCAGCATGGAAATAAACACTTATTGAGTTTGTTGGGAGCAGTGATTGTTCTAGAGTCTAACAGCTGCTGGGAGGAAGGATCTCCTATAACGCTCCTTAGTGCACCTAGGATGCAGCAGTCTGTTACTGTAGGAGCTCTCCAGCTCAGCAACAGATAGAGATTAGATTTTCCAGCATGATGGAGCTCCGTTTCACAAGGCCGAAGTGATAATGAAGTTGCTCAAAAATCAGAACATTAATGTGTTGGGACTTGTAGCCAGAAAACTCTCGGATCAGAACCTCACTGAGAATCTAAAGACAAGGATCTGCTATAACGCTCCTTAGTGCACCGAGGATGCAGCAGTCTGTCACTGAAGGAGTTCTCCATCTTAGCAACAGCTTCATGCATGGGGTGTGGAGGGGACTTTGTCCATCAGTGATGTTATTTTAGCCAGAGTCCTTCTGTCTCCCACCACCTGCACTGGGGTCAAAGGTCATCCTACCAGAGCTGGCCTTCCTGATGAGCTGATCTAACCGCTTCCTCTCAGCTGGAGAGAAGCTGCTGCTCCACCATTGAGTCAGTAGAAGACGGCTGATGCCACCAGAGTCAAAGAAGGTCTTCAGGAGCCCCCCTGCAGTCCAGAAGACCTCCGCCTCCTCAGCAGGTAGAGTCTGCTCTGACCCTTCCTGCAAAGCACATCAGTGTTATGAGTCCAGTTTATTGTTCAGGTGAACACCCAGGTGCTGAGAAGAGTCCACGATCTCAATGTCCACTCCCTGGATGTCCACCAGTCTCAGTGAGGTGTGTCTGCACCTGTGGTAATCCACCACCAGCTCCTTGGTTTTAGCAGCGTTGATCAGGAGTTGGTTCCTCTGGCACCAGTCCACAAAGTCTTGAGTCCACTGTCTGTCCTCTCAGTCGTCCTCACCTGTGATGAGGCCGACTATGGCAGAGTCATCAGAGAACTTCTGAAGGTGGCAGCGTGGGGAGTTGATGGAGAAGTCTGCAGTGTAGAGGGTGAAGAGGAACAGTGCCAGCACAGTTCCCTGAGGGATCCCCGTACTGCAGACCAGCCTGTTGGAGACACAGCCCTGTGTCCTCATATACTGTGGGCAGCCAGTGATTAGTCCAGTATCCATAGTGTTATACCATAATGTATCATAACTTAGCCTTCCTAGGTTTATCGTATTTCTGATGAGCTTAACTAGTTTATCTTATGTTTACTTAGTTTAGCTTAGCTCATACCTTAGCGTATCATAGCTTAGCCCTCCTTGGTTTATCATATTTCAGTTTAGCCTAAATTAGCTCATCTTATCTTTCCTTAGTTTAGCTTAGCTTATATCTTAGCATATCATAGCTTAGCCTTTCAAGGTTTATTGTTTTTCATTTTAGCTTAGTTTAGCTTAAATTAACTCATATTATCTTATCTTATACCTTAGCCTCCCTGTGTTTAATGTATTTCAGTTTAGCTTTGGTTAGCTTAATTAGTTTATCTTATGTTTCCTTAGTTTACCTTAGGTAATACCTTGGCATATCATAGCTTAGCCTTCCTAGGTTTAGTGTATTTCAGTTTAGCTTAAATTAGTTCATATTATCGTTGCTTTAGTTAGCTTAGCTAACTCCTTAGCGTGTCTTAGCCTATATTTCAGTTTAGCTTAATCGGTTTATCTTATCTTTGCTTAGTTAACCTTAGTTTGCACTTGAGCGTATCTTAGCTTAGCCTCTCTAAACTCATGGTGTCTCAGTTTAGCTTGGTTTACCTGAGCTAATTCTATTTTATCTAAACCTTGCGGTTTATCTGATCTTTCCTTTTTTTTTTTTAGTTTTCCTAGCATAGTTAAGCTGATCAGGACAAACATTCTAAAATCATTATGCTTGTACTGTTTACAGCTTTGTTTACATTTACTCAGGAACAACTGATATTCAGTCAAAGAGACATTAAAGAGAAACATTCTAACACAGCAGCTAAAATGATGTCCACATCTTGAGTTTATTCAGGATTAATAGGATCTCTCTCACCTTTTCACTGAATTTATTTTCTTTGCTTGCCAAACTATTTCTCAGTCATTTTCAGTCTCATGATTTATTTTATGAAGTGTCACTGTGAAGCCCACCCTGTTCCCAGTCACTGCCATATAGGGGTTATTTTAAACTGGCATGTTTCTATTTCTATTCTAATTCATAATCCATCTCACAGAGCCGACATTGTGCAGTATTGTCTTCACCGATCTGTAAACGAGTGGGAGGCAAATGTGCCTCTAAAGCTGTTTCACCTTTCACAGCCCAATTTATAAAGTGTGAAAAAACATGAATATCTTCAACGAGCTGCATACATTTGTCATGACAGCAAAGAATCACTACATGAAACATATTTCACAGGTTTACACCTGCTGATCAGCAAACCTGTGTTGATTTGACAGACATGATAATGATATACTGTCTTCAGGGTGGTGATTGATGGATTTGACACCGGACTCATTCTGCCTAACATTATATTACAAAGGTGAAGTCCTATTCATCATAGACATATATTATAAACATAAAAGGATGTTACAGTAGCTGTTGTGTATCAGTTGGTTGACAGCAAAACTATAAAGTTCATTTTTATATAACTCTAAAAGACACATTGTCTCAAGGTGCATTCCCACCAGCCCTATTTAGTCCGCTTTAATCCAACTCCAGTCCGTTTGTCTAGCGAGTCCGGTCCGGTTGGGGAGGTGCAAACGTGTAATCGAACCCTGATGCGAACTCTGGTCCGCCTACAATCCTTGGTCTTGGTTCGGCTGAAGTGAACTCTGGTGCGGTTTGAATGCAGATGTGAACGCCAAGTGGTCTGGAAACTGCTCCAAAAGCAGGAAGTGGACTGTAGCACAGGGCATTCTGGGTAAATACAACCAAAACAAATGCGCTAGTCTCGCGCTAGTGGGAGAAATGGCTCATGGTCTTTAACCAAAGACAAAAGAGAAATACTCCAACCGCTGAAATCTGATGTCACGTCGTTTTAGTTTACATTTCGTGAAGAAGGAAGTTGTGCTCAGCGTCTTCAGAGGTTTTTGGGTCGTTTTCCCTCAGTGGTTCTTGGTGCAGCGCCCCCACAGGCGAGGAGGGGAACAGGTTGCTCAAAGGGTTTGGCTGGTTTAAGCATTAGCAATTTTGGTCCCCAGTCAAACCGAGTGTGCCGGACCATCAGGTGTGAAAACACCCGTAGTTAAACCTAACCAGACTGGAAACTCCCAGGATTTCATTGTTTGACAGGTCTGAAGCAGCCTTTAAACTAGCTTCAAAATGCTTTTTCTTCAGCAGTGGAGTCTTGAGCAGTAAGTATGCATGAAGGCAGTTGAAAGCACACTGCCACAAAATCCAGACAATTATCTGGTGATTAAATTGCGTATGCAAACAAAATGCAAGGCAGATATGCAAGAAGCTGAGAGCAGTATTCGGGTAGACAAACAGTGGGACTTCCCATTGAGTAATCAGTTGCATGAACTTAGCCTCAGTTACAGACAGGAAAGCTCCATAATTCATGAAACCACTGAAACCAGAAGAAATAAATAGACATGCAGAGGTAATGGGCAAGAAATGCTAATGTCAGGATGCAAAGTTGAGGCACAAAGCAGCAGAGGAACATTGTCAACTGAGTTATAATTGGCTGCAGTTTCTGCAGTGTAGAAAAAAACAATCAATAAACATATAAAATAAAAAAAATTAAAAAAAAAAGTATGAAAACGTCCATGCAGTGTGAAGGTACCTTAGGTCTAAAACCAATGTACTTTATTAAATGAATTATGTTATCAAAATTCATATCTGGGCTGAAGGAATGTTCATTTTTCAGTTCCTGTGAAAACATCCTCTCTTAATTGCAGCTCAGTAAGTCATTTCCAGAGGATCTTCATTGTGTTGGCTGTAAACACCTCATGAATTGCTAATACAGCTAATTGGGGATTAAAAGTAGAAAGAGCCAAATTGGATGGCTGAGCAGTATTCTGCTCTGAGGTGATGGAGTCTGTGGCTAGATGTTTGTGTCTGAACTCAGCTTTATTAGCATCACAGTTTCTGCTCAGGGAGACGTGATGGAGACCAGAGATCTTTTCATGTGACGTTAGACAGACAGTCTGGCTCCTGTTGCTCATCCCAGTCCAGGCCAGAAGCCTGGTGCCAGCATCCGTCAGGGTTGGTTTAATGTCGGTCCACCAGCGACCAACCAGTATGGTAAGAAAACAAGACCCTTGGAACCGCCTCTGTGGCCTCTCTCAGTCTTCCACCCAACTCTGCTCACTCTGGGGGAAAATGCATGGCACTGTCCAGATCGGAAACACTCACAACATGCAAGGCCAGCAATATTAGAACAATATAAGACTTTGACATGAACAGATGTTGCAGTTCTGTCGATCCAAATATAAAAGATACAGATGAATGAGAGAAAAAAGGCGAATGATCTTCAGAAGAGCAGAGTATGGCCATCCTCCCCGCCCATAATGAGCCTGATCCTATTTTATGGTTTCAAAGCAAGAAAAAAAAAAAAAAAGCCACAACAACAATGATCTGCGTCTCCATTCAAAGGAGGGAACTTCAAAGAACCTCACTGTCTCCTGCCCAGCTGCAGCCTGGTTCTGTGCCGAGGGCCAATCATTATAATGAGGAAGTTAGGAACAAAGGCCTGAATAGACTCAGAACGTCTCAGACTGCTGAAGATGATCAAAACCACCACAATAACTGGAGTTTATGCTCCTCCAACGGTTTATTTTAAATAAGGTCGCTAGTTTTCTGTCACTGCAGAACCAGAACATTGATCTGAGACAGGTGAAACGATTCTTTTTTTACAGGACTTTAAATAATTGATGATGCAGTTTTCACGAATTCAAGATTCAATGAATCTGGGCCTCTTAGTGATTTGTTCAAAGTGTTGGAATCCAACAACCCAGTCCAACAACATGAAACCAACAGCTGGCTTCACAAGTACAGGGAGCCTTTTGTAAAGTTACACAGTCAAACATGAGCAGCAGTACTTTGGGTTATTTAGCCTGTCACAAGAGGAAAAAAAATGGGAGTTCATTCTTCAAAGTCATTTTCACCATGTTATTCATTCATTCATTCATTTATAAATGTCAGTTTCAAAATAAATATTTAATTAGCAAATTAAATATTTAGCTTGGTCAGAGCTAAATGTTTAACTGTCAAACTAAATGCTTAGCTTCAAGGTAAATAGTTAGTTAGCAAGCTAAATATTTAGTTAGCAAGCTAAATATTTAGTTTGAAGCCAAATATTAAGTTACAAACTAAATGTTTAGCTTTGAACCAAATATTTGGCTCTGAGCTCGCAAAATATTTAGTTCACAAACTAAGTATTTAGCTAGCTCAGAGCTAAATATTTAATTAGCCAACTAAATATTTAGTTTGGAGCTAAATATTTAATTTAGGGCTAAATATTTAGCTTGCAAACTAAATATTTAGCTTTGAAGCTTCAGCTGATTCTCTTCAACTGTTGTCATGTCACCTCTTTATCATTGTTTCTTTTCCTCTTTTCTTGTTCAACATTTCAGCGTAAAACAAAGAATGAGCCATTTTAAAGGCAACACAGACATTTACTAATGGCTGTACAGCAACAATGACTGCGCCATATCACCAGCAGGAGTTTAAATAGAGGTTTGCAAGACCCAGCTCTTATTTTGATAATCCACTTCTGGTTATTGGCAATTGAATTTGAATATTAGCTAAATATTTAGTTCTGAGCTAGCTAAATACTTAGCTAGCTCTAAGCTAAATATTTAGCTTAGAGCTAAATATTTACTTTGCTAACTGAATATTCAGTTTAAAGCTAAATATTTAATTTGTAAACTAAATATTTAGCTAGCTCTGAGCTAAATATTTAGCTTGCTAACTAAATATTTTGTTTTGGACCGCTGTCCATCAGAACTCCTGATTATGTCCAACTTTCAAACATCTAGCTGCTGATGTGAGGTGAAGTTGAAAAGTGTCCCACTATCACTAATGGTGAAACGGTCCGACAACATGATGGTGCCACCACCATGCTTGACAGTTGGCAGAGTGTTCTTTGATTTAAAAGCCTCACCTTCACTCCTCCAAACAGATTTCATTAGATTTTAAGTCTCTTTAGGTATATCTTACCATAATTACCAGAATAATTCATACACTTCTAGATGTTAATGTCTTTCTAATTTCATCTCAAGCACTCTGAAGTGACAAACTTCCAAGTGTTCTGCTCAGAAAGCTCATTTCTTATTGGTGAAGGTTTTTCTTCAGGGGTCCCGTCTGTCTTATTACCACTGCACATTCAGGCCCTGTGGCGGGACGCTCCTCATCTTCTCCAGATTTCAATTCCTCCAGACACTCCTCCAATCTACTGCCAAGACATTAAGGGACTCCCAGCCGCTTCCAAAGCAGTCCTTGGAAGAAAGCTGAGCAGAGACAGCCGTCTGGGTTTCCTGTGTGTCTTTTATTTGTGATCAAACAATCAAACTGACAACATGAAGCATGCAGCAATGATACCTCCTCTGCTTATTTCTTGTGTGTGAAGCAGCTGAACAGGATGTCATGATTATTCTGCTTTGGAGGAGGCGATGGTGCCAAATGTAAATCAGACAATATTGTTTCAGAGTGTGTCACTTATAGCACATCACACAACTATCAGTGATGCTGTTGTAGTTCACATTCTTTTGTTTGACAATTCAAAATGATTATTTTGAGAGAATTTATCATAAATGGACTTTATCATTCTCAAAGATTCCGTAGGTTAGGTCCTGCTTCGTTAATTGCTGATGCTGTGATGGTGAACAATAACCTTTGTCTTATTTGGATTGGATACTAATAATCCTCTGAACTGATTGTTAATCTTTTGTTTCATCAGATTATGGTAGTGATTCTTTACAGTGTGTCTGGAAACCTGGGGATCTATATGTTGGGTTACAGCAGGGAATTTAATCATGAAGAAAGTCAATGTTTTCATGAGTAAACTGGTTTCTCATGAAGTTATTGGCCATAAATCTATACTCGCTGTCTGCAACAACACAAATAATCCACACATACAAAGACATCCAAGCAAGCATGTCCATAAATTAGGCTATGAGTAATAAAGTGTAACGGCACAGAGAAGAAAGTCCAGAAAATTGCTGAACGAGCTATCAGAGCTTCCTAAACAAACCTGCTTCCTGTTAGAGGAAACTAATGTCAGCTGATTTAGTTCAATAAACAGGACTGATTGTTGCAAAACACACCGATAGCGTCGGCTATAGCAATATGACCAATACGACCTGGAGCTTGAGGTTAGCAGATACTTATTCCATGAAAAAATTAAGCATTCCTTTCTACTACGATAGTCTTCATGCACACTTATTGCACAAGACTCCACTGCTGAAGGAAAAGCATTTAAAAGCTTGTTTAAACGCCTCTTCAGACTTGTCAAACAATGAAATACAGGGAGATTCCAGTCTGGTGAGATTAAAGTAAAAGTGTTTGCACATCATTGCACACCCTGTGTTTGAAGCAGGAAAGGCAGTGCAGACCTGCCCGGAAACACCATAAAGTTACTAACGTCTGGTGGTGAGAACTCCATGGCTTTGGACAGTCTTTCAACTTTCAGCAGACTTTGAATAATTGAAGGCAGGATGAATGGATAAATTCTCTGAGACTGAAGATAAAACAAGTCTCAGACAGTAATCCCAAACATACCCTCATTGAGAAAGTATGAAACACAAAGAAATCAGTCATTTAAAAAAAGGCGACTTCCTGATTCAAAAAGAAAATCTTCCCACTTAAGCAGGAAGCGCTGCCATGTATGGATGATGAGGTAGCACCTGTAACGGCACTGTCTAAGACCTTTGTGTTGGGAATATGTCAGATGGATGTGTGGCTGCTTACTGGCGAGTCAGAAAAGGAAACGAATGAACGCTTTTGCTCCAAACATCATAGATGCAGAAAACTTGGGTGAGTTCTGATGGAGTCTGTGGGTGAAGAGGCCAGAAACTGTCTCCAGGTCTCAGGTCTATCAAACAGCTGGATCTTTGCATTTAATTTCCCCCCAGGGGGACCAACAAAGGTATTCTTCTTCTAGTCAAAGGAACGCAACACATTTTATGCCGCAGCTCCAGAAAGCTCCAACAGGGAGTCAACAGCCAGACCACCGCAGTGACTGGTTTAAAGTGGCCTTTTGGGCCAAAACAGCACAAGTCCTCAGAATAACGTTCTCAGAGGCACAGCAGTGCATCACAGTTAGGCTTGGTTCATGATGTGAGATTTTTATGCCGATTTTTGTCCCGATTTCCCCTTCTGACAATCTTATGGACGCCCCAATTATCGGGATGGCTCTAAAGATAATCTTAGGAGATGTTCCTACCATGAGTTCAGAGCGATCTGGTCGGACCGAGGGCGGTCGGGACCGCTCTGATCTAAACTTGGGAAAATTCAACATGTTGGACCCTTGGCCCGATATCGCAACGAGTGTGGTTGAATGTGACGTGTGGCCAGGCAGAAAGCGAGGTGACGGAAACACGGAGGCGAATCTAAAACAGCGGCCATGGAGCTCCAGAAAGTCCAGCGGACGTTGGAGACGTCGTCAACAAACTGTCGCCATTGCTTCTCCCCAGTTAGCCATGTTTGTTTCCTCTGAACTCATGTTTAATCTGGAGAGATTTTTTCGAGATTTCCCGCCAGACGCCTGAATGTTGGTGAGGGAAACCGCTTCGTGCGTGGCATGTTGGCTCAACACCACACACTGTACGACCAAACCTGCTGGAGCGAAGCTATTTTTTCGGCTCGTGTCGGGGTCTCTCAGGTTTTGAAAATCAGCCGACAATTCAGAAATCTTGCCGTGTGAACCAGGCGTAAAACTCCAGTGGGTAAAGCAGATACTCGTTATGTGGAGAAAAGTGAGGCTTGCACAATCAGTGCATGGTTCAATGCCATAGTGATTGTTGGAGGTAATGGGAGTTCTGAGACCAGAACCGGTCAGAACCGGAGCACAAGTCCCTTCCATCTGAATCTTTGTGTTTGAAATGACGCGCATTGAGAACTGACGGACAGGATTGACCACAGAGGGCTGTTCAAGGCCTGGTTTGGTCTCAGAGAAGATTCTCCTGACGTTCCGCTCCAGCTTGGATAAATGGACCACTTTATTAATATTCACATTACGAACTTTAAACTGGAGCTGCAGACTTTGGTCTTGAGTGGCTGTTGTGTTAAACACTGATGCATCCCAGCCCTCAGCTGACTCTTGCTTGTTGTTTCGACATGGAAATGAATATAATACCATGAGGTACACGCCTGAACACAACTGAAAAGGAATAATTGCAACAATGATAATATGCCAGGATTTCATTTGCAGACTCACCGTGTGGCTCTGCAGGTCTGTTGGAGTGTGGGTTTGAGCGCTTTATGTAATAGTTTTGATGCATCTGAAAAGGCTTTCATCAAATTCCTCCTGGAGACGCTGCTGATATGAAAGTCAAAGTGGCTCTGCAGCCTCTGCTGAGATGGGACGTCTATATTTAGGTGATTGTGGGACGCAGTTTTGTTTTTTCTTCATATTTTTGTTTTTCTGGACCTAAATGAAGCGTTTTGATGGTTTTAGGACCAAACCTGATGGCAGGAGAGAACGACGGAGTGAGAAGCTGAGCTCTAACCTGCCTGTTTTTTATTTTAAATATAGGTTTAAAAGTTAAAGCATGAAACTTTAATCAGCTGTTACATCATGGGATTATCTCAGCTCCTTTCCTTCTGTTGGTAATTGCATTTACCCCACAGGTGCCCTGTCATTCACTCTGTCTAATTAGCTGTCTGACCTTTGACCTCTTCATCCAGTGAAGGTGCTGACGTCTGCCTCATCTGTTTGACTCCTGGCTGACATGCAACCAGCATTATCCCTCCTGGACCAATGGGAGCGATGAGAACAACGTTTCTTCACAGATTTAAACGGTTTGTTGCAAATGACTGAACGCCCCATCTATGGCAGGCCGTTTTAACATAAAATCGGTTTCATCTGACTATTAATAATTCCGTTCCAGACACCTAAAAATTAGTTTGGACAAGAAACAACTACATTTGGACTATCCTGAGTGGTAATTTAAGATATCTGCATCTACATTCTGACGAGAAAGAAGAACAAATCGAGATATCTCAAACGTAATTATGACTCATCAAAATCACATTTTTAGATATCTGAATTAAAAAACTGCATGCAAGCCCCCTTTCACTGCCACTGAGCGAGCCAAACAGTTTCCTGTCAGAAAATGCTTCCATGGAGAATGAGCAGAGCATTATGGGACATGAGGAAATGCCAGCTTTGTGAACTTGAGATCTGCAAGGAAGTTCCTGTTCATTCTCTGCCCAGACACAAACAGCTGCTGTCAAACAATTAAAACGCTGAAAATGGGGCATTTTCAAAAATGCGTCAAACTGCAAAAGTTCTGTTTTTCAACTGGAGCGACTGCTGCTTTGAAGGGGCTGCACGCACGTCAATTGCTCGAAATCTGAAAACACGCAAAACGCTTCAAAATGTGCAGCGCGAGACGAGCAAAACGCTTCAAAACCCACGAAATGCTGCAAGACGCGCGAATCGCTTCACTCGGCGCAGACGACCCTGACGCCCAAATCACGTTCGGTCTGAACGGACTATTAAATTTACTTAAGGACTAGTCATAATTTCACTGTTTCAGATAGTCAGTAATTTATTGTAGATGTGTTGAATTAAAGCTTCCATGCGGATTAAAGGTCAATCTGACGCCATAATGTACTTAGAGAAATCTGAATTTCCTAATATGTCTAGTCATAAACTAATTTCAGACATGTAGGTGTGGTGAGGCCAGCTTTATGTTAAAACGGCCTGCCGTACAACAGCCTGAGTCGGACCGCCGTCAGCCTCGCCCCAGATTATCCGAACGGTTCGGGGCGGCGGTGGCAGGCACGCTGCCATGGCAGCGGAACCGTGGAGGCTTGTTGGAAAGAGAATTAATGTTTGAATTCATCAGCAGCAAGCTTTGCTTTTCTTCCTCTGTGATTTAGTGTCAGGGGGAGAAAACAGGACAGTGGGCCATAACTCCCAAATTAATCATTCATAAGCATTCATCTCACTTGCTGCAACATAACATGCGCTGATATATGTCGCAGTTTTCCCTGAAATCAGGCTGGAGCTCTGCGCCCTGCCGGAGCAGTGGCTCTCCTGCGCTCGCCGTGCTCCCGAGGCTTTCTGCAGAGCCGCTCTCCGGCAGGCTGCAGGAGCGGCGGAGCGTCTTCTCAGCCCCAGGGAGGACTGCGCCTCTTTGCTGTTATTGCTCTCATTTTTCACAGCGCAGCGTTCGCATTCAGCACCTGCCACGAGCTCCGCCGGGCCAGAACTCGGTTCTGACCCGATACAGAACAGTCAGGGGGAGATCTCCGTCCTCGCAGAGTCGAGACGTGAAAACCTTAAAGTGCATGTCGGCTGCAGGACTGCTGGAGACACAGATGTGCTCAGCCGGGCCGGAATGGCGGGTTTTCTAGAACACCAAACCGTGATGGATCACCACTAAATGTTTTAATGTGACATTTCAGAAACAACAAACTGCAGCATCCTGGTGGCAGAAGCTGCTGCTGGCTGGGCCTCCCTGCCTGCAGCAGGTCTCCACATGTCCCAGAAGATGAGGAGAAAGGAGGCTTCATGGGTGGAGAGCAGAACCAGTTCAGTTCAAATTCAACAATGCTTTATTTATCCCACAGGGAAATTAAATAATTAAATAAAGGGAAATTAAATTAGAACCAGAGAGCGGAGAGAGGAGGAGGAAGTTCGAACCATCTCCTCCACCATCATAACGGGCAAGGATCAGATCCTCGACGCCAACGTCTGTCTGACCAAACGGCCAGAGAGGCTCACAGAGGAGCAGCAAAAGCAAAGGAGGTGGACGAGCAGAGCTGCTGCCAGCTGGTGCAGTCATCCAGGACATGTTGCTGTGGAACACTGAGCTGTTAGCATCTGAAGGAAGGAAGGCCGGAGAGATAAAGGGAGGAAGGAGGGATTAAGGAAGGAGGGAAAGTAAGGAAGAAAAGTAAGGAGCGAAGGAAAGTAAGGAAGGAAGGAAGGAGGGAACAAAGGGAAGGAAGGAACCAGCCGCCTCCTTCCGGCTGCTGGTCTCCATGATCTCCTCCATGTCTGAGGAGGCGGAGCTTCGAGGCTCCGCCTCCTCAGACCCAGAGCAGCTGCTGGTCCGTCCTGCCGGATGTCCTTCATCTGGGGGAAGCGCCATCCCAGCCGCGCCGTTACCAGCTGCCATCATGGCTGCTCCTTGAGACGCTGTCCTCAGGTTCAGACAGGACCAGTGCAGACACAGCTCCTGCTCTGGAGACGGCGACACCAACGGCGACACCAACGTTCCTTCTCCAGATCCGTCAAACACATGTTGGGACACATGAACCCTCATCTGCTCTGCAAAGACAAGGACGTGGTCCACTGATCGGTCTGAGTCCAAAAAGTGAGGTCCATCTGAAGTTGGTTCCTGTGTCCCGATGGCAGCGCCCGTTTCTAAATGTCTGAAGCACATCTGAGGGGAAACACGAAGTAAGGAGACATGACGGCTGCGACCATCAGGCACTCGGGTCTGCCTCCGAGGTTCTGTGGGTCTGCAGAGGAGCTCAAAGAGCCACATAATGGTCCTGGTCAGTGCAGGCCAGGTCCACTCCCCAGAGCTCCCATCCTGCCGCCAGTGGCTGCGTCACAGGCTCACTGGCCGCACTGCTCTGCTTCGTGTTGACGCCTCTGTGCTTCAGAACACCTGACTGTCGTCATCACGTCACCGGCAGGACTCTGAGGAGCTTGAGCGTTGGCTGAGGAAGTAACTTCGCCACAGGAGACAGGCGTGTTGGACCAGGGACACACCGACCGCTGCAGGACGCCAGCCTTCAAAGTATTATGGGCTGCCGTTTGGAAACGTACACAGTCAGAAACGACTTAGCCTGCCATACGAGGAAACAATCAGTTCCACCATGTTATTCATTCTTTTCTAAATGGCGCCGTTTCAAACTAAATATTTATTTGGTGAGCTATATATTTAATTTACCAACTAAATATAAAGCTCCAAACTAAATATTTAGTTTGAAGCTAAATGTTTTGCTAGAAAGCTAAATATTTAGTTTGTAAAGAAAACATTTAGCTTGCTAACTAAATATTTAGTCAGACCTAAACAGCTTCCTAACTAAGTATTTTGTAGATTAACAAAATATTTAACTTGCTTACAAAATATTTAGTAGGTTAGCTAAAAATCTAGCTAGCCAACAAAATATTTTGCTGGTTAACTAAATATTTAGCTTCCTAACTATTTTGTTGGTTAACTAAATATTTAGCTTCCTAACTATTTTGTTGGTTAACTAAATATTTATCTTGCTGACTAAATATTTAGTAGGTTGACCAAGAACCTAGCTAGCTAACAGAATATTTTGGGGATGAACTAAATATTTAGCTTGCCAACTAAATATTTAGTTTGGAGCTAAATATTCAGTTGGAAGCTAAACGTTTTGCTAACAAGCTAAATATTTAGTTGGTAAAGAAAAATATTTAGCTTGTTAAGTAAATATTTAGTTTGTTAACTAAAAATCTAGCTGGCCAACAAAATATTTTGGTGGTGAACTAAATATTTAGCTTGCTAACTATTTTGTTGGTTAACTAAATAGTTAGCTTTGGAAGTAAATATTTAGTAGGTTGTCTAAAAATCTAGTGTAATAACTAAATATTTAGTAGCTAACTAAATGTTTAGGTTCAAATGAAATATTTAGCTTGTTAACTAAATATTTAGCTTGAAGCTAAATCTTTAGCCTGTAAACTAAATATTTAGCTTTCAAACTAAATATTTAGCTTTCTTAATAAATATTTAGTTTGAAACTGTGACATTTATGAATGAATGAGTACCATGGTGAAAATATGACTGAAAAATGAGGCCCCAGTGTTTGTCTCTCCTGACAGGCTAAATAGCTCACATGACTACTGATGTGATTCTACAAACGGCCCCCCGTGTCAAGGGCTGGATTTGTTGCCTCCTCTGGGGCAGATGGAGACTCAGAGGCATTTCAGGACAAACGGAAAGTGTTCCTGTAAAAACGTTCCTGAGTTTAACGCCAGCAGCATGTTGATCCAACCGAGTCACCGTAAGCTGCTGTGGTCTCACAGATAGAAAACGGCGTGTCACAGGTCTTGTGCTTCATGTTCCTGTTTGCTCATTTATCGCAGCCAGCTTCTGTCAGCAGCAGCCAGACTCGTGGACTGTATCTGTGAGAAAGCGGAGCAAACTCCAGCTCTGCCAGGATGGCTTTTTATTACATTTCATATCGAGAGTAACTGTGTTACGTCTTCATTCAAAGGCCACAAAGACTGCACAAACCATCTTGAGTGCCTGAAATAATAACGCTGCTCTCTTGTCTCCTGCAGCGCAGATATGGAGGCAGCAGATGAAAACGTTCTCTGTGAAGGAGTCGGCGCTGTGAACAGAATTCGAACTCTGGGAGCAGATCTGGTTGAATCATGAACTTGGAGCGGGTCCCGCCTGCAGGCTCGGGCCTGGTGTGTTCAGTGCAGCGAGTTTTCCTCCTCGGTGTTTGGGATGTCGACTAAAACGTTAAGCTTTGGTCTCATCTGTGTGGCTCGCCTTCTGCTGTCGGTCGGTCGGTCGGCCGTGATTCAACAGGAGAAACTCTGGTGTCCAGCAGCAACACGTTCGTTCAGACACAGAAAAGACCAAAGCTGCAGCCGATAGTCTTGAAGGAACCAGGAGCAGACAGGGTGTCACGTGGAGGCGGCCTGGTGTTGCCCTGCGTGAGAGCTGCAGGCCCCCCAGTTCATTTCTGTCTGGAAACAGAGGCTCCCCCCTGAGCTGTGCAGCTCCTCCAGAGTCTCCATGGAGCCGCCGCTCTGATCCGAGCTCTGCTGTCAGTCCAGGAGGACCTCCAGGTCCTGGTAGCTCTGCAGCTGCTCCTCCTGTCTCCAGGTCCAGCTGATGGGCCGGTCGGAGCTCTGGGGGACGCTCAGAGCTTGTTGTGGACCCCAACCCTGCTTCAAGCTTCTCCAGAAGCTCTTCCTGGACCTGCTGCTGGGTCTCCATGATGCCGGTTGTTCTCTGAAGAACCTCTAAGGCCACAGACAGAACTGCTGCAGCCAGACTCTGATTGCACACAGACGCACTCTGGGAACTGGTTAGGGGACTTCTGAGGGCAACTGGTTGCACTGGGTTTGATTTAAGGGCATTAGATACCAGGGGGTGAAGATAAATCCATGCAACACTATTTAGATTTGTAGAAAATGTGGAAAACTCAGAATGGTTTTGCGCCCAGTCTTTGCTTCTTTGCGTTGGCTTACGTTGTCCAGTCCTGCTAAACTATATTTAAGTTGAGGCTGTGCGGCAGGGACGTGCACAGATAGACACCAGGTGGTGCTACAGCGCCTGCCCCGTTTCCTCTGGAGAAAACAGTGCCCTTCTGAAATTGTTTTTCATTTTGGTTTTATTTTTACTGTGTATGCAGTGACTAAATGCGAAAGTTTCAGGGGTTGAAATGAAATTAAATCCTTATTTATTTTGAACATTTAAAAAAAAACTAGACAAAAATAAGAAGAAAATAAAATAAAAAATAAAAACAAATCCACAGTGTAAACTCCAAACTTTGGGGTAAGGTTAAGATTTATTCCCTTTTGAAAATATACCCATAAATTTGTCATATGAAAACGATTATACAACCTTGAACATTTTATCACAACAGGATCACACAAATACACCCCCCCACGGCATTACAAAGAGTTGCCCTTTAGGGTTTTACTTATTTTCCCGTCGTAAACATTTCAAACATTGTCAACAGAAAACAGACCAAAACAAAAAGAGAACGAGCAACTACAACATTCAAAACTGCCATTTATGAAAGACCCAGAACGCCCCCCGCCCCTGCTGCCCACCCCCGGACAACTTGAAACGGTTTGATCAGAAAAAAAAGAAAGTGGAGAGGAGGGGGATTCAGCAGCTAAATCAGTAAAGCTCAGCCTGGTGTCGTCCAGGGAGGATGCCAGCCAGTAAATCTTTGCCACTGTGTCTGGCCACCGACTCTTTTATATCATATCGAGGGATTCGTCTGGCAGGAAAAGCTGCCTTTGATTTATTATGTTATAAAATGGGTTCAACATGACTTTCGGTGGCTGGAAAATCTGTTTTTCTGTTCTTGTTCCGACGACCAGCAGACCCTGGACTCGACTGCTGGCTGGGAGGAGCATGTTTTCCTGAAAGTTACAGCTGAGAGACGCTTTTCAAGTTTATAAAAACCCCCACCTGGGGGTGTGTGGGGGGAGGGAAGGGCAATGATCTATTTTACAATTTCTGCAGCATTTCTTCAGTATAGATTAATTGCGGGTTTGCATACAAACACCTGTTTCAGTCAACAGTGACGTTACCGTTGGTACAAAAAACCCAAGAACGAAAAACACTTTGGACCCAACGTTTAGTCGCTCCACCCTACGAGAAAGGCAATGCGTGCACATGCACAAGGAAACACACAGAATGCATCTCTTACACACACACACACACACACACACACACACACACACACACACACACACACACACACACATCTATCACGCTGCAGCTAAGATGGGTACTAGACAATTTAGTCGTGACACATTGCAGTGATGACAGCTGGACCGCCACGCAGCGACGTCCCCCGTCTGTCCCAGCGGCTCCCTCCTTCACCTTGATGTCACGGTGAGTCGACAATATCATTACTCATCACATCACCACTGAATCACACGCCTAGTGCAACACTATATCAGTCCCATATTGATATGTTGGTTATAGATTTATATTAAGTGTACTGTATGAGAACATTATTTCATATAAACATCATATATCACAAGTCCACTTTATCACTAGACCACCGTCATATCCACATCCACTATAACAGTACATCACTTTCGTTTGTCACAAATCCACTTTGTCATTAGAAAAACAAACAGAAACATCTTGCTTTTTTGGCTGATGTGTTCGTCAGATCATCTTCATGTTGACCCGCCGTGGGCCGCTCGTCTCCGCCACGTCCGCGGCCCCCCCGTTGGACTTACGCGGGACGTACTCGATGTCAAAGTTGTTCTTGTGGCGTCCTTTCCCCCGGCTCCAGGCGAACAGAAGCAGGAAGCAGAACACCACCACGCCGAGGAAGGACAGGCAGCCCATCGCTGCGGATATAAGGATCGTCTTCATGTCGATGGGAACTGTCATGTTGTACAGCACTGTTCCGTTCCCCCATGTGCTGTTAGAGTCTGTCAGATAGTTTGAGCTCCTGTTGCTATAGTGAAATCTGTCCCCGGTTCCCAGGCTCTTCACAGCCAGGGATGCAGACAGGCTGGCGTTGCCAGCGGGGTTACTGGCGATGCACAAGTACACGCCGCTGTCATGCAGCTCGGCGGCCTTGATCTCCAGGGTGCCATCTGGTTGCACCTCCACCCTGCCGCTGCTTTTAGCCGTGATGTAGCGTCTGTGAGGCGTGATCCAGACCACGGACGGACGAGGCGCTCCCTCCGCTGTGCAGCTCAGACGCGCCGGCTGACCTTCGTCGGCCATCAGCAGCTGCGTCGTGTTGGGTCCGATCCGCGGCTTGGTGCAGGTCATGTACCTGGACACCAGAGGCTCCTTGAGGTCCCGGAGAGTTTTGCCCAGGAGGTGCTGTGGTGCGCTGCACTCAGGCTGGATGTCTAGAATCTGCAGAGACGGAGGCTTATGGCTGTTGAGAAGCCAAAGTAACCTGCAGTCACACACCAGCGGGTTTCCACCCAGACAGAGCCTCTGCAGGGTGTCCGCCGAGGCGAACACCCCCCTCTCCAGGGAGTCCAGGCGGTTCTGAGACACATCCAATAGCTGAAGGGATTTAAGGCCCACAAACGCAAGGGGCTCAATGGTGAACAGCTGAGCCCCTTGGAGGCGAAGCTCCAGCAGCTGCGGGAGCTGACCGAGCTCCCCGTGGTGGATGTGCTGGATGTGGCAGTAGGACAGGTTAAGGTGCGTGAGGTAGGGCAGATTGCGCAGCGCTGCACCAGGAAAGGCAGACAGGTTGGTGTTGGTGATGAACAAGGTTGTCAGGTTGAGGCCGTGCAGTGACAGCGGAGGCAGAGTCTCCAGCAGCGGCCAGAAGTCCATCTCCAGGTGGCGGAGACGACTTAGCCTCTTGAAGGAGAAAGGCTTGAGGAAACTGATGCTCAGAAAGCGCATGCGTAGCTCCACCAGGTTGTGCAGGTGTGCCAAAGCGTCGGTCGGAACCACCGTCAGGTTGGACCGCTCCAGCGTCAGACTCTGGATTCCCAGTAATCCAGTGAAGGCCCGCTGAGAGATGAAGACCAGCTGGTTGTTGCTAACCTCCAGGTACATCAGCCTGTGCAGGTCCTGGAAGGCGTGGTCCAGGAGAACCACCAGCCGGTTGTGGCTCAGGTCCAGGTGGGTGAGGTTCGTCAGGCCTGACAGCACTCCCTTGGTGACCAACATCAGCTGGTTGCTGCGGAGGTTGAGCGAGCGGAGGGCAAGGTTGGAGTGAAAGCAGCCGGGTTCGGCCACGCTTATGATGTTGTCGCTGAGGTCCAGGTCCTCCAGCTGCAGGAAGGAGGAGAAGTTGGAGAAGTTGATGAGGCGCAGCTTGTTCTTGCTGAGGTCCAGGGCGCGCGTCTCGATGGGGACGCCTTCGGGGATGCTGGCCAGGCGCTTGCGGTGGCAGCTGACAGACTTGGTTTGGGCGGAGCACTCGCATCGAGCGGGGCAGCTCAAGGCGGAGCTCGCCAGGACGAGCAGCAAGGCCCCGCCCAGGAGGAGGTGGCGGTGGTGCGGGGCTGGGCGCTGCATGTCTTTTTTAGCCACGTTGCCCACCATCATGGCAAACAGAGCACCATCACGAACGAGCCCTGCAAGACACAAAACAGAGTTCAAATCCTCCAGCTGTCCGCACCCAGAACACCTTCTTACATTTTCGCCCGCTTTTCTGCTGCTAATGAGCTGTCTCCGTCATCTGCCAAGAGGAAGTAGGAATTAAAGTCGCAGCCGGGTGATGCAGAAATATCGGCGGAGGAAGGTGTGAAGGTTCATCGGTGTGTTCGAACGAAAGGTTGGAGGCTAAGTGGAGATGTTTTATGAGGATTTAAGTTGTTTCAAGCTGGTGGCTGAAGAAAAGAAGCCCTGTTAGCTTGCAGCCGGGCTAAATGCCCTTTGCAGGGTGTGTGTATGAGCTTTGCACGGCAGATAAGTGAGAGTGTGTGTTTGGTTGCAAACCACACAAGAACTAAAATAAGCTGCTTCTATTATTAAACCCTGCAGCAGATTTACCAGCATCAAGATAAATAAGTTAGCAACACATTCATCTCCGGCTCATTGTTTCAAGAATTATCACTGAGAAACATTTTAAAAATGACTTTAACGTAGGTTTTCGCCACTGCACTTAGACTCCTATAAAAAGGGCTGTGAAGAAGTATTTACCCCCTTAAAGATTCTTCTTTTCTGCTTTTTTGTCATTTTAATTAATCAAATTAATCCTAATATGAGACGAAGATAACCTGAATAAAAACAAAAAGCAGTTTTCAAATGATTATTTTAATTATGAAGGTCTCTGCAAAGCAAGCTGACCCTGAGTAAAAAAGTAATTACACCCTTGTTCCATTCTTGGCAACACCTGCCATCGAGTGTTCAGAATTCATCTTCCCGAATCCATCTGTTTGGATCATTTTGGACCAGTAAGAAGTGGACTTACTGGTCTGTTTGGGGTCAGAATCTATGGTTCCATCAGCAAGTCATCCAGGACCAAACCATTATACTGCCACCACCGTGTTTGACTCAACAGTGGTCCTGGCCTGGGAACTCTCCCATTTCTGCCCAGTCTCTCTTTCTTATTGTTGAATCATGACCTCTGACCTTAACTGAGGCAGTGAGGCCTGCAGAGCCTTCGATGTTAGTTTGGGTTCTTCTGTGACCTCCTGGATGAGTCCCAGTTGAGAGCTCAGAGTAATTCTGGTAGGCCAGTGCTGCTCCATGTTTTCTCCATCTGCAGATAATGGTTCTTCTGTGGAGCAAAATTTGGGCCATTGTTGAAAAAAAAAAAAAAAGAAACTGTAAAGAAAAAAAAAATTGACACTAAAAATTTTTGAAACAAAAAAAAAAATCTGAAAAAAAATTTACTAACAGATTTGAAACTGAAAAAAACTTGACCGTAAAATGTAGTTTTGAATGTATTTTTCTGTTTACATATATATATATATATATATATATATATATATATATATATATATATATATATATATATATATATATATATAACTGGAGCAGTGGCTAAAACAGATCCCAGGAACAACGTCAGACATCTCAGTCCAGAAATGCCCAGTTCTCGGCACAGCCAAGATACTACGCAGAACCCTCAAGCTCCCAGGCCTCTGGTAGAGGACCCGAGCTCAGAGGCTGAGAAAGACCACCCGTGGAGGGTGAGAAGGGAATTTTATATATATATATATATATATATATATATATATATATATATATATATATATATATATATATATATATATATATATATATATATATATTTTATCAGTTTAAATTTTTTTTGTTTTAATTATTTTTTTCTGTTTACAAAAACCCCAACAACAGTTGAACAAACTTTATGGCCCCAATTTAGCTCCATATATCCCTCTGTGGTTCTCCTGGAGTACTAAACCCTTAGAAATAAAGTCGTAATTTGAAAACCAATTCTTGAATTTCTTTAGGCTATTTTTATATGAAAATCTGTTTGATCATCTGGAACATTTAAATGTGCCTTGAGTGGACCGACTAATGAATGATGAAGGGCTACCTTCAAATCCGTAAACCTCAGATCAACAGCTAGATGGTTGAGGACCCGGACACTGTTGAGTGTTCTGACCGGACAGCGGTGCCGACCACAGGTCCAAACTGCTGTTGGCATGGGTAAAGCTATATGGGCTTCCCAAAGCTCCAACTAAACCTCACAGAAGATGGACGTGCCATGCTTCAAGGTTGGGTCCGTGCAAGGATCCCAACCAGTTAGGAAGAACTCTGGAAGAGCGCTCCAGACGATGCTTGTTTATTGTATGAACAACAGGAAATCCACAGAAAATTCAACCATCAGCACCGAACTCATGTGTTTCGTTTATGGGGAGCCGTTTATAAAGTTACACAGTCAAATATTAACAGCAACAGTTTGGGTCATTGGTCTGTTACAAGAGGAAAAAATAGGGGTACATTTTTCAAATGTCCATATTTTCACCACGTTGTTCATTTATTTATAAATGTCATTGTGACAAACTAAATATTTACTTTGCAAGTTAAATATTTAGCTTAATAACTAAATATTTATAAGCTAAATATTTAGCTTACTAATTAAATATTTAGTTTGCTAGCTAAATATTTAGTTCTGAGCTAAATATTGGCTTCAAACTAAGTATTTACTTAGCAAGTTAAATATTTAGTTTGAAGCAAAATATTTAGCAAGCTCGGAGCTAAATATTTTGTTAGCAAGCTAAATATTTAGCTTATGAGCTAAATATTTAGCTTAAAACTAAATATTTATTTCTGAGCTGAATATTGACTTCAAACTAAATTTTTAGGTCTGAGCTAGCTAAATTTTTATCTTCAAACTAAATATTTTGTTAACAAGCTAAATATTTGGTTTGAAACTTTGATATTCATCACTGAATGAATAGCATGGTGAAAATATGAACATTTGAAAAATGATCCCCCATTTTTTCCCTCTTATAACAGACTAAATAGCCCAAGTTACTGCTGTTAATTTTTGACCGTTACTTCGCCCCATACTTCGGGAGAACTGAGTTCGCCCAAGGTTAGAAGGAAATTCCCGCCCCTGAAGCAACAGGATGGAAATTCTCACCTGCAGCTGCATCTGTTTTTCCTTTCTTGCAGGAATTATTCAGCAACAAGTTTCTATCCCATAATAAACCCATCTGGATTCATCGGCACATTACCACCGCTGGAGATGAACAAGTGCATCAGAGTTGGTTCAGCCCCCCACTGTAATCCTACTGTGGATCTGCTCCTTTTGAGGTGGAGGCAGATTTCCCGGGGTGGTGGTGAGGAGACAGATGCAGGGTTCGGCTCTGGAACCCCCCCCCCCCCCCCCCAGCAGCCACAGGTTGTTGAACTGACAGATGGCTGTGTCGACACAGAGGCTGATCATAATTGCCTCATTACCCGTAAAATCTGCATTCTGCTCATGGCTATCTCTGCCAATTAGGCGGAGGACGCATCTGTGAGCGAATCTGAATCCTAATAGAAGAGAAGAAGAGGCGCCTTTAGAGAGCTGGGAAAGGCAGAACCCTGCCCAGGTAGATGGTGAACACACACACACACACACACACACACACACACACACACACACACACACAGACATACCTTACTTTGATAGCAAAGTGAGTGACAGTGAGAAAATCGCCGAGATGAGGCAGAGAAGGAGCCCAGCTCATCAGCAGCACCGCTCTTATCTCCATCTCTCTCCTCCTCCTCCTCCTCTTCCTCCTCCTATCTCCATCCCATCTCTCCGTGCTCGTGTTGCCACATCCTGCTGCTCTCAGCTCTCCCCGGTTCTCCGAGCCGGGGCCCGGTGAAAGCCCCGGTCCGCTCTGCTGATCGGTCCCTGCAGGCGGGGAGGAGGCGCCGCAGGGCTGGAGGCTTATGGACCGCAGCGCAGACACATCACACGCCAGCGGCGCAGCCTCCTAACAAAGAGCAGCCCGTTGCCACGGCAACCACAAACCCAGACTCCCAGCCCCTCTGCTTGCCAATCAAATTAATGGAAAAAAAGAGGAAAAAACCAGAACCAGGAGCGGGAGGAGGATGAGGATGATGACGTATTGGGTCGGATTCATTCAGTTCCTCTGAGAAAACGAATCAGAACCGAGCCGGCGCTTTCAGAGCTGTCCCTCTGACGGCCGTGTTTGTCCACCTGTCTCCCGTCCGTCTGATCCTCCGGTAACTATCCACGTCTCTCCGCCTTATTACCCCCCCCCTCCCCGCCTCCAGCCGTCAGCTCCTCTTCCTCCCGCCTCATCGCAGTCCAGGTGTCTGAGGCTGCAGAGCAGATCGGGGAAACTACAGGCGACCCCGCTTCACTGTTTCACACATCAGGTTATTTTTTCATTTCAGACAATTATGGATGGCTTCGTTCATTCGGAGAAAATCTCTCCAAACCACTGAGGCTTCGCTGGCCTCGGAACTGGGACGAACTGAAACAGGACCGGTGTGACCGCATGAAGCAGGCTCAAAAACAGCACATCACGCCCCGATGTACAGAAAGTGAGGAACAGATGAGGAGCAAAGTCTCTGGTTGGTTGGAATATGGACCACATAGGATGTTGCCCAGGGAGGCGGAAGGAGGGGGCGTCCCATCGGAAATTAAAATGGGAAAAAACCCACCTAATTACCTTCCAGTTGCACCCTGAATATCAGGGAGGCACCGCTGTGTAATGCATTTTACTCCGCTTCACATCTGAGAGGGTTTCCTGCATTTCTACTGGTTTTCAGGAGAAATGGCTGTTTAGTGCTGTCAATCAAACTGAACCCAGGAAGGGTGGAAACCTTCAGCGAGAGAGCCTGGGGGCTGTGCTCAGGAAGACGCAGCCAGAGCAAGGAAAGAGAGCGGGGAGAATGGGCTGCTGTTTGTGAAGTTACAGTCAGAAATTAACAGCAGTAGTTTGGCTTATTTCGCCTGTCATTGAGAAAAAAAAAACCCAGGTTCATTTTTCAAAGTGAAATGTTGTTCATTCATTTATCAGTTTCAAACTAAATATTTGTCCTTAGTTTACCAAATAAAGATTTAGCTCCAACTGAAACATTTAGCTCCAAAGTCAGGTCGAGTTCACATTTAGCTGGGAATCTGGGAAAACAAATACATTTTTATGGGTTTTGGCCTTAATATCACTAAAAATGATTATTCATGAAAACTCCGACCAAAGTGGAGATTTGAGAAAACTCTATTTGTGTTTGCGTGTGTACACGGAAAAACTGAGATTTAGGGCCCACGCATTACTTTGTATTACATTTAGATAACATAGATACGCTACTTAAAAGTAGTTCAACCGACACATCTGTCCAGACAAACCTGGCGCCATTTTTAACTCCTAACAGGAAGTTGTGACAGGTTTTAGCTTAGCGCGACACTGCCCCCTATGTGTTTGGCATGCTTAAAACAGCGCTCAGGGGTGGATTTGTGTGGGTTCATGAGGATGAAAACTTTTCTGCAACCGATCAGTGTACAATGATACTTTTTCAAACAATGTGACGGAGATGTTCGTTTTTAAAAAGACCCAACTCCGTGTGTACAAGGTCTATATATTTAGCTAGCTAGATTAGCAAGCTCAATATTTAGCTCCAAACTAAATATTTAGTTTGAAGCAAAATATTTAGTTAGTGAGTTAAATATTTAGTTTGAAGATAAATATTTAGTTTGAAGGTAAATATTTAATTTGCCAATTTAATATTTAGTTTAAAGCTAAATATTTTGTTAGCAATCTAAATTTTTAGCCTCAAGCTAACTGTTTAGCTTTAAACTAAATATTTAGCTTGATGCTTAGTATTTAGACTAAATATTTGCCTGTGTAACTTCACAAATGGCAGCCCATAGTGGAGACAACACAACACTAACGGGACGCACCATGGCCTGGCTCACAGACCTCATCCTGGGGGTGCACAGCATGTTTACTGCAACGTCTGGTTCAGCTGGAGACGGTTGGTAGACTTGGACAATTATTCCCAGATTCTACCTTCCCCAAAATGAAGTTCTGTTGAAACCCAAACTGAACCTTTACTCCAGGTCTGGTGAGCAAGACAACAGACTTCATGATCGTTTGAATCCAAGCATGTGTTGCTTGGAGCGCCACACGTGAAGCTGAACCCAAGACTGGTTCTGAAGGACCGTCCAACACCGTGGTAGAAACATCTCGCACCACCTGATGTCCCCGGATCTCACAACAACCCGTCCAAATGGAGAAAATACAGTCAGGTCAATTTGTTTGTGATACATTAACAGTGAAATATTCAGTAACTTCACCCCTGAAAACTTTACTAGAACCAGACTCACTTCAGGCATCTTTGTTCTGATGGTGATTATAGCTTCACTTTAAATATTAATGGAAATATTCAATAATATTCATTAAGTTGACAGCTTCAGACTGTACTGCCACCAGATTTACCCCTGGTCCCCCTGAGCTCCTGCTCCTGAAGTCTTCATTTAAAGGGAAAGTCAGAGTGGATGTTCAGGTTGTTTTCTGGGTGTGAGCAGAGGCTGGGAGTCAGTTCTGCAGAACCTCATTTCTCGTCGCAGCTAATTAAACTACAACCGTTCACTGAAAGGAAGAAGTCTCAGTGAATAGCTTGCTGGATTTATTACTGACCCAAATATTCATCTACTGACAGGAACATCTATAATCGTGAGCTGGAATAAGGTGATGATGCTGCAGACTACAGAACCTCTGGACCCGCCTCCATCATATTCTTCAACCATGCCTCTACTGACCTCTCCTCTGAATTGACAGTAGATGCTTCGGGTTATGTGAATTACCCTTTTTGTTTCTTTTTACACACTGATCACCATGAGTTTGTTTTGACTACATCATTTGGTTCTTTCATCACAAAATATCCTCTGCACCAAATAACCTCATGCTGTAGAAAAGCAGGTTACCGTGACAAATCCACCAGGCAGGCCACACTAACTGAGTTATCGACAGCTCAACTCAGCTATATGCACGGAAAAAGTCTTTAAAGTACAGCATAGCTGCCGAGTGCAACACAAGTGGCTATGCTCTCGCCAAGATGAACAAAAGATGCTTGAGAAACTTCTGAATCTATTCCCAAATAAACTACAGCCACTTTGTAACAAAGCAGTGAAGTTCTTCTATATCCTCCAAAATAGCCAAATGCCAAACTTCTTAATAAACTCCTGCTTTCAAATAGCTTTCCTTCACCTCTTTGTTGTCATTTCTTTTCCTCTTTTCTTGTACAACATTTCAGCTTAAAGCAAACGAGGAGCCGATTTAGTTTGAAGCTAGATAGTGCTCACAAAAAATATTTATAGAGATACGTATTGAGTTTCTAAGCTGGATATTTAGCTTCAAACTAAATATTCAGTTTGCTAACTAAATATTTAGCTTCTATTAGTTAGCTTGATTACTAAACATTTAGCTTCACACTAAATATTTAGCTTAACTAAACATTTAGCTTGATATTAGTTAGCTTGATAGCTAAACATTTGGCTTCATACTAAATATTTGGCCTCATATGAAATATTTAGCTTCATACTAAATAGCTTGCTAACTAAATATTTACAGTTTGAAACTGTGACATGTATAAATAAATAATATGGCAGAAATAAAAACCAAACCCACGTCTTCTCTTATGACAGGCTAAATAACCTAAATTATTGCTGTTAATTTTTGACTGTGTAACTTTATAAACGGCACCTCATACATATCAGACGTCTGAAACATTTTTATTTTCACACCAGCAGCAGATAAATGGTGGTTTTGAAACTAAAGCCGATCTGACAGGTGCTGTGTCACTTCAAAGGATCTTCATAACACAGATGATGCTCCAAAGACTGGAAAACATGTCCTTGGACTGAAAATCCATCTCAGCCAATGTAGGAGAGCATAACCTTGGAAACGATGTGGCTTTGATTCCTCAGAACATCAGCGCTTTGTTTGATGTCTCCGTCCATACCCGCTGGTCTGAGTAAAAGGTCCTGCTGGTGTCTTCCTTCCCTTCTCCTCTAAGGACGCGTTGCTGATGACGACCAGCGGTGGAGACTTTCAGTCAGATCGGCCTCAGGTCCAGGAAACCGCGGCTGAGAATGTTGCAGACATTTAAGCTAAGAAGTTGTGCCAGCTCCAGGATGGTCTCCTGCAGAATCAGGTTGCCACCAGCGCAGAGCTTGTTCGCCATCGGCAGCAGGGACAGAACGTCGGTTGGGTTGACCCAAATCACCAGAGACGAGGAGTCGGGTCAGAACATTTTCTATCCACAGGGAACAGTTTGATCCCTATCGTTGGGTTTTCTACCATGAAGTTACAACAAAGACACTCAAAGAGCAGAAGACTGCAGCTCTGGACCTGTGCTCCTCAGAACATGTGGATGGTTGTCAAACAGCAGGTGAAGAACCAGAAGCCAACTCCAGAAACAACCAGAGAGCACTGAGCAGAACCACAGTGAGTCTCCATCCAGGTCCTGTTTCCAGCAGGGTTTGATGCTCAGACACGTCTTCCCAAGGAGGATCTAATGGCAGCAACTCCTTCACAGGATGCTGTTTGGAACGTCAGCGGTCAACAGTTTGGGTTATTTAGCCGGGCAGACGGGAAAAAAACAAGGTGTGGTTTTCAAAGTCACATTTTCACCATGTTATTCATTCATTTATAAATGTCACAGTTAAACTAAATTTAGCTAGCTCAGAGCTAAATATTTAGCTTGCTAACTAAATATCCCTGAGCGTAGCTTAGCTTTAGCTTGCTAACTAAATATTTAGCTTTACACTAAATATTTAGCTTGTCAACTAAATATTTAGTTGACCAACTAAATATTAAGCTTGGAGGTAAATATTTAGCTTGCTAACTAAATATTTAAATTGGACCTAAATATTTAGTTGGTAAACTAAATATTTAGTTGGTAAACTAAATATTAGCTAGCTCAGAGCCAAACATTTAGTCTGGAGCTTAGATATAAAGCGAGCTCTGAGCTAAATGTTTGCTAATTACATATTTAGTTTTTTTTTTTTAAATAATTTTTTCAGCTGTAGCGGTCTGTATTTGAAAGTCAGCCGACAGGAAGGGGGCAATCAGAAGGGGGAGAGACGCGGGGCAAATGTACCGAGGACAGGACTGTAACTCGGGCCGGCAGCATCGAGGTCTGCAGCCTACGGGGCGGGGCGTCCGCTCTCAGCCCTGGGCCACGCAGCGCTCCAAATATTTAGTTTGAAGCTGTGACATTTCTATATGAATGAATAACATGGTGAAGATATGGCTTTGAAAAACAAACTCTCGTGTGACAGGCTAAATAACCCAAATTATTCCTGTGAATTTTTGACTGAGCAGTTTTCTCCTTGAACGTCTCCTGGTTGTTTCTGGCAGCAAACATTATTTCTTCAATCTGCTGCAAACTGAAATGAATTGATCTCATCAGTAAATTGGTGCTGGTGTCTGAAGCTCACTTGTCTTTTATAAGGTCTTTTCGGCTGTCTGCCAGGGACAGGCTTAACGGGAACTGGTCCAAATGAAGGAGATATCGATCTGCAGTGGGACACGTACTGAAGTTACACCTAATACAGACACACCCTGCCAAGAGAAGGCTCTCCGGTTCACCCGGTTCACCATGAAGCGCGTGTTAGTCAACAGTGCAGCTCATTTAGAAGGAAGAAACAGAAAAAGAAATTCAGATAGATTTCATGACTGTCCTCCGGTTCTCAGTCCACCGCTTGCATCGTGGCCTCCCTGGAGCTTCAGCCTGCAACCCCGGCCCCCAGCGGGCCTCGATGGCGCGCGTCCAGAACCACGGCTCTCTGAGCTAAACTGTATTTTTAGACACACTTGGAGTTAATAGTGCAGCTGGCCAAACAGAAAACATCCAGAACCTCTCAGAGTTCTGGGGAGGTCGGCCTACGGCTTCAGCATTTTGGATTCATCCCTAAAATAGAGCAAACTAACAGTGAGAGTGCTGAGAAGGTGTAGAGGAGGGAGGATGGGTCACAGTGAGCAGAGATGAGGAAGGTGGATCAAACTCAGCAGAACTTAAGAACTCAGAACCTGGACCACAGGTCCATTTTAATTCTGCTGATTAATTCACCGTTTACCAGGACTCTGGACACTGTCCCACAGGAACGAGTTTCGGAAAATTCCAGTATCACTTCTGTTTACATATTTGACTTATTCGACCTGTTTTCATGGCATATTTTACTTCAACAGAACCTCACAGTGAAAAACTTTCATTTCTGTACATGGATCTGTATGGGGTGCCGTTTGAAAAATTACAATGAAATTGCAAGCTAAATATTTAGTTTGAAGGTAAATATTTAGCTAGCTCTGAGCTAGCTAAACAGTGCTAGCTCAGAGCTAGCTAAATGTTTAGCTAGCTCAGAGATACATATTTAGTTTGAAGCTAATTTTTCAACTGTAGCTAAATATTTATTTTACCAACTAAATATTTACCAATTTAAATATTTAGCCCTAAACTAAATATTTGGTTAGCGCCACACTGAATATTTTGCAGTTTGTAAAGTTACACAGTCAAAGATTACCAGCAATAATTTGGGTTGTTTAGCCTGTCATAAGAGAAAAACAATAGGGGTTCATTTTCCAGTCATATTTTAACCATGTTTTCATTTTGGCCGACCACTTTTACTTATTGGCAAGTGAGTTCAGTTAGCTCTAAGCTAGCTAAATATAAAAAACTAAAATATAAATTTGTTTTTTTTTTTTTTTTTTTTTTTTGAAGAAACGAGGCGTTTTGATCAAAGTTGACCCAAAACCTGAGAAGGAGTTTTGCATGTTTGCCTCGTTAAAAGAAAGTCATCCAGTTTGCAAATTCTTTGGGACAAATTTGAAAGACAAAGAAACATAAACTGAGAGTAATTCTGAGGGCAATAACCGGGTTTGGGCCAATCTTCCTCTGAAAACAGCGGCTGTATCTGGTCAGGTTTAATAAATTCATCCAGAGCAGATCTGGGTGCGTTAAAGTCTGCTATCGAGGGAACGTCACTGGAGCAATGTGGTCAGATTTACTATGAAATTAAAAAAAAGGCCAGAAGGCTGGCTATTAAAAGATGAATATTCTCTGTTGTACCAAACTCTGTCTCTTATAATTCTGTCCTATTTAAAAAATACAATAATCACCATCTTCAGCCACCTTTGCTGGGGTGTCTAATCAGTCCCTTTCTTGAAACGCAGTTGGCTGCACTTTGGGCACCCCTGCTGTAAAGGTCTTGAATTTGGATCAATGGTGACATGAAACATGCATCTGTGTAAATATGCATGTATTTATTATTACCCAGCGTGAGACAGGTATGAATAACGGCGCTACTTCGCATGAAAATGTTCTCGTGTTGGTGATTACTGCCACGCTGTGAACTCGTGACTCTGGTGATAATTGACCCTGAAGGCCACGTTCTGCTGCATGAACGGCTGTGCAAATGATGATTACAGCATTGTCATGCTAATGCAAAGATTAATTTTGTTGATGCACTGATTTGTCAAAACAACAGGAGGGTGGGGGGGCCCTGCATTATTCCCACTGCCTGTGGAGAACGTGAAGGTTTCAGATCCGGCTTCCTCTCTCTGCAGCATCTCCAGCCGCAGACAAGCAGAGGCCAGAGGAGATTTCTATTCCAGGAACGGCCGCGCTCCTCGCTGACCGTCCTGCAAAGAGCAAAATGTCAGCAGAGTTTTCTGGATGCTGGAACTTCTTCCGTGCTCCTCTTGGTTAATTAGCGCTTCTGCATCCTGTCTGCCAATTAAACAGCCCCTTTCTGCTCTGCTGATCACGTTGCCTCTGAAGCCGAGGCTTGCTAAGGCTCGCTGAGTCGCCACCAGCCCCCCCCACCATGAGGCTTATTGTTCATCAGCTGAACAGGAAAGCGAGGTTGCTGTAAATGTTGCAGTAAAAATGTAAAAATCTTATTAATTCCTTCATGCTTTCCTATCTTTTCCATGTTATTAATATAACTGACAAAGTTTAAGATTTTAAAAAATTTTTTTTATTAAAGATCACTATTTCTCAATCAATCACACTTCAGGACATTTCTGCTATTTTTAGGACAGAAGGAAAGTCAGTCAAATGCCAGCAGATGAAGACAAAGTCCTCAGAGGTAAATGGACAGAGAGACACAGGAAGCAGACATAAAGTTGGCCTCTATGAGGATGACTCTATGTTTGTGCAGCTGATAATTGAATATTTCAGCAAAATCTTTCACATGCAGTTACAAGAATCTAACTTGGCCTGAATGTTCGCAGGGGCTAGCCTTTTTGGAAAAACCCACTATCCACAGAAAAATTCAAGATGCCGTCCATTTTTCAAGATGGTTGTCAGGGAAAAAATGTACTTTTCCTCTAAATTTGGTAATATTTATCACAGACAATTACTTTTGGTGTCGAATCATACACAATCGGACCCACAGGTATCAGATTTACTGATTTTTTTTTTCAAGATGGCCGCCATGGTTGTCATGGAAAATTAATTTTTATACTAAAATTGCCAATTAGATGTGTTTGGTCTCAAATAACAGCCTACGCTGGAGCATAGAGATCATATTTCTTGATCATGTGTTTCTTTTTTCTAGTGGACATTTTTCAAAATGGCTGTCATGATTGTAATGCAGAATATGTTTGCACTAAAATTGGCAGCAGCCACAGCTAGCCCAAAAGTAAAGTTCATGAACCACTAATATGCCAAACAAGAATCATAGCTTCACTAACGCTAAACACATAAAATTAGCAGAACCTAAACACATTTAAAAAATTAGCAGAACCAATGCTAAACCACTAAACACATAAACATTAGCAGAAGCTAATGCTAACCATGAAGACGACTGTCTCCCAGTCTGTGTCTCTCATCTTCATCTCCTTCCAGCTGATGACTGGTGTGAGACTCGCTGACAGCAAGTCCTCAGTTTCTGATTTTGTTCCACATTATTATTTTAACGTTGGACGAACAGGATGGCCAAAGTTGGAAACAGATAATGGGACATAAAGTTCATCCAAGTCATGAAGACGGGGAACATTTTATGGCAATAACTGGTTTAAAAGGCTCAAAAACAGCGGCCATCTTAAAAAATGGCCGTCATCCTGAAATTCAAGTGGCTAATGGGAAAAATGACCTGAGGGGTTAGCATGCTAATGTTTATACTTGTATCCAGACTTGGAAGATTTTTACAGTAATAAGCTGCACTAGTGTATCTTATCCAGATTTGTACATTTGTAAAATGTGTTTTTGGTATTTTTTACCTTCGGGATTTCTGATGGGTTCAGCAGGTGATGTTCCTCCCCATCAGCTGCAGGAACGAAAAGGATTTACCAACCAAAGGCCATCATGTGTGTTATTTTCAGCTGGTAGCACTGCCTGTTATTCACCCTGCAACCTTTCAGATGGAAAACCCCTGATTTCTTCTTATTTTACAGTTTCACTTCCTACACGGTGAAATTCTGAACCAAAAAGAGGTCCAGCCAGGGTGCAACCTGCACAATACGGTTAAAATCCATCAGCGGGGAGTCTTTTCAGGGAGCCGGAGCCAAAACAGGTCTGACTACAGGGAATTTAGGAGAAAAGCAGAGACAATCCTCCTGAAATAAGACAAGAGACGACTCCATAAAACATCTGCACTGACTTGATAATGAGGAGACGTTGTTTCCTCATTATCTTAGCTGACTCATTCTCACACAGAACTGGGTCTAGTGGGAATCTCAGTCCAGTCGAACAGAAGACATACAGCTGAAACCAGATGTTCACATACACCGTAGAAAAACTCAATGTTTGACTGAACTTTACCTGTCCGTTCTCAACATTATTCCTGTTTGCCAAATGCCAGAATGATGATGTCATTGTTTTGCAGGGTTCTGATAGGTTAATTTGAGTTAAACACAGATGTATATTAAGGCAACACCTCAAACATTCTGCTTCTTTCTGTGACATCAACCAAAGTATCAGGAGGAGAAGTGTGGACCTCCACCAGGCTGGTTCATCCTGGGGTCCAGAAGGCTGAAGGTTCCACATTTATCGGTTCTGACAGGTATATGAGCGTATAAACATCAGGGGAATGTCCAGCCATCACACAGTTCAGGAAGGACATGTGGAAATCGACACCAGAAGCAAAACCTAAAGACCTTCTGAAGAAGCTGCTGGACCTGGACAGACAGAACCATTACTCACCAGAAACTAGTTCTGTACTGACATGGGCTGAAAGGCCGCTCAGCGAGGAGGAAGCCATTACTCCAAAAGCAACATAAAAGGCCAGATTGCAGTTGTAAATGTCCTCCGAGACCTTAATATCTGGAGACATGTCCTGCTGTCTGATGGAAGTAAAGCTGACGTGCTTGAACACAACGACCAACGTTGCATTCGGAGGAAAAACGGAGAAGCCTGAGAACGCCATCCTTTACTGCAAGAAGGACTGGTGTGCTTCATGAAATAAATGAAAATTGTGAAGCAACATCTAAAGACATCGGCAGAGAAGTTAAAGCTCAGGTGCAAATGGGTCTTTCAGATGGACAATGTCCCTCAACGTCCCACCAGATTAGTTGCAAAGTGGGATAAGGACAACAAGGTCAGTGTTTTGTGGAAGGAAACCCAGAAAGCTTGACCCAAGTCATCCAGTTCAAAGACATGCTTCCAAATGTTTGATGAAAGTTAAAATTAATTACACATTAATCTGGCAAACAGAAGACAGAAATTATTTTTCTGATCTTACCCTGGGGGGCATCTGCAGCTGCATCGGTGATGTAACTTCCTGTTGTCCAGTGATCTCTGGCATGGAAAACATGGAACCTTTTTCCCTGTGTGACAGAAACGTTCTGTGGTCCAGTCCTCCAGAGCTGCCGTCTGCTACTGTTGGGGAAGGGATGCAGGACAGTCGCTCTTATATGCCTTCCATGCCAGATGTCATTAGACAACAGGAAGCTGCATCACTGACGCAGCTGCAGATATGCAGTACGATGTTGCAATAAAGCCGCATCAAACCAACAGGATGTCTACTTGGGTTTCTGGGCTCTTGGACACTTTCAGTCTTTTCTTAAAGAGAATAATAATCATAAAGTAACTCCTTCCACGCTGAGCAGCATTTATTTGGGCCTCTGTTTGGGTCGGTCTCAGTAGATTCTGTGGGTCCAGTCTTGAGCCCTTCAATCTGGATTCACTCACTGTCCATCGATACCAGAAATCTAGGCCAGAATAACAAGAAACAACGCATCTTTCTACTTCACAGGACCAGAACACGAACAGCTGAAGGCAGTTTCTGACAGGCTATGATATAAACCGGTCCAGAACCTCTGGGCCAAGAGTTCAGCTCCTCACAGACACCAAGGAGGGACACCTTCCTGCCAAACTGCTCTGTTCTCACCACTCTTAAAGGCACCTCAGCTGTTTTCTGCGATTCTCAGGCTCTGATTTTACTAGAAAAACATTCATTTTGAGTGTTATAATGTGACAACGTGTGAAAACGTTCACTGGCTTCGATCTCGTCTTCCAGCTCCAGTGGACCTCCGGCTATTCAGAGAAATGTTAATGTCAAACTGTCAATATTTAGTTAGCAAGCTAAATATTTAGTTTTAAGTTAAATATTTAGTTTAGAAGCTCATTCATTCATTTATACATGTCTTAATTTCAAGCTAAATATTTAGTTACCAAGCTGAATATTTGGTTTACCAGTATTTAGCTTGCTAACTAAACATTTAGCTCAAAATGAAATATTTAGCTCTGAGCAAGCTAAATAGTTAGCTCAGAGTTAAATATTTAGTTTGGAACAAATTAGTTAGCTTTCTCTCTAAATATTAGTGGAGCTAAATATTTAACTTCCTAACTATTATTTAACTATTTAGCTAGCTCAAAGATAGATATTTAGTAGATAGATATTTAGTTAGTAGATATTTAGTTTCAAGCAAAATGACTTGCTCTCTAAATATTTATGAAGTTAAATATTTAGCTCGCCAACTAAATATTTAAGTTAGAAAATAAATATGTCGTTTGTGAGATAAATATTTGGCTAGCTCAGAGTTAAATATTTAGCTTGGAGCTAAATTGCTCTCTAAATGACTATACAGCTTAATATTTAGCTTGCTAATTAAATATTTAGTTTTTATAGAGTTGGTCTCAAGCGTTCATGGACTTTGGCTGTGGCCCCTAACCCCCACTAGGGTCCACTGTACCGGGCCTAAATGTTCAGACAGCTCCATCTTCTTGGCATGCAGGTGCAGCAGAGGATTTATTCGTGCTGCTGCTGCGCCGTGAGTATGTGGCTCCTCACTTCAGCTGTGAAGGAACAATCACGCCCCATTTCCAAGGCTCCTTCTGCTGCCAACTGAAGGGTTTTAATGGAGCGGCATTCTGACCCGTTTCAGGGGGCGTCTGGTTCTGGCGGGTTTTCCACACCCTCTCCTGTTGTTGTTGCTTATAGATCAGTGTTACCTGAAGGACACTCACCATCTTCAGTTACTGTCTAATTTTAGTCTCAGGAGGTGGAACTCATCCATTTTTCATGGTGTGTGCATACCAGCACCGATTCACCGGCCCGTCCTCGTTCACCCAGAATGAGATTTGTCTGAGCATATTTCACCACTTTGTTCCTGCCCCCATTTGAATAATCACATTTCCTGAAAACAACTTGTGTGTAATCTGAATCAAATCAGCTTTATTACGGCGCTCTGACTCTCAGCAGGTGGGGTCAGAGGTCAGGATTATCTGCAGATAAGCTTTTGTGAAAGCCTGACACCAATAATAAAATCTCCCAAACATTCCACAGACCACTGCAGGGATTATTTGACTTCGCTCCGTGTTGCAGGTGACTTTGAAAACAGAGGGAGGAGTGTGAGGAGCTGGAAGAGCTTTGGTTTCAGATGATGTCAAAGCAGAAGCAGATAGTCGGGTCTTTGTTCTGAAAGGTCAGCTGACCCCTCGCATCGAATCCTCCCCTCTAAAAGCCAGAGCGGCCCACACCGGCTTTTATTGTCAACGTTTTTATGCCGCCCACAAAACTCATGGGAGGTGTTTGCTCTGTCTTAATAGGAGCCTGTAGCAATTATGTGGTAGGCATATTGATCCTAATATTGATCTGAGTCAATGCTCGAGCTTAAGGCAGCAGTCAACAGATGTGTGCTGGAGTTTCAGACCAAATTAGAGTCACGGAGGACGCTTTCATTTAGAAAATGGCAACAGGACCTCCAAAAGATGACAAAGGAGACAAACCTGGGGTGAAATATTAGTTTCTGTCTGGAAATATAAAGTCATGAAGTCACTTCTTCCGTCCTCAGAAACCGCAACAGTTAATTTCCTGTTTGGGACGAATAAAGTGTTTTTGAAGGAAACTGAACCGGGTGAACGGTCAGAGGGAAAGTCAGTGGAAGGATTCAGGAGGGAACCAGCAGCCTGGAGCTGCTGATCAAATGCAATAACGATCAACAGTGAGAACTTCTGTCGAAGCAGGAGCTGACTCCGTCTTCATCTGAATTCATCCTGTTTTTAGTTTGATCCTGATTTGATCTTAGAGAAGCTGAATTCTGTCAGCGTGCAGATCTCTGCGAAAACGCCAGGAAAGACCTCCGCTTCCACCGTACAGAAGCAGCTGCTGCAACCTGGGAAGGGTCAAAGGTCACCTCCAAACCATCTGAAGTCAGCGGCCAAGCTTCCAGGAGAGGACGTCTCTGTTACCTGGACAGATGATTCATCTTCAGATGAGGAATCTGACAGAGAATCTGCAGGAGGAGCTACAGATTAGGGTGATGGGAAGGAGGCCTTCCAACCTGAGAAATCATGAAAACACCAGAGAAACCGTGCAGAAAGCTGCTCAGCTGCAGCATCCTGGCAAAACAGAAGTTAATAATTAATCAACTTTGATTTTTACTCAAACTGAAACATCCAGTGACCTGAGAATTTGAGTTTAGACCAGTTGTTTATGCTAAGATGAGCTAAGAGGCTAGATGGAGAAATACTAAAGCCCAAGATGATTTTTGGCTTGATTTGTGTTGTCCTGATTGATGTGGAGGCCCATTCACTCTGCCTCTTTCAGTCAGAATAAGATGATTCATCCACATGAAAGGAAGGCGCCCAGCCAACAATGCTGGACTTTCAGAACCGCGCTGCTAATTAGCTTTTTATCAAGTCTAAAAACGACTCCTTGGTTCAAAGACGCTCCATCTCCGTGCGAAACTAACCTTCCTATAAAAGCACCAAAGCTTTGACTGAGCAGATGATAGAAATGATTCTGTAGGATACTGTATATTTGCATCTGATAATAAGCATTTTAGCGTCTCAAACATGAAAATAAACAGCTTTTTCTGATGTCGTTCACTGGAAAGTGTCTCCATGAGTGCTGGAGCCAAACCTTCGCTCCCTGCTCTGATCCATTCAACATTTAGGAAATCATTTTGCCTGTTAGCAATTATTAATAGCAGGAATGTGATGAAAGGCGGGAGGCTGGGTGGCTCTCATTTATCCGACAGATGTTTCAACTGGTGTGGACGTTTGGTGCCAGAGCTGCGGCGTGTTCTCCGGGGCTGCGATCAGTCCGGGTTCGCTGCAGCATCACATCCATTCAACGTTTCATGCTGCAGAGGATCGTGAGGAACAATACTCACAGAATCTGTGAATTTCAACAAAAACATCTCCTTTAACAGACACATTTCAGTACTGGCATATTCATGTGTTTCTGATCCACATCCAGATTCATAACCACCCTCTTCTCTTTCCATCAACCTGGGATAAACGGTCGATTTTGATGTCAATCACAGATGAATTTTGTCTGAGAATATTTGAAGCTGGTCAAACAGGGAAGCAGAAAATAGATCCCAGGGTCTGTGCTAATTTTCCAGGAAGGAAGTGGAGTTGATGTCGTTTGTTTCTACGTCAGACCCTCAGCGGGGGATTAGGCGGTCTTCACTGGAACTGAATAACGCTGGAGGATTAGCACTTCCGCCTGTCACCAAACCAGCCTGACGGATTAGCAATCTCCGCCGTCGCTCTGGAGAATTCACACGAGCTCCACACCAGTGGCGTGACGGCCAAGGTGACATTGGGCTGATAGAGTGGTTTTCATCACCCCCTGCTGACAGCGCCTGGCGCCGAGCAGCGCTTGGACGCCGCCGACACGCCTGAGTCATGAGGCTCAGCCGTCAGGAGGGCCTCCACACCGTGGAGTCGGTGTAATGGCCAGGATTCAGACAGCTTTAACGAGCACATAGAGCTTCTGGAGTTTTCCGCGCGTTGCTTGGTTTCGTTTTCAGAGACTACCAACATGAGAACATCTGGACTATATTTAGTTCAGCTCGGACCATCTGGTCTGTTCCCTGCTGGTGTTCGTCTTGGTCAGCCGGAGGCTGGACGTTTGCTGCAGATCTCTCAGTTTAAGCAGCGATTCTTTATGGAGCTGGTTTCAGTTTAAGACCCACAAATTACCAGGACTGCAATGGTCACCAGCTGAAGGAAACTCTGCTAATTGGCCTTTAACTAGGACTCAGTGTGTGGGGTCAAAAATTAACAGCAATAATCTGAGTTATTTAGCCGATCATAAGAGAAAAAAATTCATTTTTCAAAGTCATATCTTCACCATGTTATTCATTCAGTTATAAATAAATCTTTAGTTAACAAGCTAAATATTAATTTGAAGCTAAATATTTAGCTTGCTATCTAAAGACTCAGGTTTCAGCGGCTGGAGGATTTCTCTTCTGTCTTTGGCTCAAGACCACGAGCCATTTCTCCTGCTAGCACTAGCCTAGCTAGCGTTTGTTTTGGTTGTATTTACCCAGAATGCCCTGCGCTGTAGTCCACTTCCTGGTTCTGGAGCGGTCTCCGGTCCGCTTGGCGTTCACATGTGCATCCGAACCGCACCAGAGTTCACTTCAACCGAACCGAGACTGAAGTTTGTAGGCGGAGCAGAGTTCGGGTCAGAGTTTGGGTCAGAGTTCACACCTCCCCAACCGGACCGGACCTCCAGCTGGTCTCCACATCTTTCTCCAGTCTAATGTGTTTGTGATCAGAGTTTGAGTTCCACCTGCTGACCATGTCCAGGATCTGTAGGCTCAGCTCCGGCTCTCGGCAGGAGTGGATAAAGCCTCTGTAAGACTGTCCTGGCAGCCGGCTGGATGTAAATGGGACATTTTACATCATTACTCCATCAGCGCTGTCACAGAGAAATGATCATATAAGATCCAGCTTTACTGATCCTCCTACATTATTCATCTCCCTGCGTGTTTGCACAGAGACGACATGCCACCAGAACGGAGACGTGGGAAACTGTCCTGAAGCACAGAAGGCTCCTCTGGAGCCCAAACGATGCCGACTTCACCACGTCTCAGTTCTTTGAACACAGCTAGAACAGAAACTCAGCCTCAGTTTCATCTCGTATTTGTTTTCCACCGTTACCTGAGCAGATATGTGAAGGCAGACGGAAGGGAAATGTGTTAATGGCCTGGAGAAATGGTGGAAAGTGACGGTCAACAAGATGTTTTGGGGATGTCATCAGCTCTGTCAACAACAAACCTGCTGATCGGCTTAGTCGAAGCAGATCTCAGGCTGTCAGACTTTACAATAATGTACAACACACTCCTCTATTCATGTAAAGGACAGTCAGCAGCAGTCAAAATGCCCTCACTCACACTGGAGGTTCTTGCATGAACGGTGCGCCCAAACAGAACCAAGCAGAAGCTCTGATGCAGCCCCCTCTGTAACACAAAGCCCTGTTTTTATCATGCAGTTTATCAGAAACATCAAAACTAGAAACGTTGATCTGATTTTAGAGCCATCCATTTATGGAGTCCAGCTTTGACATGCAGACAGCAACTCTGTCACTATATTTAGCGGCTTTTCAGACCCTGCAGTGACTTTTTCAAAAAAGCGACCAGCAACAAATCTAGTGACTTTAAAAAAAAACAGCTGCACCTCGCGATAAATCTGAAAATGCGGCTAGCATTGATGGCACTCAGGCAACACAGGCTCTGGACATGCAGCTAGCGACGAATCTGGAGACCTTTTTTCAAAGAAGCAACTGGCGTCAAATGTGGCGACATTGACTTGCACACGTGCAAAGCCGAGAAACGCCATCAATCATCGCTCACCACGCTCACTATTCCAACTCCTGAGTCGCCAGTAGGGGGCGTGTCTGAGTGAGATGGTTTTATACCCGAAAGGCTGACTGAGACGTCAACCAAGCTGTACCGCTGGAGCCAACAGGAAAATGCGACTGCAGTAGCCACCGTTCAACCCAAAGAGGGCAGCACTGAGACGGTTTTAGGCTAAATGTTGCACAATTAAACGAATGGACATGAAAACATCAAAATTTGCACAGAAGCATAAAGATGGCAGCCTTAAGGACCAGTTCATACAGTTTCTCTGCAAAAAAGTTGATTTGTGGGTTAGTTACTCTTTAAACGCTCGTCTCAGTTGAAGTTGGTCCCGATGCTGAAAAAGGCCTTGAAAATGCCTGCTTTGTGTTTTCACAACCAGAATAAAGGTTCCACCAACCGAAAGTTGTGTTTTTAGTAAGAATATTCAAGTTCTGTCAGATCAGTCTGAATCTGTCAGAGCTGGAAACACTGCATGAAAAACACAAACAGAAACTTAACTGTGCAGAAATGTTCTGCTCCAGATCAGACACCAACGGTGCGCTGAAATCTTTTCCTCCGGTGCTCAGCCATTCATTTTTTGGTTTTGCATGGTTCCTCCTGTGGTGCGTCTCCCTGGGCAGAATGCCACATGGCCCATATCGAATCACTATTATTTCTAAGATCTTTAAAACAGTTTTGTCCTTTCACATGATTTATTTTTGACTGAAAAAGCCGACCGACAGCCTGTGCTGCAGAGCTGCCTTTTAAATGTCCCCATCCTGGTCAGAGGTCACTGAAACCAGAGCTCTGACTTCTGCTCACTGTTCAGAGTTAAAACCTCAGTATTGACAGGAGCCTGAGGCAGCCTTCGTTCTTTAGATGTGTTTGTGCTGGAACCCAGGCAGCTGATAAAAGAGCATAAAATTAGCGCGTGTGTGCGTGGGTTAACTGAATGCTTTTACTTGGTGTCTGCCTGCTCTGTGCACCTGCCACATAACTGGCAGCCTGCAAGCCAAACCGCACCAAACGGCAAAAGAGGCATCTTTTGGGACCGGAGGTTTGGACCATTTAAACACTTAAATCCCAGGATAAATCGCATTTACACGCGTGCATCGATAATCAGACGCATTCTGCATCAAAAGAACCCCTTCAAGCCCCGGCGATGACGTTAGGACAGACGTTTTCCACTGAACTGGCCACCGTACAGGAGGAGGAAAACTTCAGTTATGTCTCTGATGTGTGGGTAAAATCCTCGGGGAGGCGGAGCTTAATGAAGCAGATAAAGATGACTGGTTCATGGTAAAGTGAATATTTCTGAGTGAATGCATCATCAAAGCTACATCACGCTCTCAATCTGAAAAATGACAGCATTCAGAAAGAAACGAGCACATGCCAGAAAATCAATACAAAGACACGGAGGACAAAGCGGGCTCCGGTCCAGAGCACTATGGGTGGCTCACATTCATTAGCACCACGTCTGTTTTCCATCAATGAAACACAAAGAGAAGGAGTAAATAGTGGCAGCTGTTCCAGCTCGGCAGCGTTTTTAATCCCCAAATCAGACGTGGAGCAGAGGCCAGAGGCTTTTCTTTCCTCCTAATCACAGGAAGGACTCATAAAAGACTATTATGAACAACACGTCTTTGCTGTTTGTTGACTAAACTAAATCTGAGAACTTGTTTATGTCCTGAATTTATTCCCTTGGCAGCCATTTTATTAGGTACACCTATTCATGTGCCTTTAGATGCAGACAGTGGATCAGCCAATCAGATGGCAGCATTTAGACGCGGCGAAGACGACTCGCTGAAGTTCAAACTGAGCACCAGGAGGACGAAAGGAGAGGCAGGGGGCTTTGAATGCAGCTGGTAGGGACCACATGGCCAACAAATATTTTAATAATCGATTATTCCAAAAACTAATCGGGTAAAAATTGCAGATTTTTCATTTAATCACCTCAGCATTTTTATATAACATTAGAAATACATAGAACATGCAAATAAACAAATAATTCAATTCCTTTTTTAAAGAAGAAAATATTTTATTGCCTAAAATGCAACAACATCATTCCTTGCATGAACGTTTGATCATCTGCAGCTGAAATAATCCTTCAAACATCAACATGTGAAACGCTCAGCTCTTCCTGCTGGACTGAACAGCGGAGGACTGATCTGCAGATTCTTTTTTGGATTAATAACTGGATGAAAAAGGTGTTTAATAGGAGATTTTTACAGAATGTGAAGCAGGTGAAGCTGAAACTGTCACTAGAGTTCTGGGTGGAACAGATTTACAGACAAACAAGGGTTTTTATCTTCAATGCAAAATGTTCATATTTTGTATAGTTGTGTCTTCATTACTTCTCTGACTGTGTGGTTCTTTTAGCAACTGGCCTTTTTTGAGTCTGAACCGATGACTAAATTAGTTCAATTATCAATTAATCTGATTAATCGTTTCAGCCAGTCTGGTTTGAGTATTGCTGGGATTTTAACCAACAACCATCTCTCAGGTTTACAGAGAAAGGGATGAAGGTGAGAAAGTACCCAGAGACCTTGCTGAGGTCAGAGGTCAGAGCAGAATGGGCAGACTGGCTCCAGATGGTTCCAGCCAAGGTCTGCAGAGCACCGTCTCTGGAAGCAGAGTGTGTGGAGCCTTGGATCAGACGAGCTCCAGCAGCAGCAGACCAGACCAGGAGCCGCTCCTGCTGCCAAGAACAGGACACCCACCAGAACTGGACCAGAACAGGTTGGAGAAACGGTTCCTGGCCCGATGAGTCTCGATGGTTGGATCAGAACATGAAGCAATGGATCCATCCTGACTTGTATTACCAGTTCAGGCTGCTGCTGGTGGTGGTATCATGATGAGGGGGAACAACTGAATCCATCAGAACCAGATGAGCATCTTCTGACCACCACAGCCCACCTGAGTTCTGACCACCTCCATCACTTTGTGACCACACTGAAGCATCTACACCAGCTCTCAATGCTCCGATCGTCTGGTTTCTTGAACATTGCAATGAGTTCTCTGACCTCCACCGTCACCAGATCTCCATCAGAGCGTCTCTGGGACATGGTGAAGCAGGAGGTTCTCATGGCGGATCTGCAGCAGATGCTGTCATTATCCTGTCAGTACAGATAAAAATCTCTGATTAATGGCTTTACTGGGGCTGGGACTTTAACACGTTAATTTCCATTAATTAATTCCATTTTTTTACATTCAAAAGTTCTGGTCGGAACCTTTGTATTCACATGTTTCTGGTACACCCGTAAGTCTGATGCACAGACAGCAGCGATGGAGGACGAAGCAGCTCCTCTGGGCCCTCTGGGGTTAATTTCTGCTTCCAGAGCCGATCTGATGCTGGAAAAGACTCCGGTTGTGTTCAAGTTGAGCTAAAAGCAGTCGGCCTATCAGAGAAGCTATGCTAGCCTAGAATAGCATCTCAATGCTAACCATGTAGCATCAGCGCTAACGTCAGCGTCCACAGCCCACGTTTCTAAAGAAGCTCCATGAATGATCAGGGTTCCTGAAACTCTGGAGAGATGAGCTTTGCTCCAACCTGATGCTGGAAGAACCTGAAGAACAGATTAAAACTAGAAACATCTTTGCTGTTGAGCTCAGATGGATGTTTATTCAATCACTTAGCAGCTAAAAGGGTTTTGAATTGAAAATGTTGCTGATTTTGTCAATTAAAATGCGATTAATTTGTTACAGACCCTGAAATGAACTCGATTAAAACTATTTGAGTCCCACCACGAGCTTTTACACCTCAATGAATCAATGATGGTTCTGAAGGCAAAAACAGCTTCCAGTACTAGCAAGGTGTACCTAATAAAGAGGCCAGTGAGTGTATATTATTTACCGAAACATCAAAGAACATGAATATCTTTGTACTTATCAGAAGATCTGGAGTATTTATGAAAAGAGTTCTGCTTTATGGAGTCGGCAGCTATCAGAGAGGTACGGCAGGATCCTGAGACAGACCCTCCGTGCTCCAGAGCATCCTGCTACCTCCACCTCCACACAAACTGCACAAAGACCGCTTTGATTCAGACATTTCCAGCTTTTATCTGTCCTCCATGATCTGTGCAGAAAAGAGGACAGAAGTAGAGAAAGAAGCCTGGATGAAGGCTAAGGAAACAGCTCAAGGTTCAGTCTGGAAGTAAAGACGAGACCTCCTACAACAACCTGACGTGTTTTTCTCCTTTCAGTACCTAAAAACATTTTAATGTGCAAAATAACAACAAGCTGCTGCTCTTCCACTTTTGAAGCTTCACTTGCTTTCTTCCCAGAATCCACTAGATCCTGGTCGAGTACAAGAACACGAATGCAGATGGACACGTCAACGCTGACAGGAGACGTCCTCAGAGATCACTGAGCCGTGCGTCCAACAAGAGTTGTGCATTAGCAGGACAGTCGGTGAGGGACGCCACCGACCCGGAGAACGACCCCCAAGACCCTCGGCGAGACGACGAAGAGCTGCCGGCTTGTCATCCTCTGCTCTGGCAGTCAGCACGAAGGGAGGCCGAATCAGGTCCTGACGGTACCAGCACTGGGCCACTCTGAGCAGCTGAAGCTCAAACTGGGGAGTTACTCGATCTTCCTGCACGGCTGGCACCGAGGATGAAAGATTTACGCACATAATACGCCTTCATGCTCGGTATGAGGGATTGCTGCAAAGTCAGCGATGTAAGCGATTGCCTGCTCTTGCTTCATGCTGGTCCAGGAGGAGTGGACACTGCAAGTCAATGACGGGCGCAAGTTTTTAAAGTTCCACAGTCAGAAATTAGCAGCAATAATTTGGGTTATTTAGCCTGTTAAAGGAAGAAAACAATCATTTTCAAAGTCCGATTTTCTCCGTGTTCTTCATTCATCAGTAAAGTCACAGCTTTAAGCTACATATTTAGCTTCAACCATTTGAAACATTCAATCCTTCCGGTTCACGGCCAAGAAGCTTCCCACAGAATATGCAAATGACTCGCTTGGCTCCACAAACATTATAGATTTGATTTAAAGATTTTCTTTCTGCCTAAACCCCATTTATAAACATAAAATAACCAAATGTTGTAAAGCTCAACCAGTTATTGTCGTTCCACAGGCCCTGTTTGAACTGGTTACCTGTACAAAAGACACCTGTTCCCACAGTCAGTCAATCAGATTCCAACCTCTTCATCATGGGGAGACCAAAGAGCCACTTCAATTTCAGGATGACGGCCATCTTTCAAGATGGCTGCCGTTTTTGAGCCTTTGAAACCAGTTATTGCCATAAAATGTTCCCCGTTTTCATGACTTGGATGAACTTTATATCACATCATATGTTTCCCACTTTGGTCGTCCTGTTCATACAACTTTAAAGCAATAATATGGAAAACTGAGGATTTGCTGTTAGTGACACCAACAGAGACAGTCAGCTTAATGGTTCGCGCTAGTTTCCACTATTTTTTTATGTGTTCAGTGGTTTAGCGTTAGCGGAGCTAAGATTCTTGTTTCGTGGTTGGTGAAGCTAACATTCTGGCTAGCCGTGCCCACCACTGGCAGTAACTACTGGTGATTTTAACTCAGCCGTATATTCTCCATTACAACCATGGCGGCCATTTTAAAAAATGTTCATCAGAAAAAAGATCAAGAACATATATGATTCCTATGGTTCAGAATATTCGGCTATGATTTGACACCAGACACATTCATCTGGCAATTTTAATGTCAAATTAATTTTCCATGACAACCATGGCGGCCATCTTGAAAAATCAGTTTGGGTCCAATTATGTATGATTTGACGTATTTATCTCTGGTAAATATCGGCAAATTTAGCATAAAAATACATTTTCCTTGACAACCTCGGCAGCCATCTTGAATTTTTCAGTGACCAATTTTTGTTTTTTTTTTCCAACAAAGCAAGCCCCTGGGAACATCTGTGCTGAGTTAGGTTCTTGTACCGGCATGTGAAACATTTTGCTGAGATATTCAATCACCTGCTGCACATCAAGCTAAAGCCAGCAGATGTCACCTGCACAGTCCAAAGGAGGGACACAAGGAGGTCAGGGGTCAGATGAGCCTAAAATGCAACTTGTGGTTTGGACTCCACCCCTGTGATTGGAGGAGAAGAAGGATGAGATTAATCCCAAGAACACCATCCCAACTGTGAAGCATGGGGGTGGAAGCATCATGCTTTGGGGCTGCTTTTCCTCCTTCAGTGAAAGCTCAGTGAAGGTGGGTCGTGGCTGGTCTTCCAGCATGATGATGACCCCAAACACAGCCAGGGCAGCGAAGGAGAGGCTCCATTCGAAACAATCAAGGTCCTGAGCCGGCCAGCTGGCTTCCGGACCTGTTGCTTAGCAACAGATCCGAAAACCTGCAGCAGCACAAACCGGGTCCACAACTACAGGAAACTCTGACCTCAACAGTTTTCTAATGTATCAAATACTAAACATTTCATGCACTAAGTTGGTAATTAATACATTTAAAACCCATGGAATGTGGTTTTTCTGGGTTTCTGTAACGCCGGTCGCTCCCAGTTGAGGTGTTGCTGTTTTCCACACCGTGTTGCATGAAAACCTGATCTTTCCAGAGGGGCGCTCAGAGCCCTGCCGAGCGTCCGATTCAAGCGTGAAACCGTCTCCTGGCTGCAGCTTCTTGTTTATTTGTTGACGCTTGAAGACGTCCGCTGCTGAGGTCTCTGAAGCCGCGGCAACGCAGGCGGAGATGAGGGGAATGAGAATGAAAACTGCTGCTGCTGCTCTTTCTCCTCCTCACGCTGTAAACAAGTTTTCTGCTCAGTCAGATGAAGCTGACATTATGGATGAATAATCTGCGGCCGAGTTCGACACCTGTGTTGTTCTCAGGCACAAGATCCACAGCAGTGCCGCCCACTGGCTCCAGACTCCACAGCACCAGGAAGCGGCGGCCATCTTGAGCCAGGTCGCTCGGTGCTGAATCACGTCTTTTCAAGGATTTGATGCATTTCTCTGCTTCAGACACACTGCAGCTCCAGCATGTTAGCAAGCAAGTGAAGCTGCAGCTGAGGGGCTAGAGCTACCCAAACTGCGGCCCGGGGCCATTTGTGGCCCTTGGACTGATTTTGCAATTCAAGAATGGTGCAAATGTGACCCCTCCAGCACACATGGTTGATGCAGATGGAAACCTTTTCTTTTTATTTCAGAGTAAAATAATGGAAAATGTTCATTCCAACACAAAGCATTCATCTTTCTATAACTGAACTTTCATAGGTAGAACCTCGTTTATCTGGAGATTTTTACTGAAAAGTCAACTTTGCTGCAGCCAAATCAACTTTTAAATAATTTATTCAACTCATCTGAATATAGCAGCGTTTAGAAAGAAAGTGACCCACATCCTGTTCCTATCCTGAGAACAAATTTGTTCAATCGAACCCAAAAGAATTTGAAAACCAGATGCCTTTCTTTTAAGTCCTCCAGACCACTAGGGAGCGCCGACCTCCAACTCGTTATGATTTAACGGGATGTACAGTTAGAGGAAGAAAGGTTGTTAAGCTTCATGTCTTCTTCAAACACACAGTGTTTTTTTATTTTTATAAAACAGCAGCATATTTACTCCAGATTCCCCCTAGTGGTCTGGAGGATTTCTGTTTTGTGGCTCGAGTTTGCAGCATTTTCTACTTGCTTTATTTTTAATGCAGCAAACATGCAAAATCATTTTTGAGTTTTGGATCTGCAATGAATAACTTCCCTTTCCTACAAAAAATAAAATCGGACAAATTATTTGGTTGATTTTAGTTTTCATTTTTATTATTTCTTAGCCCGTGACAACTTTTGACTCGATGATTCCGGCCTACGTGACAAAAAGTTTGGACACCCATGGTCTCCCCCGGCTGGTTTAATGTTCTCTGAAAGGCTTCATGACGATGAGGAGGGGTGTTGAAGCTGGTGGTGGCACCAACAACTGTCCTTTTTTCCATCACAGACACCTGCATCCTGTTACAGATCTCCATAAAACAATATGAGACTGAGAAAGAAGCCATATTCAGGCTGAAAGGGTCACGGCAGGTCGCTTCCTTCCCTCCATCACACCTGACAGCCAATCAGCAGCTGCTCCTCTGCCTGTCTGCTTGGAAATACGATTTATGTTTGTCTGAGAGCCGGTGCTGTTCTTTCCACCCGGGCCGGGAAGCCTCCTCAGCTACATCTGAAATACCCTCACCGGCCACTTTATTAGGTACACCGTACTGGTTGGACCGCCTCATGCTGCCAGAACTTCCTTAATTCTCTACGTCGATCCAGAAAGGTGTCAGAAACAGAGAGCTCATTGTCCAGATCAAGAAACCAGTCTGAGAAGATCTGAGCTTTGACGTGGAGCGTTATCCCGCTGGAAGAGCCATCAGAGGACCCACTTGGTCGTAGAGTACAGCGGCCGACAGGTGCAAAGACACGAATGATGCAAACTCCAAAGCACAAAAAACAAATGCAACAGAAAAACGCTGCAACCACAAGAAAAGAAGCAAAACAGCAGAAACGTTGCAAACTCGCTGCACAAAACAGAAGTCCTGCACCTTCTGTCCTGTTCTGTTCAGTCCGCTTTAATCCGACTCCAGTCCGTCTGCCTGGAAAGTCCGGTCCGGTTGGGGAGGTGTGAACTCTGACCCGAACTCTGGTCCGCCTCCAAACCTCGGTCTGGGTCAGGTTGAAGTGAACTCTGGTTCGGTTCGGATGCAGACGTGAACGCAAAGCCGACCAGAGACCGCTCCAGAAGCAGGAAGTGGACTACAGCGCAGGGCATTCTGGGTAAATACAACCAAAACAAACGCTAGCTAGCCTAGCGCTAGCGGGAGAAATGGCTCGTGGTCTTGAGCCAAAGACAGAAGAGAAATACTCCAGCCGCTGAAACCTGACGCCGCTCCATGTTGTTGTTTACATTTGGTGAAGAAGGAAGCTGCGCTCAGCGTCTTCAGAGGTTTTCATGTCGTTTCCTTCAAGTGGTTCTTGGTGCAGCGCCCCCACAGGCGAGGAGGGGAACAGGTTGCTGAAAGGGTTTAACATGGAGCAGATGTTGTGATTTTGGTCCCCAAGCGAACGTGTTGCTTTAGCTCGTCCCTGGAAGCAACACGGGTAACACCGTCTGTTCTTCACTTTCCCCCTTGACGGGCGCGACATATAACACACCTTTTCTTCTGGACATCCCGTTAAATCATGACATCATGGTTTTGGTGCTCGGCTCCCCCTAGTGGTCTGGAGGACTTCCGGATTTGTGGAGCGAGTTTGCAGCGTTTTTTACTTTTGCTTCTGTTTCCTGCAGTTGCAGCGAAACTGGAACCTTTTGTTTTATTGATTGTAGGTTTTTGCAGCTTTTTTTTTTTGTTTGCTCATCTGTTCCAGGGTTACACATGTTGAATCTTTAGAGATGATGTTCTGCAGACCTTAGTTGGACCCAGTTGTTCTTTTGTCAGTCATCTGGAACCAGTCGGCACATTCTCCTCTCAGCTGCTGCTCTCTGGATATTTTGGCCGCTGTAAACCTGAGAGCTGACCCAAGGTCCCTTGAATCCTGCCGTACCTAATAAAGAGGCCGGTATGGAGATGCTTCTCTGCATGCTTCTAACCTGTGATATGCTGGGAAGACGTCAGTGAAACCTCCAGAGGAGGAAAACATGAAAGAGAAACGAGGCGTGAAGCTGCTGCTGCTTTCTGCAATTAGTTCTGAAAACTCCTGAAACCCAACATTCAGAGCCGCGGATTGAACCGTCTGCACATCCCGCGTTACAGTCACAGCCATCGGATTTAAACCCCCCCCCCCCCCCACGATGCTTAGATTTCTGTCAGGCTCACTTCTTTCTACGCGCTGCCATTTATGGAGCTGAAACAACTTTAGAAAATGCCATCCTGTTGACTTTTGACTCCATTCTGTTCTCTCCTCCGTTTTAGTCAAATTCCTGCTCGTTTTCGTCTCCTTCAAATGTCCCTCTGGGCGGTGGCGGCGGGGGCGGGGGCAGCCGCCTGCACCGTGTGATCTGCGGCCCGAGCGCTTCCCTGTCAGTCCGACGGCGTTTGAGACCAAAGTCAACTTGCAGTAGCCGAGACAGAAAGAGGGAGCAGCAGGGAGGTCGGAGGAGCTAATGACAGAATCTGGGCCAGATGCAGGCAGAGCTCCTGGAGATGGAGGGTTACAGACCTCACTGTTGAAATAAATACCATGCTGGAGCGAGATGGGGGCGAGGGCGCGGGGGCCAGCAGGTGAGACCCTCAGATCAAATCTGGCTCTTGGCTTATGTCACATTTAATTCCCGGCCTGGTCTGTCTGTGGAGCCGGGAGGACGGTTCTGGTCTCAGCCAGCAGGAAGCTCCTCCACCGTCAGGCTCTTTCTGATGTTTCGAGACATTCAACAAATCGGCTGCTGGATTCATCTGCTCACAAGGCAAACTAAATGCTCAATGTGGTTCTGGAAGAGCTAAAGTCTTTGTTTCTCAGTTTACTTCACAGATTTCACTGCTCCTATCGTTTTCATTAATTTAATTTGTTAATTCGTTTTCTTTTTAATTCATATTGGAAAAACGTCTTGTTCCACTGGCAGATTATTTCACTCATAACTAATAGTTTTTCATCAATATTAAGGAATTATTGACTTAAAACAAGCTCCTATATCTGCTGAAACGTTACTTGAAAGTTAGTTTTTCTTATTTCAAATGTTTTCAAGATATCTGCTCAGGAAACTAGACCAGAAATACTTGGTATAACTTTGTGTTTTGCCATGTGGACAGATTTTATTTTAATTAAACCCATAAAACAAGAAAAACCCATAAAAAAGAAAACTGACTTCGCAGTTTAACGCCTTGAAATTGGGCCTCTGTCTCTTTAAGAAGCTCCTGATCCTTCCAGCTCTCCAGCTTCAGGAGATCATCACAACAGCATTACTCCGTGAAGCTGTTTACAAGTGTTCCGCTCAGCAGATGCACAGTTCCACCAGGTGTTTGCTAACTGCTGCTGCCGCTAGTCTGGAGGAGGCACTTTGTGAGAGTGGGTGTCTCGGCACCCAGCATGATTGCCAGGGAGATTAAAGGGTTTCTCCAGCATGCATGACAGAATCAAGGCAGCACTCCGGGGAGGGGATGACTTTAGAACATGATGGGAAGCTCCAAAAGTTGATTTTACGTCATACTGCCCCTTTAAGAAAACCTGCAGATACACAAAACCCCCAGGAGGACTCGAGTCTCAGCTCGTTTGAGTCAGTTTATGTTTTTGTAGCTTTGCTTGCTTCTAATCCTCTGCACACACGTCAACAGCTGTTATTTTATTTATTTAATCTGCCAGTAAATACAATACAAGAAAGGGTTTATATTTTATGAAAATATGAAACCAGCTCCTCCGAAGGAACCCAGTCAAGAAACACCGTCCCTCCGGCGTGTTTTTAGATGGGTTAGTTCCACTGGAGTTCAGAGTTCACAGACGACTCCATGACAAAGGCAGAGAATGGGACAACAGCTGGAAACCTCTAAAAATATATATTTCTAACTAGAGAAGCCAGATAAAAGCTCTCTTATGTCTGCACACCGTCCCAGTCGTACCTCCTGATAGTCGATGCTGGGGGGGGGGGGTCAATGCAAATGAACGGTCTTTGTTAGCACCCCCAGCAGATTTGGGGGAAATCCCGTGAAACTGTTTTCCACACAAACACAAACTCTTTCCAAGCTTTTCGGTCTAGTTTCTAGTTCAGATATTCCAGGAGACTTGAAATAAGACAAAACAAACAAACAAGTAACCTTTCACAGACTCATAGGAGCTTGCTTGAAGTTTTTGAAATGATTCCTTCATGTTGAAGAGAAAAAAGCAGTTCCACTGGCAGATTATTTCACTTCTAACATCGAAAAATGTCTGGTTATAAGTGAAATAACCTGCCAGTGGAACCAGTACTTTTTAAAATCTGTATTCATGAAGTATTGGCTTAAAACAAGCATGTTTATCTTGAAAAGTTTCTTTTAAGTTAGTTTTGTCTTATTTCAAGTGTATTCAAGATATTTGAAACGAGAGCAGAACTGCTTGGAAAGATTTGGGGGTTTTTCAGTGCAGAGAGCCAACATTCAAATATTCATATCTTCTTCATTTTTTCATTTATTTCTGTGTTTGACATCATCAGAAAGCTTTGAATCCACCCTTTCTGAATCTGTAAACAAGTCAAAACGCCAGCGATGAGACTTGTTCCTGGTTTTGTTGTGGCCAGTCGCATTTCCCCCGGAAGTGAAGCGGTGAGTTCATAGAAAGCTGGCAGCTGGTTCTGTATTTCTGATGCAGCTGAAATGACCTCCTCAGTCCTGCAGGGCCCCGCTGGCAAAGCGCGGATCTGATTCCGGGCTGTGGAACCAGGGGCCGCGTCTGAAGCGTCCGGATCCAGAGCCCAGCTCGGGTCTGCAGCTGAAACTCTTCGCTTGTAAAAAGAAGATGAAACGGTCTGAGAGGAAATCCCTGATTAAAAATCCCCACCAGCTTCTTTTAATGCTTTCATTTTAAATATTCACGACATTTAATTTGACGTGCACTTTTAATTTGAGCCTTTGTCTTGTGCTGAGCTGTTGCCAGAAGTCGCCCACTCAGACCCGGGGGCCCATCGGGCTGAAAGCCTCTTTCCCCGTTTCCAGCGGCGGTCGTGTCCCCCAGAGACCCGCCCGCCGCGGGGGGTGTGGGGTGCGGGCCAGTATGAGCTCTTGCCGCTGCTGAAAGCTGAGCACATTGTCCGAGCAGCGCTGTGAGCCGCAGACTCTTCAAACGTTTTGACTTTGCCACCCGAGGTGCGTTTCCTGTCTGTCGTCACAGCAACCTGGAGGAGTTTCGGCTGGTTGTGACAGATGAGGCTGCAGCGCAGGGACTGATCTGATCTGCAGTTCAGTTCATAACAGTTCACTGAGGAATAAAAATGGGCTAAAAGCCAGTTTAACCACAACCTGACCAGCAGAACCAGTTCAGGCTCCGCCTACACACCAGTATAAACCGGTGAAAATGGCCAACTTCACATCAGCCGAGGTGGAAGAGAGTAAAGCTGAAGCTCACAGAAACCGAACCTCTGGCTGCTGCTGGACTGATATGGGAGGAATGAGGCGGGAATTAAATTCAGAATGAAAGCTTTCCGTAAATGATGGGCGATAATTTCACAACGGAAACATTTCACTGAAGTTAAAGCCTGAAAAGTTCAGCTGGAAATATGTGCTGGTTCGTGAAGGGACTCAATTAAAATGTGAAACCGAGTTAATTCCAGGGTCCGTGAGTAATAATCGCATTTAAATCGACAAAATCAGCAACATTTTCAATTCAAAAACTCATTTTTGCTGCTAAATTATTGAATAAACAGACATGTGAGCTCAACAGCAAAGATATTTATTGTTTTTAATTTGAGATTTATGTCACTGTTTTTCACAGCGCAGCTCTTAAAAGCTGTTCGTGGAGCTGTTCACGTCGAACCCGACCCGACTCAGAAGAACCGCGAAGGAAGACGCGGCTCAGCTCGGTCCATTCTTTAGGAACGGATCTCCTGGCAAACACACGCAACTAGTTACTGGTTTTAACTGGTTCTTAATGAAGACAGTTTCATTCCGAAAGGCTTCAGCTGCTCTGTAAATGTACAGCATGTGATCATCAATAAAGAACCATTTTAAACATTTAGCTTTTTCTTCATTCTCCACAGAACTTTTTGAAAATTCCTGGAATAAACGAGGAAAAATAGATGATAGAGGAAAAAACCGGAAACCTCTCATTGTTACTTCATTCTAAAGTTTCCATCTATTTTAGTCTCAGAAATAATAAAAACAAAATTGTTTTTCCACCTAAACCACTTTTCCATCAATCACTCTGTGTTGTCTGAAATGAAAGGATCCAAATAAAGTATTTTATCAGCGTTGCATTCGATAAAACCACATGCTGGAACCCATATGTGTAATATCGAAAGACTGGCTGCAGGATCCAAACCAAAAACCTCACAGCATCAGAAGAACTCAGGTTCCAGTGGAAACCTGGTCAGTGTGTGAAAGCAGCTCCGATCTCCAGCCCGACACCGACACCGAGGCGGAGGCTCTGCTCTTCCCTGACAAAGGACGGCACACCTGCCCGACAGACCCAACCAGAGCCATGGCAGCTCCAGGTCAGGCAGCGGCGCCCCCTGCTGGCCGAACCTTCACCACAACACACAAACTCGGGCTTCAGGTGGCTCTGCCAGTTCACTCTATTAAATGTGACAGACATTTTATTAATGTGCAAAAGTTCAATTTTATTAGAAGTGATGCTGAATATGAGAACAGAAAGGCCGAAATCCACTAAAGTGATGTTTTAGCTTCATTTTCCCATCTTTTGTTCCCACCGTCTGCTGGGAATATGAAGCATGATCGCGTGAGGGAGGAGGCTGGTGGGAGGAGCCAGGAGAGCGATGGGAGGAGTCACGTGGCTGGTGGGAGGAGCCAGGAGGCGGATCAATTTTAACTCTAAGCCACAGACTGGAAAATAACTGATTCTTTTGAATCAAACATAAAAAGCTTGTATTGTTAATAGTGCCTCAGATTGTGAAATTGTTATTAAATGTGGTCTATAGACCTATAAATATTTATGCTTTCTTCACCACCGATGTTTGTCCAACCGTAAAACCCGAACCGCGCTGGTCTTTGAGAGTCTGACCGTTTTTCTCCTGGCTGCATTTATCATAAATATGCATGAATATGAGCAGATTTCCTTCTAATCAGCAGAATGCATCATTTGAAACACTGAGACGTAGAATCCGAGCTGCAGCTCTCACCCTGAGAGAGAACATATCTGTTTGCAAGATGGTTCTCTTGATGACAACACCGCGTCTCCAGGAGCAAGACCTGACCCGCGTCAGCGCCGGGTCTCTCATCACGTCGCTCCTTTGTCTCTTCAGGAGTCGGAGTGAGTCCTCGTTCAAATTCACGCATTCAGTTTTGATCACCTTCTGCAGAAACTGATCACCGTTGGCAGCTTTGAGAAGACGTTTGGTTTTCGCTGAGAACAGCCAGCAGTTCGCTCCGAGGCGCTGAGCGTCCCGGAGGAAGAGGAGCGGAGGGGCAACAAACACCTGAGCAGCAGAAATCGCCTCTTTTCATTGTTGCTGCATAATTCTGTTCTTGTGAATTTCCCACGCACCTCTGTTACATTTTAATCATCCACCGGAGACACCGCGGGGTGGGGGTGGGGGTGTTCTTGAGTTAGTGAAAACCTGACGCCTACAGACACCGGCATCTGCGAGTCTCACCACAGCGGAGCTGAGGGCCCCGTGGACTCGCCTCGTCTCCCCGCCGCAGCCCGACGTGTTGCTGGGCTGCATCTGGACCGATGCAGACCAGTCCCGGCCAGGACGGGATGTGGAGACGCAGTGAGTCACCGCTCCGACTGCTGCCTCGGATCTCCTGCTGTGATGTCTCGCATTCTCTGCAAATCTCTTTGTGAGCGAAATTCATCTTTTTACTGGAGATAAAAAACAGTCGAGACTTTTATATTTAGTCCAGAGCCGCTTTCATAAAAACCAAATCATCCTTAGTGTCTTTCAGTTCTGCTGAGAAGATTCCATTCATTCACCACAGAAACGTTGGGTTATTATTTGTTTTTTTTTATTTTGAATTATTTATTTGAATCATCACTTCTTATGGTTCTTATAGACGAAAATCTCCCCTTAAATCTTCTCCTTTGCAGCTGATTCTTTATGTCATCTAACGTGAGAAAGCAAGCCCACCTCATGATGCCTCCACCACCGTGCGTCTCCAGAACGTCCTCACCCTGTTTGGATGTTTGAAAGTTCGGATCAGAAACATGTGGCTCCTCCTGCAGGACCACATGTGGCTCCTTGGCCCCTCCACCGTTGCTCTTACAAAACCGAAAGGGAAATGTTTCTGATTATGGATGCAACAAGAAATGATCATTTTAGGAGGATTTTCCCATAACTTCCTGCAAAATCTGCTTTTAATATCTGCTTAACTTCAAACTATGCTACCTATCTTTCTTCATTTTCCATATTGATAGAAAAGGCTCACTTCATTCTACAAAATTGTTTTTTTTCTTTTGTAACAGAGGATTCTGTTCTAAAATCTGAAAATAGAAATAAATTGTTCATCTCCGCGAGTTTTATTTTGTAGCAGTCTTCGTTATCTGTCAGAAAAGGTGTGCCTCAAGGCTCGACTGTAGAGCCAACACTTTTTGCAATTTCTAATAATAATGTGGAGCAGAATGTATCTGATGCGTCTCTCCGTCTCTATGCTGATGACACAGTTGTTTATAATTATTAGGGGCGGGGCTTTAGTGTGTAAATTTTGATTAATTAATTAAATAGATTTTAATGCATTAAAACGTTTAATGAATTGCATTTTTTTCTTTTTATATACAAAAGTCCTGAATTGGAATCTTTGTAGTTGCGCGTTTCTGGTACGCCTGTAAACCTGACGCACATCCACTAACAGCAGCGATGGAAGCTGCTCCTCTGGGGTTAATTTCTGCTTCCAGAGCCGATCTGATGGGACGCTGGAAAAGACTCTGGTTGTGTTCAAGTTGAGCTAAAAGCAGTCGGCCTATCAGAGAAGCTATGCTAGCCTAGAATAGCATCTCAATGCTAACCATGTAGCAGCAGCGCTAATGTCAGCGTCCACAGTCCACGTTTCTAAAGAAGCTCCATGAATGATCAGGGGTTCCTGAAACTCTGGAGAGATGAGCTTTGCTCCAACCTGATGCTGGAAGAACCTGAAGAACAGATTAAAATCTAGAAACATCTCTGCTGCTCAGCTCAGCTGCTGTTGATTCAATCATTTACCATCAAAAAGGGGTTTGAATTGAAAATGTTGCTGATTTTATTGATTAAAATACAATTAATTAATTACAGACCCTGAAATGAACTCGAATTGACATTTTAATGAGTTCCACGACTAATATTGATGCAAACTCAGCTGCCTGGTGTTTGATCGTCTACTTGCTGCGTCTGACTTGATTTAGTCACATTTATTTGATCTCAAACTGATTCTTAATGCAGAAAAAAAGAACTTTTGCAGCAAAAGCGGACTGATTCTTTTGGCTGCCTAGTTTGGAGTTTTTCCACTCAAAAGTCCAGATTAAAAGACTGAACACCTCGGTCTCTCCAAGACCCGAAGATCCAGAGGCCGAATACAAGATCCTACTGTTAGGGTCAAAATTATTCATACCCCTGGCAGATTTAGGTTGAAAGTCATCTTTTGATTTGCTCAGCAAGTTTCTTGGGGCTGAAAGTAATATTAATGTTCTGAAGCAGCCCGGTCCAAGTTCCAACCTGAATCTGTGGAGGGAGCTAAAGATTAGGGTGATGATAGGGAGGCCTTCCACCACCAAAGATATGGAGCTCGTCACCAACGAGAAAACATTAGAGGAAACGCACAAAGGGCTGCTAAAAATGAGAAGAAAGGGTTTGATGACTGAAACACTAATAAAGATTTTTCTCTAGACTCCTGAAAAGGGCAGAAATAAAAATAATTTTTAAATCACATGTAAATAACAACATCTAAATAATCTTTTCCCAAACTGACCCTGCATTGCCTCATTTCCTGTCAGAAACCAACTTCTTCTTGAAACGAAAATAATCTGAAAGCTAAATCAGTCGAGGGAATTTATCATTCTTGGCCTATTTATAACCATAAATCTGCAATAAAGAAGGTGAGCAAAGATTAAACTCTTAATTATTCCCAGTGTGGTTTGATTTATTGCTTTGCAGATACATTAAGTGTGATGTTTTTGTCTCTTTCCAGGTTATTAAAACTCCCTCGCTGAAACATGATTGCATGTTTTCAGGAATGCATCACAATTCTGAAAACCTGGTAACTACCTGCAGTCAGATGTGATACGGATCTTATTCATTATTCATGCTGCAGAAAACTGATTCTCACTCAATAATTATAGGAGAATTAAAGTTGCATTTGTGAATTTGCATGAATAAAGCATTCAGCTGCTGTTTTATTGTCGTTCTAAAGTCTGGTTATGACAGGGAACAAAATAAAACGTCTGTGAGAGAATAAGAGCTTGAGATACGAAGAGTTACGGACGGTAAATAAGAAAATACTGGCTGAATTCAAGCTGCACCGTGTTCGCTCATATTACAGCTCATGTTGTGAGCTCAGAGCAAAGAAACACATTAACATGAACTAAATATGTTTTTCACTCTAATTCAGCCACAGACCAAACATAGAAACTGGTCTTAATCTGCTCTTCTGTCTGCAGAGCTCCATGTTGTCACAGTAAAGCTGCTGTTTGACCTTTTCTCTACCAGATGTCATCACTTCCACTTTACAGCCTCTTTTCATAAGGAGGCATGGAAACAAATAAATGTCATCACACAGAGCTTCAGCTTCTCTGCAAACATTTTCACTTTCTGGCTCGGCCAAGAGGTAATTGTCTCTTTGTGGCGGTAATTAATACACCACACCAACTTTATCTCACATAGTAATACACCGTGAGATAAAGTTATCTGAGCTACCGACTACATCCGCCTAATGTACCTCAGCGATGAAGACAGTCCCTCAGAGGTGTGACGCTGTCCTCAGTTCAGGTCCATCTTGACCCACAGGAAGAAGATTCTGCATCAAGATGTAAGAAACCCGACAGTTTGGTGCCAACGTGAAATTATGGTCTGCTGCCGTTAATTTAGGACTTTCTGGTAACAGGGAAGATTCACATCCATGTTGTTCTGTTTCATCAGAGCAGAACCACAAAGAGTCCGGGTTCTGCTTCGGTCAGACTGAGGGTCCGAGCTTTGAAGACCAGAACCACAGCAGGAACTGAGGAGAAGCTGGAACCTTCTCATTTCTCTGAGAGAGAAGATGAGCCCAGAATGTGTGAAAACGTTCAAAGCGAACGATCCAAACTGGAGTTTCGCTGATTCCAGTTTGTTGTAACTTCAGATATTTTACCTGCGATCCTCAGCGAGCGGCTTCCAGAGGCCTGGACTGAATTATTAATCAGCTGTTACTAAATTCTGCTGAATCCTATGAAAGAAATGCAGTTGCTTAGCTGTGGGGGTGGATGCAGGTGGCTGGTCAGAGGGTTAGCAAGATGCTAACTGGCTGCTGGTTCTTCATTTCTTTCATTTAATCTGTTTTCAAATGCAGATTGTTCATGAACGATGTTAGTTTCTGAAGCCAAGTACGTATCAGTGGATGAGGAGTTGGGCAGTTTTATACATTTGTGAATAAAAAGATTAAAAGTAGTGATAAATGAACATTTCTAATGATTACAAATGTAGCAAAAATCCTTAAGGGGCGGGATTCAGGTGTTCAGCACCTTTTACTGCCCCCTGCTGGTGTCAGATCTGGTTATCAAGGTTTACCGATGATTTTAAAAAGTGATGGTTTCATAACAGCTAAAATATCCGATGCAAGTAAGAGGCTTAATCTTCCCATTCAGTAACAGTCAATGAGGAACTGTGGGAAAACTGGATTTTCCGTCTGATTGAGGCTTTTTCATCTACATATGATCTTTGTTTGTTAAACATTTTTTATGTTTCACAAACTTCCTTGGATCAGGACTCTACCAATATCAAATATTTCTAGCCTTTAACAGAGGCAGGCTAAGCAGAGACCTCCCCACCACGTGCTTACCAAATGTGCAGTCAGCACTTTTTTCATGACGTAATGGTACTTTTAATTTCCAAACGCTGAAAATGTTGCCTATAAAACACTTCTGACCTAACGGTGTTGCCGTAGCAACGTCGTTACACTGATGAGGTGATAAACCACATTTATACAGATTTTCCTTCCATTACAGCATCACAAATATTCCTGTGAGTGTTTAAACAGATTATTGATGCCATTTTAAATATGTGCACAGCAGAATTATTCATTAGAGTCTATTATTACTCTACTGCAGGGGTGTCCAAAGTGTGGCTTGGGGGCCATTAACGGCCCCTGGACTGATTTTCTGTGGCCTCTGAATGAAACAGATGGAATTTTTTTTTTAAAGATAGAACAAAACTACAATCCATAAATTAAAATCTTCTAATAAAAATGTCTGATACAGCACAAAGTATTCATCTTTTAGTAATCTAGCTTTAATTTGATGGTAGATATGAACACATCTATCTATTGACTTGTCCACTAAAGCAGGCTTTGGTTCATCCACATCTGATCTTAATTCCATTTTTAAACTTGGCTGAAAACAGGAAGTGTTTTCAAATAAAGAGTGACCTAAATCATGTTTTTATTGCTGAGAATTGACTACATCTTTTTCAGTTTTCTTCATTCGAGCCTAAAATAAACAATGAAGTGTCTGCCTTTCTTTCAACAAGGAAAACATGTGAAACCCTTTTGAAGTTTTGGATCTACAACGATTTACACATTTCATTCCTACAATAAAGTCGGACTATTTTATGAATATTTCATGCTTAATTTATTGTTGAGGAGGAAAACAGTCTCAATAAAACGTTTTGTGATTTTAGTTTTTAAAAAATGTTTTCTGTTTTGGCCTGCGAGTTCTCTTGAGTTGACGAATGTTTCAAAAAGTTTGGACGCCCCATCTCTCCTGATACCAATCTTTAGCGATAAATAACATTCCCCGTTGCCCTCCAGGCGAGTCCTGAAGCCTGCCACGCCAGATTAGGATCCTGAACTTGGAGCAGATTATAGAAAACGAGTCGTCTCCTTGGACGGTGAAACACTCCACAGCAGACGGATCCGTTTCATACCTGAAAGAGTCGGGTGTGGAATGAACAAAAAGAGCAACATGAGCAGAACCCGGTTGTTCTTTTCCAGAACCAACAATAGCAACTTTAGAATCATCTCTCCTTTTTATCTTTGCATCAAAAAATAAAAATAAAAACATCCTTCCGGTCCCACTTGTTGCTGACATGTGGAATCATTTCCTCTGTAATCAGTTAATGATCTTTTGTGTTTGTTCCCAGATTCTCGACTAAGTATTAAGTTGGATTTCTGCTGTAATCCACCTAATGCCAGTGAATGAAACCAGTAGAAGCGAAAACAGAGCTTAACATTCAGCACATAAAACCCTAATCACTGGCAGTGCTTGGCACCATCTGAGGGAAGGGAAAGTGCCAAGAAGCAACCAGCTGGCTCGTGTGCAGCAACAGGGTCGCCGCGTTAACTCGTTAGTTTCTTGGGCAAAGAAAACGTGGACAAAGGGAGGGTTTGGGTCCTGATAATCAGGGGTCCAGAATTCGGTGGTTGTTCTGCTGAGGGAGTCAAAGAAAAGGAAGCATAGAAAGTGCTTTCAGTGTCCTGGAGATCACCCTGAAGCCTTTCAGTCAGGCGTGTGGTTGTGAAAATCCACCATGAACCCGAACAGAGCCTTCCCAGGAGCAGAGGAAGGGGCATCGCTGATCGGATCAGCCGCCGCCGTGGTTCTGGTTGCAAAGCTGATCTAATCTACCAACACCCAACTGCAGAGAAAGGGAAACCTGGCAGGGTGGGAGGAAACACACGGTGGAAGGCTGAAAGGGTGGGAGGTGTGGAGATGATCCCACCTCTCCATCTCCTTTCATTTTCTGCCCCCCACCTCCTTAATGAGGGATACTTTTCTCCTCGCCTCTCATCTCTTCTCTCCCTGCTTCTCTCCTCGGCATCTCCAGGGACCAAACACACCCCTGACAGGTTGCCATGGAAACGCCTCACACACGCACTCGCACACACTCATCCCTCCAGCACGCTCACTCTTCTGTCTCTAGATTTTGCAACGGTAACGCCAGCATCCTCCCTCCCTCTCATCCATTAGCATCCCTCTCACTCTGCAGACAGCAAGCAGCGGCATTCTCCCCCCAAAACCCGCAACTCAGTCCAGGAAAAACCCCGGAAAACTTCTCGACTCCGTCCGACTCGGAACGCATTCCCAACAAGACGCTCCGGGTTGTTGTTCCCCGGTGTCGCCTGACTCGTCTTACAAATGCTTTTCAGGCTATTTCCCCTGAACTTTGCTCCCCGTTATGAAGATAAGAAGGGCCAGATTAAATTTGCACACAATTACCGTGAACATGCCAAGCTCAATTAATGCCCACGGAAGTTAAAGGAAGAAGGGGTGCAGGAATGGAGTGAGCCCCCCCGCCCCACCAGTGGGACTATAACTCATTTATAATTCAGTTAGATTTCATGTACTTGAGGTCAGGATGAGAGGGTAAAGTCGGGGCTTTTTAGCAGCAACTCATTCACATGAAAGGGAACATGTTCACATCCCCCCCTCCCCCCTATTCAGGTGGGGGATTTTAAAGAAGCTCTGTGTTCCTCTGCTGCAGGGCCACTTTGACCCACAGCAGAACTTCACACCTGCATGTATTCCTGTATTCCCCCCCACCAATGCTGTGCAACTCTGAGAGGGGATTATCGACCCACCCTGTGGAGTGGGAGTCACCCAGATGCAATCTCCTGACAGCAGACAGTAAAAGTGGTGAAAAGGAGACAGTTTGTTCACCAGCATCACTTCCACAGGAGAGCCTCCGTCTCCCTTCAGCACCACGGACAGCTCCACAGTTTCTTGCTTCCTGTTTCATCCCTTCATCTGACTGAAGGGACTCCGCCTAAAGTCTGCTGATGAAACCAAGTGTCAGAAGCTTTAAAACAGGCAGGTAATGAGTGAGTCTGGAAGGGACAGATCCAAACTCCTTCCCAACAGGTTGAAGCAGCTGCTAGATGTGAAATCTGCATGTTAAACAGGTTAAAGTGTGCGGGGAGAGCCTTACCTTTTACCTGCTCCTCCACATGCCCACATCCACCTTCCCGCTTCACATGGCAGAGTCCGAGGCGCACACTCTGACAGGAACGCGCAGCGGCTGTGGACGCAGTCTTCTCTCCGAGTTTGTCTCCTTTCCTCTGTGCTCGTCTTCCATAGGAAAACAAAAGTACCCTCACGTGAACATCTTGCTCTCCTGTCTGCTTTGTTTTATCTGCTTCTCTCCTCGGTGCGCAGGCAGCTCATCCTCCCTGACGGCCCCGGGTTTAAAGATGTGTCGGATCCGCGCAACGTGACAGAGGCGCTGGGAGGAGGAGGAGGACGGGGATGAAGATGCGTCAAGCCAGCAGCTGCGGCTTCACAGGGGCTGGATGAGTCAACCTTCAGAGTAAAAGCTGCAAAACTGCTTAGATGTGAACTTATAGCGTTACAAAATAAAAGGTTTTGAACTGACTTGCTTCTCATGGGGTCCTGTTTGTAAAGTTACACAGTCCGTAATTAAAAGCAATAATCTGTGTTATTCCGCCTGTTGCTGGAGAGAAACAAAATGGGGGTTCATTTTTCAAAGTTATATTTTCACAGTGTTATTCATTCATTTATAAATAGCTGAATATTTACCTCCAAACTAAATATTTAGTCAGAAACAGCCAAATATTTAGTTTGAAGCTAAATATCTTCCTCCAAACTAGCTAAATATTATGTTTAGGTTAGGACTGAGCAAGCTAAAAATTTAGTTTACAAACTAAATATCTATCTAGCTCAGAGCTAAATATTTAGCTAATATCCAAATTCACTTGTTGACAAGTGGAAGTGAACTATTAAAATAAAAGCTGCATCTTGAGCATTTCTATATAAACAAAAATTTTTGCCTGCTAACAAAATATTTAGCCTCAAACTAAATATTTAGTTTGAAGCTAAATGTTTAGTTAGCAAGCTAAATATTTAGCTTTAAGCTCACTAAATATTATTTTTTGGTTAGCTATGAGTAAGCTAAACATTTAGTTTATAAGCTAAATATCTATCTGGTTCATAGCTAAATATTTAGCTAATATGCAAACTCACCTGTCAATAAGTGGAATTACATATTTAGTTTCAAGATAAATATTTAGGTTTTTAACTAAATATCTAGTTTGAAACTGTGACATTTATAAATGCATGAATAACACGGTGAAAATATGACCGCCATTTTTTCTCTATGACAGCCTAAATTGCTGTTAATTTTTGACTGTGTAACTTTACAAGATGCACACCATAGTTTCTGGGCTTGGTTTGCATTTAAAATTCACCAACAGAGCATAAAAATGTATTTCTTATCCTGATTTAGTCATTTTTCTGCACAATCTGCAAAGTGAAGATTTACCAGCCACCAACCAGCGTGACTCCCAGATCGTGTCTTTACCGACATAAATTTGGTCAAAAGGAAAGTTAAAGGTTTCAATAAACCATGAATACAGCCATAAAGTGAAGTTCTCAGCGTCAGGGTCCCTGAGACACTGGGAACCAGTGAGCATGATTAATGGGGGGCAGTCTAGGACTGGGTCTGAGGAGAGGGAGAAGCAGGTCAGCTGGTTCCAGGATGAGTGAATGTGCTGAACGTCAGTCCTCCATCTGGAGACTGCAGACCCATCCCTGGCACCTCTGGAGGGGCTGCAGAGATCCACGGCTCTGGTGGGGAACCGTCCACAGGACAGCGACTGGTGGCGTAGACCCTGGCCTCTACGGAGGCAGCCAAGCTGGAAGGCGCGGTGGCAGCATCATAATGTGGGAAGATGGATGGAGCTAAATCCAGGACGATCCTGGAGGAAAAGCTGTGAGAGGCTGCAGGAGGCGAGAGGCTGAGCCGGGAAGGCTTCAGTTACACATCCAGGTGTTTGCTTTAGTTTGATTTCAGCACTTTCAGCCTGTTTGACGGGATTTTACCCCCAGAAACCAGAAACTGCCCCCCAGGCTGAGGGCGAGACATCATCGTCTCACCCTCCCGCCTCGGATGCTGCGTCCAGCATCACGCCTGTCTTTCATTTCCCATTTCAGCAACAGCCTCAGCATCGGGGGACCGCCGGCCCCCGGGGACCGCCCGTCTCCATGGCAACATCGACTCTTCACGCCTCGCATTCTCAGCCTCAGTGGAGTCACTTCCTGAGCTCTGATTGGCTGCTGGGCCCGACACAGGGTCAGAGGGCATGACTGAGCTCAGTGATCACTGCTGCTGGTGTTTACATCCAACCATCCATCCAACCAACCATCCATCCATCCAACCATCCAACCATCCATCCATCCAACATCCAACCATCCATCCATCCACCCATCCATCCATCCACCCATCCATCCAACATCCAACCATCCATCCATCCACCCATCCATCCATCCACCCATCCATCCACCGGTCCAACACAGGGCAACCAATCATGCACATTCATCCTGAAGTAACAAATTCATCTAACAGTCATGTTTTTGGACTGTGGGAGGAAGCAGGAGTACCCAGAGTGAACCCACACATGCAGACGGAGAACACCCATCCATGCAGAAAGAGCCCAGGCTGGGATTTGAACCCAGAACCTTCCTGCTGCCTGGCAACAGTGCTCCCAACTTCTCCAGCACTTGTGATTATTATATCAAATGTCGTTTACATGATTTTTAAGTAAATTTGTATTTAATGAATTTTCTGTAATCCACAGATGGTCAGTTTTACTCACATAGGTTCAAAGATATTCATACACCCCTACCAATGTTAGGTTGAATGTTGCACCCCCACCACGTCGTTTTGGAGCTAGCTTGGATGTTTGTCCACTATTTCTGGCTGAATTCAGTTAGATTAGCTTCACGACGCACCGATGTGAACAGATGGGCCAATATTAATATTACTGTTATAACCGATATTTAGCACGTCATATGTATTTCTTGACCCTTTCGACGCCCTGAAGTCCAACCACATCGCTGACATTGCTTGTCTGCTTCAGTCAAACCCTCCACAATCCTGCACTGCATCACTATCACTGTCACATGACCAAACAAAGACCACCTCCCTCCCCTCCCCCTCCAAAAATACCAATGGCAAGAATATCGGCTCAGCTTCACTCATCAGATAGACAGACAGATAGACAGAAAGATAGATAGATAGATAGAAAACTGTCGCACAGTCCCACAGCATGATACTACCATCACTGTGTTTGACTGTTGGTCCTTTAATCTTAGTTCTGAAAACTACTCCAAGCATATTTCTTGTCATCCTGGCCCAGAAGTGGTAGCGTTCAGCCAATGACTGAACTTTGAGGTGTTGATTTTCTTTCTCTGCTAACATTTAAACTGGTGTTCCAGCTGTTTCCAGTTCATCAGTTACTGGCCGTTCGTTGCATACTCGAAGATGACTTTTCAGAGATACGCAGTAAATGGACTGAACCTATAAAGTGCTTTTCAAGTCATACCGACCAATCAAAGCGCTTTACACGAGACCACAGTTGCCCAGCTGCACTCACAAACACCCAGACATTCATACACTGATTCCCAGATATGTACCCACAGTTAGGACAAAGAGGCACGCCAACACTATGAGCTACAACAAAAAGCTCACAGAAAAGAGGAATAACTGAGAAAGAACAGCTAAAGGACAACACAGTATATGTTTGGATGTTTGCATCTTTCCTAAATTGCTTTAATGAATCCGTCTTCACACCATTTAATGTCAGAGAGAAACTCATCCTGACTATCATCTAAATCCAGCATTCCCCCTCTGCCTCGCTGTCTGTCTCAGAACATCTTGTCCTGAGACAGACAGACGTGGAGAAAACATGGGTCTACATCTCACATCTTCATTATGCAACATGTGAGTCAGGGGTCTCCTGTGACTCAGTTACAGGTGAGAGCGTGTCGCAGAAGATTAGAATAAGAAGGACTGCGGTGCTCATAAGTAACGGGGGCAAAGGGTAGGGATGGATAATGGATGAATACAGATTAAAAGTCATGCAGAGCAGAGCTGAACAGAGGGAAGACATGAGGCAAGGAAAAGGGAAAAAGGAGGCAGAATGATGCCTCCGGCTCACCGCTCTTGCTCCCCACATACTGAGAGCTACTGATGTCTGCCAAACCCTCAGCAATTAGCTCAGAGAACTGGAGTCCACCCATCAGCACAGCAAGAAAAATATCTTATTAAACAAACACAAACAACCATTTTTCTTGCCTTCTGTCCGTTGGAGTGACCATCATCCGTTAAGCTGCAGGGTTATTGCTCCATGAATAAAGGCATCAAATTCCTCTGCTGGCAGGGAAGATTGGATCGTCCGGATATCGACCTCATCCTCAAACCCTGATGAGCTTATCTGGGAATGTCAGCTCTGTCCACCTCTCATGTTGGGATGCATCTGTTTCAACAGGAGCAGATTGGAGAATTGATTAGTTTGGCTAGTCTATGAAGCCTCTGAGTTAATGCTAATGTGACATTTTGATCTCATCCCAACCACACACACACACACACACACACTTACATGTTCACATTAAATAAAATATCTTTTCTAACAGAGATGTTTCACTTGAAACATCTCCTTTACCAAATTTGTTTTCAACAAATTTTGTTCCAATTCATCAGTGGTTGTCACCGCTAACTAAAAAGTTAGTTACACTAATGCTAAGGTGCTATATCAACACAGTATTTAGCAGAAGCTGACGCTAAAGCATTACATTAAGACAGTATTTAGCAGAAGCTAAAGCTAAAGGTTACAGTAACACAGTATTTTGCAGAAGCTAATGCTAAACCTCTACACCAGCAAGATATTTAGCAGAAGCTAATGCTAAAGTGCTACATTAACATGGTATTTAGCAGAAGCTAATGCTAAAATGCTAACTTCAATTCAAAATATATCTGCTTTTAAAAGACTACAATCCTTGAACACCAAGTTATTTTTGACATTATAATTTTCATGTTCAATAACGCTCTTAGATATTGTATTTGTGTTTATATCTTATTCTCTACTGTCAGTGTTTTATTTTGTTCTTGTATATTTCTTGTTTGCAATAAAGTTTTTTGAAAATAAGAGTGAGAATGTGAGGAGAGGAAATGGAACTGCAGCTTCAACAGTCTTCACCCCCTTCAAAATAAGAGCACGAAGATAAACTTCTAACTAACTGAAGAATTCTTACAGTTTATAACCAAAACTTCAACACAATGTCGAACTTTATTCAACTGCAAGTTTACAAAACAGCCAAGTAAATTAGTGCTTTAGGATTTATCCGGAATAATTAACTTAGGGGGGGCTAAGTGTGCTAAACGTTTTCAAAGTTAGCAAAAATGCTAAAGCACTAAATGAAAAACTAGCTCCATAATTAGCGCATTAGCAGAAGTGTGCCCACCACTGCAGTTCAGATAGTCAAAAATCTCATATTCAGCTGCCTACATGTTTCTATGAGGAGTATTCAAACAGCGGATAAGCAAAGGGGCAGAGAGAGTTTTGGGCTGCACAGGTGGCCATGTTTCGCTGATGGGTGCAGGCTTCCTGAGCTGTGAAGATGAGGCGCCCCAGGCAGGTCCAGAGGGACTCATGCAGGCTGGAGAGAGAGAAGCTGGACAGACACCATGCAGGAGCAGGAAGAGCGGGTCAGAGAGAACAATCCTGCTGGAAAGAAGAAGCACAGAGAGCAAGAAACACACAGAATGCTGAAAGGCTGAGATGGTAAACAAATAGCCCGAAGCACCGAGCCACTGACAGAGGCTGCAGTCTGGCTGTGTGGCATCGAGAAGCCATGTTTTCCTCCAGTTTGTTCATTTCTGGTCTGAATATGGTTTAAAACATTAAGATGAAGAAAAAAACTGTTTTCAGGTAAAACCTAAAATACGCATAAAAACTCCTTGTTGCGTTTTTTAACATGGAGACACAGCGGACGGATGGTTGGATGGATCTATAACCGAATATTAAGCCGATATTCCAATCAGGCCTGAATGAAACCATTAATTTCATTTTCTGTGTTTCCCAGAACCAGAACCAGAACCTGCCTCCAACCTGGACCAGCTGCCTCCGGGTCTCAGCTCGGCTCTGCAGCAGCAGGTCGGAGCTCCTCGCTCAGTTTTGTCCAGCATTGCTGAGTTTTTCACCTCAGAGCTTCCAGGGAGACGTTGATGCGTCGATATGTTTATCAATAGGTTGGTGTCTTTCGAGGATAAACTGACTGGGGAAGTCCATGTTTCATTCTGGGAAACTCGAGCCAACAACCGGCTGGATGACGTAAAGCATGATGCATCTTTGGTAACTCACAGCACAAGTCAGCTGGTACCTCGTTTGGAAAGGGGAGAGGGTGTGTGTGTGTGTGTGTGTGTGTGTGTGTGTGTGTGTGTGTGTGTGTGTGTCACTGTGGGAAGGCTGACAGGAATATTGATTCCCCCGTCTTTATTAGCATGTACCTGTGAGGCTGCCGTCTCGGTGGGGTTCTGAAGAGACACGTCGACCCACCGTTTCCCTCCCTGTGGCGAAAGGCTGGACCGCCAGTCCCCTCCTGCGCCGCCTGACATGTTGGACTGAGAGCGGGACCAAAATAGCAGCAGAGGAGACTGAACAGGAGACCAAAGAGACACTGACTCTGTTCTGGCATCTATGGCAACCGAGCTGAGGAAGAACATAATGTGGAACCAAAAGCGCTGCGACTGCAGCTGATGGTCCAAACAGCTCTGGCAAACAGACCAGCCTGTGTGAGTTCTGAGGTTCTAAAGCCGAGTTCTTCCCCTCATTGAACCTGAAGTGTTCCGTTTAAAGACTCATGCACAGGGAGAGCATGCAAACTCCATGCAGAAAGACGCCTGGATTCAAACCGAGAACCTTGCTGCAAGGCAGCAACGCATGCATGGACTTAATGGCAGCACTTCAGATGAATGTCTGGATCGGTAAGGAATTCACCAGAATGCTCCGTAAAAACCTGCTTGTGTTGCTCAGAACAGGAAACCTGGGCAGTGACGCCTGCTGCTTGGAAAGTTACGCAGCCAAACATTAACAGGAATAATCTGGGTTATTAGGCCTGTCATTTGAGTTTCAAAACTAAATATTCTCTAAGCAAGCTAAATATTCAAGTACATATTTAGTTAGAAAGTTAAATATTTAACTCCAAACTAAATATTTAGTTAGCAAGCTCAATATTTTGGTAAATATTTAGTTTCAAAATTAAAGATTTAGTTAGCAAGCTAAATATTCAAGTAAATATTTCGTTAGAAAGCTAAATATGTAACTCCAAACTATTTAGTTAGCAAGCTAAATATTAGTTTGCAAGCTAAATATTTAGTTAACAATATTTAACTTGCAACTAAATATTTAATTGAATATTTAGTTAACAAGCTAGATATTCAATTAAATATTTTGTTTTGAAACTAAATATTTAGTTAGCAAACTTAATATTTAGCTCCAAACTAAAGATTTCGTTAGCAGGCTACATATTCAAGTAAACATTTAGTTTAGAAACACAGTATTAGGTTAGCCAGCTAAAGATTTAACTCCAAACGAAAGATTGTTTTGAAACTGTGACATTTAGAAATGAATGAATAACAGGATTTTGAAATTTGACTCCATGTTTTTCTCTGATGAAAGGCTCGATAACTGAAATGCCTGCTGCTAACTTTGCCCGAACGGCCCCTGCGCCACAGGCAGCAGCTGCTGGTTTGGGAGTGAACCTGGCTCTCATGTTGACGGTGCGGAGTGAGTCGGGCTGCAGAGGCCCGGCTCAGCGGCTTGGCCCGGTTCGGATGAGCTTTTTCTCACGCAGATGAAGCAGAGATTGAAACTCTGAATTATCTTTGATTCTCTCCAGCAAATGAAAATAAATAAAAACATTTCAAGTCATTAAAAGTCTCGCATGCCCTTCGTAAAATAAATATCTTTTTTTCACATTTGCATTATTAACATAATTAGAGTTTCTCAGAGACAGAAGTTGTGAATAATTTAGATTTAATCTAGTGAGCGGCGGTTATTGATCTGAGCTGAGAGCTCATGAGAAACATCAGTGGCTGTTTAAAAGGCTAATTAGATCTCCTCTGATTCCGCCATCTATTAATAATCAAGTTAAAACTCCGGCATCACAAACACGTCCCGGCCGACGTCGTTCTCTCGGTAACAGCAGACCCTTTCTCTGCACCGTGGGCGCAGAGACCGTCGTCTCCATGGCAACGGGGCCAGCAAGCTCCACTCACTGATGAAACAAGTTCAGGATGTAAAAGATTCATTCTGAAGGCCATAAGGTGTGTTTCTCAAGTAAACTCGGACTCGGCACAATGCGGCAACGCCAACTGAACCGAGTCTCCGGCCGCACCGGGTCGTTTCGCCAGTCCCTTCAGGATTTCGCGATTTTTTTTGTTTGATTTTTTGCGATCACTGAATTTTGCCGCTGCTTTAGAAATATTTGCAAGGAATTTTTCTGGAATTCCAGAATCCACAGAGTCCGCCGAGCTGAGCTGGGCGCCGGGTCGCGCAGCAAACGTGGATCCGGGAGCTGGATCCGCTCTGCTGCCACGCAGAGTCCAGGTGGGACGACGCGCAGCGGGAAGTCTCTTCTGACTGCGTAAAGCTGAAAATGTCTGCACTCAGTGCTCAGGTGTGTGAACTGCAATCCGTCAAAATGACAGCTTTTTCCGCCACTGTTTAAAAATCTGTTCAAAGACGGAAAATGTTCCGTTAAGGCGACCCCTGAGTAGAAGTAAGGGATACTGCCACCTGCAGGGGGCGGTAAGCATCACTTAGACCCAATGTGTTCGAGCATTTTTGCGGAAATTTTGCAATAAACTCACAATTATGCATTAGGGGAAAAAAAATAATATAAATAAATAAATAAATAAATAAATAAATAAATAAATAAATAAATAAATAAAATTAAAATAAATGAATGCAGGGATTAATTTCCGGGTCTGATTGGGGGCGGAGGTGGGAGAATTCAGCCTGTTGATGAGAGTTAAAGCTCGTTTTAGTGATCTTAGCCTTTTCTGACTCTATAAAGATGGCATCAGCGTGTTGCGCCTGCTGGATGCTCTGGTTACTGCCTGCAGACCAGGTTCCATGGCTATGCTGGTGTTATCATCTCCCTTCCTTGATTTGCTTTAAAAACATCCCCTGTCTTGTGAGATTCCAGGTCTGCTCCTGCATCAGGGCTGCGTGTCTCCAGTACCAGGTGCCACTGGAGCAAAGCGGCTCCCAGTGGTTTACCAGAAGCTGATGAGTGACGGTGGCTCCAGGATGTGAGGAGCGTAAATCAGAGTTTATGAGTCAGTCGTCAGCGTGTGGAGAACATGAAGGCAGCGCAGCTCATCCGACAATGTGCTGCTTGGTGTCTGAACCAGTGATTTGTTGGGTTTTTAGGGCTAAATGTTCTATATTTCACCTCAAGCAGCTGCAGCACTGAAACCTCTCAGTGTCTGCTGGGTCTCTGCTGAGCTCTGACTGAGGGTTTGTTTTCTGCAGCTGGATTATTTTTGTTTGTTGTTTGGAGCAGAGAAGCCGCAGCTTTGACCCTGTAAGTCTAAGGTGTAGGAAAAAATCCTTAATGTACGTTAAAAGTAGAAGGTAAGTATCAGGTTTTAGAAATACATCCTGGTTCTCACCAGGAGACCTGCAGAAAGGAACCTATAAGTTCTAGAAAGTAACTCTGCAGGTTTTGGAAAATAACTTGTTTGTTCCACAAAATGAACCTGGAAAGTTGGTGCAGAAACCTGCAGAAAGCAGCCTGGAAGTTCCAGTTCTTTCTGCTCCTCTGTTCACACAGAAGTGACAGTTTATTAATAAATAAATAAATAAATATAATAATCACAATAATAATTTTATTTCATACTTATTTATTGCATATGCATGCAATAAATAAGTATGGATATATGTAATTTGTGATTATGTCTGAAAAGGGGTATGAAGAAGTCAAACTTATTTCATCATACCCCTCCTTATCATCCCAGTTGTTAATTCATAATCTTCCTGGTTCTGCTTATGATGATCAATGTTTAAACTAATAAATCACTATACATATAAACACACCTATAAACATACATGTAAAGTATCCGGATACTCATTCCTACAGGTTCCATCCCGCATGGCCGAGTCCCTGGTGTCAGCATAAGTTATGAACCATGTGCAGCGACTTCGCTGCGTGTTTTGCTCACCTCCCTTCCTCCGTCCCAGCTCTCTCCAGGAAGTGATTTGGGCCTTTCCTCAGGCCGTCTCATGCTTGGACGCTGCTTTAATTCAGAGCTGAGTTTATTCCAGAGCTGTGCGCCACTGACCGAACACGAACAGAGCAAACTTTCTGTTCATGTTTGTTCGAGCACATAAGGTTTTCACATTGAGGTTATCCCTATCATTATATTCCCCTCCCTCTCAAAAAACAGCTTTTCGATGCTTCCAGGCAGTTGTTTACTTCTGGCTTCATCCAGCGATTGTTCTGTTTGAAACGCGATCGGATCTGGGCCGTTTAGGAGCCAGAATGATGGAAGGGCGGCCCGGCCTGCTCTGGATAACCAGCTGCATGGACGATCCCGGTGGCGGCTGTCTGCAGCGTGCGCCGCGGTTTGAGTCATGTCTTGTCGGAGTTACCCCGCACTGCGACACACTTATCCAGCTCTGGTCGAATCAGCGAGCCACAGAGAAAATGCTGTGCTGTCTAATTCAGGAAATGTTTTGCTTTCGCCACAACTGAGATGCTTCTGGACAGTTTATGGAACATGATCATCTGATTGTGATCACAGAACGCAGGTGGCTCCATTCAGGTTCTTACGGGCACTGGAAAGGTGGAGCAGGAGCTGGACCAAGGCTTCCAGGAGAAACTGGTCCATCAGGGTGGACCAGAAGATGATGGACAAAACGTGAATAAAAGTCTGGATTTCATCCAGATCCTGGCTCATCATGAACGAATTCAGGAAAGAATATTCCGCAACTTGAAGACTTTTTCTTTTGATGCCTTTAAAACTTCTTCAGCCTGAAGCCCCCCGACTGTAAAACCACTGTCTTCAAGGAGCCAAAGCGTTGGTTTGAATTTCAGATGCGATTTAAACTTCAGGACAAATAAGGCAAGGTGTAATTAAGGAGGAACCTTTAAGCAGGTCGTTTCTTTGAAACAGCAGTTGTTGCACTTTGGCTGAGAAGCAGCTCCCGGTTGATCCCAGAGGAACCTGCTGCCCCCCCAAGGACGACAGAGGAGCACTTTCACTCCAGCCTTGAGTTTAAGCAAAGTCAGCAACCCTGAAGCTGACTGGTGTGAAAATGTGACCATGACGCATGGATACAGAACACTGAAAACAAACCAAATCCTCGTTCGTTTAAGGTTCTGGAGAACTTTTACTTCACGAAGGCTCTGCTTTCACTCTCACTTCCCCTCCATTCTGCAGACAGAGCTCAACTCAGCCGAACCTCTGCTTCCTGCAGTTTCAGGAAGACCATTTCCTCAAGTTGCTCCATCTGTGGAGCTCATTTGAACCTTACTTCATTTTGTACATATTCAGATTTTTAAGATGTGACTTTAACTGAGGAAGAATATGAATATATTTCTTTTGTTTCTGGTATTAAAAAAACCCCAAAACAGACCAAATAAATAATATAGCTGTCCTGCAGTGTTGAGTTTGGGCCCAAACGCAGACTGGAACTCAGACAGGAAGAAGACTTGACGGGGGGAACCAGAGAAGAACTGCTGAACCTCCATCCTGAGCAAGAAGCTGAAGTGAGCAGAAGGACCAATCAGAGGCAGCTGGGAACAGCAGAGGGAGCGTGGGGGCAGAGGGAGGCAGGGGGGCAAACTGGCCGGAGAGCTGAACTGGAACAGGCTGACACCGTAAACTGGAGTTCAACCCTAAAAATGGGCTGTCCGACATTATTCTGCATTAAAAATGATCATAAAAACAAAGGAAAACTACCTCATGATGTCTCAACTGACGGTTTGGTCGAACTGTGAATGATGAGCACCGCTAACAGAAGCTAACTGCTCAGCAGGTTTCACCTTATTACCCATGATGCTTTGCATTGAGTTGACCTTTTATAGAATGATTATGTGTGGAGCTAAAATGGAGCCATAAAGTTGTTAAAAAATGTTTTGTAAACTTCAAAAAATTTGCAACTAAAAAATAATTTTGATTTAAAAACTCCACGCAGATTCGTGTCGTGTGTTGAAGAAGCAGATTGTCAGCGAAGCACGTTATTTTTCCAAACCAGTCACATAAACGTAGAATATTTATGATGTCTCAGACATTTCCAGTCTAAAAAGTCGATTTGAACATTTTTTTTCAGTTTCAGATTTTTTAGTTTCAATCTATTTTTTTAATTTTCACATTTTTTTTTATTTAAATTTTTTTTTTCAGTTTCAATTATTTTTCACTTTCAGTGTTTTGCAGTTTTGAATTTCTTTTCTGTCTCAGTTGTTTTTTCAGCTACACTTTTTTCAGTCTCAATGTTTTTTTATTTTCAGTTTTTTTTACTTACATTTTTTTAAAACTAAGTTTATGACCCCAATTTAGCTCCGTAATTATGGATTAAAATATTCACATTCATCTTTATGAGGTGCATAAAGCTGCAATAAATGTTAAAAAACTGAGGCTTGAAATGTTTCTGGGGCTTAAATGAGAGGAGGGATAGACTGTGAGGCTGGCGATGCTGCGCCGTTCACTGGACGAGCCTCGGGTCACAGCATCTGGCTTCTGTCACAGATGTTACCCGTCGTCATGGAAACGCTGCGCAGAAAGGCAGAGAGAACAGCGACAGGAGGAGCAGCATTTGTTCTCGTCTCAGCTCCATCGGGCCAAAGGTTCGCTGTGACCGAGCCGGCTCACGATGAAGAGGCTGTTTGGAGGGATGAGCCACACATTCCCAGGAAAATTCCTGGAAAATCATTCCCAAAACTCATCATTTGTCACGAACTCCATGTTCTGAGCCACAGAGTGGGGCAGTTATATAAACTTCCCACTGATCCATTTGTCCTCTGCTGAGATCAGCGGTGGCTGCTCGGCCTGCTGGTGGCCTCATGAAACACCGAGGGGTTGCATAAGGCCTCGGATGTTAGCCTGTGTGACAAGTGGCGGTCCCTGCAGCTCATGGCCTCGTGTCGCTGCCGCTGCTTTCCAGGGGTTGAGTCAGCGCATGGCTGCTGGTTAAAGGTCACCGCTTCGGAGCAAAGATGCACGACAGCAGAAGTTTGACTTGTCTGATAATCAGCTGAATAAAAAGCTGAAGCACTCGTGAACTCACGAAGTCAGACTGGAACGGATCACTTCCAGGGTCTGTATTTGGCATTTTGTGAAGATGAATTGTTTTTCTTTCCTCTGTTTGACTTTTAAAAGGTGAAAGAATTGATGTCATGTTTTAATGTCGACCACAGAAGAAGAAGCCGCGATAAACTCACCTGTACAACCAGAACTTGTTACTTTAACAGGTCCGGTTCTGTTGGGCTGAGTTTACAGAACCTGCAAAAGAGCTGACTGAGTCAGATACAGAGCAGCTGGGTAGACCTTTGACCTCTGGACTCCTGAACCTTCACTGGTTGAACTAGACTGTACTCTGGATGGATGTATGGATGGATGGATGGACAGATGGATGGATGGATGGTTGATTGGATGGATGGATGGACGGAGGGACGGAGGGTGTCCCAGAAGCAGGTCAGCGTGTGGGCCGCCATCCGTCCGGACCGGCTGGTCAGCGGGAGTTTAGAGGAGGAAGGAGCAGCTCCCGCTCCGCCCCAGAGGCGGCGTCACTGCGCCTCTGCCTCTGTCCAGGGGCAACGCTGCAGACGTCCCCGCTCATCATCCTGAGCGACGGTCCATCGGCCCGGCCGCCGCTGGGGAACACGCCGGTTCCGTGCTGCGTCGCCCGAGAGGAGCAGTTAAACGCAACACCAAACACAAAGCCTTGTCTCTCTGATTCACATGCAGCTGCCACAAATGCTGTTGTTTGTGCATCACAATAAAGAGGAGAACCATGAAAAAGAGGCTCAGAGGTGGGCGGTGAATGGCTGGGGGTGAGTGCAGGCCAGGCTGGAGTGACTGCAGAGCGCTGGACGCGTTAGAAACAGCCAGAGAAGTCAGACACGTTTTCTGTTGTTGGACTGTTTTTGTTTTTCAGCCTTTTATTATCCGCCTCTCTGTCTCTCTGTCTCAACTTCAGCTGAATTAAAAGTATCATGAATAAACATTTGAAGAAATGAATCACTCTTTTTATCTATTCATGCATAAGCAAACAGAGCACAGCATGATGCTGTAAGGTTAAGGTTTCCCTGCAGGGCCTCGTCATAAATATGCAGTGGCAGGAGGGCTCGCTGTCATATTTACACAGATGATGCATAAGTCATAAACACGATCAGCTACATTAAACCCAGCCCTGCAAGAACTGGATCTGCTGATGAAATGTTGAGTTGACTGGAAAGCTCTCTCAATCAGGATTGTTTCATCCTGGAACATCTGTACAGAGATGGAGACATGAATTTCAAGCATCTTCTGCTTGAGTTTGAGGCTCCAGGAGTGAACCAAGGCTGCTGCAGCGGCGGATCTCTGTAAAGATAAGATTGTAAAGATACACAGTGAAAAATTAACAGCAATAATTTGGATGATTTAGCCTCTAATAAGATTAAAGATTAAGTCAGAGTTCCCCATGTTATTAATTCATTTATAGAAATAGAAATAACATTATTGTCATATGCTCAGAAGAAACCGGGCAATGGAATAAGTACTCCACTGTCTCCCTTCAACACCATTTAAAATGTCACATAATTAAAAAATAAAAGCATCAAAATCTACAAAAAGCTTCCATTTTTCAAACATTGAGTTTAAAAGTGTAGCCTGGGGATAAAAACTTAAATTTATGAAAGTCACAATTTCAAACTAAATTTTTAGATTGGAAGTAAATATTTAGCTTGTTACCTAAATATTTAGTTCCAAGTTCAATATTTAACTTCAAACTAAATATTAGCTAAATCAGTGAAATATTAACTAAATATTTTGCTCAAAACTAAATATTTGGCTGGCTAACTAACTAATTTAATATTTATCTTGATAATTAAATATGCAGCATGCTAACCAACTAACTAAATATCTGGCTTCATAACTAATTTAGCTTGTGAACAAAATGTTTTGTTTGTAAACTAAATATTTAGTTTGGAAGTTAATACTTAGCTTGTTACCTAAATATTTAGTTCCAAGCTAAATATTTAGCTTAAAACTAAATATTAGCTCAAATAGTGACATATTAACTACATATATTTGCTCAAAACTTAATATTTAGCTTGCTAGCTAACAATAAATATTTAGCTTGCTAACTAAATTAGTATTTATCTCAGTAATTAAATATGTAGCTTGCTAACTAACCAACCAACCAACCAACCAACCAACTAACTGACTGACTAACTAACTAACTAACTAACTAACTAACTAACTAACTAAATATCTAGCTTGGTAACTAAATATTTAGGTCCAAACTAAATCCTTAGCTTGAAACTTAATATTAGCTAAACTAGCAAAATATTAACTAAATATTTTGCTCAAAATATTTAGCTTGCTAGCTAACAATAAATATTTAGCATGCCAGCTAACTAAATATTTAGCTTGCTAACAAAATATTTCGTTTGTAAACTAAGTATTTAGGTTGTTACTTAAATGTTTGATTTGAAACTCTGACAGATTAATAAATGAATAACATGTTGAAAATATGACTGAAAGATGAACCCCCTTTTTTCCCTACAGCAGGCTAAATTTCATCGAATCCCGCCACGATATTAAAGTCACTGTAGTTTATAACCAAGCTCAATAACTTGAACTGTTATGACTTTTCTAAATTGTTCAAATGCATGTTTCTGCTAAAGCAGGCCATAAGGAAACTCAGTTTATGCTCGTTGTTCCTGCTCTGTCACACTGAAAATGAATAAATGATAAAACAAGAGCCGGAATGCAAAGAGCCCAAGTTCCCCTTCAGCTTCCTCTCCAAGCTGTTCCTGGTCTTCATCGCCTCAAACTGCAAAGTCGTCACTCTGAGGAAGATTCATAGGCCAGGCCTCTTTCTTTCTGACATGCAGGTGCATCATGCAGGCTTTCTAGCAGAGGTCAGGGGTCAACCTGGGCTCTCCGGAGGCTCTGTCATCATGCAGCATCGAACACAGAAAGAGGACTCTGTGTTCTGAAAACCTTTCTGTTGCACTGCATGGAGGCTTTCTGGTTTCTCTGGTCTCACCAAACTGCCTCTCCAACTGGTGACATATTAAATCCCTGACCTGACTGTTTCCTGAAAATATCCCAGCTTCTGACAGGCGACATTGTAATAAAAGCTGGATTAATTTTACCTGTCAGAGGTCTTCAGAGTTGGAGCTGACCATCATGCATCTGGAGTAATATGCCTGCCTCTCAGAGCAGCAATAACACTGAAAGGGGAGCACTGGCCTGCAGGTTCGATAAGTCCCAACACCACGTTATCCTTCTCATGTGGTTTCGGTGCATTAAAGAACGGATCCAGAGTTTCTGTTCTGCCCAGGTCTTAAGGGTTGATTCTTTGAGATGGATATTACAGAGTCATCTTTGATTTCAAGTCTGTAAAGTATTGCAGTCATATATTCTGTATTAATTCATTCTTATACTCAGCTTTATCAGGTGGTCTGTCTCGGTACTGAGCAGAACTCCTTCAGAACCGCCTCAGTTCTTCCTGGCATTGTCTGAGCAGGGTGTCAGGAACATTCCTCAGGGATTTAGATCCATACTAGCATGACAGCGTCACACAGCTGCTACAGATCCACGATGAGAACCTCCTGCTCCACCACATCCCAAAGGTGGAGATCTGTGGAGATCAATGGAGGTTTCTGAAGTCACGATCCTGGTGGAAGAAACCTTTAAGAAGATGGTCCAGAGTGGTCATGACGGGATGGAGGCGGTCAGCAACACAACTCAGGGAGGCTGTGGTGGTTACATGAGGCCCAGCTGGTACTGATGGACCCAAAGAAAATATCCCTCTCACCATGATGCCACCACCAGCAGGAGCCGAGGCCGTTGATACAAGGCAGGAGTGACCCATGATGTTTCCACTAAATTCTGACCCGAATGGGGCCAGAAAGGTCACTAATGGGGCTATCAGGACACGTGTCACTGGCCCCGTCCTCTATTTGGGCTTTATGATCCAAACATGTCCCCAACGCTGCCATTTGAGTTGTGTTGGTCACATGTCCTAACATGTGATTGGCTGTAAAACCGCTTGGGGAGACAAGTCAGGGCTGCAGAGCAAATGTTAGAAAGATGAAACCAGCTGCTCTGTTTCATGTTGTTTTCTCATGTTTAACACAGATGGCACCTCACATTCCTCTCTCTAACCATCTTCCCTGTCCAAAATGTCGAAACATTCCTGGCTTCTCTGGACTGCAGATACCACCCTACTGAGCTTGTTTTAGGGGTGTCAGGATAACAGGGCCATTAAGGTCACTAAAAGGGCCATTAATGTTATTAATGGGGTCATTAATGTCACTAATGGGGCCATTAATGTCACTGATATGGCCATTATGATAATTGATTTGGCCATTAAGGTCACTAATGCGGTCACTAATGTCACTAATGGGGGGCCATTAATGTCACTAATAGGGCCATAAAGGCCACTAAAGGGGCCAGTAAGGTCATTAATGCCACATGCAGAATGAGAATGGTCTTCCACTTCTTTTCTAACCCTAACCCATTTACTGCTTAACAAAACATGATCACTAAATGATGTTAATTAGTAGTTAATAATAATAATAGTTTGTGTTTCATAAACCACAGCAGATTTGGTTCATGTGTCCCGATAAAAAACAGGCTCTTTCTTCTTCTTGTCCTATTTTTTTAGTGGCATCCAAACTCAAAAGCCACTGAATGTCTTTTAAACGAGGAATCACGTCACTGCTAGCATTTCAATGGAAAATATTCACATCACCAAACTGAGATAACAAATGAAATATGACTGTTGAGTCTCCGGAGCTCATTTGTCACACACGAAGGATGTAGGGAGTGGATGGAGGGCAATAGTTCCCAGCCCATTTAATACAGAACCGCTGGTGCGAACACCATGACGCTTCAGAGAAGGAGATGCTAATTATCTCCAGCTTGTATGAACCCTGCCAGATGTGACCTCGCCTTTGAAGGTTGGATGAACGCAAGGGTTCAGTTAATGAGAAATCCTATTGATTGGGTATTTTTAAAGCATTCACTGACCCACTTGTCTGAGAAGAAATAACATTTATTTTCTCTGCTCCTCTTCTCTGCAGAGGTGTTCATGGAGCTGCTGGTTTAGATTCCAGCCTTCTCATGAGGGATTAATTGACACCAGGTGAACATAATTAACTGCAATTAACCACCCAGGATGATGGATTACTGGCAGCATGTGGGATCCCGAGGACAGGATTGTGGTGAAAAGAAACAATCACAGAGTTAATGAACTAAATGTTGGTTTTTCAATTAGAAATAAAGGAGAAATTGGCTCAGAGTCCCTAAAAACAACTCGTTTTACTTTATTCTAAGCAAAACACAACTTAATATAATTTTCTGCCATTTTTATGAGCATCAAATAATTTTGTTTTTGTTTGTTTTTTGTTGACAATGATATTGAGAAATGTAAATAAGCTGAATATGAAATTACTGCTGAGCACATGTCTAAAAATTAAAGAATAGATGACACGAGATCGTCTAAATAAGAAAAAGCGACACTGAGTTTCACAAAAATTAAACTAAATTTTGAGTAATTTATTATTGCTTTGCATACAATAATTCACATATTTTGCTAGTTGGATTTTATTTTCTCTTCCCTAAATAGCTAATCAATCTTCACACTAAATAACCACCAAACCCACCACCCCCATTTTTTTCAATGAATCTGCATCATTCACAGCAGCAGATGATACCCCCCCCCCTAAAAAAAAGGTGCATCCTGAGAAATATCACTTCTGGAGTACTCCAAGGTTCAGTCTTGGGACCCATCCTGTTTCCACATGCCAGCTCAGGTTGTAAGAAATAATAAGATTAGCTACAATAAGTAGGCTGAATTCTTACCTCCGAGTCCATCTAGTCACTTCCACCCCACTTTTTTGCAATTCCGCAGTCATGGAAATTAACGCAAAATCAACAGATCGCTGCATTTTCCCACGATAATGCATAATTGTGAATTTATTGCAAATTTTCATCAAAAATGCTCAAACACATTGGGTTTAAGTGATGCTAACTCCCACCTGCAGGTGGCAGTATTTCTTACTCCAACTCTGGGGTTGTGTGAATTGAATATTTTCTTTCTTTGAACAGATTTTTTAAATACTGGTGGAAAAATTTGAATGCCGTCCACCATTTTGACGGATTACAATTCACACACCTGAGCACTGGGTGCAGACATTTTCAGCTTTACGCTTCTCATTGGGGCGGACAGAAGTCACATGTGGGGTACCACACGGTTCAATCCTGGGACCCATCTTTTTAGTATCTACATGTTCCCACTAGCTCAGGTTATAACAAAAAATCAGTTTAGTTACCATAACTACACAGATGATACACAGCTCTTCATTTTTATTACGATGTCACCAGGTGACTCTGAACCCATCCAGTCATTGAACAGATGTTTAGAACAAATCGATGCCTGGAGGTGCCAAAACTTTCTCCAGCTGAACAGAAATAAAACTGAAGTTATTATCTTTGGTCGTAAAGAGGAACGATCTAGAGTCAGCGCGCAGCTTCAGTTATTACAACTAGAAACTAGTGATCTGGGTGTAGTGATGGACTTGGACCTGAATCTTCAGAGACACATAAAGACAGTTACAAATTCAGCCTTCTATCACCTGAAGAACATTTCCAGGGTCAAAAGACTAATGTCCCATCAAGATCGTGTCCTCACTAAAACTAGGAAAATAGAACACATTCCCCCAGTTCTACTATGAAATGCTATAGAAATAAACTTGCCTTGAGTCTCCATTATTTCACTAAAAGAAGGTGCAGTTTGGCTGCAGCAGACAGAGAGCTGGAGGACAGAGGGAGACAGAGTTAACTCATACAAATGTGGGCAGCTGTAGATTCACAGATAGAGGAATGAGGTATAAAGGCAGACTCAAGGCCATTTTACGACTGAGAACATATAGTTTCATATGTGCAGCCCATCCCTGAACAATTCTTTACTCTGATGAGATTTCATGACATTGATTATTGCTGGACTGGCTCTGCCTCTGGGTCCCACATCTAGTTTAAAGAAATAACCAGTTGCTGCCCTCAGACGTGACTCCGAGATGATCAATAAGTGTTAAAATCAATCCTGTGCTCCGCTGGGAGCTAACATGAGGATAATACGCTAGTCCTGCTAAGCTAAATGTCAGGAGTCTGCCTCAAACAGCTGTTTGGGGAATTTATCGATCGATACTGGAAAAAAGTGCCTCTGCACTTTCCTGTGTTCCAGCAGCACAGGAACAACCGCTGGGTGTTCCTGTGCTGCTGTCTTCCAGGTCACTTTATAATGTGTTTTTCAGCTTCATCCTGTCAGGGTTCCTGGAGTCACCTGAGAGCAACACAGCAGCAACAAATTTCATCTGGGCTAGCTGATGCTAACACTGGTTGCTGCAGTGAGATGAAGCTTCTGATTGGACGATGAGGAGGACTGATCATGCATCCATCCATCCATCCGTCCATCCATCCGGTTTTGTAAAGGCCATATTTAGAACCAAACCAAGAGCTCTGGAAATGTGGCCATCTGTCATAGAAACAGAAGCTAAACCTTGTTCAGGCTCAGCTGTGTTATACTCTGGTCACCTGACCGCCGTGGAAACAGCAGAAGTCACCCTGAGGCGTAGTCTCATACCTGCGATGCCTGGTCAGCACACCTACACCTTGTTAACAGGCTGCGACAACATCTTTAGTTCCAGAAACACAGGAGAAAAGTTTCCTCTTGATACTTTCTGCTACACCCAATACCTCCACCCCCACCCCCCAACCTGCCCACAAACACATTTTCAGCCTGTGTTGCTGCCTAACTTCATTTCTGTTTCCTGCTGAATTGTGAGCATCAAAGCTGGAGGTGATAAGTAAGCCACACACACACACACACAGCAGTGGTGTGTGTGTTTCACATCACAGTGCGCTGTTAAATCAGAGCCTTTTAGCATCAGAGGCCGCAGGATGCAGATTTAAAGCTGTAAACAACGTGCTGCCACCAGCCTCCAGTTACACAGCGTTGCAGCTCCCTCCAGTGTAAAATGACCACCAATCATAAAATCACCTCAGAAAATAAAAATGTACTTCTTTAAAAAGTTTTGGCTTCGCCCACTCTGAATTTCAACACATGGACACCAGGGGCGCACTGCAAAAACTCAAAATCATACCAAGCAGTTTTGTCTCGTTTCTGGTGTAAATATCTTAGTACTGTTGAAATAAGACAAAACGAACTTAAAGGTAACTTTTCAGCAAGATACAGGAGCTCGTTTTTAGTCAATAATCCTGGAATATTAATAGAAACTACTAGTTCCACCTTTCAGGTAATTTCACTTAAAACAGGAAAAATGTTTTGTTGTAAGTGAAATAATCTGCCAGTGGAACTAGTACTTTTTTAAATCTATATATATTCAAGAATTATTGACACATTAATTAACAAGCACATTAATCTGCTGAAAAGTTACTTTTAAGTTCGTTTTGTCTTATTTCAAGAGTACTAAGATATTTGAACTAATAACTTGACCAAAAATACTTAGTGTGATTTTGTGTTTTTGCAGGGTGATGAAACATGGACAAAAGAAAAGCATCTCAACTCCACGTAGAAAAACACACAACGGATTCCACCCTCACTGTCCGCAGGAAAGCTGTGTGTGAAAAACTAAGTACGCCCCATGCCTCTTCTTCACTGAGGAGGAACTGCAGCCCACTTGTTCTCCACGCCGCTTTAGATCATTTAGAGTCAAGTTTAGTCTTCAGCATAAATCTGGAATGACAAATCCACATTTTTCATTCTTATTTTAATTGTTATTTTGTACATTTGATGACAAAGTTTTTCATTAATAATTTGTTTTTTTTTTTAAATAAAATTGCACTAAATGGAGCCAAAAGCATACAATTCAGCTCATTTCCTATTCATCTGAGTGAATTCCATGATATGCACAATGGTACATTTTGATGATGCATATAGTAAATGACATGAGAAAAGGCTATGTCATATGCAGAAGTCGTCCTGCTACTGAAATCAGAACTTTTATTCGATCACATTCTCTTTTACGAAGTGAAAAAAAACCTCATTTAGGTTAGTTTGGGTACATCTGGCTAAACTGTGCCTGACACACTGTTCACTAAAACCTTTGCACAACAAATATGCTTCAGCTGATTCAGTCCTGCTTTGCTATACTTACAGTCAAGATATGAATTTATAAAATCGGAGGGCATTCCTGAGTCCTCCCAAGAGTTTTCATTGTGTTTTGCACTTGATTTTTGAGGCACAGTAACAGAAACAATAGTGGCTCAACTTGAAAAATATTTTTGAACGTCTTACTTTACCAAAATGTTCAATTTGGACCTAATAACTGTGTATTTGTGGGTGGAAATTACTTCTAAAACCCCTTAGAGCTTGACAGGTAAACATTTGTTTCTGCCCAGCTCTCTTAAGGTCCTTCCTCAACAGGTTGAGGTCGGGACTTTGACTAGGGCATTGCAACATGTTAACGCTGTTCTTCTTCAGACATTCTGCTGTGTTTGGGATTAATGTTGCAAGTTTGGACCAAACTGGACAGAAACAAGTCGCCCAAATCATCATTCCTTCACCACCATGCTTGACCATTGGTTGTGGGACGTTTGGTTTCCTCCTAACGTGAAGCTGTGACTCCTGGTCTCATCTGTAAGCCGGAGCCTTCCTGCCATGTTGTTTCTAGAGGGAGAAGCAGCTTTTTCCTGAAACTCCAGAGGTTAAAGAGGACGACCTTTAATTTCAGCATGACTGCTGGTTTAAAACGCTAAAATGAGTTCCTCTGACTGAAAGACATCATTAAAAGCCTTGAAGCAGCTGCAGCTTTCTGGAGGAAAATCTCACCCAGTATTTTTGTCTAGTTTCTCATGCAAATATTGTATAAGTACAGCTGAAATAAGGCGAAAATAACTTCAAAGTAAAACTTTTCAGCAGGATAAATAAGCTTGTTGACTAATGTATTTGATGTGTATTGATGGGTTTTTAAATTAATGATGGCACTTGACAAAATGTAATGTTTGTTCCTGGTTTTACAGTTGGTGACTGTATGATGTGTTTATGATGTTTTTATGTTTTATGCTGTAAAGCACTTTGAGCTGCCTTGTTGCTGAAACGTTTAATGCAAATAAACTTGACTTGTTTTAAGGCAATAATTCTTGAACATAGATTTTTTTAAAAGTTCTACTTCTACTGGCAGATTTTTTCACATAAAACACAAATAATGTCTTGTTATAAGTGAAAAAATTCTGCCAACTTTTAAAAAAAAAAATCTATATTCAAAAATGATTGAATTAAAATAAGGTTATTTATCTTGCTGGAGAGTTACTTTTAAGTTATTTTATCTTACTTCAAGTGTACTACAATATTTGCACTAGAAACTAGACAAAAATACTTGGTGAGATTTTGTGTTTTTGCAGTGAATTAAATTGATCTCAGTGACTGTCGCCAAGGAAACGGTTTAATAAAGCGCTCCTGAGGTGCGTGCAGTCTGGACGACTACTCGGAACTGTAGGACCAGCAGAACCAACATGAGCTCCTCAGAAGCTCTAATCATGTGTTTAACCTGTTGCCTGTTCATGGTGCACGCCCTCCGAGGATCACATGACCAGTCAACTGGCCTTTAAAGGTTACCAGCCAGCTGCGGATGAAACAGAGACTTGATGCAGGATGCGGCGACACGTGTCGCTGCTGGCAGGAGAGCCGCGCCGCATCACTGGGATGACATTTGTCCCGCAGCACTGACATTTCTGATCTGGAGCCAGACGGGACGTCGCTTTCTACAGTAACATTTTCTTTAAAAGCTCCTTTAATACCGATGCATCATAGTGATGGGTGGGGGGGCTCAGCTGGCTGTTTTCCTCTGAGGGATTATATCGTCCTGCTGATCCAAGGAGGACAGAAACAGAACCACGCCGGTAATAATTGCAAAAACCAGTTTTATTTATATTAACACTCAAATGAATATGAGTCATGAAATACTTTAAAAAGGTTTCAAGAATTCAAGGCACAAAAAGCACAATCAAAGGTTTAAGTCAGTAATAATGTGCAGGCAGATTAAAATAATAAATTAAAGGTGTTTAATGTCATTAAGGATTACAGCAAACCATAAAACGTTCCAGGATTCCCTGCCATTCAACACAAAAGACATTTAAAAATCAATCTGTCCCATTCGTTTAGCAGAGTATGAAGCTTTTCTCCACCGTCGCTGCCTCTCGCTGTTAGTGTCGTGGACCACCGGTGGGTTTGTTGAACAGGAGACGGGCCGGTTCTGGTTATTTTGGCATGAAGGTTGAACTCCCCTCCTCCTCCTCCAGATTGCGTTTCGCAGAGTCTTTGCAGCAAAGTAAACACCAACAAATAAGACAAGGAAAATGAAAAGAGGCACATGAGGCATTTTTCTCAGACTACAAATTTGTTCTTAGTGGTGGAGCCGCTTTTGGTGGCCGTGTCGGCGTGAGACTGGTAGCCAATCGTCATCTTCATTGGAAGTCCCAGCCGCTCCTTGTAAACCCTCCTGCGGAAGCAGAGGCGGCAGCGTTAGAGGTGGGAAAACATGGCCTGCACATGCTCAGTCGTCAGGAGCAGCCTGGCTCACCCTATGTGTGTCACAGCCTCCCGGTTCTCGTAGTCAGAGGTCCACACGGCGATTTTATCCCCTTTGTTGCGGATGTTGACGACGGCTCCACAGACGTCGTCGCTGTAGTCGTCAAAAGCCTCTCCGACTAGACACAGGAGCTGGTGAGAGGAAGCAAAGGACCCCATGAGTCACAACTTCTGACTGGGATAACAGGACGATGCTGACCCAGTTCTGTTCATCAATGTTCTGAGACTTCAGACTATTCCTCTTCCAGCTTGGAATGAAGATATTCAACCTTCATGGTCTCTAAAAACAAGGATCTGGTGCCTAAAGTCTGCTCCACTCTACAGGTCAGGGCACACTTCTGCTAATCCGCGAATGCGTTTTTACTAACTTTCAAAACGCTTAGCACACTTAGCCTTAGCTTCCCTTAAACAATTTTTCCAGAGAAATTCTAAAGCGCTAATTTACTGGGCTGTTTTGTAAACTTTCAGTTGAATAAAGTTTGACATCGACTGAATTTTTCAAGTAGTTAGATGTTTATATTCATGCTCTTATTTTGAAGTCTGTTTACTCAGCAGTTCCGTTTCCTCTCCTCACAAAATGTGGTGCAGCAAATGCCACTGACATAATGGTGGGTGTCACATGGTTGAGTTAAGCACTTTAGTGTTAGCTTCCACTAAATACCATGTTGGTATAGCGCTTTAGCATTAGCTTCTGCTAAATACAGTGCTGGTATAGAACTTTAGTGTTAGCTTCCACTAAATACCATGTTGGTATAGCGCTTTAGCATTAGCTTCTGCTATATACAGTGCTGGTATAGAACTTTAGTGTTAGCTTCCACTAAATACCGTGTTGGTGTAGCGCTTTAGCATTAGCTTCTGCTAAATACAGTGCTGGTATAGAACTTTAGTGTTAGCTTCCACTAAATACCATGTTGGTATAGCGCTTTAGCATTAGCTTCTGCTATATACAGTGCTGGTATAGAACTTTAGTGTTAGCTTCCACTAAATACCGTGTTGGTGTAGCGCTTTAGCATTAGCTTCTGCTAAATACAGTGCTGGTATAGAACTTTAGTGTTAGCTTCTACTAAATACCGTGTTGGTGTAGCGCTTTAGCAATAGCTTCTGCTAAATACAGTGCTGGTATAGAACTTTAGTGTTAGCTTCCACTAAATACCATGTTGGTGTAGCGTTTAGATTCTACTAAACACCGTGTTGATACGGCGTTTTGCCATTAGCTTCCGCTAAATATCATGTTGGTGGAACACTTCAGCTTTCGCTAAATACCATATTGGTATAGCGCTTGTGATGGAAAATTTTATTTTAAGGCAACATTATAATTATATTAATCTGCTGGTAATGTTATGCTATGTCTTTATTCTAAGTCCTTATGAATTCTCACCAAAAGAACCTGCTTGGGTTGCACTTACAAGGTTGGATGTTGTTTCCTGCAACTGTATGGGAACAAGACTGACTTTCCCATGTTTTGGATTCCTTGTCCTTGGTATAAAACCAATGTGTTGACGCTGTCTGGCAGAGCTTTCTTTCAGAGATGCTACTCTGACTTGTTCATTACTGATTGTCTTAAGCTCTCTGTATTGTGCACAATATAATAATAAATCTGATTGAGTGATTTTCACCTAATAGTGCTTGGTAATTAATTTTTCCCCAACACGTTTTTCCGTTAGCTTTCGTTAAACTTCATGTTGGTATAGCACTTTAGCTAAATGTTACATTGGTATAGCACTTCAGCGTAAGATTCCGCTAAATATCATGTTGGAATAGCGCTTTGCTATTATAATTCCTACCATGTGTCGATACAAACACATTCAGACCAAAGGAATCAAACCATAGATGTCGATAAATAAAGCTACGTGTGATAAACTAGAATGACACAGGGGGAATGTACTGAACACAATGAAACGCTTTTAATTCTTAGTTGGTGATGATGGCTTCAACGCGCCTCCTGTATGGAGGAGCTGGTCGCATGTTGCTCAGGTGTTACTTCAGGTCTTTAAATGCTGAAGGTTATGTGGGTCACCTCCAAACGTGGTGTGTATTACGGCAACCAGACACTTTATGTTCTGTCCCATCTGACCAGTTTTTCACAGGCTGGTCTGAATGCTGTTCAACAAACAAAATTTTTCTTCAGCAGTGGAGTCTTGTGCAGTGAGCATGTAGACAAACCAAGGCGGTTGAGTGCACTACTTATAATTTTCTTTAAAACAATTCTGTAGGCTGATTCCAAGTCATTCTGAAGCTCTTGCTTTTCTGATAACTATTTTCACTTCTCTGTCTAAAATCCAACAGGGAGCAGCTGATGGTGGCTGGTTTATGGCGATGTTGTTCTTTCTCCTTCCAGAATCACTTAGACGATCTTCTGTTACCAAACTCACAATAAAGCTACGTTCACACAGCAGTTCTTGATGCTCAATTCCGAGTTTTTTGCTGAAATCCGACCTTTTCTGCGTGGTCGTTCTTGCTACTGATTAAATGCGACCACAGACTTCTGTGTGAACGGTTTACGACACCAAAGCGACTCTCATGAGCAGAAGAAGAACAGCGCTCTGTTTACGGCAGTAAGAAAGGACGCCGCCGTTTATTTCATAATTATCATTATTTTCAGCCGTTGTTTACGTCCAGATTTACAGCGTCTGGCTCCTTCTGGAGCAGAATTATGATGCATGTCTCACGTCAATGATGTAAAAGTCGGATAAAATGCGACACGACTGTTCAGACCGCAGAGGCTTTGAAAACTATCGGATACGATTTAGTTCCACATGTGGAAGTGGAACAGATCGGATTTTTTGGGGTGAAAATAATGGAATTGGGTCGTGAAAAAGTCGGATATAGTTCGTATTCGCCTGCTGCGTAAACGTAGCGTAGCGATGATTGGTTTTGCTCATCATGAGATGTTTCTTGTGCTGAGTGGCAGGATTGATTAATAATTACTGACAGGTTTCAGCTGATTTCTTGCCTTTTTGCACCTCACTTTCTTTACGAGTTTAAATATTTTCCTAATGTCACTCCATTTTATGAAACATACATTGTTTATTGAACATCTATGGTCTAGTTCTGTGTAAAACCTGTGCAATGCTTGCTTTTAAAGATCATTTAGGAAAGAACGGTTCTAAAAAATTATTAAAAGAGGCAAATTATTCTAGAAATCCTGCCCATGGTGAGTGGAAGGACCTTTACTAACGCTTCGCCTGTCTTGTGTGAGACATACATCAAACTGAAGGTAACACAGATAAAGGCATCGGCTCCGTGGCTCAGGGGGGCTGGGGGGATGTAATCACCCCTTCCTGCTCCAACAAGTGGAACAACAGAGTAGCTGTTTCTAATTGTGACTGCCAGCAGGTAATGGATGCAGTCCTTTCGGGAGGAGGTCCGGAAATGATCGATGGTGTCTTTATGAAACCTACGGTTTCCAGCCAGAAGCGGTCCAGGTCTAATCTCCTCTGCTGCTTGGTGAGCGTGATCAGCCAGCGTCCGCCACGCTTGTTCCTCTCATCCTCCCACATGGGCTCGATGCCGTCCTGCAGTGAAACGGGTCAGACCGGGTCGACATCAGCATGTTTTCTACTCAAACAGGACAAACATTTCCAGCTGCAACAGTGACGAGCCAGAAGAACAAACAAGCATCCAGTGACGAAGGGAAACATGTTTTACTCAGGAGCGCCAAAACTTAAATACTAATCAAGATACATATTCTGGTGTTAATTTCAGCAGAGAAATAGTTTAAGGAGATAAATTTGAGACAAATTTCAGTGGCCTGAATTCAAACATTCAGTAACGACAGACTACAGCGAGAAACAGGGTTCCTTAATCCAGTTTCCATTTGATGATTCCAGACCTTCCAGATCTTTAAACATGTCTCTGCAATATTTGCTTTTGTTTAGGGTTTTATTGTTTTTCATCGAGGCATTGATATAAAACTGTGTAAGCATGTCAGCAGATTTACAGTCAATAACCTAAAAACTGGCATGTTAAACACAGATTTATTATTTTTATGAAAAATATCAAGACGCAGTTTATCATCTTGAGAGAACAGGATCTTGTTTTTGATATGACAGATGATTATTTTATGTTGAGATGAGGTCTGAAGCGTCTTTATGGAAAAAATGGTTTTGTATCATTTATAATTTTTCTTGAAATAATAAAATTTAACCTGATTTATGCGACAATGAGGGTTTTAATATTTCCGTATGTGGAGCAGAGATCGTCAGCTTGTTTTGTTGTATTGTTTATGTATTTGATCTCAGCTTGAGGACAACGTGCTGCCGGTTCTCTGATACAGAAATGAAGAACATTCCCATTTATGAATCAAAGAATGTCCCTAATCCGTATCTGCCTTTAATTCAACTCAAACAGCAGCATCCAAGTTCAGGCTCGACTTCATGCGTTTATAGGCTGAAAGTGATGAGATTCTTTGCTCTGATGGATTTAACGAAAGATTTTTCAGCGTCTGAAGATCAAAGCCAATCCAGGGAGAAATGGAAAACTAGAAAAATTGCTCTTCCTTGCTAAACAGTCGTGAGAATACTAATCTGCTGAATGAACATGCTGAAGAGAGAATAACATGGGGTGCATCATCTCCAACAGACTCTTCTCATTTAACAAACGTAACTAGTATCTAAAATATTCTTGAACTGTGAGGGACAGGAACCATTAAACTAAAAATCTGAAGAGGCTCATGTCTCTACATGCTGTCATTTAGGAGAGGGAGCAATTTGAAAATTACTGTTTGCACCAGCGGTCGCTGAAAATATTTCATATAGAGCCCAGTGGAGGAAGGGGTGTGGCATTCCCACGTTCAGGGAGTGTTTGAAAGAAAACCGTAAAATCTACAACAATGATGCTTATATTTCCTCAAAGCAGACACCAATGTTACGTTTTGATGCAAAAATGATTTCTGTGGAGTGAAATTTGACTGAACAGCAGCATTTTGTTTGTGAAAACTCACAAAGTTTGAAAAAGCATCAGTTACTGGAGCGCGCACTCCAACAGTTGAAGAATCATTGGATTACACTGCAAAACTGAAACGGTACAAAAATCTGCTTAAAACTTAAATCATCATTTTTTTTAAACCATAAGAGATATGAAACAGCTGAATCATTTGAAAATAGCTTATTGGCCTGTGAGCTGTTTAAAAGCTGAATGAAGTTTCCCGGTTGCAGCTGGCAGAAATGGTAAGCTGTCTAAGAGCACAAAGTTTTTGCTGAATTTTGTAGAATTTTTATGATTTACATTGCATTTCAATGGGGATGACATTTGCATAAAATTTGAAATATTTCAAAAAGTATAATAGCTGAAATTACCAAAAGTAATTGTGCACTTCTCCAGGAGAAGCTGAACGTTTTGATGTATGAATTGTTGACATGGGTAACAGTAGTTACGAATCAAAAAACGTCCAGAACATGGAAGAACAAGAATAAAGTGCGAATGCTTCATAACGGCGCTGTCGCTGATTACGCTGGATGCAAACAAAACATGGCAGCACAACACAGTAACCGGTCTGCACCTTCAGGACATCCTGTCGTTATGAAACACATGAAACTTCTTACGAGGACTGGGCGATATGGCTTAAAAATCTCCTGATTTTTACATACCTGATCCGATTTGAATCGATTTTTTAAAACCTCGCTTTCTTTTCTCAAAAACAAATTACAAATGACAGAAAATATTTTCAAAAAGGGGCTTTTATTTTAATCATCCCTTCTGTGAGTTGTGCGACGGAGTATCAGCGCCAGGCTATAAGAATGTTTTTAATTACGAGAATAAAGTCATAACATTAGCAGAATAAAGACGCAATTTTACCAGAAGAACGTATTAAAATTGTGAGAAAAAAGTCATTTTAATCAAAAAAAGCTTCTTGGGGTATTGAGATCCAACGTGGGAAGCTCAGTGCGTGTGGTTCTGTCTTTGACGTAGACTGTTGTTAGTGTCCAAATAAACAGAAACTGGAAAACCGCTTGTCACACAAGACGGCCGCCCCGGCAGCGCTGACATCACTCTGAACTACGGAAACACGACGAGAGCACTGGTGGAACAAAATCCAGATTTCCAAAAATGAAATCTTCAGAAACCAAAAACTGGATTGATGGATAAAATGCAGTAATGGCCCAGCCCTACTTCTTACTATTCCCATCTAGTCTTTATAAATGATCAGATAAATCCAACAGACCTTAAAAAGGGAGTAATCACAGCCTGACATGAGGTTGCTGGACAGCTGGATGTGGTTGTAGAGGCTGAAACAGAGAGCGAGGAGTCATGAACACATTCAGCATGCAGCTGACTCCCTCCATCACAGGAAGCTGAAGCTGACATTAATTGCTGCTTACGCCCAGAAATCTTCCACCGTGTCAAACTTGGAGATGAGGCGCAGGTTGGCCTGCCATGTTTTGCTCTTGTCATTCTTGAAGAACCACAGAGACCATCTGTTTGGAGCAGAAATTACAAAAACACGGAGAAATGTGATGAAACGAAGCCAGAAAGCTTGTGAATGGATCTGCTGGGTGCTTTCAAGGAAAATTGCTCTGTGAATCATGTTTTCACACTTTTAGTTGAATAAAATGTGACACTGTGTCTTTTCTACAGCTCCCAGACGTCTATAGGCTGCAAAATGACGAATAAAACAGGAATTAAAGCAGAAAGTGAGTTAAAACGAGAGCAGTGCTGAAATTAAAGCCAAATAAGGACAGAAACAGTCAGATGATGCAAATTAAACTGTCTGACAAGCAAATGTATGACAGAGTCTGTCAGCTTCTCCTTTTTAACTCGTCAGAAAGTCAGATTAAAGGCAATAATCGGATTTATTTCACACCAGCTTCCTTCTGGAACAAACTGGGATGGGAAGCAGGAAACCATGACCGAATGAAAACCAGTAAATGCTTAAAAGTGTAGGAAGTTTTTGATTTTCTGTGATGTAAAATCCGATTTAGTTCATTAATATTTAGACAGAGGCAGGCTTTAAAATGTAAACTGTTCAAGCTGAAGTGTTTAAGGTTGAACTGATCGTCTCTCTGACCCTGCTGGACATAAACATCCTTGTGGGATTTAAATATCCATAAAATATTCAGTCGCTGCCTATTAGCATTCAGCAGAGAGTTTAGACAGAAGGTATCTGAGGAGGGGCAGAGAGGAAAACTGAGGACAGGTCACCAGAGCAGATCCACTGTGGGAAAATAAAAGCTGAACATCATCAAAACTACATATCTTATTTCATATCTGTCCATGGTTACACTCTGCTGCAGAGGATTCTGACTCAGCTTCTCTTTGTGAAGATAGCTCTCATTAACTCAGGTCCTGTTTTCCAGTGTGACGGCCGGATCCTTCGTGATCTGGTCCGAGAAGCCTCTTCCTCCACAGCTTCAGCTGCTTCACTGACCGGTCCTCGAAGGACATGTCGGAGGGATGGACGGATTCATGGATGGATGGAGGGATGGATGGAACTGATCCAGATCTATAATAATCTATATTCTTCACAGGAAACTTTCATTATTAATCATTTCCTGTATTAAATCATATTTTGGTTTCCATAGCGCTGCAGCGTCGGCGTTTCCGCGGGAACCAGAGGAAAACTGCATCATTATGGGAACCTGTAATCCATGCTGCAGGTAAACAGAGCTCTTCTTCCGTCCCAGAAACTGCTGTTTCTGCCTCCTTGACAACGCAGAACTGTACACCCTTCACTGTTCATACTGATCCCTTGGGTGACCTTCGAACCCATGACATCACTGGGACAAGCGTAAACGTGTGTTCTGGTTCCTGTAGAGCCTGACCTGTTCTGAAGCGGATGTTTGACGTAGGCCTCTGGGCTCACCATCTCCTTCCCGGTCTCCTCGGCTCCATCTTCCTCAGCGTGTGGAGGGCTCGGTTTGGTTTCCTAGGCAACACACAAGCAGAAGCAGTGAAGATATGAAAAGTAAGTACACCCCATGATGCAGCAGCTGCAGTGGTTTCCCCTCTGCCATCTTATTTCTGGAGAGAAAAGGTTTTCTCCATCAAGCCTTTGACCTTTGACCTGCGAACTGGAGAGTCTGGGTGGAGCTCTGGGGTTTCTGGTCATTTCTCTGAGCTTCACACGCTGACCTCTGACCTGAACCTGCTGGGATGTCCACTCCTGGGAAGGTTGGGGCATGTTTTCCTCCTTTATTCTCATAATTAAACATAAATTCTTGTATCCTGGCCCTGATACGCTGTCACACAACTCACGGAAGGGATGACTGGAATAAAAGCCACTTTTTGAAAACATTTGGAATTAATATTTTAGAAAAGAATGCGAGATGTAAAAAAAACATCAATTAAAATTGGAAATTGGACCAAGTATGAAAAAAAAATCAAGAGATTTAATTTTTAAGCCACATGGTCCAGATCGCCCAGGCCTACTCGCGACTGTGTGAAAGAAAGCATCTGAGATCCAGAGCAGCAAACAGCAACATCCTGCTGTCATGGAGGTGGAGGCAGTGATGACGATCCGTTAATCGATGCGTTTGATCAGCAGCGCCGCTTTGTTTCAGCAACCTTCTCCTGATACCAGGCCCCTGCAGCAAGCTGTCTGGACAGCTGAGCCCGTCTGCCTCAGTCAGGATCTGGATTTTTAACGGACAAGGAAAAAACTCCCGCCCTCACACCTAAGGCACGGACGACATCAGCTGCTGCCCTCAGACAGCCGCCTCAGTGCATCAGGACACAAAAACAGCTTTTTCCAACAACAAAGCCACGTTTACAACTCTTATTGTCCAATCCAGATGCATTCAGACTCTATTAGAGTCTATTTCCACTTAGGCCTGGGCGGTGCGGCTTAAAAATAAAAGCTCCAGAGTTTTTCCATTCTTGATCCAATTTTTGTCAATTTTTAAAAAAATCTCGCTTTCTTTTCTAAAAAAGAAATTGCTAATGACAGAAAATATTTCTCAAGACTGGCTTTTAATGTAACCATCCCTTCTGTGAGTTGTATGATAGAGTATCAGGGCCAGGCTACAGGAATTTGTGTTTAATTATGAGAATAAAGTCATAATATTAGCAGAATAAAGATGCAATTTTCCAAGAAGAATTTTTTTTAAATTGCGAGAAAAAAGTCATTTTGATCCAAAAAGCTTCTAGAGTTATTGAGACCTAACGTGGGAAGCTCAGTCCGTGTGGTTCTTTCTTCAAAATAGACTCAGGCGTTTCGTCCAAATAAATAGAAACTGTAAAACCGCTTGCCAAACAAGATGGCCGCCCCGGCAGCGCTGACATCACTCTGAACTACGGAAACACAACGAGAGCATTGGTGGAACAAAATCCAGATTTTCCAAAAATTAAATCTTCAAACACCAAAAATTCAAGTAATCCATAAAATCGATTTATCACCCAGGCCTCGGTCCGCTACTGTTTCATAGTTCTGTACAGAGGGTCATGGAAATTTCTCTACATAACATTATAAAATCTGTACTTTCTTGTGTATTTATTTAACAGGACAGTTTAAATTTAATGTAGAATAGAATAGAAATATCCTTTATTGTCTCATGATGGGGAAATTTCTGTGCAACAGCAGCAAAGCGGCAGCGGCAGGCAATAACGGTAAACAGACTCACAAAAAGAATATAAAATATATATAAAAAAAACAGAATAAATAATCAAAAAAATACTGTACAGGAAGGAAAAATTTCAACATAAATACAGTGTAATTGTAAAAAAAATACTTCAGTCCAGAGGAATGTGCAACTGAGTTGGTTAATTAAAAATGTACAAGATGTGCAAAATGTCCCTAAGCACTAAAAAAGTCCACATAATTTCACCAAACCACCACTCAGATCTCCTGTTGAGCAGCCTGGTAAACCAGTATACTGAATGACATTCCTTTAGCTGTTTTAATTGCTGGTTGTTATTTGTATTTTTATTGCAGGATTTGCATAAATACTGGAGGTTCGGTCAGTGGACAAACATGGTTGGTAATAAAAAGCTTTCAGATTCTGCTTTTTGTTTCAGAAATCAAAAAGCGCAGTCTTTTTAATGTACACTGGAGATTAAATGTAAATACAGATTTGCTCCTACTGTAATGTCTTTCTTTCATATTTTTTCTGTTTTTATATATTTTTTTTACTTTAGTGTGAATCTGCATACTTTCCCAGTTTTTTTTTTATTTTTTAAATTGCACTTTATGCAAAACTCATACACCTATACCAGGTGAGTTCTTGTGCTATTTTGGGATTTTTATTACTATAAACAATGTTTAGGAATTTAAATTTGTATTTAATAATAGTAATTTAAAATAGTCATACTACATTTTTTGAGAACAACATAAAGCTACTGGACCAAAATATATTAAACCTACCATTCATCAATGCATATCGCTGATGTATAGGACTACCAAATAAAGTACTGTAATTTACATTCATAAGAATATTTTTTCTTTAGTGCAGGGGTGCCAAAAGTGCCATTTGCACAAAAAGCCATGTGTGGCCTCTGACTTCAGTTCAAGAATGAGAGAAATTTACTATGAAATAATTTACATAATAATACATGATAAGTTACATCAACATTTAATTTTTCTCTGGGATCAATAAAGTATTTTTGAATTTGAATTTTATTTACACATCCCTTTCAACAAACTGGACTATTTGATTAATTAAAGTATTGCATGCTTAGTTTATTGTTGAGTGGGTAAAAGAACATTTTTTTTGGCCTTCAAGTCCTTTTGACTTGATGATTTTGGCCCATGTGATAAAAAGTATGGACACCCCTGCTTTAGTGGACTGGGCACCAAAACTGGCTCCAGCCCAGGGCCTACATCCTTGTAAATCCGGCCCTGGTTAGAAGTAATTCACGGTGAAATTACATTAAAAACTATCTTAAAATAAAAAATAATTCATATCATACAGGATTTCGATCAAAAACCTTGAAGTTAGGGGGACGCTTGGACCTAAAAGCATCTCGGGGGTCAGATCGGACCAGTGCAGGCCAGTTGTGACAGCTGAAATGTTTCCTACAAACATTTTAAACAAGAACAGCACCAACATTGTGACGACTTTCAATCAGCGAAGTTTTAACAGCCGCGTATACGTCGTTTTCCAGCAACATCTAGCATCTGTGAGAAGAGTTTAATGTTTAGGGAAGAGGATCTCATGTTGCTGCTCGTCTGCTCGCTCAAAGTTAGGAGATCTCCACATTCCTCCTCAACGCCCAGCAGGTCGTGGCACAGACAACAGCTTTAAAACTCCCCAAAACACCCGATTTAATTCCAGCAACTTCAATTCGCCAACAAGGAAACGCTTTTTAAAGCTACAGGTCGGCTTTGGGTCTAATCTGAGGCTCTAATTTAGACCAGAAGTCCCTCCATATGCTTTGAAACGTTCTTCACAGAGAAGTACTCACCGGTTCGGCGGTAGCCATCTTACAAATCTCTGTTAGGAAAGAGTGCACTGATTGGTCCGAGCTGTGACACGTGACAGGGCTGCTGTAGCTCCGCCCCTCCCCCCGTCCTGCAGACGAAGGCATGGCGAGCACGGAGACCAGAAGGGAGTGTGAGACGGAGGGCTGCAGCAGGGACGCTAAACTTCAGTGTCCCACATGTATCAAGCTCGGTATTCAAGGCTCCTATTTCTGCTCGCAGGTACGGCCATTTTCCTCCGCTCTGCCTGGGACTCGCTCACCGGGGCCGCAGACCCCCGGCCGGCCTGGCCCGCTGTCACATCACGAGGCTGCTAACTCAGCTGTTAGGATGCTAACGTGTCTTCAGGCTGCTTAAAAACTTATTTGGAAAACATTTGTGAGCGTATAGTAGCTGTTTAATTGTATGAAGGTTGGGAATTAATTTACAGTGTGCCAGTGAGCGGTTGTATTTTGTTGTTTTTAGAAATTAAGGCCCAGGAGAAACGTTTCGCTAGCTAAGTGGCTACAATGAGTGATGGAAGACCCAGCAGGGTCACATTACTTATTAAAAGAGACGCGTCGGGTAAAAACCACGTATTAGTAGCCTTCAGCAGGTTAGTCTGTTGCTCCCTGAGGTGCTGCTGATCCACCCTCCTGGATCTGTGTCTCTCCCGAAACCCAACCCCTCTCACACATGTGACTGCAACTTTAGGGTGGATATCAGTGCTTTAACGGGTCATACCGGAGCTCTGCTCCCTGCATCACTGTAATCAGCTGGGCACATGTTGTTTTTCATCGGTTATCATTTGCTTCAGACCCCAAAATGAGCAGATTTTAGACTGCTTAGACCGTTTTATTGGTGATATCCTGAGTAAATGGAGTGCAGTTGCGTTTGCTTTTGTATCTGATCCCGACCTGAATCTGCTATTTGTTCAATTCAAAAAGACTTTATTTACCTCAAAGATAAATTAAATGTTGTTGTCAAATCTCTCGCTATAAGCAATAAATCAATCAATTAAATAGTGATAAATTAAAATGAGCTTGATGATTTACAGTTGATCAACAATCGTTAAAAAGATGCTCCCCTTTAATATCATTTTAAAAAAATGTTCCAAACTTTTGACACTCATTAGGAAGTAGGTATTTTAAACTTTTTTTTTTTTTTTACTGGTGTCCCACTTGCCTCTTTTGCCTGTTTTCCCCCTCTAAACTGAATGATTAATATTTTTTAAACATATTTTTGATTACAGAGACTTCATATACCATTTTAATTACAGTTTTGGTTTTGTTTATATATTTTGGATATTTAAAATGTTTTCCAGTTGCAGTGTTTAAATGTTCTCTAGAAATGTCAGTTTTCTGGTCTTTTACAGGGTGTACTCACATTAATATACCATTATTATTATTATTATTTGTTGAAAATAGTCTCATAATGACCATATTGTGTATCGCAATAATTTCTGGAACAATTTATCGTCCAGCAAATTTTTTTGTTGTGACAGGCCTAGTTGTCGTATCTCATATCATTCAAATATTTTCAGAGTCGTAGATGTTGACGCTGTGGGCAGGAAGGATCTCCAGTAGCAGTCAGTGTTGCAACGAATCTAATCAGGCCTCTGACTTAAGACTGTTGCTGTATGACAGTCTCATGGCCATCATTAGATGCTAACAGCTCAATATCCAGGCAGCAGAGACAATATTCTACAGTAACATGTCCTGGATGGATCAGTTGTTGGCAAGAACTGCTAATCCACCTCCTTTGCTTTTGCTGCTCCTCTTTAAATCTCTAATTCTGGCAGAGAGAAGCTGGAGTCTGGGATATGATCCTTGCGTTGATATATTGCATATTTTAAACAGTTTAACGTCTTTCCCTCTGCAGGAATGTTTCAAGGGGAGCTGGACGTCTCACAAGTTGCTACACAAAAAAGCAAGTAGGTACCACGCCTCACGGTTTCCTCTGTGTTTTGTAGATTTCGTAGAGTCTGAGTTTTGTTAAAGACGATCTGAGTCGTGTTTTTGTTTTTCAGAGGAAGACAAGCACCAGACTGAATCGAAGAACTGCGTGGAGAAGGACACCAACACAGATCCTTGGCCAGGATACCGTTACACAGGAAAACTACACCCACACTACCCACTGGTGAACTTTCCCTCTGTTTCTTTTTCTAATATTCAGAAAGTTTTCTACATGCAGAGTTCCTAAACTGTCTGGAAAAGTTTAGAAGTTGATTTAGGAATTTTCTAGGGGAGGATAAAATGATATGGAAACATGTTCAAATTTCCAGACTTTCTCTTTAACGTTGTCTAAATGATCCGTCCATCCATCCATGAATGGTAAAAACCTCAAGAACGACAGTTATGGTCAGAATAATCAGCCCCCTGATGAAATCACGCAGACCCTGGTTTCCATGGAAACGACCATAGTGAAAAGTGTTCGTACTTGTACTGCTTTCATTAGAGGAGAGAGAAAATACCCATAAAGTTTGATCTGTAGATTTTATTGTGACGGAGTATTAGGTCCAGGCTAAGAAAACAACCAGACTGAAGTCATAATACTGTGAGAAAAAAGCGATAACACGAGAATAGTTGAAGTGATACCAGAATAAAGTTGTATGGCAGTCATATTAGCAGAATAAAGTCGTAATAACAAGGACAAGGAGGTGCTCTAGAAGTCTGTTCTTTTGTCTGATGAGACTAAACTTGAGCTCTTTGAGAACAGAGATGCCTTCAACCCTAAAAACACAGTTCCCACTGTTAAACACGGTGGTGGAAGCATCATGTCGTGTGTCTTTTCTGCTGCTTTCCATGCAAATATTCAGAGTTCTGTGTGATTTCATCAGGGGGGCTGATGGCTCTGACCTTAACTGCATCATAATGAGTCAAAAGGCACCAAGAAGCTAAAACAAGAGGTCCACTCAACTAACGTGTCCTGTTGGTCCCTGTCAGACCCCCATGAGACCCGTTCCAGGCGACATCCAAAGACCCGACTACGCGGATCATCCCAGAGGTAACTGAACTGCTTTACGGTCCTACATCAGCAGAACTGACGTGCTACTCCAGTAACTCTCCCAGTCCGTTCTTGGTTCCAGTGCCTTTCAGTTGCATAAGACCGACTGCGGAGAGCAGGGGAACCCCAACACCTGGGGCTAAGTTGGGCCCCGGGGGAGGGGGCACCCTCTCAGTCCATGGTGACGTTAAACCGGCTTCACCGTTAGCAGAACCATCGATGGTTGGTTGGTGGTCATCCGAGCTGATGTCCTTCCTTTGGGTCGGGTCAGTGGTGCTCGAACAGGGCTGTTGACACCAGATCCTCTGTGTCTAAAGTGTAACTAAACCCCAGATCTACTTTTTGTGGCAGATGGACTGCCTAAATTGGTCCTTATGGCTGCTATATTTATGTTTCTGTGGAAATTTTGACAGATTTCTCATTGAGATTAAAAATCTGTTTTTCAAGAGAGACTTGGCAAAACCAGTCACCCCATTTGATAGAAGTCGGGAGATTTGTCACTCGTCTCTTCTTTATTAATTAATTTATTTATTTTTGGAAAAAAGTTGTTAATCTGTGACGAGTCGCGTTTTTGAAAAAAGTCGCTAGATTTGTCGCTCGTAACTTTCTTGAGAAAGTCTCTAAATTTCTCACGAGTCGCTTTTTTTGATAAGTCGTTTTGTCGCCAGTTGCCTGTTTGAAACATATCACAGTTTTTTGTTTTTTTTTTTTTTTTTAAACAGTTATTAGAGCTGTTGAAGTGCTTTGAAAAATGTTGCTTTTTTTTGAAAAATGTCAGTACATACATCAGTACTTGCTTTTGGGGGGAAAAGTGATGAGATTTGTCAGCAGTTGCTTTTTTGAAAACAGTTGCTAGGTTGTCACTTGCCGCTTTTTTTGGGGAAAAAGTTGCTAGATTTATTGCAGAGCTTTGAAATATGTTGCTTTTTTTTTTTTTAAATATTTCTTCCTTTATTTGAAAAAAAGCTGCTAGATTTGTCGTTAGTAACTTTTTTGAAAAACGTCGCTAGATTTGTTCCTACTTTTTTTAAAAAGTCGCTCGAGTTGTTGCAGTGCTTTGAAAAATGTCACTTTTTTGATAAATGTCACTCGAAATATGGGTTGTCACTTTCTGGAAAAAAGTCATGACATTCGTCACCGGTCGCTTTTTTGTCGTTAATTTGTTGTTAGTCGCTGTTTTAAAAAAAAAAAAAAAAAGTCTCCAGATTTGTTGCTTTTTTGAAAAAGTCGCTGGTATATATCAGTGGTGGCTTTAATGACCCGGTTTGTGTTCAGAAGCCGACCAGTTTAACTGAACTGTACTGGTCCAGATGGAAGCTCGTGGTTTCTCTGCAGCATTCTGGGGGCCATTCAGCCCAGTATCAGCGGTGTGGGGGGGTGCGCAGGTGTGTTTCAGCCGGGTCATTGTGCTCCGCCGTGCATGTGTTTCCATCAGGATTATTAACCCTGCAGCTCCCAGGTGAATGAAAACGGCTCCCTGTGGTTTCTGCGTCTGATTAGCTTCGACCTCATACGGTGTTTTCATCCTTCCACACACCCTGACCATCGTGCGACGCCTTAGCTTGGGTTTATTTATGGGGCCGAGCCGTTCACGGCGCAGCCATAGCAACCTTTGTATCCATAGATCCATACTCGGGTAGTCATGGTTACCGTCTCCCTTCTGAGAAGACTGTTTGTTAGCGTGGACTAATGTTTCACAAAGCCACCTGGACCATTATGAGGACGTATTTTACATGCAGGTGCACCAAAGCTATCTGTTTCTAAGCAACCGATAAACCTGCAGAGCTAATAAATGATGAATGATGCCAGTTTTTAACCAAACCTGTTTTTCCCACACCTTGCAGTGAGTAAAACTGCTCTGTTCTTCCCGCCGCAGCCAGAGTCCTGTTCTGTTCCAGCGACTCGGCAGCGTGAGTGTCATTAGAGGCTGCAGCCGTAGCGTAGTCTCTGCAGGAGCAGCTAGTTATTCATAGCACCGCAAGGAGCCTTTCATGTTTCCTCTGTTCACGATTCAAGCGGGAAGAGCTGTCACAACAGGATGAGTACACGCTATAAGCTCCTCATGTGAAGCTCCAGAGTCTCCTAACGTGACATGGTGTTGATATGAATCACCAGCAGCAGAGCTTCTATTGACTCTTCATTAATTAGAAGTCAGCTTTTTATTTCTCCCTGTAGCTTTACAGAAAACACTCAGGAACGATCTGTAAATTATAAACCGAAACGGTTCCTCTGCTTCATATTATATTAATAACCTGATCATTTGAAATGCTGAATAAGAGGCACAGCTGGAGCTTCATGAAGAGCTTCAACTCTTTAAGCAGTTTCTATGTCTCAAATTTTTCCAGAACACAAAAACCAGATGACATTAGAACGGCACAATAAACAGGATCAATGTCGTTTCTTATCAGGGCTGGGACTTTAATGCCTTGATTTCGATTCATTGACAGATTTTAGCTCTTTTAAAAAATTATTATTTTTTATTTTTTAACAAACAGAAGTTCTGGCTGGAACCTTAGTATTCACAGGTTTCTGGTACGCCTGTAAATCTGACGCACCAGCTAAATCCGCTAACAGCAGCAATGGAAGCAGCTCCTCTGGGCCCACTGGGGGTTAACTTCTGCTTCCAGAACCGATCTGATGGGACGCTGGAAAAGACTCTGGTTGTGTTCAAGTTGAGCTAAAAGCAGTCGGCCTATCAGAGAAGCTATGCTAGCCTAGACTAGCATCTCAATGCTAACCATGTAGCAGCAGCGCTAACGTCAGCGTCCACAGTCCACGTTTCTAAAGAAGCTCCATGAAGGATCAGGGTTCCTGAAACTCTGGAGAGATGAGCTTTGCTCCAACCTGATGCTGGAAGAACCTGAAGAACAGATTAAAACTAGAAACATCTTTGCTGTTCAGCTCAGATGGATGTTTATTCAATAATTTAGCAGCAAAAAGGGGTTTTGAATTGGAAATGTTGCTGATTTTGTTGATTTAAAATGTGAGTAATTCGTTACAGACGCTGAAATGAACTGGATTTAACATTTTAATCATGGCGACTACTGCAGTTGCAGAGGACTGTCTGGACCGATATGTTGTAGGTTAAACGTTTTTAAAATAATCCAATTTGTAAAAATGAACAGAAAAAAACAGTTTTATGACCAGTTTTGAGTTCAGACGAAAATGTCTGATACCATCTCTGAGGATGGAGCGTCACAGTCATGGCAGCCTCTCGTCACGGTGCTGCGGGCATCAGATTTCCATCAAACTTCGTAAGAAGATACTTTATTACTCAAACAACATGCCTGCAGGATTTAAGCGAATGCCTGGGATGCAGCAGGATGCGATATTTGCTGTTAAAACCTACCTTACATGTAAAATCCGTGGAAAATTATGAATACTTTATTGAGTGAAAAACAAAAAATCTTTGAAACTATGTTTGGATGTAAAATCACTGAAATATCAATGAAAGAAAAACAATTGCGCACAAATCGTGTTTATGTACACAGATGAAAATGAACCGCTGAAAATGTGACGTCAGTTTCATCCAAGAGCCTGCGTGAAGACTGGATTTAGTCATCCGTTGGTTCGCTAAGCGAGCGGTCAACAGTTGAGTCTGAAAACTGAGGAAATGAAGACAAACTGAAGCCTGATGGACCAAAATCAGCTGAAGTCGCTGCAAATATGAGCCTGAAAGGGTTGCATTCAGGGTCCTTCAGGAAATCTGCTTCTGTGCACCCTGCCTTTGCTTTCTGGTAGTTTCTGCTTCTGCTCTAGAGATTCTTGTTTGGTCTTTAATTGTTGTTGAACCTCTCTAAGCTTCCAGGAATCAGACGCCACAGAAGGTAAAAACTCGACCTCAGTAAGGACAGGATTCATTGTTTACTGTGTATACCGTGTAAATATGGATTACCTGAGACATTATTGCTGCTGAGGATAATAATTAAAGTCCTGCTGTGGATCAGAGGACGAACAGACCGACAGCAGGCGTTCGGACATGCGACTGATGGCAGGCCTCCGTCCTTGTCTCCTCCCCGCAGGGATGTCCGAGTCGGAGCAGTTCTTGAAAGGGACGTCTCAGATCAAGATCCTCTCTCCGGAGGACATCGAAGGCATGAGGGTGGTCTGCAAGGTGAGTCCGTCAACCTCCTCTGCTTCCGTCTTCTGAGTGCTTGAAGCTCTGCTCTGACCTGCGCCCTTTCTGCAGCTGGCTCGAGAGGTCCTGGACATCGCCGCCATGATGGTGAAGCCGGGGGTTACGACGGAGGAGATCGACCACGCTGTTCATCTGGTACAGATGCACACAAGCACTTATTCAGGATGTGGTGATGAAACAGAAACATCCGGTCCATGTGACCAGAGGTCTGCGTATTGGTGTTTGAACGTGCAGGGTTTCCCCAGGAAACTTGTGAACCCCGGCGGTAGGGGCGCTAGGGCAGCCCACCATGTTTTGGTCTTAAAAATGTTAACAGTTGACGGGAAATTTGAAGAGGTAATTATGTGTTATTGGAAGACTTGTTGACAACATCTGAACACCAACTATAGTCTTAGAAAAAGCAAATGCATAAAAACAGCAATTAAAGTAAATATAACAACAGAGGAGATGAACATGACTGTAACCATGGAGACGACTGGCTCACATCTTCATCTCCTTCCAGTGGCGACTGGTTGAGACTCGCTGGCAGCAAAGTCCTCAGTTTCTGATTCTGCTCCATATTATTACTTTATAGTTGGATGAACAGGACGACCGAAGTGGAAAACATCTGATGGGACATAAAGTTCATCCAAGTCATGAGAACGGGGAACATTTTATGGCAGTAACTGGTTTAAAAGGCTCAGAAACGGCGGCCATCTTGAAAATGAACAGTTATCCTGAAATTCAGGTGGCTGATGGGAAATATGAGGGGGGAGCATGCTAACGTTTATGCTAGTATCCATAGTTGAAAGATTTTTACAGTAATATGCTGCAGTAAGGATCTCTGTTACGGCATTTAAGACTCGTTGAGGATCCATCTACCATCTGATGAGCACCTCGAGACGCTTCTTCGCCTTTCGGGTAAATTGCTTGCAGCTAATCACGATCCAGTTAAATCCGCCATCAGCATCAGCTGCTCCATGTTTCCCAGCGTTTAGGCTCCAACAGGCTGAAGCAGGACGGCTCCCCTGAGAGGAACCTGCGAACGTCTGAGCGTGTTTTTATGTTCACATTAGCAGAGCCCCCATCATGATAACAGCTGATAAATAATGCAAGCACCGATCGTTTCTACATGTTTATGATCTCCTGACTCCAGTCTGGAGTAGACTTCTGCTGTAGACCCGCCCTGAGGTCTCCGCCAGGCAGCGACAGCGTCCAACAGCAGCTGTTCTCTGTGTTTCCAGGCCTGCGTAGCCAGGAAGTGCTACCCCTCCCCGCTCAACTACTACAACTTCCCCAAATCCTGCTGCACGTCCGTCAACGAGGTGATCTGCCACGGCATCCCGGACAGAAGAGCTCTGCAGGACGGAGACATACTCAACGGTCTGCTGCTCGCACCACATCTGTCTCAGCCTCACAAGTTTAGGAGTGGGGGTTGGGGGTGTATTAATGATGAACAGTTTCTCTCTGATGATGAATGTTTGCAGCAGGAGTTTGGCTAATTTTAGCCTCTTTCTGAGTGTTTCTGCTGAGGCACGGCTCCCACCGAGTCGCTCTGACAAGACGGATAGTTTCATTATCCTTCAGTCAGACCTTCGTACAGACCCCCTACCTGGTCCGCTTTAAATGGACCCCCCCTCAATCTTCTGTACACATGATGGATCCTCCAGTCTGATGAACATGAGCCTATACAATTATTTTGATGATTAATCGGATAAAAAAAATTGTCCCATTCTGCAGATTTTTCATTTAACCGCCTCAGCCTTCTTATACAAAATTAGAAACACATTAAAACATGCAATTAACAAGTAAATTCCTTTTTTTAAAATAAAATGATAAACATTGCCTAAAATGCAATAACAGCATACCTTTAGTGAACGCTTGATCGCTTGATTTGTAGCAAAAAATGCATCTGCAGTTAAAAAAAATACTTTCAATGATGAGTAGATGCTCAAGCCTTTCTGCTAAACTGAACATCAGTACAGTGAAGGGCGGATCTGTTGGTTACTTTTTGATTAATAATTGGGTACAATAGTGTTTAATACAAGATTTTTTTTACACAATCTGAAGCAGTTGAAGCTAAAACTGCCACTAGAGGAGTTCGGGGTAGAGCAGATTTAGTTTAACAAAAATAAATGTTTAGTTTACCAACTAAATAATTAGCTTGAAACTAAATATTTAGTTAGCAAGCTAACTATGTAGCTCCAAGCTAAACAGTTGACTTGCTAACTAAATATACTTTTTGAACTTAAAAATTCAGCTCTGAGCTAGCTAACTGTCTAGTTAGCTCTGAGCTAGCTAAATGTTTGAGTAAATGTTTGAGTCTTTATTCTCCAGTTAACGATTAATCGATTGTTAAATGAGTTGACAACTATTTCGATAACTGTTTCAGCCCTAGAAGAGTCTGACATGTCCGTCTTCCACAGTGGACATCACTGTCTACCACAACGGTTTCCATGGCGACCTGAACGAAACCTTCTTTGTGGGAGAGGTGGAGGAAGGAGCTAAGAAGCTGGTGCAGACGACGTATGAATGCCTTATGCAAGCCATCGACTCCGGTAGGACCACGCCTGGTACGGCGTCTGTTTGGTGTTCTTGTCTGGGAATAAACCTGACTCCCCCCTCCCATCCCACAGTGAAGCCCGGCGTTCGCTACCGGGAGCTGGGGAACATCATCCAGAAGCACGCTCAGGCCAACGGCTTCTCCGTGGTCCGGAGCTACTGCGGCCACGGCATCCACAGACTTTTCCACACGGCTCCCAACGTTCCACATTATGCCAGTGAGTCGCCGTCTCCCTGCTGGGGTCGGGCGGGTCGGGGCTGGATGCTGGAGTCGTTACATTCCAGATCTCTAAAGAGGAATTTTACTTGATGCATTTTAATTGAAAACCATATATCGACAACATGTTTAGCATTGAGATGCTATTTTAGGCTAGCATAGCTTCTCTGATAGGCCGACTGCTTTTAGCTCAACTTGAACACAACTGGAGTCTTTTCCAGCATCAGATCGGCTCTGGAAGCAGAAATTAACCCCCAGAGGAGCCGCTTCCATCGCTGCTGTTAGCGGATGGAGCTGTGCGTCAGGTTTACAGCCGTACAACAATGGGATTGTGTTAAAAAATTGTAACGTTGTGTAATTAATTAATCAAAAGTAACGTGTTGAAGCCTAATTTTTAGATATCTGAATTAAGAAAGCCCCCCTTGTGCTGCCACTGAGCTGCCCAAACAGTTGCCTGCAGAATTTTGGGTTTCCTGCATCAAACTGTCAGAAAATGACACAATGTAGAAAAAGAGAATGTAAACTTGGAAAACTCGAAGACTGTTTCTGAAATCTGCTAAAACGTTCCTATTTATTCTCTTCTGAAACACACATTGCCTAAAGCCTAAAAACGGCTTTGAGTAGCGAAAAGTTGCTGCTTTCAACCCATTCCCAAGCTGAAGATTGAGCTTTTTCAAAATGCTTTTTATCATCAAAACTCCAAAAAAGTAGTCTGAATGTAATTAGAGAAATCTTAAATATGTCTTTTATCGAGTCACTCACTTCGAGGGCCACAAAGGGCCCCTGAACGGCACTTTGGACAGCCCTGGTGTCATCAGAATATAATTGGAGATATCTTAATAAACTAATATGTCTAGTCATAAACTGATTTCAGATATCTGGAATGTAGGTGTGGTGAAGCGGAGTTTTGCTAAAACGGCGTGCCGTATCTAGTCGGGACTCTTTCCAGCACCCTCATTTCTGGTCTTTCCCCAGAAAACAAAGCGGTTGGAGTCATGAAGCCTGGTCACGTGTTCACCATCGAGCCCATGATCTGCGAGGGTGAGTGGAAGCTCTGGAGATCATCAGCCTGCAGGAAGGGTTTCCGCGGCTCGGGCTAATTCCTGGTGTGTGTGTGGGTGTGTGTTGCAGGCGGCTGGCAGGACGAGACGTGGCCCGACGGCTGGACGGCGGTCACCAGGGATGGGAAGCGGTCGGCCCAGTTCGAGCACACCCTGCTGGTGACGGAAACCGGCTGCGAGATCCTGACCCGCCGCCTGGAGGACAACGGACGCGCTCACTTCCTGAGCCAGATATAGGCTTCACCAGAACCGGCACCAAGGACTGGACCTGTCCAGGCGCTCTCACGCAAACTTACTCACGACTCAGAAAGAAGAGGCATCCATGGAAACGTGGCCCTTTGAAATTAAAATCGGTTCCTCAGATGAAACGGAAGTACTTGAATGTGTCTTAAATGAGAAGTTTTATTAGTCTGTGTCCTCTGGAGGAACCAGAGTATTTATGAAGTTCTGCTGGAACCTCACATTCACACACCCCCATGCTTCACCAGAATGTTTCCTGCAATTTTCCAGGTTCTCCTTGAGGTTCCTCTGACGGAGGATACTTCCCAGGTGGAAAAAGTTCCAGGAAAGTTCTGGAAAAAGTCCCAAATAATCGAAGTTTCGGTTGGGATCCTGCAGAGCTTTAAATCTTTATTTCCTGGGCGGAAGATCCCAGATGTTCCTCCAGGCTGGAGCCGGAGAGCTGCAGCTTTAAAGTATTTAACACACATATCGTCGTCATTTGCTCACTTTAGGAAAGGAATCAGCTCGGGCTGGGCGATAAATCGACTTCGTGGTTTCATCGAAATTTTGGATTTTGAAGATGTAGTTTTTGGAAAATCTGGATTTTTATTTTTATTTTTTTTCTCACCGATGCGCTCCTCGTGTTTCCGTAGTTTAGAGTGATGTCATCGCGCCCAGGGCGGCCATCTTGTTTGAGGAGCATGTTTTCCAGCTTCTTTTCATTTGAACTTTGAATTCATGTCGACTCGGTGACAGAGTATTAGGGCCAGGCTACGATTTTCTTTTTATTTATTTTTCATTTTACGAAAATACTCATAATGTTACAAGAATACAGTTGTAGTAATATGAGAAGTCATATGAAAACAATGTTGAAATAATATGAGAATAAAGTCTTAATATTACCAGAACTTTAACTCCAACATGAAAAATAAAAAAATTATCCAAGCTTTTTTCTCATAATTTGAAGAGGGTCTTCTGGTAAAGTTTTCTCTTTATTCTGCTAGTTTTATGACTTTATTCTTGTAATTAAACAAAAATTCTTGTAGCCTGCCCTAATACTCAGTCACAGAAGGGATGATTGAAATAAAAGCCACTTTTTGAAAATGTTTTCTGTCGTTTGTAATTTCTTTTTTAGAAAAGAAGGCAAAAAATAATCGGAAATGATCTGAAAAATATCTGCGATTTTGTTTTTAAGCCATATTGCCCAGCTCTAGAATCAGTGAATGGAGATGTTTGATGATCTGCTGCAGCTGCTGCATCCTAACGCAGCCCCTGCAGCTGCTGTTGCAGAACTGGAGCATCTGCATGACTGATGGGGAGGTTCTGACCCTGTTGGTGCTTCGTGGTACCACCAGCCCCGGTGTAGCAAAATGAGCCTTAACGTGTCTCTGAGCTGATGCCTGCTGGAGATCAGAGATCTGGTGTCCTGCCTGCTCCTCACCTTCATCCTGTCGTTGAAGCGGGCAGCGTTCTTTCTCTCCGCCTCATCAGAGGACGGAGGCCGTCATTGTGTCTCTGCACTCTTTGTACTTCTTCTGATGGAGTAATAAATGACTCTTCTGTACCTCCGTGTGGCTCAGTTTGTCTTGCGGCGGCGGATCGAAACCCACAGAGTTCACCAGACTGGAAGCAGATGCTCCAGTGAGCGAATTATGAACATAAACAGTATTTATTCTTCATGATCAGGGATCAGAGAGCAAACTTGTATGTTGGAGCGCAAGGGGCCAGACTCAGATTTTTTTTTTTATTTATTTAACTATGGGAATAAAATATTAGCAGAATAAAGTCAAGTCAGCTCAACAAAAGTTGTTTTAATGAGAAAAACTTTCAATTCTTTCTTTGAAACAGACTCAGTTGTTTCAAAGTCCTGCTACTGATAATAATTTGATGCTGATGTGTTGAAAGATGAAATATTTCCTTATCTGTAAAACCGACACCGAAGTATAACTTTGTAAAATGCTCAACATTCCTCATTTAATTTTCAAAATTTTTTATGTAGGATTTTTCATAAAATTACTTCTTCATTCTACTAATCATACGACTTCTCATATTTCGACTTTTTTCCTCATATTACAACTTTATTCTTATAATATTATGACTTTATTCTGGTTATATTATGACTTTTTTGTTGCATTGTTATGACTTTTTCTCATATTATGTCTTTATTCTTGTATCACTGACTTAATTGTCATACAACTTTTTCCTTGCAATATCAGGTCTTTTTTTTTCCTCATAATATTAGGACATTATTCTCCTAAAAAAATGTCTTAGCCTGGCCCTAATACGCCATTATAAACATAAAACCTGATGACATAAATGGAAATGTTTATAACAAATTAAAGATGAATGTCAGAATTTGAATTTATTAAATTTCATCAACGTCCCTCTAAAAATCAAAAATTTTTCTGGTTTGTTGTGTTTACGACCGGACTCAACTGTAAAAAAAAACGTTTGAAACAGGGAAGGAATCAGAGGAATTATCTCCACTGACTGCTGGTACCACATCGCTCTCAGAGCTACATTTGGACCTTAACAGATGACTCTCCACCTCTGTTCAGAACTGAACAATAAAATAGAAAAAGAGATGTGGATGGGTTTTCTTTAGCCGTTGGTGGCTGGAGCAGTTTTCCCGTTTAGCGCTTTAGCATTTTTGTTAACTTAAAAACGTTTAGCGCACTCAGCTTCTCCTGAATACATTTTTCTGGGTAAATTATTAAGCACTAATTTACATGGCTGTTTTGTAAACTTTCAGTTGAATAAAGTTTGACATCTGTGTTGAAGTTTTGGTTATAAACTGTTAAGAATTACACGGGTAGGCGACACATTTATGTTCATGCTCGTCCTGATTCATGCACTGAATACCATGTTGGTGTAGTGCTTTAGCATTAGCTTCCACTAAATACCATATTGGTATACCACTTTAGTGTTAGCTTCCACTGAATACCATGTTGGTGTAGTCCTTTAGTGTTAGCTTCTGCTTAGTACTGTGTTGGTGTAATGCTTGAGTGTTAGCAGAACTAATGTTTATGATTAGTGCTTTAGAGCGAGTGCAGCTAACTTTTCGTTAGCATTGCCCACCACTGTCTGTAGTACAGGAGAGAACAACTTCAACAAGGAAATGAGGAAAAAATAATGAGCAAACACAACCATAAAAGTAAAAAATCGAACGAAAATACAACTTGATGTTAGTCAAAGCATTTACAAAAAAATACCTTATTTACAAACTGATTAAGAGTGGCCTTAAATACATTAAAAGAGACCATTTCCTTCAACTTGAAGTCTTTCTGCAGTTGATTCCAGTCTAAGGGAATGGCAAACTGGAAGGACTTTTTTCCCCCCATTATCAGTGCAGAAAACTGTCTTGTTCCACTGGCAGATTATGAGGCTCGAGGAGCGAAAGCACTGCGAAAGCCTATTGTAATCATAGTGTTTCTTATTATTTTTCTTCTGTCAAATGAATTAGCTTTTTGGAGGCCTAAACATATACGAAAACTCACCAAACCTGGTGGGCGCATCAGGCCTGCATGAAAATTCTGTATTTTAAGGGCGTTGCAAAAATCACAACAGAAACGGCTCAACAATGCCCCCCAGCAACTTTCAAAATACTCTCTGCATTGAGGTTACTCGATCGTAGAGGCATGAAAATTGGCACAGTTGTACAACTTCCCAAGACTTACAGAAAACTCTCTTGCAGCCATGCTCTACACCAAGCAGGAAGTCGGACATCTTGGATTGAAGTTCCTGTTTTGACCTCATTTTGGCTGTTTATAGCATTCGCATTTGATTGAACTCCTCCTTGAGATTTTAACCCATCGATTTCAAACTTAGGTCTTTTGCTCATAAGGCATGTGGGATTAAAAGTTATCAAAATGGTGAGTTTTTGAGCATGCTGAAGGGGTGTGGCTGGACTCAAAATTTGACATCTCGCCATGAAACACGAAAATCTTTTATCTCCTACACGAAAACTCACTGAGACACCAACCCTTCAGGGATTGATCCACATCTGTTCCCATACAATACTCAATAGTCAAATAATTACATCACTTAAGCCACGCCCCCTGAGAACAGGAAGTGTAATGTTTTACTTTGAAAGCTCTGTATCTCACCCCTGTGACCTAATCAGCATGACAGAGTGTCCAGTGACAGAAGATATTTTGGTGTTACTTGGCCTCCAGCACTGACAGTTTTTGGTAAGGGTGGAGGGTTTGGCATGGCTAAGTCTGGTGTTACGCTGTTGCCATAGGTTTGCTTCTAAATCCCACAGATTCAAACCAAGCTCAATCAAACTCACTATTGATCCTTATCTACCCCTCAACAGGAATGCACCCCAATATATTGTGGGAGTGGCCAAAATTCCACAACAGTGCCCCCAAGAAATCTTTAAAAAATCAGCCCCAAGCCATACTTTAACCCAGAATTGTGTAATTTGATACACGTGTAACTTGTCAGGACCTACAAAAAAGTCTCTTGGAGCCATGCTCCAAACCCAACAGGAAGTCAGCCATTTTGGATCAACCCACCAGTTTGTCTTTTTACACATGTATCTGAGTGAACTCCTCTTCCTTCTTTTGACATACAGATTTCAGAATTACTTATCAAACTCTTGAGGCATTGGAAATCAAAAGTTATCAAAAGCTTTTTGATGCATCAAAGCATGTGGGCCAAGCCTCAAAGTCTGACCGTCCACCAAAAAACATCAAGGTGGAATAATTTCCACATACTATAGCAGGCCTTTTTAACATGAAATTGGTTTCGTCTTACTATCTGTAATTACATTTCAGATATCTAAAAATGAGCTTTGACTCGACAAAAATACATTTTAACTATCCCAAATGGTAATTTAAGATATCTGCATTCACATTCTGACTGGTGTTATGGATGTATGATTTTGTGGCCTTTTCTAATTATCTCTTTGCTGCTCTAATTAAATATATCTGCCCTACTTAGTTGCTTATCTGCCGCACCGCTCACTGCTACAGCTTGCACAACATAACTGCTGATATCACATAAAGTGCAACACATAGTCAAGGATAAACTGATACAAGAGGATGACTCCCTTTAGGAGGGTAAAGAGTGAGGGATAGATAAAAGCAGGGCTCACGCTCCATTCGTTGCTCCTCTCGGTTCATCCTTAAGATGGGCTGGGGGAGCCTGGTACCGAAGGTGAATGTCACTTTGGATCTGTTCATTTATATACTCTGTACACTGATCATTTTGGCATTAAATCTTGATTTTATACTTAGCCATTTCTCATTATTTCACAGGGCAAATACTTTGCCGGTTTTATTGGTTGGGTCTTGGAACTGGAGAGAAACCAACTCTGTGGTGCAGGAGGAGTAAAGAGGGTGAACCCCCATCAAACACTAGTAAGAATAATAATTGAAGATATCTTCAATTACATTTTGACAAGTCAAAATTCCTTTCAAGATATCTCAAATTACATCATCAGATTCGTTATTTGAATGGTCACACATCCCAAATTACAATTCAAGATATCTCAAACATAATTATGACTTGTCAAAATTATATTTTTAGATGTCTGAAGTAAGAGTTGTGCATAAGCCCTCTTTTGCTGCCACTGATCTGTCCAAACAGTTGCCTTCAGAGTTTTGGATGTCCTGCACAAAATTGTCAGAAAAATGCCACAATATAGAAAGTGCTTGGCAGTATGGAATATGCAGAGAATGCAAAGCTTCGTGAACTTTAAGACTGCTTCACAAATCGGCAAAGAATTTCCTATTTATTCTCTTCCGACAAGCACAATGCACTTAAAAACAGCTTCGAAAAGCTAAAAGTGCAACTGTTAACCCATTCCCAAGCTGAAAATGGTGAATTTTCAAAAATCTTTTTTCATTTTATTTCATTTTTTATTCTTTTATTGAAGTTTCAAAATACTATGTAAAACTGTGACATTTTGACGAGACAGAATACTAATTCAAGAGATCAGTAATGTCATTCTGACTCATCAGAATGTTAATTCAAGATATCTCAAATAGAAAAGCCGTCTAATTCAGGATATCTCTAATTCATTTAGATATATCTTAAAAGGAATTTTGACTAATCACAATTACAGTTCAGATATCTCTAATTTAGTTTTGCCGAGTCATAATTTGCTTTCAATATATCTAGAATTTAATTTGCACTAGTCAAATCTATATATTTCCTATCTAAAAATACATTTAGGATGTCTTGAATTATGGTGTCATTCAAGATATCTTTAATTAGAATTATGACTAGTCAGAACTAAAAATGAGATCTCGAATTTACTTTATGACTTGTCATAATTAGAGATATCTGAAATATGTGTTTCAGATAGTCAGAAATTCATTGTAGATATCTTGAATTGAAGCCTCCATACAACTCAATGGTAAATCTGATGTCATTTATATTAGTCAGAATGTAATTAGAGATATCTCAAATAGGTATTCTGTCTAGTCAAAATATAATTAGAGATATCTTAATTTCCTAATACGTCTAGTCATAAACCAATTTAAATTATCTGGAATGCGTGGTGAAACCGATTTCATGTTAAAACGGCCTGCCATAAATATACAAGGTCACAGCTCTATGACACTTCCTGTGTGTCATAACAGACCAGCCATAGAGATTCTTGCTACATCTAAAAATGTTTATTATCAATTTCTGTTAAGTAAAGCTGAATGTAAAATAATTAATAAGTATGTTAAGAAAATCGGGCAGGAAAACTGGTAAATAAATGATACAGGAAGACACTAATTATACATTCAGAAAAATGTAGGAGACAAGGAAAAGAAGAAGAAACAGGAATCAGAATAGGTCACACAGGTCTTAATAAATCACTTAAAAGAATTGGTAAACATGCAACAGGCATGATTGTTGCAATCTGCCTGAAACGGTACAGCATGTGTTTATGGAATACACTGCATTATGATTCACAAAAGAGACAGTTAAAAGTAGCAATAAAAAATGTTTTTTTTTTTTGGAGTTGTGCGGGTTTTACGTTGTTTGGGGTGGAAACTGTCAGATCTGGCAACCCTGCCGAACGGCGCCATGGTTGTTATTTGTGCACATGCGCACAGAGAGAGCCATGGAGTTTCAAAAAAATGTGCTACTCTGAAGATCATTCACTCTGTAGCCGGTATAAAGTATGATCATTTCCGGTCTCCCAAGACTCCAGTCCGCATGGACGCACAGCCTAAATAACTAAAAAATTTTGCGGATGCACCTAAAATCGTCCCTGTGTGAACTGGGCCTGAATAATTTGTTGCTGTAACCCGCCTGCTGGAGTATCATGGCGTAGTTTGGCCGCTGGAGCGCCATGTTTTGAGATCGCTGTTTTGTTCTGGTAAGTTATTCTTGTGACGCCTGACTGTAAGTTGTTTATGTTTTTCCTGATTAAGTTATTGAAGCCATTTTTTGTGTCTAAGCAGAGCAGCGGACACAAACGGCCCGAACTCGGCCTCTCAGCGGCGTGTTGTTTGGCTGCTAGCTAGCTGAAACAGCTGAGAAACAAAAATGGCGTCCGGATTTAGCAGCAGCTCGATGACGGACATTATTGGATTACTACAATCAAGATGAGGACCGCTACAAGCAAGAGAGGATCCTCTACTCATCTAAAGGTAGGTCAAGCATTTCCGAGGACGATGGACCTAGAAGACGACTCAAGGTAGGAGCTGCTGCGGGTTTTGGTGCTAATGCTAAAGCTGTTGATGAAGGCCAAAGCCTCTGGCCTGTGCTGGTTTGATTCTCTGCTGAGAGTCGATGTGCTAAATGAGCTGAGGAGGATTCTGCTCTGGTGAAAACCCTTCCTCTTTAGTGAGGCTTTCTGCGCCGTTTGTGAAGCAGCGGCTGCGGTAATGTGATCTGCGGAGGTTTGATGCTACTAGCATGTTGGAGTCTGAAGTTCAAGGTTGAACATGAGTTGTGATTGGAAACAAAGATGGCCGCCAAGGCTTTGGCGAATACAGTCAGGATAAAGCTGCAGGAAGTCATGCATCTTAGGCTCAGTTAATATCAGTAAAGTAAACTTAGATAAAATATCTAAAAATTATTAAAGTGATAATTGAAAGTGGCTATGTTGACATAAATATGATTGAACTGGTGTTTTTAGGTTAAAATAAGGTCTTTTACTTGTATTTTAAAGAAAAATTTCAGTATTTAAATCACAGAATACTTTTTTTTAATTTTTTTTTTTTTTTTTTTTTTTTTTTTTTTTTTTTTTACATTGACTAGATATTTAGTTTGAAGTTGAATCTGAATATTTAAGAAACGGGTATCCATACCTACCAGTCTCATGCACTACAGTTATAAACAATTCAAAACCAAAATTATTTTTGTTCAGCAACAATGTAAACATGAGAAACAATTATTCAATTTAAAGTTAAACGTGAGGAACAATAATGTTTGCGTCGGAAAACTTTCCGGAGTCTTGTGATTTCACATTTTCTGCACGATGACTGTCAACGGAGAGATCTGCTGAACCTGCATGTCAGAGGTCACAGGTAATGTTCATATTGTTTTATCCACTGTCTGATTTTTAGAATATAACCTTTTCAAACTGAAGCACTCACAACTTTTATTTTGAAGTTAGTCAGTTTGGGTTCTCCACATAGTTTCCTTTGAACCTGTCTGACTCATTTATAGAAAATTATTCTGTTTGTTCTACAATCTGGTGCTTTTTAAAATATATATATATATATATATATATATATATATATATATATATATATATAATTTATTTATCAGCTAAAACTTATGGTGTAACAACACAACCTGTACGTTGCAGACAGCAGGGCTTTTGCCTGTCTGTAAATAAATTAAAAGGTGCTTTACTAAAATAAGCTCCAGTCCCTACTACCTGTCAGAGTAGTTGAGGGTAATTAAAGTACTTCAGGAGGATCACACTTTGTTCTGTTTTAGCTGTGGCAGCTTCCTTCCTGCAGGGGGGGCATCAGCTGCAAATAACTCCATGTTCTCCTTCTGCAGATGATCCACTGGGCCCTGCATTTCAGTGTTTTTAACCCTGTCTGAATTTTAACCCTGTCTTTCTTCTAGACTGAGCTACTGGCTGATCTATTGTTGCAACTAACTATTGTTTTATCCCTAAAACCTTTAAAACCATCTCAGATTTTTTTCTGTTTAGCTGTTTCTCTCCTAGATAAAGCCACCAAAACAGCTACAACTGTAGTTAACTGTATTTTCTCTAATATAGAAAGTGCTCCTGCATTAGTTCTTCTGTTTCTTTTTGTGTATTGGTCTGCTCTGTCTTATCAATCCACCAGGGTGGTGGTGGCAGATGGCTACTTGGATGGAACCAGGTTCTGTTTCTGCTGGAGGTTTCTTCCTGTTTAAGGGAAGTTTTTCCTCTCCACTGTCACTACATGCATCCTGACTAAGAGGCACTGCATTACAGTCAGTGACTTGATGAAATGTCCTGGCTTAGAGTACATTTAACCAATTTAAAAAATGATGTCATGCACTGATAACTAGGATTTTTTTTTCTTCCCGTTTTTATTTTGGAAAGTGCCATGTGTTTTGAATTGGTGCTGAATGAATTAACAGAACTGTGTCAAATGTGGAAAGCAGAGCAAGTTTAACACATGAATCAGCTTCAGGAGGAAAATCCAGAAGCTGTTGAAGGAAAAAGAGCCATAAGAAAAAAGAGGAACAGATGACAATAAAACTGAAAGATAAGGAAAAGGAATGCTTTAATCCAGCAGTGAGGCCTCAAGAACCTCTGTATCCATTAAACATTATGGGCTGTTTCTTTGTTATGACCAAGACAGGGAGTTTGTTCAAAGATGCAACATCTCAGTCCAATCAGAGGATACATGAAGGAAAAAGCATGGAGAGGTTTGGGAATGAACAGGAGGTTTCACATGCTTACATGGAAGTTCTGTCTTGGCCTTTGGATAAACACTGATGTAAAAATGCTTGAGGATTACAGCCTTTCCCTTGGAGGATGCTCTAATGCAGTGGAGGAAGGACGCTACCTGGATGAGTTGGACATCCCAGCCAATCTGATGATGGTCATCAAAAAGTTGCCCTTCAAACTACGGAACAAGGTATCACATTAAAGAAGATTTCTCTATGATGATGAATAAAGTTTTGCTGACAATTTGATGCCTTGAAATGTGGTTTGCTACTTCCTGTAGCCGGTCATCAAGCCATTGAAGGCTTCAACGGTTGAGTTCAAAGACACTGGTGATGGAAACAAGTACGTCAAAGTGGTTGAAAGGTTCCAGGTACATGGCTCACCTCAGGAAAAACACGGTAGGTGGTATGAAGGGTATGTTTTCTCATCTCTGATGCAGAGACCAGAACAGATCTCAAAGATTCTCTGGTCATTGAACGGATATGTGTATGAAATCAATTATAAATGCAAGTTAAATGGTGACATGAAGAAAGTCAACAATAATAAAACATAATAACATTAAAAAGAAACAAAATAACAATGAAAAATCCAACCAAATAATAAACCAACAAAATGATAAAAAACACCAACAAACTAAAAAAGGGAAAAAAATAAAATAAAAATAAAATGACAGTCATAAAAAACCTATAATTAAAATGAAAAACAAAAACCAAAACAATAAAACTGAAAAAAAAAACCCCACTGCAAAACAAAATTAATAGAAATGAGAAAAAGACAAAAAAAAAACAACAAAACAAAACAAACCCTCAAACAATAACTCAAAATCTCAAAAGGAATGTTCTAATGTGTATCCAATAAACATCATGTGCCGTTGTCTCGTTATGACCAAAGAAGGACAATCAATATGAAAGCATTTAAACTGTAAATCACAGCTCACTAAATGAGGATGGTAACAGTTTACTGGACTAAATGAGGAAACGAAATAAGGACACTATTGGTATATCCACAATGCCTTTGGTCTTTGGTAAACAAGAGAAATTCACTGAGGTATGGAAAATGATCTGTAACTGAAGACTAGTGGCAATCTAAAGGAGTCTGTTGGAAATTGCTGGATCTCAATCCTATCAGAGGATACATGAAGGAAAAAGCATGGAGAGGTTTGGGAATGAACAGGAGGTTTCACATGCTTACATGGAAGTTCTGTCTTGGCCTTTGGATAAACACTGATGTAAAAATGCTTGAGGATTACAGCCTTTCCCTTGGAGGATGCTCTAATGCAGTGGAGGAAGGACGCTACCTGGATGAGTTGGACATCCCAGCCAATCTGATGATGGTCATCAAAAAGTTGCCCTTCAAACTACGGAACAAGGTATCACATTAAAGAAGATTTCTCTATGATGATGAATAAAGTTTTGCTGACAATTTGATGCCTTGAAATGTGGTTTGCTACTTCCTGTAGCCGGTCATCAAGCCATTGAAGGCTTCAACGGTTGAGTTCAAAGACACTGGTGATGGAAACAAGTACGTCAAAGTGGTTGAAAGGTTCCAGGTACATGGCTCACCTCAGGAAAAACACGGTAGGTGGTATGAAGGGTATGTTTTCTCATCTCTGATGCAGAGAACAGAACAGATCTCAAAGATTCTCTGGTCATTGAACGGATATGTGTATGAAATCAATTATAAATGCAAGTTAAATGGTGACATGAAGAAAGTCAACAATAATAAAACATAATAACATTAAAAAGAAACAAAATAACAATGAAAAATCCAACCAAATAATAAACCAACAAAATGATAAAAAACACCAACAAACTAAAAAAGGGGAAAAAAATAAAATAAAAATAAAATGACAGTCATAAAAAACCTATAATTAAAATGAAAAACAAAAACCAAAACAATAAAACTGAAAAAAAAAAACACTGCAAAACAAAATTAATAGAAATGAGAAAAAGACAAAAAAAAAAAAAAACAAAACAAACCCTCAAACAATAACTCAAAATCTCAAAAGGAATGTTCTAATGTGTATCCAATAAACATCATGTGCCGTTGTCTCGTTATGACCAAAGAAGGACAATCAATATGAAAGCATTTAAACTGTAAATCACAGCTCACTAAATGAGGATGGTAACAGTTTACTGGACTAAATGAGGAAACGAAATAAGGACACTATTGGTATATCCACAATGCCTTTGGTCTTTGGTAAACAAGAGAAATTCACTGAGGTATGGAAAATGATCTGTAACTGAAGACTAGTGGCAATCTAAAGGAGTCTGTTGGAAATTGCTGGATCTCAATCCTATCAGAGGATACATGAAGGAAAAAGCATGGAGAGGTTTGGGAATGAACAGGAGGTTTCACATGCTTACATGGAAGTTCTGTCTTGGCCTTTGGATAAACACTGATGTAAAAATGCTTGAGGATTACAGCCTTTCCCTTGGAGGATGCTCTAATGCAGTGGAGGAAGGACGCTACCTGGATGAGTTGGACATCCCAGCCAATCTGATGATGGTCATCAAAAAGTTGCCCTTCAAACTACGGAACAAGGTATCACATTAAAGAAGATTTCTCTATGATGATGAATAAAGTTTTGCTGACAATTTGATGCCTTGAAATGTGGTTTGCTACTTCCTGTAGCCGGTCATCAAGCCATTGAAGGCTTCAACGGTTGAGTTCAAAGACACTGGTGATGGAAACAAGTACGTCAAAGTGGTTGAAAGGTTCCAGGTACATGGCTCACCTCAGGAAAAACACGGTAGGTGGTATGAAGGGTATGTTTTCTCATCTCTGATGCAGAGACCAGAACAGATCTCAACGATTCTCTGGTCATTGAACGGATATGTGTATGAAATCAATTATAAATGCAAGTTAAATGGTGACATGAAGAAAGTCAACAATAATAAAACATAATAACATTAAAAAGAAACAAAATAACAATGAAAAATCCAACCAAATAATAAACCAACAAAATGATAAAAAACACCAACAAACTAAAAAAGGGGAAAAAATAAAATAAAAATAAAATGACAGTCATAAAAAACCTATAATTAAAATGAAAAACAAAAACCAAAACAATAAAACTGAAAAAAAACCCACTGCAAAACAAAATTAATAGAAATGAGAAAAAGACAAAAAAAAAAAACAAAACAAACCCTCAAACAATAACTCAAAATCTCAAAAGGAATGTTCTAATGTGTATCCAATAAACATCATGTGCCGTTGTCTCGTTATGACCAAAGAAGGACAATCAATATGAAAGCATTTAAACTGTAAATCACAGCTCACTAAATGAGGATGGTAACAGTTTACTGGACTAAATGAGGAAACGAAATAAGGACACTATTGGTATATCCACAATGCCTTTGGTCTTTGGTAAACAAGAGAAATTCACTGAGGTATGGAAAATGATCTGTAACTGAAGACTAGTGGCAATCTAAAGGAGTCTGTTGGAAATTGCTGGATCTCAATCCTATCAGAGGATACATGAAGGAAAAAGCATGGAGAGGTTTGGGAATGAACAGGAGGTTTCACATGCTTACATGGAAGTTCTGTCTTGGCCTTTGGATAAACACTGATGTAAAAATGCTTGAGGATTACAGCCTTTCCCTTGGAGGATGCTCTAATGCAGTGGAGGAAGGACGCTACCTGGATGAGTTGGACATCCCAGCCAATCTGATGATGGTCATCAAAAAGTTGCCCTTCAAACTACGGAACAAGGTATCACATTAAAGAAGATTTCTCTACGATGATGAATAAAGTTTTGCTGACAATTTGATGCCTTGAAATGTGGTTTGCTACTTCCTGTAGCCGGTCATCAAGCCATTGAAGGCTTCAACGGTTGAGTTCAAAGACACTGGTGATGGAAACAAGTACGTCAAAGTGGTTGAAAGGTTCCAGGTACATGGCTCACCTCAGGAAAAACACGGTAGGTGGTATGAAGGGTATGTTTTCTCATCTCTGATGCAGAGACCAGAACAGATCTCAACGATTCTCTGGTCATTGAACGGATATGTGTATGAAATCAATTATAAATGCAAGTTAAATGGTGACATGAAGAAAGTCAACAATAATAAAACATAATAACATTAAAAAGAAACAAAATAACAATGAAAAATCCAACCAAATAATAAACCAACAAAATGATAAAAAACACCAACAAACTAAAAAAGGGGAACAAATAAAATAAAAATAAAATGACAGTCATAAAAAACCTATAATTAAAATGAAAAACAAAAACCAAAACAATAAAACTGAAAAAAAAACCACTGCAAAACAAAATTAATAGAAATGAGAAAAAGACAACAACAAAAAAAAAACAAACCCTCAAACAATAACTCAAAATCTCAAAAGGAATGTTCTAATGTGTATCCAATAAACATCATGTGCCGTTGTCTCGTTATGACCAAAGAAGGACAATCAATATGAAAGCATTTAAACTGTAAATCACAGCTCACTAAATGAGGATGGTAACAGTTTACTGGACTAAATGAGGAAACGAAATAAGGACACTATTGGTATATCCACAATGCCTTTGGTCTTTGGTAAACAAGAGAAATTCACTGAGGTATGGAAAATGATCTGTAACTGAAGACTAGTGGCAATCTAAAGGAGTCTGTTGGAAATTGCTGGATCTCAATCCTATCAGAGGATACATGAAGGAAAAAGCATGGAGAGGTTTGGGAATGAACAGGAGGTTTCACATGCTTACATGGAAGTTCTGTCTTGGCCTTTGGATAAACACTGATGTAAAAATGCTTGAGGATTACAGCCTTTCCCTTGGAGGATGCTCTAATGCAGTGGAGGAAGGACTCTACCTGGATGAGTTGGACATCCCAGCCAATCTGATGATGGTCATCAAAAAGTTGCCCTTCAAACTACGGAACAAGGTATCACATTAAAGAAGATTTCTCTACTGATGATGAATAAAGTTTTGCTGACAATTTGATGCCTTGAAATGTGGTTTGCTACTTCCTGTAGCCGGTCATCAAGCCATTGAAGGCTTCAACGGTTGAGTTCAAAGACACTGGTGATGGAAACAAGTACGTCAAAGTGGTTGAAAGGTTCCAGGTACATGGCTCACCTCAGGAAAAACACGGTAGGTGGTATGAAGGGTATGTTTTCTCATCTCTGATGCAGAGACCAGAACAGATCTCAACGATTCTCTGGTCATTGAACGGATATGTGTATGAAATCAATTATAAATGCAAGTTAAATGGTGACATGAAGAAAGTCAACAATAATAAAACATAATAACATTAAAAAGAAACAAAATAACAATGAAAAATCCAACCAAATAATAAACCAACAAAATGATAAAAAACACCAACAAACTAAAAAAGGGGAAAAAATAAAATAAAAATAAAATGACAGTCATAAAAAACCTATAATTAAAATGAAAAACAAAAACCAAAACAATAAAACTGAAAAAAAAACCCACTGCAAAACAAAATTAATAGAAATGAGAAAAAGACAAAAAAAAAAAACAAAACAAACCCTCAAACAATAACTCAAAATCTCAAAAGGAATGTTCTAATGTGTATCCAATAAACATCATGTGCCGTTGTCTCGTTATGACCAAAGAAGGACAATCAATATGAAAGCATTTAAACTGTAAATCACAGCTCACTAAATGAGGATGGTAACAGTTTACTGGACTAAATGAGGAAACGAAATAAGGACACTATTGGTATATCCACAATGCCTTTGGTCTTTGGTAAACAAGAGAAATTCACTGAGGTATGGAAAATGATCTGTAACTGAAGACTAGTGGCAATCTAAAGGAGTCTGTTGGAAATTGCTGGATCTCAATCCTATCAGAGGATACATGAAGGAAAAAGCATGGAGAGGTTTGGGAATGAACAGGAGGTTTCACATGCTTACATGGAAGTTCTGTCTTGGCCTTTGGATAAACACTGATGTAAAAATGCTTGAGGATTACAGCCTTTCCCTTGGAGGATGCTCTAATGCAGTGGAGGAAGGACGCTACCTGGATGAGTTGGACATCCCAGCCAATCTGATGATGGTCATCAAAAAGTTGCCCTTCAAACTACGGAACAAGGTATCACATTAAAGAAGATTTCTCTACGATGATGAATAAAGTTTTGCTGACAATTTGATGCCTTGAAATGTGGTTTGCTACTTCCTGTAGCCGGTCATCAAGCCATTGAAGGCTTCAACGGTTGAGTTCAAAGACACTGGTGATGGAAACAAGTACGTCAAAGTGGTTGAAAGGTTCCAGGTACATGGCTCACCTCAGGAAAAACACGGTAGGTGGTATGAAGGGTATGTTTTCTCATCTCTGATGCAGAGACCAGAACAGATCTCAACGATTCTCTGGTCATTGAACGGATATGTGTATGAAATCAATTATAAATGCAAGTTAAATGGTGACATGAAGAAAGTCAACAATAATAAAACATAATAACATTAAAAGAAACAAAATAACAATGAAAAATCCAACCAAATAATAAACCAACAAAATGATAAAAAACACCAACAAACTAAAAAAGGGGAACAAATAAAATAAAAATAAAATGACAGTCATAAAAAACCTATAATTAAAATGAAAAACAAAAACCAAAACAATAAAACTGAAAAAAAAACCACTGCAAAACAAAATTAATAGAAATGAGAAAAAGACAACAACAAAAAAAAAACCAAACCCTCAAACAATAACTCAAAATCTCAAAAGGAATGTTCTAATGTGTATCCAATAAACATCATGTGCCGTTGTCTCGTTATGACCAAAGAAGGACAATCAATATGAAAGCATTTAAACTGTAAATCACAGCTCACTAAATGAGGATGGTAACAGTTTACTGGACTAAATGAGGAAACGAAATAAGGACACTATTGGTATATCCACAATGCCTTTGGTCTTTGGTAAACAAGAGAAATTCACTGAGGTATGGAAAATGATCTGTAACTGAAGACTAGTGGCAATCTAAAGGAGTCTGTTGGAAATTGCTGGATCTCAATCCTATCAGAGGATACATGAAGGAAAAAGCATGGAGAGGTTTGGGAATGAACAGGAGGTTTCACATGCTTACATGGAAGTTCTGTCTTGGCCTTTGGATAAACACTGATGTAAAAATGCTTGAGGATTACAGCCTTTCCCTTGGAGGATGCTCTAATGCAGTGGAGGAAGGACGCTACCTGGATGAGTTGGACATCCCAGCCAATCTGATGATGGTCATCAAAAAGTTGCCCTTCAAACTACGGAACAAGGTATCACATTAAAGAAGATTTCTCTATGATGATGAATAAAGTTTTGCTGACAATTTGATGCCTTGAAATGTGGTTTGCTACTTCCTGTAGCCGGTCATCAAGCCATTGAAGGCTTCAACGGTTGAGTTCAAAGACACTGGTGATGGAAACAAGTACGTCAAAGTGGTTGAAAGGTTCCAGGTACATGGCTCACCTCAGGAAAAACACGGTAGGTGGTATGAAGGGTATGTTTTCTCATCTCTGATGCAGAGACCAGAACAGATCTCAAAGATTCTCTGGTCATTGAACGGATATGTGTATGAAATCAATTATAAATGCAAGTTAAATGGTGACATGAAGAAAGTCAACAATAATAAAACATAATAACATTAAAAAGAAACAAAATAACAATGAAAAATCCAACCAAATAATAAACCAACAAAATGATAAAAAACACCAACAAACTAAAAAAGGGAAAAAAATAAAATAAAAATAAAATGACAGTCATAAAAAACCTATAATTAAAATGAAAAACAAAAACCAAAACAATAAAACTGAAAAAAAAAAACACTGCAAAACAAAATTAATAGAAATGAGAAAAAGACAAAAAAAAAAAACAAAACAAACCCTCAAACAATAACTCAAAATCTCAAAAGGAATGTTCTAATGTGTATCCAATAAACATCATGTGCCGTTGTCTCGTTATGACCAAAGAAGGACAATCAATATGAAAGCATTTAAACTGTAAATCACAGCTCACTAAATGAGGATGGTAACAGTTTACTGGACTAAATGAGGAAACGAAATAAGGACACTATTGGTATATCCACAATGCCTTTGGTCTTTGGTAAACAAGAGAAATTCACTGAGGTATGGAAAATGATCTGTAACTGAAGACTAGTGGCAATCTAAAGGAGTCTGTTGGAAATTGCTGGATCTCAATCCTATCAGAGGATACATGAAGGAAAAAGCATGGAGAGGTTTGGGAATGAACAGGAGGTTTCACATGCTTACATGGAAGTTCTGTCTTGGCCTTTGGATAAACACTGATGTAAAAATGCTTGAGGATTACAGCCTTTCCCTTGGAGGATGCTCTAATGCAGTGGAGGAAGGACTCTACCTGGATGAGTTGGACATCCCAGCCAATCTGATGATGGTCATCAAAAAGTTGCCCTTCAAACTACGGAACAAGGTATCACATTAAAGAAGATTTCTCTATGATGATGAATAAAGTTTTGCTGACAATTTGATGCCTTGAAATGTGGTTTGCTACTTCCTGTAGCCGGTCATCAAGCCATTGAAGGCTTCAACGGTTGAGTTCAAAGACACTGGTGATGGAAACAAGTACGTCAAAGTGGTTGAAAGGTTCCAGGTACATGGCTCACCTCAGGAAAAACACGGTAGGTGGTATGAAGGGTATGTTTTCTCATCTCTGATGCAGAGACCAGAACAGATCTCAACGATTCTCTGGTCATTGAACGGATATGTGTATGAAATCAATTATAAATGCAAGTTAAATGGTGACATGAAGAAAGTCAACAATAATAAAACATAATAACATTAAAAAGAAACAAAATAACAATGAAAAATCCAACCAAATAATAAACCAACAAAATGATAAAAAACACCAACAAACTAAAAAAGGGGAAAAAATAAAATAAAAATAAAATGACAGTCATAAAAAACCTATAATTAAAATGAAAAACAAAAACCAAAACAATAAAACTGAAAAAAAAACCCACTGCAAAACAAAATTAATAGAAATGAGAAAAAGACAAAAAAAAAAAACAAAACAAACCCTCAAACAATAACTCAAAATCTCAAAAGGAATGTTCTAATGTGTATCCAATAAACATCATGTGCCGTTGTCTCGTTATGACCAAAGAAGGACAATCAATATGAAAGCATTTAAACTGTAAATCACAGCTCACTAAATGAGGATGGTAACAGTTTACTGGACTAAATGAGGAAACGAAATAAGGACACTATTGGTATATCCACAATGCCTTTGGTCTTTGGTAAACAAGAGAAATTCACTGAGGTATGGAAAATGATCTGTAACTGAAGACTAGTGGCAATCTAAAGGAGTCTGTTGGAAATTGCTGGATCTCAATCCTATCAGAGGATACATGAAGGAAAAAGCATGGAGAGGTTTGGGAATGAACAGGAGGTTTCACATGCTTACATGGAAGTTCTGTCTTGGCCTTTGGATAAACACTGATGTAAAAATGCTTGAGGATTACAGCCTTTCCCTTGGAGGATGCTCTAATGCAGTGGAGGAAGGACGCTACCTGGATGAGTTGGACATCCCAGCCAATCTGATGATGGTCATCAAAAAGTTGCCCTTCAAACTACGGAACAAGGTATCACATTAAAGAAGATTTCTCTACGATGATGAATAAAGTTTTGCTGACAATTTGATGCCTTGAAATGTGGTTTGCTACTTCCTGTAGCCGGTCATCAAGCCATTGAAGGCTTCAACGGTTGAGTTCAAAGACACTGGTGATGGAAACAAGTACGTCAAAGTGGTTGAAAGGTTCCAGGTACATGGCTCACCTCAGGAAAAACACGGTAGGTGGTATGAAGGGTATGTTTTCTCATCTCTGATGCAGAGACCAGAACAGATCTCAAAGATTCTCTGGTCATTGAACGGATATGTGTATGAAATCAATTATAAATGCAAGTTAAATGGTGACATGAAGAAAGTCAACAATAATAAAACATAATAACATTAAAAAGAAACAAAATAACAATGAAAAATCCAACCAAATAATAAACCAACAAAATGATAAAAAACACCAACAAACTAAAAAAGGGGAAAAAAATAAAATAAAAATAAAATGACAGTCATAAAAAACCTATAATTAAAATGAAAAACAAAAACCAAAACAATAAAACTGAAAAAAAAAAACACTGCAAAACAAAATTAATAGAAATGAGAAAAAGACAAAAAAAAAAAAACAAAACAAACCCTCAAACAATAACTCAAAATCTCAAAAGGAATGTTCTAATGTGTATCCAATAAACATCATGTGCCGTTGTCTCGTTATGACCAAAGAAGGACAATCAATATGAAAGCATTTAAACTGTAAATCACAGCTCACTAAATGAGGATGGTAACAGTTTACTGGACTAAATGAGGAAACGAAATAAGGACACTATTGGTATATCCACAATGCCTTTGGTCTTTGGTAAACAAGAGAAATTCACTGAGGTATGGAAAATGATCTGTAACTGAAGACTAGTGGCAATCTAAAGGAGTCTGTTGGAAATTGCTGGATCTCAATCCTATCAGAGGATACATGAAGGAAAAAGCATGGAGAGGTTTGGGAATGAACAGGAGGTTTCACATGCTTACATGGAAGTTCTGTCTTGGCCTTTGGATAAACACTGATGTAAAAATGCTTGAGGATTACAGCCTTTCCCTTGGAGGATGCTCTAATGCAGTGGAGGAAGGACGCTACCTGGATGAGTTGGACATCCCAGCCAATCTGATGATGGTCATCAAAAAGTTGCCCTTCAAACTACGGAACAAGGTATCACATTAAAGAAGATTTCTCTACGATGATGAATAAAGTTTTGCTGACAATTTGATGCCTTGAAATGTGGTTTGCTACTTCCTGTAGCCGGTCATCAAGCCATTGAAGGCTTCAACGGTTGAGTTCAAAGACACTGGTGATGGAAACAAGTACGTCAAAGTGGTTGAAAGGTTCCAGGTACATGGCTCACCTCAGGAAAAACACGGTAGGTGGTATGAAGGGTATGTTTTCTCATCTCTGATGCAGAGACCAGAACAGATCTCAAAGATTCTCTGGTCATTGAACGGATATGTGTATGAAATCAATTATAAATGCAAGTTAAATGGTGACATGAAGAAAGTCAACAATAATAAAACATAATAACATTAAAAAGAAACAAAATAACAATGAAAAATCCAACCAAATAATAAACCAACAAAATGATAAAAAACACCAACAAACTAAAAAAGGGGAAAAAATAAAATAAAAATAAAATGACAGTCATAAAAAACCTATAATTAAAATGAAAAACAAAAACCAAAACAATAAAACTGAAAAAAAAAACCCACTGCAAAACAAAATTAATAGAAATGAGAAAAAGACAAAAAAACAAACAAACCCTCAAACAATAACTCAAAATCTCAAAAGGAATGTTCTAATGTGTATCCAATAAACATCATGTGCCGTTGTGTCGTTATGACCAAAAGAGGACAATCAATATGAAAGCAATTAAACTGTAAATCACAGCTCACTAAATGAGGATGGTAACAATTTACCGGACTAAATGAGGAAATAAGTACACTATTGGTACATCCAGTGTCTTTGGTAAACAAGAGAAATTCACTGAGGTAAGGAAAATGATCTGGAACTGGACACTAGTGGCAATCTCAAGGGGAATGCCCCACCAACAACTAATACTCCACACACAACTATGCTCTACTGACAAGTAAAACCAACAAAACATTTAAATAACCCATAAAAAACCAATCCATCCTACCAACAGCTAATACCAAAAAGAAAGGATTTAACCACCACACCAACAACCAATACACTCCACCAACAACAATTCCCAAACAAACCTTAAAACTCAATCAGTACACCCCCCCAAAAGCAAAAAAAAAAAACAAAAAAAAAACAAAACAATATTTAACCACCCCCACCAACTCATACACCCCACCAACAACTTATACATTCTACCAAACATCCCACCAATATCTAATTCGTTCCTAACAACCAATATGCCCCACGAATACAATAAAATACCCCACCAGCAATCAATATACCCTAACAACCAATACCAAAGTACAAAACCATTTAAACACCCAACCAACAACTATTTTAACCCCAGCAACCAACCAAAAAAAAAAAACATTTAAACATCCCACCACCAACCAGTACACCACCCCACCAACTAATACATTCTGCCAAACATTCAAACATTCCACCAACAACCAATACGTCACTAACAACCAATATGCCCCACGGATACACCAATAAAATTAAATACCCCATCAACCAATACATCCTAACAACCAAGACCAAAATACAAATCCATTTTAACACCCAACCAACAACTATTGTAACCCCAACCAACATTTAAAAAAAAAAAAAAAAAAAAATTAAACATCCGACCAACAACCAACAGAAGCACGTTCAAAAATCCCAACCAACAAATTCCACCACCCATTGTCAAAAAAACATTCAAAAACCCCAAACAATACACCCCACCAATAACCAATACCAAAAACATTTGAACACACCACCAGCAACCAGTATATCCCACCAACAATCAATGTCAAAATAGAGAACCATTTAAACACACAACCAACAAGCATTAATTCCCACCAACAACCAACAGCAACAAAAAACCCCCCCCAAAACAAAACATGTAAACACCTCACCAACAAACACCAAAAAAGAAAACCAGAATCTTTAGAACGTTGTTTGGCATCTTCTCAGCTTCTGAGATCTTTAATCGTTCCAGGGACAACATGTTAGGACTTAAAAGTGCTGTTTGTTATACTGATGACGTGGTTATCTTGGGCTCCACCGTACATGAACATAACAAAAAACTGATAAATGTGCTGCAAAGGGTGAAATAGAGTGGTTCAAAGCCAATTTGTTAGGTGAGCAATTTTGATGTACAGAAAGTAAGATTTTTCAGAGACAAGTTGTCTACTGAAGGTATTGAGCCAGATGAGAGGAAATTAGAAACCATTGCAAGTATCCCACGCCACCAGACAAGAGTTATATGCTCAAGGTGCTGGGAATAAGATTTGTTTAAAAATACACACCCAGTTTGTCAATGAGAACAGTAGTACTATGCATATTCAGTATCAGTTTTTATTGTTACAAAGATAAAACATTTCCTCAAACCCACCTTCTTCCTCAGTCAAATATTGGCTCAACACAAACTTCTTCAAATTAAACAGTAATATAACAAAGATTCTTGGTCAATTCAGTTGTATTTATAATGGCAAGTCAACAAATGTCTGAAGGGGTGTTACTTGAAAAACAAGCCCAATTTTCTATGCAGAAATGCACAATAAATCCAATTTATACCAATACAATCCATTCATATAGACAGATTACGTTCGCTTACACACAGTCCAGTCTGACCCTCAATGTAATAAAACTAAGATTGTCCAATGTTACAGTCAAATGTCCCTTTTAACATGAAGAAACCTTCAATAGAACCAGAGTCAAGCTCATTGAAGGCAGTTGTTTTACACCCCTTAAACCATCTACACACCACCAACACTTTCAAGTCTTCCTCTTCCACACCATCTTTGGACCACTTGTCTTCAAATCACACTTAAACTTTTAATTTAAAAAAAAAAAAGAAGTTTTTTTGTAATCCTTATTTTAATTTTTCCCCTCCGTGGGTTGCCACCTTATCGTGGTGGAGGGGTTTGAGTGTCCCTATGATCCTAGGAGCTAAGTTGTCAGAGGCTTTATGCTCCTTGAAGGGTCTCCCATGGCAAACAGTTCCTAAGTGAGGGATCAGACTAAGCGCAGCCCAAAGACCCCTTACAACAAGAAATATAGATGAAAGCAGTGTTCCCTCGCCCTGATATGAGTCACTGGGGTCCCCTTCTGGAGCCCACCTGGAGGTGAGGTGCACTGGTAAGGACCTGGGGGCTGGACTTTTAGCCAGGGGGCCTGGCTGGGCACAGCCCGAACAGGAAATGTGGGTCCCCCTTCCCATGGACTCCCAAGTTGTAGGAGGGGCCAAAGGGTTGGGTGCTATGTGGGATAGGTGGTGACTCTCAGGACATGAAATGCCATTATTTTACCTCTCATCACTGCTTTCACTGCCTCTCAGAGAACAGATGCTGATGTTCCAGGTAGGTCATACTCCAAATGTGAAGCCCAATCTTTGGGGGGGGATTATGTTAAATCGACTCTTTTTGAGCTCTATATCATGTTATAATGTTATTCCCTCATCAAAAACATACCTGGAGTGTTGCTTTGATTCTTTCATTCATATTTGAGGAATTCTTGAATCTCCCGTGGCAGCCATTCGGGGTTGCCTAAATGCTTGCTGTCACAAAGTGCTACCTATTTCACAAAGCTCCTCCTTGGAGCTCAAGTCCCCAGCTGAGCTTCCCCCTCACAGAGCACCCCTCCCCTGCACCTTCCCCACCCAGCTCCATTTTCATTTTGAGTGATTAAAGTATAACTAACCCCCCAGTGAAAACATAACCCCGCCCCTGGCAAGTTTAGAAAAATTTAATTAAAGTGGACGGAGCCCAGAGACGGCCAAGTGTGATGACTGGAGGAGGTAAGCGGGGCTATGATCAGGATGAAAGAAACACTGTTGTGAATTTTTCCACTTTGCCGCTATATTTATGGAATTTTCAGATGCTCTTGCGACTTTTTATCAAAACACCGACTAGTAATATATATATATATATATATATATATATATATATATATATATATATATATAGTGATTTTTCTGTGTTGTCGGAGACTTTTATGGTACCCTGCTTTGCCCTGAATGAGCAGCGAGTGCTGCCATGAGCCCCTCCTGCTTCCTAAGCACTGCAGTCATTCTGACAGTCGTCCGTTCAACACCGTACCATTGCTAATAGTCTGAGCAGCGGCGGCCCATTCCACTCTGTGACCACATTCCAGATAAATCACATTTGCCAAGCTGAGTAACGCTGTCAACCTAGAATCTTGAAACTTTGTGTGTCATAACAGACCAGCGCTAATCCCATTCACATGGTCAATTGATGACATTACTTTAGTCCTGCCCCCTTTGAACAGGAAGTCACCTGTTTTGCTGCTGGCACTCAGAAGAATTTGTGGATTATTTGGTGTTGCCTCCAGCTTCTTCCTGTGGATAACGTTGAAACTATACCCACAAAGCCTTGATGACCACACGACATGTTCAAAAGCCAACAGGAAGTCCTCACCAATCATTTGCCACGAAACAAAGTGACAATAACTTATGTCAAGAAAATTGGTTTTTAGCTTAACTTTAAAAACTTGCCATGGGAATTGAACTGTCCTGGACTGAAGATGATTTGGAAGATTCACCGCCTGACGATGGCAACAGGATGGTGGTGCCAAAGCTCCCGCGGTTGCTGCGAGGACCGCTCAGTGCTGCTTGCAGCTTTAATTTCACTTATAACTAGAACTTTTCCATCAATATTAAGGAGGTATTGATTGAAAACAAGCTCCAATATTGCACTGAAAACTTACTTGTAAGTTAGTTTTGTTTTATTTCCAGTGTATTCAAGATATTTGCACTGGAAAATAGACCAGAAATACTTCGTGAGATTTAGTGTTTTTGCAGAGCAGATAAATGCTGTGGTGAAGTCCAGACAAGTTGCCAAGGTGAAGTCATGCCTCCCAACCAAAAACCTTGAAAAAGTGATTCAAGCTGTTATTACCTTGATAAATTGTCTCTGCATCACCTACAATCCGTCCCAAATGCGGCAGGTCGTCTTTTAACAGGTACTGAAAAATGAGAACACGTTGTTGCTTCCTGTTTGTTTTCGGATTGATTTTAAGATTTTATTGCTCTGTGATCTTAACATCCACACTCCAGCTGGAGCACTTCGGTCAGCCAACCAGTTTCTCTTAGATGTTCCAAGATCCAATTCAGAGCAGATTTGGCTTTTTGCAATCTGTGCCCCTAAACTTTGGAACAGTTTATCTTTTCCTGTATGGAACGCTGAGACTGTCAAGACTTTTAAATCTTTAAGACCCATTTTTATTCTTTGGTATTTCATTCAAACGTAGTTTGAGTTTCCTTTGTAATGATAGTTATGAAGTATATTTGTTGTAACTTCACTTTTAAATATTTTCTTGTTCTTGTCTTGTTTTATCTCATTGTTTTGCACAGCACTCTGATCAACATCTGTTTTCATGTGCTATATAAATAAATTGACATCGACATTAATCTGAAGCTGATGAAGATTGGTGATGAAGATTAGTGCTGAATGTTGGTGATGAAGGTTAGTGGCGAAGGTTTCTGCAGCAGCAGGAGAATCTGTTAAATCTTATGCCCGGAGTTTGTTGACTCTTAATGCAGTTAGCGATCCAAATATTCCACCTAGAAATGAGAAACTGATTCAGGAAGATGATTCATTAATTCCCTCTGATTCTTGTATGCCAACATACAACTGAGAGCAGATATTTACATACATTATTTAAAGATGCACATTTTATCCTGTGACATTGAATCAGACTAAAACTTTCCTGCTTTATTTCTGTTTGCTAAATGCCAGGATAATGAGAAATATGTTGTTTATTGCTTTCTTCAAAGTCAGAAAAACTAAAATTCTGTCAGGAGGAATGGGCCAGAACTCCAGTAAACTATTGTGACGTCATCAAAAACACTCAAATCCTTTAGTTTAAAAAAGATTCGACCAAATATTGAGGAGATGGATGGAAACCAACTCTTATTATGATGATTCTAAATTTTAGCAAGTCGAAATGATTTTATTTATCCTAACTGAGCAGAATAGGTAAACGAAAGAAACGTGGGGGTGTCCTAATTTATTCCTGCCAAAATTGGCAATAAAAATAGAATTAAATAAATGGCTTGAAAAAGTAATTAATGTAGAATATATTGCAGCCAAAAAATAAAATATAAAAACATTCCCAATTTATTTTGATCATACAGAGTGACATAAAGTTTAATGTCACTTGATGTGGAGATCTGATTTTTCAACAGTATTATCTTAATATTATCACTACCACTTAATTTTCCATTTTATTTCCAAACTTATTGTTTTATTAGTTTCCTTTTTCATTTAATATAACTATTAAATAAATTACTTTCATATTCTGTATGTATTTAATTTTTTTTCTTAAATTCTTATCACTTTTTGACACGTTGAATTATTTTGTCCGTTTATGTAAAGATCTTTTTTTTTACTCGTTAGCTTTTCCTATTGGTCAACATATGTATCCAAGTTGTGAGTTGGGAAAGTTTTTTTTTTTTGTTTCTTTTCTAATTTTTTTTGGATGCAATATTTTCCACATTAATTACTTTATCAAGCCATTTATTTCTTTATTTACTTATTTGCTGATTTTGGCAGACTCAGTCCTCCATAAATCTCTTGTTTCCGGATAAAAATGAGTCATAACACTGACAAATTCAACTTTTTATCTTTTTAATGTGTAATCTTTCACTGGAAAACTGAAAGTTAACTTCAGATGGATTACTGATAATTATAAGACTAATTTATTCATTTTATGAGATAATTTTATCTGCTACATCAGAGCAGCTGAGAGACATTTCTGCTTCTTCCTCCATCCCAGCTCTTATTGTGCAAAACTGAATCTGTTGTGTTGTGTTGACATTTAAAAAGTAAGGAGGCACCTCTGGGGTGTAATTTTATGAATTTTAATATAACTTTATTCAGTGTGCCTAAAGTTTGCTGTATTACCATGAAAAAAGACTGAATGTTTGCTCAGAGAGCAACTCTGAAATGCACCCAAGCAGAGAAATTAAATCAGCACCTTCCAAGTCAAGCGCAAACAGATCTAATTAGTCTGGCCAGTATAAAGCTGAGCAGACACTCTGCACATAATACAAATATCATTAGATTTCAGCAGAGAGAGCGCCATGGATAAAACCCCTGAAAATCCCTGAAAAACAGCTGAAAACAAAGAAAGAAAGCATCTGCTTCATAACAACGCCTCAGGTTGTTTTAATGATCATCTGGCCGGGTTCCGATTGTCTCTGAAGGCATCATGCTGACACTACTGAGGAGAAACCTTCATGACGGTCCGGATGCTGTGGAACAAACAAACTGAATAGAATGGACACAAAAACGCTAAATCTAACCAAGTGTTTCTGGTCTAGTTTCCAGTGCAAATATCTTGAAAACACTGGAAATAAGACAAAACTAACTTATAAGAAACCTTTCAGCAGATATAGGAGCTTGTTTTAAGTCAATAATTCCTTAATATGGATTAAAAAAAAAAAAAAGTTCTAATTATAAGTAAAATAATCTGCCAATGGAGCAAGACATTTTAATTTATAATATGGGAAAAATGTCTTGTTTCGCTGGCAGATTATTTCCTTTATAACTAGAACTTTTTCATCAATATTAAAGCTGCACCATGTGCGCATGTTTTCTGCGAGCGTGTGTTTGACGGAGAGAGGGTGTGTACGTGGGCCCGGAGGACACACACGACGGATAAAGACTTTATGTAATTCTTCATTTTTTTTGCATCTTGTGAAAAATGTTTTTTACTTATTTGTTAAAGTTATCATGATGTCGTGACAGTATCAGACAATCTGTGAAAACATCAAGCTCCCCTGCCTTCACCCAGTGCTCCCAGTACTAATTGCAGAAATACACCAGTCAGTCAGAAACAACCAATCAGAGTCAAGAGGAGTGGCTTACTGCTGTCAGTCCCCCTCATGTAACTCATGCTGCTCACACACTCCCCCTGCTCTCTGCTATGCTACAGCTGGTTCACCACAGCATAGCCTGCCACTAATGCTAAGGCTAGTTAGCGCGGCCACCGATGACGGCGGATAAACAGTTTTCCTGGAACGGTGAGTTGTTTCTTTGCCATTAGCGCATTTCGCAGCACATAAATGAGGGTGCTTGACAATGCTAAGCCCCTCCTCCTGGCTCTGGCTGTTTTAGGTCGGGAGCGGTGAATTTCTTTAGATGGCGATAGCAGCTCAGGGAGGAGGTGGAGGAGCTCCATCTTTACACAGATTATTTGTCTCAGACCAGACTGTCACGACATAGTGACAGTTTTAACAAATATGAAAAAAACATATTTTTATAAAAGTTACATACTGCAGCTTTAAGGAATTATTGACCTAAAACGAGCTCCGATATGTGCTGAAAAGTTACTTATAAGTTAGTTTTGTCTTATTTTAGGACTGCTAATAACGACTATTTTAATAATCAATCATTCTATCGATTATTGTGTTGAATAATCAGATTTTTTAAAAACTGGAACATTCTGTAGATTTTTAATTTAACCTCTAAGGCTTTTTTTGTACAATATTAGAAATACATTAAAAGAGGCAAATAAACAAATAACTCCTTTTTTTAAACAGGAAAATAAACATTTTATTGCCTAAAATGCGATAATACAGCTTTTCTTTAGTGAATTTGAACCAGGTGAAGCTAAAACTGCCACTTGAGTTCTGGGTAGAACAATTTTTCAAAGGTTTTTGTTTATCTGAAATGCAAAATGTACATATATTTTGTTCAGTTTTGGCTTAATTACTGTTCTGGGTATGTCTTTTTTTTTCAGCAAATGGCCTTTTCTTGAGTCTGTATGCTCCAGTTAATGATTAATCGATTACTAAACTAGTTGACGAATATTTCAATAATTGATTCATCATGATTAATTTGATTAATCAGTGCAGCTCTGTCTTATTTTAAGTGTATTCAAGATCTTTGCATTAGAAACTAGACCAAAAATACTTGGTAAGATTTTGTGGTTTTGCAGTGCAGAGTGGCACTTTTTTATGAAGATATTCATGTAGAAACTGGGTCGGTACCATTTGCAGTTCTTCATCAGTTCTATGGCGTCGTTGATCTGCTCCAGCGTCATGTTGTGAGTGATGAACTCATCCAGCTTCACCTTCTTCTCCAGGTAGGCTTTAACCATCTCTGCCACGCCGTCTTTACTTTTGAACCCTGAGACACAGGACCTGTTCCAAATGGATCCAAACCGCAACAGAAACGTAGAAGCTGCTGGATGATAGACTCACCTCCAAACATGGAGCCTTTCCACGTGCGTCCACAGATGAGGTGGTGGGGTCGGATGGCGATGTCGAACTTGTCGGTCCAGCCGACGATCACGCTGACACCCCAGGCCTCCATGCTGGACTCTAATGCACTGCGCTGGATGGACCAAGAGAGCACACTCAGTGGGCCCGGTTCTGTTCTTCAGATTAAACACAAAACATCAGCATCCCTCACCATGACCTCCACATTCCCCACGCACTCCAGGGAAAAGTCCACTCCACCATTGGTCATCCCAGTAATCACTTCATGAATAGGTCTGCTGTGATCTTTGGGGTTCAGAAAGTCAGTGGCGCCCAACACTTTGGCCTTCTCAGCTTTGTCTGGGTTGATGTCAACGGCGATGATCCTGCTGGCTCCTGCAGCCTTGCAGCCCATGACTGCAGCCAGGCCCACAGCTCCCAGACCAAACACAGCGCAGGTGGAGCCCGGTTCTACCTGCAGGAGAAGAAGAACCTATGAAACACTCCAAACAGAAAAATATCCCAAACTTCTTACTCGTGGTAGGACTAGTGAGTTAATTTCTGGATCTGTAATGAATTAATTGTATTTTAATCGACATAATCAGCAACATTTTTAATTCAAAAACTTTTTTTGGTGCTAAATTATTGAATAAATAGACATCTGAGCTCAACAACAAATATATTGTTTTTAATCTGGTATTTAGAGAAAATTAAACTGGTAGCATCAGATTGTAGCTATGGTAACAATGAATAATGAATATTCTTTGCAGTTTGACAAAATACACTTCCATAAATCAATGAATTTCAAACAATTTAAAATATTTTAATTTATCTTTGCTGAAACCGTCAAGTTAAATTTAATATTATCATTCTCAATAAACTAGTGGTGGGACTCAATTAATGGCAGGGCCTGTAATTATTCGAGATTGATAGCATTTTAAAAAAAACCATATAACAACAAAATAATCATAGAATTTGTAATTTTTGCTACTTTATCATTGAATAGACATGAGTTCAAGAACAAACATATTTGATGTTTTTAATCTAAGTCAGTTAATCAAATTTTAATGAAACTATATATTCACAAAATCAGCAACACTTTCAATTCCAAACCCTTTTTGCTGCTAAATTATTAAATAAACAGCGATCTGAGCTGAACAGCAAAGATGTTACTAGTTTTTAATCAGTTCTTCAAGCATCAGGTTGGAGCAAAGCTCATCTCTCCAGAGTTTCAGAAACCCCTGATCATTCATGGAGCTTCTTTAGAAATGTGGACTGTGGACGCTGACATTAGCGCTGCTGCTACATGGTTAGCATTGAGATGCTATTTTAGGCTAGCATAGCTTCTCTGATAGGCTGAGTGCTTTTAGCTCAACTTGAACACAACTGGAGTCACAACTACAGAATTAACCCCTCGTGGGCTGAGACAAGCAGCTTCATCCTTCATTGCTGTTGCTTGTGAATGTTGCTTGCGCGTCAAATTTACGGGTGTACCAGAAACGCGTTAATACAAAAGTTCTGGCCAGAACTTTACTATGTTAAAAAATGGGATGAATTGCGTTTAATATTTAACGCGTTAAAGACCCAGCGCTAGTTTTTATGTATTTCATTAATATTCATTTAGTCTTGAAACTGTCAGTTAGCTTTCCCTCATCTATGCATGAAAAGTTCTCCACAGAAAGCACTTTACAGTGAGAGAAGGTCCAAGAGATAAGTCTAGACATGATGTTTCCACCTTGTTCTGACCTGACCAACTGAATGCTGCAGCTGAAACTGAAACTCATCAGACCAGGAAATGTTTCTCCATCTTGTTCTGCTTGTGAAAAAAGTAGCAAAATGTAGCGTCGAAGTTGGTAAGTTGGCAACAGTGGAGTGACTATTGTTAAACGCGCACATGCAGATGTGACCAGGTGGGCGGGTCTCTCAGTCAGTCCTCTCACAACAGAGCTAAAGGGGACAGTGGTTTAGGTTCAGACCTTTGTGAAGGTGCATAAAATCAGTAGATAAGATTGGTTTCTCTTGTAAGAGTCAACCGATCTCCCAAAATGAAGGAAATCGCGGCTGATTCATCGCTCCACCCCCAGTTTCCCGTAGAAACCCACCTTAGCAGTGTTGACTGCTGCTCCATAGCCGGTGCAGATCCCACAGCCCAGGAGGCAGACTTTATCCAGAGGAGCAGCAGAGTCGATCTTGGTCACAGCGATCTGGTTAATGACGGTGTATTCAGAGAAAGTGCTGGTTCCCATAAACTGATGGACTCTCTTCCCTTTACAGGTGAACCTGGATTCAACTCCAGCCATAATTTCTTGACGAATTCTGGTCCTGGTCAAGATAACATGATGTAAAGATGGAAAATACTGAAATTTGCTCTTGTTCAGACAGAACAAAAAAACAAAGCAGAAAAAGGTTTGGAGTAAGGAGACGATAGTGTCAAAGTCTCACCATGCTATCTCACACTGGTTGGTCCTTGGACTCTTACAGAACCGACATTCCTTACACTGGCAGAGGAAAAGAGGAATCACCTTGTCTCCTACAAAGAAGGAGAACAACTTCAGTATGGTCCAAGAGGGGTCAGAGAAGTCTGTCCCTCTTCAAATAAGTTCAAAGATAGGGGACAGCTGGACCAACAGGCAGCAAGGAGCTGAGATACTGAAGGTAGATGAGTTTGAGTATCTGGGGTCAACCATCCAAAGCAATGGCTGTAGCACAAGAGAAGACGAGAGCAAGCATGGCAGGGAGGATGGAGATGAGGAAGGACATGACATGCAGTTTGTAAAGTTACACTCAAAAATTAACAGCAATAATTTGGGTTATTAAGCCTGTCATACTAGAAAAAATAGAGATTAATTTTTTAAAGTCATATGTTCGCCAAGTTATTCATTCATTTATAAATGTCACAGTTTCAAAGTAAATATTTACTTAGCAAACTAAATTTTGGTCTGAGCTAAATACTTAAAACTAATTATTTAGCTTGCTAACTAAATATTTACTTCAAAACTAAATATTTAGTTTGAAACTGACATTTTTAATGGGGTCATGACAACAGATTTCACTTTTCTGTGGGTCTGGGGGTATAGTATGATCTATTGTGCTCCGATGAGGCCGTGTGAATGTGAAGAGTTGGTTTCTAAAGCCCTGCTCATAGGCGGTCAGCTTTTTCTTTGCCCAAAAACGGACAAATCAGAGAACAGTTTATCTTTCTATGTAATTCATATTCTCCAATCAGAGCACAGCATCAAGCAAACAGTCATCCCTCCCCTTCCCTCCTCCCCCCAGCTGATATCCCGGCTAATTTAAGGGCTAAGTCGCGCTAGCATGTTTGGCTGCCCCACTTGAGAAGAGGATGAAAAGTGGAACTGTTATGTCCAAGGGTGCACAAAAACTGATGGAAGTTTCTATGCACTCCCGAAGAATGAGAGAATCAGAGAAGAGTGACTGAAGTACCACACAAATACAACCTCGATTTGAGACGATGTTCAGCGCATTTTACTGAAGTTTCCCAAGTATGTTTGTAGCCAATCAGAGTGAAGTCAACCAGGTAGAGCCACATATTACCGTCCCCAATCCTTTTACCGAGGAGGGAAATCTGGCCTGGCAAAACAGCCCCTTACAAAAAAGTGACTATTCTTTGGAGAATAAGCAGCTGCGGAAGCAGAGAGCGGTCGTACTCGCATGTTTGTTTTTCCGACAATTAACTTGAGATAACGAGATAATTATGTCATCACAAAATAACAATGGCCATTTTCATGAGATAAGCTAATTGCTCGATGGTGTAATCATACAACCAACTACGTGGTGTCATTATAATCTATGGGATCACTTATTCACAGAATTATTCAGAGAATTACACATGCATGCCATGACTTGCACTTGAGCCCTCTCCCGCTGTTGTGGCATGTGTTTGAATGATGGAATCACGTTTAACACACACCAATCATCTTGTGATCTCGAGAAAACCATCAGAAAAAGTTTGTGTAACACGTCTGCTCTCGGCTTCCGTAAAGCAGCAATATCAGTTACATGAAATAGTTTCTACAGTGATGTCACCACCTCTTTAAATGAATGATTAACATTGTGAAAATATATTACTTTGAAAAATCAACCCCCATTTTTATCCTCTAGTAACTGGCTAAATAACCCAAGTTATTGCTGTTAGTTTTTGACTGTGTAACTTTACAAACCGCGCCCCATATAAGGATAGTGGGTTTTGGATAAAGGATGTTCATCAGTGATTTCATAGGAAGGAGAAAAGGAAAGGGACCCCTGAGAAGATTCATGGATGCAGTGATGGAGGAGATGCAGAGGGTTGGTGTGACAGAGGACAGTAAAAACAGACAATGCTAAAAGACCAGGACGGATAACATTGATGTCAACCCTTATGTTGTGTAAATGCAGCAGGTAAACTCCAAGCTTTGGTTGGTTAGTTTCACCAGTCTGATAAATATCAGTGAGACATTATTTGATTTTTTTTCCCATATTTTTTTTAGCTGTTGTATCCTAAGACCACTTATCCATCACTGTTGCATAGTGAACAGTTTTGACTAACCAGGCTGAAATTCTGTGACTCCAGGTCCGACACTCTCTATGATGCCCGCACCCTCATGGCCGAGGACCGTTGGAAAGCCATCTTTATTCATACTCTCGAAAAGGTGGTACAGGTCCGAGTGGCACACTGATGTTGCTACTATCTGCACCAAAAACAGTAACCATGACAACAGTGGTATGAAGGGGGGCAAGCTTTAGTGTTACACAATCCAGACTTTTTAAACATCCCAAATCAGATGAAGATTTTCATGAAATAAAGACATATCTCCTACCTTGATGCGGACCTCTCCTGCCTGTGGTGGGGCAACTTCAATCTCCTCTATGACAGCAGGCCGGTTGGGCTCCCAGGACACTGCTGCCCTGCATTTGATGACCTAAGAGTGAAACAAAGAAAAATAAAGTGAAAGACTATCATTAGGCAGACTTGCATTATGTTCCCAGAGCAAGCAATACAGGGTGCCATTGGTAAAGTTACGTGGTCAAAAATGAACAGCAATCATTTGAGTTATTTAGCCTGTCATAAAAGAAAAAAAATGAGGGTTAATTTTTCAATGTCATATTTTCACCATGTTATTTATTTATAAATGACACTGTTTAAAACTATGTATGTAGTTTAGAGCTAAATATTTAGCTCCAAACTACATATATAGTTTGCTAACTAAGTATTAAGTAAGCAATCTAAATATTTAGCTTGCAAGCTGCCCAAAGGTACTTGCAGGTGGTTGGTGGTTGCTACTGGTAGAGCCATGACCCACTACCCAAAGCAGTGGCTGAGATCATAGCACCAGCAAACACCATAATGGCTAATGGAAGCTGTAGGGATGCAAGTAAATGGTTGATCAACTCTTGTTGGGTTATATGATGTTCATCCAAAACTCCTAACGAACCCAGGTCACTGAAGATGTATCAGCGGGATGTTTCCTACTATGACTATATTGCTAAGAATTGCCAGTTCAGGGAAAAATCCACTACAATGTCCTCCAGAGTCAGAGGTTTCCCACCAACTACGACCTAACAGCCCATCATGGCTGCCACGCCTTTAAAACATGGTGACAACTGCAGTAGGAAATGGATCATCTGATCATTTGTTCTTTATTTGATTAGTCACATCTACTGTAGATCTACAGGTTTACAAATGGGCTCCCTTTTGACTATACTTTGATCCTGTCGGTGCCATATAAGCCCAAACCATCAAACCTCCACCACCTTGCTTGACAGCGGGTGTGAGGGTCTTATGCTGACTGTTTGGTCTTCTCTTACTGTTTCTAGTAGAAATGGCTTCCGTTTTTCTCCACAGCATTGATGTCGTTTCAGCAGTTAATAACCACCAAGATGCCTCAGGAGATGAGTGATGCCGTTCTGATACAGTTCCTTTGCAGCTGTACAGCACAGTCAGAAATCTGAGTGCTGACAAGCGAGAATTGCTCTCAGCGACAATATTTCCAGTCAGTGCTGCAGAATACCTCAATGCTGACAAAACACAAGGCTAAAAAACAAACTAGGAATACTGGGTCAGTTCTGGTCATGGACAAAGTATTTATTTTTAGAAGGAATAACATCACGACTAATCAGAAACAATGAGTTAAAGCTGAATGGTCTGATCTCTGGGTGAATTTATTTGGGTCTCCACTCCAGAACTGCCCTTCACACCCTAAAGGCTTTTTTGTTCTTACGTTGGACCTGGAACCAGACCATGAGTTATTGGCTTCATCTGGGAATATTAGAACCCAAAAAACTATAAAAGGTGCCATTTGTAGAGTTACACAGTCAAACATTAACAGCAATAATTTGGGTTATTTAGCCTGTCGGAAGAAACAAAAGTGGAGGTTTATTTTTCAAAATCATATTTTCACCATGTTCAATTTTGTCACAGTTTCAAACTGTATATTAAGTTAACAACATAAATATTTTTGCTTCAAACTATATACTTAGGTAGCAAGTTAAAAGTTTAGCTAGCTAGCTAAGCAAGCTAAATTTAGCGTGTTCAAGTGAGTTTTATTATCCCCAAGGGGCAATTTGTTGTCCAGACAGCAGTAAGGACATAAAAACAATCACACCCACACAAAGCACAAAAATAAATATATTTACAAATATTTAGCTTCAAACTTAATGTTTAGTTAGCAAGCAAAGTATTTAGTTTGCTAGTGAAGCAAGCTAAATATTTAGCTTAAAAGTAATGAACTTGCTTGTGAACTTCTATATAAATTCCTGCTGGTGAGACTGGATAGCCTCAAACACAGTAGATCAGAGGTCTTCGAGGTGCAGGTCATGACCCCTCGAGGGGTTTTGAGATTTCTGATTAATTAGACTTTTTTCTATGTTCTTTAAGTTATGCCTTTAAACATGATTCCAACATGTAATAAACCGAAAAAAGGAGACATAATATAACATTTAGCTTGCTAAATATAGTCTGTAACATTTTGAATGAAAAAACAGTAGATAAATTAAAATGCTTTTAATGTTAAAGAAAGGTGGGATCATTAGGTAATGCCAAGACTGATGAATACAAAGCTAAAACTTTGCTTGAAGAGTCTTTCTGCAACAGATCAGAGCTTTTATCTTAGCTCCGGAGCAACATGACACGTAGCAACCAGCAGGAATATGGAGATATCTGAATACAACTGGAATAAAACCACAAGGTTGGGAATGTAGTGAGACAAAGACTGAAAAGCAACTCCTAGCCAACACATGTAGCTGCTGCTGTTCTTCCTCACTTGTGAAATGCTGGACATCTGTTGTAAAATCCAGAGACAAATGAACAGTGAGAGGTCTTGAACAGATGTGTAATTCTTCTCACCTTCCCAGCTGTGGCCATTTTTCCTGCAGAGATGATTGATTGATCCCAAGCCAGAGAGGAGCTTGCAGCAGTGATTCAGGGGACTGGACCAAAGGAACAAGCAGATCCGTGCAATCTGGCAACCAGCGAAACGGGAGGGATTTTAATCTCTGGCTGTTATCAGGGCTCTCCTACGCATGGCACATGAGATGGCAGAGTGGAATGGAAAAAGGGAAGACAAGCTCCTTTTACGACAAACTAACACTGTTTTAGTTTGATCTGCTGGTTGCTTCACAAATCCAGAATCTTTCTATTTTCTGCCTCTGTGGACTTCCTGTTGAAGATTTAAGCAGTGATAAAGCAATACTTCTACTTGTTCATACATATGGGATTTTGATCCTCCAGCTTTTAGATGCATCCCGTCTCCATCCAGACGCCTTCACTGGATGCAGGTTTATTTAGTTTCAGGAAAAGATTTTGATTTCTGAGCTTGAGGAAATGCACTTTGGCTTAAGTGAGAAGAAATGTCTGTAAATCATTTATTTTTGAACAAGGTGAAGGTTCATCTCTGCTTTTGTGTCTCTTGTCTTTATGACTTACAGGAGCTTTCCAGCAGTTGTTGTTAACACCTGGGCCGGCCCAAGGTAGAAGCAAACTTAGGGCCTTGGAGAAACTGGTTTCCCACAGGACATGTTGACACACTCAGCAAAACCTTCCTGGTTGGAAAATCATGTTCACACATCTCTAATTTAAAGCTAAATGAGTCATTTTTGCAGCTTTTGCCAAAGTTGTTGAAATATTTGTTGCAGATTAACAGCAGTTTTCAAACCCCTCTTGACCAGGACCTATTATTGAAGCAACTGGAGAGCTGGGTCAGACTCTCTGGTACTTGACTGGTTCTGTGTGGACTCAACATCATGGTTTTATACAGAGGATAACAAACCTAAACACGGGAGAGTGTCTGGCTCCTGAGCAGCTGCAGAAAACATCATTCAACCTTGGGTGTGCAGCCGAGAGAGGCTCATCTGGTGAGAGTTCATGAGCATTTAGAATAAAGACAACACAACATGACCAAGAGATTACTGAAGTCATAATGCGTTACCTTATAATAAAAAATCCCACCAAAAGTTCCTTTAAATCGAGGCTAAAACCTCATGTATTTAGAGTAGTTTCAGATTAATAACTGGAATACAGAATAATTTTAGTTTGGATTACAACTCTTCATCATTTCCTTTATTTTGTCGCTGTAATCTAATGTTTATTGTGTTATATGTGTTCGTCATGTAAAGCAGGTTGAATTGCCCTGTTGCTGAAGTGTCCCAAACAAGTGAACTTGACTTGCCTATATAAACACAGGATTAAAAGGGTGTATATACTTTTTACCACCATTATAGAAAGCACCAGCCACTGGCTTTACTGTTGGGAATCGACTGAACAGATTTTTGTGCAATAGGAAGACATTAACAGATGTATGCAATTTATTTCAAGTTAATTTCTAATTAATTTTCCAACATGAATCTACGAAGCAACAGTTTTCCACCTTTCCATAAAACCCTGTGTACCCCACCCACCCCGAGGGGGGCTATTTATCTGTCGCAAACAGTGTAAAGCAGTGTTTCCTTCACCATGAGACCAGCACCACGGTGCCATGTGTAAAATTACTGTCAAAAATTAATAATTTAGCCAGTCATAGGACAAAAAAAATGGGGGTTCATTTTTCAAATTAAATATTTAATTAGCAAGCTAAATGTTCAGTTTGAATATTCAGTTAGCTCTGAGCTAGATAAATATTTTGTAAATAGTTTGTACAGTTAGCATGCTTAATACTTAGGTCTGAGCGAGCTAAATATGTAGTTTGTATAGTTAGAAAGTTAATATTTAACTAAGATGCCTAAATATTTAGCTTCAACTAAATTTTTAGTTTGAAACTGACATTTATAAATGAACATGGTGAAAATGACTGTCAAAAATGAACCCCCATTTTTTCCTCATGACAGGCTAAATAATCCAGATTATTGCTGTTAATTTTTGACTGTAACTTTACAAACGGCACCCCATAGAGCAGACACACAAATACATCTCTTCTTTTTCATCACAACTGCTAATGTGTGCAGAAACCACTGTTTGAAGGAAGGGGCTAAATGGAAAACCTTCAGAAATTGTCATGAAACATTTCATCTTCACAGCCTGAAGAGATAAACAAAATGAAACGCATTCCCGCAGCTTCGAGATGCTTCCTGCAAAGTTCCAGCAAACATTAGCAAGCAAGATGCTCCAGAAGAGTTTGAAACATAAAGATGATGGTTTGGTGTTAAACTCAGTCCCAGGCAGAACACAGTTTAGGTAATTTCTTGACGTTCACTAACATTTCCAACTGTGTGGGTGTATTTGTGGCACAGCGATCAAAATGAACCTATGAGGAGGTGGTGAGATGATTGCAGGTGTTTGATGATCTCACTGTGGAGAAACACACAGGACAGTCCGGATGCTGCAGAATAACATGAAACAATCAGAAGATTTTCACCAATGAAAATGATTATTTGTGGAGTTATTCAGCAGCAGAGACTAGAAACGTACCACCGGCCGTGCTTCATCAGCTCGATGGCGTCATTGATCTGCTCCAGCGTCATGTTGTGGGTGATGAACTCGTCCACCTTCACCTTCTTGTCCAGGTAGGCTTTGACCATCTCAGCCACGCCGTCCTTTCCTTTAAACCCTGAAGCAGAGAAAGCAGGAGCATCATCCAATACGACTCCTTTAATAACAGGGACGTATCTACGACTGAAAGTCACAGGGGGCTTGGTCCACAAGCCAGACCAAACCTACATGTAAGGTTGATGGAAAACATCATCAAATTCAATTCAGTTTATTCTGTATGTATCATATATATTATTCTATGTTATATTTATTCTGTTTAACTAACCAAAATAAAGCTGAGACCAGATATTTATATACACCTTACAGCCAATTCTCATCTTCTGACATTAAACTTTTCCTGTTTTTGGCTATTTAGGATCAACCAAATTATTTGTTTTTGCTAAACACCAAATTAATGAGGGAAGTTATTTTAGAACTGCCTTGCTGCTGAGATGTGCTATACAAATAAACCTGAGTTGACTAAAGAACTGGATGTTGCCACAAACACAACAGTGGTGTCACCTGACTGATCTGTCTCACCTCCAAACAGGGTGCCTGTCCATTTACGTCCAGTCATGAGCTGAATTGGCTTGGCGCTAAAGTCTTGCATGTTAGTCCAGCCAACGATCACACTGACCCCCCAGCCTGGCATGCAGGACTCCAACGCACTGCGCTGTACATCAGAAGGCATCAAATGCCTTTGGCATCAAATGCGTCACTCCGACTGTTTCATTCCCACATGTAACTATAAAAAGTTCAGTCTCACCATAACTTCCACATTTCCAATGCATTCAAAGGAGAAGTCCACTCCCCCACTGGTCATCTCAGCCAGCACCTGCTGGATGGGTCTGCTGTGATTGTTAGGGTTCACAACATCAGTGGCACCGAACACCTTGGCTTTCTCAAACTTCTCTGGGTTGATGTCGATGGCGATGATCCTGCTGGCTCCTGCAGCCTTGCAGCCCATGACTGCAGCCAGGCCCACAGCTCCCAGACCAAACACAGCGCAGGTGGAGCCTGGTTCTACCTGCAGGACACAAACTAAGGACCTTCAAGATGGTTTCTCTCTTTAACTTTAGCTCTTTGACAATAAATATCATATTTAGGCACCTTGGCAGTGTTGACAGCTGCTCCATACCCCGTGCAGATGGCACAGCCAATGACACAGACTTTGTCCAGAGGAGCAGCGGGATCGATCTTTGCCACAGAAATCTCCTTCAATACGGTGAACTCGGAGAATGTGCTGGTTCCCAGGAACTGCAGCAGCTTACTCCCCTTACAGGTGATCCGGGAGCTTTCAAAGTTTTTCCCATCAATTTCACTTGATGACCTGAAGACAATATATATATATACACACACACAAAAACAAATAAATGAAAATGTGATTGAATAAGATCTGGAAATAAACGGAAAACGATGAGCTCAGTACCCGCTAACACACAAGTTGGTCTTCGGACTCTGACAGAAGCGACACTCCCGACACTGAGGCATGAACAACGGGATCACCTTGTCTCCTGAACAGCAAAGAGAGTGAGATGATTTAATTTCTCCTCGACACAAACAGTGTTAGCCTGAAGAACCTGGCGGATCAGCAGGTTTTACTGACCCGGCTGGAATGCGGTGACCCCGGGTCCGACGCTCTCCACCACACCAGCCGCCTCATGGCCAAAAACTGCTGGGAACATGCTTTTATTGTTACATTTGAACAGGAAGTACAGGTCTGACTGGCACACTCCTGTTGCCACAATCTGCAGAGAAAACAGATGATGAAAGTAACGATGGAAGACTTAATATTTGAATTTACAGAAATTTTAGAGTCTATCATTATGTCCTCTCACCTTGATCCGGATCTCCTTCTCCTGAGGAGGCGCCACCTCAACCTCTTCAATTACCAAAGGCTTGTCGTACTCCCACGCGACTGCTGCCTTGCACTTGATGACCTAAAGAGAAGTGGTGTAAACCTCCCAGCGGTCAGATCATCACCGGCAGCCATGAAGCTCTTTAGATGCCTGAACCTGCGGGGTTTTTCTGCTTGCAAAGCTTCACAACATTAGATTAGATAAATTATTATTTCTAAACGTGCATCAGTAAACGTTCACTGTGCTGCAGGAAACTAAATCTAATCAGCCAAATAATTGTGGGCTTCTCTGGGGTTATTTCAGCACCTCCATATCGTCTAAATATGCATCCTAAAAATATCAAGAGGTTAAAAGGTTCAAATTTTTTCATCGAATGAACATAATTTTCTTGTTTTAGACCTAAAATGTCTGATGCTGAAAAGGTAAACTCATGGCTGTTACCCTGAATCTTACCTTGCTAGCTATTCTTTGGTCTGTTTTTTAATTTCTGTTTTTCTTGTTCCTTTTTCCTTTCTTTCCATTTTTCCTGTTTTGTTTTCCCCTTTTCGCTTCTTTGTTTTTCCAACTTTCCTTTTTTCCTTTATTCATTTCTTTCCCTTTTTTTCTTTTCCATTTTTCCTGATTCGTTTTTTCCTCTTTTCCTTTTTTCATTTTTCCCCCTTCTTTCGTTTTTTCCTGTTTTCCCTTTTCTTTTTTGCTTTGTTTTCCCCTTTTATTCTTTTTTTCTTCTTTTTGTCTAAATTCTTCTCTGCTTTTTTTCCGTTTTTCCTCTTCATAATCTGCAGTTCCAAACACCTGCCTAGAGTTTAGGCACAGTTTGGGAAGAAATCACGAGAGGCTCCCAACACAGTAAGGCCTGGAGCCAGGGGCCCAGAAAACAGCCTGTCACAGGTCAGGTGAAGAGCGTCCCCAGGCAGGTCAGACACTGTTTACCAGCCTGGCCTTCTGCTCCGGGGTCCATCCTCTCAGTAAGGATCACCAGCTGTAGCTCACACAGGTTCTTTATGCCCTGGGAGGCTATCGGAGGTTCAGCTGTTCCTCTCTTGGAAATCAGAACCGAGTTGTAAACAATCCGAATCTTCCTGAGAAGATTTCAGAGATCAAAACAAGGCAACCGAATTTGAACCAAGTTGATCCTGGGTTGGATGGTCTGACTGACCATAACATCACCTTCAAAGAGCAACAATTCAACATCTTTTCACATTTAAAGGTTTTAAACATTTAATCATATCAGATTTAGAATCCGAAGTGATGTCTGCAGAATTAAGACATGATTTAGTTCAATCTGAGGGTAGTTTACTATTCTTGATCAAAAGTTTTAACATCAGTGTAACAATAAATATGTAGCCAGGCTTTCCAACAGGTTTAGTCACATGAAGCGTTGTTACAAAGTTAGACTGAACCAAATACAAATTTCCCTCATTTTAGATTTATCTAAAGATCCTTTAACGGCAGGTCGACTCATTTGCTACAAAACTAGATGGAAAATCTATTTTCCAAACATCTAGCAGACTAAAAACCAAAAGCATCTGAGAGAGAAGCTCTTGCACAAAGCCGTATACTATACGGCTTTATGCAAGAGCTCTTGCATAAAGCCGTATACTATACGGCTTTATGCAAGAGCTCTTGCACAAAGCCGTATACTATACGGCTTTATGCAAGAGCTCTTGCACAAGAGCTCTTGCACAAGAGCTCTTGTGCAAGAGCTCTTGCATAAAGCCGTATACTATACGGCTTTATACTATAGCCGTAGTATAAAGTCCACTCACCAGAAGGCAAACATTAGCTTAACATTAGCTTAACTGCTAATGTTAAGCTAATGGCAAACATTAGCTTAACTGCTGCAGGAACTGTTACAGTAAAAATCATTTTACAGTTTACTGGAAGCAGGATTTTGGATTTTGTTCATGCATTTTCTTGAAGGATTGCTCACTTTGCTGCTATTGCTTAATAATTTTAAATGATTCTTTCCAAACTTTGCATTATTTAACAAACCAGCAGGAGAAAAATTTTAACCCAAATCTACAAATATTTACTCAAGTTAAAACTAGTGATGACTTCTACCCTGAATATAGGAAAACTTTCTGAGGAGACGAAGCACATGAGGGATCCTTCTTACCTTCCCAGTCGTAGCCATTATCCTGCTGAAGGGAAATGTTCACTGCTCAGGTGGAGGCTGGGACTTTAACCTCCTCTGGGTCACTTTTCCGCTTGACCAGACTATCTCTGTTAGGTTTTAAACAAAGTCGTCACTAAACTTGGCAGATGGATCACAATATGTAACATTCTGTGAATAAATCAGAGGTTTGTTTGATAAAAAGTTACTTTATAATACTGTAACCAGAAGGGAATGAGTCCTTTAAAGCTGAAGGTCTTTAGGGGAACAAACATCCAACATGCATCACAAAATGTGATGATTTTATTATTCTTCCAAAAATCACCTCCGACCTGTTCTTCACTGTCCAAAAATCACCTCCGACCTGTTCTTCACTGTCCAAAAATCACCTCCGACCTGTTCTTCACTGTCCAAAAATCACCTCCGATCTGTTCTTCACTGTCCAAAAATCACCTCCGACCTGTTCTTCACTGTCCTAAAATCACCTCCGACCTGTTCTTCACTGTCCTAAAATCAACTGAGCGCATCAAACTCAAGAGAGGAACAGTTTAAAGGAACAAACAGACCAGTAGGTGGCGCTAATAGAAAACATTCTCAGGAACTGGATGGATTAGAAAACTGTTTCACTGCCCCACAATATGAAAACAATTCAATTTAAAATGCTTTAAGTTTATCCCTCAAACAAAAGTAGGAATTCTTCAGTGTTGACTGTGTTTTTATATTGAGAGGTTGGAACATTTAGGTTTTACATCTGAGGTTTTTCCTTTGTGGTTTTACAATAAAAATAGGCATGATAAGCCAAATTTGATTAAATATATGGATATTGTCAAATTCAAAAACCCTCAAATAATGTAGAGAGCAGGAAATAATCAGATCCGAGCCATTCTAGGTGCACAAAGGAGCATTATTGTAGATCCTTCCTCCCAGCAGTTAGACTCTAGAATCATCCCATTCAACTCAATATATGTTCACATCACTGCAGTTGTTTGCACACTTTTATTCACTTCATGTTAATAGTCTGCTGTTTTCTATGCACGAATATCCATGCAGATCTTGTACATTTTTTAGTTATCATAGTCAGTTGCACAGTACTTTAAATCTGAGTATGTTATTTTTGATAACTGAACTGTATTTTCTTACGTTGTATATTTGGTCTTACATCTGAATTTCCCCACTGAGGGACAATAAAAGGATATTTCTGTTGTAGTCTGTTCTTCTGACATCAAACAACTTTTCTCAGGGTGGGTGTCTTTCTCCAGCGGTCACTGGGCGAGAAGTGGGGTCCACCATGGACAGGTTTCCAGTCCATCACAGGAGAACATGAAGACACACAGGACAACCAACCATGCACACACACAAGAGCAACCCTAACTCCCTATGGTCAGAGACCAGTTAACCTTACAGTCATGTGTTTGGGCTGTGGGAGGAAGCCAGAGAACCCGGAAAGAACTCACACATGCACAGGGAGAACATGCTGAAAGTTCTCCCTGGGATTCAAACCCAGGACCTTCTTGCTGCCACCTCCCACCCCACTGTGACCTGGGGATAAAAATGGAGCAGATAATCAAGTCGTGTGTCTCCAAAATAAACAGTCTGGGTCCATCTGTTCAGCTTCTTTATTCTGATTCACATAGATTTCTACCTGTAACAATCTTGGAACATTTTTTTCCATTCAAATTTCCATTGAAAGGTTTTTCTGTTGCAGATTTTGGTAGCGCTACATCTTCCAGAGCCCACAATGGTTCTACTGTGGAGAAACACTTAGGACAGTCCGGATGCTGTAGAATAACATAAAAAAAATAAAAATAAAAAAAAAATAAAAATCAGAAGATTTTCACCAATGAAAATGATTTTATATTTGTGAAGTTATTCAGCAGCAGAGATTAGAAACGTACCACCGGCCGTGCTTCATCAGCTTGATGGCGTCATTGATCTGGTCCAGCGTCATGTTGTGGATGATGAACTCATCCACCTTCACCTTCTTGTCCAGGTAGGCTTTGACCATCTCAGCCACGCCGTCCTTTCCTTTAAACCCTGAAGCAGAGAAAGCAGCAACAGTTTGAGAGTCAGTTACAGGCTGAAGGATCTCTAAGGATGTTTTCACACCTCCAGTAGGCTTTCTTCGATTGGGAACCAAAACTGCAACATTTGTTCCATTTTCAGCTGCTGCGGTTTTCTTTCTCACTGCTCTGTGTCAAGCCAATAAAACCCTTTGAGGAACCTGCCCCCCTTGCCTGTGGGGGTGCTACTCCAAGAACCACTGAAGGGAAACGACACGAAAACCTCTGAAGACACTGAGCGCAACTTCCTTCTTCATGAAATGTAAACCAAAGTGGAGTGGCGTCAGATTTTAGTGGTTGGAGGATTTCTCTTTGGCAAAAGACCATGAGCCATTTCTTCTGCTAGCGCTAGACTCACGTGTTTGTTTTGATTGTATTTACCCAGAACGCCCTGCGCTGTAGTCTGTATCATCTAGTATCATCCAGGCGTTTGACAAGACAAAATACATGGGACATATAAAGGTTTGCATCCTGGTACATCTGGCTGAAAACTAACAGCATTTCAAAAACAGAACATCATGCACATCACATGGTCAGATATGATGATGGTGGTGGTGTGATGATCTGGGGCTGCTTTTGGTGCTAGTAACCTACCATTATCTATAGAGTCATGAATTCTGCTCTCTTCCAGAAATCCTGAACCAGAACATCCAGCTAGGAGTTTGTCACCTTAAGCTTAAGCTCACTTATCCAGCAGCTGTTTTCATCAAATGTCCTAGCAATTCTGAAGAGAACATGAATTAATTTACCTCTAAATAGATCTAATGAACACTGAATAACGCAAGGAAAGTAGGGCTGAAACGATTACTCGGATTAATCGTGATGAATCGATTACTGAAATAATTGTCAGCTAGTTTAGTAATCGATTAATCGTTAACTGGAGTATACAGACTCTAAAAATGGCCATTTGTAAAAACAAAATAAAAAAACCATCTGTAAATCTGTTTTACTCAGAACTCACGTTACACAGTTTTAGCTTCATTTGGTTCAAATTCTGTAAAAATCTCCTATTAATCACCTTTTTCTATCCAATTAATCGGTTAATCCAAAAAAAATAATCACCAGATCAGCTCAACACTGTATCGATGTTCAGTCCAGCAGAAAGGGCTGAACTTTTCACATGTTGATGTTCGAAGGATCTTTAGCTGCAGATGCATCCTTTGCTACAAATTATCAAGCATTCACTAAAGGAATGCTGTTATTATATTTTAGGCAATAAAATGTTTCTATTCTAATTTTAAAAGGAATTAAATTAATGGTTTATTTGCATTTTATAATCAGTTCCTCCAAGATTTTGAGATTGTTTTTGTGATTTTGTGGTTCTACTTTAAAAATAATTGCATGGGATTTTCCGATATTTGCACTTATGACAGTAAATGTGAATTTTTGTTACTTGCCATATCAGTCACGAACTATAACTTGACATGAAGTAAGGCTGAAGCAGCAGTGCAGAAGTAAGGAATAGGTGGGAGCCACCATCACTTAAACCCAATGTTTCTGACCATTTTTGTGGAAAATTTGCTATAAAGTCACAAATATGTATTAGCGTGAAAAATCTGGGGATTTTCATGATCGCAGAATCATGAAAAACTGGAGGAACAGTTTAATGTATTTCTAACACTGTATGAAAAAGGCTTAAGTGGTTAAATGAAAAATCTGCAGAATGTTCCAATTTCTTTATCCGATTAATCGTCAGAATAATCGGAATAATTATTCCAATTATTCCAATTATAAAATAATTGTTAGCTGCATCCCTAAATAAACGGAAAACGATGAGCTCAGTACCCGCTAACACACAAGTTGGTCTTCGGACTCTGACAGAAGCGACACTCCCGACACTGAGGCATGAACAACGGGATCACCTTGTCTCCTGAACAGCAAAGAGAGTGAGATGATTTAATTTCTCCTCGACACAAACAGTGTTAGCCTGAAGAACCTGGCGGATCAGCAGGTTTTACTGACCCGGCTGGAATGCGGTGACCCCGGGTCCGACGCTCTCCACCACACCAGCCGCCTCATGGCCAAAAACTGCTGGGAACATGCTTTTATTGTTACATTTGAACAGGAAGTACAGGTCTGACTGGCACACTCCTGTTGCCACAATCTGCAGAGAAAACAGATGATGAAAGTAACGATGGAAGACTTAATATTTGAATTTACAGAAATTTTAGAGTCTATCATTATGTCCTCTCACCTTGATCCGGATCTCCTTCTCCTGAGGAGGCGCCACCTCAACCTCTTCAATTACCAAAGGCTTGTCGTACTCCCACGCGACTGCTGCCTTGCACTTGATGACCTAAAGAGAAGTGGTGTAAACCTCCCAGCGGTCAGATCATCACCGGCAGCCATGAAGCTCTTTAGATGCCTGAACCTGCGGGGTTTTTCTGCTTGCAAAGCTTCACAACATTAGATTAGATAAATTATTATTTCTAAACGTGCATCAGTAAACGTTCACTGTGCTGCAGGAAACTAAATCTAATCAGCCAAATAATTGTGGGCTTCTCTGGGGTTATTTCAGCACCTCCATATCGTCTAAATATGCATCCTAAAAATATCAAGAGGTTAAAAGGTTCAAATTTTTTCATCGAATGAACATAATTTTCTTGTTTTAGACCTAAAATGTCTGATGCTGAAAAGGTAAACTCATGGCTGTTACCCTGAATCTTACCTTGCTAGCTATTCTTTGGTCTGTTTTTTAATTTCCGTTTTTCTTGTTCCTTTTTCCTTTCTTTCCATTTTTCCTGTTTTGTTTTCCCCTTTTCGCTTCTTTGTTTTTCCAACTTTCCTTTTTTCCTTTATTCATTTCTTTCCCTTTTTTTCTTTTCCATTTTTCCTGATTCGTTTTTTCCTCTTTTCCTTTTTTCATTTTTCCCCCTTCTTTCGTTTTTTCCTGTTTTCCCTTTTCTTTTTTGCTTTGTTTTCCCCTTTTATTCTTTTTTTCTTCTTTTTGTCTAAATTCTTCTCTGCTTTTTTTCCGTTTTTCCTCTTCATAATCTGCAGTTCCAAACACCTGCCTAGAGTTTAGGCACAGTTTGGGAAGAAATCACGAGAGGCTCCCAACACAGTAAGGCCTGGAGCCAGGGGCCCAGAAAACAGCCTGTCACAGGTCAGGTGAAGAGCGTCCCCAGGCAGGTCAGACACTGTTTACCAGCCTGGCCTTCTGCTCCGGGGTCCATCCTCTCAGTAAGGATCACCAGCTGTAGCTCACACAGGTTCTTTATGCCCTGGGAGGCTATCGGAGGTTCAGCTGTTCCTCTCTTGGAAATCAGAACCGAGTTGTAAACAATCCGAATCTTCCTGAGAAGATTTCAGAGATCAAAACAAGGCAACCGAATTTGAACCAAGTTGATCCTGGGTTGGATGGTCTGACTGACCATAACATCACCTTCAAAGAGCAACAATTCAACATCTTTTCACATTTAAAGGTTTTAAACATTTAATCATATCAGATTTAGAATCCGAAGTGATGTCTGCAGAATTAAGACATGATTTAGTTCAATCTGAGGGTAGTTTACTATTCTTGATCAAAAGTTTTAACATCAGTGTAACAATAAATATGTAGCCAGGCTTTCCAACAGGTTTAGTCACATGAAGCGTTGTTACAAAGTTAGACTGAACCAAATACAAATTTCCCTCATTTTAGATTTATCTAAAGATCCTTTAACGGCAGGTCGACTCATTTGCTACAAAACTAGATGGAAAATCTATTTTCCAAACATCTAGCAGACTAAAAACCAAAAGCATCTGAGAGAGAAGCTCTTGCACAAGAGCTCTTGCATAAAGCCGTATACTATACGGCTTTATGCAAGAGCTCTTGCACAAAGCCGTATACTATACGGCTTTATGCAAGAGCTCTTGCACAAAGCCGTATACTATACGGCTTTATGCAAGAGCTCTTGCACAAGAGCTCTTGCACAAGAGCACATAGTATACGGCTTTATGCAAGAGCTCTTGCACAAGAGCTCTTGCACAAGAGCACATAGTATACGGCTTTATGCAAGAGCTCTTGCACAAGAGCTCTTGCACAAGAGCACATAGTATACGGCTTTATGCAAGAGCTCTTGCACAAGAGCTCTTGTGCAAGAGCTCTTGCATAAAGCCGTATACTATACGGCTTTATACTATAGCCGTAGTATAACGTCCACTCACCAGAAGGCAAACATTAGCTTAACATTAGCTTAACTGCTAATGTTAAGCTAATGGCAAACATGAGCTTAACTGCTGCAGGAACTGTTACAGTAAAAATCATTTTACAGTTTACTGGAAGCAGGATTTTGGATTTTGTTCATGCATTTTCTTGAAGGATTGCTCACTTTGCTGCTATTGCTTAATAATTTTAAATGATTCTTTCCAAACTTTGCATTATTTAACAAACCAGCAGGAGAAAAATTTTAACCCAAATCTACAAATATTTACTCAAGAAGTTAAAACTAGTGATGACTTCTACCCTGAATATAGGAAAACTTTCTGAGGAGACGAAGCACATGAGGGATCCTTCTTACCTTCCCAGTCGTAGCCATTATCCTGCTGAAGGGAAATGTTCACTGCTCAGGTGGAGGCTGGGACTTTAACCTCCTCTGGGTCACTTTTCCGCTTGACCAGACTATCTCCGTTAGGTTTTAAACAAAGTCGTCACTAAACTTGGCAGATGGATCACAATATGTAACATTCTGTGAATAAATCAGAGGTTTGTTTGATAAAAAGTTACTTTATAATACTGTAACCAGAAGGGAATGAGTCCTTTAAAGCTGAAGGTCTTTAGGGGAACAAACATCCAACATGCATCACAAAATGTGATGATTTTATTATTCTTCCAAAAATCACCTCCGACCTGTTCTTCACTGTCCAAAAATCACCTCCGACCTGTTCTTCACTGTCCAAAAATCACCTCCGACCTGTTCTTCACTGTCCAAAAATCACCTCCGACCTGTTCTTCACTGTCCTAAAATCAACTGAGCGCATCAAACTCAAGAGAGGAACAGTTTAAAGGAACAAACAGACCAGTAGGTGGCGCTAATAGAAAACATTCTCAGGAACTGGATGGATTAGAAAACTGTTTCACTGCCCCACAATATGAAAACAATTCAATTTAAAATGCTTTAAGTTTATCCCTCAAACAAAAGTAGGAATTCTTCAGTGTTGACTGTGTTTTTATATTGAGAGGTTGGAACATTTAGGTTTTACATCTGAGGTTTTTCCTTTGTGGTTTTACAATAAAAATAGGCATGATAAGCCAAATTTGATTAAATATATGGATATTGTCAAATTCAAAAACCCTCAAATAATGTAGAGAGCAGGAAATAATCAGATCCGAGCCATTCTAGGTGCACAAAGGAGCATTATTGTAGATCCTTCCTCCCAGCAGTTAGACTCTAGAATCATCCCATTCAACTCAATATATGTTCACATCACTGCAGTTGTTTGCACACTTTTATTCACTTCATGTTAATAGTCTGCTGTTTTCTATGCACGAATATCCATGCAGATCTTGTACATTTTTTAGTTATCATAGTCATTTGCACAGTACTTTAAATCTGAGTATGTTATTTTTGATAACTGCACTGTATTTTCTTACGTTGTATATTTGGTCTTACATCTGAATTTCCCCACTGAGGGACAATAAAAGGATATTTCTGTTGTAGTCTGTTCTTCTGACATCAAACAACTTTTCTCAGGGTGGGTGTCTTTCTCCAGCGGTCACTGGGCGAGAAGTGGGGTCCACCATGGACAGGTTTCCAGTCCATCACAGGAGAACATGAAGACACACAGGACAACCAACCATGCACACACACAAGAGCAACCCTAACTCCCTATGGTCAGAGACCAGTTAACCTTACAGTCATGTGTTTGGGCTGTGGGAGGAAGCCAGAGAACCCGGAAAGAACTCACACATGCACAGGGAGAACATGCTGAAAGTTCTCCCTGGGATTCAAACCCAGGACCTTCTTGCTGCCACCTCCCACCCCACTGTGACCTGGGGATAAAAATGGAGCAGATAATCAAGTCGTGTGTCTCCAAAATAAACAGTCTGGGTCCATCTGTTCAGCTTCTTTATTCTGATTCACATAGATTTCTACCTGTAACAATCTTGGAACATTTTTTTCCATTCAAATTTCCATTGAAAGGTTTTTCTGTTGCAGATTTTGGTAGCGCTACATCTTCCAGAGCCCACAATGGTTCTACTGTGGAGAAACACTTAGGACAGTCCGGATGCTGTAGAATAACATAAAAAAAATAAAAATAAAAAAAAAAAATCAGAAGATTTTCACCAATGAAAATGATTTTATATTTGTGAAGTTATTCAGCAGCAGAGATTAGAAACGTACCACCGGCCGTGCTTCATCAGCTTGATGGCGTCATTGATCTGGTCCAGCGTCATGTTGTGGATGATGAACTCATCCACCTTCACCTTCTTGTCCAGGTAGGCTTTGACCATCTCAGCCACGCCGTCCTTTCCTTTAAACCCTGAAGCAGAGAAAGCAGCAACAGTTTGAGAGTCAGTTACAGGCTGAAGGATCTCTAAGGATGTTTTCACACCTCCAGTAGGCTTTCTTCGATTGGGAACCAAAACTGCAACATTTGTTCCATTTTCAGCTGCTGCGGTTTTCTTTCTCACTGCTCTGTGTCAAGCCAATAAAACCCTTTGAGGAACCTGCCCCCCTTGCCTGTGGGGGTGCTACTCCAAGAACCACTGAAGGGAAACGACACGAAAACCTCTGAAGACACTGAGCGCAACTTCCTTCTTCATGAAATGTAAACCAAAGTGGAGTGGCGTCAGATTTTAGTGGTTGGAGGATTTCTCTTTGGCAAAAGACCATGAGCCATTTCTTCTGCTAGCGCTAGACTCACGTGTTTGTTTTGATTGTATTTACCCAGAACGCCCTGCGCTGTAGTCTGTATCATCTAGTATCATCCAGGCGTTTGACAAGACAAAATACATGGGACATATAAAGGTTTGCATCCTGGTACATCTGGCTGAAAACTAACAGCATTTCAAAAACAGAACATCATGCACATCACATGGTCAGATATGATGATGGTGGTGGTGTGATGATCTGGGGCTGCTTTTGGTGCTAGTAACCTACCATTATCTATAGAGTCATGAATTCTGCTCTCTTCCAGAAATCCTGAACCAGAACATCCAGCTAGGAGTTTGTCACCTTAAGCTTAAGCTCACTTATCCAGCAGCTGTTTCATCAAATGTCCTAGCAATTCTGAAGAGAACATGAATTAATTTACCTCTAAATAGATCTAATGAACACTGAATAACGCAAGGAAAGTAGGGCTGAAACGATTACTCGGATTAATCGTGATGAATCGATTACTGAAATAATTGTCAGCTAGTTTAGTAATCGATTAATCGTTAACTGGAGTATACAGACTCTAAAAATGGCCATTTGTAAAAACAAAATAAAAAAACCATCTGTAAATCTGTTTTACTCAGAACTCACGTTACACAGTTTTAGCTTCATTTGGTTCAAATTCTGTAAAAATCTCCTATTAATCACCTTTTTCTATCCAATTAATCGGTTAATCCAAAAAAAATAATCACCAGATCAGCTCAACACTGTATCGATGTTCAGTCCAGCAGAAAGGGCTGAACTTTTCACATGTTGATGTTCGAAGGATCTTTAGCTGCAGATGCATCCTTTGCTACAAATTATCAAGCATTCACTAAAGGAATGCTGTTATTATATTTTAGGCAATAAAATGTTTCTATTCTAATTTTAAAAGGAATTAAATTAATGGTTTATTTGCATTTTATAATCAGTTCCTCCAAGATTTTGAGATTGTTTTTGTGATTTTGTGGTTCTACTTTAAAAATAATTGCATGGGATTTTCCGATATTTGCACTTATGACAGTAAATGTGAATTTTTGTTACTTGCCATATCAGTCACGAACTATAACTTGACATGAAGTAAGGCTGAAGCAGCAGTGCAGAAGTAAGGAATAGGTGGGAGCCACCATCACTTAAACCCAATGTTTCTGACCATTTTTGTGGAAAATTTGCTATAAAGTCACAAATATGTATTAGCGTGAAAAATCTGGGGATTTTCATGATCGCAGAATCATGAAAAACTGGAGGAACAGTTTAATGTATTTCTAACACTGTATGAAAAAGGCTTAAGTGGTTAAATGAAAAATCTGCAGAATGTTCCAATTTCTTTATCCGATTAATCGTCAGAATAATCGGAATAATTATTCCAATTATTCCAATTATAAAATAATTGTTAGCTGCATCCCTAAATGAACGGAAAACGATGAGCTCAGTACCCGCTAACACACAAGTTGGTCTTCGGACTCTGACAGAAGCGACACTCCCGACACTGAGGCATGAACAACGGGATCACCTTGTCTCCTGAACAGCAAAGAGAGTGAGATGATTTAATTTCTCCTCGACACAAACAGTGTTAGCCTGAAGAACCTGGCGGATCAGCAGGTTTTACTGACCCGGCTGGAATGCGGTGACCCCGGGTCCGACGCTCTCCACCACACCAGCCGCCTCATGGCCAAAAACTGCTGGGAACATGCTTTTATTGTTACATTTGAACAGGAAGTACAGGTCTGACTGGCACACTCCTGTTGCCACAATCTGCAGAGAAAACAGATGATGAAAGTAACGATGGAAGACTTAATATTTGAATTTACAGAAATTTTAGAGTCTATCATTATGTCCTCTCACCTTGATCCGGATCTCCTTCTCCTGAGGAGGCGCCACCTCAACCTCTTCAATCACCAAAGGCTTGTCGTACTCCCACGCGACTGCTGCCTTGCACTTGATGACCTAAAGAGAAGTGGTGTAAACCTCCCAGCGGTCAGATCATCACCGGCAGCCATGAAGCGAGGCTTACAACCATCTTTGGTGATAAAGAAATCACGGGAAAACGAACAGGGAGACAAAACTCGTGGGTTTTTTCTTACCTTCCCAGCGGTGGCCATTGCTGCTGCAGAGAGGATCCCAGAAGTGTGCAGAGGAGAGACAGACTGACACAACGAGGGGTGTGGGAAACCAAGTAAATTGAAAAGCAAGGTAACATGAGGGGAGGAAAGAGCTGGTCTGCAGCCTGATCTATGACATCTAGATGATTGACAGCGCAAACACCCGCCTCCTGGCTCTGATTAATTGTTTCTCGATAGCACTGGGAGCACTGGGAGAAGGCAGAGGAGCTTGATTATTTCAGATTATCTGTCACTACACCATTTTGTCATGGTGTAGTGACAGTTTCAACAGATATGTAGAAAAATATTTTAATATATAAGTTACATACTGCAGCTTTAATGTAACTTTGAAGTTTTCTGTACAACCCAACTCCTACCAGCAGGTGGTAACACTGAAATGAAGGTCAGGGTGCGGTCGACTGCTTGACTCCCCCCAAGCTGAATACTTCAGTGGGGGGGCTGTGGCTCCTCTGGCTGTTTTCCTGACAGCTTGAACTCTTTTGGTGGAGCGAACACATCACTAAATTCTTCATCAAGCAGCTTCGAATTGTCTCATCCTGGAGAGGGGATCTGCTGTGTGCAGCACGAAGCTTCATCGTCCAACTTTCTGTCGTAGTTTCAGCCATGAATTCACTTCCAGTTAGATTTAGATCTCCTGGTGATGATCTCACTGATTTGATCGTCTGTCCTGAAGAAAAGTTTGAATGCTCAGAAGAAAGATGCACTATTGTGTATTCCTCCACATAAGGGGTATTATAGGGTTACACAGTCAAAAATTAACAGCAGTAATCTGAATTATTTAGCCTGTCAAGAGAGAAATATGGGGGTTCATTTTTCAAAGTCATATTTTCACCGAGTTATTCATTCATTTATAATTGTTTCAGTTTCTAAATAAATATTTAATTTGCAAGCTGACTATTCAGTTCCAAACTAAATATTTAGTTAGCTCAGTCCTAACAAATCGGCCTCAGGTAATACAGAGGATGAGCCGTCTTAAAGGCAATCCAGACTTTTACCAATGGATCTACAGCAGCACTGATGCATCAGCATTGAAGAATTCAGTCTCACCAGCAGGAGTTTATAGAGAAGTTCTCAAGACCCAGCTTTTATTTTGGTAGTCCACTTCCGTTTATTGGCAAGTGAATTTGCATATTGGCTAAATATTTAGCTCAGAGCTAGCAACATTTTTAGCTCTGAGGCAGCATCATTTTTATTTGGCTGTTTATTTGGCTAGTTTGTAAACTATATATTTAGCTAGCTCAGTGCTAACTAAATATTCTAATATTTTAGTGCAAAATATTTAGTTTGGAGCCAAATATTTAAACAATTAGCTCCAATTTAAATATTTAGTTTGGAACTGTGACATTTATAAATGAATGAATGAACATGGTTAAAACATGACTGAAAAATGAACCCCCATTTTTTATGAGAGGCTAAATAACCCAAATTATTGCTGTAAATTCATGAATTGTAATTTTACAAATGGCACCCCATATCCACAGTCCATAACTGCCACTCTTCAGTCCACTGAACCCCGATGGTCTCATCTATCTATCCTGGACATGAATCACATTTTCTTATTATTTCTTACGGTTTTTTGCATCGTCTCCTGTTTCTGCTCATTTGTCTCTCATTTTTTTGGAGCTTTTTTTTTTTTTATTTTAAAGCCAGATTGTTTCCTGCCTGGAAGCTTTGATGTCTTCCTGGATGTTCCTCTTATAAAACCTGAACATTGTCTTTGTTCTCGCTGCAGATGTTAACCTCAGCTGACGGGGAACAACCAGCTTCTTCTGCCCCACTTCCTGTTGTCTGGTTGTTTCTTGTCAATCAGCTGCAACAACTTGTTAAAATCAACACACTGTTACACACGGGCTTCTCAGCAGAAACAGACTCATAATTCATCTTCTAAAAGGACAAAACTCAAAGATGCTGAAAAATAATAAACATTAAGAGCAACCTGGGCACAGGATGCCTCTTTTGTTAAGAAGGAAGGAAAACTTCATTTATCTAATATCTGATGCATATAAAAAGAAAACTGTCTAAAAGGTGATGAAGGGTTCTGATGATGCTGTTGGAAATATAGAATAACTTATGTGGAACAAATCTAAATAAAAAGAAATAGCTGACAGAATGAAGAACAGCTCTGGTAAACCAGCAATCAAGACTCAAATCTCCATCCTTTGTTTTTAAGAAGAGAGAAAAAACTCAGTTTAAATGATTTATTTGCTCCAGAATATTGGACTTTTGCAAACAATGAGCTCAGATCTAATCACCAGACAGGACTGCTAAACTTTTAGCTCCATACTGTGAAGGAATGCCAAAGAACATTTTGAAGGCAGCCTTGTTGAATCATGGAGAAACTTTCAGGACTGTCCGGATGCTGTGGAGCAAAAAAAAAAAAAAAAAAAAAAAAAAAAAAAAAAGAAAGACCAGATAAGAAACAGTGTAAGGTTTGAACCAATTAAGGTGCTAATTTCTGGCATTAATTAGTTATTGGTGAACAGTTGTAGGCGGGTCAAGAACGTACCACTGGCCGTGCTTCATCAGCTCCACTGCATCGTTGACTTTGTCCAGCGTCATGTTGTGAGTAATGAACTCATCCAGCTTCACCTTCCTGTCCAGGTAGGCTTTGACCATCTCAGGAACACCATCCTTACTCTTAAACCCTGAGACATGTGCAACAATCCCAATTTATTTAATGCAACATGAGTTTCTGAAGTTCTGGTAACCCCACTCCCATGGATTGTGAAAATAAACGTTTATAAAAAGGCTGAAATTCACATATGATTTAATCTAATCATAGGTTGCTTTTTGAAAATCTTATTCAAATTTATTTTGGTTTTGAACCCCATCTGATAGATTTGAAACCCTCATCACACCAAAACAACTGTGAAAGACCTCCTGATTTTAATTACAGTGGACCCCACTTATTCGAGGACTTTTCAGTGGAATGTAACTCCAAATTATTCGCCCAAATTTGGCCTCATGGCGGGTTTTATAGAGCATATTTAAAATTTAAAATAATATTTGAAAGTAAATCCCTTGGTGTGCAGTGTCAAAACTGGTGCACCATCATCTTCCAGTTTATGATAGTCTTGGTGGTTTCTAGATTGTTTTTGAACCAATTTCCTTTCATTTGAGGACAACAGTTTGGATCAGATGGTTGAAACCTGGACATTCTTAGGGGTTTGGACCGGATAATGATCCAAACACACATCCCATCTGGGTTTGGACTGGAGAAAGCAGGAAAACATTAAGCTTCACTTGAAGCCAGATCCATGCTAGGATGGTTTTAGAACTGCTTCTGCTTCTACCAGACAGCAATCAATCAAGTTTATTTCTATAGCACATTTCAGCAACAAGGCGGTTCAAAATGCTTTAAATCATAAAAACATAAAAACATTGTAAACACATCAAACAGTCACTGGTTGTGAAACCAGTAGTAAACATTACATTTCGTCAAGTCCCATCATTAAAGAATCAATACACATCAGATATGTTGGTCAGTGTTCCAGTTATTATGAATCAAAGGCAGCTCTAAACAGGTGGGTTTTCAGCCTTGATTTAAAGGAACTCAGTGTTTCGGCTATTTTGCAGTTTTCTGGAAGTTTGTTCCAGATTAGAGGAGCATAGAAGCTGAATGATGCTTCTCCATGTTTGATTCTGGTTCTGGGGATGCAGAGTAAACTAGAACCAGGAGAGTCCAGGAGAGTTGAGTGGTCTGGAAGGCTGATACAATGACAACAGGTCTTTAAGCCATTCAGTGATTTATAAACCACCAGAAGTATTTTAAAGTCTATTCTCTGAGCTCCAGGGAGCCAGTGGAAGGACTTTAGAACTGGGGTGATGCGCTCTATCTTCCTGGTCATAGTGAGAATGCCAGCAGCAGCGTTCTGGATCAGCTGCAGCTGTCTGGTTGATTTTTTAAGCAGACCTGTGAAGATGCTATTGCAGTAATCAGTGCGACTAAAGATAAACGCATGGATGAGTTTCTCTAGATCTTGTTGAGATATTAGTCCTTTAATCCTGGAAATGTTCTTCAGGTGATAGAAGGCTGACTTTGTAACCGCCTTTATGTGTTTCTGAAGGTTCAGATCTGAGTCCATCACTACACCCAGATTTCGGGCCTGATCACTAGTTTCTAGCTGTAATAACTGAAGCTGCGCGCTGACTCTAGATCGTACCGCTTTAGGTCCAAAGATAATAACTTCAGTTTTGTTTCTGTTCAGCTGATGAAAGTTATGGCACCTCCATGCACTGATTTGTTCTAAGCATCTGTTCAGTGCTTGGATGGGTTCAGAGTCACGTGGTGATATCAGAATGTGGAGCGTGTATTATCTGGGTAGTTATGGTAACTAATCTTGTTTCTTGTTAGCAGTGTTAAAGCATCTGTTGAGGGCAGCAGCACGCATGATCTAACACTCGAACTGATTCTTCTGGTCTCACCTCCAAATAGGGTGCCCTTCCATGTGCGGCCCGCGATAAGCTGAATGGGTCGGGCGGCAAAATCATGCAGATCTGTCCAGCCAACAAGCACACTGACACCCCAACCTTTCACACAAGACTCCAGGGCGCTGCGCTGCACAGAGGAGTAAAACAAGTCAGACTCTTGATTTTATGTACACGTGACCAAGTCTATGATCCTCACCATGACTCCAACACTTCCAACACATTCCAGGGAGTAGTCCACTCCTCCATCAGTCATCTCAGCCAGCACCTGCTGGATGAGTCTGCTGTGATCCTTGGGGTTCACAAACTCAGTGGCACCGAACACCTTGGCTTTCTCAAACTTCTCTGGGTTGATGTCGACGGCGATGATCCTTTTGGCTCCTGCAAACTTGCACCCCATGACTGCAGCCAGGCCCACAGCTCCCAGACCAAACACAGCACAGGTAGAGCCCGGTTCTACCTGGAGGATAACATACTTACATCAGCTTGGTGCAAAACACTTTGATGTCTACATGGTACCAAAAAAAAAGATCAATTCAACTTCAGGTATGACCTTAGCAGTGTTGACTGCAGCTCCGAACCCGGTGCAGACCCCACAACCAAGGAGACAGACTTTATCCAGAGGGGCAGCCGGGTCGATCTTGGCCACAGCTATCTGGTTCAGGACGGTGTACTCAGAGAAGGTGCTGGTCCCCAAAAACTGCAGCAGCTTCTTCCCTTTACAGGTAAGCCTGGTTTCTTCTAAAGCCATCACATCGTAGCGGTCAGCAGCCCTGGGAACAAAAGTGATCATCTGCCTTTCAAACTGTAAAAATGTTGAAGATCTGATTAATTTACTTTAAATAAAGAAATCTAAATTACCATCCTTTGACACACTGGTTGGTCTTTGGACTTTTACAAAAGCGACACTCTCGACACTGGGAGATGAACAGGGGAATAACCTTGTCCCCTGGATATTAAAGAAGTAATTTTAGAGATTCTTAAAGGTAGGAAGAAGATGAAAATCAGGATTCTGTGACACTTTCTTTGGGTTTGTCTTAAGCACCATCAGTCGACATCAGCGAGGAAACTAATTGCTTCAGGTCATTGAAGTTTGCCCCAACACTGTTTTGGACCTTCTTATTAGTACAGGGACTGGATTAAAATGTTTAATGGAGTTCATTTCAGGGTCTGTAATTCATTAATCGCATTTTAAATCAACATCTGAGCTCAACAACAAAGATGTTTATAGTTTTTAATCTGTTCTTGAACCATCAGATTGGAGCAAAGTTCATCTTTCCAGAGTTTCAGGAACCCCTGATCATACATGGAGCTTCTTTAGAAATATGGACTGTGGACGCTGACATTAGTGCTGCTGTTACATGTTTAGCATTGAGATGCTATTTTAGGCTAGCATAGCTTCCCTAGGTATGCATCTTTCTAGGTAATGATGTGGTATTCCACAGTTTTGGTTGACAGGCAGCACCAAACAAAGCAAACAAACTGTTGAGTTGGGTTTGACTCACCAGGCTGAAACTCTGTGACACCGGGCCCGACGCTTTCCACTATGCCGGCTCCCTCATGTCCAAGAACCACAGGGAAGCCATCTTTGTGCATCCCCTCAAACAGGTGGTACAGGTCGGTGTGGCACACGCCTGTCGCCACAATCTGCAAACAGGGAAATCACCAGTCCCACAGCCTAATTCAGTCCTAAATCTGACATAATGACGTTTGGTGAGTTGTTAGCCATGCTCACATCAGATGTAACCAGTGGCCGCAGATAAAGGATCCATGGATCTGACCAGTGGGTTGGCCCCAGACCTTAAGTGGGGATCTTATCTGGGATAAGCATAAGTAAACCCAGGTGGGCTGTTCTCATGGGGGGTAAACATGGAACCAGAGGAAAATCCCATTACTGACCCAGCTCATAGCCCGAATGTACCTCTTTTGTTCTATGGATGTGATTTTTAAGATGTGTCTGCCATTGGTTTGTAGAATAGAATAGAAATATTCTCTATTGTCCCATGATGAGGACATTTCTGTGCAACAGCAGCAAAGTGGCAGTTGACAGGCAATAACAGAAAACAGACTCACACAAAGAATATAAAAATATAAATAAAAACAGAATAAAGAAATACTGTACAGTAAGGCAAAATTTCAACATAAATACTGTCTAATTATAAAAAATGCTCCAGTCCAGAGGAACGTGCAACTGAGTTGGTTAATTAAAAATGTACAAGATGTGCATGTCTCTGAGCATTAAATAGTGACCAAAAAAATAAATAAATGGTAAAGTTGTACAGATACTATCATGGTATAAACACTTATTGAGTTTGTTGGGAGCAGTGATAGAGTCTAACAGCTGCTTGGGAGGAAGGATCTCCTATAATGCTCCTTAGTGCACCGAGGATGCAGCAGTCTGTCCCTGAAGGAGCTGTCAGCTCAGCAACAGCTTCATGCATGGGGGGGGACTTATCAGTGATGTTATTTTAGCCAGAGTCCTTCTGTCTCCCACCACCTGCACTGGGGTCAAAGGTCATCCTACCAGAACTGGCCTTCCTGATGAGCTGATCTAACCGCTTCCTCTCAGCTGTAGAGAAGCTGTTGCTCTAACATTGAGTCAATAGAAGATGGCTGATGCCACCAGAGTCTTCCTACTGAGTCTACTGAATTCAGCTTTTCTTTCTTCTTGAAACGAGAAGTTTAAGGTTGGTGGATGGATGTTCCTCAGCACCAGGAGCTTGTTGTTCATCTAATTCTAAATGGCAAAAAGTAGGGCTTTCGCCCCAGCAGGACTGCAGTAACTGCTGGAGAGCAGCGGTCATTGGGTGAGAGGCGGGGTACTCCCCGGATAGGTCTCTGTTCATCACACAGCACAAACAAGCAGGCGAATATGGGGTGCTGTTTGTAAAGTTGTACAGTCAAAGACCAACAGCAGTAATTTGGCTTATTTATCCTGTCATAAGGGGAAAAAAATGGGGGTTGTCACAGTTTCAAACTAAATATTCATTTAGCAAGCTAAATTTTTAAACCCAAACTAAATTTTTAATTAGTAAGATAAATATTTAGTTCCAAACCAAATATTTTATTAGCAAGTGAAATATAGCTACAAACTATTTAGATTGAAGCTAAATATTTAGCTCCAACCTAAATTAGCAAGCTAAATATTTAACTCCAAACCAAATATTTAGTTCGCAAGCTAAACATTTTGCTTCAGACTAAATATTTAGTTAGCAATCTAAATACTTTGCCCCAAACTAAATATTTAGTTAGGAGCAAAATGTTTAGTTTGTAAACTAAATATTTAGCCTAATTCGCTTGCTAACTATTAAGTTTGAAACTTTGACATATTAAGAATAAATATCAGTGAAAATACGACTGAAAAAGAAACCCCCCCTTGTTTTTCTAACAGGCTAAATAATCCAGATTATTGTTGCCAATTATTGACTGCGTAATTTTACAAACAGCACCCCATACAGACACACACACACACACACCAGACCAATTAATCCAACAGTCAAGTGTTGGACTGTGGGAGGAAGTTGGAGTACCTGGAGAGACCCCCACACATGCAGAAAGACCTTAAACTGGGATTTGAACCCAGGGCCTTCTTTGTGCCAGGCAGCAGTGCTCCCAACTGCTCCACCGTGCGGCCCTGATGCACATGTTGAGTTAATGAACCGGTTTGGATCATGTTTGTGGTTGTCTCACCTTGATGCGGACCTCGTTGGGCTGAGGTGGTGCAACCTCAATCTCCTCGATCACCAGGGGCTTGTTGGGCTCCCAGGCCACCGCTGCCTTGCACTTGATGACCTAAAGCAGTAGTGACATCAGCTTGAATTGGTGCTTCTGCTCTTAAATTGTATTCCAGGAAGTTGCTTCAGAGGAGCCAAACATGACAAACAGGAACTGAAAGGCTTTCAGGTCAAATTTCAAACATCTCTGTTGAGTTTAGGGAGTTAATGTTTAAATCCCTCTTTAATGGGAAAATAAAACCATTTCAGAGAAAAGCAGACATGAGACAAGAGATCAAAGTCCATTATTTACATGGTAAACACCCTCCTTTTGATTTAGTTACATTTTACTCTGTCATCACTGAATAAAACCCTGAGAAAATGAGTATTTCTTCCTCGTGAATAGTTTAATATCTTTAAACATTCCAGAGAACATTGTTGGTCTTTCTCTAGTTTTTTTCCTTTCCCCCCTTTTTAGCCCCTGGCTGCCTCATGCTTACCAAAATCTACAGTTGCGTAAAACTGTCAGGATAATTGAAGTCAAAATACCTCAAACCACAGATGAGTTTAATTAGTTTCTTTGCGCAATAAAACAGAGTAGAAACAAAACTTTCTGATTCAAAAGATTCAACAGTTTTATAAAGATCTGTTGACTTCAGTTGCTGATTCCATGTTTTTGCTTTTATGCAAACCATAACTAAGTTTAATCTACACATGCAAGAACTGCAGATGTATGTGGAGATGCTCCCATAGTGAATACTTGACCTACCTTACCAGCTGTAGCCATTTCTTTCAGAGTAAAACCAGTGAGGAGATGTGAACCAGCTGTAAGAGGAGAAAGAGTCACACTTGAGTTTGGTTTAAATCCTGCAGCTGAAACAGAAGTTATGCAACCGTGCAAATAGGGGGAGGTTCTCCAGATGGTTTTCAACTCATTAGATCTTTATTCTATCATTTTATGTTAAAGAATAAAAGAAATAAAGTGTAAATTTGTGCCTCCCACCTGTTCACATTTAACCCTAAATTACTTTTACTACGAAAATAAAGATTTTAAGACATTTTTTATAGCTGCAATATTTTAACATGATTCAGACTGTTGAGAATCTCTACCTACTTTAGACCAAAATTTACCTGATTTTATTTTTAAAAAAGTCTAACAATATCTATATTTCTATCTAATTATCAAGTGAATTTTGAGCAAACTTTTAAAACAGAGCAAAACAGAAGCCATGGATCCATGTTTCCATCGACTGGTTTGGAGCGAATCTACCAGGTTATGCAGTGTGATTCCATCAGATGTTGACGCTACGCATGGCTGAAATAAACAGGAAGTAGAGGTTGCAAACTAGCATGGAAGAGAGTCCTCCCCTCCAAGCTGGAGGTTTGGACTAAGACATTTTTCAGAGTTTCGTGCCTCTGGCAAAGCACAGATCAACCTGTGGATGGGAAAGCTCGCTACATCAAAACGTGTTCAAGAAATGTGTTTCCATCTTTAGAGCGTTAACTCTTTTTCAGAAAAGACAAAAACTATCTGAAGCGAATGTGCAAACCATTTTTGTAGAATTGAGGAAATTATTTGGAATTTTGCCATTTCTATTGACTGTTTCTAATGCGAGACCTCAAAACTGCGCATAAAAACATAGATAGAAAAACAGCCACTGTCTTCTATAGAAAAGGAGTGTGGACTTTAAATTTGAAAACAACGAAAATGTCTTGTCAAAATGTGCATCAATCAATCATCTTTATTATGTGGACCTTATGTAAGCCTTTCACACTGATCAATAAATCCGTTTAATTTAATGTTGAAAAGCCGCCATTTTGAAAAACTCCATGTAGTTCTCAACTGTGACTCAAACAGGTTTTCAGAAAACTGGGTCCCAGGTTTTACCCAGACATAATCTTCAATTTCATGAGTTTATTTCCCTAACATCACTTTGATTTATTTTTATGGACTTCTCATTGAAGCTGCATAGTGGAACAGTGGTCAGGACTGCTGCCTTGGTGCAAGAAGACTCTGGAGTCTCTGAAAGACTAGAGCTTGCATGTTCTCCCTATGAATATGTGGCTTCTCTCCAGGGACTCAGGCTTCCTCCAACAGTCCAGAATAGCTCGATTAGTTGGTTACTCTAAACTGCCTTTAGATAGGAGCCACTGCATGGTGGTTGTCCTGTGATAGCTGAAGATAGGCATCACCATGATGAGGTCAAGAAAAGTTCTGGTTGGGTCAAATATTTCTGATTTTGCAATCGTCCACTTTGTTTGAGCTGTGTGTTTAATGTTTGAGTAGATAAGACAATAAGGATAACTTTATACTGTCTGGGTCTCAGCCTGAGGCCATCACATGGTGGGAACCGGGGTTACTGTCGTTCAGTTTCCACTGGAAGCATCGGGTCTTCTCTTGTAGTTTCTGTGTGGAGTTAAGACAGTAGGGCACTTGTGTCAGTTTTTTTTTTTTGTTTGGTTGTTTTTTAAAAAAATATATATTTCTGCTTAATTTTCCATAAAAGTTCTTCTGATGATAGTTTATTACCCTAATATTTAGTTTTTAACCAGCTGATTTAACTTTGAGCATCTTTGGGGGGAACATTAAGTACCACTATTTAAGAAGCAGAGGTCCAGACCAGGGATGTCCAGTTGTGGCCGGCGTCCTACATGTTTAGATGTCTCCCTGCTCCAACGCAGCTCCTTTGAATGCCCAGATGATAAGAACGTGAAGAGGAGCTCTTTTGGATGGAGATCTGGGGACTGTGGATGTCACTGGAGGCAGGGTTTCCTCTGCACCGTTATGGCAAAATAAAAGCCGCCAGACTTTCAGCATGAAGGTTTTTTGTTGTTGTCTTAGTATGTTCAATGTGTGTGTGTGTGTGTGTGCATGTATATTAACCATAATATGAGTTTTAAATTAATTTAAACATCATGAAACATTAAAATTTACATTATTTTGAAAAACCAACACTGCCAGCACCTTCTTATATGACTGCGAAGCTGCCATGGTGCACTGTGCTGCTTTCAGGAGTGAAGGAAAACTAGAGACGAGAGTCTGAAGTAGAGGGAGAGAAAAAGCGAAAGAAAGGTACCTAAGGAAGGTTAAGTTGAATGCATTTTTAGTTCGAGACTGTGAAAACGACAGTAATGTTAATGTATGTTGCATTTGAACGACAGTAACGTAGTTAAATACTATAGTTTGGCCTTCATGCATAATGTTTCACATACGTTTTGAACAGCAGGACATAGCTTAATGCCTCATTTCTGGTTGCATTTTCAGAGTATTTTAAACTATTTTCAGAAGAAGACAAAGGGATCTGAGGAAGCCAACGTTAGATGGAGATGCACAATGTTCTTTATTGTGACGCAGTTCCGTCAAGTTCTGAGGAATATAGAAGTGATAGTGATCTGTACCGTGACACGTGATATTTAAATATTCCTAATGTTCCTAACATGATATTGGTGATTAAAACAAATGTAACACTTCCCAATTATATTAGCCAAAGTACACAGACTGAAGTAGTGGAGGAGGTGAGTGAAGGAGAGAAACGTGGAAAGGCAGAGCAGGAGGGTGCACCTTCCTGTGCAGGTGAGCATGTTCCCAACTTTATCAACCCTGCAGGAAATTATTGTGCCAGAGTTTCAATGCAAATAAGTACAAAGTCTTTATACAGGATTAATTATCATTGTCCTATGAGGAAAAAGAAGAAGAGTTAAAATGTTTGAAAGGAGGGAAGAGGGACTTCCTGTGGAGCAGCTTGCTAGTCTCAGTTTGGCATCCAGGGATGATCTGATCTTTGCGACATGGAGCGTTATCAATGTTGCAGCTGAAACTTAGACTCACTGGACCAAGCAATGGTTTATCCCACCTGTTCTGGAGAATCTGGATGACTTATAGCCTCAGCTTCCTGTTCCTGCTGTGATCTTCTGCAGCTGTAGCTCATCAGCTTCAGGTTTCCACAAGTTGATCCTTTAGAGGTGTTCTACATACCTTGGTTGGGATCAGTGATTCTGAGCTGCTGTTGCTTTTCTGGAACCAACAGTTAATCCATCAACCATGCTGTAATCCAATAAAACTGTTGTTACAGATTAATGTTGAGTAACGCTGTAATAAAGAGGCTGCAGGCATCTCCAGACCTTTATTGTTTTAATGATTTATCTGGTACAGTGGCAGCTCATATATCAACAGTTTGCTGCAATGTTTCCAGTGGTCCATCTAAGGCGTCGTTCACACAGCAGGTCTTGATGCTGAAATTTGATTTTTTTGCAGAAATCCATTTTTTCCTGTGTGGTCGTTCACTCTACTGATTAAATCTGACGGCAGTCAGTCTTCTGTGCAAATGGTTTACGACACCAAAGCGACCTACATGCACAGAAGAAGAACGCAGCCGTCCCTCAGCAGCGCTCTGTTTACGGCAGTGATAATGGCCGCCGCCGTCTCTGGACGGATCCTAAAGCTGCCGAGAGCCGACAGCATCGCCACCGGATCAGAACCAGACGAAGGAAGCTGAGAAGCAGGAAGAAGAACCAACAGCAGCGGCCTTTAGCGGAGCATCGCCTGCAGCTGCTGGAGAGAATCCGTCTGGATGTGGAGTCGGACTGGGAGCGCTGGGATCAGGATGGGATGCTCCACTGAGTCATCACTTCATTGTTAGCATTTCAGGCGTTGTTTATGTCCAGATTTACCGTCCGGCTGCTTCTGCTGCAGAATTATGATGCATGTCTCACGCCAACGACATAAAACTCAGATGAAATGCGACATGACCGTACAGACTGCTGACGCTTTGAAAACTATCTGATATGATTTTAGTTCCACATATGGAAGTGGAACAGATCTGATTTTTTTGGGGGGGGGGGTGAAAAGATTGGAATTAGGCCGTGAAAAAGTTGGATTTGCATTGCATTCGTCTGCTGTGTGAACATAGCCTTAGAAGAGGAAATGCAGGGCATTCGTCAACAGAAACATATCCAGTGTTCAGAACTTCTGTTAAGGACCAAAAACAATGGAGCTCAACAGCATCCTTAAAAAAAGAAAGGCACTAAAGTCCATCAGAGAACATCTGGATCTGATGTTGGGTCTCCTGTGAGTTTCTATAAAAAATAATCCAAACGCTTCAAGGAGGTGACCTTAATCGAAACAACAGAAACCATATTTATTCACAGATCTCACAGAAAAAGGTTCTGTAGAGGTTCTGTCAGAACATGAGGTTCTAAATTGCCTGCTTCCAGGATCTTCTGAGTGCAAACCTACATATTTTTATTAGAGCTTCCAGCTTAAAACCATTAGGGTTTGAAAAGGTTCAGACCGAGGCGATGACTCCAGCAGAACCGAGGATTAGTGCAGAGCAGTTTCAGGAACCGACGGTTCCTCTTAATGCATCAGTGTCAGCTACCGGAGGTTCAACCATGCAGAATGGGTCAACTCTCTCAGTTCTCAGGGGATAATATCATAACCTGCTCTTCATCAGGTTCTACAGTGATCTATATCCAACCAGAGGTTTGCTGCCCTGGAGCATCCAACACCAAGATGGTAAGACATCATCTTCTCTGAGGCTATTGCTGTTATTATTGTCCATCAACCTGGGAAGGGTCAAAGGTCATCTCTAAACAGCTGCCAACCTTCCCAGGAGTCGGTGTCCAAGCAGATCCAGTCCAAGTTCAGAGCCTGAAGCTCAGAGAAATGACCAGAAACCCAAGAGCTCCACCTCTGACTCTACAGGCCTCATTTAGCAGGTTAAAGGACAAAGGTCATGACCCTTAACCAGTATGGCTGCTTGGAAGGGCTGAAGGTGAAAGACTCTCCTCTCTAGAAACAAGATGGCGACAGGACTGAGGTTAGCAGAGCTGCTTCTGGATGAAGGACAAGACTTGCTTGCTGTCATCTATTCGTCTGTTTAAACTATTCTGGAGTTAAAGGTGAGTCCATCGTCTCCAACTGTCCCCCGTCGGCTTCAGCGTCTCTGCCTCTAAAACATCAGGTGTGAACATTAAAGGCAGGTAAGAGTCCGTCCAATTGGACAAATATGTTCAAATCCAGAGCATAAAAGACACCTGAACGACTCCATCCTACCAAATATCACCTCCAAGTGGCCTTTTGTGATCCTGCATCCACTCTTATGATCTGATATAATGTACAGCTCTGGTTAAAATTAAATAGTTTTAAAACCTGGGAGAGACCAGATCAGTTCAATGGGTTCCAATGTGTAAACCCCAAAACACTGAAAAAGGTTTCTTTGTTTTTACCAGAACCTTACATGCAGGTTCTGATGTTTGCATGTTGGATTTTGGTGTTTTTAACCATGAACAAATATCTTCATTTTTCCAAACCCCAGCAGCACCAAGAAGAGAAACATCCAGATCTTGAAAGATGCGAGTTTGGTACACTAAGACGACAGGACATGCAAACACGTCGTAGGTTGAGTAAAACAAAGCAACAGGAAACAATTTTGTTGGTCAGAAATGTCATATTTAACAGATTAAAAGGAAAAACTCAGCTGGAAAACAGGAAACTTGTGGTTCTGTGCAAAAACGGCTACATCCAGAGCTTTCAGCAGGATCATGAGTAGTGGTTAAAATGAACCGTAGCTTCATGTTGGGTCCCTGTTCCGATAAAAACATTGGTTTCAGCCCCACAGAAACAAGATGAGTCTGATAAAAAACATAAAAACAGACCAAAAGTAACAAAAGGAGAAGTAGGGGCGCTTCTTTCAATCATGCTGCAGCTTTAAGGCAAAGCACAGTTAGATGGCAGGGTGTGTGGCTGGGGGGGTATTATGAGCCAGCAACTGCGGGCACTTGTGCAACCATCTACATTTTCATGGAAGACTTGTGATGCATCTTGACCTGTGAACTCGTGTTAGTCATCAATGTCCTCGTAGACGCCGTCATCAGAAGGCCGCGCCCCGGATGGCTGGATCCTGCGACGCGAGTACTTGAGCTGAAGAAGGTCACCGACCTCACTGATGGCACTCAGCGCCTGTTGAGACATTTTTTAAGACTAAATATTTCAGCTTTTAGCCTCAAAAATATTAAAACACGTTTTTATGATAACAGTCAGGGAATTAAATCAGCTTCTATCATCCACTCTGAGCCTCATATTTTACTTTCCTTTGGTTCAACACAAATATTGAATTTTTCTGGATGTAATTAACTCCTGTTATTTTCTCATGATGTGTCTGAACGGGGATTAGGGTTAGCGTCAACCAGCAGGACAGTTAAAGGCTGGTAAAGCAGCAGGTTTCAGTGAGATGACTGCAGGAAGATCAGTTTTCTATGTTTGATCTGAAAACCTTTGATACAAGCAGCTTGAAGCAAGAAAACTTTTTGATGCATCACTTTGTTTTCTCAGTCTGACTTCAGCTTTTAATCATTACCTGAATTTCATCAGAAAGGGAACATCATTTCACACAACCCAACAAACCTGCATCCTATGTTGCCAAAATTAAGAGTATCGCGTACCCAGAGGTGGCTACTTCCTTGTCGCAGGAGGCTATATCCATTCCAAAGCTAGCTCCTGATCTGACTAATGACAGATTAGTAACTGAGTGGCCGGCGCTGGCAAACGACGAGGAGACTACACACCTTTTTTTTTGGTTGCCATGGCGCCGCGCTCAGATGCAGTGGCTCACAGCTCTCCATCATCTAGGTTTATATACAGTTGCCAGGATCTCCTAGGTTTGGGATTCCACTGTGGATGGACCACGTTGGACTACCATCGCTTACATGACATACCAGGTGACGTAACCAGGACTCCGGAGTCTCCAGGGATGATGTTCCCCAACGGCAAGCTTAAGAGGAAGCGAAAACAAAGGAAGCAAAGTCGAGGTTGCAGGGCCAGTCCGCTGGCACAACAAAAGAGACAACCTCTGAAACCAACCAACAATACAGGCCAGGTGTGGCAGGGACTCCAGCACCTCACTCACTTCAAGTCCAGCAGCATCATGATTGCTGAGGCACAAGCAGAGGAGCTGAACTACTTCTTCGGACGCTTCAAGGTGAAAAGACCCAAGACAGCTGCAGTTTGACCACTGAACCATAACAGCTCCAGCCTCACAGTGCAGGAACATGAGGTGAGATGCACATTGAAAGCAGTGAACCCCAAGAAGGCCGCTGGACTAGATGGAGTGACAGCAAGGGTTCTGAAAGAATTCGCAGACCAAATGGCCAGGGTCTTCACCAAGGTCTTTAATGAGTCACTTTCCCAGTCCCACCTTGCTTGATCATCATCATCATCAACCAGAATCACCATCAGCAGTCTAAATGATTACAGACCAGTTGCTCTGACTCCTGTGGTCATGAAGTGTTTTGAGAAACTGGCCCAACACCATATCATGTCTTGTCTTCCACCTACATTTGACCACTTCAGTTCGCATATAGGGCTAACAGATCGACAGAGGATGCGATCTGCACAGTGCTCCATACCACCATCTCTTGTCTGGAACAGCAGGATCCTTTTTGTTGACTTTAGCTCTGCCTTTAGTACTATACTCCCAGACATACTGACAGCAAAGCTACTGGAAATTGGTCTTCCAGCTAGCACCACCCGCTGGATAAGAGACATCCTCTCTGACAGAGTACAGAGAGTTAGGGTTGGTCCCCATCTATCCACAGCCCTTAGCCTCAACATTGGCGTTCCACAGGGTTGTGTACTAAATCCTCTTCTGTATACCTATCAGCACCCACCCAGACAATGCCATTATTAAATTTGCAGACATCATCAGTTGGTCTCATCTTGGGAGGCAACAAGATGGCCTACAGAAAGGAGGTATGAGGCTGGTGCGGTGGTGTACAGAAAACAACTTGGTCCTCAACACCTACAAGACATAAGAGGTGATTGTAGACTTTAAGAGGAAGAAGAGCGAACTGTAGCTTGTCTGCATAAATGGGGACTGTGTGGAGAAGGTGCCCAGCATTAAATTCCTGAGTGTTATACATGGACAAAGACCTCAAGTGGAGCTCTAACACCTCAGCGGTCATGAAGAGGGCCTAACAGCGGCTGTCCATCTTCTACCACTGCTCCATTGAGAGCGTGCTGACCTACTGCATTTCTGTTTGATTCTCCAGCTGTATTATGGTACAGAAGACTGCTCAGAAGATCATTGGTCACCCTCTGCCCTCCCTTGAGGACGTCTAGAGCACCTGGTGTCTCAGGAAGGCAGGCAGCATTCTGAAACATAGCACACACCCAGGATGTCAGGTATTTCAGCTGCTGCCCTCTGGCAAACATTTCAAGGTGCTTAGAACACAAACAAACAGACTGAGGGACAGTTGTTACAGCAGTGGTTACAGCCCTGTTAAACACTGATATCTGACCCTGATATTTGACCAAAATAACATGACACCTAATAGGTGTCATGTTATTTTGTGTATAGTGTATTTATTATCATATTATTATTGTATTTATTATTTATTAATTATTTAATATAATTGTACTGAGAACTGTGCCCCAATTTCGTTGTGCTTGTGTACACTGTATGGAAATGTACAATGACAATAAAGACTTCACTTTACTAGCATTAACCTTAGGTAGGCTATTGTTAGCCTTGGATAGGCTAGCTTTAGCATTGGTTATACTGTCGTTAGCCTTGGATACGCTAGCATTAGCACTGGATATTCTGACGTTAGCCTTGAATAGATTAGCACTGGATAGGCTAATGACTAGCATACCTAAGCTAGTCACCAATGACTCGTACTTTCTTTCAAGAAAACTTTATCAAGAAAAAATGGTTAGCATACAATATCTGTAAAAGTCACACATTAGATACACTGACTTGTTCTTTTGACAGAGTATACTGTAATCCAACATGACACCTGGTATAAATATACTGTATTATATACAGCTGAAGTTGGCTTCCAATTGTTGCTTCCAGTTCAGAAGATGGCTAAAGGGCCAGCCTAGACATATGGCTAAAGGGCCAGCCTAGACATGCTCGTTGTCATGCTAGTTGCCAGCCTATCCAAGGCTAATGCTAGCCTATTCATGCTAATGGAGAGCAGGGGAAAAAAAGCAATCCAGTGGGTGGCCAGCCTAGGCATGCTTGTTGTTAGCTTCTCCATAGCTAACCCTGGTGAGTAGTCTCCTCCTCATTTGCCGTCCTCTCAGTTACTCTGGTGTATCATTAATCAAATCAGGAGCTAGCTTTGGAATGGATGTAGCGTCCTGCGATGAGGAAGTAGCCACCTCTGGGTGCGCGATACTCTTAATTGTGGCGCTGATACCGTGCCCCAATCACATCAGTCAGTAGGAACCAATCATAATGATTTATGCCACTGAAATGACAACGAAGCAAAAAGGTCCACAACTTTAACTTTAATCTGAGCATCAGAATCAGGGAAGAAATGTCGCTGGTGCCAGATGAGCTGGACCAAGTATTTCAGAACCAGCAGGTCTGCTGGGATTTAAACCGGTTTTAAAATCAGAGAAAGCTTAGATCAGAGAACGCATCCTCCTGATGGTGCCTCTCGTTCAGGAGAGATTTAACACCAGGACTGTAACAGTTGTAGTCCATGTTCTGGATCCGAATGTGTGTGGTGGTTCTGGAAGCTCCGACTCCAGCTCCTGCTCCAGTCCACATCTTATGAATCTCCCTGAAACTCTTCAATTGGCTTTGCTTCACAATCCTCTCTTGGCTGCAGTTATCGCTGATACTTGTGCATCTTTTTCTACCACACTTGGTCCTTCCACTCAACTTTCCATTAATATACATGGATATGACACTCTGAACAGTGAGCTTCTATGACTACCTCTGGGCTCTGTAGGCCAGAACATACATTTCTATAATATTATTATTGGTCTGATCAATATTTGGTCTGATTCCCTCACTTTAACCTTCTATGGCAGCAGGAAAAATTGTCCAAAGATCATCAAACTATCATCACAAAGAATTTCTTCACCAAACCGTTTAAATCTGAATCCACAATCAGCCAAAAAACAAATAAAAATATTGAGCCCCCCTCCCAGCTTCCACCTACACACAGGCTGCTCCATCCATCTTCTCAGTAGCCAACCTCTCCACGTTGAGGTCGACACATTTATGCGGTCAGCAGGAGAGAAACATGGAGATGAAAGGATTCAGGATCACGTCCACGCGTGTGGATGTGTGTGATCGAGAAGACGAAGCGAGCAGAGCTCAGCGGAGGATGAAAGAAACACAAACCAATCAGAGCAGGAGAAGAAGTCGAACCGAGACATGACATGAAGTCAAACAGCTCCTCTTCTTCAGCTGGTTTTGCTCTGCTGTTTTTAAAAAGAGAAGAAGATTTGGGTTTGATATCAGCTTAAGATATTCCAGAACTTATCTGATCCGTCTGAACCCACCGACCCAACCTACCTACAGGAGATGATTAAATCTCTGTGTGAGAGAAATTAGCATCGGGAGTGAGGACCATAACTCAGGATAAAATAACCCCAGGCCGTCCAAACATCTCTTCTTCTTCAGCTCAGATGGACTCTGGTCCAGCCATTAAGCCAAAACTTTGCAACAAATTTTGCATCTTCATAAATTCAGTAATTAGCCAAGGCCCTCTGGAGCTCTACATGAATGCAGAAGCACCAGTGAGACCAGAGCTCAGAGGCCTGGGACTCACAGTTCACTCTAATTAGAGCCGTTACTGCTCCATGGAGCAAGAATGGGTTGTTTCTCCCGTCTGTCTCTAAGATAACCTGTCAGGATTCAGAGGTGGAGAAAACTACTGCATACAATGAAATGAGGATTTCGTTGATGAATAAACCATTTTTTATTTTTTTTTTAAAAAGTGGCTAGAGTTGTAGCAAGTTGCTTTTTTTAACGTTGCTCGATTTGTCGCTGAAAAAGTCACTTGGTTTGTTGCCAGTTGCTTCTTTCGAAAAAAAAGTCGCTAGATTTGTTGCTAGTTACTTTTATTGAAAAAACGTCATGAGATTTGTCAGTGTCACTGGGTGCTTTTTAAGAAAAAGTTGCTAGATTTGTGTCTAGTTGCTTTTAAAAAAAAAAAAAAAAAAAAAAAAAAGTCACCAGAGGTGTGAAAAGTCGCTAAATATAGCAACAAAGTGGATAAATTAGCAATGCTCCTCATCTTGACCACAGCCCACCATAACCCCCTTGCTCATCTCCACACTTGGCCACGCCCCCATTATTTCTCGGCTCCGCCCACTTCGTTGCTATTTTTAAACATCTGTCAGGGTGCGTGGCTATGCTTTAGTTACACTTAAAAATGTTTTAGCGCAAAGCGTTTTACAAATAAAGCTGGATTGGACCTGTGAAAAACAGGCTTTTTATGACGAACACACACGTACAGCATGAAGTTGGCCCACGTTTAGGGTCAAGTATGACCAGTCCCAGTAAACATTTTGAGTTGTGAAAGGTAAAGTTTGACATCACACACAGAACTAGCATTGCAACCACTCTTGGTTTTCTGGTTTAGCACCGTGAGCAGTGGTGTCTCACCCTGTCCAGCAGCTCTCTGGAATGAGCTGCAGAGATGCAGAAGCGCGCCCGTGACTCGATGATGGGCGTGGCCGGGAAGCCCACCACCACCACCCCGATGTTTCTGCTCAGCATCTCCCGGCCGAACGCGCTGACGGGACAAACCGCAGCAGACGTCAGGAACAACGAGAGGTCAAAGGTTACAACGGTTAGCAGCGCAGCTCCACTCTCACCCTATCTTGGCGGGCATGTAGAGCATCATGGGAACGACGGGAGAGTCGTCGTTCCCGTAGATGATGAAGCCCATTTCTCGAAGCCTCCGTCGGAAGTAGACGGTGTTCCCCGCCAGCTGCCGGACCCGGTCAGAACCTGAACCAGAACATTTAAAAACAAGAGGCGCTTACAATCTGGTCCTGGTAAAAAGAAAACACATCCTCATCATTTATTTGACGAGACGAAGCCATACTGGAGAAGGCGTTTGATAAAAGCTAAGCACACCCCATGACCCAACAGCTGGCAGAACCACCTCAGCACTCGTCACTGTGGAGGACGTGGTCCACTCTGCTGGTCCGGCTGCTTCAGTTTGCAGCTCAGCTCTCTGAAGGTCTCATTTTAGGCTGAGGTCTGGACTTTGACTAGGTCACTGCAATATCTCAGTTCTTACAATGAACAAAAATATAAACGCAACACTTTTGTTTTTGCTCCCATTTTTCATGAGCTGAACTCAAAATATTTTCCATAGACATAAAATAATTTCTCTCAAATATTGTTCACAAATCCGTTCAAACGTGTGACAGTGAGCGCTCCTCCTTTGCAGAGACGATCCATCCCAGCTCGCAGCTGCGGCATATCAAGATACTGATTATTGCACAGGTGCGCCTCAGGCAATAGAAGACCACTCTGAATTGTGCTGTTTTGCTTTTTTTTTTGGGGTGGGAGGGTCTGAAAACCAGCCAGTAACTGGTGTGACCACCATTTGCCTCACCTCACGCAGTGCAACACATCTTGGCACAGAGTTGATCAGGCTGTTGATTGTGGCCTGGAATGTGGGTCCACTCCAGTTTGGGTCAAGCTTCAGTTGTTGGACAGATGGACTCACATTTGACTCTGGAATACTTTGGCCCACAGAGGAGATCATGGTCCACTCATGGACTGAGAGTTGCCCAGGTTCACAAAACCCAAACCATCATCCCTCCACCACCATGCTTGACAGCAGGTATGAGGTGTTTGTGCTGATCTGCTAAATCTAGCGACAAAGCTGCTAAGTTGGCAACAGTGCTTCTTTTGTCCTGACCACAGCCCCACTTATCCCCCTCCACTCACCCCCACACTTGACCACGCCCCTCAGGGTATGTTTGCCCCGCCCATTTTGGGGATGACATTTTTCCAGATGTCAAGGGGCGGGATTATGCTTTCACAAGGGGGGTTAGTTACACTTTAAAATGTTTTTTTTATGTATTCTGTACAGCAGGTCTGGATCTGTACTTGTGTCTCTAAGAGTAAAATCCAAAGAAGGCTGACTGTCTTTTAATGACGACCACAAATGTACAACATTAAAAGTATAACCAGTCCCAGTAAAAATTATGGGATGAAAAAAGGTAAATTTGAGCTGTATGTAGAAAAATGAGGACAGAACCATTCTGAGCTCATTTTACTGCACTGTACTGACCCCTGGTGGCTACTGGTGAGACTACAGGACCTGATTCTGGCAGAATAATCTGTGCAAATAGTTAATAGTCCTGCTAAAAACTAATAAAGACTAAAAAAATAACTTTATTATTCTTTCATTCAGGAGATCTGTCAGCTCAGTCCAAAAATATTTAGTATGATGAAATAATTGTAATAATGTTTCTCAGGGGGATTCATGTTAGAAAATGAACATTTATTGAACAGATGAACTGAAAGGAAAAACAGAATATGATACACATGTACCTATTGTTGTTCCATCTTCTCCCATAATGCACTTCATAGAAGTGATGATTTGCTCCACCACAGGAGGAGACATGGAGGTGGCGTAGACGGTGCTGTGGGAGTAGCAGCGCAGGTAGTCGATGAGCTCCTGCAGGACAAACCAAGCAGCTTTAACCGGCCCGTGTTCTGCTCAGACAGGGAGGGGGCAGTACGGGTCGGGCCTCCTGCAGAACCTCACCCTTTTCCCTGCGATGTAACCCCCTGCAGCTCCGAAGCTCTTGGTGAAGGTCCCCATCATGACGTCCACGTCACGGGGGTCCAGCCCGAAGTAATCCACCACGCCTCTTCCCCTCGGACCCAGGGCGCCGATGCTGTGGGCCTCGTCCAGGTAAAGGTAGGCCCGGTAGCGCTTCTTCAGGGCGATCACCTCCGGCAGCCGCACGATGCTGCCCTCCATGCTGCAGGGGGGCAAACAGGCGGAGAGCTGAGCAGCAAATGAAATCATGATCGTCTGCAGACATCAGAACGTCTTTCAATGTTCTGGAGGCCGTAGCATAGATTTAGCAACGTTAATGGAATAAACTGGAAACTCCTTCTGGTTGAAATGACACTATTGCTGGGACCGGACGAATTTATCCACCATTTTTAACATTGCACACAGACTCCTCCCAACTGCAAGGCTTTTCTTTTCCCCAGAGTGCCTCCAAAAGCAGCAGCCATTCATTTACTCACTTTTAACAGAGGCAGCATCCTATGTTCAGAAAATGCATTTATTGAAATAATAACCGCAGTGATGGGGTGGGCAAGCAAACAGACTGGCTCTGCTCCCAGTTTAATCATGCTGTTATGGACTTGCTAAGTATGAAACAATAAATACACAGTTAGGGCTGCTACTAACGACTGTTTTAGTGATCGATTATTCTGACAACTAATTGGATCTGAAAATGGGCAGCTTCTGCAGATTTTTAATTTAACGTCTTAGGCTTTTTTTTAAATAAATTATTAGAAATACAATAAAAGAGGCAAATAAACAAACAATTAAATTATTTTTTTAAATAGGAAAATAAACATTGTATTGCCTAAAATGCAATAAGTTAAATAAAGTGAATCACTGATCAGTGTATTTGCCAGATAGTTTTGATGATTTTGCTCTGCGTAGCATCATCAACACGTGATGCTCATCCTGTGGTTTACCTCTTTCATCCCGTTGACAGCCAAAGTAATCCCAAATAGGTGACATTGTATGTTTTTGGCAACTAACTGATTCATTTTTGGACTTTTGTTCTAAATTAGCAAATCAATCCGTGCATATTGACATTGTTCTGCCCACAAATATATCCCCCATCGTCATCTGTTGGACTGATGAATGTCAGCTGGGAAAACGATGGACGTCGCCCAACCTTAAATGGCACCATCAGAACCAGTGAACATGGAAGTTCTTAGATGTTTCCTCTGCACATCTCAAAAGACCCCAACGGTCAGAGAACCGGTCCATACCTGTAGATGCCTTCAACCAGGATAAGGATCTTCTTCCAGGGCCTGTGGGTCCGGGGCTGGCCGTGAACTATCGCTTCTCTCAGCAGCTTCTCCAGGCTCTGCATGTCTGTCAGAGAGAACCGGGCCAAATGAAACGGATCCAGGAGACAGTGAAGCCACTGATCTACGACTGGGAGACTGCTGAGGATGCATGGACGGAAAACAAGGCCGCACTCGTCTCAGATTTGCTACAACCATTAACAACGGACTCAAAGACGGTCTGATGGATGCTTCTGCTGGACTCTGTCCACTGGCAGACTAAAGCCGTGGCGTTTTAACCTAGAGGAATATTGTGGGCCGTCTGCCTTCATATGATCCGACTCACATTCAGCAGAACTACAGTCTTCAGTACCAGGACGTCCTCCTGGTTTCAGCACCTAAAGTCTGCGCAGAATTTGGAAAAAAGGCTTTTAAATGAAGCAAACTCTGGATCAGTTTAATTAGGGGTTCTGTCTCTTTAAATATATTCATAGAGCGACTGAATATGTCAAAAGGTAAAATAAAATTAAAAGGGACAAACATTAATTGAAGATGAAGCCAGAAGTCGTCTGTTCCTGCTTGATCTGCATCCAGAGGGGACTAGTTGGTCAGAAATTCAGAAATCCGACCCTTTTCTGCTCAGTGAAAGCACCATCAATGGTAAACGGACTGAAACTGGGCTTTTCTGCCCATATGGAGCATTCATCACACGTCACACAAACCTGAACACATTCATGTACCGACACACAGATCAGTCGGCCACTTGGGGTAAAGTGCCTTGCCCAGAAAGTCCGGTCCAGTCGGGGAGGTGTGAACGCATCATTGAACTCTGACCTGAACTCTGGTCCGCTGACAAACCTCAGTTCGGTTGAAGTGAACTCTGGTTCGGCTCGAATGCACATGTGAACGCCAAGCGGACTGGAGACCGCTCTAAAAGCGGGAAGTGGACTACAGCGCAGGGCATTCTGGGTAAATGCAGCCGCTAGCTAGGCTAGTGCTAGCGAGAGAAATGGCTCGTGGTCTTTAGCCAAAGACTAAAGAGAAATCCTCCAACCGCTAAAATCCGACGCCGCTCCATTTCTGTTTCCATTTGGTGAAGAAGGACGTTGCACTCAGTGTCTTCAGAGGTGCAGCGCCCCCACAGGCGAGGAGGGGAACAGGTTACTGAAAGGGTTTGGTTGGTTTAAGCGTTAGCAATGTTGGTCCCCAATAGAAGGCGAGTCCACCAGACCATCAGGAGGGAAAACAGCCTGAGAGGTTCAAACGTCAGCTCTTTCATCATTCTGAGTTAAATCCTGTTTTATGTCTCCCATGCAGCTAATCCGTGACTCACTGTTGTGTTTGAAGACCCTGATGGTGGCGCCGGACAGTCTGGCTCCCAGGACCAGAGAGGCGTGGTTCAGCTCGTCGCTCAGGATCAGGCAGCCCTGCAGAGCAGCAGACATTCAGGAACAGTTTTCTTCCTGGTTTCTGGGTGCAAATACATGTTTTATCTTTTGTAAACAAGAAAGCATAAAACTGACTGATAAATCTGGAAGATTAACAGTAGATGGAAGGAAGCTGACTGGTCTCACCTTCCCAGTAAGCGCTGGGATGTTCATGGAGTTGGTTGCGAAGCCCATCCCAAACGCCATGGCCGACTCCACGCCCAGGAACCTGGCCACCAAGTTCTCCATCTCCTCATGGATGTCCAGGTTCCCTGAATCACACGCAGACAGGATTAATAATTCAGCTCAATACATCCTCCTGTTAGAGGATGAAAAACCTGCTCCGCAGAGAGAACGGCGCCGACAATCATCAGGTGAACTGATACTGGGAGAGAAACACAGAGGGACCGAGGGAAGGAAGGGAGACAGGTAGGTTAGTAGGAAGGAAGGAAGGAAGGAAGGGAGACAGGTAGGTTAGTAGGAAGGAAGGAAGGAAGGAAGGAAGGGAGACAGGTAGGTTAGTAGGAAGGAAGGAAGGAAGATAGGTAGGTTAGTAGGAAGGAAGGAAGGAAGATAGGTAGGTTAGTAGGAAGGAAGGAAGGAAGATAGGTAGGTTAGTAGGAAGGAAGGAAGGAAGGAAGACAGGTAGGTTAGTAGGAAGGAAGACAGGTAGGTTAGTAGGAAGGAAGACAGGTAGGTTAGTAGGAAGGAAGGAAGGAAGACAGGTAGGTTAGTAGGAAGGAAGGAAGGAAGGAAGACAGGTAGATTAGTAGGAAGGAAGGAAGGAAGATAGGTAGGTTAGTAGGAAGGAAGGAAGGAAATGTGTCACTGTGAGCAGACTGAATGGTGGAACTTAAAGGTCAAAGGTCATCCAGGCTAGAGCTTTCTTAGAGGATCAAATCTTCTATATTTCAGCCGAAGTGGAGAGTTTTGCGTCCACCACAGTGAAAAGCCAGTCACTGCGACCCGTCCGGCCCAGGAGCAGAACTTTTCCAGGTCCGCTGGTTCCAGCCAGAGCGACGAACCGGTCAGACGTTCAGAGGAAACTCTCAGGTGTTCGTACCGATCTCCTGGCGTGTGCTCGCCACTCCAACGCCGTACGCCACGCTGACCTCGGCTACAGCGTCGGCACACCGGCCCGTGTTGTCAGCGAAGCCCAGGTAATTATAGGAGCCCAGGTTGATGACATCCTTCACCGTCCGACCCGTGTATCTGGGAGCAGAGCAGGGATAACACACAGGTGATGAAGGCAACTGGTCTCATTACACCTGAAGGATTTATTGTCTATTAATAAAAGAAGGAGGAGCAACAGCAGCAGAAATCCAGGAAACACGATCTTCCAGACTGACCTGGATTAAACGTAGCTGGATTTACACCTCAGAACATCTGACGGTTCATAGTGCAGCGTATTACTGTCAAAGTCTTTCAACTGTGGACAACTGCATAAAAATTCAGGTTGGGTGTTTTTCATATTCCCCACCAGCCACTTAAATTTCACAATGACGGCCATCTTTCAAGATGGCCGCCGCTTTTGAACCTTTTAAACCAGTTACTGCCACAAAATGTTCCCCATCCTCATGACTTGGACGAACTTTATGTCCCATCAGATGTTTTCCACTTCGGTCGTCCTGTTCATCCAACGATAACGTAATAATATGGAGCAGAATCAGAAACTGAGGACGCTGCTGTCAGCGAGTCTCAACCAGTCGTCAACTGGAAGGAGATGAAGATGAGAGACTGGGAGACAGTCATCTTCATGGTTAGCATTAGCTTCTGCTAATTTTTTGTGTTTAGTGGTTTATAGTTAGCTTCTGTTAATTTTTTATTTGTTTTACAATTTAGCATTAGCTTCTGCTAATTTAGTTCTTTATGAGTTAAGAGGTTCAGCATTACTAAGATTCTTGTTTAGCAAATTAGTGGTGCGTGAACCTGTTTGGTTAGCGGTGCCCTCCACTGGCAATAACTGCTGCCGATTTTAGTGCAAACATATGTTCTCCATTACAGCCAATTTGAAAATGTCCACCAGAAAAAGGAAACACAAGATCAAGAAAATATATATGATTTCTATGGTTCAACATATTTAGGCTATGATTTGACACCAAACGCATTCATCTAACTGGCGATTTTTAATTTTCCATGACAACCATGGCGGCCATCTTGCTGAAATATTCAATTATCTGCTGTGCTGGATGACTGGAAGGCAAGGAGGAAGGTAGGAAATGAAGAATGGAAAGAAAGGACGCAATGGTAAAACTCCCACAAAGCATGATGCTGCCACCTCCATACTTCATAGTTGGGATGGTGTTCTCAGGCTTCAAGCTTCTTCCTCTAAATTTAACGATGGTAATTTTGTCCAAACACTTTGGATTCATCAGACCAAAGGACATGTGTCCAGAAATTACAGTGCTTGAATCTGAGTGCAGCTACAAACTAATCTGGCTTTTTATGTTGCTGTTAGATTAATAGATTCTTCCTCTCTGAGTGGCTTTCCAGTCCATGTTGGCAGAGGATTTGTTCTACTGTGGATAACGACTGTAGCGAGCAGCAGAAAGGTCACATTTATTGCTGTACTGGGCCGAGTGAACTGCTCATGGGTTATTTAGCCTGTTGTAAGAGAAATTATTATTAGTCATATATTCACCATGTTATTCACTCATTTACAGATGTCAGTTTCACACTAACCATTTAGTTAACAAGCTAAATATTTATCTTCAATTTATATATTTAGTTCCAAACTAAATATTTAAATTGGAGTTAAATATTTAGCTTCAATCTAAATATTTGGGTTGTTAACTAAATATTTAATTTAAAGCTAAATATTCAATAATTATTAAATTATTATTATTTAATTATTTGAATATATCCATAACCCAGCTAAATATTTATCTTGCTCACTAAATATTTAGTTGGTAAGCTAAATATTTATCTTGCTAATTACATATTTTGTAAGCTAAATATTTAAGGGAGAACATGCAGAGAGACTCCAGGCCGGGATTCGAACCCAGGCCCTTCCAGCAGCAGTGCTGCCAACCGCACCTGCGTGTGAAGGAACCCTGTGTGTTCAGCTCAGGGTAAAAAACACGCAGACTCACTCAAAGGTCCAGTTGTAGTCATGGGAAACCCGGTCCATCAGGTCCATCCTGGCTCCTGGAACGCTGCAGATGGGCCTGTTCCAGTTGTCCCGTATCCTCATGTAGAGGTTCCTGGTGTAAAAGTTCTCAAAATCCTGGTAGAGCGGCACGAAGTCCTGAAGAAGGGAAGGAGCGAGAACAACGAGAAGGAATTTTATCTCCAAGTCACCAGCTTCCAGGTCCAGATAAGACAGGATCTACGTGTCACTGAGGCCTTCAGGGGGGTTATCTGCAAACATTTAACACTAAAAACAGGAATTTTACTGACTTGATTCCAAGGAGAAATTATGGGCTGATATCATATCCTGAGATTAAATAACCTCATGTCAACACCAGCTTCCTCTCCCCACATACCTTTAAACTGAGAAACAATGGCCTTCACTGTGAGACGTTACGCAACAACCCAGGACACCTTCTACATGAGCTTCACTGCTGCTACACATATCTAGAGAGGAACTCGTCTGGAGCTGCTGGACGGAGAAATCTTTCCTATCAGGAAGAAAGCTCGATGTGTCGTTTTAACCCCGGCTGTGCAAACGATCATCCGGACCTCGGAGCCGAGGCCAGGCCGCAGACAGAAGGACGTCTCCTGGTCCTCCTCACCTTCTGCTCCTCCTTCTCTCTGGCGATGTGGCACCTCTCGATCCTCCAGTGACGGAGGAAGTCCCGCAGGTAGCCGAAGACAGTGAGGATGCCGTAGCCCATGTAGGTGAGGACGGCCACCAGCATGGGCGTCTCCTCAAAAGACTCCAGGAAGGGCCGGCTGTACAAGCCGCCATGATGCCACGCTGCGTGGAGCTGCAGAACAAAGGCAACAACATCCTCAGAAACTTTATGGTTCAACGGTCGATCATTTAATTAGAATCTGTTGTTCCATTGCTATTCATGTCTCATATTCATTAGAGTACTTAGAGCAGGTCCACCATCGCCACCCCCCAGACTGAAGCCGTGAGTAACGACCATCATGTTTCCTCCGTCTCCAGCAAACAGCCTCTCAGAGCTCGTTAACGGGCTCGTGGAGGGACTCATTAAACATTGTGCTACCGATGATGAAGCTGCGCTCTGTGGAACATGGTTTGGTCTCTGTGAGATCCAAAAAGTTAGGCAGAACCAGAACCACCACCACATTACAGAACCAGCTGACTCACAGTGACGAGCTTGTCCGTATTTACAGGCTTCACAGTCGATTCTGAAACACAGAAGCTCAACCGTAAGACCTTACATATGCTGGTGGACCCGGAGACGAGCAAAAGAAACAAGGACTGGACTGTTCTCTTTACATTTCCTGAATTCAAGTTCATTTCTTTATTTTCAACATTGCATAACAATGATTTTCTCCAGGATTTAAACCCACGAATGATAACATTGCAACAATCCATTCCTGGATTTGGTGCAAAAGGTAAATTAGAACCTGACTGCTTGGCCACAGAAATGACTCTGATGTGACATATTTCTGGGTAAATGTGTGCGAACCGAGTTCTGGTTCTGACAGGTAAGGTCTGGCTGCTGGAGGAGGGAGGAGCTGCTGAGGCCATAACACCTCCCCACTGTCGTCTCATTAAACGCACAGAAGGATAAAATGACTCGACTATCAGGACGTCAGGAATGGAGTTAAAAGCCTTCAGCTGGTCCAGAACGCTGCAGCAGGAGTTCTGGTGGAAATGAAAAAGAGAGATCATATTTCTCCTATTTTAGCTTCCCTTCATCGGATCCCTGTTATAATCCAGATTATAATCTCAGATTCTCTCATATAAAGCCCTTAACAATCAGCTCCATCATCCACCAGAGCCCTGACTGGTCCAGATGTTCCCACCAGAGCCCTGACTGGTCCAGATGTTCCCACCAGAGCCCTGACTGGTCCAGATGTTCCCACCAGAGCCCTGACTGGTCCAGATGTTCCCACCAGAGCCCTGACTGGTCCAGATGTTCCCACCAGAGCCCTGACTGGTCCAGATGTTCCCACCAGAGCCCTGACTGGTCCAGATGTTCCCACCAGAGCCCTGACTGGTCCAGATGTTCCTACCAAAGACCTGACTGGTCCAGATGTTCCCACCAGAAACCTGACTGGTCCAGATGTTCCCACCAGAGCCCTGACTGGTCCAGATGTTCCCACCAGAGACCTGACTGGTCCAGATGTTCCTACCAGAGCCCTGACTGGTCCAGATGTTCCTACCAGAGCCCTGACTGGTCCAGATGTTCCCACCACAGCCCTGACTGGTCCAGATGTTCCCACCAGAGCCCTGACTGGTCCAGATGTTCCCACCAGAGCCCTGACTGGTCCAGATGTTCCCACCAGAGCCCTGACTGGTCCAGATGTTCCTACCAAAGACCTGACTGGTCCAGATGTTCCCACCAGAAACCTGACTGGTCCAGATGTTCCCACCAGAGCCCTGACTGGTCCAGATGTTCCCACCAGAGACCTGACTGGTCCAGATGTTCCCACCAGAGCCCTGACTGGTCCAGATGTTCCCACCAGAGCCCTGACTGGTCCAGATGTTCCTACCAGAGCCCTGACTGGTCCAGATGTTCCCACCAGAGCCCTGACTGGTCCAGATGTTCCTACCAGAGCCCTGACTGGTCCAGATGTTCCCACCAGAGCCCTGACTGGTCCAGATGTTCCCACCAGAGCCCTGACTGGTCCAGATGTTCCCACCAGAGCCCTGACTGGTCCAGATGTTCCCACCAAAGACCTGACTGGTCCAGATGTTCCCACCAGAGCCCTGACTGGTCCAGATGTTCCCACCAGAGCCCTGACTGGTCCAGATGTTCCCACCAGAGCCCTGACTGGTCCAGATGTTCCTACCAGAGCCCTGACTGGTCCAGATGTTCCTACCAGAGGCCTGACTGGTCCAGATGTTCCTACCAGAGCCCTGACTGGTCCAGATGTTCCCACCAGAGCCCTGACTGGTCCAGATGTTCCTACCAGAGGCCTGACTGGTCCAGATGTTCCCACCAGAGCCCTGACTGGTCCAGATGTTCCCACCAGAGCCCTGACTGGTCCAGATGTTCCCACCAGAGCCCTGACTGGTCCAGATGTTCCTACCAAAGACCTGACTGGTCCAGATGTTCCTACCAGAAACCTGACTGGTCCAGATGTTCCCACCAGAGCCCTGACTGGTCCAGATGTTCCCACCAGAGCCCTGACTGGTCCAGATGTTCCCACCAGAGCCCTGACTGGTCCAGATGTTCCTACCAAAGACCTGACTGGTCCAGATGTTCCTACCAGAGCCCTGACTGGTCCAGATGTTCCCACCAGAGCCCTGACTGGTCCAGATGTTCCTACCAGAAACCTGACTGGTCCAGATGTTCCTACCAGAGCCCTGACTGGTCCAGATGTTCCCACCAGAGCCCTGACTGGTCCAGATGTTCCCACCAGAGCCCTGACTGGTCCAGATGTTCCCACCAGAGCCCTGACTGGTCCAGATGTTCCTACCAGAGCCCTGACTGGTCCAGATGTTCCTACCAGAACCCTTCACTCTCAGCCTGCAGGTTCACTGCTGGTTCCTGGAGGTTCTAGAAGCAGACTGGGAGGCAGATCCTCCAGTCACCAGGCTCCTCTCCTGAGGAACCAGCTCCCAGTTTTAGTCCGTGAGGCTGACACCCCGTCTACTTTCTAGACGAGGCTTAAAACTTTCCTCCCTGATGAAGCTGGTAGTCAGACTGGCCGAGGTCATCCTGAGCTGTTTCTGTAGCTCTGCTGCCAGAGGCTGCTGGAGGACAAACTGACCACTTTCTCTCACTTTCTTCTTCTACTCCTCTCCAGTTTGCATTATTTGCTGTTATTTCAGCTTTTTGTCTTCTCTCCATAGAAGGTGCACCTGGTCTGGCGTTCTGCTTGGCTGTGATGCCTTCCTGGAGGAGCGCTTCAGCTGAGATGATGCTGCCATCAACTCATCGTTCTCCTCCTGCTGCTGTTAACTTCTTGCTCTCATGAACACCAACAACAATCCTCCATCAGTTCATCTCTTCTTCTTGTGTCTCTGCTCCGTCTTGTCCGCTGGTACTGAGCCTGGTTCTGGTTCTGCTGGAGGTTTCTTCCTGTTAAAGGAGAGTTTTTCCTCTCCACTGTCGCTACGTGCTCGTCCAGGAGGAGTGAACGCTGCAGGTCAGCGACTCGATGCTCTGCTGGGTTTCCTTAGAAACCTTTTGATCTGCTTTGACTACTCAACTGAGCTGCTGAACTGTTTGATAACTGGGATCAGTTGGAATGTTTGTAGGAGTGAGTTGAGCTTTTTTTCTCATTTGCCTCGAAACGACATTTGTTGTGACTTGGTGCTAATAAACTGAACTGAAATCAAATCAGTGCAGAGCAGTGCATGTGACCACTCTGTGGATCATGAGCAGCAAGCCCGCCACATGCAGGAACTGTAATCAGCCGAGGTCCAGTCACCAGGGGCTTCTCTCTGAGGTACCAAACCAGCTGAGCAGAACAAACCCTCTGGGTTCCTGCAGAACGTCGTTTGGACCTGACTTGATTTGCTTCGTGCAAGACATAACAGAACCCTCTAACTAGGAAGGGTTTCACAGGTTGAGTAACGAGGTAACAACAAGATGCACTGATAGTTTTTGCAGCATCTTACCCAGATGAACTGATGATTCAACTTTTAAAAATATCAGAAACATGACAGAACTGCTTTGGGTTATTAGAGAGCAACCTGGGAAGCAAACAATGTTGAAGTCTTTTATGTTTGCAAAGTTTGCCACCTCAAAATATGCAGAAACGGGGGCTGGGCAATATGGCTTATTAATACAATCTCAGATTTTTCATAACAGATCCCATTTTAATCAGTTTGCTTTTTCTCTTTTTCTTTTCTAAAAATATATTACAAATGAGAAAATAGTTTCAAAAAGCAGCTTTTATTTCAATCATCCCTTCAGTAAGTTGTACGACAAAGTATTAGAACCAGGCTGTGAGACTTTATTTGGGTTATATCACAACTTTATGCTCGTTTTCTTACGACTTTATTCGGCAAGTAATACAACTTTATTCCAGGAATATTATGACTATTCTCATTTTCTTACAACTTTATTCTCATTTTCTTACAACTTTAATGTAGTTTTAACTACTGTTTGTGTAATATTACGACTTTACTCTCATTTTCTTCCGACTTTACTCATTTTCCTACGAATTGTCTTTCATTCCTACTTTTCTCTTATGACTTTACTCGTTTTATTATGACTTTATTCTCACCATAATACATTTTTATTCTCGCCATATTACGACTATTGTCGTACGACTTTATTCTTGTAATATTATTGCTTTATTTTCGTAATTAAAATAAATAAATAAATAAAAATCCTAGCTTAGCCCTAATACTCCATCTTAAGTCCAAATAAACAGAAGCTGAAAAACACGCTTGTCAAACAAGATGGCCGCCCTGGGCGTGCTGACATCACTCTGAACAACGGAAACACAAGCAACAGATTGGTAAAGGAAAAAAAATCCAGATTTTCCAAAAATTAAATCCTCAAAAATTGTTTCCGGTTCTGAATGACCGGAAACTGAGCAGCAGCATGTTTCATCAGACGTTTTAGGCTGTAGGCGGACAGCAGACGGGACCAGGTGACCGGGTTGAGCGTCTCGAATCAGCAGATTACAGACGCTGGCACTTCGGCCATTTTGTTCTTTGATAGCAGAGATACGATTATCGAGCAGCACAGAAACTTTTAATTCCCAAATTGAATTGAAATGTATTGTAAACAAGGTCTCAAAGTAGTTAGCGAGTTAGCTAACACTACTGCCAAGAATGTTGCTGCATTCGCATGTGGCTCATGTGTTCCTCAAGACATAAACAATGCCAAACTGTTTATGTAATTTAAATCAGTTTCATGGGTCATATGAGAAGTTTCAGTCTGGTTTTAGGTCACGTCACAGTACTGAAACTGCATGTCTCAGGGTGTGCAATGACTTGTTTTTAACCGCTGATTGTGCTATTTCAGCTGTTTTAATTTTGCTTGAGCTTACTGCTGCATTTGACACAGTGGATCATAAAATTTTAATATCTAGGTAGGATCAGTCTGTTGGTATGAAAGGCATGGGCTTAAAATGGTTTAAGTCATACTTGTGCAACAGAAGCGTCCAGTTGGGATAGTTTTCATCTTAAGCTGCTCCTCTCAAATATGGTATACCACAAGGCTCCATTTTAGGTCCTCTCTTGTTCTCCTTGTACCTGCTCCCTGTAGGGTCCATTTTACAAAAGTACAACGTATCATACCATTTTTATGCAGATGACATTCAGGTTTATTTTCCCATAAATTTGTCTGGATCCCAGTCAGCAGAGAATCTGCTCAAGTGTTTGGAGGAGGTGAGCGTATGGCTGGAGCTGAATTTTCTGTATTTAAACAACAAAAAGACAGAAGTTATTCTTTTTTGTAAATCCACCCTGCTGGCAGGATGCAGCAGTGCAGTTGGTTCGTTGGACTCTGGTTATGTTTGCATTAGAAATCTTGGGGTGATCTTTGTTTCAGATTTTAAATTTAATAAACATGTCAGTGCAGTAGTCTAGTCTAGCTTTTTTCATCTGAGGCTAATTAGTAAAATTAAGGACTATGTTCCCTATAAAGCCGTTAAGATGGTTATTCATGCTTTTATTACTTCTGGGCTGGACCAGTGCAACTCCCTCTACCCTGGGCTTGTCAGTCTCTTCATTGCCGTCTTCCTTTGATTCAAAATTCAGCTGCCCGTCTCTTAACAAGGACAAGACAAAATGATCATACCTCCCTAGTTTTGTATTCCCTCCACTGGCTGCCTGTTTCTTTTTGAACTGATTTTAAGGTCTTGCTTTTAGTTTTTAAATGGTCTGGCACCTTTTTATCTTTCTGAGCTTTTGCATCCACACTTCCCTGGTAGAAGTCTAAGATCTCAAGCACAGAACCTCTCAGTTGTTCCCAGAACCGGCCTTGTCACCAGGGGAGACTGAGCCTTTGAGCCGCAGGTCCCAGGCTCTGGAACAGTCTCCCTGCTGCTCTGAGGGCTGCTGGATCTTTAACTGAATTCAAACCTCTGTTAAAGACTCATCTTTTCAACTTGACTTTTAATTCCAGAAAGCATTAGGCCAGTCCTTGTTTATTTTATATCTTTATTGGTGATTTTATTGTTTGTTTGCCAATTTTGTATTTTCTGATTGCCTTGTACAGCACTTTGGTTACCTTTGGTTTTTTTAAAGAACTTTATAAATGAATGAATGTAATATTATTACTGAAAACACGCAGTACGGCTTTGCCCTCAAGGAGCTAACAGCTAGCACACAGCGCTAACATTAGCAAAAGGCTTGCTACTACTGCTAGCAAAACAATGACCAAGACGTCGTATCAACACACAATAAAGTCATGTCTAAAATAACGTTTGTTGTCATTTTAGCATTACACAGCTTAGCGCATTGTTGTGTCCGTCATTTCCAAAGAGAAACGGAACTGACCCTCAATCAGATGAAGTCTTGATTGGCAGAGGTTGCCTAGGTACTAGTCATTGAGCTGGACTTTTTCCACAGATGTGAGGACTTATCCAAGAAAAAGAAAAATTCACCAAGGCACTTTGAAGAGGTTCTGATGCTGCCGGACAGTGGAACAAACCAAACATTTGACTTATCCACTTGAAGCTTCGACATCCGCGATACAAGTCGCTGCGAGAAATAAAAATGGTGGATTTGCAAAATCAGTTAGCTGGAAGTCCATGACCTTGTTTAGCCGTTCTGCAGCAAATACTGGGACATAATAGTTCAAAAAACGTAATATAGAGTGCAGAGAACTGAACGGACTGAAAAATATGATCTAAACTGAATCTGAATATATTTATGCAGCACAAGGAGAGACTAAATTCAACTTTTCTGCACTGCTGGAGAGTCCACGTACAAAACACAATGCATTTAAGGGCTAAAAAAAAAGTGGATTTTGCATGATGTGTTCCCTTTAAATCGGCTGAGCTGATCACCAGTCGCTCGGTGCAACAGAAACCGATCATTTGATTACTTCTTAAAATAAATTATGCTTGATTTTTATTTTATTTATTTTGGGCTCCAGCGTGGAAGCAGGGTGAGATTTAGGCCAAAAATGACAGCCTTGAATTGCATTTTATTAATGAAGGTCTAAATATTACATTCACTTACAACTTCACTCTGCTATTTGCTAATCCCAGTTTGTGCATGTGTAAAGGCCCGGATTCGGATTCGGCACCGACCGTGTGCACGAATCAGAACCAGATCTCATTACCGTCAGTCCAGATTCATGGCAGCCGCTCCCTTAAACGGCTGAGAGGGCGGCACCCTGCAGCTCGACCCGGTCCAGAAAGTAAGCCGAATTAAACAGCAGCCCTTAGGGATTAAAACTCACCTATATCTGCGTTTAATTTGGGACGTTGCATGAAGTATGACTTCAAAATGTTTAATCAGGACTAATTTGAATGGACTTTTGCGTCGGAACTTTATTTCAGCAGACAGGGACCAAGGCTCCGGAGCTGCCTTCGTTCCACATCCAGACAAACCCCCACAAGTTAGAGCTTCTGACCGCAGCAGCCGCAGCCTTCAGCGGGTCTTCCACCGTCCCATCCCGGGCCTCACCTCTTCCTCGTCCCGGTCCTGGTGGCGGTTCTGCTGCCGGAGGCTCTTCAGGAAGCCGTTCCGCTCCGGTTTCAGCCCGTTTGTCGCATGCGGAGACGGTTCCCCGCTGGCGGCAGCTTTGGACGCGGGGCTCTCGGTCATCGCTGGGAAACGGCCGTGGAGCCTCGGCGGTAACTGGCATGTATGCCTGGCGGTCTGGCTGCAGTGCAAAGCGGTGACAGTATCCGAAGCTGGGCACGTTAACAAACACACACACACACACACACTCCAAGCTCTCACATAACGCGTGAACAACCCACTCACACACACAAACACACGCTGATGAACCTGCAGACAAAACCGTCTAATACCGGAAATCAACGCCCCGTTAACCAACACAACAGCGTAGGATAAAAGAGGCGGGGCCACAGCACCGACAAGGGGCGTGGCCTAATCCCGATTCAGAGAAAAACAAAACAACAGTCCACCATCACTAATCTATGGCTGTGGAAGCCTTGAGCTGCCAGAAAGAGGAAATTAATTCAGGAGCAGCAAGAAATTTTCTCATTGTAACGACATACATAAAACTCGTTTGAACAAGTTTCGTATAGTTTGTTATAACAAGATGTATATCTTATTAAAACCAAAACAGGTTCTGGTTGAAATGAGAACAGTCACAGCAGTAAAGCAGCAACACCTCGTGGAATGTTTGTGTTGTCCATAAATCATTATTGCAAAATTACAGGCCAAACTCTAACCTTCCATTTTTCAGCAAAATTATTGAAAAAGCTGTGTTTCAACAGTTTCAATGGCTTTGACATCTTTCAGTCTGGTTTCCGTGCTCACCACAGCACTGAGACTGCCCTTGTCAAAGTGTTCACTGATATCCACACAAATCCAGACTGTGGAAGAACCACAGTGTTGGTTCTGTTGGACCTCAGCGCAGCATTTGACACTGTTGACCAGGAGATATTATTGAAGCGACTGGAGAGCTGGGTCAGACTCTCTGGTACAGTACTCAGTTGGTTCGAATCCTACCTAAAGAACAGGTATTTCTTTGTGTCAATAGGCAACTTCTCATCGGAGCGGACAGAAGTCACATGTGGAGTACCCCAAGGTTCAATCCTGGGACCCCTCCTATTTAATACCTACATGTTCCCACTAGTTCAGATTATAACAAGTAATAAGATTAGTTACCACAACTATGCAGATGATACACAGCTCAACTGCAACAGTGGCTTAACAGGTCTGCCTAAAAAAAACAATCAGACAGCTGCAGCTGATCCAGAGCGCTGCTGCTTGTGTTCTCACGAAGACCTGGAAAATAGAACACCTCACCGCTGTTCTAAAGTCCTTCCACTGGTTCCGTGGGCATCGTTATTGGATTTGGTGTGGATATACAGATTAACCTTCTAATTTTTAAAATTTTCTCTGCAAAAAAGTTGGCAAATTCATTGCAGGCCCTGGTAGAGTGGAGTTCAGGAGGTAAAATCACAGGAGGGTTTGTCAACCTGTCAACTGTGGCAAACAGGGCACAAGCATTGTTGATGTTTTTGTTTGTTATTTCTGCAAAAAAATGTTTCCCTTGCATGTTTTAGTGATGAGTGATAGCTTCGCAGCCTGTCTTTGTAGATTTCATAGTAAACATAAAGTCGTGTTTTACGCCATTTACGTTCAGCCCTTCGACAAAGGCTTCTTTCGTTTCTTACAAGTGGAGCATTTATCCATGGAGATTTCTTCCTACCAGACACAATCTTCACTTTCACAGGGGCAATGAAATCAATGATGTCTGAAATTTTAGAGCACAAGTTATCTACCATTTCATCTACTGGTTTACAGCATGGAAGTGAGGTGGAGGAGTAGATTTGATTAAAAGTTTCAGCTGTGTTGTCTGTAAGAGAACATTTTGTAATAATATCTGTTTTACTCAGCGAGTCAGCAGAGATTGTACTTTCAAAAACAACAGAAAAATGATCAGACAGAGCGACATCATTTACAGAGACCTTGGAGATGTTTACTCCCTTGCTGATAATCAGATCCAGAGTGTGTCGTCGATTGTGTGTTGGCTGTTTAACATGTGAGTCAAACCAAAGTTTTGAAGTATATCATTCAAGCTTTTTTGCCTCTCTGTCTATTGGGTTGTCTGTATAAGATGGATGTTAAAGTCTCCCATAATTATTAAACAGTAATAATCAATGCATATCACCTGTAACAGCTCGCTAAAGTCATTGAAAATATTTGCCACATATTTTGGGGTTTTGTATAGAGTTAGTGTCAAAGTTTGTTTGTGGCCTTTTACCTCAATTCCCAAATATTCAAAAGAGTCAAAATTGCCCAGGGAAAGCTTTTTACAGTTTAGTGAATCATGAAATATTGCAGCAACCCCTCTGCCCCTCTTATTCTTTCTATTCTCACTTTAAAAATTGTAATAAGTGGTGCTGATTCAATGAGTACAGGTGTTTCATTGTTGTCATCCAACCATGTTTCTGTGAGAAACATAAAATCAATATTATTCTCCGTAATGAAGTCATTAACTGAAACTCCTTTTGCTGATAGTGATCTTATATTTAGCAGAGCCAGTTTAAGTGTCTTGGGGGTGGATAATTCTGCAGCTTGAGGTTGCTTTAGACAGGGGATTAATCTGAGATTTGATTTTAGACCACTGCATTTCCTTGCTATTTCTCAATTAGTAATTCTGACAGGGATGCTCCTGTATCTTACCGCCAGGGGGCCAGACGCTTTCTGGAGAAGGACAGGTTTACTAATGTCTGGGCCCCCATTTCAGATTTCAGAAATGCAGAGTCGACGTTGTTCGGATTCTTTTGATAAGCCAGAACCCGGTGATTCGGAACTCAAGAAGCATGCTTTTTGGGAACTGAAGAGGGAAGTTCCTAGCAGTACCTGGCGGTCCATTTTCTAACTGAAGTTGAGAAACATCAGTTCTGGTGATGAATTTTCTGAGCTATTCTGTGTTCCAGTACTGTCTTGGCTCTGAGAAGGCAGGTCCTCCAATAAGCAGTCTTGGCTCCCAGTAGATGTTGATGGGGTGGGGGGGCTCCCTCCCTTCTCAGCTCAATTTCCAGCTGGAGTAGATGGCTGCCTGTCGGCTTGTTTTGGAACATTGTGCTCCTGCTGGGTTTGTGCTTGTCCTTTTACAATCTTTGCTGGGGCAGTGATGTCATTGTTGATATTGTCCTGTGTTTGGGGAGATGGCCTTCTGCTGTTAACAGCATTGAAAAGTTTTTTCCCAGCTTGATTTAGCCTGACCCCATGTTGTCTGAATAGATGATAGCGCTCCCAGAAAATCCTGTGATTATCAATAAAGTTCACGGATTTGGAAGAGCATTCTTTGATAAGCCATCTGTTAATCATAAGAAGTCTGCTGTAATTCTCATATCCACATCCAACTTTCGGTTCTAGTCCACCAATAAACTCCTTCATTTTCAGATTCCCAACTGTGCTTAGAAGATGACTAAAGTCCTCTTTCAGAACTTCAGATTTTTGCTTGGACAGATCATGAGTTCCATTGTGAATGATTAGATTCTCAATGCTCGCAATGGTTAATGGGAGTATTTTCTGTTACATCTGACACAGTGTCTATCGATTGAAGTATTTGTATAATACTACTAATGTCCCTGGTGTCGACCAGAGGCATCTTGGAGGAAGAAAAAATAGGGCAAAAAGTGAAGTAAAATTAAAAATCCACAGTCCTTAAATCTGAAATAATCCAGTTATGAGGGTAGACAATGTAAGAGTAACTATAAAAACTGGATATATTAAATAATAACTATAATAATAACTATAATAACTATCAAATTAGGATGGGAAAACAGCAAGATAAGATGTAGAACTACTCCTAAAAATACTTTTTTTCAAAAAGTTTCTCAAGTAAATGTAACAGTAAATCTAACTACTACCCACCCCTGGTTTAAAGTAACTTACTTGCAGTAGAAAGATGGAAACCCACAGATCTAACAGTCACACTGCAGGCTGCTGATTCTGTGCAAATAACAGCAGAGCGGAGATGAGTTCATTATTGTAGAGACTAAACTGGAGTCAAACAGGTGGCCTTTGTTTCAGGAGGTTGGCAGCTAATGTTCTACATGCTGGTTAGAAGGAGATTTCTGAAAATCAGAATAAAGTAGATCTGTTCAGGAGAACTGGAAAAGTTTACTGGAAAGGGGAAAACATGTCAAGAAGACAGAAGATGGTAGACTGCTTGAATACAGTGAATGATGTGGAAGAAAACTGAATTCAGGTCCAGAATAGAGAAATTAAAGCCACGATTAGGATCTAAACAGAAAAGACAACATTTCAGTGGACTGAAGTCTTCGTGGACTGCGAATGATGGATCATCCTAATGCTTTGACACAAAGCTGCAGATTCCAGCAGCCACTCCTGGTGAAGGGATTCTGCTTGCCTTAAACATCTCCCTCCAGATGTAATAAATCTATATAAAATGAGTTTCACTTTCTGAGTGACAAAATATATTGAAGTTTTTCATGATATTCTAAATCTTTGAGCAGAGGAACTGCAACAAAGTTCTGGTTCTGTCTTTGCTCCACTGAAAGTTCTGGAAGGAAGAGTTATTCAATTTAAATATTGGAATGTTTTAAAAATAAACATGTTTTGGTTTCTTGCGATTATCAGAAGTAAAATGCCTCGACATATCCATGTATAACAGGTAAGCGATCACATATTGTTTTATTTTAGAAAGTAAAATGTCTGAATTGACCCTATTCGATAATGCCTTTCTTAAACACATTTAAATGTTGTTTGAATAATGCAGTTTTTTATTTGTGACATAACTGAGTAAGTCTAACTACTACCCACCCCCTGGTTTAAAGTAACTTACTTGCAGTAGAAAGATGGAAACCCACAGATCTAACAGTCACACTGCAGGCTGCTGATTCTGTGCAAATAACAGCAGAGCGGAGATGAGTTCATTATTGTAGAGACTAAACTGGAGTCAAACAGGTGGCCTTTGTTTCAGGAGGTTGGCAGCTAATGTTCTACATGCTGGTTAGAAGGAGATTTCTGAAAATCAGAATAAAGTAGATCTGTTCAGGAGAACTGGAAAAGTTTACTGGAAAGGGGAAAACATGTCAAGAAGACAGAAGATGGTAGACTGCTTGAATACAGTGAATGATGTGGAAGAAAACTGAATTCAGGTCCAGAATAGAGAAATTAAAGCCACGATTAGGATCTAAACAGAAAAGACAACATTTCAGTGGACTGAAGTCTTCGTGGACTGCGAATGATGGATCATCCTAATGCTTTGACACAAAGCTGCAGATTCCAGCAGCCACTCCTGGTGAAGGGATTCTGCTTGACAATCCTGACAAGACTGCAGTTATCCTGGTTGCCAGTGCAGCTTTTTCCTTCCACTCAGCTTTCCATGAATATGTTATAACTTTTTCACAATATTCAAAATTTTCTGAGACACTGAAATTTGGTGTTTCATCCCTGTAGTAATGACGCCCCCCACCCCACCAAAAAAAAAAAAAAACAAACAAACAAACAAAAAAAAAAAAAAAACTAAAAAAAAAACAGAGAAAGATAGAAAGACTTAAACATCTCCCTCCAGATGTAATAAATCTATATAAAATGAGTTTCATTTTCTGAGTGACAAAATATTGAGGTTTTTCATGATATTCTAAATCTTTGAGCAGAGGAACTTCAACAAAGTTCTGGTTCTGTCTTTGCTCCACTGAAAGTCCTGGAAGGAAGGAAGAGTTATTCAATTTAAATATTGGAATATTTTTAAAAATAAACATGTTTTGGTTTCTCGCGGTTATCAGAAGTAAAATGCATCTAAATATCCACATATAACAGGTAAGCGATCACATATTGTTTTATTTTAGAAAGTAAAATGTCTGAATTGATCCTATTCAATAATGCCTTTCTTAAACACATTTAAATGTTGTTTGAATAATGCAGTTTTTTATTTGTAAACATAAACAGCTTAAAATCTAAACAAAAATTAAAAAATGTTCTGACATGAGAAACTTGTGAATTACTTATTTGTTTATCATATTTCCGTCTCCTGCAGGGATGATCGTGGTGTCTTTGCTCCCTCTTGTGGTGTAAAATGTGTATGTCATGGTAAAAGGACGCAGAGCCTGACTTGCATGTTTTTATGGTGACGTGCATTAAGCTGACCTGTAAAGCAGTTACAGGTGTTAAAGATGCTAATGGATAGACCTGAGGGAAATAAACTATTTTAAATGAGACTCATTTCATAATTTATAAATCCACAATGTTTCTGTGAAGCTACCTGAGATCTTCCAGCTATCAGAAGCTGTGACGTCTAATGAGAAAGGAAATAAGCTGCTGTTTCCATAACAACTGTCATAGAAAACGTATGTTTTTCTTTATTTCCCGTCTCAGGTTATGATGTCATGTCGGGTAGTTCTCCTCTATGTCCTGATCATTATGAGTGAAGGACCAGCCCACAGCCACAAACCCCGCCGCAGCATTTTCTTCTCAGGTAACGCATCCCTGGGGGGCTGCATGCAACAGTAACACGAACTAAATGTCCAGACCCTTGCAGAAGTATTCACACCACATCAATTTTTTCCACATTTCGTCACGTTGCAAACACAAACTCTACCCCCCTTTACTTTGAGATCGCGAAATAAAATCCAGGGAACCCAACTAAATTCAGAGTCCACATGTGTGTCAATGTCAAAAACATGAAGAATAAGATACAATAATAGCACAATGAGGTAAATACCATGAAAATCCTCTGATTTCAAAAGTAACAGGTTGGATTCTTTTCCTCAGATGTGAAGGTGAAGTTGTTCAGTGAGCCTGACTTCGATGGTCTGAGCTCCCTGATGGTCAGAGACGACATCGGACAACTCTTCATCGGAGCCAGAGGAAAGGTCATTGTCCTCAGTTTGGATGACATCACGAAGAAGACCGGTGAGGTAGGAACCGGGCATGGGAGGTGAAACTGCTCTGAAAGTACACAAAATACAAAGGAATACAATGGGGTACCATTTGTAAAGTTACACAGTAAAACATTTACAGCAATAATCTGTTATTTAGCCTGTCATAAGAGGCAAAAACAGGGGGTTCATTTGTCAGTCATATTTTCACCATGGTATTCACTGATTTAAATGTCACAGTTTCAAACTAAGTATTTAGCTTCAAACTAAATATTTAGTTATCAAGCTAAATATTGAAGTTGAAGCTAAATATTTAGTTAGTGAGCTAAATATTTAGTTTTGAGTAAGCTAAATATTTAGCTTTCTAACTAAATATTTGGTTTTAAACTTAACATTTATCTTGCTGACCATAAATATTTAGCTTGAAGCTAAACCTTTAGCTTGCTAAATAAATATTATGTTTCCAGCTAAACATTTAAGTTGCTAGTTATATATTTACGTTGAAGCTAAATATTTAATTTGCAAGCTAAATATTCAGGTCCATAAATACTTAATGAGCAAGCTAACTAGTTAGCTTCAAATAAATGTTTAGCTCTGAGCTAGCTAAAAATTTAATTTACAAACTTCATATTTCAATATTTAGCTTCAAGCTAAATATTTAGTTTGAAAACTGAGACATTTATAAATGAATGAATAACACTGTGAAAATATGACTGAAAAAGTAATCCCCTATTTTTTAAATTTACGATAGTCTAAATAACCCAAATTTTCGCTGTCAATTTTTGAATGCATAACTTTACAAACGGCAACCCTTAGGATACATATTTCATTTTTCTAATAAATAACACATGAAGGAATTTCACAAACATTTCCCATAAACACGTAGACCTCCTGGTTTGTTGTCTGTTAGACTCAATGGACGGTGAGCTCTTCAGAGAAAGCACTGTGTGAGACGAAAGGCAAGAGCAGCGAGGTACAATGCAGCACATTAACATGACAAAATTGTATTATTTTCAGCTTAAAATAGTCTATTTGGAAAGAGAACAGCTGTTCTTCTAACAGGACTGTGAGAACTACATCAGGGTGCTGCACACACTCGATGATGGCAGCATTCTGGTGTGTGGAACAAACGCGTTCAACCCTGCCTGCACACACCTGGTATGTTCCTCCCATAACTAAGGCTGGAGTTGTTGTCCTAAGTACCAGAACCATCAGCTGGGATGAACCGCTGAGTATTTCTTGTGTAGGAAGAATAAGTAGTATCATTTCTAAAGTATTATAAATTATTTCCTATTTTTTCAGATGTTCAAAGGAGGAAACATCATAATGGAAACCACATTCGAGGATGGCAAAGGGAAAGTTCCCTTTGACCCCAACGTAGGCTTTGCCTCCCTGATGAAGGGTTGGTACAACACCATTTATTCCAGCCTTAATGACGTCTAGCTCAGTATTTTATTGTTTCCTTGACTGGATTCATTATGTCTTAAGTTCTTGACCAAACAGCTGGTGAGTTGTCTTCAGTGGTGCATCAAGAAGCTTCATTATATGAAATATTTAGTTGTTCTCCTACATCTCCGTGGTTGGACATTTACTCAGACCTTCACAAAACATCAACCTGTGATCACACAGTTCTTCTACTTCTCAGAGATCTCATTCTCTTCTTGATGCTTCAATGTCTTCAGAGCAGGAAAAAAAAGTTACCAGTATTTGGATTTCGAGCTGCTGAATTATAACCAGGTTGTAAGCTGAAAATGTTCCAAGATAGTAAGTCTTTTTGTCTTTACCATCAGGAGGTCATGAGAGCACGAATGCTGGATTTGTGCAAAGGTTTTGATACTTTGGGGTTTTAAACCTTTAATCAGCTGATAAACAGTCTGTTTGACTTCAATTCCTTTTGTCTCTTGCTGCCTTTTCCTCTTCTCACATTTTGAAGCTCTGCCTCTACCTAGCTTTGATTCAGCAGAAGACATCCTCACCACATCCAGTTCAAGCCAAGGACAGATTCCCCTTGTTACTGTTTACCAGTTTTCTCTCTGGTACTAGACAGCTACAGAACAAGGTTCATGGTTCCAGTGGATCCCACACATGTTTTTGTCATGATTAGCTTCAGAAATTGTAAAACCTCTTCCTATGCACTCAACAGAAAACAAGTTATATTCTGCCGGTCCCACAAACTTCTGGGGAACAGAAACGCTTTTACAAAGACATGGGCGGAATCACATTAAGAATATAGTGAACCACTCTTCGTTCAATGGTGAGGTGGCCGCTTGACCCAATTAAAGTTTCTTTTACGTTGAAATCTTTTTGCCAAAGCTCACCCCACGTTTTAAATGATCTGATCTCAGACCCCAACATGATCTCCATGAACATCGCTGAACTCTACAGACTTTCAGAGAACAAGGAAGACGACAACGTGTTCTTGTTTTTCACTGAGAAAGCTGTGGAGGAGCGAAGCCACGTGCGACTGTCGAGGATTGCACGAGTGTGTAAAGTACGTCTCTGAATGTCAAACTTCCCCTAAAACACCACTTGAATCAGTTTTAAAGTGTGATGTTTGTGCCAATTCAGAGCGACTTGGGAGGCCTGAGAACTTTGCAGAAAAAGTGGACTTCTTTCCTGAAAGCCCACCTGGAGTGCCCATTTGGAGACGCAGGTTCACAGTCTCTGGTGAAGGACGTCTTTTTTCTCCAAGATGAAGACAACGTGATGGAAAGCATCTTCTATGCAACATTTACAACAAACCCGTAAGTCATGTCTCCAATAGACCAACAGGAAGCTATTAAATCAAAAGAAATATACTCCTGTTGTTCAGCTGCCATTAAGTCAGGGCAGAAATAACCCCGGCTGTTCTGTGGAACGTAACTCCAAAGTAATTGTGGAAAATTCTCAGATTTGAGGATTTTTCCTTAGAGCATCTCTAAAATATTTGAAGGCATCTCTGCTTGGGAAGCTGAAATACCTTGGTGCAATGCTACTTGACATGGAATTGGCTGGCGTTCACAAACAGCCAATCCAGGAGTGCCATTCAGTTCCTTGGCACTGATTAGCTGAACTCCCAAAAGCAAAGATAAGGAAGACGGTGGGATGTTGCTTCTGGGGTAGTGCTGAGATTGTTTCCACTGTGTGTATTAATGAGGGATTTTTTAATAAAGGATTTTTGGTATCTGAACTATTAAAGGGGAACCTACTATGCTTCCTTGAACAGGTTAGGTCTACGGGCTGTACAAAACGTATTCATTACATTTTTGCACAAAATCCTTCTCAGATAATGAGATTTCACCTCCTCAATTCTGTCTATTTTTGAGCTCCTGTCAGAATGAGGTGTTTCAGGGCTCTGTCATTTATATACAAATGAGCTGCCTCCATGCCCCCAACTCCTTTTATACACATCAAAATGGCTGCAAACTGGTGCGCAATTGTGCAACTGTGCATCTTTGACCCAGAAAAACAAGAAGTGGAGCCTCCTGCTCAACCACCAAGGAGCAACCAACATACCAAACGTGCTCGCCTTCTAATAATGAAGTGGGTGGAGCTCTGCTTGGGTGTCTAGGTGAGGGGCTGGGCTCGGGATTGCTAGGTAATGGTTCCTACCAATTGTGATGCCATAATCAGGAGGTTTTTTGAACGGCTCATTTTCCAGACACTAAAAAACATGAACTTATTGTCCGAAAATGGCTGGATGGTTTTTGATTTAGTGCTTGGACTGTTTCTAGAAGCAGAAGAGTCCCAAATGAACGAACAAAAACATGCAAAGAGTGAATTTTACATAATAGGTCCCCTTTAAAATAGGCCCTTATGAGCATTTTCAGAGGAGAGGTCTCAAATATTCCCATTGTACATCCTCTTAAATTCTAGTTTCACTGATAAAATTGTCTTGTCTTTCCAGGTTCTTATAAAACATCAGATGTTGAGAAACACACTGTCATTATTTATTCAAACATATGAAGATGTGTGGAAGAACTAAGTACACACACCTAAGTAGATCTCGCAACATCATTTTCAGTCACACTGAGGTATGGACTTTGACTAGGCCATTGCAACATTTTGATTCTTTTTCTCAGCCATTCCTTTGCAATTGACTGATTCTGTTTGGGATCAATGTTCTGTTAGTGACCCAGTTTGGTCCATGCTTCAGATATTGAACAGATGGACTCACATTTGACTCCATGATACTTTGATAAACAGCAGAACTGCCGAATTGGCTGCTTGCTAACTGAACCCAAATCACCTGCCCTCCACTACCTTGTTTGACAGTTGGTATGGGTCTTTGTACTGATATTCTATGTTTCATTTCCAGAAGTATGGTTCTCCAAACATCTCTTCTCTGGTCTCATCTGTCCAACGGACATTGTCCCAGAAGTCTTGTCCTTCATTCAGTTGCAGCTTTGCTAACCGAGGGAGAAGAGGCTTTCTCTTTCTCTTAATACTGTTCAGTGTTTTCTAATTGTCCTGTCATGAACTGTGTCCTTAAACCTGATAACTGAAGGCTGAGATGGACCTTCTGTTTTACTGACATTTCTCTGGGTATTCCACGCTCAGATCTTTCGATGAATTTGCTGGGACATTTTCTCCTGGGAAGATTCGGTGCTGTTTTAAATGTTTCCCACTTGGGAATAATCTTTCTTAGCTTTTGAATACCACACCTGCAAGTGAAAGGTAGAATGGAGAAAATGAGGGGAGATCTCTAAAGATCTCTGAAAGGAGTTCAGGGCAACTGTCTGTGTAATCTGGGAAAACCTGGACCCTATTTCTTCTGATGTGGTGGTCTCCCCAGCGCTCCAGGATTAATGTTATGTTTGAGCTGGAAGTAACAGGACCTTGTTCGCAGGGAGCCCTCCAGTACCTGCAGCCAATCCGCCATCTGTGCCTACAAGCTGTCAGACATCCGAAAGGTTTTCATGGGGAACTTTCTGACTGAGAGCAATTATGAAAGCTGGGTCACATACAGCGGAAAACTACATTTCCCCTACCCTGTTTCAGTAAGCATCAAACCCAAACTGATATGAAATAGTAGGAATGAAAATGATCCACCTCATATGATCTGTGTCTTGTATTATCAGTGTATTAATAATGAAATGCGGGCCAACGGTATGATGTCCTCTCTGAAAGTCGCTGACAGACCTGCTGTTTCTGAGGGACCACCCTCTGATGGAGGGGGTAGTGAGACCGATCACCGGAAGGCCCCTGCTGGTCCAGTCTGCGGCTCAGTTCTCCAGAATTGTTGTTGACAAAGTAACATCCCTGGATGGACAGCAGCACAACATCATATTTATTGGCAACAGTAAGTAACTGGACCACATGTGATGATGTCACACATCTTGGCGTTGTTGGCGGGATCAGATTGGAGAATGGCTGCATTGACCAATGAAAAGGCAAAACTACACCCAGGTTCACGCTGTGACAATAACAGAAATCTATGGGATGCTGTTTGTAAAGTTAAACAGTAAAACATTTACAGCAATATTTTTGGTTTATTTAGCCTGTCTTCAAGTGAAAAAATGGGTATTTATTTTTCAAAATCATGTTTTCTCCATGTTATTCATAAATGTCACAATTCCAATGTAAATATGTCATTCATAAGCTAAAAATTTAGCTTGCACATTAAGAAATTAAATATTTAATCTCCAAAGTGTACATCTCTCTCTCTCTCTCTCTCTCTCTCTATATATATATATATATATATATATATATATATATATATATATATATAAATATATATATATATATATATATATATATATATATAATATATATATATATATATATAGCGGCTGGGTAGCTCAATGGGTAAGTCACCCGACCTTCACCTGGGAGACCGCGGTTCGAATCCAGGCCGGGTCGCTTGGTTGAGATATCCAGTGTGGGTCCTTAGGCAAGATCCTTCGCGCTACTGCCTACCTCATGATGAGTGACAAAGGAATACACGCCATGCCGGCTCAGACGTCGCCCGGTCAACAAGGTCTGCGTCAGGTGCTGGGGAACCAGGGCACCTTCACGAAAAATGGGTTACTGGAACAAGACGGAATTGGCGAGAGGTGAAAACTTGGATCTGTTGGAATGCTAATACTCAAGTAACCCTAGTCAGAGGGGTTACATGCAAAGAATGCGGGAGGAATGGTTACGTCGACATCCCCATTCAACACTAACTGCCAAACAACTAGTAGCTCAGTGTTCCAACATCCGCAAACGGCAAATGCTGTCACAACTTCAGATAGACAAGGTACAACACAAATGCTACGGCAAGGGGGAGCCAGGACGCCAGGTCAGAGGGGAGTTAGCTTCAACTCCCCACCCGGAGATTGGGTATGCAGCCCCAATAATGAACGAACCATCACAGCTGAACGAGGCAGCAACTGACCTGAGAGGTAGGATCGTGGCCCGAATGAACACCAGGCAATCCCGATGCCAATTACAACGGCTGAGTGAAGTACCATCAGAAAGTCTCATTGAAGATGTGAATGCAGCGTTGAGAACGATCCCTACCAACACCATAACGGAAACCAATGAGCTGGTGTACAACTCAGCATCAGTGATCCTTGAGATGTTCGGCTATAGGAGCAACCATGAGATTCAATACCCACCATGGAAAAGACGGTTAGAGGCTAAAATCAAGGTAACAAGGAGGGAAGTGAGCCAATTGTCAGAGCTCCAAAGAGGTGCAATCAAAAGACCGGTACCCAAGCGGTACAGCCAGATGCCCATACCTGAAGCGCTCGAAACTGCCAACAAAGGCTCCAAGCCTTGGCCAGTCGCCTAAAGAGGTACACGAGAGAAAATGAAGCCAGGAGGATTAACCGGCTCTTCTCCACCCAACCAGCTAAAGTGTACTCTCAATGGCAGGGTAATAACAACAGAGCAGACCCACCAAGGCTGGAGACCCAACAGTACTGGAAAGGCATATGGGAAAGGGAGGCGACCCACACGGCAATGCACAGTGGCTAATCTCTCTTACGAGATGACCACAGCAACCTCCCTGAGCAAGCCCCAGTAAACTATCACAGTGGCAGATGTCCAAGAAAGAGTCTCAGGTATGAAAAACTGGACAGCACCAGGTCCTGACATGATCCATGCCTACTGGCTAAAGAAACTCACTGCCCTCCATGAGCGACTGGCAAGCTCAATGAACCAGCTGCTACAAAGTGGGACTCACCCTGAATGGTTAACTGAAGGGCGCACAATCCTGATCCAGAAGGATCCCTCAAAGGGTTCGGTCCCATCCACTATCGGCCAATAACCTGTCTCTCTACAACATGGAAGCTCATGTCAGGCATCATAGCAGCTAAGATAGGTGGGCACATGGATAAATACATGAGTACAGCACAGAAGGGCATCGGCATAAATACCAGAGGAGCCAAACACCAACTCCTGGTAGACCAAAAACGTCGCCGAGACTGCAAAACCCGACACACCAACCTGTGCACGGCTTGGATTGATTACAAGAAGCCTATGACTCAATGCCACACACTTGGATCATTGAATGCTTAGAGATGTACAACATCAACAGGACTCTAAGAGCCTTCATTGCAGCCTCGATGGGGATGTGGAAAACCACCCTTGAAGCCAACTACAAGCCAATTGCACAAGTGTCCATCAAATGTGGCATATACCAAGGAGACGCTCTGTCCCCACTGCTGTTCTGCATAGGTCTGAACCCCCTCAGCCAAGTCATCAACAAGACTGGCTACGGATACCGACTCAAGAACGGAGCCACCATCAGTCACCTCCTCTACATGGATGACATCAAGCTGTACGCTAAGAGCAACGAGACATTGATTCACTGATCCACACCACCAGGATCTACAGCACTGACATTGGGATGTCATTCGGACTAGAGAAGTGTGGTCGGATGGTTACACAGAGAGGGAAGGTCATCCACACAGAAGGGGTCTCACTCCCAGAGGGAACAATAGCAGACATTGAGGACAGTTACAAGTACCTGGGAATACACAAGCAAATGGCAGCCTCGATGAGGTCACAAGGAAAGGAGCCACAGCCAAATACCTCCAACGAGTAAGGCAAGTCCTGAGAAGCCAGCTCAATGGCAAGAACAAGATCCGTGCGATAAACAGCTATGCCTTGCAGGTAATCAGATACCCTGCAGGAATAATAAGATGGTCCAAAGGAAGAGATAAAGACCAGGATGTTAAACTCGGAAACTACTAACCATGCATGGAGGGTTCCACCCTAAATCCAGCATCCTGAGACTCTACAGCGAGCCGTAAGGACGGAGGCAGAGGACTAGCGAGTGTGAGAGCCACTGTCCAGGATGAAACATCAAGATCCATAAATACAATCAAGGTCAAAGCCTCAACCGACGATTGTGCTCAGTGAATGTCTCAAACAATGGGGACCAGAGGATGAGGTGCTGGAGGAACCATCATGGAGGATAAGCCCCTACATGGGATGTACCACCGACAAATAACTGAAGTGGCTGATATCAGGGAAATCCTACCCAATGGCTGGAAAAAGCTGGAATCAAGGACAGCACAGAGGCACTCATCCTGGCTGCACAGGAACAGGCCCTAAACACCAGAGCAATAGAGGCTCAGATCTACCACACCAGACAAGATCCAAGGTGTAGATTGTGCAAGGAGGCCCCTGAGACAGTCCAACACATAACAGCAGGGTGCAAGATGCTGGCAGGGAAAGCGTACATGGAACGTCATAACCAAGTGGCGGGCTATAGTGTACAGAAACATACTGTGCAGGATATGGACTGGAAGCCCCGAGATCAAAGTGGGGCACACTCCCAAAGGTGGTGGAGAATGACCGAGCTAAGATCCTGTGGGACTTCCAGATCCAGACAGACAAAATGGTAATGGCGAACCAACCGGACATCGTGGTGGTGGATAAACAACAGAGGAAAGCCGTTGTGGTGGATGTAGCAATACCAAGCGATTGCAACATCAGGAAAAAGGAACACGAGAAACTGGAGAAAATACACAGGGCCTCAGAGAGGAACTGGAGAAGGCCTGGAAGGTGAAGACCACAGTGGTGCCTGTGGTCATCGGGGCCCTCGGGGCAGGTCACCCCCAAACTGGAGCAGTGGCTAAAACAGATCCCAGGGAACAACGTCAGACATCTCAGTCCAGAAATGCGCAGTTCTTGGCACAGCCAAGATACTACGCAGAACCCTCAAGCTCCCAGGCCTCTGGTAGAGGACCCGAGCTCAGAGGTTGAGAAAGACCACCCGTGGAGGGTTGAAAAGGGAATTTATATATATATATATATATAATATATATATTATATATTATATATATATATATTAATATATATATATATATATATATATTAATGTTATTTAATCAATAAGAATTTCATTAACTATTTTGATTGTTAACTAACATTTAATGTACCAATTATATACTTATTTTCCAAAATAAATGTTTAATTCTTACACTAAATATGTATTTTCCCAAAATAATAAAAATTATTTACCTAAATATTTAGCTTGCTAACCAAATATTTAGGTTGCTAGCTAAATATTTAGTTTGAAAAATGAATATTTGGAAATAAAAACTTAATTGACAAGCTAAATATTTAATTTGGAGCTACATATTTAGTTTTATAAACTAAACATTTAAATATTTATTTTATAAACTAGTAATTTAAGTATAAATAAATATCTAAATGTTCATTTTATAAGACTGTGAATTCAATATCTTTGTTTGAACATATGACATTATAAATGAATGAATAACCTGGTGAAAATATGACTTTAAAAAATGAACACCCATTTTTTTTCTCTATTACAGGTTAAATAAACAGAAATATTGTGGTTAATTTTTGACTGTGTAACTTTACAAATGGCTTCCCATAGAAATCTGACTGAGTTAAACTGGTTTTGTCCTTAGGCTCTGGTTGGCTGCAGAAGGGGGTGTGGTCTGATGATGACGGAGTGCGAATCATTGAGGAACTGCAGCTGTTTCAGGATTCTCAGCCCATCCTCTTCCTTCAGCTCTCTTCCAAAGTGTAGGTTACATCTACATGTCCGTAGACTAAACGGACCTGGAGCTAACCCTTAGAGCACTTCTGAACTCTGGTGTTCTGCAGGGCCAGCTGTACAGCGGAGCCAGAACTGCTTGCTGTTCAGCTCAGTGTGAGGGACTGCAGCCGCTACGCATCCTGTGACGACTGCCTTATAGCCAGAGATCCATATTGTGGCTGTGGACCTTCTCAGAGGCCTGTGTGTGATGCTGTTGTTGGTGCTTCAACGTCCATGTAGGTCACACAAACTAAGACATGTTCAGTGTGTGTTACGTTTATGACCAGAGGAGATATTGCCTTTGCTGCAGGATCCAGAATCTCACTGATGGTGATGTTGGAAGTTGCCCAAGCTCTGATTGCAAGTATTCCCCACATAAAGCTCTTTACACACATTCACCTTAGCGAGGAGAGTAGAAGGAGGATTTTAATGGTTGTTTTGACTTCTCCCACAGCGTCGAAGCAAACTTACCACTGTCCACCTCACTCTTGACGTTTGCGCAGTTCCTCCCCTGTTCTCCGGACACCAATCTTCCCGTCAGCTGGAGCTTCTCTGATAACCTCCTCCAGCCTGGTCCCCACACATTCTTCTCAGCCAGGGCCTCATTGTAACACGTCAATCAATGATACTGGCCTTTACACCTGTGAGACCGTGGAAGAAGTTAGAGGCAGGGAGCACAGGAAGGCGGTGATCCGGTACCTTGTTAAGGTTTATCATCTGGACAGAAGAAACAAGATCCGGGAAATAGCCATCAGCAGTTTAGTTGCCCTTTGTGTTCTGGCTCTAATGATCCTGTTCAGATGCTGGAGGCAGAGGACTCAAACCGTGCTGGGCTGTTGCGACAATGCGAGCGATGCTGGCCTTGAGGGATCCATAGGAACCGGGGTGGACGAGAGGTCAGAGCTTGACAATGACAGCACATTTGTGGTTTGATAACAGAGCAAGCTACTTTTCTTCAACTTTACGCAGTGTTACATGCACGTTGAAAAATAAATGACTAAAATTATTAAAGTGTGGTTAATTCTGCTTGTAATGATGAATCGTGATGAATCGATGATTGAAATAATCATCAATTAATCTTAGTAATCGATTGATCCTTAAGTTGAGACTCTAAAAAAGACCATTGCTGAAAGAACAACATATTTGGAGCAGAAATGAACACAAAAGTACACAAAAATATGAACATTTTGCATATAAGCTTAAAAAAAACCTTGTTTGTCTGTAAATCTGTTTTACCCAGAACTCATCTAATGGCAGTTTAAGCTTCACCCTGGTTCAGATTCTGTAAAAAGATATTCTATTAAGTCAAGTCAAGTTTATTTGTATAGCACATTTCAGCTGCAAGGCAGTTCAAAGTGCTTCACATCGCAAAAACATCAATCAAGTATACAGCTATTATCATCATTAAAAACATCAGTCATCGAGCAAAATCATCAAAATTATCTAGCAAACATACATGAAAATCATCAAAATCATTGGGATCATCAAGCAAATACAGTTCAAAAATACTGATCAATGATCCACTTACTTTATTTAACTGATTTACACTCAAGTGGAAGCGAGTGCATCAGCACACAGAGTGAAGAGAGGATCTTTGGACATGAAGTTGGACTTGATGAAAACCATCAAGAAAAGACTAAAGCTCTGCAGGAAGTACAAGGATGGACAGCTGCAGACTAGAGCAAAGTTATTCTCTGTGATGAATCTTCCTTCTGATTGTGTGGGACATCTGGAGAAGCTTCAAACTAAATAATTAGTTAGCAAGCTAAATGTTTAGCTTGTTAAATATTTAGCTAACAGGCTAAATATTTAGCTAGCAAGCTAAATATAGCAAAATATGTAGGTTGTTCGCTAAATATTTAGCTTGCTAGCTTGTTAGCTAAATATTCAGTTTGCCAATTGAATATTTAGTTTGAAACTGTGACATTTATATATATATGAATGAATAACATGGTGAAAATATGACTTTGAAAAATTAACTAATATTTTTTCTATTAAAAATTATTACTGTTGATTTTGGAGTGTGTAATTTTAAAAACAGCACCCCATAACTCTCTCTTTCTTCAGCTCTACAATTAGCTCTTAATGTGGGGGGCGGGGGGGTTGTCTATTATCCAAAGTTGGAATCAGCCTCCTCATCATGTCTGCTCTCTTGTCTCCACCTAGAGGAGGTTTGGTGAACTGCCTCTGGCTGACTAAATATTCACATATCTGCATGTTACTCCTGTGGCTGAAGGATTCTTACTGTTCTTATAATGGGTTCTTTTCTGCTTTTTAAATATGTTGGATCTCTTTAGTTGAGTTTTATATATCCTGTTGTTCTCACAAGGAATCCTCTCTTCCTCTCTTCTCTGCGTCTCTGCTCGTCTCCATCAGGATTTTCCCACCTTTTCTATATTCCCTATTACCAGGTTATTGGCCTTTATTACTCCATCCGACTTTAACTATGATGTATAGCACTAAGCAGTGAGGAGCTACTGCAATTACTGTTGGGCTTTTTCTGAAATACTCAAAATCTAGATGCTGCCACAAGATGGCAGTAATAGATAACTAACAGCTTTCTGTTAAACAAGAAAAATACTGAAGAATTAGCAGTCATATTCAAACATTAGAATTATTATGTACATTATTATGTGTTCCGATGGCTGGATTAAAAGCACCTTTCAAAAATAACATCATTAAAGCAGATTTGAAAGACACATTTCATTAATTTCATATTTCTGCATTAAAATGTTTTATTTTGGTTTGATGTAGCATCTAATATTAAATGTCACGTTTTCATTCATTGTAAGCAGAAATTCCTCATCCATCCATCCATCCATTGTTGCTGCAAGCCAAACAAAGCTTCGTTTCATATGGTGAATGTAAATCTTTTAATAACTTATTACACCTCTCTTCTTGTTTTTGACTCTTTACAAGCTTATATCTGACGTCAGAGATGAAATGTCACCTATTTTTAGTTGGTTTATTAGTTTTGAATAGTTTTGTGTGTAAACCTGCTTTTACTGCAGCTGCGCCACTTCATCTAATATTAAATAAAAGCCTGTGTGCTAATTATCAATGCTTAAAAAAGGTGAGTTATGTGACCAATCTGCAGCATTTGGACTGAGCTTTATTCATGTCTAATCTCATAGCTGTTTGTACCATCCTTAAATCAGTTCCAGCGCTGCTTTAAAATGAAATGAACTATACTGAACTCTGGGCCTCAGAAACACACTTTACTAGGTTGCTGATGAGGACAACTCTGGGACCAGGCATTATCGGGTTCTGGGAAAGAAGAAGCCGGAGCCATTTTCTCAAATCTGCCAAGACAACACACTCAACACAGCAGACATACCTTAGAGAGATTACTTAGTGATTTTTTTAACATCCTGCCTCTGTCTGTTCTTGTTTGGAGGTGAAGAGGAGAGGACCAATGAAACGTAGTGGGAGTGTTTCAGTTGTTGAATAGTACTTCATTGTAGCAATAGTGACGAGATGATGAAGCTGGGAGAGCTGAAGTTGAAAGGAGATCTGCAGATATAAAAATGAATCCACAGAGTGGATTTTATTTCAGCAGCTTGTTTCTTTCATTTTTATTCCTGGAGCATTTTTACAAGAAAATGTTCTGTTCATTTAATAGACATTAACAGGGATATCATGATGAGCAGCAGCTTAAACACAGATCATCCTTTAGCTAGAAAACATCCAGCTTTATAATGGAATTGTAATTGGATTTATAGCAAATTTTTCAAACAAAACTGCATGTTCAAAATAAATCAGAATGAACCATGATTATGTCAGAACCCTTAAAACTTCATGTTGAACATTTTAATAGTACTGAAACAAAACTGTGTACCATATTTGTAAAAACGTAATCAGCCAAGATAAGACAGAAAGCACCATTGGCTCGAGTTAGTTTAATTCTCATATCCACAGAATTCAGGAGAATTCTCACAGAAAATTAATAAAGACCTGCACTAAATTGACTCTTTAAGTATCTTTGGAAAAGTTGAGCACGTGTCTCAATCACAGCCCTGTCAGGATGGATGGCACTAGACTGTGAAATTAATTCTGTCCCCCAAAATCATGTCAGATTGATTAAAAGTTGTATTAAGGGGGTAATTGATGAGTCCCACAGCTGCATCAGCTGCCAGGTTACTACCATCAGCATTGGTGATCTTAATACGAAGAGATGAAGCAGGAGTGTCGTAGATCCAGGTATTGTTTCACCTGTCCAGGGACAAAGAATTCAAGAATTCAAGTCTGTAAGAGCTGATAGCGGTAGAATTTCTGTGTAGATCTTATCCTCGATAGATAGCTGGGTCATGGGGGCTGCAAACAAATAGGCTGATTCAGTTGGAACATTAGGCCGAGTGTGAGGATAAGAAATCCCTGTCAAGGCAACCTGCCATGGACCTTTTAAATTAATATGCTGTGCTAAATTCAAGCAGAAACTTGAAACTGTATTTCTTAAAAACATTAGACCAGCATTGAAGGTACAGTAACATAAAACCCTTCATACTCTACCGTGTGCTTCATGGTAGTGTCTCAGTTGTAAGGCTTAGAGCAGACTTCTTTTATACATCCTAAAAGTCATCCATTCTGATCCAGCTATTGAATGTCTCAGGCCAATTTTTCCAGTGTACAAAAACTTCTTTAACTCCTTTGACGGTGCGTCGTTTTAAAATCTCTTCCACTTGGTACATCATATCTTTAGACATTTTAGTTTTTGAAGCTCCTGTGCATAAAAAAGAACCTTGAATAGGCTCATCATCCAAATCTTTAAGTTTGTATACAGGAGGAGATTGAGGTATTTACTCAGTAACTATAAACACTCCATCTGTAAAGCTCTGTTCATATTTCTTCTCAAAAACTCGGTGTGCCTTGGGTGGTCTGACGAGATCCCCCTCTTTAAACACAGCCCCGGACTCCTTGCGATATCTATCGGAGGTAGTACCATACAAGTTCTGGAAGACTTGAAAGGTATTTTTGGAGTGCACTTCCATAGGGGTCATTTTAATACTTGAGTGGTAGCTGTGGTTGTAGCTTCTCACTAGGTCTTGCAGGACATCGATGTTACAACGGGTGTTATTTGCGGTAAAATATATCCACATCCTTGTTTCTAATGTGTGATTAAATCTCTCAATCACAGAGGCTTTTGTTTCGCTGGCCCTGGCAAAATGCACAATACCGTGTTTCTTCATTAAAGCCTTTACGTTTTTGTTAAAAAAAATTATTTGCCTGCATCTGTTTGGAGTTTTTTTTTTTAGGAATTTGACTCTTTAAAAACTGAATCAAAACCCTACCTTCGAGCCAGTCTTCCTCTTTAAAATGCATACATAATCTCCTTTTGGAAATATGTCAATGACTGTTAATAAATAATTATAACCATCATTCTCCTTCACAAAGGTCAGCTTGGTACTGTTTAAAGGTCTGGTCAGAAAGACTCTGCTTCTTGGAAAATTTATTCTTGTGGATTTATGCAGCGTATAGGTTTCTTGTTCTGATAGAAAAATTGTGTACATTTTTAATTGCAACCGTTTTACCTATTTCATCCCGCAGACCCCTCTGCAATCTGTCTACTCCCCCAAAACTACCAGGGTGGGATGGGTTGAAATAGACCTTTTGCATTAACCTTCTTCCCTCCATCACTTCTTATGCTTACTCTAATGACCACTCACCTCTTACATAATGAGAAAATCAGATCTGGGAACAAAAAATGTATTCTCTTTAAATGTATTTAATAGTAAATAACCCCATTAAAACAAGGAATAATGCAAGGAAAACAATACCCTTAAAAAAATAAAAGTATTTATTAGTAACAAACAACATTCAAATATTATGGAATATTGAAAGTAAAACAATATTCTGAAGAAAAGGAAAAAAATATTTACATATCGACAAAACCAGACAGCATAAGATGAAACAAGTCAGCACGTGGGTGATCAGTTTTCAGTTTGACTGTGGCACTCTGAAATAGAGCAAAGTCGTTTGAGACCATCACTACTGCTCATGCTGTCATCGATCTCACTAATCACAGTCTAGAAGCCTTTTTCCAATTTCAGTTCATGTAGAAGTGTCTCTGCAGTCGTTTTCACATTTAGATCCCCTGTCTAAATGTGGTGCTGTCTCAGCAGATTTTGAACAGCAGGAATGAGTTAGGAGTCGCCACATGATGCAATAGAAGTGGATTTGGTAATAATTCTCCTCTACTAGCGCCAGACAATGGTGTTGTCGCTGGCTTGGGTGGTCTATTATGCAACCATAGCAGGTTTCTTTGATGTACATTAAACAGGCTACGTTGAATAAATGGAATAGCACTGTTTTTACAGTATCAATGAGTGTAGTTGGAATCCATTTATCAACTTCATCTTGTGAAATTGGAGAAGGTGGAGGGGTCAGTGGAGGTTGGGAGTAACCGCTAGCCTACTTTCCAAGCTCCTCTGCTGGGGGAAGGGTAGACTAAAGTGACTCCCTCCCTTCTTCAGCCACAGTGTTGACTGTTAAAAAATCACCAGGAGACAGAGCTAGAAATGAGGAGGAGGAGTAATAGACCGGAGAAGGTGGGTGATACAGACCTAAGTTGTAGCTTCCATGCGAGCCAGGAGTGAAGAGACTCTCTGTCGATATTTCAGCCTGCAGGCGGGCAGTGGATGGGACCGGGTGACCGGGTTCAGTGTCTCTAATCAGCAGAGTTAGTGAATAACTTCCATTCTAAAATTTCAGACATCATCGATTCCATTGCTCCTGTTAAAGTGAAGGTCGTGTCTGGAAGGAAGAAATCTCCATGGATAAATACTCCACTTGTAAAAAACGAAAGAAGCCTTTGTCAAAGAGCTAAACATGAATGGCGTAAAACTCGACTTCATGTTTACTATGAAATCTACAAAGAAAGGCCACAAAGCTATCACTCATCACTAAAGCATGCAAGGGAAACATTTTTTGCAGAAATCATAAACAAAAACTTCAACAATGCTCGTGCCTTGTTTGCCACAGTTGAAAGGCTGACAAACCCTCCTGTGATTTTACCACCTGATCTCCACTCTACCAGGGCCTGCAGTGAATGTGCCAACTTTTTACAGAGAAAATTCAAAAAATTAGAGTTCATCTGCACATTCATACCAAATCATGCTGTGCCCAAACTTAACAAATGCAGACAAAATGACTGGATTTCACCAGCTCAACCATGAAAACTTAGAAGAAATTCTAAAACAATTGAACTCATCCTCCTGCTGTCTTGATACCCTACCTACAACCTTCCTTAAGAAAGTTTTGCCTGTCATTGCATCAGATCTGATTCAAATAGTGAACTCTTCCCTCTCATCAGGTGTTTCCCCCCAGGCTCTAAAAACAGCAGTTGTCAAATCAGTGTTAAAAAAGAACAATCTGGGTAAATCACTATTTCAGAATTACAGGCCAATCTCTAACCTTCCATTTTTCAGCAAAATTATTGAAAAAGTTGTGTTTCAGTTAAACAGCTTCTTAACAATGACAAACCGCTTTGATGTCTTTCAGTCCAGTGTCCATGCTCACCACAGCACTGAGACGAGACTGTCCTCTTTAAAGTATTTATTGATAGCCACACAAATACAGACTGTGGAAGAACCACAATGTTGGTTCTGCTGGACCTCAGTGCAGCATTTGACACTGTTGATCATGATATATTATTGAAGCGAATGGAGAGCTGGGTCGGACTCTCTGGTACACTACTCAGTTCGTTCGAATCCTACCTAAAGAACAGGGATTTCTTTGTGTCAATAGGCAACTTGTCATCGGAGTGAACAGAAGTCACATGTGAAGTACCCCAAGGCTCAATCCTGGGGCCCCTCCTGTTTATTACCAACATGTTCCCGCAAAATGAGATTATAACAACAAATAAGATTAGTTACCATAACGATGCAGATTATACACATCTCCACATTACGATGTCACCAGGTGACTTTGAACCCATCCAAGCACTGAAAAGATGCATAGAACAAATCAATGCGTGGAAGTGCCAAAACCTTCTCCAGCTGAACAGAAACAAAACTGAAGTTATTGTCTTTGGACCTAAAGAACAGCAATCTCGAGTCAGCGCACAGCTTCAATTATTACAGCTAGAAACTAGTGATCAGGCCTGAAATCTGGGTGTAGTGATGGACTCAGACCTGAACCTTCAGAGGCACATAAAGACAGTTATAAAGTCAGCCTTCTATCACCTGAAGAACATTTCCAGGATTAAAGGACTAATGTCCCAACAAGATCTAGAGAAACTCATCCATGCGTTTATCTTTAGTCGCAGATTACTGCAAATGTGTCTTCACAGGTCTGCCTGAAAAGTCAGACAGCTGCAGACGATCCAGAACGCTCCTGCTTGTGTTCTCACAAAGACTAGGAACATAGAGCACTACACAACAGTTCTAAAGTCCTTACACCGGCTTCCCTGGAGCTCAGAGAATAGACTTTAAAATACTTCTGTTAGTTAATAAATCACTAAATGACTTAGCACCAAATTACATTAAAGACCTGTTGGTACTGTATCAACCTTCCAGACCACTCAGGTCTTAGGTCTCAGAAATTAAAGCCACGATTAGGATCTAAACAGAAAAGACAACATTTCAGTGGACTGAAGTCTTCGTGGACTGCGAATGATGGATCATCCTAATGCTTTGACACAAAGCTGCAGATTCCAGCAGCCACTCCTGGTGAAGGGATTCTGCTTGCCTTAAACATCTCCCTCCAGATGTAATAAATCTATATAAAATGAGTTTCACTTTCTGAGTGACAAAATATATTGAAGTTTTTCATGATATTCTAAATCTTTGAGCAGAGGAACTGCAACAAAGTTCTGGTTCTGTCTTTGCTCCACTGAAAGTTCTGGAAGGAAGAGTTATTCAATTTAAATATTGGAATGTTTTAAAAATAAACATGTTTTGGTTTCTTGCGATTATCAGAAGTAAAATGCCTCGACATATCCATGTATAACAGGTAAGCGATCACATATTGTTTTATTTTAGAAAGTAAAATGTCTGAATTGACCCTATTCGATAATGCCTTTCTTAAACACATTTAAATGTTGTTTGAATAATGCAGTTTTTTATTTGTGACATAACTGAGTAAGTCTAACTACTACCCACCCCTGGTTTAAAGTAACTTACTTGCAGTAGAAAGATGGAAACCCACAGATCTAACAGTCACACTGCAGGCTGCTGATTCTGTGCAAATAACAGCAGAGCGGAGATGAGTTCATTATTGTAGAGACTAAACTGGAGTCAAACAGGTGGCCTTTGTTTCAGGAGGTTGGCAGCTAATGTTCTACATGCTGGTTAGAAGGAGATTTCTGAAAATCAGAATAAAGTAGATCTGTTCAGGAGAACTGGAAAAGTTTACTGGAAAGGGGAAAACATGTCAAGAAGACAGAAGATGGTAGACTGCTTGAATACAGTGAATGATGTGGAAGAAAACTGAATTCAGGTCCAGAATAGAGAAATTAAAGCCACGATTAGGATCTAAACAGAAAAGACAACATTTCAGTGGACTGAAGTCTTCGTGGACTGCGAATGATGGATCATCCTAATGCTTTGACACAAAGCTGCAGATTCCAGCAGCCACTCCTGGTGAAGGGATTCTGCTTGACAATCCTGACAAGACTGCAGTTATCCTGGTTGCCAGTGCAGCTTTTTCCTTCCACTCAGCTTTCCATGAATATGTTATAACTTTTTCACAATATTCAAAATTTTCTGAGACACTGAAATTTGGTGTTTCATCCCTGTAGTAATGACGCCCCCCAACCCAAAAAAAAAAAAAAAAAAAACAAACAAACAAAAAAAAAAAAAAAAACCAAAAAAAAAAAAAAACAGAGAAAGATAGAAAGACTTAAACATCTCCCTCCAGATGTAATAAATCTATATAAAATGAGTTTCATTTTCTGAGTGACAAAATATTGAGGTTTTTCATGATATTCTAAATCTTTGAGCAGAGGAACTTCAACAAAGTTCTGGTTCTGTCTTTGCTCCACTGAAAGTCCTGGAAGGAAGGAAGAGTTATTCAATTTAAATATTGGAATATTTTTAAAAATAAACATGTTTTGGTTTCTCGCGGTTATCAGAAGTAAAATGCATCTAAATATCCACATATAACAGGTAAGCGATCACATATTGTTTTATTTTAGAAAGTAAAATGTCTGAATTGATCCTATTCAATAATGCCTTTCTTAAACACATTTAAATGTTGTTTGAATAATGCAGTTTTTTATTTGTAAACATAAACAGCTTAAATCTAAACAAAAATTAAAAAATGTTCTGACATGAGAAACTTGTGAATTACTTATTTGTTTATCATATTTCCGTCTCCTGCAGGGATGATCGTGGTGTCTTTGCTCCCTCTTGTGGTGTAAAATGTGTATGTCATGGTAAAAGGACGCAGAGCCTGACTTGCATGTTTTTATGGTGACGTGCATTAAGCTGACCTGTAAAGCAGTTACAGGTGTTAAAGATGCTAATGGATAGACCTGAGGGAAATAAACTATTTTAAATGAGACTCATTTCATAATTTATAAATCCACAATGTTTCTGTGAAGCTACCTGAGATCTTCCAGCTATCAGAAGCTGTGACGTCTAATGAGAAAGGAAATAAGCTGCTGTTTCCATAACAACTGTCATAGAAAACGTATGTTTTTCTTTATTTCCCGTCTCAGGTTATGATGTCATGTCGGGTAGTTCTCCTCTATGTCCTGATCATTATGAGTGAAGGACCAGCCCACAGCCACAAACCCCGCCGCAGCATTTTCTTCTCAGGTAACGCATCCCTGGGGGGCTGCATGCAACAGTAACACGAACTAAATGTCCAGACCCTTGCAGAAGTATTCACACCACATCAATTTTTCCACATTTCGTCACGTTGCAAACACAAACTCTACCCCCTTTACTTTGAGATCGCGAAATAAAATCCAGGGAACCCAACTAAATTCAGAGTCCACATGTGTGTCAATGTCAAAAACATGAAGAATAAGATACAATAATAGCACAATGAGGTAAATACCATGAAAATCCTCTGATTTCAAAAGTAACAGGTTGGATTCTTTTCCTCAGATGTGAAGGTGAAGTTGTTCAGTGAGCCTGACTTCGATGGTCTGAGCTCCCTGATGGTCAGAGACGACATCGGACAACTCTTCATCGGAGCCAGAGGAAAGGTCATTGTCCTCAGTTTGGATGACATCACGAAGAAGACCGGTGAGGTAGGAACCGGGCATGGGAGGTGAAACTGCTCTGAAAGTACACAAAATACAAAGGAATACAATGGGGTACCATTTGTAAAGTTACACAGTAAAACATTTACAGCAATAATCTGTTATTTAGCCTGTCATAAGAGGCAAAAACAGGGGGTTCATTTGTCAGTCATATTTTCACCATGGTATTCACTGATTTAAATGTCACAGTTTCAAACTAAGTATTTAGCTTCAAACTAAATATTTAGTTATCAAGCTAAATATTGAAGTTGAAGCTAAATATTTAGTTAGTGAGCTAAATATTTAGTTTTGAGTAAGCTAAATATTTAGCTTTCTAACTAAATATTTGGTTTTAAACTTAACATTTATCTTGCTGACCATAAATATTTAGCTTGAAGCTAAACTTTTAGCTTGCTAAATAAATATTATGTTTCCAGCTAAACATTTAAGTTGCTAGTTATATATTTACGTTGAAGCTAAATATTTAATTTGCAAGCTAAATATTCAGGTCCATAAATACTTAATGAGCAAGCTAACTAGTTAGCTTCAAATAAATGTTTAGCTCTGAGCTAGCTAAAAATTTAATTTACAAACTTCATATTTCAATATTTAGCTTGAAGCTAAATATTTAGTTTGAAACTGAGACATTTATAAATGAATGAATAACACTGTGAAAATATGACTGAAAAAGTAATCCCCTATTTTTTAAATTTACGATAGTCTAAATAACCCAAATTTTCGCTGTCAATTTTTGAATGCATAACTTTACAAACGGCAACCCTTAGGATACATATTTCATTTTTCTAATAAATAACACATGAAGGAATTTCACAAACATTTCCCATAAACACGTAGACCTCCTGGTTTGTTGTCTGTTAGACTCAATGGACGGTGAGCTCTTCAGAGAAAGCACTGTGTGAGATGAAAGGCAAGAGCAGCGAGGTACAATGCAGCACATTAACATGACAAAATTGTATTATTTTCAGCTTAAAATAGTCTATTTGGAGAAACAGCTGTTCTTCTAACAGGACTGTGAGAACTACATCAGGGTGCTGCACACACTCGATGATGGCAGCATTCTGGTGTGTGGAACAAACGCGTTCAACCCTGCCTGCACACACCTGGTATGTTCCTCCCATAACTAAGGCTGGAGTTGTTGTCCTAAAGTACCAGAACCATCAGCTGGGATGAACCGCTGAGTATTTCTTGTGTAGGAAGAATAAGTAGTATCATTTCTAAAGTATTATAAATTATTTCCTATTTTTTCAGATGTTCAAAGGAGGAAACATCACAATGGAAACCACATTCGAGGATGGCAAAGGGAAAGTTCCCTTTGACCCCAACGTAGGCTTTGCCTCCCTGATGAAGGGTTGGTACAACACCATTTATTCCAGCCTTAATGACGTCTAGCTCGGTATTTTAATGTTTCCTTGACTGGATTCATTATGTCTTAAGTTCTTGACCAAACAGCTGGTGAGTTGTCTTCAGTGGTGCATCAAGAAGCTTCATTATATGAAATATTTAGTTGTTCTCCTACATCTCCATGGTTGGACATTTACTCAGACCTTCACAAAACATCAACCTGTGATCACACAGTTCTTCTACTTCTCAGAGATCTCATTCTCTTCTTGATGCTTCAATGTCTTCAGAGCAGGAAAAAAAGTTACCAGTATTTGGATTTCGAGCTGCTGAATTATAACCAGGTTGTAAGCTGAAAATGTTCCAAGATAGTAAGTCTTTTTGTCTTTACCATCAGGAGGTCATGAGAGCACGAATGCTGGATTTGTGCAAAGGTTTTGATACTTTGGGGTTTTAAACCTTTAATCAGCTGATAAACAGTCTGTTTGACTTCAATTCCTTTTGTCTCTTGCTGCCTTTTCCTCTTCTCACATTTTGAAGCTCTGCCTCTACCTAGCTTTGATTCAGCAGAAGACATCCTCACCATATCCAGTTCAAGCCAAGGACAGATTCCCCTTGTTACTGTTTACCAGTTTTCTCTCTGGTACTAGACAGCTGCAGAACAAGGTTCATGGTTCCAGTGGATCCCACACATGTTTTTGTCATGATTAGCTTCAGAAATTGTAAAACCTCTTCCTATGCACTCAACAGAAAACAAGTTATATTCTGCCGGTCCCACAAACTTCTGGGGAACAGAAACGCTTTTACAAAGACACGGGCGGATTGTCATTAAGAATATCATGAAACACTCTTCGTTCAATGGTGAGGTGGCCGCTTGACCCAATTAAAGTTTCTTTTACGTTGAAATCTTTTTGCCAAAGCTCACCCCACGTTTTAAATGATCTGATCTCAGACCCCAACATGATCTCCATGAACATCGCTGAACTCTACAGACTTTCAGAGAACAAGGAAGACGACAACGTGTTCTTGTTTTTCACTGAGAAAGCTGTGGAGGAGCGAAGCCACGTGCGACTGTCGAGGATTGCACGAGTGTGTAAAGTACGTCTCTGAATGTCAAACTTCCCCTAAAACACCACTTGAATCAGTGTTAAAGTGTGATGTTTGTGCCAATTCAGAGCGACTTGGGAGGCCTGAGAACTTTGCAGAAAAAGTGGACTTCTTTCCTGAAAGCCCGCCTGGAGTGCCCATTTGGAGACAGAGGTTCACCGCCTCTGGTGAAGGATGTCTTTTTTCTCCAAGATGAAGACAACGTGATGGAAAGCATCTTCTATGCAACATTTACAACAAACCCGTAAGTCATGTCTCCAATAGACCAACAGGAAGCTATTAAATCAAAAGAAATATACTCCTGTTGTTCAGCTGCCATTAAGTCAGGGCAGAAATAACCCCGGCTGTTCTGTGGAACGTAACTCCAAAGTAATTGTGGAAAATTCTCAGATTTGAGGATTTTTCCTTAGAGCATCTCTAAAATATTTGAAGGCATCTCTGCTTGGGAAGCTGAAATACCTTGGTGCAATGCTACTTGACATGGAATTGGCTGGCGTTCACAAAACAGCCAGTCCAGGAGTGCCATTCAGTTTCCTTGGCACTGATTAGCTGAACTCCCAAAAGCAAAGATAAGGAAGACGGTGGATGTTGCTTCTGGGGTAGTGCTGAGATTGTTTCCACTGTGTGTATTAATGAGGGATTTTTTAATAAAGGATTTTTGGTATCTGAACTATTAAAGGGGACCTACTATGCTTCCTTGAACAGGTTAGGTCTACGGGCTGTACAAAACGTATTCATTACATTTTTGCACAAAATCCTTCTCAGATAATGAGATTTCACCTCCTCAATTCTGTCTATTTTGAGCTCCTGTCAGAATGAGGTGTTTCAGGGCTCTGTCATTTATATACAAATGAGCTGCCTCCATGCCCCCCAACTCCTTTTATACACATCAAAATGGCTGCAAACTGGTGCGCAATTGTGCAACTGTGCATCTTTGACCCAGAAAAACAAGAAGTGGAGCCTCCTGCTCAACCACCAAGGAGCAACCAACATACCAAACGTGCTCGCCTTCTAATAATGAAGTGGGTGGAGCTCTGCTTGGGTGTCTAGGTGAGGGGCTGGGCTCGGGATTGCTAGGTAATGGTTCCTATCAATTGTGATGCCATAATCAGGAGGTTTTTTGAACGGCTCATTTTCCAGACACTAAAAAACATGAACTTATTGTCCGAAAATGGCTGGATGGTTTTTGTTTTAGTGCTTGGACTGTTTCTAGAAGCAGAAGAGTCCCAAATGAACGAACAAAAACATGCAAAGAGTGAATTTTACATAATACGTCCCCTTTAAAATAGGCCCTTATGAGCATTTTCAGAGGAGGTCTCAAATATTCCCATTGTACATCCTCTTAAAATTCTAGTTTCACTGATAAAAATTGTCTTGTCTTTACCAGGTTCTTATAAAACATCAGATGTTGAGAAACACACTGTCATTATTTATTCAAAACATATGAAGATGTGTGGAAGAACTAAGTACACCCTAAGTAGATCTCGCAACATCATTTTCAGTCACACTGAGGTATGGACTTTGACTAGGCCATTGCAACATTTTGATTCTTTTTCTCAGCCATTCCTTTGCAATTTGACTGATTCTGTTTGGGATCAATGTTCTGTTAGTGACCCAGTTTGGTCCATGCTTCAGATATTGAACAGATGGACTCACATTTGACTCCATGATACTTTGATAAACAGCAGAACTGCCGAATTGGCTGCTTTGCTAACTGAACCCAAATCACCTGCCCTCCACTACCTTGTTTGACAGTTGGTATGGGTCTTTGTACTGATATTCTATGTTTCATTTCCAGAAGTATGGTTCTCCAAACATCTCTTCTCTGGTCTCATCTGTCCAACGGACATTGTCCCAGAAGTCTTGTCCTTCATTCAGTTGCAGCTTTGCTAACCGAGGGAGAAGAGGCTTTCTCTTTTCTCTTAATACTTGTTCAGTGTTTTTCTAATTGTCCTGTCATGAACTGTGTCCTTAAACCTGCTAACTGAAGGCTGAGATGGACCTTCTGTTTTACTGACATTTCTCTGGGTATTCCACGCTCAGATCTTTCGATGAATTTGCTGGGACATTTTCTCCTGGGAAGATTCGGTGCTGTTTTAAATGTTTCCCACTTGGGAATAATCTTTCTTAGCTTTTGAATACCACACCTGCAAGTGAAAGGTAGAATGGAGAAAATGAGGGGAGATCTCTAAAGATCTCTGAAAGGAGTTCAGGGCAACTGTCTGTGTAATCTGGGAAAACCTGGACCCTATTTCTTCTGATGTGGTGGTCTCCCCAGTGCTCCAGGATTAATGTTGTGTTTGAGCTGGAAGTAACAGGACCTTGTTCGCAGGAAGCCCTCCAGTACCTGCAGCCAATCCGCCATCTGTGCCTACAAGCTGTCAGACATCCGAAAGGTTTTCATGGGGAACTTTCTGACTGAGAGCAATTCTGGAAGCTGGGTCGGGAACAAGGAAGCAGTGCCTTTCCCCTACCCTGGTTCAGTAAGCATCAAACCCAAACTGATATGAAATAGTAGGAATGAAAATGATCCACCTCATATGATCTGTGTCTTGTATTATCAGTGTATTAATAATGAAATGCGGGCCAACGGTATGAAGTCCTCTCGGAGAGTCGCTGACAAGACCCTGCTGTTTGTGAGGGACCACCCTCTGATGGAGGGGGTAGTGAGACCGATCACCGGAAGGCCCCTGCTGGTCCAGTCTGCGGCTCAGTTCTCCAGAATTGTTGTTGACAAAGTAACATCCCTGGATGGACAGCAGCACAACATCATATTTATTGGCAACAGTAAGTAACTGGACCACATGTGATGATGTCACACATCTTGGTGTTGTTGGCGGGATCAGATTGGAGAATGGCTGCATTGACCAATGAAAAGGCAAAACTACACCCAGGTTCACGCTGTGACAATAACAGAAATCTATGGGATGCTGTTTGTAAAGTTAAACAGTAAAACATTTACAGCAATATTTTGGTTTATTTAGCCTGTCTTCAAGTGAAAAAAATGGGTATTTATTTTTCAAAGTCATGTTTTCTCCATGTTATTCATAAATGTCACAGTTCCAAAGTAAATATGTCATTCATAAGCTAAAAATTTAGCTTGCACATTAAGAAATTAAATATTTAATCTCCAAAGTGTACATCTCTCTCTCTCTCTCTCTCTCTCTCTATATATATATATATATATATATATATATATATATATATATATATATATATATATATATATATATATATATATAAAATTTCCAGATTTGCGGATGTTGGAACACTGAGCTACTAGTTGTTTGGCAGTTAGTGTTGAATGGGGATGTCGACGTAACCATTCCTCCCACATTCTTTGCATGTAACCCCTCTGACTAGGGTTACTTGAGTAGTAGCATTCCAACAGATCCAAGTTTTCACCTCTCGCCCAATTCCGTCTTGTTCCAGTAACCCATTTTTCGTGAAGGTGCCCTGGTTCCCCAGCACCTGACGCAGACCTTGTTTGACCGGGCGACGTCTGAGCCGGCATGGCGTGTATTCCTTTGTCTCTCATCATGAGGTAGGCAGTAGCGCGAAGGATCTTGCCTAAGGACCCACACTGGATATCTCAACCAAGCGACCCGGCCTGGATTCGAACCCCGGTCTCCCGGGTGAAGGTCGGGTGACTTACCTATATATATATATATATATATATATATATATATATATATATATATATATATAAAAATTCCCTTCTCACCCTCCACGGGTGGTCTTTCTCAACCTCTGAGCTCGGGTCCTCTACCAGAGGCCTGGGAGCTTGAGGGTTCTGCGTAGTATCTTGGCTGTGCCGAGAACTGCGCATTTCTGGACTGAGATGTCTGACGTTGTTCCTGGGATCTGTTTTAGCCACTGCTCCAGTTTGGGGGTGACTGCCCCGAGGGCCCCGATGACCACAGGCACCACTGTGGTCTTCACCTTCCAGGCCTTCTCCAGTTCCTCTCTGAGGCCCTGTTATTTCTCCAGTTTCTCGTGTTCCTTTTTCCTGATGTTGCAATCACTTGGTATTGCTACATCCACCACAACGGCTGTCCTCTGTTGTTTATCCACCACCACGATGTCCGGTTGGTTCGCCATTACCATTTTGTCTGTCTGGATCTGGAAGTCCCACAGGATCTTAGCTCGGTCATTCTCCACCACCTTTGGGGGTGTGCCCCACTTTGATCTTGGGGCTTCCAGTCCATATCCTGCACATATGTTTCTGTACACTATGCCCGCCACTTGGTTATGACGTTCCATGTACGCTTTCCCTGCCAGCATCTTGCACCCTGCTGTTATGTGTTGGACTGTCTCAGGGGCCTCCTTGCACAATCTACACCTTGGATCTTGTCTGGTGTGGTAAATCTGAGCCTCTATTGCTCTGGTGTTTAGGGCCTGTTCCTGTGCAGCCAGGATGAGTGCCTCTGTGCTGTCCTTGAGTCCAGCTTTTTCCAGCCATTGGTAGGATTTCCTGATATCAGCCACTTCAGTTATTTGTCGGTGGTACATCCCATGTAGGGGCTTATCCTCCCATGATGGTTCCTCCAGCACCTCATCCTCTGGTCCCCATTGTTTGAGACATTCGCTGAGCACATCGTCGGTTGAGGCTTTGACCTTGATGTATTTATGGATCTTGGATGTTTCATCCTGGACAGTGGCTCTCACACTCGCTAGTCCTCTGCCTCCGTCCTTACGGCTCGCGTATAGTCTCAGGATGCTGGATTTAGGGTGGAACCCTCCATGCATGGTTAGTAGTTTCCGAGTTTTAACATCCATGGTCTTTATCTCTTCCTTTGGCCAGCTTATTATTCCTGCAGGGTATCTGATTACTGGCAAGGCATAGCTGTTTATCGCACGGATCTTGTTCTTGCCATTGAGCTGGCTTCTCAGGACTTGCCTTACTCGTTGGAGGTATTTGGCTGTGGCTCCTTTCCTTGTGACCTCATCGAGGCTGCCATTTGCTTGTGGTATTCCCAGGTACTTGTAACTGTCCTCAATGTCTGCTATTGTTCCCTCTGGGAGTGAGACCCCTTCTGTGTGGATGACCTTCCCTCTCTGTGTAACCATCCGACCACACTTCTCTAGTCCGAATGACATCCCAATGTCAGTGCTGTAGATCCTGGTGGTGTGGATCAGTGAATCAATGTCTCGTTTGCTCTTAGCGTACAGCTTGATGTCATCCATGTAGAGGAGGTGACTGATGGTGGCTCCGTTCTTGAGTCGGTATCCGTAGCCAGTCTTGTTGATGACTTGGCTGAGGGGGTTCAGACCTATGCAGAACAGCAGTGGGGACAGAGCGTCTCCTTGGTATATGCCACATTTGATGGACACTTGTGCAATTGGCTTGTAGTTGGCTTCAAGGGTGGTTTTCCACATCCCCATCGAGGCTGCAATGAAGGCTCTTAGAGTCCTGTTGATGTTGTACATCTCTAAGCATTCAATGATCCAAGTGTGTGGCATTGAGTCATAGGCTTTCTTGTAATCAATCCAAGCCGTGCACAGGTTGGTGTGTCGGGTTTTGCAGTCTCGGGCGACTGTTTGGTCTACCAGGAGTTGGTGTTTGGCTCCTCTGGTATTTATGCCGATGCCCTTCTGTGCTGTACTCATGTATTTATCCATGTGCCCACCTATCTTAGCTACTATGATGCCTGACATGAGCTTCCATGTTGTAGAGAGACAGGTTATTGGCCGATAGTTGGATGGGACCGAACCCTTTGAGGGATCCTTCTGGATCAGGATTGTGCGCCCTTCAGTTAACCATTCAGGGTGAGTCCCACTTTGTAGCAGCTGGTTCATTTGAGCTGCCAGTCGCTCATGGAGGGCAGTGAGTTTCTTTAGCCAGTAGGCATGGATCATGTCAGGACCTGGTGCTGTCCAGTTTTTCATACCTGAGACTCTTTCTTGGACATCTGCCACTGTGATAGTTACTGGGGCTTGCTCAGGGAGGTTGCTGTGGTCATCTCGTAGAGAGATTAGCCACTGTGCATTGCTGTTGTGGGTCGCCTCCCTTTCCCATATGCCTTTCCAGTACTGTTGGGTCTCCAGCCTTGGTGGGTCTGCTCTGTTGTTATTACCCTGCCATTGAGAGTACACTTTAGCTGGTTGGGTGGAGAAGAGCCGGTTAATCCTCCTGGCTTCATTTTCTCTCGTGTACCTCTTTAGGCGACTGGCCAAGGCTTGGAGCCTTTGTTTGGCAGTTTCGAGCGCTTCAGGTATGGGCATCTGGCTGTACCGCTTGGGTACCGGTCTTTTGATTGCACCTCTTTGGAGCTCTGACAATTGGCTCACTTCCCTCCTTGTTACCTTGATTTTAGCCTCTAACCGTCTTTTCCATGGTGGGTATTGAATCTCATGGTTGCTCCTATAGCCGAACATCTCAAGGATCACTGATGCTGAGTTGTACACCAGCTCATTGGTTTCCGTTATGGTGTTGGTAGGGATCGTTCTCAACGCTGCATTCACATCTTCAATGAGACTTTCTGATGGTACTTCACTCAGCCGTTGTAATTGGCATCGGGATTGCCTGGTGTTCATTCGGGCCACGATCCTACCTCTCAGGTCAGTTGCTGCCTCGTTCAGCTGTGATGGTTCGTTCATTATTGGGGCTGCATACCCAATCTCCGGGTGGAGAGTTGAAGCTAACTCCCCTCTGACCTGGCGTCCTGGCTCCCCCTTGCCGTAGCATTTGTGTTGTACCTCGTCTATCTCAAGTTGTGACAGCATTTGCCGTTTGTGGATGTTGGAACACTGAGTTACTAGTTGTGTTGAATGGGGATGTCGACGTAACCATTCCTCCCACATTCTTTGCATGTAACCCCTCTGACTAGGGTTACTTGAGTATTAGCATTCCAACAGATCCAAGTTTTCACCTCTCGCCCAATTCCATCTTGTTTCATGATGAGAGACAAAGTAAAAAAAAAGACAAAAGTTGCTTTCACATATATATATATCTTTCTTCATATATATATATATATATATATATATATATATATATATATATATATATATATATATATATATAGATATACTTAATTAATTTAATTCATTGAATCAATAAGAATTTCATTAACTATTTTGATTGTTAACTAACATTTAATGTACCAATTATATACTTATTTTCCAAAATAAATGTTTAATTCTTACACTAAATATGTATTTTCCAAAATAATAAAAATTATTTACCTAAATATTTAGCTTGCTAACCAAATATTTAGGTTGCTAGCTAAATATTTAGTTTGAAAAATGAATATTTGGAAAATAAAAACTTAACTGACAAGCTAAATATTTAATTTGGAGCTACATATTTAGTTTATAAACTAAACATTTAAATATTTATTTTATAAACTAGTAATTTAAGTATAAACTAAATATCTAAATGTTCATTTTATAAAGACTGTGAATTCAATATTTTGTTTGAACATATGACATTTATAAATGAATGAATAACCTGGTGAAAATATGACTTTAAAAAATGAACACCCATTTTTTTCTCTATTACAGGTTAAATAAACAGAAATATTGTGGTTAATTTTTGACTGTGTAACTTTACAAATGGCTTCCCATAGAAATCTGACTGAGTTAAACTGGTTTTGTCCTTTAGGCTCTGGTTGGCTGCAGAAGGGGGTGTGGTCTGATGATGACGGAGTGCGAATCATTGAGGAACTGCAGCTGTTTCAGGATTCTCAGCCCATCCTCTTCCTTCAGCTCTCTTCCAAAAGTGTAGGTTACATCTACATGTCCGTAGACTAAACGGACCTGGAGCTAACCCTTAGAGCACTTCTGAACTCTGGTGTTCTGCAGGGCCAGCTGTACAGCGGAGCCAGAACTGCTGCTGTTCAGCTCAGTGTGAGGGACTGCAGCCGCTACGCATCCTGTGACGACTGCCTTATAGCCAGAGATCCATATTGTGGCTGGGACCTTCTCAGAGGCCTGTGTGATGCTGTTGTTGGTGCTTCAACGTCCATGTAGGTCACACAAACTAAGACATGTTCAGTGTGTGTTACGTTTATGACCAGAGGAGATATTGCCTTTGCTGCAGGATCCAGAATCTCACTGATGGTGATGTTGGAAGTTGCCCAAGCTCTGATTGCAAGTATTCCCCACATAAAGCTCTTTACACACATTCACCTTAGCGAGGAGAGTAGAAGGAGGATTTTAATGGTTGTTTTGACTTCTCCCACAGCGTCGAAGCAACTTACCACTGTCCACCTCACTCTTGACGTTGCGCAGTTCCTCCCCTGTTCTCCGGACACCAATCTTCCCGTCAGCTGGAGCTTCTCTGATAACCTCCTCCAGCCTGGTCCCCAACACATTCTTCTCAGCCAGGGCCTCATTGTAACACCGTCAATCAATGATACTGGCCTTTACACCTGTGAGACCGTGGAAGAAGTTAGAGGCAGGGAGCACAGGAAGGCGGTGATCCGGTACCTTGTTAAGGTTTATCATCTGGATAGAAGAAACAAGATCCAGGAAAGAGCCATCAGCAGTTTAGCTGCCCTTTGTGTTCTGGCTCTAATGATCCTGTTCAGATGCTGGAGGCAGAGGACTCAAAACCGTGCTGGCTGTTGCGACAATGCGAGCGATGCTGGCCTTGAGGGATCCATAGGAACCGGGGTGGAGGAGAGGCCGTAGCCTGAGAATGACAGCACATTTGTGGTTTGATAACAGAGCAAGCTACTTTTCTTCAACTTTACGCAGTGTTACATACACGTTGAAAAATAAATGACTAAAATTATTAAAGTGTGGTTAATTCTGCTTGTAATGATGAATCGTGATGAATCGATGATTGAAATAATCATCAATTAACTTAGTAATCGATTGATCCTTAAGTTGAGACTCTAAAAAAGACCATTTGCTGAAAGAACAACATATTTGGAGCAGAAATGAACACAAAAGTACACAAAAATATGAACATTTTGCATATAAGCTTAAAAAAAACCTTGTTTGTCTGTAAATCTGTTTTACCCAGAACTCATCTAATGGCAGTTTAAGCTTCACCTGGTTCAGATTCTGTAAAAAGATATTCTATTAAGTCAAGTCAAGTTTATTTGTATAGCACATTTCAGCTGCAAGGCAGTTCAAAGTGCTTCACATCGCAAAAACATCAATCAAGTATACAGCTATTATCATCATTAAAAACATCAGTCATCGAGCAAAATCATCAAAATTATCTAGCAAACATACATGAAAATCATCAAAATCATTGGGATCATCAAGCAAATACAGTTCAAAAATACTGATCAATGATCCACTTACTTTATTTAACTGATTTACACTCAAGTGGAAGCGAGTGCATCAGCACACAGAGTGAAGAGAGGATCTTTGGACATGAAGTTGGACTTGATGAAAACCATCAAGAAAAGACTAAAGCTCTGCAGGAAGTACAAGGATGGACAGCTGCAGACTAGAGCAAAGTTATTCTCTGTGATGAATCTTCCTTCTGATTGTGTGGGACATCTGGAGAAGCTTCAAACTAAATAATTAGTTAGCAAGCTAAATGTTTAGCTTGTTAAATATTTAGCTAACAGGCTAAATATTTAGCTAGCAAGCTAAATATAGCAAAATATGTAGGTTGTTCGCTAAATATTTAGCTTGCTAGCTTGTTAGCTAAATATTCAGTTTGCCAATTGAATATTTAGTTTGAAACTGTGACATTTATATATATATATATATATATATATATATATATATATATATATATATATATATATATATATATATATGAATGAATAACATGGTGAAAATATGACTTTGAAAAATTAACTAATATTTTTTCTATTAAAAATTATTACTGTTGATTTTGGAGTGTGTAATTTTAAAAACAGCACCCCATAACTCTCTCTTTCTTCAGCTCTACAATTAGCTCTTAAATGTGGGGGGCGGGGGGTTGTCTATTATCCAAAGTTGGAATCAGCCTCCTCATCATGTCTGCTCTCTTGTCTCCACCTAGAGGAGGTTTGGTGAACTGCCTCTGGCTGACTAAATATTCACATATCTGCATGTTACTCCTGTGGCTGAAGGATTCTTACTGTTCTTATAATGGGTTCTTTTCTGCTTTTAAATATGTTGGATCTCTTTAGTTGAGTTTTATATATCCTGTTGTTCTCACAAGGAATCCTCTCTTCCTCTCTTCTCTGCGTCTCTGCTCGTCTCCATCAGGATTTTCCCACCTTTTCTATATTCCCTATTACCAGGTTATTGGCCTTTATTACTCCATCCGACTTTAACTCTGATGTATAGCACTAAGCAGTGAGGAGCTACTGGCAATTACTGTTGGGCTTTTTCTGAAATACTCAAAATCTAGATGCTGCCACAAGATGGCAGTAATAGATAACTAACAGCTTTCTGTTAAACCAAGAAAAATACTGAAGAATTAGCAGTCATATTCAAAACATTAGAATTATTATGTACATTATTATGTGTTCCGATGGCTGGATTAAAAGCACCTTTCAAAAATAACATCATTAAAGCAGATTTGAAAGACACATTTCATTAATTTCATATTTCTGCATTAAAATGTTTTATTTTGGTTTGATGTAGCATTCTAATATTAAATGTCACGTTTTCATTCATTGTAAGCAGAAATTCCTCATCCATCCATCCATCCATCCATCCATCCATCCATTGTTGCTGCAAGCAAACAAAGCTTCGTTTCATATGGTGAATGTAAATCTTTAATAACTTATTACACCTCTCTTCTTGTTTTTGACTCTTTACAAGCTTATATCTGACGTCAGAGATGAAATGTCACTATTTTAGTTGGTTTATTGTTGAATAGTTTTGTGTAAACCTGCTTTTACTGAAGCTGCACACTTCATCTAATTAAATAAAAGCCTGTGTGCTAATTATCAATGCTTAAAAAAGGTGAGTTTAATGTGACCAAATCTGCAGCATTTGGACTGAGCTTTATTCATGTCTAATCTCATAGATGTTTTTTATCCTTAAATCATTTCCAGCGCTGCTTTAAAATGAACTGCATATCACTGAACTGGGCCTCAGAAACACATTTACTAGTTGCTGATGAGAAACTCTGGGACCAGAGCATTATCGGGTTCTGGGAAAGAAGCCGGAGCCATTTTCTCAAATCTGCCAAGACAAACACCTCCACACAGCAGACATACCTTAGAGAGATTACTTAGTGATTTTTTTAACATCCTGCTCTGTCTGTTCTTGTTTGGAGGTGAAGAGGAGAGACAATGAAACGTAGTGGGAGTGTTCAGTTGTTGAAAGTACTTCATTGTAGCAATTAGTGAAGAGATGAAGCTGGGAGAGCTGAAGTTGAAAGGAGATCTGCAGATATAAAAATGAATCCACAGAGTGGATTTTATTTCAGCAGCTTGTTTCTTCATTTTTATTCTGGAGCATTTTTACAATTCTTCTTTCTAATTCCAAAAGTTGACACAATGAACCAGAAGCAAAGACATGGAACAGCCTGCCCCAGTTCTTTCTGTTCATGCTGGGAGGAAAACTGGCTTTTCAATACAGGAATCCATATAAAGGACCTGAATCCTAAAACATCATGTGACCATCATCTAAACTTTCAATTTAGTTTAAATGAAGTATTCTTTCTAAACTTTTACATGATGTCATCCATTCTGGTGTTTTGGGTCTTCAGACCTGGAGGCTCGTCTAGGATCTTTTTCACAGTCACTTTTCTTGTAAATTTGAGAATATAAAAATTTTCTTATTTTTACGATAGAGCATTAGGGTAAGAAAAAAAAAACAAGAATTAAGTCATAATATTATAAGAATAAAGTTATAATAATACAAGAAAAAAGTCATAACGATGCAAAAATAGTTAAATTACCAGAATAAAGTCATAATAATGAAAATAAATTCATAATATTGAGAATAAAATAATAATAATATGAGAATAAAGTCATAATAATATGAGCAAAAATTCATAATAATACGAAAATAAACTCATTTTGCCAGAATAAAGTCCTACTAATGAGAATAAACTCTTAATATTGAGAATAAAGCCATAATATGAGAAAAAAGTCATAATAATACAAAAAAGTCATATGACAAAAAGTCATTATGAGAGTAAAATCATAATATGAGAAGAAAAGTACTGATATGAGAGTAAAGTTATATTACCATAATAAAGTCTTAATAATCTGAGAATAAACTCATAATATTTTGAGAATAAAGTTGTGATAATCTGAAAAAAGTCATCATAGTATGAGAGTAAATTTGTATGACAAAAAGTCATATTATGAGAATGAAGTCGAAATAACACAAGGAATCATATGATAAAATGTCATAATATTACCAGAATAAAGTCATAATATTAGTAGAATGAAGTAGTAATTTTATAACTCCTACATGAAAAATGACAAAAAAATTAAATGAAGAATGTTGAGCATCTTGTGAAGTTATTCTTTGGTTTTGGTTTTACAAATAAGAAAATACCTCTGTCAGAACCTTGGTGGTTTTGGGTTGTTTTGGGTTTGAGTTTTCTGATTCTAGTTTTGATTATTGTTATCCTGTGTTTCTTATTTTCTTATCTTGATTAAATCAGCCTTATTTCTGTTTTACTTTAGTTCAGTCGTTTCTCAGTTTTTCCAGTTTATTATGATTATTTATTCCTTGTCTCTAGTTATCTTCTGTTACTGTTAGACTCATTTTCCTTGCTCCCCTGTTTTCTCTTCCTTGCCCCCTGCTGCCATTCTCTCTCTCTTCAGTCTCCCTTCAGCTCTTTCCTCACACTTACGAACTGTTAGCCTATCAGCCTCAGTCCATTGTTTCAGCATTCACAATCTCAGTATTTAAGCTCCCTTCTTGCTCTCACATTCCGTTGGATCCTTGCCTGTTATCTACTTGTTACTTACCCATTACTTCCCCATCACACTCTGCTTTCTTGCTCCTGGATTCTTGTTTTTGTTCTGTTTTGTTATTGCAACATTTTTCAAACAAAACTACATGTTCAAAACAAACCAGAATGAACCATGGTAATGTTAGAGCCCTAAAAACTTTACTTACTGTTCTCTCCCAAACAAACCTAAAACTACTGATTTTATTACCAAAAATACCTTAATAATAGTTAATAGTACTTAAAGTTTTGATGGTAAAAGGAAGTAATTAGCTGATGAGCTTTAGCCAATATTTCTTCTTTCCTGCTTGTTACAGTGCTGCCTGGTGATGTAGTCGTTGGAATTGTTGTCTTGCAGTAAGAAGGTAATTGGTTCAAAACCCAGCCTGGGTCCTTGTTGTTTTTATTGTCTTTAATGTCTTCTTTTTAAAGTTCATACTCTTTTTATTTCTGCTCAGCACATCTGGACTTGGCCACTAACTGAACTGCATCATCTGCAAAGGTGAGACTGTGACACTCTCTCTGACATCCTGTATCCATGCACCACCATCAGGATCAGTTTCTCAAATGAAGACAAAATACTTTATTTGAGAAACATTTATTTCAGAGCACACTGAAATAGAAGGCAATGCAGAAATGACAAGAGGAGCAATGAAGATGAGGAGGACCAAACAGTTTAAGAGGAGAAAGTCTGCTGAACAAGCTGTTGTTTGTGCTGCTACTGCTTGGAAATGCCAACCTGAAAGAAGACCTTTGCTGCAAAGAGCCCCAGTTTTTTAACTCAAGCTGTTTACAGTTAGGATCGGGATCAAAACATCTTCTCAGGTATATCAGAACGATTTGTTACAAAGATTTAAAGATGCTTCATTGCGAAGTTAAACATCCATCCATTATCTTCCAATTTGTCTTGATTTTGTGTTAGCTCCTGGTAATGGCGTTAGCTCTTGCTACTGGTTTTAGTTCTAGCCAGGGGTATTAGTGCAACTAATAGCACTAGTACTAGTTAATGGTGTTAGCTGCTGCGAATGGTGTTAGCTCCGGGTAATAGCATTAGCTCCTGCTTATGGTGTTAGCTCTGGCTAATATAGTAAACAGTAGATCACAAGCCAATTACGTTAGCTTGTTTCAACAGATATCTCATGTATAACGTCTCATGAATACTTTGAGGCAGTTTTCTCCTTTCCAGAAGTTTTGTGGGCTGCCCTCATCTGCCTCCACCACCTTGACTTGTTACGTATGTTTTGTTTACAGACTCCAGTCCACTAGAACTTTCCTGCGTCATTGGACCAGAATGCATTGCGCAGGTGAAAAAATGGTGACCTCTGTGGGTGAAAAATACAACAAAGATGCAATTTTTGAAGTAATAATGAGTTTTTCGTGTCACAAACAACAATTTTTAAGTTAATAGGAAAATTACAATGTATTTAGACCAACATGTTCAACTATTTGGGGATCCCTCTAAAATCAGTCTGAAAAATTTGGGATTAAATTAAGATGAAAAACCTTCTGTCAGATTAGATTGGTGCTTTTATTGGAATAAAATGCTCTTCTTCCAATAAAAAATAAAGTACACTTTTATCCATCTACTGACTGAAAGTGAGGACCCTCTTTAAAATTCAAAAGCAGGACTCTAATTACTGATAGGTCTGAACTGAATCCATTGTTGGAATCATTTTTCTCCCTTCATCTCTGGACTGTCCTCTCTCCTTGATTGCATTGCCCTCCTTCTGTTCCACTTTCTTTCTGCTCTCTTCAAAACCAGAACTCTGCGACTTTGATCCTGTGTTTGAAGACTTTATGTTCTCCCACTTGAATCAAGGGCTCTCTGTAACCTTCTCTTTAAGTGATACTCTTAATTCCTAGAGAAAGAAGTGCTCACCCATCTCCAACAGATAACACCTCCAGCAGTGTTCGAGACCTTGCCAGGAGTGGTTTTAGGTACCAATATTGAGCCTGACTCCTAAATGATAAATGTATTTAATCTTTAAACATACAGTAAGCCACTGTAGAAGAAGTGAAACAAGTTTATGGCATCTACATCTGGTTTAGCAAACTTGAAATACCACAACTAAATGGTATAAGATAAGAGCAGTTTTAATATTTCTCATTTGGCGTCATATTCCTTCCTCCTGTCCTGTGTTTTGGCAGCTTGAATTTTTGCATTGGCGCCAAGATATCGCTTGAATAAATAAAACAAACCTCCAGATTTTCAACTAGACAAGATGTATTTTGCAAAATACAGCCTCCAAGAAAGCAAGCTAGAAAAAAGGTCAATAAAAAGGTCTGGAGTTTATCCCATAGATGTGGAGGAGAGATGTTGTAACTCCTGGACAAATCCCCTTCCTTCACAGATTCACAGAGTCAACATAAAGACACACAAAGGTACAAAATATAAAAATAAGAATAAGACACTGACATTTACAACATAAGAACCCTGATAGAGTACAGTTATTAAAAGAAGGACGCTGTTTAAAAGAAGATATGCAGCTGACTGGGGTAATTTAAAGAAAGAAGTACAAGAAAAAAAAAACCCCAAACTATTCACAAGCAGTGAAAAAGGAAGGCTCTATGATAACACTCCTTTGTGCACCTAGGATACAGGTTTCTGTGAGGAAGAAAAAACCTTTTCTCATCTTTGTGACAACAGCCTGCACAAGTAAACTTGTAGAGGCAAGCAGCTGTAGAAAACTGAGGAATTAGGGGAGAATATGCAGGGAATCAGATACAGACATAAGAGAAAATCACAAACAAGAACAGGAAACAGGAATAAAAATGCACAGAATTAAGTTATGGAGAACTTTCAAAATAAAACAGGAAGTAAGCTCTCCAGAGAATAACCAGAACTAAAGACAAAAACAAAAAACACGCAGAAAACCAAAACCTGGGGAAAACTAAGGTATGAACTGAATATGGAGCGCAAGGAGGGACAAATGAACATCAAAACAAAGTCCCAAAGATTATGAAAAAGTAGTTATCAGTGTTTGAACGTAACCCTGGACAGAAAACTGTTTTAGGGAACCATATCAGTTCCGAACTGGAGGTATGTATTTTTAGAAATGATGTTGAAAAGAAAAGAAACACACGACCAGGTTTAACTTTCCCCCTGAACAACACGGGCTTCTCGTATTTATTTAGTGGAAATGTTCTCTAATTGTGGCTCTGCTGGCCAGTCTCAGCGGGTCTTCAGAGCAGAGGTTAAGTGTATGAGCAGCGAGAGGAACGACAGGCTGTAACATTTGGCACTGCTTTGTTCCTCAAGGAGTCGATGATGAAAAGCCAGATTACTGTTTTCTCACGTTGATGAATATGAATCCGTCACATAGTTCTGAACGGGCCAGCTGATGCCTACGCTGAGATTCTGATAATGATGATAAAGATTGTTAAAAAAAAAAAAATAAGCCCAGGTCCTTAGTAAAACGAATCACTTGACGTCCTTTAGATGAATATGGCAGAGTACTAGGGTCTATTTGTAAAACTGATACCAAAGTATAACTTCACACCATGCTCAACATTCCTCATTTTCATTTTTGATTATTTTTCATGTAGGAGTTCTCATGAAGTTATGACTTCATTATACTAATATCACGACTTTATTATTCTGGTAATATCACTCCTTTTTTCTCGTATCATTCCGACTTTTTTGTATTATTACGACTTTTTTCTCGTATTATTACGACTTTATTCTCATAATATGAGTTTATTCTCGTATTACGACTGTTTTTCTTGTATTATGACTTTATTCTCAATAACATGACTTATTGTTGTATGTCTTTTTTTCTCATATCATTCCGACTTTTTTTGTATTATTACGAGAAAAAATATTCTCATAATATTATGACTTTATTCTAGTATCATGACAACCTTTTTCTCAAATTGTTACAACTTTATTCTCGGAATTTCTGACTTTTTTTCTCATATTATTCTGACTTTATTCTAATGTTATTGCAACTTTATTCTAGTCATTTAATTTTTTTTCTTAGCCTGGCCCTAATACTCCATCGTAGATGAAACTTTGATGATGTGAGTTAAAGAAAGAGGCATGTTGCATCTACAGTCCTGCTCTCCTGCAGCTCGCTGCGTGCCTGTTTGTAAATCCGTTGGACACTCGCTGTATTAAACTTTCATGGTCGCTTGGTTTTGAGCTGCTTCTCCCCCCTCACAGCATATGAATAACTGCAATGTTGTATGTGTGAGTGTGTATGGGTGCGTTCAAGCACATGAGACAGGGTGGGAGAGGACGGGCGTGCATAGTAGTCTTGTTAGAGGGTGTGTGCGTGCACATGGTGGTGCTGAGTGAGGAGGGAGAGTGTGTGCTATGAATATTTGATGTGCTGCTCAGTATTCATGAGGGAGAAAGAAAGAGGAAAGCAGGGAGACAGAGAGGTGGAGGGAAGCAGGGATGTAAATCACTCCACAGCAACATACGGTCACCATCAACACAATGCTGTCTTTTAATGTGATTATAGCTTGTATAGATTATGGTCATTCTGGTCCTGCTGCAGGAAAACAGGGGAGGAAATGATTCTGTGTTGTTATCAATGAACAGTTAACTCAGCAGGGTTTTATCGCTTTAAATCAGGGATTCAAAGACAGGGGCTGATAAGGACATAATTAAATAACTTTGGAAATATATTAAATTAAAAATGGCTAAGCATGAACTGCCTGCTGAATCATTCAGCCTCATTACACAACACTGGAGCACAAAATCTATCTGATTGAGCCAAACTGAATGGTTAATGGGCTCATCTTTATGTTTTTTATAGAGCTAGGACTTTAACATGTTAATTTCTGTTAATTAATTACATAAATTTTAATGCAATTAATAGCATTTTTCTTTTTTAAATACAAAAGTCCCAAGCTGAAACACTAGTATTGTGTTTCTGGTAGGCCCGTAAATCTGATGTATAAGCTACACAAATTAGACGCCTCCTGACACTCAAATCACTTTCAGTAGGCGATTTGAGGGCCATCTGATTAACATGCAAAGTCTATGTGGACGCACATCTAGGAAGCGTCGACAATTCTTGGCGTGTTTTGAAGTATTTCGCTCATCTGGCGCTGCACGTGTTCAGATTTCAAGCATTTTGCAAACAGATTGTCCAAAGTGGTAGACACTAGAGTTGGAAAATTTGAACTTTTGCAGCTGGATATGGAGCGTCAAACAATCAGAGAGACTCCACTATGTGACATGGTGGCGACATGACAGAAGGAATAAAAGCCCCGGAAGTTGCATCACACAAAAACGACAATGGAGGACAAACTCATGGTCGCTGTTTGTGCCTATCCTGTTATCTACGACCAGTCAAGCTGGTCGTCAAACTGGGCTTGAGTGAGACAAAAACAGCACTGAAAGTGACCCTGGTCAGCGTGCAGCTCCTGGAGTAGGTGGTGAAAATCACCAAACTCACCAAACTCAGAGCGCATCTGAATTATCTGGTGGATCCAGACATGGCGCAGATGAACCCAAAGATGATCTTCTCTTGCTTTCAGTAAATAAAGCCAAGCCACTCTAAAGAGACCGGCAGAAAAAAACAACCACAAATCAAGTGGCCGCGCGTCAAGAACGCTTCTGACGCTCGATATCAAGCTTCTGACTTCAAAGTGCGCAAGCGTTCAACTTGAGGCATTGGACACCTTTTTGAGCAGAACATTTTAAAACATATGAGTTCTGCTTTTGATGTCCCTGAAGCAGTAACACCTTTTCCTGCTCTCTTTCATCCTCGTTTGATAATCTTTGCCTGCTAAAGTTATTTATTATACCCAGTTTTTGTAGTTACTCTTACTTTGCCTACCCTCATAACTGGATTACTTCAGATTTTAGGACTGCAGGATTCTTTTTACTTCACTTTTACCCTTTTGTCTGAACATGAGCAAGATGCCTCTGGTCTACACCGGAGACAGCTCAGTATTATACAAAGACTTCAATTGACAGAAATGAAGATTCATCGACTGGAGATGAATGTCGAGATCAACGCAGGCTCTGGAAATGAAACAATCCCACCAATGACTCAAAACAACAGCTCCCAGCCACATCAGCGAACAGCCCACCTTGGAACTCACTGGGAGCTAAGCCGAAAAATAAATCTCTGACAAGACAACTAACGGGAAGGACTCTTCACCTAGATGACACAGAGTTCCCAGCATTATCCCGTCTTCAACACTTGCTACAAGAACTAAACATCACCCAGCTGGAGCTGACAAAATTCCCTCTTCCTCAACCCCAGCACCAAGGGCACCAAAGACATAACAACCAATTCAAGCCAAAACACATCTGGACTCTGCTGGAATCCCAGTGAAAAACAGGTTTGATGTACTTCAATGGGAGTCCCCAAACAACAGGAGCCATGAGGCAAAATCAACACAATTTCCTCCTAAAATTAACATGAAAAAACAAAAGACATGGCAAAAGTTCTTATTGTGGGTGAATATGTGATGAAAGAAATCCACAACATTTGCAATACAAAGAGGGTGAAGGTAATCTGCTTTTCAAATGACACAGTTTCTGATGTTACTGCAAAAATACTCTCAGTGACCACTGATCACCCGAATATTGAGGCTCTAATTATACACATTGGAGCTAATGATATCACCAAATAAAAATCAGAAATCCTGAAAAATGACTTTAATCATCTTCTAAGCACTGTTGGAAATCTAAAAATGAAGGTGTTTATCAGTGGACCGCTACCAACAGTTTGACAGGGAGATGAGAGAAACAGCAGACTGTTTATGATTAATAACCGGCTTATCAAAACATGCGCGACCAGCTCAGTAAACTTCACTGACAATCACTCACAGGTTCTTCTGGGAGCGTCATCATCTATACAAACGAGACGGAGTATCCTTAAATAAGGCTGGAACAAAACTTCTCACCTGAATCATTTTACATGCTGTTAACAAAACAACCTGCTCTCCTCAACCATGGGACAATGTAAACAATGAGATCACTGTCCCAGCCAAGATATGGGAGGAGTCTGGCCATGGCTCCAAACCAACACATCTGATAAGGATGAATTAGGAGCACATTCTTCCAAAACAAGCTGATAAATCAGCTGAAAATGAAGCTGCTGCTCTCCCCCTGACCTCCCCCACCCCTTCAACACCCACTGGAACCAAGGACAGTTCATCAGAAACTTCGACACTAGAACTGATATTTCTCAACTTCAGCAAGAAAATGGACACCATGTAAGGACTCACAGGGAGGACCCGGAAATTCAACCACACACAGAAGTACGTAAAGGAAAAACAAGTTTATTTAGTATCAGGAACTGGTAGCAGCTCAGGAAGAATCAATGAAGGTCTCCACAAGGGAATCCAACGCAGCACCAGGGGCTAGACGATAATCAGGCAGAGGTTATACACGGAGAGGCAGAGAGAGCAAACTTAACTTGAGGGTCAGGCAATACTCGGTGGTCGTGAGGCGAAGCTTGAGTCAGGGTCCAGAAATCCAGAACCAAAGGAATCCGTAACGGGCTTGGCAGGAGGGGAAGATCCGTGGACGGAAATAGGTCGAAGAAACACAAGAAGGCAAGGCATGAAACGCTGGATTTCTACTGGCTCGTGGCTGTCGATAATCTGGCAGGGAGGCAGGGGCTGAGAGGAGTTAAGTAGAGCAGGGCCCAGGTGGCACAGATCAGCAATCAGGTGACACAGGTGAGTTGAATGAAAACTAATTACAGCATGGGCAGGACCGAACATGAATCATAACAGTACCCCCTCCTCAAGGTCCGGCTCCAGAAGGACCACCTGGCTGGTCAGGATTGGACCGATGAAACTCCCTGATAAGGGATTTGTCCAAAATGTGTCGGGCCGGCACCCAGGAGCGCTCTTCAGGCCCATATCCCTCCCAATCCACCAAGTAATGGACGGACCGGCCCCAACGTCTGGAGCGAAGGAGGCGGCGCACCGTGTGAGCGGGACCCCCATCAATGATCCGGGCGGGAGGAGGGGGCCTGGAGGAGGGAACCAATCGTGAAGAGAAGACAGGTTTGACACGTGACACATGAAAGGTGGGACAAACTCTGAGAGTCCTGGGGAGGCGGAGCCGGTCAGCCACTGGGTTGATAACCTTGGAAATCGGGAAGGGTCCAATGAAACGAGGGGCTAACTTCCGGTTTTCAACCCGCAAGGGAAGGTCCTTGGTGGACAGCCAGACCTTTTGACCTTCGATGTAAGTGGGTGCCGGAACTCTGCGACGATTTGCAAATCTAGAACATAAAGCAGAGGACTTTAGAAGGGCCCTGCGGGCCTGGCGCCATACCCGCTGGCACTTTAAAGCGGAGGCATGAGCAGAGGGAACTCTAGTGAGCTTCTCTTGAAGGGACAAGACTGGAGGCTGGTAGCCATAAACTGTGTAAAAGGGAGACAGACCTGTGGAACTAGAAGGGAGTGAGTTGAGGGCATACTCCACCCATGGAAGGTTCTGTGACCAGGAAGAGGGCTCATGTTCACAGAGCATGCGAAGCTTGGTCTCCACCTCCTGGTTGACCCTCTCTGTTTGCCCGTCAGACTGAGGGTGGAATCCTGACGAGAGACTTACTGTGATGCCCAGGAGACCACAAAATTCTTTCCAGAATTTAGAAATGAACTGGGGTCCTCGATCAGACACAATGTCAGTAGGTAGACCATGCAAACGGAACACCTCACGGGCCAGAACCGCTCCCAGCTCCTTAGACGAAGGCAGTTTGTGAAGTGGTATCAGGTGGGACATCTTAGAAAATCGATCCACAACTGTGAGGAGGACAGAATGGTTATTGGAAGAGGGTAAACCAGTAACAAAATCCATGGATATGTGGGACCATGGGCGGTGAGGAACCGGGAGGGGCCGCAGAAGCCCAGAGGGTGGTCGACGGGATGGTTTAGCCTGACAGCACACTCTGCAAGCCTTGATGAACTCCTTTACATCTTGCAGCATAGTCTCCCACCAGAAACACCTCCTGATCACAGCTAGGGTCTTAGTGACTCCCGGATGACAGAAAAATTTAGAGGCATGACAAAAGGATAGTACCTCAGGTATTAGCTGCTCAGGGACAAATAGTCGATTCTTAGGACAGCTCTCAGGGATGGGGCTTTGCAGATGGGCCTCTCTGATTCTCTGCTCTAGCTCTAGCCTGGAAACTGCTAGCCGCGCAGATCAGGGGAGCACATAGTCCACCTGCTTAGCCTCTTGACTCTCCTCCATAGTCTCATGCAGCCTGGAGAGTGTGTCTGGCTTAGTGTTCTTACTCCCAGGTCTGTAAGACAGTGAAAAATTAAAGCGACTGAAGAATAGAGCCCACCTGGCTTGCCTGGGGTTAAGTCTCCTAGCAGCCTTGAGGTACTGCAGATTCTTATGATCAGTCCAGACCACGAAGGGTTCCTTAGCTCCCTCGAGCCAGTGCCTCCACTCCTCGAGGGCCAGTTTGACTGCCAGTAGTTCCCAGTCACCGACATCATAGTTGGTCTCTGCAGAAGACAGTTTTCTAGAAAAGAAGGCACATGGGTGAATCTTCTCATCAGTGTTTCTCTGGCTGAGTACGGCTCCCACCCCAGAGTTAGAAGCATCCACTTCTGCAATGAATTGGCGAGAAGGGTCCGGTGTGTGGAGGACAGGAGCGGAGGTGAAGGCCTTTTTAAGGTGGTCGAAGGACTCAGCAGCACTCTTACTCCAAACGAACTTGCACTTGGATGAAGTAAGAGAATGAAGTGGAGAAGCAACAGAACTGAAATTGCGGATGAACTGTCGATAGAAATTAGCAAACCCCAGAAACCTCTGAAGTTGTCTACGGTCTTGTGGGCAGGGGCAATTCTTGATGGCGTCCGTCTTGCTGGGGTCCATGAAAATCCTGTTAGGAGAGATGACGAAACCCAAGAATGAAGTGGACGATTTGTGAAACTTGCACTTTTCTGCCTTGACAAACAGGTTATTCTCCAGCAAGCAGAGAATAACAGAACGGACATGAGTCTGATGGGCAGTGAGATCCTTAGAAAAAAATCAAGATGTCATCCAGATAAACATAAACAAAACGACCGACCATGTCCCTAAGGACATCATTGACAAGAGCCTGGAACACTGCGGGAGTGTTGGATAGGCCAAAGGCCATAACCAGGTATTCATAATGGCCGGTTGGAGTGTTAAATGCCGTCTTCCACTCATCCCCCTCCTTGATACGGACCAGATGGTAGGCATTTCTGAGATCGAGCTTAGTAAAAACTGTAGATCCCTGAATCAGGTCGAAAGCAGTGTTCATTAGAGGAAGTGGGTAACGATTCTTGATCATGATATCATTCAATCCCCTGTAGTCAATACAGGGTCTCAAAGAACCATGCTTTTTGCCCACAAAGAAAAACCCTGCACCAGCTGGGGAGGATGAAGGGCGGATAATTCCTGCCTTGAGTAGTCACTGATATAATCCCTCATGGCCTTATCCTCCGGGCCAGAGAGGGAGTATAGATGGCCTTTGGGAGGAAAGGTTCCAGGAAGCAAATCAACTGCACAATCATAGGGCTGATGTGGTGGAAGGGAAGTGGTGCGGTGCTTGTTAAAAACTTCCCGAAGGTCATGGTAAACAGCCGGTACCTTGGATAGGTCGGGATAGGTCTCCTGTCCTGAGATAGGGGCAGAATAAGGGACTGAAGCTGCTAAGAGGCAAGTGGAATGGTAAGATGGTGACCAACCCAATACCTCGCCCTTAACCCAGTCAATGTGGGGGTTGTGTTTCTTTAGCCAAGAAGCCCCCAAAATGACAGGGAGACCAGGGGAATCTATTATCAGGAAGGAAATAAGTTCATGGTGATTCCCGGAAATACTAAACTTAATGGGACCCGTTTCATGGGAGACCTGGTGAAGTACATGGCCGTCAATTGCCAAAACTTCAAGATGCTTAGAGGTAGGTAGAAGTTGGATGCCCAGAGATTCGGCAAGATTCGGCAAGACACTGAGATTCGGCAAGATTCGGCAAGACACTGAGTTCATGGACCGTGGTCCATGAACTCAGTGTCTGCTCCTGAATCTATAAAGACCGAGAGATGCTTGGTTTGACAATCAGTTTGGAGAGTAGCCTGAACAGAGAACAAAGAGGATTGCCATCGCTTTTGACTCAGCAGGAGCCTCTTACCTCCTGCTGAGCCTGGCCTTTTAACTGGACACCGACTAAGTAGGTGACCCTCTCCACCACAATAGAAACAAAGGTCTCTCTTAAGTCTCCGCTCTCTCTCTTGTGGGGACAGGCGAGTTCGGCCAATCTGCATAAGCTCCTCTCCTGGAGAGGTGGGTGAAGAACTCAAAGGTGGAGTCATGACTAGTGGCTGTGATCTGGGAACAGATTCAACATGGTAAGTACGACTGAGGGAACTCCTCTCCAACCTTCTCTCATGGAGCCTAGCATCAATTCTGGCGGCCAGAGTCTCCAGTCCCTCCAGACTCTTGGGAGTGTCACGGGTAGACAGCTCATCCTTTGTCTCCTCACTGAGACCCTGATAGAACGCGTCACATAGTGCCTCATCGTTCCAGTCACTTCCTGAAGCAAGAGCATGAAAATCAATTATGTACTCTGTTACTCGCCTCCTGCCTTGTTTGAGTTTGAGCAACCCACGTGCAGCCTCCCTCTTAGGCAAAACAGGATCAAAGACCCTTATTAGCTCCTTGGAAAAGTCCTGGAACCGATAACAAATGAGGGAGTCCCTAAGCCATTCTGCAGTCCCCCATAACTTGGCTTTTCCCGAAAGGAGGGAAATAGCATAAGCTACCTTAGCGCGTTCAGTGGGAAAAGATGATGGTTGAAGTTCAAAAACAATTTCACACTGAGTAATGAAGGGACGACACTGACTCTGCTCACCCTTAAACACCTCCGGTGGCGACAGACGGGGCTCATAAATGGGCGAGACCTGGAAACCCGACGTAGCGACTTCAAAGCCAGGGGCAGGGGTACCCTTAGGGGAAGGAGAGGAGGGCATCCTAACAAGCCTGTTTATCATGTCTTGCATGTTTGCTTCTAGGCGGTTAATTGCGCATTCAACACTTGAACGCCACTCCTGTGTGGGTGACGGGTCCATAGTGGCCAGATTATTCTGTAAGGACTCACAGGGAGGACCCGGAAATTCAACCACACACAGAAGTACGTAAAGGAAAAACAAGTTTATTTAGTATCAGGAACTGGTAGCAGCTCAGGAAGAATCAATGAAGGTCTCCACAAGGGAATCCAACGCAGCACCAGGGGCTAGACGATAATCAGGCAGAGGTTATACACGGAGAGGCAGAGAGAGCAAACTTAACTTGAGGGTCAGGCAATACTCGGTGGTCGTGAGGCGAAGCTTGAGTCAGGGTCCAGAAATCCAGAACCAAAGGAATCCGTAACGGGCTTGGCAGGAGGGGAAGATCCGTGGACGGAAATGGGTCGAAGAAACACAAGAAGGCAAGGCATGAAACGCTGGATTTCTACTGGCTCATGGCTGTCGATAATCTGGCAGGGAGGCAGGGGCTGAGAGGAGTTAAGTAGAGCAGGGCCCAGGTGGCACAGATCAGCAATCAGGTGACACAGGTGAGTTGAATGAAAACTAATTACAGCATGGGCAGGACCAAACATGAATCATAACACGCCATGTATTGCTAGGAACTTCTCTCTTGAGTACCACTCTGTACAGTTGAAGTCTGAAACGGGGGCCCAGACATTAGTAAACCTGTCCGTCTCCAGAAAGCGCCTGGCCCCCTGGCGGTAAGATACAGGAGAATCCCTGTCAGAATTACTAATTGAGAAATAGCAAGGAAATGCAGTGATCTAAAATCAAATCTCAGCTTAATCCCCTGTCTAAAGCAACCTCAAGCTGCAGAATTATCCACCCCAAAGACACTTAAACTGGCTCTGCTAAATATAAGATCACTATCAGCAAAAGGACTTTCAGTTAATGACTTCATTACGGAGAATAATATTGATTTTATGTTTCTCACAGAAACATGGTTGGATGACAACAATGAAACACCTGTACTCATTGAATCAGCACCACTTATTACAATTTTTAAATTGAGAATAGAAAGAATAAGAGGGGCAGAGGGGTTGCTGCAATATTTCATGATTCACTAAACTGTAAAAAGCTTTCCCTGGGCAATTTTGACTCTTTTGAATATTTGGGAATTGAGGTAAAAGGCCACAAACAAACTTTGACACTAACTCTATACAAAACCCCAAAATATGTGGCAAATATTTTCAATGACTTTAGCGAGCTGTTACAGGTGATATGCATTGATTATTACTGTTTAATAATTATGGGAGACTTTAACATCCATCTTATACAGACAACCCAATAGACAGAGAGGCAAAAAAGCTGAATGATGTACTTCAAAACTTTGGTTTGACTCACATGTTAAACAGCCAACACACAATCGACGACACACTCTGGATCTGATTATCAGCAAGGGAGTAAATATCTCCAAGGTCTCTGTAAATGATGTTGCTCTGTCTGATCATTTTTCTGTTGTTTTTGAAAGTACAATCTCTGCTGACTCGCTGAGTAAAACAGATATTATTACAAAATGTTCTCTTACAGACAACACAGCTGAAACTTTTAATCAAATCTACTCCTCCACCTCACTTCCATGCTGTAAACCAGTAGATGAAATGGTAGATAACTTGTGCTCTAAAATTTCAGACATCATTGATTTCATTGCCCCTGTGAAAGTGAAGATTGTGTCTGGTAGGAAGAAATCTCCATGGATAAATGCTCCACTTGTAAGAAACGAAAGAAGCCTTTGTCGAAGGGCTGAACGTAAATGGCGTAAAACACGACTTTATGTTTACTATGAAATCTACAAAGACAGGCTGCGAAGCTATCACTCATCACTAAAACATGCAAGGGAAACATTTTTTTGCAGAAATAACAAACAAAAACATCAACGATGCTTGTGCCCTGTTTGTCACAGTTGACAGGTTGACTGCCCCCGACAAGTAAATTATATTTGCTTGCTATTTGCCTGATGATCTTTATGTTTTTGATGCTTTGATATTTGCTCGATGATTTTGATGATTCTGCTGTATACTTGATTGATGCTTTTACGATGTAGAGCACTTTGAACTGCCTTGCTGCTGAAATGTGCTTTACAAATAAACTTCACTTGACTGGACTTGACGCGTGAAACACGTTCACTCTGAACACAGCATTAGAATATGCAGGGCTGTAACAAGCTTTTCAAAAGTGTGGGGGATGTGTGTTGACGGGACTGCAACTTTTAATCAGTGCATGGGGGGCTGGATATATATATATATATATATATATATATATATATATATATATATATATATATATATATATATATATATATATATATATATATATGAGTGCAACTATTTTGCGAATGAGAACAATTAAATATTTCAGTCTCCAGCCATGCAAAGCTGGTAAAAGTACATCCCAGACTTTCACCTACAACTCAAGATACAAGTTATTGACTTTGTATGCCACACTCTTCAGATTTATATTTGTAAAACATTTTAAATAATGTATCCTTTCCTTTCACTGATCTATCATACAAATTCACAATAAAACAGTGAAGTCTGTGGTGAAAAAGGTTCAAGTGGTGTGAATACTTTTGTGACATTAACTTTTGTGACATAATTCATAAATAATGTTAGGTGAGCATGTTGGATGAAAAAGGATAAAGACAATAGAGCTTGAAAACTTTATTTATTTATTTTGCTTTTTTCCCATTTATATTTTAAATGTCTTTTTTAGAGCAAACCAAGACTGAAGTCAGATTCCTTGTTTGTGTGCACGAAGTTGACGAGTAAAGCTGATTCTGATTCTGAATGCAGTATTTACAAGGGATATTTTGACTGGATGAAAAGCATCTGTCTGTGCACGCATATTTTCAGAGACCCTTTGTTAACTTTAACGTTTCATGCCATATACATGACAAGCAGCAGAGTCAGAGCACAGCGAGTGCAAGCATAGCGACAGAGCCGAGTGAGCAAGCATGGGGCATTTGCAGCAATGTGGAGCACGTGCCAAAACGAATTTAGTGAGCACATGTTAGATTTAAACGCACACTCCACTAATATTTACTTGTTCACATAGATATAAGGTTGGTGGCAGAAATATAAAGTCACACAGTATTTGAGCAAAACTGCGGGAATAGTGTGGGGTGTTTAACCATCTCACTGGTTAAACACCAATGAGATGGTGTGGGAGTTAAAACACCCACATCCCTCACAGGTGCAATGCCTCTGAGTGTATGTAAACTTGTGAGTTTGAACAAAGTAATAAAAAATTATGTTTTATTATTCTGTCATTTCAATAGAAGTAATTTAGTTAATCCTAACTGACCTGAAACTCAGACTCAGTGAGAAATATAAAGGTTATGCCGCTGTTTTTACAGTGTCTGTACATATCTGGGTTCATACAGAGAGCAACAGAGGAAGAACAGGAAGTACAGGCGTGGATTCTCAACCACTTCCAGTTTTATTCCTCAGATATTTGCAACCTGTTAATGTTGACTCTCGAATATCTTATATTTAAGGGTTATTTTAATCGGTAGCTTCAAAGACAAGCTGATGGCATCACCGTGAGCAGGACTAGGGCAAGCTGTCAACAGTTTTTATCCACACAGAAAGGAAAAACAATCCTTTAGTTGCATCTGAGAGAATTTGAGGCGCTTTAAAGCAAACTTCATCAGGGATTCAACACATATAGAGAACAGGTGAGTCCAACTTCTCCACTTCTACTCCATCATCTTCATCTTCATCATGAACTTTCTCTGAATGCAGCATTTTACAGCTAAGGAACAAGCACTTAGCTGCTTCCTATATAAAACCTATTTAGTCAATGACTAAAAGAGATATAAATTGCACTTATTATGTTACTATTACTTTTTATTTGTATTTAATACTCTTTAAAATGTTTTAAATTATATTCAGTTCAATTCTGAAAGTCACCGTTTAAGGTCTGATAGAAAACATAATTTTTCTTCTTTTTCCACTTTTGAAGCTTTGATTTTATCAAAGCTTCTCACAGTTCTGCTGTGAGATTATCTTATTAACACAATTTAGTTTAAAACAGCAAACAGCTTTTCTTCTCTGGTGAAGTCAAATGTTTAGACGTCTGACCTCCAGAAAAACAAGAACTACAGCCACCAAAGAACGATGAGGTCCTTTAGTTGTTTCAGTTTGAGGAGGAGAAGAGCAGTGCAGACATCTTTTTCGCTGTTTAATAAAAAAAAAAAAAAAAAAAGTGAAGAGGTAAAAGAAAAATATGGGATGAGGAAAAAAGGAGAGAGGATGGTGGAGCAGCTGAAAGCTATGAAAGTCCCATTAAGCTCTCAGGCTTGATTGCTCTACAATTAAATGTCCATTTTCTTTGCCTGTATTGACAAGGTTACTGTGTTAACTTCACTCTTGGGTTACTCTGTGTTCATGAGTGGGAGGGGGCACAGCCAGGGTGGAAATACCAGCTGGTATTTTTTGAGTCTGAGTGGAGCTGCTAAACATTCACTTTGACTCATCTTGGTCCAGAATCCTGGAAACCGGGATTTAGGTTAAAACTTGTTAAATAACAGCCGAGGTGTTGCCTTTGATGATGCTGGAACAGGTTAGTGGGCTCCATCAAACATTCAGTAGCCATGTTTTCATCCAATTGTCATGCAAATTTTGAGCAAATTTTTATAAAGTTGCAAAGAAAAAAACATGCAAATTCGTCGTGTTTCCATCGACTGGTTTAGAACAATTCAACCAGGCTATGCAGAGCGTAATTTCATCAGATGTTGACGCTACATATGGCTGTAATAAGGAAGTTGAGGTTGCAAGCTAGCATGGACCACACATTTTCCCTCCAAGCTAGAGGTTTGGACTTTTTCGAGTTTTGTCCCTCTGGTAAGACACAGACCCACCAGCAGATGGAAGCATTCGTTACGTCAGTGTACGTTAGTCTGTTGGTGACTTTCATCCATCCATCGTCTTTGGCTTATCCTAGATCAGGTCTGGTGGGATCCCAAGGCGTTCCCAGGCCAGACAGGATGCACGGTTGCCCCAGGGTCTTCCCCGGGGTCTCCTCCCAGTGGGAGGTGCCTGGAAAACTTTAAAATGGAAGCTCCCAGGGGGCATCCTGATGAGATGCCTGAACCACCTCAACTGAATACTGCCACCCCGGAGGATTCCCAGCCATCTACCAAATTAGAAGCCAACTTCAGATCCATATCATACAGCATGTTAATGCTTGCCATCACGTTGGATTACAGTAAACTGTAAAAAGAACACTTCAGTGCATCTAATGCATGTTACAGATATTGTATGCCAACCAGTTTTCTTGATAAAGTTTCCTTTAAAGAAGAAAGTACAAGTCGCAGGTGAGCAGCCTAGGCATGCTAGTTGCCAGCATATCCAACAGTAGCATAGCCACTGCTAACAACAGCCTATCCAATGCTAACGCTAGTCTATCCATGCTAGTTGCCAGCCGAGGAAGTAGGCAGTCCAGCCTACTTCCTCGGCTGGACTGCTAATCCCATGATTAGGCTAATCCCATGCCAAATCATGGTATTAGCATGCCTAATCCCATGATTAGGCATGCTAATCACTAGCCTATCCAAAGCTAACGCAAGTGAATAGTCTCCTCCTCATTTGCCAGTGCCACCGGTTGCTCAGTTAGAGGTGCCGGCCTATCATCAATCAGATTCGTAGCTAGCTTCAGAATGGATGAAGCCTCCTGTGACAAGGAAGTAGCCACCGCTGGGTGCGAGATAGTCTTAATTTTGGTGCTGAAACCACGCCATACCCCACCACCTCATGATGGAGCTCCTCCACCTCTCTCTAAGGCAGAGTCCAGCCTCCCTATGGAGGAAGCTCATATCTGCAGCTTATATCCAGGATCTTGTTCTTTCGATCCTGATCCATGTTTCATGATCACCAGTGAGGGTCAGAACGTAGATGGAACTTTTTGCCGTGTTTTTCTCCACGTTGTGTTTATTTAAGCATTTCTATTTCCTGCATCAGTTCTGCTTTGGATACCAGAACCAGCGTTTGGGTCTAATGTGTGTTTCATAAAGCTCTGATGAGAAGTGAACACTCTTATGGATTAAAATCATTAAACATTAAGGAGATGCACTGTTTCAAATCTAAAAATACTCACTAAATCAGTTCCGGTCTGGTGAGTGTCTACACCTGAATGAGTGTGAATGTAAATAGTCTCGGTTCTGTTATCTGTTTGTTTTGAACCTGTTCTAGTTCATATTTGGTGGATTTCTTATATTTGGAGGACTGTCTCCATGTGGGGAGGGCCCTGCTGGTTGGTGTTGCCACCAGTGCAGAGCTTGCTCAACACTGAAGTAAATGCACCTGCTTTGGATGGAGAGCAAAATATGGCTGCAAAGCTCTTTTTTTCTGATGAATCCTCCATCCAATGGTTTGGGACATCTCGAGAAAAGATGAAGAAATATTTGGAGGCAACTTGTGAAGCATCTTAATCCAAACCATGGATCAGGATTCTCCTACAACGGAGCGGACTTCCTCCACATTCTGCCCAAGAGACAATAGATAAAAAGTCAAATTTCCTACAAAAGCAACTTCTTCCAACAATCCAGGAGATATTTGGTGCTAATAGAATAGAAATATCCTTTATTGGATATTTATTTCCTGGTTACAGTGGGGAAATCCCAGAAAAGAATAGAAATATCCTGTACTGTCCCGTGATGGTGAAATTTCTGGCAAGGTGGCAGTGACAGGCAATAACAGAAAACAGACTCACACAAAGACTATAAAATATATATGAAAAACAGTTTAAAGAATAAAAAATGCTGTACAGTAAGACAAAATTTCAACATAAATATTGTGTAGTTATAAAAAATACTCCTGTCAAGAGGAATGCACAGCTGAGTTGGTTAATTATAAACATACAAGATGTGCATGTCTCTGAGCATTAAAAATACAAACTATTTACAGTTAGTGATAATAAAAAAATTGGTAAAGTTGTTCAGATACCAGCATGGATATAAACACTGATCTTGTTGGGAGCAATAATGATGGTTCTAGAGTCTAACAGCTGCTGGGAGGAAGGATCTCCTACAACGCTCCTTAATGCCCCTTGGATGCAGTACTGTCACTGAAGGAGCTCTCCAGTTCAGCAACAGATAGAGATTAGATTTTCCAGCCCAATGGAGCTCCGTTTCACAAGGCCGAAGTGATAATGAAGTTGCTCAAAAATCAGAACATTAAAATGTTGGGACTTGTAGTCAGAAAATTCTCGGATCAGAACCCCACTGAGAATCTAAAGACAAGGAAAACCTGAAGCTGGGATCAATTCCAAGCAGTAGTGAAGAACAGGAATGGGTCTCCATCAGACCCCACATCCCCTCCATCATGCTTTGACCACATTTAATTTCTAAACTACTACATTTTAGATGCCTACATCCAATCTGTTCTACCTCTATTAATTTTCTCTGCAGCCCTGCTGACTGTACCGCTGTAACAACCCAGTCCTCCCACAGGGAACATTAAAAATGGATTTTTCATTTCTTTCACAGTTTGTTCAGCAGTTAAAGCTGTGAAACAAACTCAGCTTTATGCTGATTGTTACTTTTACTGAACCAGCAAAAAGGATTTCCTCCGGTAGAAAAGAACGCAGATGTTTTAAAGTTGATTGTATTATAGGTTAGAAAAGGAGAGGCTTGTTATGTTTAATAACCCAAAATATGCAGCAACATTTCTAATCCTGGAGATAAATTTTATTCAAAGCTAAGTGAATATTTTAGAATAATCACAGCAAACAGCTTGATTGAACAGCAGAGAAGATTTTAACATAATACCTGAAAATACCTGGTTCTGTTCAACCTTCCCTTCATTGTCTGACACCAGGGGATGGACAAAATTAGGTTTCCTTAATTATAATGAAAAGAAGAGTATGGTCATACTTTTTAGATGCAGCAGCTCCAGCTGTATCCCTTCGTTTGATCTTTCCTCTCTGGGCCTGGTTGGAGTGTTTCCACTCAGGGAAAACAGCTTCTGGAAACTAGGAAACTAGACAAACTTTGTCTATTCCCTATCAGAGACAAAGAAGTCAGATTTTCCCTGGAAATTCAACTGAAGTGCTGAACAAGGTCCACCTGTGGGGGTAACAGATGAAACAAGAGAATCAATCACAAACTAATGAGCTGAACTGCAGTCAGTTAAAGCCAAGACCTCAGGAGACACAAACATCTCAATTACCTGTAAATGTCTGGCTAGAACTATTAAAATAATAAGTTTTTAATTTTTTAGCACGCCTCTTCTCTCAACTAGTGACTGATGGAGATAGGAGCCAGCCGCCTCGCGACCCTGGAGAGATAAGCAGGCATAGGCAATGGAGGGATGGGTGGACAAATGGATGTTGGTGGATCCTTCTAGTTTCCTATTGGTTTCCTCCTAGTTTCCCTCTAGTTTCCTCCTGGTTTCATCCTGGTTTCCTATTGGTTTCCTACTGGTTTCCTACTAGTTTCCTCCTGGTTTCTTCTTGGTTTCCTCCTAATTTCCTCCTGGTTTCCTCCTAGTATCCCTCCTAGTACCCTCCCAGTTACTTCCTAATTTCCTCCTGGTTTCCTCCTGCTTTCCTCCTAGTTTCTTCCTCGTTTCCTCCTATTATCCCCCTAGTTACCTCCTAGTTAGTTACTTCCTGGTTTCCTCCTATTTTCCACCAGATCTCAGTTTTTCTTTGAAAACAAAGCCAAGAAAAAGAAGAAAACCTGCTGCTTCTATTTTTGACTTTTGTTTACAACATTCACCCCCAGAACTAGAGATTCCATTTTTATTCTCCCCTATTATCACACGATATGTGATCTCATTTGAAACAAAGTAATCAGAGCTTCTTTATTGACGTAAAAGGCATGAAAACATTTCATTTATTAACACGTCATTCATAAATCAATGAAGCATTTAAAGCACCACCATGAAGCACCATGGTGTTCATTACAGGAGCTGATCTAACACAGCCGTTCCCTGACTGAAGGATGAAAATAAGCTGCCTGCTTGTTAAATGAGAATCATGCACACACACACACACACACACACACACACACACACACACACACACACACACACACACACACACCAGTACAGACTGTGGTGATAATCATGAATCCAGTCGTTGCACTTAAAACAATTTATGTTCAGTAATTGTTCAGACAAAGCCACTCACTGCATTGACATTTTTATAATTACCTTTCTGTTATGTTGCTCTGCTCTCAGCAGCATTGCCTTCAGGGACCAGAGGGTTTTCCACTGATTGCAGGTTTTTCTTGGCTGCCACTGCTGTAAGATGCAGGAAAACAAGGCAGCAAGTTTTCAGTTTGGAGCTGAGGAAAGTTCATGTTCACCAAGCTCAGACCTACTGCGTTAGTTTCTGTGAGTAGAACACATTAAAACTTTAAGAATATCTCTGTGTAAGTGATCCAAAAAGGTGAAGATCTTGTCCTAAAGTGGATGTTTCAGATTTGTTAGTCTAGACCAATGAAGTTACAGATTTGCATCAATATGCTGACACAGGTATGCAAGATTGAAGTGCATCACTGGAGCAACTGTGAAGTGATGCAGATTTCGATATTATATCTACATGCATCAGTTTTCATGTTCGTCCATTGATAAAAACAGATACTCAATGCTTTTATGTAGTAACAGATTCTACCTAGTTATGAGATTTGGGGGGTTTCTCCTCTTGTTGACTTGTCCTCTTTATTTTAAAGCTGAGACTAAGGAGCCTTGGGAAGGCAGGTGTCACAAACAACTACAGTAATGGAAAGATAGCGGAGGCAATAAAAATGCACACACCAGCTAACTTCCAGCTAACACAACTAGCCTTATTTCACCTTTGAGACAGTGAAAAGCATGAATGTGGAGGTCTTCAACAACCCAGCTTTACCTGACTGGTCTTCAATACAGCTAATTTAAAGACAATAACAGACGTCGTCACTTCCTTTGAATATATCTGGTGTTCCAGTTTCATCCCTGGTAACGTTCCTCTGTGATGTTGGCGTTAGTTGGAAGCAGCACCAAAAACACTGAGGCATTCAGTGTTTTAAGTCATTTTAAGTCATGTTTTATAAAAGTACTCAGGAGACAAGATCTGAATGTGCAAGATTGTTATTTTATTAAGGTAATTAATTCAGTTTACTAAACTCTGTATGATTATTTATGTTATACTGTAACACAGCAAACTGCATCAACAACAAAGATGTTTCTAGTTTTTAATCTGTTCTTCCAGCATCAGGTTGGAGCAAAGCTCATCTCTCCAGAGTTTCAGGAACCCCTGATCATTCATGGAGCTTCTTTAGAAACGTGGACTGTGGACGCTGACGTTAGCGCTGCTGCTACATGTTTAGCATTGAGATGCTATTCTAGGCTAGCATAGCTTCTCTGATAGGCCGACTGCTTTTAGCTCAACTTGAACACAACCAGAGTCTTTTCCAGCGTCCCATGAGATCGGTTCTGGAAGCAGAAATGAACCTCCAATGGCTGGAGAAATGCAACTTTATCTCTGGTCACTGTTGTTAGCAGATGTTTCTTGTGCATCAGATTTACGGGATTACCATAAATGCGCAAATACAAAGGTTCCACTCAAGACTTTTGTAGGTAAAATAAAAACACGTTAAAATTCTTAACTCCAGCAGCATTTAATACTAACCAGTCTCCTCCCAGTTCAGTCCAGATTCATTTATAGAACCAAATCAGAACCATCTCACAGCACCTAACAGGTCCCTTGCATGCCAGTTCAAATCAGTCCAGTTAATTTTGATGTAGTCTCATAATATTGTCAAACTGGGTACGCAATTAAATCTGTTCAGTCCCACAAACTGAACGAGAGTGTTAAAAAAACACACCACTGAAAAAATGGGAAGTTAGACATGGACCTGGAGGAAACAGAAATCACACGTGGGGCTCCCCAAGGCCGCCGTCTCGCATAATTTCCATTCAATTTCAGGGTGTTCCGCCTGGATTTGTCAGCTACATCTCTTATACTTATGCTGATGAAACGCTGCTTAATAATTCTTTGACTGACCACAGTCCCTTACAGTGACTCAGCAGTTCTGTTCGTTGATCTTCCTTCAGCTTAATCCAGGAAAAAGACAGAAGTTGTTAATTTTGATTGTAAGAAACACAAAGGGAAGGTGAAATTTTGTTAGTTGTTGTTGTTTTTATCTGGTGACAACCAGATACATGAGGCTAAAACAACCAATCTCTTTAACCAACCCAATATTCAGAACTATACTGGTTCTGAATATTCTGAATGAGGACCATCCAAGGACAACAGTGAGGTTTAACCAAGTAGGAGCAGGTTTAAATTGAAAGCAGAAAACAAAACCAACAGGAAAATAAACTACTAGTGTCACACTGTTTGTTGCCTTGACCCTTTGTTCTGAACTTTTATCAATGTTTTGATAGAAAAATGAGGTTTTCCACAGAAAGTTTCCTCCTTTTTCTAAAATGTCTGAAACACGTTTGATCTAAAAATGAGACAGAAGGTTGGACAAGCGCAGATGTTCCTTCTTTCATGCATATTAACTATGAAAAAGAGATCACGTGTGTGAGCTACTAAAATGAGCAACTCTTCAAAAATGTAAGGGCTTTAGCTCAGTATGGAAAAAGACTCCATCTGTTGAAGTCGTCCTTTTCCATTTATGTTTTTATGTCAAGTCACAGAATCAACATTTAGAGATCAGATGTGCTGCATGGAAAAATCTGAAAGCAATGTTGGTGGATTATTACATTTCTGGGACACCTACCGACTGTCTAATCATGTAGATTAAGTCATAGAGCCAACTATTGTCTCATACAGGTTGTTTAGTCATTCCTAGCTGAAGTGGGAAGGATGCAGTGGAACTCATCTTCAGCCCTGGAGTTTCATGCCTCAGACCGGCCTTTTTCAGATAACGACCTATTATTATTATTATTATTAAAATCACAATAGAATATAAATATCCTGTACTGTCCCATGATGGGGAACTTTCTGGCAAGGTGGCAGTGACACGCAATAACAGAAAACAGACTCACACAAAGACTATAAAATATATACGAAAAACAGTGTAAAGAATAAAAAATACTGTACAGTCAGGCAAAGTTTCAACATAAATACTGTGGAGTGATAAAAAAATACTCCAGTCCAGAGAAATGCACAGCTGACTCTTTTAATTATAAACATACAAGATGTGCAAAATGTCTCTGAGCATTAAAAATACAAACTTTTTACAGTTAGTGACAATAAAAAAAATGGTAAAGTTGTGCAGATACCAGCATGGATATAAACACTGTTGATTTTGTTGGGAGCAATAATGATGGTTCTAGAGTCTAACAGCTACTGGGAGGAAGGATCTCCTATAACGCTCCTTAGTGCACCTAGGATGCAGCAGTCTGTTACTGTAGGAGCTCTCCAGCTCAGCAACAGATAGAGATTAGATTTTCCAGCATGATGGAGCTCCGTTTCACAAGGCCGAAGTGATAATGAAGTTGCTCAAAAATCAGAACATTAATGTGTTGGGACTTGTAGCCAGAAAACTCTCGGATCAGAACCTCACTGAGAATCTAAAGACAAGGATCTGCTATAACGCTCCTTAGTGCACCGAGGATGCAGCAGTCTGTCACTGAAGGAGTTCTCCATCTTAGCAACAGCTTCATGCATGGGGTGTGGAGGGGACTTTGTCCATCAGTGATGTTATTTTAGCCAGAGTCCTTCTGTCTCCCACCACCTGCACTGGGGTCAAAGGTCATCCTACCAGAGCTGGCCTTCCTGATGAGCTGATCTAACCGCTTCCTCTCAGCTGGAGAGAAGCTGCTGCTCCACCATTGAGTCAGTAGAAGACGGCTGATGCCACCAGAGTCAAAGAAGGTCTTCAGGAGCCCCCCCTGCAGTCCAAAAGACCTCCGCCTCCTCCGCAGGTAGAGTCTGCTCTGACCCTTCCTGCAAAGCACATCAGTGTTATGAGTCCAGTTTATTGTTCAGGTGAACACCCAGGTACTGAGAAGAGTCCACGATCTCAATGTCCACTCCCTGGTTGTCCACCGATGTCAGTGAGGTGTGTCTGCACCTGTGGAAATCCACCACCAGCTCCTTGGTTTTAGCAGCGTTGATCAGGAGCTGGTTCCTCTGGCACCAGTCCACAAAGTCTTGAGTCCACTGTCTGTCCTCTCAGTCGTCCTCACCTGTGATGAGGCCGACTATGGCAGAGTCATCAGAGAACTTCTGAAGGTGGCAGCGTGGGGAGTTGATGGAGAAGTCTGCAGTGTAGAGGGTGAAGAGGAACGGTGCCAGCACAGTTCCCTGAGGGACCCCTGTACTGCAGACCAGCCTGTCAGAGACACAGCCCTGTGTCCTCATCTACTGTGGGCAGCCAGTGAGGTAGTCCAGTATCCACTGGGACCTGTGGTGGTGTGCGTGTCCCTCATAAGTTCTGGCTGAATGGTGTTAAAAGCACTGGAGAAATCAAAGAACATAATCCTCACAGAGCTTCCAGGTTTCTCCAGGTGGGTGAGAACTCTGTGCAGGAGGTAGATGATGGCGTAATCCACTCCGATGCCAGGCTAGTAGCAGAATTCCAGCGGATCCTTTGAAGACGTCACCAGACGCCATAGATGTTTGAGAACCAGCCTCTCGAGAGACTTCATCAGATGTGACATCAGGACTACCAGCCTGTAGCTGCTAAGGGCCTTTGGATGTTTGGTCTTTGGTATCGCTACCACACAAAAGGTCTTCCACAGCTGTGGTACTTTCCCCAGCTTCAGTCTCAGGTTGAACATGTATCCCATGATGCCACACAGCTGATCTGCGCAGCACCTAAGGAGCCTGATCTGATGCCATCTGGACCTGCAGCCTTTCGCCCCTTGATCTTTTGCAGCTTGTTCCTCACCTGCAGTGATGAAAGGGACAAGATGGAGGTGGGGGAGGGGGGCTGTGAGGTGGTTTCCTCTGAAGTGAAAGGGGTGGATGATGGCTGAGAGCTGAGAGGTGTGAAGTCCTGAGAAGAAAAGCTAGCAGTCGTTACAGATGAGGGGGTAACAGCAGGGAGGACTGGGCTTGGGGGAGGGGTGGGTGACTGGTCAAACCTGTTAAAGAACTGGTTCAGGCCGTTCACCCACCCTAAGTCTCCGACAACCTGAGGGTTTGGTTTGTGGCCTGAAATTGCCTTCAAACTCCTCCAGACCCCACTGATATTGCTCTGCTGCAGCTGATCCTCCATCTTCTTCCTGTAGATGTTTATTCCATCCCTAATTTTCCTTCTCAGTTCCTTTTGCACAGCTCTCAGCTCCTCCTTGTTTCCTGATTTAAATGCTCTCTTCTTCTCCTTCAGGAGAGCCTTTATTTCAGGGTTGATCCAGGGCTTGTTATTGGAGAAACACTGCACTGTCATGGTGGGCTCAGTGTTGTCGACACAGAAGTTGACATAGTCCATGATGCAGTCTGTGATGCTTTCGATGTCCTCCCCATGAGGAGCACAGAGCTCTTCCCACACAGTAGAACTGAAACAGTCCCTCAGAGCTTCTTCGGTTTCTTCAGACCATCCTTTCACTGTGCATGCCACAGCTGGTTCTCGGTGTATTAGAGGTTTTTACACAGACTGGAGATGAACCAGCCTGGGGAGGGAGAGGTGATGAACTGTAAAGTCCCCGAAGATCAGAAAGAGGGCCTGTGGGTGCTGTGTTTGAAGTCCGCTGGTGGTAGTATGAAGGACATCGCAGGCTGCAGCAGTGTTAGCAGAGGGCGGGACATACACAGTTATCACAATAACTCCCAAGGAAGACAGTGCGGCCTCATGCTAACAGCTAGCAGTTCAATGTCCTTACTGCAGAGAATCTCTTTGATGGTTAAATGTTACACCATTTATCATTCACAAACACAGCCAGACCCCCTCCTTTCTTCTTACCACTCTCCTTCGTTCGATGAGCACTGAGTAAATGAAAGCCGTCCGTGTTTATATGAGAGTCCAGAGTGAGCAGGGTTTGCCACGTCTCAGTCAGACCGATGAGGCTGGCCTCCCAGTTGCTCCTTTGATGGTGTGCGAGAGCCCCTAGCTCATCCACCTTGTTGTAAAGAGATCTCACGTTTCCCATGATGATGGACGGGATGACGGGTCTGTATCTTCTTCCTCGGTTGCGACGCCTGATGCCTGTGCGCATCCCATGCTTCTTCCTTCTCAGCTCGTGGGGAATATCAGGTTGCTTGGTGGGGAGCAGCACAGTGGAGCTACCGAAAGCTAGCAGCTGTTCCCTGTTGTAAACAATGCACTCATGGCCACTCGTGCCTTCTCCGAACATGAAGAACTTACAAAATGAAAATAAAAACAAAGTTGTCCACAAAATGGTCAGTTCCATTGTGTGAACCAGCAATACGAAAAAGAGAGAGCAACTGAAAAAGAATATACAGCACATCTAAATAAGATTTCAAAGGAAAATACTCTTAATCGAGTCGGAGCTGCTGTAGCAGACTGCTCGCTTCCATGGCACAGGAAGTTATGAGTAATTATAATCTTACATGTTAGGTTTACAAGATCGCACTGTCCTGTATTGAGACTTATGCAGAGTCAGTAAACTGTGGTGATAACGTTACGATGGAGTATTAGGACCAGGCTAAGAAAAAATAAATAACTTACGAGAATAAAGTCATAATATTACCAGAAGAAAGTCATGAAATTACTAGTACTAATTTGATCCTGATATTTTAAAAGGTTAAGTATTTCGTTACTTGTAAAACTGATACCAAAGTATAATTTCACAAGATGCTCAACATTTCTCATTTTAATTTTTTATTATTTTTCATGTAGGAGTTATCATAAAATTACTACTTTATTCTACTAATATTACGACTTTATTCTGATAATATTATAAGTTTATTTTCATGTTATATCTTTACTTTTTTCTTGAACATTTTTCTCATATTTTAACTGTTTTGTCATCCAACATTTTTTCATGTATTATGTCTTTATTCTCAAATCATTGTGACTATTTTCTTGTATTATGACGATTCTCATAATATTATGAATTTATTCTCGTATTATTACAACTTTTTTCGTGTATTATTTTGACTTAATTGTCATATGACTTTTTTCTTGTGTTATTACAACAATTTATTTCCTCGTATTATTACGACTTTATTCTGGTAATATAATGATTTTATTCTCATATCATTACAACTTTATCCCATATTATTATGACTTTTTCTTGTATTATTACAACTTTTCTTGTATTATTACGTCTCTATTCTGGTAATATTATGACTTTATTCTCGTATTATTGCAACTTTATTCTAGTATTAATGCGACTTTTTTTCGTATTAGTACAACCTTATTCTGGTAATATTATGACTTTATTCTTGTATCATTACAACTTTATTCCGTATTATTATGACTTTTTCTTCTATTATTATTTTATTCTGGATATGAGTTTATTCTCGTATTATTTTGACATCATTGCCATTTGACTTTTTTCTTGTATTACAACTTTATTCTCATATCATTACTGTTGGGGTCTGGGAGCTTTTGTTCATTCCTTTGCAGTTCTATTGTTCGTTCTCCAGATGGCGTCGTGGAGCATGGTGGCTGGGTGGACCAGCAGTCTATCAGCCTCCTCAGCCGTGGTGTACAAGAGGAGCTTGCTGCCAGTCCTTTGACGCCTGAGTGTTGACCTCCGCGGTAACGTCAAGCCCTCCTTGTTCTCCTCGGAAGTTAGTTTTATTCTCCCTGTGAAAGATTACTCTTTTGTGCTCTCCACTCCAGGTTTCCTCAGATGAGCATTTGGATCCTGTTCCAGCTCAAACCTTTGGCTTCTGAAACCCACCTACAAGACTTCAGCAGAACTCCTGGCATTAAGTCCCTGACTGGCAGTTCCCTGGCTCCTCTTCCTCACACTTCCTCTGAAGATGGAACCCTGTCCACCCTCCACCATGCCCACTCGAATCCTTCCGTCATCCGAGCCATCAAGATTTCTCTCTGCACCTCCAAAAGCTCACCTTCCTCCCGAACCCCTTTAATCACTCCCTGGTGAAAATCATCCAACTCTCCAAACCACAGACGAGTTCCGTTCCCAGAACCAGACCCCGGATCACTCAACATTCATCTTGCCATATTCTCATTCTTGTTTGTAAATATACCTTTAACTTTTCATCTGCCTCCTGAGAGTGTTTCTGCATGTGGGTGAGACAAATATCTAAAACCATGACAATTATGACTTTTTTCTCATATTACAACAACTTTATTCTCATAATATGACTTTATTCTGGTAATATTTGACTTTATTTTTGTATTATTACAATTTTTTCTCATATTATTACTACCTTATTCTCCTAATATTATGACTTTATTCTCATCATATAATGTTTTTTTCTTAGCCTGGCACTAATACTCTGAATAAGATTTAAGAAATGTGAGAACCAATTTTTTTCCAAACACAGAGCCCTGGATAACACCCCTGTTAGGCCCCTGCCACATGTTCATGAGTTTGATTATTTAATACATGACCTTTGCTTCAACAAAAAGCAGGATGAATGAAAAGTGAGAGGAGCCATGTTAATAATCAGGAGAAGGCCCTCATCCTCGGTTCTCTCCAACACAAGTCTTGTTAACAGTCAGTTAATTAACAGAGCATGCTTGATGTTAAGCAGAGTGGTTGAGTTTTTAATTGGATGAATTCACAGTTTGCTTTGAGAGCAATTATTCAAGCCAGGTTTGAACTCAGACAGGGGCTACAATTAATACAACCTCTTTAGCTAGTAGAAGACCATCATATGTTACAGTACTCTGAAAATATTTGGAAATATTCAGCAGGGTTTAATTGGTCTGGTTGTAAGAAATACTGTGAACAGAACAGCAGCTCCTTCTATTCACTTAGCAACTCTTTAGTCTAACTTAAAACAAACCTCAATATCACAGAAATATTCCAGAAATAAAACAGTCAATGCTGCCGTTCCACTTTGGTTGGTTGTTAATTTAGTGGAAATTTACAGTAAACCTGCTGAACTGAGCAGAACCTCGTCGATGACTTTAAACGGCGGACTTGGTGTGACTGAGGAACACTGAATCTATTCATTAACCCTGCAGAAGTTGACGCCTCACTTAACAAGGTAAAAGTTGAAATGAAGAGGTGAAGAAGAGGAAGCATTGTTTCCGAACAGATTCCCGGGTCTGGTCACCAGGTGCTTTTGCTGTCCTTTGAAAACGCTGGACAGAAACATTTGATGTCTCTGAATTTATGGGAAGGTAAAAGTAAAAAGACATAGATAGAGTTTTTAATTTTGTTTTTTCTTTTTCTTCCAATTCAGTCATTTTAAATATTAAATTTGCCTTTAATCAGTTTTTGAAAGACACAGTGATGATGCCATGGCTTCATAGGGTTCTGTTACATTTGAGTTAAATAGAGGCTCACCTTTGGGTGTATTTGAAGGCGATACCTTAAGGTGTAACTAACCCCCCTGTGAAAGCATAACCCAGCCCCCGGACAAATTTTGAAAAATTTCACCGAGATGGGCGGGGCCAAGAGACACTGAAGGGCGTGGTCACGTGTGGGGACGAGTGGAGGGGGTAAGCAGGGCCGTGGTCAGGACGAGAGAAGCACTGTTGTCAACTTAGTGACCTTGTCGCTTTATTTAGCGACTTTTCAGACCATATAGGGACTTTCTTTCAAAAAAAGCGACTCGCGATGAAATTCAACTGCAGTCGCCACCAAGAGGGCAGCACTGAAATAGTTTTAGGTCAAATATTGCAGAATTAAACAAATTTACTCAAAAATGTCAAACTTTGCACAGAAACAAAGATAGGACTCTAAATCATCGATTTAGACAGTTTATCAGCAAAAGAAAAAAATTCTTTTGAGGTTAGTTCCACTTTAATGGCAAATTTACAAAAGTTGAGAAATTGTGGAAATTTCTTAATTTGTAGAAAGTTAAAATATCTAAAAAATGTCATTATTCTGGTGTTTAACAGATAGAAATAGCGTTAGTAATTCTAACATAAACAGGAAAACTTTGGTCTGATTTAACATCAGTTAAATAAAGAGAGCAACTGCATTTAACTGCTGTCTATATCAAGATGTAGTGTTTTAGGTGTGTTTATATATAAGTGTATATTATTATTATTTTACCAAGTGATATAAAACATTACATTCGAGGAGTAGACAGCTGTAATGACCGAGCCTTTAAAATGAAATGTCTTCACCTCTCTAAAACAGACCACCACTAAATTCGATTCAGGCCTCTGCTTTGATGTCCTGTCTTTTTATTGAGTTTTAGTGGAAGTCAAATTACTACCTGTGCTTTGCTGAGTGATGGGAGCAGGTACTGGTGAAGGTTTGACATGAACCTTGCGCTCAGCCTCGGCATCAAGCTGCCATCTTGCTCCTGAAATAAATGTTAAGTTGAAAAGACAACAGATTCAAGCTGCTGTTCTGGGTCCAGAGGAAAATTATAGTGCTCTTGTGCTGCTCTTCTCATCCTGAGCACCATTTATAAAACCTTTCTACTTTAATTGAATGATGCATTAGTGAAAATAAAATAGTGTAACAAAAAACATAAAAAAAAAAAAAACCCTCCAGAAAACCAAATAAAAAGCCAGCTTACACAAAAATATGTATAAAAATGGGGGATGACTCAAAACTTTTGCACAGATAATTATTTTAGTGACCCATTCTGCAAGCAAACAACCTTAAATTTGATGCCTTTTGGAGCAAAGTGAGACGGGTTTCCTGAACTCCCACAGCAGCCGAGGAAACGAGTGGTCTGGTCGACGAGTTGATCTAACAATAAAAGTCAGTTTGTTGGCCAGCTGTGGCCCTGGGAGGAGCTGCTGTCATGTCAGACATGGCTGACAGCGACACAGGGGATCGTCTGATTGTTCATGGACAGTCCAAACAGTTATCAAATACCTGCTGCACATAAATCCTGTCCAGCACATCTAACTGGTAGAACCTAGATACAGGAAGGGGTCAGAGGTTTACGCTGCAACAATACTGTTCTACAGACGAAGAAGCAGGTAAAGAGCCATAATGCTTGGTTATTTAAGAGCATATTTTGTATTCAAGTAGGGATTACAACTTCATTCTGGTAAAATTGGGATCTTTCCCAGTGTATGTGAGTCTCTATTCATAAATATTTATTCTACAATTCAAGTCTGAGTGAATTACACAATTTAACAAACACGCACCTTGTTTAACAGGGTCAAAGAACGATGTTCTTTACGCTTCCATTCAAATTTCTGATATCCGAGCAACAGTGAAAAAGTGATAATCTGATTATTTTGAGAAGCCCCTTTTGACAGGTTTAGGTTTAGTTGGAGCAAAGCGCAGACAAGACAGAGGAAAAGATGAAATGGTGGGAATTTATCAAGAAAGGAGAAAACTTACAAGGAAGCACAGGAAGAGGAAGAGCAGAGAGAGGAAATGGGCATGAAAGCTGGATGATCTGGCCTGGAACGACAGAAACGGGGAGGCCAAAAATACAGGGGAGAGCGACTGGAGACAAAAGGCAGGTGGTTGATCGCGAACAGAAAGGAAGCAAACAGGTAAACTGAGGGAAGATGAATAATTAACACTGGGAGCTGAGCTGAATCTTAAAGATCCCAACTGATGAGCAGCATCTATGCTCGTCTTACGGTCCAGACAGAGCGGAGCAACACTCTCTTTAACGCAAAGCCCCGACCATCCATCTCCTGCTCCTAACTGAACTTCCCCATCTGAATCAGAGACTTGGTCCTGACCTGAAGGGAAAAGTGCAACTTTTTATGGGTTTAGAACCAAAGGCTCCTTTTTTTCTTTGCCGTAAACTAAATTTTGATTAAGAAGTAAAAATTTGGCTACCATCCCACTGTCCTCTTGAAGCAAAACGATTGCAGGATCTTTGGTGAAACACATCTATATAACGCAAGGTGGACAGGCCTGAAATATCTGTGTGCAGTCAATATAAAGTTGAGGCATTAATGTGCAAAGGAGTTAATAAACACGCTGAAGAATAATTCTTAAGGTTAATAAATAACCATTGTTTGTTAGTTTCCTAAAATCCAGAGTCTGTCTTTGCTTTCAGATGGAAACTATAAACTGTTCTTCTTTTCTGTGGAGGTTTCCTGACGTTATTAAGTGTAAAAGGATCAACGAAGCAGAAAAATGCTGCATCTGTGAAAAATCAGTTGCTGCCATGTCCTTGTGTCAAAGTCAGGACTCTGCTGCTTGATGACCGGCGGTCCTGCTGAGTGTTCATCGCGGCTGTGGGTGGGACAAGTTGTACAAGCTAATGAACACTAAATGTCACCCAGACTGGAATGAAGGCTTGTGTGCTTCATGTGGGAATGTGACTTTGAACATAAAACCATGTGTGAGGAATATTTCTGCAGCTATGAATGTGAAACTTTCCCGTCCAGGGTGGAGCACGCCTCGAGATGGGCACCGCGAGGGTGGATGGGTGGACACACTTTAAACAGAGTAGCACCCACATGTAATTTGTTTCAATAAGAGAAACATAATCCTCTCTAGAAAACATATGAGCAAAGACCTCTGAAAAGGTGACTTTTATATCACTTGTACTGCTTTACATTTGTTGCCTGAGCAGGTTCTTCACCATGTTTTAACTGGTCCGGTGTCTTTCTGCTGAACAGGCAGTGAGATTCCCCCTCCCACAGCGGGACAGCAGTGAAGTGTGCTTTGTTTGGTCTGACTTCGGAGATGGGTTCTATCCGAGAGTGAATCTGTTCAGATGAAGTCATGGAGTTGCTCTCTGGGGTCTTCAGGTTGTTTCTGCATCAGGATGTGGGTGATACATCACTTCCCTCCTGGGCTGCTGTGACAAGGCCTGCTCCGAGCACACGGGGGGAAGGAAGGAAGATGTTGGGATGATAACTTATATAACACTGCAACGGCAGATGAAGAAACATGCCCAATAGTAGCATGAAAAATAGATTCCACACTATCACAGAGGAAGTCTAACATTACTTCCTATAACAATAAAGTCAGGAGAAGAAAATGTTCTAAGTATGAACATAGCAACCACAAAACTGCAGCTGCATGTAAAGTTATGCAGTTTTTTTTTCTTTATTTATTGCAGATATTTATTTCTGCACAGCTCTCTCTGACTGGGCCACTGGAGCTCCTCGATTCTTTTCTTCATTCTGTTGAAGATCTGCTGCTGTGCTTGGATTAATGTCCTGTACTTCGGACTCTGAGACACCCTGGAGACCACCGAGAGACATCAGGCTTTGAGTGAGGAACTGTTTAATGAAGCTGTGGTTGAAGCCTAACAAGTTGTTTTAGTTTTAACCGCATCATACCTTTATGTGTTACCTGATGCAGTCACTGGATATCCATGGGCTGCTGTTTATAGAGTCAAACAGTCAAAAATTAACAGCAATAATTTGGGCCATAGGAGAAACAAATGCAGGTTCATTTTTCAAAGTCATATTTTCACAGTGTTATTCAATCATTGGTCAATGTCACAGTTTAACAAAAACAGTTAGCAAGCATAAATAAACAAAAATATTTAGCCTCAAGCTAAATATTTAAGTTGCTGACTAAATATTTAGTTAGCAAACTAAATATTTAGCCTCAAGCTAAATATTTAGTCAGCAAGCTAAATGTTTAGCCTCAAATGAAATATTTAGCTTGCTATCTAAATCTTTAGTTAACTAAAGATTTAGATTTAGATAGCAAGCTAAATATTTATTTAGCAAACAAAATATTTAGCTTGCTAAGCATTTTGTTAGCAAATTAAATATCTAGCCTCAAACCACATATTTAGTTTGTTAAATATTTAGTTTGAAACTGTGCCACTTATAAATAAATGAATAACTAACATGGTGAAAATATGACTTTGAAAAATCAACCCCCATTTTTTTCTGTCATGACAGGCTAAATAACCCAAATTATTGCTGTTAATTTTTGATTGTGTAACTTTACAAATGACACCCAACAGATATCACCTAAAGTAGTCCAGGAACTTGGACTCAAGAGATTTCTCAGGGTGGGAATACTTCGATCTGGACTGAAGTTTCGATCCCAAAAATTCACTAAAAACAACAAAAACAGAAATCTCATTCTTTTTGTCATTTGAAGTCAGAATTTTTCATTCATTAAGAATGAAACCATGTTTTTTAAAATTATTCTGCTAACTATTTAAAGTATTTTAATAACAGTCCCTTTAGGGACAAACGGTGACCTCTGACCCACAGTTATCCATCTGAAACCTGCATTTAACCATAGAAATGTAAAACCTCCTCACTGTAAGGCTCTGGAGCTTGAAGTCTCGATGGTTTTAAAGCATTAGTGCCTCCTCCAAAAAGATCTTCTCAACACATTTTTATTCACTTTAGGTATATATATATAAAAAAAAAGATCCGCTGGAAGACCTTAAAATATAAACTGAACGACATGTATGGGAGACCCAAAGTAGGATTTTTAAGCAGAGGCTTGTCAGAAAAAGTGAAGAAATAAATTAAATCAAAACAACGACAAAGTAGCTGAATGCTCAAGGAAGATAAAGAAAAACAGGATGATGATGAGATAAAAAAGCAGAAAAACAGAGGCAGGAATACCGGGGGGAAATTAAATCTTGAAAGTGACAAAAAAAGAAGAGTTGAGCCAGCATGAAAGATGGAAAACATAAAACGAGGAGACAGCAGGCTCTTTATATTTCCTCTTTTTGAAATGACATGCCGTGATGGAGCAGCGGACAGATGGAGACAGAAAACAGGATAAACATAAAATAGTAGCGGAAGTGTTTGGAACAAAAAACGGTGTAAAAGTGAAGAAGAAGGATAATCTGCACCCTGGTCTTACGGCCTTTTAGCAAGAAATCGCTGCCACAAACACTACCTGTGTTTCCATCAGCTTTTTCTTATTGCGTATTTTGAAGAATCGCATTAGAAAATGTTGAAAGAGCAAAACTGGAAATTACTTCCTCAATTTTGCTAAAAAAGTTTTTACACTCAGTTGAGGTAGTTTTTGGCTTTTATGAAAAAGGGATAATGCACTGAAGAAGAGATGGAGACACATTTGACGAATACGTTCTGACGTAGCGGACTTTCCCATCCGCTGGTGCCTTAGCAGAGGCACGAAACGCAGACACATTTAAAAGTTCAAACCTCCAGCTTGTTTGTTCTGAGACGTGTGGTCCATGCTGGTTTGCAACCTCTTCTTCCTGTTTATTACAGTCATATGTAGCGTCAACATCTGACGAAGTCACTCTCTGCATAGCCTGGTTGATTCTCTCCAAACCAGTAAATGGAAACATGCCCAAGTCGCATTTTCTTTTCTTTTTACAACATTTAAAAAGTTCACTCAGAATCCTCATGACAATTAAATGGAAACACAGCTTCTTTATTAGGCCCTCACCTAATATTCTCTGAACAATTGATCTAGTCTTCCTGTTATCTAGTCAGACAGTTTTCCTTCCACACAATTTTCCATCAGTTCTGCTTTGATTCTGCAAAATTAAGCTAGCTTAGAAAGATTTCTCTTAGGGGAAGGTGTCAAGCAACGCAGGGAAGATGCATCATGTTTCCCTGCCAGCCATCTGGAAACAGTGGAGCACATTAACCCCCGCGAGGTGGACCACAGAGCGGTCCCTTTATATCTGAAGAACAGAGAATGAGTTCAGGCCGGAGCTTGAAGGACAGGAAGCTTCCTGCCTGCTGCACCTGGTCAGTGTGCAGAAGCCCCCGGGGGGGCTGCAGTCTAAATATATTCGGTGACAGCCTTCCATCTTGGGACCAGCCTTCCTTTCCTTCAAGCAGCCCTTCATGTCACCCTGTCCTTGCAGAGCTCGCAGCGCTGCTGTGCCCTTCCCCACAGCTGAACGTCAGATTCAGTCCAAGTCCCCTGCTGCAAGGAAGCTGGGCGGAAAAATCTGGTTTCTCCTGAATTAACTGTCAATTTTTTTTTTTAACTTTAAGACTGTTATGTATGATATTTTATTTTACTCTGTTGTTTTATTGTGTTTTATGTTGTTAGAGGTCTTTCTGAGGGCGAGTAGTGCTAATTAGCTAAGGCTGTAGATGTTATGGAGTTCAGTATTTCATTTATGCACTAAATAGTGATCTATATAAATATTTAACTAAAACAACACATTCATAAAAGTTCTGGATAATTTGAAATAAACAGAATACGTTTATAATCCCAGATATTTTGAATAAAAGTAATATTTATAGAATGAATGAAAGAAAAAAGAAAAAGGAGAGAGAAAAACACAGAGAGAAAGAAAGAAAGAAAGAAAGAAAGAAAGAAAGACAGAGAGGAAGAGAGCAAGCATTGGAGTCTGAGAGTCTGAGATTTTTTACATTGACAGTTTATGGTGTATTTTTTGTATTTTGTTTTAACCCACTTTTTAAATATTTTTGTTCTCATGTTTATCTTGCTTCACTGAATTGTGCACCACTTTGATCAACAGCTGTTGTTTTTATGTGCTATAAAAATGAATTGAGCTTTGCTTTATGTTTCTCACCTTTATCTCAGTTCTTGAACGTTCTTTGTTTTGCTGTCAGTTTTTTGCCCTTGCTGTCCCATCGTGATTGATTCGCGTGTTGCTTTTGTTGACTGGAACAGATTCAGTTTTCCCTCCTGCTCCTGTCAGAGCAGATAAGGTCTCAACGTTGAGGAAATCTGAAGATTAGACAAAATCTGGATGTTTACTTTCAAATAAATCTCATTTCTGTTGCACAGCTGTACGTTTATCAGACAGAATATTCTTTTCATTTCAGTGTCTGTAGACTGATTTTGCGATATCTGGGGAACCTTTTCCTTCAAACGGACCCATGCATGTGAATGTTTCGTCTCCAGACGTCCACATCCAGCAGGCGCAGCAGTTTTATGTTCTCCAGGGAAGGTTTTTCTGTGCCATGAAAACGCCAGCTTTCCCCTCGGTCAGTCACTTTATGATGCCAGTTCAGCCACTTGCCAACTCCAGAGCTTAAAACACGAAACCTCAAAGCCTCTGGTAAAAGAGAAACTTGTGAAAGCAAGTAGTTTAAATCCTGCAGGAATTCAAACTCATTATGCAAACTTTCATCCATCTCTCAGCACAAACAGTCGTTTTGATCCTGGTGTGTGTTTTATCCACATACATTTGCTAAACGTTTCAGAGTTTGGGAGCAAATTCAGCCTAAAATTCCCAAGAAGATTCTAATTTTGGAGGAGAAAGACTTCAGCCAAAAGAGAGCTGCGTCAACAGATGGGAGGTTAATATTTCAGTTTACTCAACAAATCATTGGTACACAGAACTCCTGGCTCGTGTGGAAATGACTGGATATGAATTCAGTCATGGATCAGTGTCTGCTGAGCTCCTGTTTTCCCTCATTAAACAAATGCTTGTATTTTAAAGGAGGATTTTCTTCCAATAAAACCAGCAACACTGAATATTAGTTCAGTTCATATTTAAAAGAGATGCAGGTGTGATTGAAATCAACATCCTCTTCAGTTACAGCAGGTCTTGATTTTTCATTCACAATTCGATCTACTAATATTATAACTTTATTCTCATATTATTACAACTTTATTCTGGTAATATGAGTTTATTCTCTTATTATTATGACCTTTTTCTCGTATTACTATGACTTTTTTCTTATAATATGACTTTGTCGTACGACTTTATTCTCATATTATTATGACTTTTTTTTATCTCGTACTATTACGACTTTATTCTCTGAATATTATGACTTTTTTCATGTAATTCCATTTTTTCTTAGCCTGGCCTAATGCGACATTACCGTTCAGACTGCAGATGCTTTGAAAACTATCGGATCCGATTCAGTTCCTCATACGGAAACGGCTCAGATTGGCTTTTTTTTTTTTTTTTTTTTTTTTTTTTTTGGGGGGGGGGGTGAAATAATCGGAACTGGGCAGTTTAGACTACCGTGAAAAATTTGAATATTGGTCGATTTCCCTGCTGCGTGAACGTAACCTTAGTAACAGCTGCCAACCAATGAAACATATGCAGCCACCGTCACTGGGGATAATGGCACGACAATAAGTTGTCCACAAACATAAATTTGACATAAAACTCTTTTAAAGACTTCCTTTAATAATGGTCTCACAGTTAAAATGGCTTTTAATGTAACATGTTGAAGCAGTTGAATATTTTACATTTTCTAATGAAACGTATAAACTGCTGACGGACCCTTGTTCAGTCCCTCCATATTTTTGTGATTTTCTTTTCAATCAAAATGACTGATTTTATGCTGCTATTTTAGAAATATTTGAAAGGAATTTTGTGATATTTTTCTTCATTCAATCCCTTTCAAATCTACACAAAAAGATGAAAAAAGAAAAATAATTATAAGCAGAACTCTTGGACACAAACATTTCAAAGAACTTGTTTTTTGTAACTTGTCACATCGATCATGGACTGCACCTGACATAAAGCCAGGCTCAGGGAGCCGTGGAGCAGAGGTAAGAAATACTGCCACCTGCAGGTGGGAGCTAGCACTTAAAACCCAATGTTTCTGATGATTTTTGCAGAAAATTTGCAATAAATTCACAATTATGCATTAGAGTGAAAAAATGCAGGGAATCTGTTGATTTTGTGTGAACTTCTGCAATCGTGGAATCACGGAAAAGGGATCAATTTTGGTCACATGTTAAAGATAAACAAAAAAAATCATGTGAAACTAGTTTTGTTTGTTTATTTTGTCTATTTTAAGACATAAAAATACTCCAGACATGGTTTCCTAACTGGCATCACTCTGCAGACGGAGCGTGAGTAACACATAACGCCTCCCAGGCTGCAGTTATTTTTATGGTTAATAAAATATGCATGGAAGTACCAGAAGACAAATGGTAAATAGATGTAGCAGAAGAAAAAAAAAAAAAAGGAAAAGTATGTGTTTTAATCACTGAAATTGTTCCTAAAGCTTTAATTTCAAGGCTGCACATATTTTCAGGAAGTTCTGGTGAGGTAAACAGCCGACTACAAAGCCAAGCCCATTCAGTCGTGGTAAAAAGTAAGTCTACCCTTTGTGTCAGCAGCAGCCAGAAGGAAGGGTGAGGAGACGGAGCTGAAGGGGAGGAAGACAGGGCTAGGAATTAGAGTCTTCATCATGCTCCGTAGGCGACGACTGCAGAGCCAGATAGAAATAGCAACAGCCTCACATGAGCTCTGCTAAAAGACCTTGGAGAAATATGGCCACCTATTATGGCTAAAAGATGTACCTCCAGGGGGAGGAGGAAGGCGGCAGAGCAGGGAGCACTTCATTCTGGGAAAAATAGCTGTTGAAGGCTTTTATCTTGGTAAAAAATATCGACCCGTTCAGCACAGATTTCATTTCGGCTCTGGGGGAGAAGGGCAAATTGTTGATGCTGTTCTGAAACGTCTCCACGGCTGATTCACCACAATAACTTACAGTCCTGCCTCCATGAGGCAGCTTCTGCAGCTCCTCAGTGGAAACAGCGATCATGTGCAAGGTCTGGGATCATTTGCCTGTTTATAGAGAACTGCGACCTCACTGATGTTGCCTAGGAAAGGCATTTTTTAAACAGATAAACCCTGTAGACAGCGAATCTAAACTTACATCTGTTTATCAGATCAGGTTTATAAAATAACTGCATTTATCTGCACCAAGATATCATCATGTAAAGACTTAAGAATATTTTTGGGGGGGTTTGATTGGGGGCAAAAATTGTTCCATTTCCAGCTGCTGCGGTTCTCTTCCTCTCTGCTCAGTCAAACCAACCAAACCCTTTGAGCAACCTGTTCCCCTCCTCGCCTGTGGGGGCGCTGCACCAAGAACCGCTGAAGGAAACAACATGAAAACCTCTGAAGACGCTGAGAGCAGCTTCCTTCTTCAAGAAAGGTAAACAAACATGGAGCGGCGTCAGATTTTAGCTGTTGGAGGATGTCTCGTTTGGCAAAACTCCATAAGCCATCTCTCCCGCTAGCGCTGGACTAGCTAACGTTTGTTTTGGTTGTATTTACCCAGAATTCCCTGCGCTGTAGTCCACTTCCTGCTTTAGGAGCGGTCTCCGGGCCGCTTGACGTTCACATCTGCATTCGAACCGAACCAGAGTTCACTTCAACCGAACACAGACCGAGGTTTGGAGGCGGACCAGAGTTCGACTCCGTGTTCACGCCTCCCCAACCGGACCGGACTTTCTAGGCAGACGGACTGGAGTTGGATTAAAGTGGACCAAACGGCTGATGTGAATAACGCTGTTAGAATCAACGGCAAGGGAAATAAATGGCACTCCTGGATTGGGTGCTTTGCAAACACCAGCCAATATATTATCTGTTTGTTACATTTTAGATATGCTCTATGAAAAAAATCCATGAATGAGTTGGGGGTGGGGGTGCATGGTAATTCAATAATTGTACCTATTGGACTTAGAAACATCCCAACAAACTGAATCAGATTTCCTGAACCCACATGACTTCCAGCCTCTTAGAAACAGTCATTTGTTCTATTTTTAATAGGCCTGGGACTTGAAGGTGTTCATTTTGATTCGCACAGTTGGAAGCACTGTTGCCTTGCAGCAAGAAGGTCCAAGGTTTGAATCCCAGCCTGGGATCTTTCTGCATCAGAATCCCTCAAACTGAAGGATGCTACTGTTTTAGTCCTGTTGTCTGTACCCAGAACTGATCCAGACATGAGGAAAGAGCTGCTCATATTCACCACTAATATTCTTTCTGACAACCTGCAGCAAATATCTGGCAGGGGAATGAAAATGCAAATGATTTAATATTTATGTGCTGGTTTGAATCCTGTTAAACTATAATTAATGGATATTTTTAATCCTGTCAGGACAGGTGTGAGTTCATAAAAAAGTACAGGACAGATCCGTTCTCCCTCAGTCTCATTACTCCAGCTTTGCCATCCTTTCCAAGGTGAACGAGAAGACGTCCAAACAATTATAAGGATGACCAGCTCTGAGTGGGAGTGGGTCATCTCAGACGGAGCATGGTGCCTCAGCAGCTGTGGAAATGAAAGAGCTGCAGGAAACTCACTGCAGTCCTAAAATCAGACTATTTAAGCTGTTACTGCCTCAGCTTATGATTAGCGTTAATTAGACTGTCGTCATGGTTTGCAGCAACCTTCTGACCCACAGGTGTGAAGAACTAACGCTGAACGATCTTGTTGGTTGAAGAGGACTAGTTTGGAGTCGGGAGGAGTGGATAGAGGTGATATGTAACATATTCCCAACTGATATCCGTCAGTCCAACAGATGATGATGGTTGATATATTCATGCAGGAGACGTTTGGACTTCTTTTGTGGGTGGAACAATGTAAACTTGCACAGACTGATTTGCTAATTTAGAACAAAAGTCAGTAAATTCATTAATTATTTGCCAAAAAAATACAAAGTTGTCTCCTTGGGATTGCTTTGGCTGTAAACAGGAAGACGTCTATGTGGACGTACATCTAGAAGTCGTGCTGCGTGTTTTGATGCGTTTTCAGATGTCCGAAGTTCGACCCATGTACAGCACAGCCAAAGCAGCAGACGCTGGAGATGGAAAAGCTCAACTTTTGCTGCTGGACCCTGAGCGTCAACCAGTCAGAGGCTCCGCGATGTAACGCAGTGGCGCATTTTCCAACAGACGGAAGGACCAAGAGCCCGGGAAGTCGCATCACACAAAGACGACGATGGAGGACAAACTCATGGTCGCTGTTTGTGCCTCTCCTATCATCTGCGACCAGTCGAGCAGGTCGTCAAACTGGGCTGAGACTAAATCAGCGCTGAAAGCGACCCTGGTCAGCGCGCAGCTCCTGGAGTCGGTGGTGAAACTCTCCAAACTCAGAACGCCTCTGATTTACCTGGTGGATCCAGACACGACGCAGAGGAACCCGGCCACCAGCTTCTCTCGCTTTCAGTAAACAAAGCCGAGCCGCTCTCAGCTCCAGCCGCCGTTGTCCAAAGGCACCGGCAGAGGAAAACAACCACCAGTCAAGAGGCTGCTCCCACTTTGCTCAGATGCATGTCTCGATTCTGATGCTCGATATCAAGCGCCTGACTTTAAAGTGCACAAGCGTCTAACTGGAGGTGTTGGGCGCCTTTTTGACGCGACATGCATTCGGTCTGAACGCAGCACTAAACACGGCCTAAACCTTCGGACCAATCATGACATACGGAGCGGCAAACCCTGACTCCTTGGCTCCGCGCATTCCCTGCAGTGCTCAAACTGCATGCTGCAGACCTTGCACACGATGAAGCTGGTGTCCAACTCTGTCTTCCTGGGAATTTGGTAAAAAAAAAAAAAAGAAAAGAAAAGAAATGAGTCGAAATGTTTGCCTTTAAGGAAGACGAGGCTGGCTGAATCTCTCGCTCCTTCATATTTGTAGTTTCCTCCCTGTTTTGGTCCTTTCCTCGCATGCGTACGGTCCAGTACCATCTGCGTGGCTACGTCAGGACGCCCGCGTTGTTACAAAATGGAGACCAGGATTTGTTTTATTTTTTAAAAATCTATTCTGAATTGTGATATTTTTGACACGCCCCTCGATTTAATGCTGCCAGTTTCCGGTCAGGGAGGTTTTACTCTGTTCTTTCTGAAACGCGCAGCTGTTGAACGACCCCCCTGCCTGACTGAGCCATGTTTTCTGGAGAACACCGACATTCCCAAACTAACGAGACCCTGAACCCTGTTAGAATCTAACACTGAAAATGTTTCTGTGTTTGGCTGCCTGACAAGGCATTGATCCTTTCTCCAGCAGCTGTCAGAGTGGCTGACCTGAAGCGACACGTCGGTGGAGCTTAGAGTTTGCACCTGTGGTCCATTCTTCTTCTCACTCAGCTTTCAGGCCAGTCGTTCTCTTTCAGGCAAGCTTTGAAAAAACAAAGCCTTCAATAAAATGTATTTTATAGCTAGTTCTATCTCATCAGGCTGTAAAACCCAATGATCTACTGCTATGAACCACTTTCACCTTAAAAGGACACAAGGACAAACAGCGTGATCTTTAATCACAGGCTGACTGGTGAATCCAGGATTTTCTGCAGGCTGCAGCGGTGAAGGATGGCTTTGGGTTTCTGAAGTCTTTCTTGCACTTAACTAAAAACCAACCTGGAGCTTCCAAAAAAAATGAAAAGCTGTGAGAAAGCAGTTTTCCTTTTTTTCTTTTCAGATAATTTTTTTTTCAGATAAACTTCTATTAAGCTGAAAATCAAAAACTGAAATGGAAAAATTTCAGGAAAAAGGATGTCTGTGCACAGTCGGCTTCTAAAAGTCTTTCAATTTTTTTTACACATTGCAGTCAAAAATGTCACTGCATAATATATGATAGGAAAACGCTAATAACTGTGGAAAGAAAGGGAAACGATTGATAGTTTAACGTTTTTTGTTAATAGAAATCTGAAAAGTGTGGCACGCACCAGACTGGATGTAGATTATCTCTGAAAATCAAAATTTTGAGATGTTCGTATCTCTGGCTGGATGTTTAGGGTGGTGGTCCTGCTGGAAGGTGAACCTCCACCCCAGTTCAGCTCTTCTGTAGCCTCTAACAGGTTTTTTCCTGGATTTAGCTTCATCCATCTTCACATCAATTCTGACCAGCTTCCCACAGCATGATGGTACCACCCCTGTGTTTCATTGTGGACGTGTAAAGTTGCACAGTCAAAAATTAACAGCAATAATTTGGGTTATTTAGCCTGTCAGATAAAAAATGGAGGTTCATTTTTCAAAGTCATATTTTCCCTATGTTATTCAGTCATTTATAAATGTCACAATTTCAAACTAAATATTTAATTCACAAACTAAATATTTAGTTTAATGCTAAATATTTAGCCTCCAACTAAATATTTAGCTTTAAACTTAATATTTAGCTGGCTAGCTAAATATTTAGTTTGAAGCTAAATATTTAGCTTGCTCACTAAATATTTAGCTTCAAACTAAGTATTTAGTTTGGAGCTAAATATTTAGTTTGAGGTTTTAACATGCTAACTAAATACTTAGTTTGAAACGGTGACTTTTATAAATGAATGAATAACAGTGAAAATATGACTTTAAAAAATGAACCTCCATTTTTCTCTGACAGGCTAAATAAGCCAAATTATTGCTGTTAATTTTTGACTGTGCAACTTGAAAACAGCAACCCACAGTGTAACACCACACAGAGACCACATGTTGCTTCAGATAAGTCTAAAGACGTTTCATCTGCTGACTCTTCCCTGAGTGGTCTCAGTTCTTGGGGTTTTGCCTGTAAGCAGTTAGATTTGTTTTATATGCAGTTCTTCTACCAACACATTGATTATGGTGAGATTACCAATGAGATCAGTATCCAACATCATCATTAAGTTTTCTTGTAAATTATTAAAGCTGCAGTACGTAATTTTTACAAAAATATGTTGGGTTTTTTTTGCATATTTGGCCATGCTAATTAGCTTTAGCATTAGCTTATAATTTTAGGAACAAACATATTTTCATAGTATAAACATCTCATTCATTCCTTACTGGAAAATATGCAATTAAGTTTCCATGATTAAAACAATTCCTCCTTAAGAGTTGATTATTGATGGATTTGAGACTGATGATATAATTGATCCATAAATTTAATTGAGTAGCGTTCTCAGTCACTACATTTAATGACCCACTGTGTTTATTATGTTCTACAGTATCTCCAGAGAAATTATTTTACTTTTTCTTCCTCTGCTTTCTCATTCAAATCAAGTTGAGTTTTCTAAAGTGTTAAGGAATAATCTTTTGTACAGAAGGCTGTTTTGTTTTGCTGACAGAAACATTAGCAGGTAGAAATCAATCAGAGCTGCTCCTCTGAAGAAACGCCACCGACTGATGCTGAGGAGGTTGGCGGGGAGGGGGGGGTCATAGATCAGAGCAGATGCTTTGTTTTCTCTGGTTTAACTGTTTGCATACTAACGGCTCATATAAGCATGTCTTATTTAATTCATATCTGCTTTTCAAAACCTCCTCCAACCTTTTGAAATAATCTACCGTCTACCTCACCCTCTTCATCGCTCCCTCTTCCTCAGATAAATCCCAGCCAGACTCATTTTTGGACTTTTAACCCAAATAATTTAGTCTTTGTCTCACTTCCAAGTCCACCCTGTCAATAAGACTCTTGGCCTTGCACACACTAACAGATCAAGATATTCTTTTTTTGTGCACCTTGTGAGTGACGTAATGAGATTTTGCAATAAATAATCTGCCCTACAGTCTCAGTCTGACAACAGCGTACAAGTTCACATTGCAGAGCTATTGGAGGACATTTCCAGTGGCTCTGCAGTGTACTTACAAACTCTAGACCTGACAATGTCTTGGTTTTTCCTCACTCTCTCAAGCAGGACCAGCTATGAGCAGTTTGACTCACTCACTCTGCCAGAGAACAGAAGGGGTTAAACTGGGTCCAGCATTTGTACTGGTGCATGTTTGGCCATTTTGCACCTTGGATTGACTGCGTAGATGACGACGTGTTAGGTTCAGTCTTAGAAAAAAAAATTAAATTACGAGATTGAGAGAAAAAGAAAAAAGTCATGTGAGAATTAAGTCATAATACTATGACAATAAAGTCATAATACGAAAAAGAGGCATAATAAGAATAAAGTCATTATATTACCAGAATAAAATCATATAACAATAATACTTGTACGACAAAAAGTAATGAGAAAAAAGTCGTAATAATACGAGAGTAGTCAAACAACGAGAAAATAGTCGTAATAGTATGAAAAAAGGCGTAATAATACAAGAAAGTCTTAATACTATGAGAATAAAGTCATAATACAACAAAAGTTGTACGACAAAAAGTCACAGTATTATGAGAATAAAGTTGTAAAACAAGAATAAAGTCCTAACAATACGAGAAAAAAGTCTTAATGATACAAAAATGGTCATATTATGAGAAAAGTCGTAATAATACGAAAAAAGGTGTAATACGAGAAAAAAAAGTTGTAATAATAAGTCATAATACGACAAAATCATACGACAAAAAGTCATATGAGAATAAAGTCGCAATAACACGAAAAAAGGAGTAATAAGAGTAAAAAAGTAAAATTACGAAAATAAAATCATTATAGAATAAAGTCATATGACAAAAAGTTATAATTTTATGAGAATAAAGTTGGAATAATACAAAAATTAAGTCATAATATTACCAGAATACAGTCGTAGTATTAGTAGAATAACATAATTTCATGAGAACTCCTACATGAAAAATAAATTAAAAATTTAATTAAAATGAAGAATGTTGAGCATCGTGAGAAGTTATACTTTGGTATCAGTTTTACAAATACGACATACTTAATCTTTTAATACATCAACATTAAATTATTAGCAGCAGGACTTTGAAATGACTGAGCAACAACTGAGTCTATTTAGAAGAAAGAACCACTGACTAAGCTGTTCATGTCAGATCTGGATGGCTATCAAAGCTTTTTCTAGTAATTTTCCAACTTTCTTCTGGTATTTTTGTGTCTTTATTTTGCTAATTCTAGGATTTTATTGTTATAACGTGACTTTTGTCTGGCCCGAATAGTTGGGGAACTGTTACTCTATCAGAAACCATCCACTTTTTACATTGTAGTCATCTTTATCTTTTTTATAAGCAACATTTTATGATCTACTTCAAACTTCTGGCAAAATCATCTGACTTGCATGTGTTTAGACTCTGGGGATAACCCTGACTAAAGTCAGACACATACAAGAGAAGCTCCAGCAGAGAAACTAACAATCTTCTTGTGAGGTGACAGTGCAGATCACTGCACTACAGATTCAGCTCAATAATTGGCTTCTGAAACTAGTGAAAACTTGCTTGCAGCACTGTCTGCTCTATGCTGAAGATTTGTTATCATAATAATATTATTGTAAAGCATGAGCTTATGGAACCTGATGGGAATTCAACAAAGCTCATGTAAGAATAACTTTTCTATGATGAAATACACCCAACCTCTGATTAGACTTTCTCAGCAATGGGGAAACTATGCAGAGGACACTTGTGACTCAGGATGAGGAGCGTACAGAGATGAGGAACCACCGTCAGATTTTTAGCATTCTAGCTTAGCCTGGGCTTTAAACGGGGGGCGTGAATATCAAAGTGATTTTCCTCTTGTAAGCCGACAGCTTTCACAGCTCTGGGGATCCCAAGGACCATGGCCGGTTGTTCATTTCGCCAGGCTTTGCAGCCTTGTATACTTCCCAACATAAAACTGATAATGAAGTCAAAACCAGTAGCTCTGAACAGCCCAATAAAGAATATCACATCATTTTCCACCAATCCCTAAATAATGAAAAAAAATATTTAATTATGTTTTATGTTTTATGTTGACTGGCGACATGCTCAGGGTGTACCCTACCTCTCGCACAATTACTAATTACTAACAATTGCTAACTGCTAGCAGGTCGACTTAGAAACTGCAGCTCTTTGCAGCATACGCTCTCCTTTTGGGTTGGTATTACAAAGCTGAAGTTGGCTTCTGATTGCAGCATCCGATTTAGGAAATGGCTAAAGGGCGCTTCCACCTAATTTTTCACTACCTTGAGCATCTTTAATGTGCTCTACTTTAAAAACTAAAATACTTAAGACACTCCAAGCCTGTTGTACATTATTCCACACCAATTGCAGCTCGATGTGGTTTGGCGATTTGTTTAGCTGTTTTAAGCTATTTCCTAAATTGGAAGCTAACTTCAGCTTTGTGTTAGCATTTCCAAGCAGCTGACTATGTCCTCATTTTCATTTCCCCATGTCATTTCTGCATTGCCTTCTAGTTCAACGCTCTGGTTCAAATTGAAAAGGCTGAATGTTACTCAATGCACAAAAATTACTGCTGGACGTAGCTAGCTTCATAGCACCTAGCACATGTCATCTACCCAGGATGCAGCATAAACAACATGGCGACAGTGTCACAATATTTTATTTAAATTTATAAAAATTAAAGAACCTACAGTAGTTTTCCTGTATTGTTTTTACATCTGAAATAAATGTTTTTCAGATAAAGTCTAGTGTTACAACCAATCGTGGATCCCTTTAAGATACATGGATAGAAAATCGATGGATGGATGGATGCTATATGCTGTCATCTTGTTTGTCACGGTGTACTTTAAGATGTCCAGAGCCAGAGTTGACTCATTACAGACCTTGGAACCAGTTGTTACTTCATGATTGATAATGTCATTGCAGAACTGCAAAGGTATTTATTTGCTCTGCAACAAACTACATTGTTCTAACCTTTGCCTTTAGCAGTTTTCTAAAGGAAAACGAAGTAGAGAAACATATGATTATGTCAGCAAATATTTATTAGCCTTCTATAGACTTCAGAGGGACCAAGATTACTAGTTATGACACTGTAGGCCTGTACAAACAGCAGATCTCTGATACTTGTTAGCATCATTGATATTGTTGACTTCAGGAATGAAGGTGTGTGTGGCAAATGCTGATTAGTCACATGTAGTGAAAATGTCTAGTTACTACAGAGAGCAACATGTGTTTCCTTAATTGGTGCGGTTACTATGGTAACTGCTTCCAGAAAATGGACCAATTTCCCATGCATTGGCTTCTACTGAAGGTAAAATCAGGTTCTAATGTCACCCTTTATAAAACTAAACCTGCTAGGTTTTTACCTCAGTAGGGAACAAGATGAAACAAAAAAAATTACATGATGAATTATATCTTTTTCTTTCATTTTGAAAGTTATTGTGTTAAAACATGTTGTATGGGATTAATCTACAGTAGGATTACCTGTAGTAGCTAACCATTCTATCTGGGCATGGTAACGAAAAATTGGTTTCCTTATAGCTGAAACCAGATATTTACACATATCACATAAAAGTAACATATTTTTCTTAGTATCTGACATTAAATCTGACTAAACTCCTATTTCAGGTCATTTAGGGTCATCAAATTTATTCACACTTGCTAAAACCCAGAAATAGGAGATTTTTTTTTTTTTTTTTTTTTTTTTTACTCAAGTTTTAGAAGTTTCCACAATCTACTCTGTATTTTGCAGAATTGTTTTCCAAAGAGAAGGATTTGGGTCAAATGTTTCTAGTTTTCCCACAGTTTGCTGGAATTTTGGCCCATTCCTGCTGACAGAACCAGCGTAAGTGGGCCAGGTTAGTGGGCCTCCTTACTGGCGCTCCATTTCAGCTCCTCCCACAAATGTTCTCTGGGTCTGAGATTGGAGCGTTGAGATGGCCAATAAAAAACATCAACTCTGTTTCATTACAGCTGCAGTATGTAACTTTTATTGAAAAAATGTTTTTTACATATTTGTTAAAATCATTAAAAATCATGATGTCTTGACAGAATAAAATAAGACAGATAATCTGTGAAAAAATCCAGCTCCTCTGCTTTCTCCCAGTGCTCCCAGTAACTGCAGAAATACCCCATTCAGTCAGAAGCAACCAATCAGAGCCAGGAGGCGGGGCTTAGCGCTGCCAATCCCCCTCATGTACGCGGCGCTTACACCAACTCCCCCCTCCCTCCCCCTGCTCTCTGCTACGCTACAGCTGGTTCACCACAGCATAGCCTGATGCTAATGCTAATGCTAGTTAGCATGGCCACCGATGACGGCGGATATCTGGAACGGTGAGTTGTGTCTCCACCATCAGCACATTTAGCAGCGCGTACACGAGGGTGATTGGCAGCGCTAAGCCCCTCCCCCTGGCTCTGATTGGCTGTTTCAGGTCGGGGGCGGAGCATTTCTTTAGACGGCAATAGCAGCTCAGGGAGGAGGAGGAGCTCCTTCTTTACAGATTATCTGTCTCAGACCAAACTGTCACAACATGGTGACAGCTTGAACAAATATGGAAAAAAACATTTTTGTAAAAGTTACTTTAGGTAGCTTAAGGAAACTTTGCAGCTAAGCTGGTGTTGGTTTAAGGACATCCATTTTTAAGACAAAATGATTGTGATTCTGATTGTTTTAAGAACTTTTGTATAATTTCCCTAAACTTTACACAAAATTAATAAGAAAATAAAATTAATTGCTCCTGGTGCGTTAAAAAGTTAGTCAAATGAAGCTGCCAACGCTTCAAGGATTTCTGAGCAGCTGCACGGATTTCTCGCGTATATTTTTAGACTATTAAGAACAGAAATTAATTCACATCAGCTGATATGGGAGAGGATTATACAGAGGGGGGAGTAATACAGATGGATATGCATGATAATGAACCTGAGATTTAGGTGTGTGTGAGAAGCAGACGCCATATGAATATAATCATCATAACCCGGCCTTCTCCTCTTACATTTCAGCAGAGGTGATCTCCAGGTTTAATTACTCTGTAGCTGGCTGGAGGTCGAGCACATTCACATCCCTCAGAGACTCCTCTCAACTTCATATAATTTCCTACTTCTAAGGTTTTCATTTTATTCTATCACAGATTCTTATTGTGTTATCGAAAGTTTTTGTTTTGTCTCGTGGAGAAACACGTTGAACAGTTATTTTTCTGTCCTGGAAACAAAGCAAGAGTTCTCACATGTAGAGTCCTTCAGAGATCCGATTGATTTCAGTACCTGGTTTAGGAGGAAAAATTTTTAAATTGTTGGACGATTTTCAAAATGCAAGAGAATACACACGACAATAAAAACTGTAGAGTATAGCAGGTTTGGTTGTACAGTGTGTGGTGTCGAGCCAAAACGCCACACAAAACAGATTTCACTCTGCCAAACAATCCGGTCTGGAGAGAGGATCATATAAATACAATCTGATCTGTTTGCCTTGTAAAGTGCGTAAGACAGCATTGTTGAATATCAGCCATTTATGAAAAGACTGAACTAAACAAATACCAAGATATAGTACTGTAGAAATAACCAGTGGAATGACAGATTAATGCATTAGTCCAAAAAAGTGGCCTGAACGCTTGATTTAGTAAATAATTGAACTTGGCTTCATATTAATATTCTTACTGCATTTTATATTAACTGTGCCTAAAGGTGTGAATATGGGCTGCTAAGTTTTGATCTGTTAGTTGGAAAGAATAACAAAAATAGGAAAGTATTTAATGTTGTGTGAGATTAATCAGTAACACCTTTCATATCATCTGCTGCTCAGCTACAGGAGCCACAAGCTGGGAAATGTATTTAATCTGAGTTTATTAATATTAATGCTGCCCCACAGTAATATTTCTGGACACTTGCCTAGCGATGAAGATCAGAATATTTGACTAATTTTAAATGTTGCTGGTTAGGAAAACCTAAAAAAAAAAAAAAAAAAAAAAAAAAAAAAAAAAAAAAAAAAAAAAAAGAGTAGAATATGGAAAAACAAGCAACTGAAAAAAAGCTTTGCAGCATTGGCAGAAAAAAACATGATCATCTGAAATAAATCTTTAAAAAGCAGGACAGAAAACAAACAAAGAAAATGGTTTTATATTTTGCCTGCATGCAAAATAGAGAGAGAGCTGTGAAAATCAAATAAAATAATTAAAACAAGAACTCCTTTTACAAAGGAAGCTTAAAGAAAATGAACAACCAGGACTGTAGCCACATTTGTGTTCAGGTATTAGATGAATTTATAGCTCTATAGAGTGTTAGAAAATTGACATGGTGGTTTCCTCACCAGCAAGAAGGTCCTGAGTTCAAATCCCAGCCTGGGGTATGTCTGCATGCCGTTTGGATGCAGACAACGACTGATGGACAGAACCAGAAAAGAAAATGTTACCTTCTGTCTCACAATGTGAAGCTGGGTGTGGGAAGTTAATCTCCAGATAAAGTCAACCGTTCACGTCTAAATAAGTCTGAGGCCACTGGGGTCGATCAAACGGACTTATCAAGCCTGACTTTCATTGTCTTTGTTCTGGCTGAATTTGGATGGGAATTATGTGCTTCAAAAGTCCAATTTTAACACATTTTTCTGGGTTACATAGAAACAGGAACTGACCAACCTGATAGACCAGTGGAGATATGGTTGTTCTTCTCAAAACCTGACATTGTTGCAAGGTTAGTTTCCTCATGAGAAAGGCAGTTGAGCTGCTGTGGTAATGTTTGTCAAGTTGTTTAAGGAATGGATGAGCTGCTCTGTATTTTTCCAGCAGAAATCACTTTTTATGCTGCTATTTCACCAATGTAGAGGATTGTCCTTCTGGTTTATATAAAGTGTCTCTCTGATGCTTTTGTCTGAATTCCTCATTATTGTAGCTCCTCAGGCTCCTCTTTGATCCCTGTTCTGAGGTGCTGTCTCTTTAAATGCAGATGAGGCACTTCACACCCTCCGGTCGCAGAGCATTCCACTCCACCCCGTTCTGCCATTTATGTTGTCTGATGGCAGCTGACGCTAACTCCAAAAACGTCACTGAACACATTTGGATCTTGTGTTGCCCAAGACAAAAACAATGCCAAACTGTTTATCTAATAATACTATTCAAAACACAGAACAGTTCTGTCCTCAAGGAGCTAACAGCTAGCACATAGCGCTAACATTAGCAGAAGGCGCCATCACTCCACGATCTGTCCCGGAAGCACGATCCGTACCATCAGCTCATTTGCTTAGAGAAATACATCCAGGAGGGTATTTTTAATTCCATTTTTATTTTTGTATTTCATTGCAATTGTAAAAATAATATATGACTTAAAGAGAATAACAAAAAATAAAGATAAAAAAGTTTAATCACATTTCACTAGAGTGTTTTGCTATGTATCTACACAGTACTGGTCGAGACTAAATTCAACTTTTTTGTACTCCAAGTACACAACAAAATGTATTTAAGGGCTAAAAAAGTGGATTTTACACGTGTCTCCTTTAAAGGGGGGGTGACTTTGCTGTAGAAACTATTTCATGTAGTTGATATTGCTGCTTATGTCAATTCTCCAAAGAATTTCATTAAAATAAATAACGTCACCTTCTTGTAGGGGTTGTGTTGGCAGGCCGGGTTTCCCTCCTCGGTAAAAGGGTTGGGGACGGTAATGATATGAGGCTCTACCTGGCTGACTTCGCTCTGATCGGCTACAACCATGTTTGGGAAACTCTTCAGTAAAACGCGCTGAGCATCGTCTCAAATTGAGGTCATAACTGCGTGGTGCTTCCCCATAAATGAACTTCAGCCACTCTTCTCTGATTCTCTCATCCTTCGGGAGTAAAGTGGAAACTTCCAGCCGTTTCTGAGCTCCTCGGACAGAACAGCTCCGCTTTTTCGCAGCCGTCCTCTTCTCAGGTAGAGCAGCCAGACATGCTAGCGCAACTTAGCCCTTAAATTAGCCGGTGTATCAGCTGGGGGGAGGAGGGAAGGGAAGGGCTGTTAGCTTGATGATCTGACTGGAGAATATGAATTACGTAGAAAGATAAGCTCCCTGAGTCGTCCGTTTTTGAGCAGAGAAACAAAGCTGGCCGCCTATGAGCAGAGCTTTTGATACCAACTCTTGACGTTCACACGGCCTCACCAGAGAACAACAGATCAGATTAAACCCCCAAAACCACCGAAAAATGAAATCTGTTGTCATGACCCCTTTAAGGTGCGATTGATGTGTGGCAGCTTCAAAACAGCTTTTGTTTATGGACTCACTTGTTTAGGAGTCCCATGCTGTCAGGATGGATGCATCAAACCAGGAGCAGACCTGAGACGAAGGTCACTTAAGCACAAAAGCGTGACACAGAATGTTGTTTTTGCTTTTTATTGTGTACAGACTCACAAGAAGAGGCACTGATCCAAAAACATGACAGCTGAGAAGACGTATGAAGGTATGTTTGTGTCAAAACATATCAGTTCTTTCAGTCACACAGACCCCAGAGCTTTCATCCACTTTGAGTTTCCCTATCATATGTTTTTTCCTTTTTCTTTAAAAACAGAGCGCCAACTATTAAGGTTCAAAATCCTGTTCTCTGCTCAAAACTACACAAAACATTGTTAGAGGTGAGATAAGAGGGAAGATAAGGCCTTTGTGTTTGGATTTGCTTTGTGGCTTGTACATTATTGCTTCTATATTCTGTGATTGCTGCAATTTCTTTTGCATTTGTTTTTTGTGTTTATGTTTTGTAGTTTGCATCATTCATGTTTCGCCGTTTGCTGTGGGTTAGCACTTGTCTGCCACCATAATTGTAGACTTAATACAACCATCAAGCATGTACCGTATTTCCTGGACAATACGCCACTCCGGAGTAGAAGGCTACATTCACACAGCAGCCGAATGTGACCCAAATCCGCTTTTTTTTGCCCATATGCAACCGATATCCAACTTTTTCACTGCAGTTTGAATGGCCCAGTTCCATTCTTTTCACCAAACAAAAAATAGAACTGTGCCACTTATATATGTTACTAATTCAGATATGTATCAGATTGTTTTCAAAGCATCTGCAGTCAGAACAAAGCTATCACGCATCCATAAAAAGTCTTAAATTCATGTATCTAAAATTAAGGCCTTAAAATGTTTTAAATTCATTAAAACAATGACAGATGGCCTTAAATATGTTAATCGCAGGTCTTAAATTTGATCAAGAAAGGAGTTTAATCTTGTATATTCTTATCTTGTATATGTAGTTTTTTTGTTCTTGCAAGATATTCTGTCAGGCAAAATTCTGAGTGACGGGCAAACATCTTAATTGCATTTTGTGACTCGAGACGGCAGATAATGGATGGATGGACTCGAGGTGGTTGAGGCTACCACTAACTAGCTGCTAATACACCCTTGCTAGCTAGCTTTTTTGTGTCTCATTGGTTATGGGCTCCTCACATGGGGAGTGACGAACGACAGTGACAAGCGAAAGTTATCGCCACTCGGTGGGGGGGGAACCTAACACATGGGACACGATGGCGCTGATAGCAACAAAAGCTTAAAATTTTTCAACTTGTGTCGCATCGCAAGCCCGCGTGTGCACGTCTACGTGCACGAATATCATCAGTCGCTTGGCTGGAGAAGGGGTAGTGATTGTCGCCTCAGTCACTCGGCGATAGAGAGGCAGTTGCGTTGCATGAAGAGGTAACACCAGGAAGGCCAAAGTCATTTATAGTCATCTCCATGGCAACTACCAGGGCGTGGAGACATAACTGCACCGTTCACAAGCTCCAACAGGTGTTCCAGCACTTTCCTAAGGTAGGACCAACAGATAGACACAGCTATCTAGACATGCTGCGTAGCACAGATCCTCAGAACCCCAGCAGCACGTTCTTTAAGCACCCGACTGTGGACTCATTCCTCCAGCTCTGGCCATCTTCCTTTTGGCGCGCGATTAGCTTTCATCGCAGCTGCAGACGATAATGTCCATCAGTAGGAATTAATATTTAATGCATCAGTCAAAAAATGCGTCATGAAGAGGGAAAAAAAACAACATATCTAAGTCGCTCCTAACTATAAGATGCAGGACCAGCCAAACTATGAAAAAACTGCGACTACGATAATTTTGGCCTGAATTTCAGGTCAGGTTTCTCGTCAGGCTTTAGATTTAAAATCTACCAAGCTGTACAAAAGGCAGCAACATGGCTTTCTGCAAAAACAGAAGGTGTAAAGAGAGCTACAGTTGGGACACTGCAATTTGTTTTTTTTTTTTTTTTTAAGTTAAATAGGAATAATTAAGAGGATTTAATGTCGTTGTTTTGACACACGTGGTGGTGTATGAGCCACAAAACCAGGAAGATTGAGCTGACCGAGCAGCCGAATGGGCTGCCTGGTGACCCAGAATGGTAAGTGTTGTCATTTGTAGTCATTTTGGTTATCATGCGAGATGAGCTTTTTGCTGGTGTTTGCTAGTAGATAAATATTTTTGTTTAGGTATCTTACCTTTAGAGACATTTTTAATGTCGAAACTGCTGCCTAAAGCTGCTCAACCCACAAACGAAACTTTCAACGATATAAGATTTACTTATGATATTATGATGCAATGATGCAAAGAACCAAAACACAGTTTGCATTTAAACAATGACAAAAGACATTGTCTACTGGTTTTAAGATGCCATTAGACACACGATCGTTTATGATAATTACTGCTAAAGTGAAGATTTTTTTTACCACTTTTCCGAGGAAAATGTTTGTTGAATTCGTTTGCTGCTGCTTTGAAGTTTTCTGATTTATTTTAAATGAGTCTTCCTGCTTTTGCTTTTATCTAAAAAATCAAAAACGTTGCATTTGAATTTTTGTTTTCAAGTGTAAGACAGACCAAAGTGGCAGACTCTCTAATATGGAGGCTATAGTTACAAACTTGCTGCAGATGCATAATTTACCAAACACCATTGACACTGATCTGACAGAAGCTGTCCATGGAGAGCTAAAGCTACGTTATTCACGGTCTGCATGCGCAGCTCTTCCTGTTGGTGTTTTTGATGCTCTCATCTCTGCAACCCTCTTTGTTCTTGCTGGGCCACTTTGCTTCTGGAGGGACAATTTGTTCATTACAGCGATGTCTGAACTGTGGGAGATGCTGTCCTGGAAGGAAAATGAATTGTCAGAGGAATGCTGAGAGTCAGGCCCCTCAACCCGAATCTGTCAGGCTGAGGGGAAGCGAAGCACATGTTTTAATTACCTGCATGCAAACCTTTTTCTTCGTAAACCTAAACTATTCAGACAGCAAATCAGGCCAAGGATGATGCCATACTCTGGCAGATGAATATATTTTTATTACTGTATGGTGTTATATTATCACAGAAACCAAAGATTTTCCCATAAGCAGCTCAAGGGTGGGCACATTATAGCAACAGCTGATTAATTTAGGTGGTTTTTGATAAAGCAGGGCTGCAACTAACGATTATTTTTATGATTTTATTCTGACGACTAATTGGATACAGAAATTGGCACATTCTGCTGATTTTTCATTTAGGCCTTTTTCATACAACATTAGAAATACATTAAAAGATGCAGATAAACGCATAACTCATGATTCAGAGCCATGTATTCATTCACAACGTCACGTGTGTGCTTTTAAAACAGAAACGATTTCAATAAACTTCAAAAACGTCATGTTACTCCTGGGTACTTTAATGTCTATGTGAAAATAGGGAAATGCTTTTACCTTTAAGCAGTTTTTAGCAAAATGGAGTCTGTAAAGCAGGCAGCTCAGCCTGTCTGCTTTACAGACTCCAATTCAACGCCACACGGACTACCATCCAGGCTCGCTGAGGAACATTTTCAGAAGATGACACCAGGTCTATGTGATGAAGCTACCAGTCAAACAGAAACATCAACCCAGTGAGAGGTTTTCTCATACTTCCCTGTTCTCTGGTTTTTGTACCAAGACTGACTTATTTTGGCCACAACGTTATTTCTGAGAAACCGGAAGCCTAATAGAAGCTGTCTCAGAACGGCCTTTGTGGATCAGACCCAGTGGATAAGGGCCAATATTTCCTGCCATCAGGGCTCTGTCAGTTAAACTGTTGTCTGTTGACAGGTTTTAAAGATATTTTTGAGGATTGCTTATATGTGCAATTGTGTATTTAACCTGATTGTTTCACAATGATTAGCGTGCCATGACAGCTAAGAGCGGAGTCGTTGTTGAAATGGGAGGGATATGCTTACTGGTTCAGGATATTTATTGAGTGATTGAATATAACTCAAGCCATTCATAGGCTACACGAAGCTGTTGTGTTGCTTTGTATCATATGTTTCCATGTGGATGGGTGTTTTTACAATGCGGCTGAAAATGCAATTAAAAGGTGATTATTTTGAGGAAGTCATGTCAGTTGAAATGCATCCAAACGATAGATGTGTGTTTGTTTTTATCTGTTCCTGTTAATTGCTGTGGGACAGGCAATGTAATACTGTAAGTTGGGGATGAAGAGGTTGGTTTGGAGGTGTTTAGCACTCATCTTCCTCTTCCGTAATCTTTGTTGATGTGGGGTTAGAACCACCTTAGAACCGCCCATTTGAGCTTTGGCTTTATATTTCCTGCTATCAGTTTGCGGACATTTTGCATCGACTTGCCATTGGACACGGTGATAGAGGTGGGTTGGCATCTTATGTTATTAAACCAAACAAGGTAAAGTGTTATTGGTGTTTTCTCTATATATTTTCATTGTTTATGTATATATTTTTTGTCCTTTCTAGAAAATGTCAGAGTATTCAATGTCCAAGTTCCCAAAGTTTACCGACCCTGAAATGGTGATGGTGAAACAGGCGGCTCAGCTTGCTTGTACTTATTACTGGTATGTTGTGTTGTTGCAAAGCATGGCTGCGTTTTGTGCTGATGGTAGGTATTTCCATAGTATATAATGTTGGTTTGAGGTTTTTATTTATAAGTTAATATGTTTATATCATGGGTGATTTTAAGGGTTTCATGTGGCCTTTGCAGTGTGAATAAAAAGTATTTTCACTCTTGGATATTATACACTTTTCTTTTGTTTGCATTTACAAATCAATTGTGATCAACAAAATTTGTAAAGTTTTGACAAATATACAAAAAAACATGATTTTTGTTGTTGTTGTTGAACATGCTTCGTAAAAGCAATAAAACTGAAGAACATCCAAGGAAGTGAGTAGTTTTTATAGTAAGTGTATCAGTATTTTTTCATTGTTCATAGTGTCCAAAAAAGTAGTTTTGTTTTTGACAGGTTTTTGTAGTATTTTCAGGGCAAGACTATATATATATCTTAATATTGTTTGTTTTAAAATCTTTCAGAGAAGGAGGATACATTCGCCCAAACAAACTTCCTGTGGAGGAAGAAATCGAAAATACAACATTTATGTCGATTGTGTGTTATTTATACATGTTTTATTTGTATAAGTTTAACGAAATATTTATATATATATATATATATATATATATATATATATATATATATATATATATATATATATATATATATATATATATATATATATATATATATATATATATTTTATTGATATTGAACTTGTTAAAATAAAGTTGAATAGTTGGAATGTGCAGGCTACATATATCTGAATTTGTTTGATATATAAAGACAGATAATATATTTTCTGTAATTGGAAATAAATCTCGACAGTGATGGATTAATTTGTGCAATATTCCTAATAGTTCTTTCACTAAAACATGTACTGCATGCGTATTTCAATTTGTTTAAATGTAGTTATGTTTGTGTTTTGTATTTACAGTACCTTTGTGGGGATGCGGCTGTTCCTCAGCAGCACATATTCCAAAAACGCAGTGAGGCGTTTCACCAAAAGAGGAACAACAATGAAAAAAACTAACTTAACTCTTGAGCAGAAAATGCAGATTTTGGCCAACCAGCTCCTGCTGACAGAAGGCAAGCTGTCAACAACACTGCAGGAAATTGATCTAAAGCGACGGCATCATTCTGCTGTGTTGGTATAATGTATTTGTTGTTTTTGATACATATTACTCTTGTAGGATTTTTGTCCCCCAAGGTATTTGTGATGGTTTTGTGGTGTTTGTCCCGACTTTTTTTAGTTCTAAAATTGAAACTACTTTTTATAAATGCTCTTTGTTTGTGGCCTCTCTAATAAGCCATGGGTGCTTCATTTATGTGGTTTGTTTTATAGTATAAATATATATTAAATGTTTTAATCTTTGTGTATGAAAACAATTTCAGAGAAACAGGATGCTTCTCCTGAGATGAAGATACCTGACGACAGAGGACCTACAAAAGATTTTAGAGGAAATCTAAACGTAAATTGTTTTTGTTTTAATTTTATTGTAATATTGTTTGTAATTGTTTTTTTCTATCATGTTCTAATGTTTTGATTTTTCATGATTGAAAGTTTGAAAATCAAAATCTTCATTTGGTCAGAGTCCTTGGACTGTTTATTGCTGTGTAGGCTTTAACAGTGAGGTATGCATTTGTGTGTCTGCAATCAAGCTGAAAATGTGTGTACGCTGTCGTTGGCAAAGTCTGGTTCCTCGTCGAGCTGCTTAATGTATAATTAGCTTTATAAAGAGTTGTGCTTTGAAGTGGAAAGGAGGTTCTGGATGTTTTGTGTTCAGCATAATAGTTCTGGCAGGAAATACTCAGATGACTGCAGTTGTTGCGTATCGGAGAAGCTGAGTCCAGAGAGCTGGTGGACCGCTTGGTGTCATGGTGTGGAAACAAGAAACGAAAGTGAAGTGCTCTGTCATAGACATTTGGTAAAATCAGATCTCTGATGTATGATGGGGTTTAATTAACAAGGGCTTTATGTGCGAGAAGGAGAATTAGGAATTTAATTCTGTATTTAACAGGGAGCCAATGAAGGGAAGCTTAAAAACAGAAATAAGAGCCGCCTTTTTCATTTTCATCTGCGGTCTTGCTGCAACTCAACAAGTACGCCGTTTATTCATAATGGGCTTTGGACAATGATTTATTTTGGTAAAACAAAGCAGTAAAAATAAAATAAAATCAGTCTTGATTTTTCTCAATAAAAGTTGAGAAAAATCAAGTCTCAGTTGGTTTAAAGGCCAGTAAAATATGTTTTTAATCGGTTTTTAAAATGTGCAGTGAAGGGTGCCGGTTGAATGTGCAAAGGTAGAGCGTTTCATAACTTCATGGCAGAAATCCATTTAAGACGAAGTCTGTTTTTGGAATCAAACTTAAATGAACCAACCTTGCTTGGTCGTGTGTGCTCACCCAGAAATGACGAAACAGGACTTCTCCTCTCACTAGCTATGTTTCCGTCCAGTTGTCATTTTGAGAGAACTTTTAAAACATCGCAAAAAAGGAAAAAACCCACTTCATTAACCAGGTAACGCAAATTTCGTCGAATGTTGACGTTACCCATGGCTGTCATAAACAGGAAGTAGAACTTGAAAACTAGCATGGACCACACAAGTTCCCAGTAATGTGTTGCTGTCAGACAAGTTGGAAGTGTTGTCATGTCAGCTGGCATTGGTGATGTTACATGCTGTCCGGAGATGTTGCTTCCAGCTGTGTTTTCGCGTGGTACAGGAATATCCGGGAAGATGCGGACAGCGGAAACACCTGGTCAGTCATGTGAGGTAAATGTTTGCTACCTCAGAACTTATTTGGCAAATGTGTTTCCGTTCTCCTTTAGCGCATTAACTCTTTTGGAAAAGCCAAAAACCGCCTCAAGCGACCGTAGAAACTTTTTTGCGAAAATGAGGAAGTGAAGCTTTTCTAATCCGAAACTTCAAAATGACCATTGATGGAAACACGATTATTGTCACCTGCCATTATCTTGCACTCTCGAAAATTACTCTAACGGAGCAGCGTAAATTCATCCACTGACGGAGCAGCCGTAGCAACAACTGTCACTTTTCTCTCAGTAACACATGTTGATATTTGAACGGGGAGCATTAAACTGCTCCAAAATCATCAACTCATAAGTCAAACATGGAAACTTCAAGTGGGCTCACCCAGCGTTTAAAGTGACTTGTTAAGTCTTGGGCAAACTCAATGTTTGGCCATTTCTCTTCTGCCAGGTTCTGAGTTTCTGCCTATAAGCCTCTGGAACGAGCTCATAACCTTTAAGCACAATGGACTTTATTGTTGCATAATCAGAACTGAGAGCAGAGTACGCCTCTTGCGCCTTTCCTGTGAGGAACAGCACACAGCATTCGACCAGTCTCTGGCTTTAGAAATGCGTTCACATAAAAGAATCCGGGTCCTTTTCATTAAATGGAGGAGTTAAATGCAGTCAGGAGCTGCGTGTCCGTCAACCATAAAACTGCACGAATTGCAAACAGTTGTACTCTAGTTTCTTTGGGTACTTTAACTTCTAACTGCAACATTATCATAGTCTAAGTCGACGGAAAAATGTGTGCCTTGCGCCCGAGTTCCCTAACGAGGGTGATTTTTCACAGGAAAACCGCAGGTCCTAAAAATTACATTGCAAGTGCATAAGAGGCACCGTGCAGATATATCAAGCACTTTCAATGACGTTATACAGAAATCAAGCACTTTCCAAATGTTGGAAACACCTTATTGAAATTCAAGCATTTTCAAGGATTTCAAGCACCTGTATGACGGTTTATCTGTCAATTGTTTAAAACTTTTACACCAAGAAAAAAATGGAGGAATTTGCATTTAATTGAAAGATTTTTCATCGGAAAACCTTCCACTGCTTCGGCCTGATCATTGTTTTGATCAGTTGTAAGATTACGAAATAAGGATTCAAACCAAACACATGCTTCTCCAGGCAAATGCCCGAATGTGTCTGAATCTCTTTTTACTGCAGAGTAATTTCTTTACAGAGTAAAAGTAAAAACAATAAAAGCCACAAAGCACTAATTAGCTGTTCTGAATCAAGGCTCCGAACAAAGGACTTAAGAAAAGAAGGTTGCTTCTGCAAAAAAAAAAAAAAAAGTTTCACCACTTTGATGCATTTACAAAGAGGAAAAAAATCTGACTCAAGAAAGAAATACAAAAAGGCAAAGAGAAAAGAAAAAGGGTTAAGGCCGAATCATCAAAACATCTTAACTACTGGGGAATAAAAGAAAGTAGATACATTTAAAATCATGGGGAAATGAGTGAAATACAGGGACTGTGGTATCAGATCCATTGGATAAGTCAACAAGCGAAGTGAACAAAAGGGCGTCAAGTTGAAGGAGGCAGTCCATAGAAACATGTGGTGCTGGGTTTGAAAACTTTTCAGCCTTCCAGGATTTTATTTTGACAAACAACAACAACATTAATCAGAAAAAAATCTAATTCCTTTTTTGAGACCTGAACATGTACACCCTTTGTGATGTCGAGGCTATATTGTTGGTAGCAGGTGTGGAAGCAGATTTAATAAGCTGCTCTCAGGTCTACCTGACCTTTTGTTCGGGATCTTAAAGCTGAGATCAGGAAAAGTTTGGGGAAACCTGATGGGAAACAAGTAAACTTTGTGAAGAAACACAACCATCAGTCAGGTTGCTTCTTTAGGGCTTGATACACTTTCCCCCAAAATTCAAGCATTTTCAAAGTAAGTTTTCACACTTTTCCAGCACCACACTTTAGAGATAAAAACCAACACTAATGAACCAAAAAACAGTTTCAATTCACTATTATATATAACTTATCACTGTTATTAATAATGTCTCGTGACAGTTTTATAGATTCAACAGCAACAGGGGAAACTAAACTAAACTAGGGACAAGGTAAACTAAAATATAACAAACTGAAATATAACAAACTTTTATATTTTGAAATGTCTCTCTCACTGGTCCAAGAACACAGCACTAATTTAATAAAATATTAAATATAAGCCAACCTTTGTTTCAGTTGCATAGATCAATAAGTCAGAGATATTAGGAATAATAAATATTCATTACATTGAAACAATCCAAATCAATCGTGTTAAGGTAAATGATCTTCCTGCTCAAATTAAATGCTTAAACTCAGTATTCAAAGAAAGTTACCAAAAAAAATTTAAAAAATGTTCTCACTACATTTTCCAGTATTTAGCAAATAGAAATAATTTTGGTAATTCTAACTGACCTATAACAAGAAACATTTAGTCTGATTTAACTTCAGACGAGGAAAAAGTTCTTTTTATGAGGTGTATGGAAATATCTGGCTTCAACTGTAAATAAAAACATTTAGGCTTTTAATCAAATATTAGATTGCACTTTATTACAAAACGCTGCAGTTTGAACATAAAGCATCTTAAGGACTTTATACAGAAATCAAGCACTTTCCAAACCTTGAAAACACCTGGAAACTCACGCATTTTCAAGTATTTCCAGCAGCTGTATGGGCCCTGCTTGTTGGAGAACGCGTCTGCAGTTTGGTGGCAGGTGTGAGCAGATTGTCCCAGGATGCTGTCCTGGGATGGAACAGACTTTCTGAGGCAGGAAGTCCCCGATGAAGCCCCGTGCTGCTGCAACCCCAGAGTCACCACCTGAGGTGACCTGCAGTCAGACACTGTGGCCTCGCACGCCGTGATGTTTGAGTGCTTCTCTCCAGAGCGTCGGTGCGGCCCCCTCGACCCCACCCTATGGATCCAATACAGGACTGGACGCTGCAGAGTCCAAAACCTGCGTCCAAATGCCAGGCACAGATGTCAGAGTTCGGTCATGCTCGGTAGACTGAACAATGAATATGCAGGGTTTTCTATCAGGAAAAACCGAGGGCTGGGCGAAAATCAATTTCATCACTGAATCGAGTTTTTGGTTTTGGAAGATTTAATTTTTGGGGAATCTGGATTTTTTTCTTTCCCAATGTTCCCACAGTTCAGAGTGATGTCAGCGCAAACGAGAAAGAACCACACAGACTGAGCTTCTCACGTTGGAGCTCAGTAATTCTAGAAGCTTTTTTTGATTAAAACAACTTTTCACACAATTTTAAGACATTGTTGGAAAATTGTATCTTTATTCTGCTAATATTATGACTTTATTCTCATAATAACAAAAAACAAAAATCTTGTAGCCTGGACCTGATACTCCATCGTACAACTCACAGAAGGGATGATTAACATAAAATCCACGTTTTGAAAATATTTGCAATTTCTTTTCTTTTTTTTTTTTTTTTTTTTTTTAGAAAAGAAAGCGAGATTTAAAAAAAATGTATTAAAATCAGAAATCAGCTCAGGTATGAAAAAATCGGGAGATTTTATTTTCAAGCCACATCACCCAGCACAAGAAAAACCTTCAAAGTGGAAGTGTGGGAAATTATGTAGCCCCTGGTTTCAACATCAGGCCACTGCAACACCTCCAGTACCACCCAGATTCATGATGGAACTGCAAAATGCACATCTGCTAATCTTTCCTCACAGTTTTTACCGTCTAAAGCTTCGGAAACTACCTGCAGCATTGCAGGAGACCCCTGGTCTGCATTAAAGACCTGTTGTCATTGTATCAACCTTCCAGACCACTCAGGTCTCCTGGTTCTGGTCTGCTCTGCATCCCCAGAACCAGAACCAAACACGGAGAAGCATCTTTCAGTTTTTACGCACCACTAATCTGGAACAAACTTCCAGAAAACTGCAAAACAGCCGAAACACTGAGTTCCTTTAAATCAAGGCTGAAAACCCACCTGTTCAGAGCTGCCTTTGACTCATAATACCTGGAACATCGATTAAGTCAAGTCTTAATTCCAATATTTGATTATTTTGATGATGAGAAGATGTAATGTTTGCTGTTTTATGTTCTCATAATATTTGTTAATTGTGTTTATCACCCCCGCCTCTTCACAGCTTAGTATTCGTGGATTTTTCTGTGGGATGCAACGCCAAATAACAAATTTTGATGGGCGATAAATTGTCCCAGAAATTATTGCGATAAATGATAACATTGTTGTTTTGAGATCATAGTTGACTTATATAATGATAAAGGCATAATAATGCAAGCACACCTTCTCAAAGACCAAGAAACTAATTTCTAAAGAACATTTAACTCTGGAACTGGAAGACATTTTAAATATCCAAAATGAATAAACAAGCCAAAAACAAATAAAATGGATCCTGAAGTCTCTGTAAACAAACTTGCCCTTCAAAATATATTAATCAGTAGGCTCAAACTGGGAAAGCGGGCAATACTGCCAGTTTAAGACGAAGTCTGTGTAAACTTCCTGCAGTGTACTGGGTGTTGAATTTTTGCAGCATTTTCTGAAATCCTGCCTTTTCAGTGAGATTAACGGGCAGCATCTCTTTGGCGATCCAGCAAACTGTCTTCATGCGCACCATTTCGCGCTGGCCTTTTGTGTTTTGTTTGTCGATTAAACAACCCAGTAACTGTAGCTAATTTTCCCCAAGTTGGGAAACCAGCATGGGATGATTACGTTTTAGGTGCAGATACGTGTACGTGTTTCGTTGCTACTGTTTTACAACAAATCCAACATGGTGGTTCGCACAGGTTAAGCCAGGGGTGACGATTCAACTGGTCATGGATCCCTGTTAAAATGTAAAATGAGGAAAACTCATCACAGAGCAGACCTGAGATCATCCCGCTCAACAAAACTCAGTGGCTTCTTCAGAACTAAGGAAAAACCTTAGTAACATGCTGTTAAAATGATTTTAGCAATAACAGTTGCTTTTGTCAGTCAATAAAAAAGCTGATGTTGATGTGCTGAAAACATGCAATACACTGATCAACTTTTTATTAATGCCTGAAAGCCATTAAACACCACTGCAGCAGTATGTTTCTGTCATGTCCATTTCAGCTCTGAGTTCTATTGATTCGTCTGATGGAGCATTTAACAACATCCACCCACGCCGTCTCTAAAGAACTGCAAACAAAAGACAGGCTTTCATTGATGAATGCAAAAACAGGACAAGATGAGGATGAAAGAGACAAGGTGTGCCTTCGCAATCAAACGCCACCATTCCTGCAAACACAAACGCCCCCCTACATTTACCAACCCTGGTCCTTGTGTTTGAAATAATGTATGTGACCCGTGAGGTTGAGTCATATCGAGCTGCTTCATTTTCAGGAAATTTGATTTAAAATGCGTCTATTATTACATGAAGCTCTTGGTATGGAGATCAAGAAACCAGCTTGAGATGATCAGAGTTTTGAACATCAATGATCAGTGGTTATAAATCTGAGAGATGGTTGTTGGTTAAAATCCCAGCAGGTTCTGAAACACTCAGACCAGCCTGTCTGGTACCAAGAACCACGCTGTCAGTCTGAACTTCAGCAAGCCGTCTTCACCACGTCCAGAGGTCTAATGCTGCGTTCAGACCGAACGCGTTTCGCGCAGCAAAACGGCGTCCAACGCCTCAAATTGGAGGCTTGTGCACTTTGAAGTCAGACGCTTCACACTGAGCATCAAAATCACTCAAGACTTGTAGCCTGTTGCAGTAAGCAATGAATCAATGAGCTAGATAATTTCAGCATCATACACTTCCTTTAAACATGGGGTGTGCAATGACACCAAAAGCTTCAGATCAGACTATATCCTTCCAGTATTTCCCTGAACTGACCAAAACTTCCGCAGTAAACCTTAAACAAGCTTCAAGTCCTCTCTGTTTTCTTCTCTTTAGTTTTCTTTTCTTCTCTTCACCAGTGGAGTCTTGTGCACTCAGTGTGCTTCAAGGACATTACTTATTGTTTTCCTGAGAAGAGCTATAGCTGTTTCTCATCTGTGTTTTAAGTGCTTCACATCAAGGCAGGATGTGTTGCTTTTTTTCAGATTTTTTAACCTACTTCATGTTGTCGGACTGGTTCTTATAAGTCATTCATCGAGTCTCGGGGGCTGACAGTAATCAGGTGTGGATGAGATTAGTAAAACTAAACAGAAAACTGCAGTTAAGTTCTGATTTAACAACGTGGGACCAGGTTGGTTTGGAGGTTTTTTCTGTTTGTGGATGAAATCATCATTTAAAAGCAGTTTTTAGTTTTTACTCAGGTTATGATAGTCTAACAGTAAAATTAGTTTGACGATGTGAAACACTGAAATGTGACTAAAGTACAAACAGAGCGTTGAATGAAATTAATGTTACGGTTCTCATGACTTTAGCCATCTTTGGCTTCATTCTAGCTGTCTGAAATGTTTTTTTGCGTTGATTGTATTTATCAAAGATAAAAATATCTTTTGACATCTAAGTTTTAGACCAGGAGTGTCCAAAGTGTGGCCCGGGGGCCATTTGCAGCCCTCCGGGGGATCTTGTGCGGCCCCCGACCTCAGTTCTAGAATTAAAGAAATCTGACCTGCAAGCATAGTTGGTTGATGGAGTGGACACTTTTTCATCTTTTACAGATAAATAACATCTTCTAAAAATTAGGTGCAAAAAATAGATTCCCACTTATTAACGAAGTTTTTGCTTTCATCTGAATTTTGGAGTAACTAGAACTACAATTATTGACCTGCTTTTACTCAAAAGCTAATCTCGCAACCCAAATAAGAAAACAGTCAACCCAAAAAATGAAGAAGCTGTGGACCTGTCTTGTACTAGACCTTTTTTATGTTTTGTATCAACAAATTTACTGATCCGTTTTCTACAAAAATCTGACTATTTTGTTGATTTCAATAAAATTGTCATTTTTATTGCGCAGATAAAATAAAAAAGTAAGGCTGAAACAATTAATAGGATTAATCAGTTACTGAAATAATCGTCAGCTAATCGTTGACAGGAGTATACAGACTCAAAAAAGGCCATTTGCTGAAAGAACATCACAATCAGAGCAGTAATTAAGCCAAAATTGTACAAAAAATATATACATTTTGCATTTAGGATAAAAAAAATCCTTTGTCTGTAAATATTTTCTACCCAAAACTCTTCAATTGGCATAGTGTTATGTTCACCTGGTTCAAATTCAAAATCTTCAATTTAACACCTTTTGCTATCCAATTATTAATCGGTGATCTAAAAAACAATCTACAGATTAGTCCTGCAGTGCACTGATGTTAAGTCAAGCAGAGAGAGCTGAGCTTCGAAGGACTGTTCGTGTTGGCTTCTGGGAGTTTTGTTCACCACCTTTTTTGCAGTTCCTTATTTGTCCTCCAGATGGCGCCGTAGAGCCCTGTGGCTGGTGTGGCTCACACCTGCATCTAATCAGCCTCATCAGGGAGGAGTACAACAGGAGCTTGCTGCCAGTGCTTTGATGCCTGAGTGTTAGCCTTTAGCGGCAGCGGCAAGCCTCTGATTGGCCGCCATGAATGCCGTCTTTGCTTCCTGAGGAAGATGGCTGACCCTCTGTGTCTCTGCTTCAAGGTACAAGTTTGGGTTCTGCTCCAGCTCAATCCCCTGGTATCTGAAAGTCCTCTACAAGACTTCTGCTAACAAACCCCTGACTGGCAGTTCCTCTTCCTCGCCCCTTCATCGAAGATGGAACCTCCACCGTGCTCACTCGGACTCCCCTTCCCATCAGGCCATCTGAATTCATCTTCGTCCTTCCGTGAACTCGCCCTCCTCCCGGACCCCTTCAGTCCCTCCCTGCCAGATAACGCCAGCTCAACAAGTAAGCATCTCTGGAATCGCTGCTACTGCTCCCTGCTTCAGCATACTCACCGTTTCCCTCTTTCCCCGACCCTCTGGAGCCCGGTTCCGGAGCCCGGTGCCAGAACCAAACCCCGTGTCCCTTTGCCACAACCTCAATCTTGTGACTGACTCTTTAACTTTTCATCTGCCTCCTCAGTGTTTCTGCATGTAGGTCAGACATCTCTAAACCCGCGACAGAAGTGGGGTGTATGGTTGTGGGGTGGTTTTTGTGTGTGGCTTTCAACTTAACGATTTTCCCTCTCATGGCAAAAAGTTTGGACGCCACTGCTGTAGAGGAAAGTTGTTGAAAGAAACCCAGACTCTTCTTCCTGTCTGTCCTGCTGAATGACTCCTGAACATCCCTGTCAGTGGAAAAGTGGTGTGTGCATAACTCTGCTTCCATTTGACTTTTATTTAGTATCTAATATCATTCAGCAGTTGTGTGTGTGTGTGTGTGGGGGGGGGGGGGGTTGGCATTTTTATTCTGTTTTAATTAAAACATATTTAGAAGACAGAACCACAGGTAGAGGTTTAATGATTTTACTCTGCATATTTCCATTATATAAATTCTGCACTCAGCTTTGAACGCTCATCCAGGTGTGTTTTGCATTAAAACCAGCCGCCTCCTCCTATCTGTGTGCCGGACCCAGTCTGAGCTTTTTTCTGCAGAACGTCTGCTCTTAGCGCTCACTCACTGCCAATCAGCAGAGCCTTTTATCCGATCTCCATTCACCGGCTTCATTTTACAATACTTTATCATTTCCTTTTCAACATTTAATTTATAGATCTAAACATATTTGATTTTTACTTGCTTCAATAGTAGTGACAAGTGTAGATGGACAATTATGCAAACTAGCTGCTGTAATTTAGCCACTCTTCAGATGTTCCTTTCTGAGGAGCTGGCAGAGGGAGCTCAGCTCAGAGCTGCTGGAATCAATTTGAAGCTTTAAAAACAAAATTACATTTATGAAGCAGGAGAACAAAAGTTTTGTTTTGTCCTCTTTAACTGAAACTGCATCAAAATGATCAAGTTAGATCAAAACAGAGTAAATCAGCTGCCGTCAGCGCAATGTTCTGGGTGTAAAACAACCAGCAGGAGGAAGAACTGAGTGTACTCCAGACTGCAGCAGTTTGACTCAGATATATGTTCAGAGACAGTCATATTTAATAAATTAGAATATGTATTCCAATGAGGCTCATTTTCAGACTAAAAGTACCTTTTGAATTGTGTTTAATTAGCTGGAAGCAGAAAATCATTAACAGAAATAAAGGCTTGGAAATTTCAGTCTGTGTGGAATAATAGTTAATGAAATAAATAAACATTACTATTCAGATTTATTCAATATGACTGAAGATTTGTCATGTACTTGTTGCTTATTTATAATAAATGCTGAAAGCCACAATCAGCTGAGCCTCAAGGAAAAGATTCTTATTGGTTATTTTTATAATGTTAAACCCTGTTTTGCTGTAAACCAGCAAGTTGAAGATTAAAGAAAAACATTGTTTACAGTACAATGCATTAAATGTGCACGTGTGGCACTGCACATACAAATGGTGAGCTTTATAATTATGCTGTTCCAATGAAGTTACTTTTCTAAGCAGTCTCCACATGTGAGCTGTTGCTTATAGCTGCCAAACATCTGTCTTAGTAAAAAATATTAGTCTTTTGTTTTTTCAAAGCTGGTTATTACTGCAGCTCTGCCACTCAGCTGTCACATCAAATATAAAATCAAATACAACTGCTCATTCTTTCCTGTCAGCAAAAACCAAAATATTAGGTGCAATTTTTTTTTTCTTCCCCCATTCATAACAGGAAAATGGTATTGTAGAAAAGAAATTTGATTTATATTTACATACATACTCATGTTACATTGCTTTTTCTGATGCTCTTAAATGACTTAAATTCATATTGTCTAATATTTTTTTGTTTCATAAAAAGGAGCAAATAAATCTTGAGGAATAAATACAGCAGAGAATTTCTTTGTTTACAATGTGGGTTTTGATTAAAATGAATCTAAGTATAAAATACACAAACTTTTTGTTCTGACTGGAAGCCTCTTCATACAAGGTTAAGTCTTATTAACGAACGTAAACATTGCTGACCCGTTCGGTGGGCCCTCCCATAGTTCTGGTCTGGTTTCTCCACCAGACATGAAAGGTCAGACGACACTGCCTGCAGAGGCTTAGGCGAGGTCAGCATATATTATATTTCTAAAATATTTTTGTTGCTATGCCATGCTTTTTACACATGAACAACACTAACTTCCTGCACAGACTGTGGCTGAGGATGACCCCGCTGAGCCAACAGAAAGCCAGAGGGACCAAAGCTTAGATTCTGCTCTGGGGGAAGAAGAGCTGCCTGAAGAGCATTTACAAGAACAAAGGCAAAGCACTATGGTTGCAATAACAATCTTTACTCAATAAGTCATGCACTAAAACCAAGTAATCAAATTCAATCAATTAGAATATTGCTGAAAAGAAAAACATATTGAAGAGAAGAAAAACTTGATTCACTAAGTGAAATACATTATATAGATTAATTACACCCAGACTGATGTTTTCAAGTCTTTTCTCTGGTGATGTTATGATTTTCTGCTTACAGTAACAAAAACATATTTAAGCTTAGAATATTATATCCAACCAATTAAAAAAAAACATTTTAACAAAGAAACGTGGCCTTAATGAAAAGTATATTTAATACCTGCTTAAAGGTTACTATTTTGGAGTGTGTGTGTGTGTATATATGTTACCCTTACAGGGTCGCGGGGAGGCAGGTGCCTGTCTCCAGCGGTCGTCGGGCGAGAGGCGGGTCCACCCTGGACCGGCCGCCAGTCCATCGCAGGCCAACACAGAGACACACCATGCACACACTCACAGCGAAGGAGAACTCAGAGAGGCCGATGGACCTGACAGTCATGTTTTTGGACTGTGGGAGGAAGCCGGAGTACCCGGAGAGAACCCACGCGTGCACAGGGAGAACATGCAAACTCCTTGCACTAAGACCCCAGGCTGGATGCGAACCCAGGACCTTCTTGCAGCAGTAGGTGGACCAGTCTGTTAGGAACTCCCGGGCCACTTTTTCTCCCCAGTCTGCTCCTGGACACAGTTGGAAAAGGCTGACCAGTTTGTGGCTTTTTGTTGGGAGGCTGATTTGTCCTGGGCACATCTGGAGATGGTTGGGTATGGCACTGATCATGTCTGTGATGCAGCCTGTGGGAAGAGCTGATCCCACAGGAGGTCTGAGGGAGAGCCTTGCAAAACGATGCATACGCCTTGAACGTCATGGAAGACTAGGAAGAAAGTTGTGTATAGTTATAAAGTTGAAGTTTGCAGGCGCTAACACGACATCAAAACAAACTGGAAGATAATGAAGCATCTTTTTCGTCTTTGACACATTCTGTATCTGAGAAAATGTTTTGATCCTGCTGCTAACCATTAACAGCTTGAGTTAGCAACTGGAGCTATTTGCAGCATATGCTACTGTTGGATTAGCATTTCCAAGCAGCATCAGTGCAAACATTCTCGGGCAAATCCCTCTTCCTCCGTTTGGTCCTCCTCATCTTCATTTCCCCTTGTCATTTTTGTATTGCCTTCTACTTCAATGCGCCTTGGTTCAAACTGAAAAAAAGGGTGAACTTTATTTAATGCACAAAAATTACTGGTCTGCCTGGACGGAGCTAGCGGCGTAAGACCTTGCATACATCATCTACCCAGAATGCATTGCAGCATAAACAACATGGTAAAGTCTTTGTGACAATATTTTGCTGAAATTTAGACAAACAGCCCACAGTATTTTTGCTGTGTTGTTTTTACGTCCCAAATAAATGTTTCTTATATAAGGTCTGTTGTTGCAACTAATCATGGATCCCTTTAAGAACAGCTGTCTCTGCATAGTCCACCAGCGGCTCCCCTTGGATGGCAACCCAGCAACGCCCCCTAGCTGTGTGAACCAGCTTGGCCTGCTCTTTTGGGCCGGTCCCTGGACATCGCTTTGACTCTGATCCTGAGACTGATCACCTCAGAGTAAGATGGAACTTTCTTTAAGTGTCTGGGCAGTGATAAGCTCGTTAAAAATAGAGCGACTTAGACATTGCTTCATCTTGCTGGTTTAATGCGTTTCTGAATGGCTAAACCCACTGCTTCTCATGCTGTGAAATTACTTATTTTTGTTCTGGTGTGAGAAATGTTTCAAACAATGTTTGACTAGCCGTACCAAAGTGCACACTGGGCTCTCCCTCTCTTTCTCTCTCTCGTTTCCCCTCACTCACCAATGCACAGCACAGGCTTTTTCTCAGGTGTTTAACATGGGGAACAACCCAAAGCTACGTGTGTTAGCTCTGAAGGCTAGGCCACGTGTCCAGTGTTTTATTGTCCTTTGTTCCAATGTGAAGCACCCCTTTTATTTAGGGCAGATCTGGACACCATCAGTTATCTGTTTGAGCTGTTTTACAAAGAACAGACAGTAGATGTGCAACTGCAGTAGAGACAAACCCCAGAAGACCTGCAGCTAATGGTGGCTCGACAGAGTACTGCCTCAGGCTGGGTTGAACAGAGGTTTCGCTGATTTTTCTTTGTACATAACCCCAAAAACCATCCATCATTTCTCTTTCCAGTAAACTACATTAAAGTTTATGATTAAAACATGAAAAATGTTTAGGGGTGTGAATACTTTAGCTTCAAATGAAGAGAGGAGCTAAAGGGGTCAAATGGTTTAAATGCTGACAGAAAAGCTCATGAAGATGAGATTCAAACTGTGCTTCACATGATGAGCAGCTAAAAGCACCTTTAACGCTCTGAAATCCAAGATCACTTGGTTATATTAGTGTTCATGCTACTATAGTCTTTAAATAGATTGGTGATACTACAAACAGTTCAAAGCTTTATAGCAATACAACCCATAACCTCATCATTCCCTTGGTTCTTGCTATTAGTTGAGGTTAATGTGGTCATGATGTGAAAGACTTCTCTGATCGTATAAACCTAATTACAGTCTGATCCCCTGGTTCAGCTCCGTTGTCTACACTATAAAAAACACTGTAGCATCACAGCTGTGAGGAGTTGTGTTTACCTTGAGATGGTTATAGATAGAGGTAGGAATACTGTGAAGGAACAGGATTATTGATCTGTAGATACAATAAAACTTTCCCCCAAATATCTCTGAATGTGAAATATTTTCCAAAAACCGTCATTTTATTACTACAGATCATTTTAGAGCGTTTTAAAGGTTTCTAATATGCTTTAATACGCACAATGGAAACTATCTTAGCACTACTGCAGAAGCTAATATCTACGGTCTTCCTTACCTCCACTCTTGGGGTGGGGGGTTCAGCCAATCAGCTCCAAGGAAAATGCTTCCCCTCAAATCCTGGATTGGCTGTTTTGCAAATGGCAGCCAGCATCGTGTCATGCAGCATTGTGCCTAGATATGTCAGTGTTGCATTTTATGTGAATAATTTGGAGTTATGTTCCACAGAAAAATCAGTGAATATTGAACCAGGAATAGACAGGGGTTGGGAATTTGCCTCTCTGCCCAGGGCAGCCTGACTAGAGTGTCCAACATGACTCAAGCACACACAGAAAATAAGTTATGTCAGCTGCACCATGAGGGAGTTTTCTAGGGCTTAGATATACAACATGCCCCCCCCCTCCCTTCAAAATCTTACATATTTATAAAGTCAGACCTAAATTAAATATTTTACACTGAAGAGAAACATAACTTGAGATTTGTTAAACCTTCAATGGCAAAAAGACAAAATAGCATTTTTCTTATTTTCCTGCCTATAGAACAACCATATATAGATTGATCAAACCTGGACTGGATTATTTTACAGATGGTTTTGGACAGTTTGATTTGTAAAATCTCAGATTATTGTATTTCTCAAACTTTATTATAAGCAATCAAATCAATATTTATAGTTCTTGGTTTTTTAAGATGAGTTAGCTGATAATGAGAGTTTTCTTGCTTGGTTTGGAGTTTGGGTTTGGTTGTGTGTGGACCAGTAAGAGGAAGGTCATGCCCAGGGATCTGTTCATGCAAGAACTGAGATCCAGATCTAAAAATCTCTATAAACCACCTTCTTCAAACAGGGTTGTCAAACACAAGTAAAACATTGCATTTTTCAAAATGGCCACCTTGGTTGTAATAGAGAATATATGTTTGCACTAAAATCAGCAATGGTTAATGCCAATGGTGGGCACACCTAACCAAAAAGTTAGGTTCACAAACTACTAATTTGATAAACAAGAATCTTGGCTCCACTAACACTAAATCCATTTTTAAAATTAGTGGAAGCTAACACTAAAACGCTAAACACACAAAAAAAATTATTGGATGCTAACACTACTGCTAAACACATAAATAGCAGAAGCTAATGCTTAACTGTTAAACACATAAAAAACAAATTAGTGGAAGCTAACACTAAACCACTAAACACATAAAAACATTAGCAGAAGCTAATGCTAATGCTAAACCACGAAACACATAAAAATTAGAAGGTAATGCAAAACTGCTAAGCACATGAAAATATTAGCAGATGCTAACATTCAATCGCGAAACAAAAAAGATTAGTAAAAGCTAGCGCTAAACTGCTAAACACAAAAGAAAATTAGCAGAAGCTAGTGCTAGCTGTTAGGACGACAGCCTCGGTGTCTCTCACATCTTCATCTCCTTCTAGCTGATGACTGGTATGAGACTTGCTAACAGCAAAGTCCACAGTTTCTGATTTATTTATTTATTTATCCCCCCCCATATTATTACTTTAAAGTTGGATGAACAAGACGACCAAAGTCAAAAACATCTGATGTGACAAACTTCATTCAAGTCATGAAAACAGGGAACATTTAATGGCGATAATTGGTTGAAAAGGCTCAAACGGCAGCCGTCTTGAAAAATGTCCATCATCCTGAAAAATCAAGTGGCTAATGGGAAATATGAAAAACATACAACCTGAATTTTTATGCTTGTATCCACAATTGAAAGAGTTTTACAGTCATACACTGACTAAAAACTCCACCCTGCAGTGATTGCTCAAAACAGCCCCATAAATAATGGCTGTGTCACAGGTGTGAGCTGCTGTATATAGTTTGGAGAAACACCCACTTATGTTTTCTACAAAAAAATGTAAACATTAATATTTATGTAAAGTGAGATGTTTTTTGTACTGTTCAGTTTGTGCTAACAGAAAGTTGGCTCAAACACCTGGACTTTCTTCCTTCCTCTGTTTTTTCTCCATGTGAAAAATGTCTGGTCTGTAGGTCTGATTATTAATAAAGGCCTTCCAAAGGAGAACAACATGGTGGGAATTTGACACGCTGCATAACGTCGCTCTTTCAAGTTGTTGCAGGCTAAAGAGGGAGAGGAGCTCACTTTATCAGACTACAAAGGACCAACCCTGTCAGGAGGAACCTCGAGCAAAGAAACAGGAGGATAAACACCTCATTAGGAGAGCTGCTGATGACACTGAGCATGTCAGAAACACCAGGAGGTTTCTGCCTTTGCATTGTCACCCAACAACAAAGGCGGCAGGTTTACACGCGGACACACACAAACATAGTCAAAAGAACTTGCAAATTACAACTGGACAGAGACAAAGAAGAGAGCATGCTGTGTGTTTTACCGCATGTGGTGGAACCAGCGCTGTTATCCGGCTAACAGGCGGCTGGCAGGCAATCATCAGGCGTAATAAGCAGGAAGAGACTGTGTGAAATTTTGCACCTCTAATCGCCAAGAAAGTTTGCAAACTTAAAGAAACGTGCTGTCATTAAGGAAAGGTAGAACTCTGGAAAGAAGACGTATCACCATGAATACACCGAAGAATAGTCCAATCAAATTACCAACAGAGTAGCAAAAATGTTGGGCTCGAAGGCATTACTGGGTCACAGGAACATGAGGCAGGTGATTTATTTCTCTAAATCTGAGATTCTGAACTAGAAAAAAGGCAAAAATCCAAAGATTTTTTTTTTTTTTCAAGTCTCTTAACTCCTGAAATATTATCTAATCAAATCCGTGATATCTGGGTCAGTTCTGAGGCTACCTTCTCAGCAGGCAAATGTGACCCATATCCGACTTTTTCACAGCAGCCTCAACACCCCACATCCGATCTTTTTAACCTCCCCAAAAAAAAAAAAAAACTGATCTGTGCCACTTCCATATTTGGAACTAAATTATATCCGATAGTTTTCAAGCGTCTGCAGTCTGAACGGTCAGGTCGCATTTTATCCGACTTTCACGTCGCTGACGTGAGCCATGCGTCATAATTCAGCAGCAGAAGCAGCCAGACGTGAATCTGGACGTAAACTGCGTCTGAAATGCTAACAATGAAGTGATGAGAGGAGCGAGAGCCGGTGGAGCATCCATCCCGATCCCAGCACTCCCAGTCCGACTCCACCTCCAGACAGGTTCTCTCCAGCAGCTGCAGGTGATACACCAGTCTTCCCAGTAAAGGAATGAATCAGCCATCCTATAACATTCGCCTGGCTTTCCTGCAGCTGGAGGCCACCAAGGCCCTGAAAGTGATTCTTTGAAGCCCTTCCAGTGTTTGGTTTACTCTCATGCTCATTGTTCTTTGAGAACGGGGATTATTTCACTGTGCTGAGGTTTTTGGCTCTCAGCATAATCCCTTTTCTCATTCTTTACTAATTTAATTTGGTACAAAAAAGCTATAAACACATTCCGGGCAATTGACCCAGATTCTTTTTTTCTGTTCTTATGCTGAAATTTAGGAACACTGGAAGGAAAAAGTAGCAAAGATATTAAGCTTAAAATGCAAGAGAGAACCACATAAGAGGTGCTTCTTTGGTTTGATACGTCATTATTAAATATATAAAGAGTGGCTTTCAAAGGTTTATCATCAGTTATAATCCATCCATCCACAGAGCCAGGTATCCTTGCAGGGTTCTGGTTCCTGTTTCCAGCTGTCACTGGGCCAGAGGCACCGCGCATCAGCTATAATGATGAACCTGAAGTAAAGCTCAGTGGTTCTCGATTTTTCCAGACATTACTGCAGTTTGTTATTAAATAAACAGGGAAAATTTAACATGGTATGTGGAAAAAGTTGTGAAAATATTTATCAAAATATCGGTTTTTACCTTGGAAAAATTTGGGGAATTATAATAATATGAGACTAATCAGAATATTATCAGAATAAAGTCATAATATTACGAGAATAAAGTCTTACAACAAAGTCATCACCAGAATAAAGTCGTAATATTAATAATATAAATTATTTTATATTATTAATATAAAAAGTCATATGACAATAAAATTGAAGTAATACAAGAAAAAACTCAATTACCTGAATAAAGTCGTAATATGGGTAGAATGAATTAGTAATTTTATAACTCCTGCACCAAAAATAATACATTAAAATGAGGAATATTGAGCATCTTGTGAAGTTATACTTTGGTAGGAAAACTTCATCTTTTAACACATCAAAATCCAAATGTTATAAGTAGCAGGACTTTGAAACAATCGAGTGACTGAGTCAGTTTCGAAGAATCAACACGAACTGAGCTGCTTACATCAGGTCTGGGTAATGCTGTCAAAGCTTTGCTCTTATTAAAACAACTATTTCTAGTACTTTTATGACTTTCTAATAGTAATATTGTCTTTATTCTCTAATATTATGACTTTATTCTCATAATTTAAAAAAAATAACTCTCTAAGTATGGCTTTAATACTCAGTCGTCTCCAAATTAAATTAGTAAAAAACCTCGTAGATATCATTGTTATGGTTTATATAGGTTTCATAACATGGGATTCTCTCTGCATTCACTCATAATCTGCAGAGGTGGAATTAAATCTTTGAATCAGGATTATCGTCATCTGAAATGATTGCAACTGGCACATTTTAACTCGACCTGGTCGTTTAGTCAGTGACAGTTCAGGAAAATTCTTTCACAATGTAGAAAAAGTTCAAATGATGAACAACAGCAGCTGACATACAGTTTAGCTATTTTGAAGCAAAATGATGCTGAGTGTAAACTTAAGACCTCCAATCAGACTCCATAGGAAGGCTACCAGAGTCTGGCAGGAAGCGAACGAATCGTATCTGAAGTAGAAAGAGTTCACACCCCGGATCACTGCTCAGACGCTTCCACGTGTCACAGCGATTCGAGCCGTTTACCTGGATGGAGTCAGTTTGAAGAAGTCTGCATGTGATCAGGATGCCTCCCGGCACCTTCGCGTGGAGCACCTTTGGTCTCGCTCATCAAGGTGGAGATCCAGGGGAAAAAATGGAGCGCAGAAACAACACTTGGGTTTCGGATCAAGAAAAGGAAAAAAAAAAACATGCTCCACACCGACAGCGTTTTTCACATCCTCATAAAGACGTTGAAGCTTTTGCAATAAAGCAGAATGACTTGACCATAAGACCTTTGATTTTACTCCAGAGAAAACTCGAGCTCACTGGAGATTTCCAAATGCTCCAGGTGCTCTGATTCATCCAGGACTCAGGAAGAAAAAGGTCTGATGTTCAGAAGCTCCAAATTGTCCTGAAAATAAAAGGAGGCTGGTCTACTGTAGAAAAATATCGTGGTTTGTGAGGAAGTCGGACCCAGCACAGGCATGACATAGGCCGGAGTATCCTAAACTGGGTTTGAGTCAAAAGATCAGACCAAAAGGTGAACATGGATGAAGAAAAACAACTAAAACAAGAACTGAGATCTTCAGAGATGCAGAAGAGAAGGAAATACTCGACAAGTAAATGGTAACAAAGGCTGGGACTCTTGAAAAGACATCCAGAATCTGAAACAAAGTCCTCAAGACGGAGACAAAAACATGAAATTTCTAGTAAGATGATAACACCAGCTAGGGGAGCAGGCAAAGGGGACAAGCTAAACTGACCTTCCTGCCGTCCAGAACCATCATCCTCTACAAATATTTGGAGCAAATAATAAAACAATGGAGGTCCTGAACTGAGCTCTTCTGCCAAACAGGATGGGAAACCAGGTCTCCTTTCTGTCCTCAGGGTCAGACGCGTCTATGCTGCACGTGACACAGCTCCATGGTTGATCTTGATTGGTCCAGAGCTTAAAGCCCGAACCTCGTCTTATTGCTATTTTATGTTTTATTTCACTTTAGTAAGACACTGGGTTCACTCATTTAAATGCATTTTTCAGATCAGAACTGCATTCTTACTTCCAGGCAAACAAAAAGACCACGAATCGTGGTGAGTTTAATAAAATGGGATAACTCTAAAAAACGTTTTGTTGTTTTGTCTTTCCACTGTTGTGCCTCTGGCAGTTTTTCTTCTCTGATCCTGTAAGTTCATGAATGATGCGTTTTCTGTTTACATTGGTGCCTTCAAACCAGAAACCACAAGTTTTCATACACCGAAGGAAAAACTCACATTCACTTTTTCTCACTCACTTTCTGAAGTTAAATCAAAGCAAACTGCTCTTGTTTTAGGTCAGTTAGAATTGCTAAAATTATTCGTATTTCGTTTTGAGATTTATATCTCGTTAAAACCAAAATTCCTTCGTTTAAATAAGAAAGGTTGTATCAGTAAAACATCAACACCTCTTGGGATGTTTCCATGTCGTTTAAAAGAAGCATGGTGAGAAGGAGAGTCAGGGGAGCTGTTTTATGCCTTTTTAAGAAGTCGTAATCTCTCGGGAGCGTATTTTAATATCTTGCTACAGCGTGAAAGATTCACGTTAAGACAGAAATATCAAACTCTTATTAAAACTTCCAACTTTGTTGTTTTAACGAGTTTTATATCTTGTCATAACGTGAAAGTTTCATGTTTATAATGAAATATTAAACTTGTCTTATTGAAACCGGAAACTTTGTCATTTTTAACGAGTTTTATGTCTCATAATGTGAAAGTTTCTCGTTATACCGAGTTTTACATCTCATCATCATGTTATGAGATATAAAACTAATTAAAACAAGAAACTTTTTCATTTTAACAACTTTTATGTCTCATAACTTAAAAGTTCCTCGTTATGACAAGTTTTACATACTGTTATAACTTGAAAGCATCTTGAAATGAGATACCTCACCTGAATGTATTTCTTAGCTCTGGCAGGTAAATGCTTCCGTACCTGCTACCCAGACGTACTGGATCGATTTAATCATTTTTTTTAGTTCAGTTGTCTCAGATTGTTCATGATCCTCTTTTGGATCTTAATTTACTGTTTTATTTTAAATGCCTTTTCCGTGCTCATCTGGTGTGGTGCGTCTTGCACGAGGCAGATGCTGGTTTGCAACCTTGAAGGGTTGCCTTGGATACAGGTCTCGATGTAGCCGTGCTCTTCTCACCACGCCACTTAGCAGTTTTACACCGTGTAGCTCTGATAATGTGTGTCTGAAGAGTGCATGTGTCCAGCTCACATCAGTCCGTTAAAGGACCAGTACTTCACTGGTTCCCTCTGGCAGTGGTACCATCAGCTTGTTGCTTTGAAAAGACCCATCATGAAACAATAATTACCCTCTAAAACTGAACTTCTTTGGAGAAGCAGCTCATGTCAACATGCAGCTCTAAAGGCAACTTTGCAAAACAGAGAATTGCACTGACAGCCTAAACTACGGGAAGCCGTTTGTGAAGTTACACAGTCAAATATTAACGGCAATAATTTTAGTTATTTAGCCTGTCATAAAAGAAAAAAAAAATGGAAGATCATTTTTCAAAGTTATATTTTCACAATGTTATTCATTCAAATATAAATGTCACAGTTTCAAATTAAATATTTCAATAGCAAAGTAAATATTTAGTTGGCAAGTTTAATATTTAGCTTGCTAACTGATTAGCTTGTTGGCATGCTGAAAACCTAGCTTTAAAACTAAATGTTTAGCCTCAAACTAAATGTTTAGCTCAGAGCTAAATGTTTAGCTTGCTAACTAAAGATTTAGCTTCAAGCTAAATCTTTTTATTATGTTTTATTACAGGTTGAAAAATGCTCAATAAAATAAAGAAGCAGTATCATTATGCTCAGCTGGAGTATGATCCAGCTGTTCTGCAGACCCTGCTACCATGCACCATGATGTTGTATTTCTAGTATTCAATGAAACTTTGAATGTAGAGCTGCAACAAGAAGCGGTTTCTGGAAATGACATCAAGCTAAATGGTTGTGAGAATTAGGCATTTAAGAAGGAAAAACTGATTTGTTAATTCACATTTTCTGTTCCTTGTGATTCTCGAATATCTTTTTGCTCATGCCAGAGCGCCACACATATAAGCTGTGCTTCTAATATACGGCTGCTGGCACCCTGCGACTTTCGATTAACCATTAGCTAAACTTTTAATGAACTCTGGCTGCTTTCAGAAAGAAACGGAGCCCAAGAGTCAGTGCCACTGAGGTAGGAGGCAGGCTGAACCGGAGGAGGAGGCAGTGAAATAGAGCTGCAGAACCACTGGAAGCTGCTTATTAACTGCACAGCTGGAGGATCTTAGGTCTTCCTTCTTTCCATCAATTCTTTCAACCTATGACTATTCTGAACCTGTTAGAAGCAAAGAATAATTTCATGTTTCAACCCACTGTGCAAATCATCCGCAGAACCTTAAAGCGACACATTTAATGACCACTCCTATCAGGCCAGACGGACAGGCAGCATGACAGCATTTTCTCCCAGAACTTTCCATGTCAGAGCAAGGAATCCCACCCAGGGCATGACTGAGCCACCGCTATGCTTGACCATGCAAGGTTTTTGCATCATCTGTTCTCTTTCAGACAAACTGCTGATCTACGGGCCTGATGAGGTCCAGGTTTGATTTGCCAGACATCTTTGGTTTATTTAGCAGACAGAATTTACTGTAATCCAACATGACACCAGCCATAAACATAAAGCATATGTGAAAGGAACACATGCCAATGCATCTAACGCAGATCGCTCAGATACCGTATGTCAGCCATTTTTTTTGATAAAGTTTTCTTTTAAAAAAAAAAAAAAAAGTTTGTGTCTACTCCAGTGGGAGACCAGCTTGGTATGCTAGTCACTAGCTTCTCCTATGCTAACGCAAGAGAATAGGCTTCTTCTCCATCACCGGTGCCGGTTTAGCATTAATCAGATCAGAAGCTGGTTTCGTAGTGGCTCTAGCCTCCTTCGACTAGAAAGTAGCCACCGCTGGGTGCGCAATAGTCTTAATTTTGGCCCTAACACTGCACCATACAAAGTCTTCCTTGCAGGTCTTTCGCAGTTAGTTGAGGGCTTTTGACCACCTGCCTCCTCAGGAATCTGGTGCCCACCATTCATGGCTTCTTCTTCACCAGCTGGTGTTGCTACTTTGTCTTTAAATTCAAACTTGCGAACTTTACTTCCAGTCGTATCTGCAGGAACGATCCGGGCCTCTGCTGTCTTTTAGTGCAGTAATTTAAAGTGTTCTACCTCAAGCACACCTGATGGGTCAGTGTGTGCTCATATGAGGAATTTTAATCAAGAAGCTGAATAATTTTGAGACTAGTGTTGAAAAGTGTTTAAATCCTAATTGAAAATTAGGATTTAAAAGGATAAAAATAAAATTTGGATGAAATTTGTATAAAAATGTGTTGTTTTTAACTTTTTGAACAGCTTTTAGGTTATTTACTGCTGAGCTATTAAGAATTTTAAGAATAAACCTTATTTGTTTCAGGACTGAATAATTTGAGATACAACTGGGCAGCAAGAAAAACAGGTCCAATTCATATCTAGTTATTCAGTTACATACATTACAGTTCAATCCTGTTAAAATGGAAATTTTAACACGCTGTCTATGGAAGCCCATCAATATCATCAATAACTGACTTTGCACCAAAGGTATGAGATGTAGAACAAATAAAATTAATTTTTATGGTTTAAAAATTGTCACTTTATCACAAGGACAAAGGAAAAAGTTTGTAATAGTGTGAATAAATTTCTCCTCCTGTTTTAGGATCAGTTTCTTTTCTCACGCTGTTCCTGCTTCCTTCACCTTTCGTTCCTGTTTATATATCTTTAGCTTTCTCAGGGTTTTAGATGTATATTTTCTGTGAGCTTCTTTGCAAAAAATAGGAGAAGAAAATCGATAAGTGTGAGTGGACTACAGCACAAACGAAACATGAGGAGCAATATAAAGCATACTCGCAGAGACCCACTCAGACAGGAATGTGGTTCAAGTGTCTTTTCCGTTTGTATGTACAGCCATAAATCAATAGCAGTTTTGGAGGCAATGAGGCAGAAACAGAGACATCAGGGGAATGGGAAAACGCACTTTACTCCTCCAAGCCTTGCCCTCTGCACACACAGGACTCTGTCCAGATATCTGGAAAACAGGTGGAAAGTATAATAATTGTTGGGTATTAATTCAGGAATCTCAGCATGCAGGGAGCATCCCGTTCGTCTTGCAGCATCTAATCAATATTAGGGGCCATCATTCCTCCAGAGCTCACCCAGGTAACCTCCAGTGTGGGAACCGACTCCCCTGGGAGCCTCTGCTCCACACAGACAGTATTCAGGCAGGTGCTGCGAGGTGATCACTCGTGTTGCATCACAAATTCATAGCAACATCGTTGCTGTTGGATTCACCTTCATCCATGAAGCTATTTGTCACCTGCTCCCCAGGAGAGAGGGTGGAGAGACAGGATGCAGTGTCTGCTTCAGTTCAGGGCGCGCTGACATTTTCCATACAGACTCTGAAGAATCCCTGAAATTTCACAGTAACAGAGCATCTTGACAAACAAGACAATTAAAATCATATTTTGTTTCATTCACAAGTGGAAAATCTCTCCTGAGGTCCAGCCTGCTAGATTCTGAAAGCAGCCCAGCAGTAGATGTCATGACACTGCAGAGCATCCTATCAGTGTTTGCTCAGCCAGGTATCGCTCAGCCTGCTGGGCGCACCGTGGCGAGCAGACACAGTGAACAGGCTGGCAGAGAAAAGGGACGATCCAGGCCAATCATCCTACTGGCTGCTCTGTGGGGCTGCAGTGACTTCATTCAGGGTTTTAGTGCAGCAGAAAAACTGAATATTTCAACAAAAATCTTCCACATGAAGATTCAAGAACCAAATTTGGCACAGATGTTACCAGAGGCTAAAAGCATCAGCCAAAAAAAAATTCAAGATGGCCACCATGGTCGTCAAGAAAATGTATAAATATGCCAATATTTGTCACAAATGAATACTTTTGGGTGTTAAATCATATTTACTGATATTATTTTTATTTTTCAAGATGGCCACCATGGTTGTCATAGAAAATTTGTTTGTATCCATATTTGCATCAATATTTTTATATATTTTCCTGATCTGTTAATTCCTTTTTCTGGTGGATATTTTTCAAAATGGTTGTCATGGAGAATAAATGTTTACACTAAAAGTAGTAACTGCCAGTGGTGGCCACAGCGAACCAAACAGGTTCATTAACCACTAATTCACTAAACAACAATCTTAGCTACGCTAACACTAAACTGCTAAACACAGAAAAGAAAATAGTGGAACCCAATGCTAAATCCCAGAACACATCAAAAAATTAGCAGAAGCTAACAACAAAACACTAAACACAATTAAAAACTAGTGGAAGTTAATGCTAAATCGCTAAACACATTAAAGATTAGCAGAAGCTAACACTAAACTGCTAAATGCAAATAATTACCAGAAGCTAATGCTACACCAGTAAACAGAGAAAATTAGCAGAAGCTAACACCAAACCACTAAACACAAAAAATTATCGGAAGCGAACGCTAACCATAAAGATGTCGCTCAGTCGGTGTCTCTCATCTTCATTTCCTTCCAGATGACGACTGGTGTGAGACTCGCAAACAGCAAAGTCCTCAGTTTCTGATTTTACTCCATATTATCACTTTAAAGTTGGATGAACAGGACGATTAAAGTGGAAAACATCAGATGTGACATAAAGTTCATCATGAAAGCAGGGGAATTTTTATGGCAATAATTGGTTTAAAAGGCTCAAATGCAGCAGCCATCTTGAAAAATTGTCATCATCCTGAGATTCAAGTGGCTGATGGGAAATATGAAAAACATATGACCTGAGGGGTGAGCATGTGAATGTTTATGCTTGTATCCACACTTGAAAAATTTTTATAGTAATATGCTGCACTATTTTATTAAAATAATCACAGACTGTCTCCATCACACACTTGATGATTTTGACAGCAAAGATGTTAAACGATTCATAATATCAATTCATAGATGTTACTAAATGTAAAGAATCTTTACTTTTATTATTTTCTTTATTGCTAAATGCTATTAAAGCAGTGTGGGGGCAGGTAAATATCAGCAACACCTACATTTCTGATAACATTTACAGTCTGAATGTGGACAGCAGTGGACAAAGGTAAGTCTATGATCGGTTGGTTCTCTGGGTTACTTTGGAGCAATCCAGTTTATAGCAGGTGGACAAATCAACCCAAACAAATTACTAAAAACATTCAAAAAAACTAACTCTTCTGTGGTATATATATTGCCATGTTTTAGGTGTGCTATGCTTTTCTGCTCTCCAGTGGTTTCGGTTCTGCCTCTCAGATAGTCTTTGTGTCGATGTTTTTCTCCCATGAGGAGTACCACAAAGTTCCACACGTAGCCCTCTTCTTTTCTCATTGTACTTGCTGCCACTTGAGGCTATTTTCAGGAAACATATAATTTCTTTTCATCTGGTTTCTCTTCTGCTCAGGACCAGATTCTGATTGCAGAAACCCCTGGGCACAAAGTGTCCTCTTCTGTCTCTCTTGGCTCAGTGGCGACAACCCACCTCAACACCTCAGTCAGAGAAACCACTAATGAACTGGTTTATCTTCGTTTTGTATGACATGGAGCGGCTTATTATGAAAAGCCGCTGCTGCCTTGGTCAGCCCTGATTTTGTTTTTTAATTATAAATAAATTGGTTCAGTCTGGTGAAATTTTAGAGAAAAAAGGATTCCTAATTTCCGTGTTTAAATTCAGGTATTTTTACCCACAGTCAGACGAGAGTCTAACTCGGCTAACTGGTGCGAAGACACAAAGCGTAAATCACACTTAGCTGAAAGATATAATTTATCTCCAAGGAAATCTTCTTGAGCTTTAACAGTCAATGGCCCTTAGAGAAAACTGCACAATCTCATTTCAGGAAAGCTCTCAGAACCCTTAATTTCTTCAGGTTTGTTGGTGTTGAGTTATTTCCATCCAGCAAGGACTGAACAGACTTTGCCCATGGTGATGCGGTTTCAGTGTCTCTGAATTTAAAGTGTTGATGTGATTTGATTACTGAAGTGAAGCCTTCCATTTAGCAGGACACCAATCAGTTCTGCTTAAGATGGTAATTTCCCCTCTTTTAGCAGCAGCAATCATTTCTTGCCTGCTCATGTCTGCCAGAGACAATTTGTATTCTCGCCACCTCTCCGTCTCCTGTGGATGGGACAATTATTGTAGGCTCCAATCAAATGAGGGGATGTATCCAATGAGAGGATGTCTCATTAGATTGATTTGGGAAAACCTCTATTGACTGTAAAGACTGTGAGGAATATAAACACACACAGCTAAAGTTCATCTGCATAGTATCTCACATGCTTGGAAATGTAAAAGAAACTAGAACAAAAACAGCACACTTTCCAACCGTAAATATGAGGTGCCTCTGCATTTTTTTAACATCATAATCTTTTTATGCTTAAAATGGATATTTTAAAGGATGTTTTTGTTGTTTAGGTGCAGAAGGTGTGAAAAATATGAGTTCACTCCAATCTCCAGCTTGTAACAGCACAGGGTTTTAGGCGACGTTCACACAGAGTGAGCGCGATTGTTTTCCTCACTTGTCTTTCCCAGTATAGTCATGGCTTCGACTTTTTCAAGTTAAGCTCATGTCTGTGGAGGTGGCTCACCTAGTTGGCGCTCATAGACAGCTGTATTAGCTAGCTTAGACACTGACCCGTACCTTCTCTCTGCTGATGTGTTTGCTGATTTGATGAAATCGCCAACTTTGGCTGAATTCACTCCACATGATTAATACCACAGTCATGACCTGCGCTTCCCTTTACATCAGACCTAAACACGTACAAACATTTAGATACTAACCAGTTTTTTCATACATGCTAGGCTACATGATGGTGGGGCATTTTCTCCATGGTTACTAATGATTAGACGTGTACCTTCTCCATAACGCAATATTTGATTGCATCTTACTAACCTTACTTAGTTATAAGGTATATGAACATTAAACTTTTTACCTTGTGAAAAGTGTTTGCTGTAACTCTGTGAATACACCAAGGGCTGCTGATTGACGGCTGTGATCCATCGCCATGTTCTTTCATCATCAAGAGGTTTACCATAACATTACAAGCTTGGTTTGCATCCTTGTCTGTTTGTGCGGCTGACCCCGCAGCACCCTGTGACCATTTTTACAGTGAAATCAACTGTCTGTGCATATAGGTTGTTTTGACGGCCTCCATCATGGCAGAGTGGGCCTTTCATCACATTCTTTCCGAAGAATGTGATGAAAGTCAATAGAACTGGACGCTGCAATATCACAGTGACCCAAAACATAACCGTGGATCTACCAGGGACCGGCTGAGGACTCATGCTAAGTTCAGACCGACCACGATTTGGGCTTCAAGGGCGCCTGGTTTACATGCAAAGTCTCCGTGGACGCACGTCTAGGGCGTCCAGAAGTCTCGCAGCGCATTTCACGCATCGAGTGCTGCGTGTTTTGAAGGATTTCACACGTCTGGCGGCGCCGTGAGTTTTCAGACTTCAAGCGTCGGAGCGTCAACCAATCAGAGAGACTCTGCTCTGTGACGTAGTGGCGCATTTTCTGACAGGACGGAAGGCCCAAGGGCCCATCTACGCCCAGTCCAGCTCTCACTACAGAGTCAGGAATAGAAGGATCTTTCCTGCAGGAGGATTAGCGAGGAGTCAGGATCTGGGGTTAAAACATTGTTACCGTGGTAACCCCCCCCCCCATGTGGGCTGTGGCCTCATCCGTCCAGCACAACGTTGAGCCGCTGCAGTTTCACGCCGAGGAATCAATGCATTTATTCCGAGGAAATGTGCAGCCAACAGTGAAAGAGTCAATGCGGAGGAGTCTGGTCAAGAGGCTCCTCCCAATGTGCGTCTGAAGTGATTTAGACGCTCGAGTCAAGCGTCTGACTTTAAACTGCGCAAGCGCCCAACTTCAGCCGTTTCTGACGCACAAACGTCGTTCGGTCTGAACGCAGCATAAGACATGGGACATCCTGGGCCTAGTCAAAGCCCAGATCTTGATGTCATTGAGATGTAGGGTTTCGATTTATGCCCCGAGCCCGACCCGAACTTGACCCGAAATTCTGGCCGGGTCGATGGGGGGCGCCTCAGGCTCGGGCACCGGGTGCGGCTTTCCGAATCACGCAGCACAAAGAAAACTAAATGAGAATTCACACATAAAACTGTGCTAATCTGCTTGTTGTAGAGGAGAAGGCAGCAGGTTTACTATGTTGAGGAAGGTAAGAAAATAGAGAGCGCAGCGCAGGCGCACTGCACAACAAATTGCGCATGTGGCCCCGCCCACCCTGCGTCGCTCTTATCACACATCTGAGGATTTGCAACTGACCCACAACAAGCGACAAAATGGAGTTAGAAAGTATCAAACAAGAGCTAAAAACAGGAGAACTCGCTCTACAAAGCCAGCACAGCGCAAAATGCAAAACATTTCTGGTCATTTTTATTATCACTCTCGTTATTGTTGAAATTCAAGCTTGTGCAGGATATTAGTTTCCTATGTCTGTTACTTGTTATCTTCAGGTCAGAATTAAAATAGCTTTGTTCTATATTGTTCCAAATAATTTTGCTCTCAAAATATTTTTAGTTAATCTGTATAATAGCCTATCTTTAGAGTTGATTTTTAAGGCTATTCGTTTTGTATGTTAATGTTAGATATCCATCTGGTGACTTGTTTATAAACAAGAAATCTTATATCTGCCGTTCTTTGAAATACGTTTTTAAACGATCATGTCAATCTGATCTCCTCATAAAAGCAGTAAAAGCTTAAGTAAAATAACATGTCGGGTTTGCTTCCGGTTCGGACCGCTAATTAGAGTTAATTAGTCGGGTCGGCTCAGGCTCAGACGCCATGCTTGTGGGCTCGGGCCGGGCCGGGCCGGGTCGGGTCGGATTTTTTAGGTCTGAATGAAAGGCTGCTGAAATGTGGGGAGGACTTGAACCGGGCTGAACATGTAAGGAAGCCCTCAAACATCTCAGAGCAGAAAGTCAGAGTGATGTCAGAACCCTGAGTCTGAAGAAGGTGCATCCTGGTCCTGGAAGATGTACCTAATAAAGTGGCCAATGAATGTGTTCTGCAGTTATATTCCAAAAGAAAATGAGAAGAAGAATATGATATCTGTTAAAATCATGTGAGCTGTGAATTGATTTTGTGTCTTCTGTGTGTGTGTGTGTGTGTTAGAAACTACTCCCTCATTGATTGGCTACAGCCAGCCTGAAATTTGCTCCTTCATTAGCCGAAGAGCACGCTCTATAATTCATAAACGGATGGTTAATAATCCACATTAACACACCTCCTCAAAATAACATTAGCAGTAAAAAAGCAGAATTAAGAGTGTCATAAATACTGCATATTGCTCTCTTTTTCCCATCCATGCAGTCAGGGAGCCATCGAACTGGAAGCCTGGCCAAAGTGGCTGAAGAAGGGCAACAGACAGATGCTGTCCAGTGCAGCAGGTGGTTTATTTACAAAATATCAAAAAAAAAAGAAAAAAAAAAAAAAACATTTAATCAAAAGTTAAAAAAGTTAAAAAAAATCAAAACTGAACTTCAACCAGCTGACATTAATGTGCTTTGCACACAGCAACACTGACCTGGTGCTCTCCTGTTGAGCAGCTGAACTGTTCTGTTTAAATGCCTTCAAGCCACTCAAACCATGGCCTCAGAGGACCTCAGAGGAGAATTTATCGTTTTAATGTTTTTCTACAGTTTATTCTTTTCAGTCTTTTTCATGAAACATCGTAAAGCAATAACAGCCCAACTCTGAGGCAGATATAAAACCATTCCACCGGTCAGATAGTCTGCTCAAAGTTAGAGAAACCATGGACCGTCTCCTCCATACAATATTGAGACAGGTACAGTTACCACAGCAACCACAGCTGTTTTGTCTTGGCTGCTGATAGTCAAGGTTATGAGCAGCCACTACATGACATAGTCTCACAGATAAGAAAGAGAATATGAAAGTTGTTTCCTTTCAATCTGTTTTATTCCCAGTTACCTTGAAATGCCTGCAGGGCTGTGCCTTTCTGCACTCTTCTCTGTTTCCTGCAAACAGCTCTGCTTCTTATCAGGATGTTCTTATTTGGTGAACGGCACAGCACACGAATCATCTGAATGTGTTCAGAAGCTGTGGTGTACTGGGTGCCGTTCGCAAAGTTAACTGCAGTCGTTTGGGTTATTCAGCCTGTCCTAGGAGGGAAAAAATGAGGGTTCATTTTTCAAAGTCATATTTTCACCATGTTATTCATTCATTTATAAATGTCATAGTTTGAAGCTAAATATTTAGTTAGCAATCTAAATATTTAGCTTCAAACAAAGAATTTCGATTGCTAAGTATTTAGTTTGAAGCTAAATCTTTAGCTTGCTAACTAAAGATTTAGCTTCAAACTAAATACTTAGCAAACTAAATGTTTAGATAGCAAGCTAAATATTTAACTCAGAGCCAAGTATTTAATTAGCTTGCTAACTAAATATTTAGCTTGCTAAGCATTTAGTTTGAGGCTAAATATTTATCTTAAAACTAATATTTAGTTCCAGACTTTGGATACATGTATCAAGTATTATTTAATTATAATTTAATTAATTTCATAAACTAATATGTTATGCTTTGAAGATCTACATTTTAACAGTGATCCAGAAGTATTTATTTCAACGCATGTGCAAATGAGCTAACAATACAGATTGTGCTTCTGGGACAGATCGTGCAGTGATATCCATATTAGTTAAATATTTAGCTCTGAGCTAATATTTAGTTTGTAAACTAAATATTTAGCTCTCGAAATATTATATGAATACACGAATAACTAACATGTTAAAAGTTGACTAAATATTTAGCTAGCTCAGAACTAAATATTTAGTTTGGAGTTTGGAGCTAAATATTTATATTTTTATTATATTAAACATTTCGTTTGAAACTATGACATTTATAAATAAATGAATAACATGGTAAAAATATGACTTAATTTTTTTTCTCTTATGACAGGCTAGATAATCTAGATTATTGCTGTTAATTTTTGACTGTGTAACTTCACATATGGCACCCCCTAACGGTTCACACAGTAGCACCACCACTAAGAGTTATGGTGTCTATGATCTCTGTGATGTACATGAAAGAACTAGAGGTAAAAAAAATAAAAAAGAAACTTCAGAGGAAAATCAGCTCAGTGGCCATGTTGCTTCAAACTTGGTCTGATTGCACTCGGTAGCTCAAATGGCTGTGCTTTCATGCTTGTGTGTTTGTGAGGGAACAATGGAGTCTGATTATCCAACCATCACCTACCTGCGGGTCTCTGGTCTCTGGACTCCTTGTAATCATGCTCAGAGTCCCTGAACAGCCTCCATTAGCTTGGAATTAAGTTGTGAACTGCTAATCTGCTTCCTGTTCAGTGGTTATGGTAAACTAATGAAGCATCCACCCTGAAGCATCAGCAGGGTTCATTATTAGCTGCAGTGATTACAGATGTGCATTTTTCTTTATTAAAAACCAAAACAAGATCTACGCCAATAGCTGAGTTATTTCATGAATTAGTTTCAAGAAAAGAAAAAGATGAGATGAATGTAAAAAATGTGAATTTATGTAAAAGCAGCAGTTTGGTACAGAGTCACCATCACCATTTGTTCTCTGAAAGCTTCCCTCAAAACTAAATCATTCAAGACTCAACTTATTTTTAAACAGCAGAAAAGTTTAAAGGAAAATATTGATCAGTTTTCTTCTACAATAAAATCATTTCAGCAGATAAACATCCTTTTAGCCGACTAAACATAAGCAGTTAAATGACTTTAGGCCTGATTTGAAGAGATCAGTAAAGGGACAGCGGTGTATGAAGAATCCTGATATGTTCATGTTTACTTCCTACATTTAAGCTTAATAAATCCCAAGGCTCACAGATTCATTTACTTTTTTGTCAGTTAATAAGCATAAATTAAAATTACACTTCACAGAAGAAACTAATATACATCAAAGTAACTAACCTAAATCAGAAACTAGTTTCCTGTCAGCATCCTGCATGGGACGCTTCAAACGATCCAGCTGGCATCAAAAAACAGAAATACAGAGTCAGAAAAGCAAACAAAGCATTTCTGCTCCTCTGACACTTTGAGCCGAGCAAACAGCAAGAAAAGCAGGAACACACAGGAGTCGCTGGGAAGCTGCCACTGGACCTGCACACAGCGTCCAGCTTAACTTTCCTCAGTCACGCTTGTCTTTGTCCACCATTTCGACCAGACTGCCAACAGAAAGGTCAAACAATTACTGGCCCACCTTTCAGATTCTCGTTGCTCTTTTCAGTTTGCTCTGCGTGACTGTGGACAGTCAGCTTGAATGTCAGCTCAGCTCAGAGGTTGCAGTTTGTTGCTATAACAGCATTAAAAAGTGACTCTTTTGCACTCAGAACTGTGTCTCCTGGTCACAAACACATGGATATGTTGCAGCATCTTTATTAAAAACTCACATTATTCATTCTGTGTTTTTCTTTAGGATTCCCAGATGGAAGAGTGCCACAAAAGTGACCTCAGGAGGAGAGAAACTCTGGGGTTTGAAGAGTTTTACTAAGTCTAACCAATACTTAGTGTTGCTGTTGTGAGGTTTTACTTTAAAGAACAAATATGAATCATCTGATCCGATTGCAAGTTTTGGATCAAGGTCCAGTTCACAGACTTAAATGTTCAGAATCCTGATCATTCAAACTAACCTCAACCCCAGTCAGCCATGCAGCTGCAGACTGGGCAGCCTACGGTGGCCGACTGTTGCAAGCATGCAGCAAACACATGAATGATGCAAACTCCAGAACACACACACGGCAAAAAACATGCAGTCGTACCAAGTATTTTTGTCTGGTTTCTAGTGCTAATTTCTTGCTACTCTTGAAATAAGACAAAACTAACTTACACGTGACTTTTCAGCAGATATAGGAGCTGTTTTTGAGTCAGTAATTCCTTAATATTTATTTTAAAAAGGTACTAGTTCCACTGGCAGATTATTTCCACTAATAAGACATTTTCCCCATGTCTTAAATTAAAAAAATCTGCCAGTGGAACTAATACTTTTTTACATCAATATTAAGGAATTACTGACTTAAAACAAGCTCCTATATCTTGCTGAAAAATGACTTAGTTTTGTCTTATTTCAAGTGTACTAAGATATTTGCACTTGAAACTAAACAAAAAAATGCTTAAGATTTTGTGTTTTTGCAGTGCACAAACACACAAATGCAACCAAAAATGCTGGAACCTCAAAAAATAGAAGCAAAAATCCACAATCAACAATACAAAAAATACAAACGAAACATGCTGCAACTGCAGGAAATAGAAGGGAAATGGAAAATGCTGCAAATAGCAGAAACAACAGCAAGAATGAAACGATGCAAACTTGCTTCACAAAACGAAAGTCCTCCAGACCACTAGGGGGAGTCTGGAGAAGGTAAAAATGCTGCTGTTCTATATTGTAAAAAACTGCATGTTTGAAAAAGACAGGAAGTATATCACACCTTTCTTCCTCCAACTTTCTTCTGGACATTCTGTTCAATCATGACATCACGATTTGTTGGTCGACTCCCCCTAGTGGTCTGGAGGACTGTTTTGTGGAGCCGGTTTACAGCATTTTATACTTGCTGTTGTTTTTTGCTATTTGCGGCATTTTCTCTTTTACTTGTATTTCCTGTCGTTGCATTTTTCTGTTGCATTTGCTCTTTTGTGTTATGGAGTTTGCATCATTCATGTGTTTGTAGCGCATTGTGCAGTTTGCTGTGTGTCGGCCACCGTTGAAGCTATTCCTTAAAACACAGGCCCCTATATTTCAGGGAAGAATTGTATTATTGGCCACACAATAATCTGACTTTCAACAATTAAAGTGTTGTCTAACCTTAGCAGTGAGGTTCAAAGTGAGTGTGAGGCTGTATTGGCAGCTGCTGCTTCCTGTCTGGCATGCGACCTGCTCCTCACACCACCTGTCACCTGATGAGGCAACAGATGGACTCAGCACATCTGGGTAAAGCCACTGTGCAACATCTGCACCTCCTTTTGGAGAAAAGCAGATGCTGCAGTTTGAATGGAAGTCAATGCAACTTCTGGGGCAGTTGGTGCAATAAAGGCATAAAACAGGCAAATAACCCAAATGCTGAGTGACTTTTAGGTGCTGGTCTCATCTGACCAGAGCACCAACTTCAACACTGCTCCACTTTAAGTGGATGTTTAGGGGTTTTTTGTTGGTTGAAATTGTTGTTCCATCTGCAGTTGTGACATAAACACCAATATTACCATTATAACAGAGTAGAAGGAAGCTGGCGAGACAGCGAGCCTTTTTTTAAATAAGAAGCTAATTTAGACGCCATATTGAACTCGCTTGTCTTTAATCGTGTCTCCTCAAGATTCGGATTCCTGCTGGTTTTCATTCCACCAGCATAATAAGGCACTGATTTATACTTGGCACGCCAGTTAAAGTCATTTCCTGTATTTTTTTATTTATTTATTTATTTATTTTTTTTTTTTTGCCTAAATGGGAATCCTGCTTGCCCTCAACACCCCGAGCAGCTTCAGAACCAGAACTTATAATTGCATTTTGATGCAGCATGCAGGGTGCATCAGTGTGTACATGTGGTATACGTCGTTCTGAGTCTGCTGGAAATGTTGAATGACCTTTAAAACATGAGAATATGTGAATATTAGGCTGTGGAGTTGGCATGCTAAATGAAGCAGTGTCTGCAGCGTACATCCTGACACACACACTTCCACTCTGAGGCGCTTCACTGTGTAATTGACTGACTGTCTCCCTGGCTGACAATGTAAGGCGACTGTTTAGCTGAGTGACTGCCTTAACGGGCGACTGGTCCAGTAATTGTGTTGCTTAATGAGGGAGGAGACTGTTTGCCTAAACGATTTAGACACAGCTTGATGCCGGTAGAACTGACTGCAGCAGAGAGGAAACCAGCATGTTTCATGTCCAGAACTCAGACTTTCAGCCATAAAATCATTTGTTGGACATAATTTATATCTAAAATATCCTAACAACTATGCAGACATTTTATCTGGTTTAAATGAAAGAAAGGTCTAAGATGCAAAAAACCTGAGACTGCATTGTATTTACAGTGCTGTGATAAAGTCTTTGCTCTTCTTTGTGGAGGAATATTGACCTACTCCTGTTTGCAGAATTGATTTAATGCAACATTGAAAGTTTGCCCAGCATGAACGCCATATTTAAGGTCACGCCATAATACAAATTAAAACTGAAACTATATATTTTGCTCTGAGCTAAACATTTATTTTTGGAGCTTAAATTAACAAGTCAGATATTTAGCTTGAAACTAATTATTAAGGTAGCAAACCAGATATTTAGTTTGAAGCTAAATATTTAGCTAATATGCAAATTCAGTTGTCAATAACTGGAAGTGGACTGCTTTTCGACTTTTCAGCTTTTTCATTTCAGTTTCCAGATTTTCTGAGTTTCATGCCTCTGCTTCTGTCCAGCAGTGCAGAGACTGAGGGGTGGAGCCTGTCAGTGACGTCACAATGAAACAGTCCAGTCATACTGGGACAAACACAGGTGCAGTCTATTCAGATCCAATGTTGTTGAAAATATCATAAGCTGTTTTGAGCTTTGACTCCTTCTTTTCTTTATAGTCATTTCATATCAAATGCTTTAATCCTTGACACACAATGTTTTACAAGCTGTTAAATCTGCAGCTCTCACATCATTTTAGGTCTTTTCTCTTTGTTGCTCCTGATTTTTCTTTTTGCCGAGATGCAAATGAAGACAAACAGACATCAAAAGCAGCGCTGTGATAAAACATCCAGATGAAATCTTATCTGTTAACCAAACACGATGCTTTTTCCTCTGTATTCCTCTGTAAGGCACGAAGCTGGACCGTGTTTCTCTGCGTTTCCTGCCAACTTGTCAGGGAACGCATCTTCTTTAAGGAACAATGCCTCTGATTATTTCATTTAATCCTTCATTGTCTAATAAAAATACATTCAAATTACAGGAATGGAAAGTATTTACGTTACTCTCTGGCTGGTTCACTGACTGAATCTCACCTCGTCTCAAACAGATAAAAGGGGAAGTTTCTCTGTTCTTTTAGGTGTAAAAAACAAATGGATGTCTTGATTTCTCATTCAGAAGAGTCGCCCAGCTGCCATTTTATTCAAAAATGCATCCTGTGATTGTTTCTTTTTCCTTCTGAAACGTGGGACCTGACTGGATTGATATTTTCCTGGGAAGAACAGGCGCTGATTGGTGAGGGTGCTGGAACCGGGCCGAGGCTGATTTCCAGCAGGTCATGAATAAATTTCACATAACACAAGTTCAGGGTTCAAAAGGAAAGTTTACTCTTTCAAACTTGAACTTTAAATTCAAAGGATTGTGTTTCATTCGAGGGCTCCTAATTATTTCGGTCAGTTTCAAAAAGCTGGATTTGTTGGTGGGCCGGAGAAGCCAGCTGTAAAAAGATGAGTGACAGATAATCTGCTGCACAGACCTTTTCCTGTATGACATTATAACATTCACATCTAGAAATATGTGCCCCCCTGCCTTATTTGCATTTCTTCATTCTGAGAGATGAAAAGAGAGAGACAGAAATGGGAAATGAATGAAAAAGCTGATTTAGTATGCAAGCGCCACAACATCACAATGGGGAAAAGCTAAATTGAAATGTCATTTTGTATTCATGATGAAGCTGTAATAAGCTCGTGTGTGCCAGAGTTGCTGAGCATGATGGGTGTTTAGTTTGTGCACGTGTGACAAGAGGAAAGACTGAGGTTGTTTTCTACCTGTTGAGCTTCAGATTTAACAGACGTCATTTCCTGCTGTTTCTCTTTCAGAAAAGTCTTTTCCTCCTGAACCAGAACCCACACTAACTGAACTCTGTGAGCGTGAAATAAACCAGAGCATATCTGAGGTCCAAAAGCACGTTTTTGGGGGGGATAAAATGGCTTTTTTATGACTGAATCCTGAAAAAAAGCTACATTTCTTATTTGGAGCCAATTTGCATGGGTTTGGTGTTAAAATTGTCGGGGTCTGGGAGGTTCTGGTCATCTCCTTTTTGCAGTTCATGTCTTCATCCTCCAGATGGCATCGTGGAGCATGGTGGCTGGGTGTTCAGCAGGTGTTTCCAATCAGCCTCATCAGGTGGGTGTACAAAAGCAGCCTGCAGCCAGTCCCTCCATGCCTGAGTGTTGATCTTCGTGGTTCTCTCAGGTGAGTGTTTAGCTCTGGTCTAGCGCAAACCCGTGGCTCCTGTAACTCATCTGCAAGACTTCAGCAGATCTCCTGGTGGCTCCTGCAAAGATGGAACCCTGTCCACTCAGGCCGCCTGGATTCATCGCTGCTCCTCAGCAAGCTCGCCATCCTGCTCCCGCTCATTCCTCCCTGGCGGCGTTCTTCCACCTCTCCAGAAAGCATCTCTGGATTAAGAATATCACTTCACCTTTTCATCTTACTGGTCGTTTACCTGTTTCCCCAGAACATCAGACCAATCCCCTTTTCCAGAACCAGACCCCAGATCACTGAACATTCATCATGTGTGGCTCATTCTTCTTTGTAAATAAACCTTTTAACTTTTCATCTGCCTCTGAAGAGCGTATCTGTATGTGGGTTAGACAAGTGGCTAAAACTGGTCCCTTCATTTTTTTTGGGGGGGGGGATTTTCTCATCATAACCAAACAACAAAAAACACGTAACACAGAAAATAAGTGGCTGTGTTGTTTTTTTTTTTGTTTTTTTTTTCTAATTGCAATACAACCTCGTTTGTCCTTGCTGTGGTCATAACTAGACAAGCAGAAATGTAATCTTTGGTTGGATTTTCTTTTCCTACAGAAAACAAAAATAGGTCATCAGCAAAGGAAACAAAAAATGGATCCGTTCCATGATATTCTGACACCCTCTGCTGTCCAGCGGCCTGAGAGTGCTGGGTGTGGTTGTTTACCTGTTGCCCACCTGGGGGCGTGGCCTTGGCAGAGCGTTGCAGTCGCACCTGGAAGCAATCTTCTAATCCACATGTTGGAGCCAATTTGCATGGGTTTGGTGTTAAAATTGTCAGGTCTGGGAGACATGTTACAAGCCTTAAAAATGCGACAAAACGTGGTTTTTTTTTTTGTTTTTGTTTTTGTTTTTGTTTTTTTTATGCTAATCCTCATCAAAACTGTGGCTATGTGTGTTTATTTCTGTTCTTAATCTGTTACATGATAAAAAAATTTAAAAAAAATCCATGGGACAACACCTCTGAGGCATACAGATGGAACAGCGCCTCCTACAGTCACAGTATGAAATGGTTACAGAATTTATAAAGGACTTTTTAAAAAGGAGAACATTTTTCCCTTTGTTTTTCATTTGCCTGCCAGGTGCCCAGCTGCTGTGAGTGCAAAACCAGCCCAAATCACAGCCCTCCTCCACCTGACAGTTGGTAAGAGGTGCCTTTGCCTAAATGCACTAAATGCATCTTGAACTAAGCTGTACTGGAACTTTTCAGTGACGCTACAATTGTTGTTATATATACATATGCTGTTTGTTGCTATGGTTTCTCTGTTTTGTTTTTTCTCTCTTTCTGCAGGTGTAGAAGCAGACTTCCAGGGTGTTGACTTCTTTCTCTCCTCTACTCATATCTCCATTCCATTGAAACCTTTACACTCATCTTTCTTCCTTTCTTTTCCGTCAACATGTCAATTACATTTGAAAAAGCCCCAAAACAATTTCAATAAAATGAAAGAAAAAAAAAAAAAAGAGCTGCTTGTGTTTGGTTTCCAAAACATTTCTATTTTGGTCTCAGATCTTACAAGCCATGGTGTTATATCATTTTAAGAGGCTTTTCACTGCAGCCCTTCCAAACACTGGTTCAGTGTCATGACCTTTGCCCTTTAACCTGCTAACTGAGGCCTATAGAGTCTGAGACGGAGCTCTTCAGGTCATTTCTCCGAGTTTCATGCTCTGATGTTGGGCTGAATCTGCTGGGATGTCTGAGATGGTTTCCTCTCTGGAGAATGATGGACTTCAGTTGGTTCGGAGGTGAACTTTGACCCTTCCCAGATTAATGAGGTCACTCCTGGTGTCTTTCCAGCTTGGTGTTGTGTTAACCTTCAGCTTTATGCTCCAGAACCACTTCTTTCTCTCTTAAATTTAACAGAAGCAGCAAATATCCGACTTCCTTTTTGTGTCAGCTTTTCTTCATTTTTTAAATTTTTTTAAAAAAAACATTTTTTGAATTTCAAATATTTTAGAAGCTGGTAAAGACCACATGATCTGGATCAGCTGAGGGTTGTAAACTAGAGGCTTTCTGTGGGTGGCAGCAGAACAAATCAGTGGGAAATTTTTGCTTGTTGGCCCTTTCTGTGTTTGCATGTCTCCATTTGCATATGTGGGCTGTCTCCAGGCGCCGCCTGTAACGCTTGTGATGGACTGGCAGCCTGTCAAGCATGTACTCCATCTCTCATCCCATGGCAGCTTGGATGAGCTCCAAATCCTGGTGATCCTGAGGCAGATAGAGTGGGTATGGACTGGCAGGTGGGCAAACAGAGCTCTGATGAAATATAAGAAGGGATTAGGAAGCTAATTACACTTTCACTTGGATAGATGAGTTATTATTGGCTAAACTTTCACACCTCCTGTTTCCACTCAGGCTTTAAAAAAAAAGAAAGTATTTTTGGACTTTAGTCTTGCTGGTTAAACCATCTTAGTAACATTTTCTGTCACTTGTTCAATTATTTAGTCACTGGGAAAAAGTTAAGAAAACAAGGAAAAACAGCTGCTTGCAAGAAGCAACAAAAAGGAAAAATGACAAGACTTCCAGTTTCAATTCAGTTTACTTATGTAGCGCCATTTCACAACAAATGAGGTCAGTCACATGTTCCAGTTGATTCTAGTTTTCAAACAGATTTATGTTTAAAACGTTTTCTGTCAGAGGCAACGTGTCAAGCTCGTTTTCATTTTGGGCCATATCGAGATCATGAATGTTTTCAAAGAACCGGTTGTGCCAGAATGTATAACATATATGTAAAACCCCTTAAAAAACTGTTAAAATATTAATAAAGAGCTGTCTGCTTTCGATAAATACTTCTTAAAATTAAATATTGAACATCTTTTCACACTGATTAGTACCACCAGGATTTCATGATTGTTTTTGTGATTTTTTTTTTTTTTTGCAATCAGAATCACTTATTTTGTGGTGCTAATTTAGAAATATTTTCAATATTTGCGTTTATGTATGAAGGTAAATGTGAGTTTTTGTTACTCGATGATCATGGACTAAGGCTGAGTATGAAATAATGCCACCTGCAGGTGGGAGTAAGCATCACTTAAAGCTGCAGTATGTCACTTTGCACCGCTCCCGACCTGAAACACCCAATCAGAGCCAGGGGGAGGGGCTTAGCGCTGTCAATCACCCTGGTGTACGCGCTGCTAAATGTGCTGATGGTGGAGAAACAGCTCACCATTCCAGGAAATTAGTGGCCATGCTAACTAGCCTTAGCATTAGCAGCAGGCTATGTTGTGGTGAACCAGCTGTAGCGTAGCAGAGAGCAGGGGGTGGGGGGATGAGCCGCGCGTACGTGAGGGTGATTGGCAGCGCTAAGACCTTCCTCCTAGCTCTGATTGGTTGTTTCTCACTGAGTGGTGAATTTCTGCAATTAATACTGGGAGCACTGGGAGAAGGCAGAAGAGTTGGATTTTTTTTTCACAGATTATCTGTCTTATACTGTCACAACATGATAATTTTAATAAATATGTAAAAGCATACAACTGTTTTCTTGAAGGTTCTATTTATGTGTCCCTCTGGAGTCTAGAGGGACACATAAAAAGCTTTGGAGGGCCAGATTTGGTTGTAAAATTTTCTCCTCAGAATCCTGACTTGAAAAACAAAAAACACACCATTACTGATTTTTTTTTACTGTGAAAAAGAAACTGAAATTGGAAACAATTTTGTTTTTTGTGGTTAAACATGGATGAGCAGAATTTTAAATTGAATTTGATTGCTTTTTTCCTCTGAAAAATAATGAAAACAAAATCACCCAACAGTTACCTGTTTTCTTCCCCAGATAGGAATGTGTCTAAAAAGACGTACAAGTTTGCCGTTTTCATGATGTTAAGCCATGTAAGCCATGGATTTATATGGATAAAATGGAGTTTATAGCAGCTGCCATGGAGATTATTTCACAGGTTTTATTAAAGTTTAGCACCATGGGATGTTATTTAGTGCTATAAAACAATATTAAAAAAGGTCATACTCTTTAAATGTTTAAAAAACAACCTCAAGATGAAGATTCCCTCTTGTTTGCACATTGCAGAGATCAGACATTTCTTCTGCGGATGAAAAAGTGACTAAGAACCTTTTGTTTCTTTGAAATGAAATAGCTCTGTGGACTTCTATTTAAGTAATATTCTCCTTCAAGATACGTTTACCTAACGTAGAATAAATGCAATGCATATTATGTACGAAAGACAATAAAAAGGAAATATAACCATTATTTGAAAGAAGAGGATAAGGTTTGGCTGGGTGAGAACCTCTGATGTTCGGACAACACCAGAGGTGCAAATGTTTTCTAACAAGACAAAAATAGAGACTGGTGAAAAATAATAGCCACAATAAAGGTTTAAAAGACACAAAAACTGATTAAATAAAATCACAGCAATCATATTTTATTTTTCCACAATGAATGATCAGAATGAATGTTCAGACGTTTGGTGAACGTCAGGTCTGAACATTAAACATTCGCTTTCTTGCTTGGAAACATTCTTTTCATTAAACCCACATTTCTGTATTAAATATATTTTTAATGGTCTGATGTAATATTCCAGTTTTGAATGTCATGCTTTCATTACCTGTAAGTGGAAAATAATTTAAACAGAAATAAAGGCTTTCAAACATCCATCTGTGTGTAATTAATCTATAAAATATGTTTCATTTAGTGATAAAGTTCCTGAAATAAATGGGATTTTCATTAATATTCTAATGTATTGAATGGGTCTCTATATGATAATTGCGGTGCAGGATGTGTTTATGGGATGCACTTAAGTATGAATAAGAAAGAAGACAGTTAAAAGAAGCAATTAATAAAATGAGCGTCAAAGTTATAATTGAAAATATTTTTGGAAGAGATGTAAGTATGTTATCATGTTATTTTTGAAAAATACAAATCAAATAGAGAGAATTTAACTAGCTAATCTTACTTAATTTGAGTATTATTAGTAATTTATTTATTTGAGCTATTTACTTTTTTCCTGTTAATTTCCTGTCCACAAACCAGACCAGTTGGTGGCGGTAGTGTACCATTATAGTTGGTCTGCCGATCACCATTAAACACAAGAAGAAGATGTGATTCGGCGCTTTAATCCTCCTGCTGGAGCATTGGGTAGTACTGTCGGCCGCTAGATATTTATTTAGTCAGAGAAAAGCCATGTTTTGAGGTTGCTGCGAATATTAACTGTAAGTTATTTTTCGGACACCTTTTTCTTAGTCGTTTAATTTTTTCCTGATGAAGTTACTGAAAGTATTTTTTTTGTATTTTAGTGGATCTATAAGCAGCGCAACAGACAAGAAACAGCCCGACCTCGGCTTCTCAGCGGCCTTTTGTTTGAAACATCTGAAAAACAAAGATGGCGTCCGGATTTAGCAGCAGATCGATGATGGACATTATTGGATTACTAGAGTCAAGATGAGGATCTTCTACTCATCTAAAGGTAGGTCAAGCATTTCCGGGGACGGTGGACCTAGAAGACGACTCAAGGTAGGAGCTGCTGGGATGATGATGATGCTAAAGCTGTCGATGAAGGCCATAAGGTTTGGCCTGTGCTGTGCTGGTTTGATTCTTTGCTAAATGAGCTGAGAAGGATTCTGTTATGGTTGAAAATCCTTCGTTTGGCGGGTTTTTGTGCTGCAGCTGCTGCTGTTGTTATTTGTTCTGCGGATGTTCAGATGCAGCTGTTGGAATCTGTGAAGTTCAAGTTTGAAAATCAGTTGTGATGGGAAAGAAAGATGGCTGCCAAGGCTTTGGCGAATACAGTGAAAAAGCAGCAGGAAGAACTCAGAAACTTAGAAAGTATCACTTTCATAAACCTTGATTGAGATTTGTAAATATGAAGTAACTTTATTTGACCATACTGACAAATGTAAACATAGAACCGATGTTTCGGTGATTAAAATAAGGTCTTTCACTTAATTTCATAGTTCTGAATGAGCTGTCTGTTACTGCAATGCATTTGTATGCATATGCATATGTTTTTGTTTTTTGAAATTACCATTATGTTCTATATGCTCTATGTTCTGGTTTATTCATTGATATTTTTACTACTGGATTGTATTTTATCCTTTCTATTGTGTTCATCTTAGTTATTCTGATACTTTGAAATGCAAAGTTTTAAAATGAAAAACTTCAATAAAAAAAACAAACAAGAGTCTGAGCGTTGAAGTGTTTAAACTAGAGCTAATTAAAGATGCTCAAGGTAGTGAAAAATTGTGGAATCTTCCCATAGCCATTTGCTGCATCTGAAGCTAACTTTAGCTCTGTATTATACAGCATGTTTATGCTAGGTGTCACGTTGGATTACAGTAAACTCTGTAATGTCAGTACATCAAATGTACATTGCATACAGATATTGTATGCTACCCATTTTTCTTGATAAAGTTTTCTTTAAAGTAAAAAGTACGAGTCATAGGTGACCAGACTTGGCATGCTTGTTGTTAGCCTATCCAATGCTGTCACTAACCTATCCAATGCTAATGCTAACCTATCTGTGCTAATGGACAGTAGAGGAAGTAGGCAGTTCAGTGGGTGACCATCCTAATCATGCTAGTTTTTAGCCTATCCCCTGCTACCGCTAGCCTATCCTTGCTGATGGACAGCAGAGGAAGTTGGCAATTCAGTGGATGACTAGCCTAGGCACGCTAGTGGCTAGCCTATCCAATGCTAACGTGAGCTAGTCCTCTCCTCATTTGCTAGTGCCGTCCACTCGGGTACAGTGCCAGCCTATCATTCATCAGGTCAGTAGCGAGCTTAGTAAAGGATATAGCCTCCTGTGAAGGTGAAGAGTAAAGTAGCCACTACCAAATGTTAGCGCTGAAAGCACGGCCCAGTGATGGACAGAGGAGCAGTAGTAATGAAACCCAGAGACTATAAAAACCATCAGAAGCTCAACAGGCCATCTCGGCAGGAATCAGCGCGCTAACCTGGTGATTTTCAAAGTAAAACGACGAGTTTAACCTATGGATCCATGTCATGACAGTATATCGTATCGCCTTTTGTCCCCCGGTGTTTGCCATTCAAGGCTGCAGAAATGCTGCATCTCTAATTGTGTTGCAAGTGTGAGCTTCTCTGTGTAAATGCCAGCTGCATCATTCAAAGTGAAGGCCAGACTTTTACACCGACCTTTAGACCCTCATCAACCTCCCTGTCTAACCACACACACACACACACACACACACACACACACACACACCCGTCTGGCAGCCTGTAATCCTCTGTTGTTTTTACCTCAGTTTAACCTGGAGGTAAATATCACTCGTCTGCTGCCAGAACTCCCTCATCTTCACCTTCTGTCTCTGTTCAGTTCATTAAAATTCTGTTTCAGTGATGCTAAAATATCATCTAATCCACCAGCATCACCTTTTAGAACTACCAGCAGGAGTTTTTGCTGGCTGCTGAAAGAAAAACAAATTATAAGAGGGTTTTTTTTTTATTTATTTTTTTTATCAGAACTTGTATTAATCTGACAAATCATTGTTCAGAGTCTATTTGGACTCAAACTTGAAAAACAGTGATGTTCTGCCACCTCTGTGTATTGGTGATGTTTGAATTATGCATGGAAGTCGGAGGATGTGGCTGTTTTAACTCCCACACTCCATCCTGGTGTGATGGTTAAACACCCTCAGTTGTGCTCGATGCGTCTTATGGCACGTGCCTAACTCTTCCAAACTCATCCTCAACCATGGCAAGCCAAAAGTGCCACAAACTGTCTCTTTTACCACACATTTGGTTGAAAAGTCAAGTAAAAATGGCGTTGTGCAAGTCAGGATTCTGTAACGTACTGAGACGATCCAGTCTAAAGGCTGTTTTTTACACCATTTTAAGACCACCTTCAGAACAGCGGAAAAAACTCAGTGTTTGTTTAGGTCTTTGACGTGACGTCTTTTATGTGTGACAGTTTATCGATGCGCAAATGTGTTAGTAAAGGAACTACACCATCAGCCAATCGCAGCTTGGTCTCATCCAATCAGAGTATTCCTGGGATGAAAAGAACCAATCACGTGCAGCAAATCAAAATACTGCACCAAGTGGAAGAAATGACCGAAAACTGTGGCAAGAAAAACACAAGAGAACATAATACATTTGAGCTGAGTTTTGTAGCCTAAGAATACTTGTCTACTTTGTGCATTTCAATTAGTATTTATACGTTTTTTTTGAGCTATGTGAAAAATATTTAATTTTCCACTTTTGACATGCTTGTTACACCATTGAATTTATGGTTCCTTTGAAATACAGTTTAACCTGTAAATATAATTTCTTGCTAAAAGATAATTAAAACGTTTGTTTATTTCAAGGAATATTTAAATATTTCACAAGGGCTGGAGACTTGTTGCAATAAAAAGAGGCTAAAAAGCTTCATTAGAGCTTAAAACATGCAGATAGTTTGAAATGCAGCCACTCATTGTCTCCACAGAGTTAAAAGCTACTTTAGTTGTTTTGATTATTTCAAATTAAAACCCTTGACAGTCAGATGCACCCTGCCATTAATATATTCACTGGTTGAATCACTGTGTTTTTGGTTTCTGTTTTTGTTAAACTGTATAGCTATTATGCTGGGGAATAATTAGAATCAATTAGCAGAATTGCTGTTAAGTTATTTTAAATGTTGAGAGTGAAGCAGCCTCTCTGTGGAGTGCAGCGCTGAGCTCAGAGATATCACAGCTCAAGCTTATTACTGGGACAGGTGCCCAAGTAATCAGCCTTGAGGCAAGAAGTTATCGCATTAATTATTTGTAATAAACAAATTAGTCCGAATTATTTTACATTAATCCACATGTAGCATTCAGGAACGGTAACTGATGACAACATTTCATTCAGTTAAATCTCAAATGATCCATAACCCTGGCAGAGTTTGAGAAAAATTATTGATGCATACCCTTCTCAACAGTCAGTGGAAAACCTTGATTGCCATAACAGCAGTCAGATTCGTCTTATCATTGCTGAGCAGCTTTTTGCATGTTACCTTTGCTGTTTTGACGGTTTATCTTCAGTGAGGAGCTCCAACTGTTTGAGATGGAAGGCCTCCCTGCCATCACCCTAATCTTCAACTCACTGCAGAAATGATTAGATGGAAGACGGCACAAAGCCCCTCCAAAGCATAATCTTATTTTTAGAAGGAAGAAACATGGGATTAAACACTTGACTATAATGCCTTCAGCTTTGTGGTAAACATAAGGATTTAAGATGAAATCTCATGTTGCAACCATCAAAACTTTAAATAGATTAAACTGTTTCAGAGTTTTCTGCACCTTAATCTAATTGTTCCTGGCTTGGATTTACAGCAGAGATCCTGTTGCTGCATTTCATGATTTCCTCTAAGAACGTTGCACAGGGAAGAAGACGAATTAACAGCACAGACGATGTCTTCAGCAACATGCTTTAAGATTTCTGAAACAGAATCAGGATTTTATCAGAGAGGAACATTATAGTGTTTGAAGAGAGTGCAGTTGCAAACGTAGCCTAAAAAGCTCCTATGAGTCTAAAGTTCACATTTTTTTTCTTTCTAATGATGAAAGAATTACGATTTTTAAGAACAGCTGTTTTAGGAATCAACTACAAAAAATCCTGTTCATGTGAGCGAGACGCCAGGCGGGAACTTAACGAATGGAAGGTCGGTCACAAATATTAGCATACTGATTACATCATTAATTAATAGGTACGGCTGGGGATGTGGCTTAAAAACAAAATCTGATATTTTCATACCAGATCCGATTTCTAATCAGTTTTTTTTTTTCTTGCTTTCTTTTCTAAAAAAATAAATTACAAATGACAGAAAATACATTCAAAAAGTGGCTTTTACATCAGTAATCCCTTCTGTGAGTTGTATGATGGAGTATCAGGGCCAGGCTACGAGAATAAAGTCATAATATTAGCAGAATAAAGATGCAATTTTACTTTTATGAGATAAAAAGCTCTTTTAATGAGAGAAAAAGCTTGGATAGAGTTAACAAGATCTAATGTAAGCAGCTCGGTTCGTCTGGTTCAGTCGTTGCTCCGTCGTTTCAAAGTCCTGCTACTGATGATAATTTGATGCTGATGTCAAGTGTTCCCATATCTGTAAAACCGACACCAATGTATAACTTCACAAGATGCTCAACATTGCTCATTTTTATTTTTGGTGGCCCTAATTTTGATCGGTTTTGGGTGGGTGGGGGATTTTACAGAAATGAAATCTTCAAAAACAAAAATGTGATTAATCGAGAAAATCGAGCCTCATTAATAGGTGACTAAATATCACAATATGTTTCATGTTTTCATAAATCAAATTCAACAAATTGCTGCACTGCAGGTTACCTGGCATTCAGTCCAGGTCCTGGAACAAGTCCACTTTACTTCAGTCCTATCAGAACATCAGGAGTAAACCTTAAAGTTTCTGACTGCACCACATTCTGCTAACTTATTTAAGATGCCTGAGAGCAAAATTAATAAAGATCTTGACATCAGTGAGCTTTATTATGGTTGATTTAGCCTGAAGTTTTGAAGAAATTAATAGGAAAATGTCTAATTTAGTACTCCTGCTTGTTTTATTGCACTTTACTCTGAGAGACTGACAGATAAAGAGGATTTTACTCTTCAACGGGCCACATTTTCTTCTCCTAGTTAATAGAAAACAGAATTAAATGCAGCTGTACTTCACTTGGCTCACAAGCAAATGATGTCTGCAAGGCCTGCCATATGTTGTTGCTATGAAAAATGTTGCTACTGTAATGGTTAAAGCCTGAAATGCCTCCTTGGGTGGTTGGTATTACAAGCCTCATGGACTGACGCACAGAAAAACTGTGAGACTCTTATCTTCTGTTGCGTAGCTGCTGAGCCGTGAAACTGATTTTAGGGTTTGCAGTTATTTTTCACGGATTATATCATATTGGAAAATACCAGTATTTGCATCTTTATTAGTAACCAAAGATTATTTTAAATTTCCTGAATAGAAAAGTTAAAATCACTGTTCTGTCATTTTAGCTTTATATGCCCCCTATACTCACCGCTGTCCACATAACAGTGAAAACATGCATTATAATTATTTATAACTAGCATCGGGTGATATGGCTTACAAAAAAATCTGATTTTTTTTTTCATACCAGATCTGATTTGCGATTTTAATTGATTTTCTTTTTTTCTAAAAAACCAATTACAAATGACAGAAAATATTTTCAAAAAGTGGCTTTTCTTTCAGACATCCCGTCTGTAAGTTGCACAACGACGTATCAGGGCCAGGCTACAAGAATTTACATTTAATGAAGAGAATATAGTCATAACATTAACAGAATAAAGATGCAAATTTACCAGAAGAATTTCTTAAAATTACGAGGAAAAAGGCTTTGAGAGTAAATTTTTTTTTTTTTTTTGTTTTGTTTTTCATGTTGGAATTCTCAGAAAATGACTACATCATTCTTTTAATATTACGACTCTATTCTGGTAATATTAAGACTTTATTCTCTCGTTACTATGACTGTTTTCTTGTAACGTTGGCCCTCATGCTCCATAAAGTCGACCTGAATTTAAAGTCCAAATAAATAGAAGCTGTAAAACACGCTTGTCAACAACATGGTCGTCCTGGGGGCGCTGACATCACTCTGATCTATGGAAAATGAAGAGAACATTGGAAAAAATCCAGATTTTCCAAAAATGTAATCTTCAAAAAACAAAAATTCGATAAATCAATAAAATCGATTTATCACCCAGCTCTATTTATAACTTTTTAGCTTTCCCGTCTCTTGGTTACTTATGGAAAAATATCAATCTATTCATGGTAAGAGATTGTTTTAAAGGCTATCTGTAGTAATTTTTGTGTTATGACAATATTCTCATAATTCTCACATCATAGGACGTGGTAGCGATAGAGGCTTTGAAACCCCACATCCTTCAACCAAGAAACAACTTTTTCATGTTCAAAAGTTCACAAGAGGAAATCACTATAGCAACCAGAGAGTGATGAAAATGCTGCGACCTGTGGGAGCCAGGACAGCACATAAAATGTGAGTTGAATAGAAATTTCCTTTATGGTCCCTCAGGGGGAAAATTCAGGTGTCACAGCAGTAAAGTGACAGGTAATCTAAGTATGTTGATTCACACAGGGATAGATAGATAGATAGATAGATAGATAGATAGATAGATAGATAGATAGATAGATAGATAGATAGATAGATGTATTTTTATTTTGTTTTTAATCTAACATACTGTACAGTAAGGGCAAAATTACAACATAATATACTAAAAATAGTGTAACCTAATCCAAAGGAATATGTAACTGAGTAGGATAATTTGTATAAAATGTGCGTGTGTATTTGTGCATTAAAAACAAAAGATGATTTACAATAAGTGACAATAAAACAGTGCAAATATCAGCAGGGATGTAAACACTTGTTGATTTCACTGTGTCAAACTCAAGGCCGGGGGCCCAAATCTAGCCCGCCAAAGCTTTTTATGTGTCCCTTAGACTCCAGAGGAACACACAAATGGAACCATCAAGAAGTAGTATGGAGATATATATATATATATATATATATATATATATATATATATATATATATATATATATATATATATATATATATATATATATATAAAAAATAAAATTTCCCTTCTCACCCTCCACGGGTGGTCTTTCTCAACCTCTGAGCTCGGGTCCTCTACCAGAGGCCTGGGAGCTTGAGGGTTCTGCGTAGTATCTTGGCTGTGCCGAGAACTGCGCATTTCTGGACTGAGATGTCTGACGTTGTTCCTGGGATCTGTTTTATCCACTGCTCCAGTTTGGGGGTGACTGCCCCGAGGGCCCCGATGACCACAGGCACCACTGTGGTCTTCACCTTCCAGGCCTTCTCCAGTTCCTCTCTGAGGCCCTGGTATTTCTCCAGTTTCTCGTGTTCCTTTTTCCTGATGTTGCAATCGCTTGGTATTGCTACATCCACCACAACGGCTTTCCTCTGTTGTTTATCCACCACCACGATGTCCGGTTGGTTCGCCATTACCATTTTGTCTGTCTGGATCTGGAAGTCCCACAGGATCTTAGCTCGGTCATTCTCCACCACCTTTGGGGGTGTGCCCCACTTTGATCTCGGGGCTTCCAGTCCATATCCTGCACAGATGTTTCTGTACACTATGCCCGCCACTTGGTTATGACGTTCCATGTACGCTTTCCCTGCCAGCATCTTGCACCCTGCTGTTATGTGTTGGACTGTCTCAGGGGCCTCCTTGCACAATCTACACCTTGGATCTTGTCTGGTGTGGTAGATCTGAGCCTCTATTGCTCTGGTGTTTAGGACCTGTTCCTGTGCAGCCAGGATGAGTGCCTCTGTGCTGTCCTTGAGTCCAGCTTTTTCCAGCCATTGGTAGGATTTCCTGATATCAGCCACTTCAGTTATTTGTCGGTGGTACATCCCATGTAGGGGCTTATCCTCCCATGATGGTTCCTCCAGCACCTCATCCTCTGGTCCCCATTGTTTGAGACATTCACTGAGCACATCGTCGGTTGAGGCTTTGACCTTGATGTATTTATGGATCTTGGATGTTTCATCCTGGACAGTGGCTCTCACTGTCCAGGATGACAAAAAATAAAATAAAATAAAATAAATAAATAAATAAAAAATAAAAAAAATAAAAAAAAAATAATATATATATATATATATATATATATATATATATATATATATATATATATATATATATATATATATATATATATATATTTTTTTTTTTTTTTTTTTTTTTTTTTTTCAATCAAATCATAGCAGTTTTTATGTTTTTACTGCCAAATTTATATTAATCAGTCCCTCCACTTTTTTTTTTCCACCATGGAAATTTTCACAAATTCAACAGATCCCCGTATTTTTTCGCGCTAATGCTTGATTGTAAGTTCATTGCAAATTTTCAGCAAGAATGATCAAAAACATTGATTTAAGTGATGCTAACTCCCACCTGCAGGTGGCAGTGTTTCATAACCAGCCTCAGTCTGTGATCGATATGCTGAGTAACAAAAAATCGCATTTACCACCATACATAAGCACAAATATTGCAAAATTTCTTGCAACTACTTCTAAATTGGCACCACAAAATCAGTGATTTTGGTTGCAAAAAAAATCACAAAAACAATTGTGAAATCCTGGAGGGATTGATGAGTGTGGTAAGATGTTCAGTATTTAATTTTAGGAAGTACTTATCGAATGCACACAGCTATTTAATAATACTTTAATAGTTTTTTAAGAGTTTTACATGTACGTTATACATCCTGGCACAACCAGCCCTTTGAGAACATTCATGATCTTGTTATGGCCCAAAATGAAAATGAGCACCCCAGTTCTAGAGTCTAACAGCTGCTGGGAGGAAGGATCTACGCTAACGGTATGTTGTGCACCTAGGATGCAGCAATCAGCCACTGAAGGAGCTGTCCAGTTGAGCAACAGTGTCATGCATGGGATAGGCACACCTAAACACAAAGATGGTTGAGATAAGATCCTGATGAAGTTAGAAACCAAGACCTATCCTCCTTATTATAGTCATATTTAATAAATGAGAATATTACAGATTAGTAGATCTATTTCAGTAAGTTCATTATATAGAGTAACTCCACACAGATTCATGTTTTCTGTTAATTTTGATGATTTTTTTTTTTGCTTACAGGCAATAATACATTTAAGGTTAGATTATTATGTCAGACCAATAAAAACATTTTTAATACAGAAATGTGGGCTTTTTTCAAAAGGTTAATCTGACAAATGAGCCTTGTTGACCAGTGAAATTATGCATTTTTTATTTTCTCTCTCTTCAAAACCAGACACTCAAACATTTATTGATCAGCTACCTAACAGCAGGTCATCTAAAGGTTGCCAGACGTTATTGTTTTAAGGATCTATGCTTACTTTGTTTATTATAGCTTACTGAATCATAAATTTGTTCTCCTGACATAATAAAACTAATTAAACTCACTAAGTTCTTTTTTATTGTCTGTGAACATCTGTTGTGTTGCTTTGTTTTTTAGCTCATAAAGCTAATCTTCCATGGCAACAGATGGAATGAGAAATAAACTGTGAAATTCAAGAGTTAAGACAATAAAGTGGTGGAAAAATCCTGACTCAGCGTTTTTATTTGTCCCAACATCAGGAGTTCATGTGAAGAACAAACGATGTGAACTAAACTTAGAACCGCCTTTTCTTCATTAGGAAGGTTTATTCTTTGGAAAATTCAATAACTGTTAACAAAGTAAGCTTCATGTAGATGAGAATGAACTGAAAACTGTCCATGGAGATGGTTTTGAAAAAAGTTGCTAAAGTTGGGAATTTTAGATGTTTTTCATTTTGTATTCATCAGAATTAAGATAAAAAATGGTTCTATACAACAATGTAAAATGGATGTCAATATTTAAATAAATGGTTTGATTACTTTTGATTAAAATGGCATGTATGAAATTATTCATACCCTTCTCAATCAGCGGTACAGTTGAAACCAGAAGTTTACATACACTGAAGACATTTTCACACAATTTTTTTTTTTTTTTTTCTCACCATCTGAAGTTAAATCAAACCAAATGTCTCTTGTTTTAGGGTAGTCAGAATTACAAAAAACGTTTCAATTTGCCAAAAGGTTCTATGTTAATCTGTTCAAACAATTATACGCAAGTGTAGACAAGATGGGAACGTCCGGCCATCATACCGCTGAGGACAGAGACCGGTTCTGGTCCCGAATGTGCAGATTAGCCCCAAAACAAAAGCCAAAACTGCAGCAAACTATGGTGAGAAGCATCTCTAAAAAATGTCCTTGCCAAAGTTTTCTGGCATTTAGCGAAAAGAAATTTGGTGACTCTAACTGACCAAAAAAAAGAGAAGTTTGGGTCTGCATGATATGATGGAGTATTAGACCCACGCAAAAAAATAAATAAATAAAAAATAAATATATAAAATTACAAGAATAATCATGATATTGTGAGAAAAGTCATATGAGAGTTCTGTCATATTATGAGAATGAAGTCAGTGTTATGAGTATAGTCATACAACAGTAAGTCAAAATTATACAAGAATAAACTCCCAATATGAGAATAAAGTTGTATTAATATAAGAAAAAGTTGTAATATGAGAAAAGTCACAATGAGAATAAAATCGTAATGAGAAGTCGTATGACAAAGTCGTAATATGAGGAAAAAGTTGTAATATGAACAAAGTTGTATGGCAGTCGTAATAGTACGAGAAAAAAGTTGCCGTAATACAAGAATGAACTCATATTGCTAGAATAAAGTTGCAGTATTAGTAGAAGGAAGTAGTAATTTCATAGTAAATCCAACATAAATAATAAAAGATTAAAATGAGGAATGCTGAGCATCTTGTGCAGTTATACTTTATCGGTTTTACAAATGAGGAAATACTTCTTCTTTTAACACATTAGCAACGACTGAGTCTATTTAAAAGAAAGAATCACGAACTGAGCTGCTCATGTCAGATCTTGATTCCCCCCCAAAAAAAAAAAAAACAAAAAAAACAAAACAAAACAATATCTTTTAGTCTGGCCCTAATACTGTATTCTGGTGTTTTGATGATCAACTCCAAGTTCTGAGTTTGGAAGGCCTCCCTTCCAGTCAGAACAAACTTATTTTAAACCTTCATTTTTTTTTTTTTTTTGTCTTTTTTGCTCTGTTTTATTTTATATTTGATCAGCTACGTGATAAAAGAAAGAACTGAAGGACCTGGGGGATCACGGACTTTACACGCATGTAACCCTGGTGGTCTAAACCCCAAGTGGACTCTAACACATGCAAACACTTTGCCTGCAGCAGCTTTTCTGGGTTTGTTGTACATCAAAAATCCTTCAAGCAGTTATTGAGGATATTGGAATAGAAAAAGCAGTACAGGGCTCCCAAGAGATTAACTACATGATAAAAAAATCACACACACACACACACACACACACACACACACACACACACACACACACACACACCAAGTTAGAGTGTACAGTTTATAGCTTCTTTGTGTTTCTGCACAGCTCTCCAACTCTTCCACCTTAATATTTAATGGATGTCAGTCCACTTTTTCCTCCTTTCCTTTTTTTCCTTTTCTACTACTGTGCTCGGATTCTCAGACTTCTTCTGTCTTTCCAACATTCGGGCCCCTGAGAGATCGCTAGATCTTGTTTCTGTATTGCTTAGGTGAATTTCTTTAGCTTGTAGGCATACAGGAAAAATCTATTTTTGGATTTGTTTACTCCATCACAGCTTTTTTGGAACAAATGCCACATCAGTTAGTGGCTGCTCATTCTTTGATGTTTGTCTGCAAAACTGCTTCAGCTATTAGATATAAAAAGGCATTTATGTTTTGCTCTTAAAGCCTTATAGAAATAACTTCCTGTTCTTACCTGAAATAAACATACACTGCTCACAAAATTAAAGGGAACACTAAAATAACACATCCTAGATGTCAATTAATTAAACATTCTCATTAAAAAAGTTTATTATTAACACAGTGGAATTGATTGTGAAGAAAATAACACAAAAATTATCAATGTAAATCAAAATTATTACACCACAGAGATCTGGATTTGGATTCATACTCAATATGAAAGTGGAAAATAACATTCCAGACTGATTCAACGTCAGTAAATATTCCTCAAGTCAAGATGAGGCTCAGCATCGTGTCTCTCTCCAGCAGTCATTGGATGAGAGGTGGTGTCCACCCTGGACAGGTCACCATCACAGGACACACAACCATGCACACTCATACCAAAGGACAATCTAGAGAGACCTGTTAAAGTCATGTTTTTAAGACTGTGGGAGGAAGCGGGAGTACCCAAAGAGAACCCACGCTTGCACAGGGAGCACGCAAACACCTAAGCTAGGACCTTCTTACTGCAAGGCAACAGTGCTACCAACTGTACCAGAGTGCAATAATTAAGTTTGTTATAATTATTATTTTGAAATTAGTGTTCTATTCACAAAATTTTTAAAAAATAGAGCGGCATGGGGTCATAAATGAACTAATTTTAATTAATTTCATAGATTTCAACACATTAAAAATGTTAATAAAATTGATCCTTTTTTTTTTTTTTTTTTTTTTTTCTTTCCCCAAACACATACACAAGTCACAAGTCGGAACCTTTTGTATTCGCAGGTTTCTAGTATGTCCGTAAATCTGGCGCACAAGTGACATCCTCTAACAGCGATGGAGGACGAAGCAGCTCCTCTGGGTCCACTGGGGGTTAATTCCTGCTTCCAGAGCCGATCTGATGGGACACTGGAAAAGACTCCAGTTGTGTTCAAGTTGAGCTAAAAGCAGTCGGCCTATCAGAGAAGCTATGCTAGCCTAGACTAGCATCTCAATGCTAACCATGTAGCAGCAGCGCTAACGTCAGCGTCCACAGCCCACGTTTCTAAAGAAGCTCCATGAATGATCAGGGGTTCCTGAAACTCTGGAGAGATGAGCTTTGCTCCAACCTGATGCTGGAAGAACCTGAAGAGCAGATTAAAAACTAGAAATATATTTGCTGTTGAGGTCAGATGACTGTTTATTCAATAATTTAGCAGTAAAAAGGCGTTCTGAATTGAAAATGTCGCTTATTTTGTTGATTATATAGTTTTCACTGTTACCAAATAACAGAGCATGTCTTCATGTGCTTCTGTCGCTCCATGCTGCAACAAGCAGACTGTTGTGGTGACTAAAGGAGGACATTAACAGGTCAGAGGTCACAATGCTGCTGATGTTGCATCCATTCTACCCTCGTTCTATCAGTCCCTCCACTTTTTCGCTACTCTGTGATCATGGAAATGTATGCAAAATCAACAAATTCCCAAATTTTTTCACGCTAATTGTGAGTTTATTGCAAATTTTCCACCAAAATGGTCAAAAACATTGGGTTTAAGTGATGCTCGCTCCCACCTGCAGGTGGTGGTATTTCTTCTACTACACTGCTGCCTCAGCCTTACTTGAAGTCAGGTTGTAGTCAGAGTAACAAAAAGTCACATTTACCGTTGTATTTAAGTGCAAATATTGCAAAATTCCTTGCAAATATTTCAAAAGTAAGTAAAAATCAGTGATTTGCAAGAAAATCAAAAACAATTGCTAAATCCTGGAGGGACTGATCTACATATTACCGTGCATAAAATTGATTGATTCACAATATTGGAATTTATATTGTGTATACAGTACAAGTCTGAAATAAATGATTCTATCAATATTCTGCATGTTGGAATATGCATCAAATATTATTAATATACAGGAAACAAAGGCAGCAGATCTGGGGAACTTTTAAGGCCTCCAATGAAGACGGTCTCATAAAAGTTCCTGCCTGACATTTTAAGTCTCCTACTTTTGGGTCATTTTAACGTCTGAGAAAATGTCAAGTGGACCAGTGAGCAGACCACAATCAAGCAAAAGGTTTGAAAATCATCTTCAGAATATTAGGCTATTTCAGAAAAATAAGCAATGGCAAATTATTTTTACATAAATGTCTGAAAAGGGCAGGATGGCATTTTCTTTAAAGAAGCAGAAAAAACATTCTTACTAGCAGAGACCAGCCTTTTATCCCACAACAATAAAGAATGTTACTGGGAGAAAATGTGCAAAAACTGATAAATTTAGGAAAAAGTACCTTATTAAAACCAGCATTGTCTTCACTGGCATTTATGTGTCTTTGAAAAGGTGGAATTTTAACAAAGATCTAATTTACTGAGGTTAAAAGCTGTTTTATTACTGTGTATAATTGAACCTTTCTGTCGTTGCTTAACAGCGATCTTCAGACAGACTAAGCAGCACTGCAGAAATATTGTCTGAGTTGCTGCTGTGGTGAATAATACAAACCAGGAGTTGATAAACTTCTTGTTAAAAGATCCAAATATGATTTCCAGATAAGCTCAAAGGTTCAGAACATGTAGTGATGAGCAAGGCCCTGGTTTTATTTGCTTACGTCCTACAAGGAGAGGAAACAGCCCTTCATCCCTTGTTCCTCTGACTCTGAGCTGCTCTAATTCCTGATAATAATGTGTTAACCTCACTCTAAATTTATGAGACAAATTACATTAAACTTCAATAACTTTGACTTCTTATGCCTCAACAAATAGTCGTTTTCTTTGTTCGCAAGAATGAACAACAAAAAAAACTGAACTCAACAAAACAAATGGAGGTAAAACTTACAGCCTGGTGATAAAGATCATGTTTTTACGGAGCTGCCTAAACCTAGAGAGCTATGAGAGGAAATAATTTTATTCATCTGTAGAAGGTAATGTTTCAAAAAAAACAAAAAAAACAAAACCCAACATAAATTAACCTAGAAAGACCTCTAATCATGCAGCTAAATTTTATAAATATTAATGTAAAACCATCTCAGTTAAAAATATCTTCAATTAGTCAGGCTTAATTTAGTGTTCTGGAAATCCATGTGTCTATCTATAAATATCTTAGTAATAAAACAGTAAAACATGTTTCATAAAACACTGCTCTGTGCTTTGTGGGAAGGATTTTATGAATTTCCACTTCCTGTTGCAACAAAGCTGAGCTTCCAGTCCAGAGTTCATGAAGACTTGGTGTGGAAGAACTCTGCTGTCCTGAAGTTGACTCTACAGATCTGACCTCAGCCTTGTAGGAGCTTTATAGGATATCTGGGAAAACAAATACGTTTTTATGCGTTTTGGCCTTTCATCCACACGAAAACTGTTTAATGTCACTAAAAACGAATATGAAAACTCTGAACAAGTGAAAGTTTGAAAAAACTCGGTGTGTGTACATGGGAAAACAGAGAATTAGGGTCCTGCGCATTACATTCTGCGACAAATAATGCACCAATATGTTCACATAGCTGCTTTGACATGATTTCCAATCAACATCGTCTTGTGTTTTTTTTAACATTATATTCTAATATGCCATTTAAAAGTAGTTCAACTTGTGTATCTGTCCAGACAAATGAACCTCCTGTGGCCATGTTTAATTCCTAACAGGAAGTTGTTCTTTTGAAGCAGTCTGAGTGGATGAGAGGTTTTAGCTTTGCGCTACACTGCCCCCTATGGGTTTGGCATGTTTAAAATGTTTAGAGGTGGATTTGTGAGGGTTCGTGTGGATGAAAACGTTTCTGAAACCGATCCTTTGTGTACAGTGTTTTTCTTAAACGATGTTGCGGAGATGTTCGTTTTTATAAAGCGTGTGGATAAGGCCTTAGAGTGGAGACTGTGAACCAGACCTTGTTGTCCAGCATCAGTGTCTGACTTGAATAATGGTCAAAAATGTCCATAAACTCACTCCTAAACCTTGTTGAAAGCCTTCTAGTAGAATATAAGCTGTTTACTGAGTAATTCTGGTGGAGGAAGCTGCATGAACTTCTTCTCTTGAATTAAAGTCTAGTTGCCTTCAATTCCAGCATGAAATATGAATACTTTTGACTGAGAAACCATGCTGGCATGTGGATTTTACTGCCAGAGCATCACAAAGTGCTACTCCTCCATCAGTGGCTCTATATCCCACCATTAGCAGCTCCTTTGACTCCCTTGCATTGTAGGCTTTTTGGGTGCGTTATGTCCACATGCGTTTACACGTTTTCTCAGGATTTCATCTCTTTCTTCTTTTCTCTTATCGCTGGTGCAACATATTTTCTTCCCCTCCTTCTTATTTGTCCATCTAGTCTTTGTTTTGTTGTGACAGAAACACCAGTCCCACTGTGCCGTTTCTGTTCCCTGCCTTCCTTTAATCCATCTGTAACAGCAGAAAACTGCTATTGTAAAGTTGCTCCCAGCTGGCCTCCCACTTCCCACCTTAATTACCTTTTCAAATCCCATCAAGCTGGTCTCCCCCCCCCCCAAACACACACAACCACTCACCTATCACCATTCTTAACTTATCACTTCATTCCACTAAGCTCCCTCATGTGCCTTGCTGGACAACTCATGCTTTCCTTTTATTTCCCCGTCACCATCATATAAACCCACCATGAGGAGGGTTATTGTGATTTTCAGGAAACTCAACCTTTGAGGAGTAGGATTGGATGGATAACATCTGTCAACATCAGCTTTCGTATTTAAACCATCCCATAATGTCTCTAGCTGTATGTTTAGTAGAAGTGGGAAACTTTTACTATCTCACGATTCGTTAAAATAGATTTTTGATTCAAAAAGATTATTAATAATGACTTCTGCTTCAATCTATCGGTGTGCAAACGATCCTCATGATCTACTTCAGTCTGCTTTGCAAGGCAGAACGACAAATGGCGATATTAGTGTCTTTTTCATGTAAAGATTAATACATGCTTTGATAGTCACTCCATCCGTGCATCTTCCGCTTTACTCGAACAAAGCGGTCACAGAGAGTGCCACACCTTTCTGTGTTGCCTGAAGAATCACCGTGTCGGATCAATGTCCTATATTCATGTCACCTGCGGATTTAAGAAAAAAAAGGGATTGTGGAAGCGGACGAGTTGAAGTGAAATATCAACATTTTTGCATAAAACACACCCACAAATGTCTGACAAATCACAGCGTACGGAACGGCGTACCTTAGCTCTGCGTATTTGCGCTGTTCCCGAAGTCCTCAGTCTGGGAACCTTGAACACGGTGAAGCTCATGTCAGGCTTGGTCTTTCCGGGAATTTGGTTAAAACCAAAATGAGTCCAAATGCTTGCCTTCAACGAAGACAGGGACAGTTGAATCTCTTTCATTTTTGTAGTTTCCTCTTTGTTGTTTTTGCCCACGCATACGTTTCAGTAGCGCCTGCGATGTCAGGACGTCTCGTGTAGTGACAAAATGGAGGCCAACTCTACAGCTGATTTGGTTTATTTTTGGAATTGATTTTGGGACATTTTACTACACAACATTTTGGTGATGTGTAGTTGTATTTTTTTTTTTTTCACGGTTATAGTTTTGCGTTTAGGATTAAAGTTCAGTTTTGGTGTCCCCTGAGTAGCGCACCTTTCAGATGTTTGCTGTGTAGCTTATGGCAAACTGGAAATATTTCTTGTGACTTTCTTTCAATGGCGGTTTCTTGCCACTCGCCCCAGGTTCTCTCAATAGATTGTCGCACCTGAGCTGTGGATCTCTGCAGCTCCTCCAGAGTTACCATGGGGCTCCTGGCTCAGTCTAGGATTAGGTGACATTAGCTTGTGCACCAAGCTAGGTGGCAAACAGCTGACAAGAAACAGAAACCTGTGCCCGAAAACATACACTATATACTGTACACAGGTAGCCAACTTAATATATATATATATATATATATATATATATATATATATATATATATATATATATATATATATAGACTAAATCTCTTTGTGTAAAGAATTTTGCTACAAAGGCAGATTGCTAACATTAGCTAGCTCTGCTAACATGATAATTTAGAGATATTTCCACAGTTGTGGTCTGGACTGGTCTTGAAATAAAATCCCGAGTCCTAAATGTCCAAGACTGAGTATCAGTGCAGTCGAGTACTCAAATACTACAACATTAATGCGAAGGATATATAAATCAGACAAAACTGCAATTTGGACCAAACCTCACCTTACACAGTAAGATTTTTTTCCACCCACACAGGATGATTTGTAGAATCAAATTTTCTTCTTTAACTTGAGTGATCTTTCTTTCACCCCCCCCCATCATTTCACTTCATCGTTGGCCTTTCTTCAACCACCACCATCTCCCTGTAATTGGACGTCATTGTTGAATCCTGACGAGAGTGTGAGAGTCTGCGTCTGCACAGCAGGTGCCACTGCGGTTGGCGACGCTGCTGTAATAATGAGGATTCAAACTGCAGAAATGTGCTTTCTGTGAGTAGAGCTTGGCACACTCAGTGTTTCTGCTTCTGATTCATGAATACTTTATGTAAAAAGGAGCAACCTGGCAGCAGGAAAAAGTTAGTTTTTACTTTTAAGATTGTCCAAGACCAAACGGGGAATATTACACTAAGAAAAATCCTCCCAAGTCGATGGTTCTGACCAATTATGATACAAAAATTGGTTTATTATAATGTTAAAACCCACTAAATACATTAAATACACCCTATGATAAAACAGAAAACATCTGGGAAATATGAAAACAAAAAAGACGTAATTAAAATGATCGTTTTAGGTCTGCTGTTGTGAGTTTATAAATGATTCCTTCACCTTAGAGAGCAAATTTCCAGTTTGCCGTAACTTTTCCTTTAAAGCTCGTTTGAGAATCTGACACTGAAATACGACGTTCCCGATGATCCTTCTCAGGGGCGCAGCTCAGTACTTTCTGAGGTGTATGCAGACACATTACAGACATCCCCACAAGGGTTTTCAATACACAAACAGGTGTTAAATACACAAAATGCAGACTAGAAATAATTATTCCACTATCGTTTTGGCGCCCCCTCCAGGGTGGCGCCCACATTCATCACATGTATTTCGTACCTGCTTTTTGCGCCACTTCTCACAGATCCAGATAATTCCTGAAACCTGAACTAAAATGTATATAAACACTGATCTCAGATGATCCCAGCACGTCACTCCTAAACATAAAGATGGATGCATCTAAATGCTGGATTTGGCAGAAAATTGTTTGCGTTTCAGAGCAGATCAGCACCTGCAGAGCAGAGAAACGGCTGCTCCAATGAAAACTGTCCGTCAATGATCCTGCTGTTTCAGAAGAAAAAAAGTTTGGATCTGTTGGAACAGCTAATGTTCACTTTAAACAGATTCACTGTACAAAGCTGTGAAAAAGTATTTACCCCCTTGCAGATTTCCTCTGTTTTTGTTTTGTTCCACTTAAAGGTTTCAAATCTGTTTATTTTTTTTCTGAAATGCTGTTAGTTTTACTCCAGATGTAACGAGACACACCTTCCAGAAAGGTCCACTTCGGTCTGTCTGTAAATGATGCTAAAACCCTAAATAGATCAGATAATCACTTCATGATTCTCTCCCACTTCCACTCAAGTCTTCCTTCTGCTTTTGTCAGAGAAAATGGATTTGACCCTTAATTTAGCCCGTTGGGTCAGCAAGGTGTTAGGAGAACACACAGTAGTGTTGAAGAATCTTGTCATGATGGTGTAGCGTGTGATAAATACGTATTTAGCTAATCTGTGATGTTTTTCAGGCTCATAGTGAGACGTCCATCCATTCATTGGTAAAGTTGTCTCTGGCTGCACTGCAACAGCTTCGTCGTGGCTTCTTATGCTGCGTTCAGACCGAACGCGTTTCACGTCAAAAAGGCATCCAACGCTTAGAGTTGGACGCTTGTGCACTTTGAAATTGGACGCTTGATATTGAGCGTCAAAATCGCTCTAGACGCACGTTGGGAGCAGCCTCTTGACTTGTGGTTGTTTTCCTCTGCCGGTCCCTTTGTTCAATGACGGATGAAACATAGAGCGGCTCGGCTTTGTTTACTGAAAGCGAGAGAAGCTGGTGGCCGGGTTCCCCTGTGCCGTGTCTGGATCCACCAGGTAAATCAGAGGTGTTCTGAGTTTGGTGAGTTTCACCACCGACTCCGGGAGCTTCATTGTCGTCTTTGTGTGATGCGACATCCCGGGCTCTCGGCCCTTCCGTCCCGTCGGAAATGCGCCGCTATGTCACATAGAGTCTCTGATTGGTTGATGCTCTACGTCCAGCTGCGAAAGTTCAGATGTTCCAACTCAATCTCGCTCGACGCGCCACGAGACTTCTCGACACCCCTAGACACGCGTCCACGTAGACTTTGTATGTAAACCAGACGCCCCTGACGCTCAAATCACGTTCGGTCTGAACGCATTAATGATGACTTTAGCAGAACATCTGGAGGTTCTCTTCGAACATTTTCTGCTGCATTAAACAAGCATAAATGGTCTGAACCCAAGGTATCCAAGCTAATCAGCTAATAGATTTACTTCATTTCATTTCTCCTCCCAGTTGTTTGTTAGCAAGGCTTGGTCAAACCATCCAATAAAACAACGAGGCTTCGGTCTGAACCGTTGATCTGCTAGTTTTAGACATTTCATTCTATGTATTTGAAGAGCTATTATTGACACACATTTGGTCATTTGGCATCTATGTTCTGTTTGATAACCATAAAGTTAACAATAAGAAAGGAGATTACGCTTCAGAAGTCTTTTTCAGTGCCTCTTGTTGCTCTTGCTGAGTGGAATGATGTAGTTTTCAAACGAACAACTTGTCAATTTTATTTCAGGTAAGGTTTGGACTGAGCTCAGGCTAGCTGTCGACTGTGGGAGTATAAATATCCTGGTGCTGAGGCAGAGCTCAGGAAGTCAGCAGCGTCTGTGTTAGTCTCTCTGTCTAACGTGGAACTGATAAAGCCCTAGAGTCAGATCCCTGATAAAAGATAAGTACAAGATTGAGATAAGAAGTCATGCTCCTCTAACCACAAAGGAGAAGCAGCTGATGAGGGTTAGAGGGGAAATCAGGCGCTGCTGACACGGAGACTCGAGTTGCTCTGCCTTCCCACCTCTTCCTGCTTCGCATCGGCAGCAGGAACCTGACGGAGCAGATCTGAAGCACGTTTTCACTCCCGAACTTTACATATTTTAACTTGAATAAAAAAAAAAAACAAAAAAAAAAAAAAACAAAAAAAAAAAAAACCCCTGATACATGGGAGCGGTTCATTAAAACAGTGACTGACAGAGTAAAGGCAGTTAGAAGCAGAGACAGATGGCAGCGATACCTGCTGTAGCAGCAGGATAAACTGCAGAGGAGTGAAACCAGCAGCCGGCTCAACATTATACCCAACAGAACGTCTTCAGCAGAGCCTGATAGATTTAATATCAATATAAATAATTCAGTCATTATTTCCAGTTTTTCACACGAATCAAGTCATTAAAAGACACTTTTCTGACTCAGTAGGAGCCTTGACCCCTTCTGGCCAGAATGTCCACGTCTGCAGGGAAGTGTGTGTGGATGTGGAGTCGGACCAGGAGCGCTGGGTTCAGGATGTGATGCGCTTCACGGACTCACACTTCTTTAGCCATCTCATAGTTATCATTTTCAGCTGCTGTTTCTGTCCAGATTTACAGCGTCGGGCTTCTTCTGGCGCAGAGTGATGACGCATCTCACCACCACGTCGGATAAAATGCGACATGAACGTTCAGACTGCAGACGCTTTGAAAACTCACGGAGGAGAACAGATCGGATTCTTTCGGGGGAGAAAAGATAACTGGACCGTTCAGACCGCCGTGAAAAAGCCGGATGTGGGTCGCATTTGCCTGCTGTGTGAACGTGTTGTGGCGCTGATTAGCATACTGGGCCTTACTGACGAGTCACATGCTTGTGTTGTGCTTCCGGCCAAACAAGCGGCTCATTAACATCCCCAACCCACTCAACCCACGCCGGTAACGGGCGTTAGGGAACAAAGCCGCTTCAGAGATGGCGACATCCACCATAAAGATACCGGTGGAAAGAAAACAGCGCCAGGAAGGAATTCATGCTTGAATTTCAGAGCTTGTATTGTGTTTGGAGCACTAGCTCATTACATGGCATGCCACCACCACACAGCTCTGCCTGCCCGGTCTGGGGCCGCGCCACGCGCCGCGCCGACTGACCGCATCCAGCAGCTGGAGCACCCAGAGGAAAACAGTGATTTACGTAGGGCTTTATTCAGGCTGGAAGAAAACATCGTCTAACATGTTATGTTGTTTCTCCCAAGCCGTCCCCCTCCCAGCTGGGAAACCCTGCAGTGTGAGTCTCAGTGAGAGCTGCTTTTGTTTTTAGTTGTTTTTTAACGATTTAGCTTGTTTATAATGCTCTGCACACAAGTCAGCAGCTATTATTTTTATTTAAAATGATTTAATCAGGAATGAAAGCAATAGAGAAATACAATTGAAAGAAACGTGGATAATTTTCACATTTAATTTTAATTTAAGTTTTACATTTAACCCCCCACCATGGTTTAAAAAATTCCTAGAGGAAACCATGCGATGGTTTGCCAACATGATGAAAAGAATAAGCAAGTTTCTACAGAAATGTGTTGTAAAGGCATCACGCTGCGACGGCGATGAGAGCCGACAGAAAGGAGTCGTTTTTATAAGCCATTAACCAGGAGAGTCAAATTATAGCATCATCAAAAGTCTAATATTAAAACTCTGCGCAGAGGAAAGGTCTCTGTTTGAACGCGGCAGTAATGAGTAATTATCACCAGATGCTCTGCTCTCGCGTTGAGCTGAGCTTTGTGATGCTGATCCACCCTCCGAAGACAGAAAGCATGGCAGAGACCAGGAACTGGGTGTGAGAGCAGAGGAGGGTGATAGACAGTAAACAGAGCCGAGAAGAGACTGGCAGCATCGAATCTGCGCGAAGAGAGGGGAGAGGAAGGAGGGAGGGCGGCGAGCCCGAGTAATTATACTCTTACCCTCCCCTCAGCTCTTTGGTAAATAAATGAGCATCAATTACAGACGGCGGCTTCCAGTTGCCCCGCTGTCGAGGCGCTAATTAATTTCACCTTTTTTCCCGTCTCGCTGCTTCGCTTCAGTCCAGTCGTTGCTTTTGGCTCTTTTTTTGTTTCTGCGTCTCTCATTAACAGCTCTGCACCGTCCCGTGAGTCTGGCGGAGACGGAGCAGATAACCTGGAGTTGAGTCGACATAAACCATGTTCTTGTTTGCTTTTGTCTAGTTTTCCCTGTGCTTTATTTGGTTGTTCTTTTGAATCAGAAGTTGTTGTTTTTAGTAGTATAAATACAGATTTAACAAACACGCTTGCTTTTAAACAAGCACTGAAATCTCATTTTTAAATTCTGGTTCGTGTATATAATTTGTAAAACGTAATGTCAGACTAATTTTCTGTATATGTTAATGTTGAAATTGTCCTATATTTTGTATGAATTGTTTTGTATTTTATCAGTTGGACCCCAGGAAGATGAGTAGCCACTTCGGTGGAAAGTAATGGTGATCCTATTAAATAAAGTTGTAGGCAAAAAATATTCACCCCCTTGGAAGTTTTATCTTTTTATTGCTTTTTTTGACAAAAATAACAAAAAACCCTTTGTCAAAGTGAAAACTAATTTTTACAAAATAGTGTCAATTGAATTCAAATATTTGACATAAAACGCTACGATCACTGGAGACACACTCGGACAACAAGCACCAGTTGGCTGGACCTCTGTTGAATTAGCTCAGTCACTTTAAAGGGGGTGAATATTTACACCACAAATTATGCTATAGGCCGGTCACAATAAGCAAGTAATCATTTAATTACACGATAAATTAAAATGAGCTTGATAATTTCCATTCTGATATTCTGATTTTGTTTAGACATCATAATCCATTTTATCTATGGTTTCGGTTGTAATTTTTATTTCTGATTTTTAAAATTGTTTTTGGTTGTTGTGTTTTTATTTTGGATTTTTAAAATATCTTTAAAAATTACTAAAATACAGAATATAGAAAAAATAAATCATGAAGTAAAGGCAACTAATAAAACAAGATTGGAAATAAAATGGAAAATTTAATAGTGATAATGTTGTGTTCTTGACAAAATTAATGTTTATTGGTCTGAGTGAGTGAACTTGTATTATTATGCCATTATTACTATTTCATTACTTAAATGGTCTCAAAACGACGATTATTATTGTAACAGGCCTATTATGTTGCGTATTTTTGTCTTTATTTTGTAGAATTCAGATTAGACATTAAAAGGTTCTTTTGTACCTTTTTTTTTTTTTTTTTTTTTTTTTTTTTTGTCAAAAAATTGAAAAGTTTGCTGATCGTGATTGATTTGTCACATCCAGAGGGGTGAATACTTTCATAGCCTAGTAGTACACTGCAGAAACACACAGTCTTACTGAAATAAGACAAAACTAACTTACAAGTAACTTTTCAACAAGATATAGGAGCTTGTTTAGGTCAATAATTCCTTAATGTTGATAATTTGCATAATTATTGACTTAAAGTTCCTATATCTGCTGAAAAGTTACTTTTAAATTAGTTTTGTGTTATTTCAAGTCTGTTAAGATATTTGCGGTAGAAACAAGAGAAAAATACTTGGTAAGATTGTGTCGTTTGCAGTGCACTGATTCTTGGTCTTCTGGAGAGGCGGGTCCTCATCCGACTTTGTTGGCTCCATTTCCAGCCTGGCATCGGTACGGATGAACCCCTATCAGGATCACATTCTGGGATTTCTCTGGTGCTTTTAATATAATCCAGTCAGATTTCGGAGCAACAACCTGGTCCAGTGTTTAAATGACAAATTGGACGTCAGTCAGTGACATTTTAGAATGATGATTCAATTCCTCCTCGAGTGAAAGTCCTAATCGATGTCAGTCTTGATAGTACAGCAACTTCAGAAGCACAAATTCAGTAACACACACTGATATTTAACGTGCTGAAGGACAAACCCAACAGAAACGTGTTCAGGTATTTTAACGGTGCAGGAGAAGCTGCTGCTGCACCGTCTCTAATGGTTATCGCTTTATCTTCCAGCTCTGTTTACCAGTTGAGGCTCCACTGTTATTTGCTCTAATGGTTGCCAGTTTGTGCACCTATAGCATATCGTTGCTATAGCAGCTGGCCAGTGTCAAGGGTTATGTCATTAGCTGTGGCTTTAGTGACTTATAATCTGTTTTACATCAACAGAGATTTGAATGTGGTTATTTCTTGGGCAACTTTAATATTAGATGAATTTCAAAATAAGTTTATTAAATATGTACTATAAGCATAAGGCTGCATCATTCCCACCAGCCCTGTTTAGTCCGCTTTAATCCAACTCCAGTCCGTCTGCCCAGTAAGTCCGGTCCGTTTGGGGAGGTGTGAACGCGGATTCAAACTCTGACCCGAACTCTGGTCCGCCTACCAACCTCGGTCTGGGTTCGGTTGAACTGAACTCTGGTTCGGTTCAAATCACATGTGAACGCCAAGCGGACCGGAGACCGCTCCGAAAGCAGGAAGCGGACTACAGCGCAGGGCATTCTGGGTAAATACAACCAAAACAAACGCTAGCGAGTCCAGCGCTAGCGGGAGAAATGGCTCGTGGTCTTTGCCAAAGACAAAAGAGCTCCAACTGCTAAAATCTGACGCCGCTCCATGTTTGGTTGTACTTTGAGAAGAAAGACATTGCGCTCAGTGTCTTCTTCAGAGGTTTTTGTGTCGCAACAGAAAATGGAACAAATGTTGGGATTTTTGTTCCCAATCGAAGCGAGTCTACTGGACTATGAGGTGGGGAAACACCCTAAGGGTGGTTCTAATTAGCGGCCCGTCATGTTTTCAGAGCAAGTGGATGGAAAAGTACAGAATGAGCCTTTAATTTCCATTTCTAAAAAAAATACCTGCACAAGCTAACTTCTGCAAATCAATCTAGAGTTAATAAAGTGCTTGCAGACCTTAACGGACTGTTGCAGCTCACCAGTTGACAGAACACATGGTCTGAGCTGAGGCAAAAATCACTTTTTTTCCTTGTTAGCATGACTCATTTCACTTCTCTCACCCTAAACGATGTCTGAGGAGGGTATTCCAAACAGCTGCCAACAGGGCCGTCCAGGTAAGTTCACCATAAAAGCAGACTGCAAGGTGCTAAAAGCTCTGAAATATTATGAAGGGACCTGCATGTTGACATCAAACTTCATGGCTGTTCAATCTGAAAGAGAGACGAGACAAGTTTTGGTTAATTTCTGCTTCCAGAGCCGATCTGATGCTGGAAAAGACTCTGGTTGTGTTCAAGTTGAGCTAAAAGCAGTCGGCCTATCAGAGAAGCTATGCTAGCCTAGAATAGCATCTCAATGCTAACCATGTAGCAGCAGCGCTAACGTCAGCGTCCACAGTCCATGTTTCTAAAGAAGCTCCATGAAGGATCAGGGGTTCCTGAAACTCTGGAGAGATGAGCTTTGCTCCAACCTGATGCTGGAAGAACAGATTAAAAATTAGAAGGTTTTTGAACGGAAAACGTTGCATATTTTGTCGAATAAAATGCAATTAACTACAGACACTGAAATGAACTAGATTATATTTTTTTATATGGTCTGACCACTAATTTTTGTACTAAATGGAACGAGTTTAATTTGGTGTTTACCTGCAAATTAATCACCTTCCATTCCATAAACGAGCATCAAAATGTAAAGATTGCTTTTTATATATCATCTATAAATATGCATTACATATAACAACATCACAAATGCTGGTATCTCTACAATAAATTAACAATATTTTCGTAAATATTAAACAAAGATTTACAGGTAAATTTATCGAACTGTAATGAACTTTTTCTCTGTAATTACGTTTCACAGACCTGGGCTGCACTGGGGGATTTTATCAAAATATCACAATGAGATGTTCGAAGACAATCCAATATTTGCAGAGTGTGGAGCTGTGGCATGTGTCTCAGTTATTAAGCTCAGTAATTGGTGGCGAGCCACATGTGTATTCCTGGTCACTGAACTCGGTGTCTGAAGAATGAACTTGTGCTGATTTATTGATCGCGTTGCAGACGGAGCTCATGGTTGAGAGAGCTGGATCAAAGAGAGTCAGAATCAGAGCAGCGGCCCGGAACGTTTTTCTGAAACCTGAATCATTCTGCTTAAAAACTCTATTCAGTCTTATTTTCTGTCCTCCCAGCAGCTGGACTGTGTTTCTGAAGATGAATAAATCGGCCACAAAGACCGCCGTCAGATTCTGATAAGCAGCTCTGTGGTGTTTTGGCTGTCAATAGAGGAAATTATGCATTCATGTGGCAGCTGACTGCATATTAGGCCAGACTTTTAATAGTATCGACACAGATCTGCTGCTATATACTTGATAAAGTGTTGAGATTCCAATTTTATTTTGCTCTCGAGCAGAAAATCCTGCAGGGGAATGTCCAGCCATCAGCACTGGATCTGAAGAGCGAGGTCTGGAGTTAGATCCTGCTCAGGTGCTGCGGTGTGACCCGAAACACGACAATTACACCTACCTTTCTCAGTGATGATGTACGACGGAGTGTCAGGGCCAGACTTTTTTTAATTACGAGAAAAAAAATCATATTGGCAGAATAAAAATGGAATATTACCAGTAGAAAGCTGTAAAATATTTAGAAAAATGTCGTCGTAATGAGAACAAAGCTTGGATAGAGTTATGAAGACCTGACATGAGCAGCTCAGTCCCTGGTTCTTTCTGCTAAATAGACTCAGTCGTTTCAAAGTCCTGCGAATGATTATGATTTGATGCTAATGTGTTAAAAGTACTTATTTGTACAACCGATACCAAAGTATAACTTCACAAGATGCTCTGCATTCCTCATTTTGGGTTTTTAATATTTTTCGTAGAGTTTTCTTAAAATTGCTACTTCATTCTCCTGATATTATGATTTATTCTCGTAATATTTTGAGTATTGTTGTACGACTTTATTCTCGTATTATTCCAAGCTACTATTTTCATATTCCGACTTTATTCTCATATGCATTTTAATCACATATTGACTTTATTCTTGTATTGTTCTGACTTTGTTCTCATATAATTACGACTTTATTCTGGTACAACTTTTTTCTCATGACTTTATTCTCATACGATTTTTTTTTCTTTCTCATTTGACTTTTTCTTGTATTATTATGACTTTATTCTTGTATTACTTTATCCTTGTACGACTTATTTCTCATGACTTTTCTCGTATTGTTCTGACTATTCTCATATTATGACAACTTTCTTGTACGACTTTTTTCTCATGTGACTTTACTCTCATATTATTACAACTTTATTCCGTTGCTCCGACTTTATTCTCGGTATTTTTATGACTTTTTTTTTTCTTTTCTCGTAATATAACTTTTCATAATATAACAACTTTTTTTCTCAAAATATGACTTTATTCTCGTATTATTATTATGACTTTTTTTTTTTTCTCATAACTATTTTTAGAAGTTTTTTCTCATATGAGTTTGTCGTCATAATTAAAAAAACTTGGCCCAGATATTTTTTCCACAGGGATAAAAACCAAAACTGCTTTATTTTATACAGCAGTGTATTTCTTGAGCTTGTGTTAAAGGGTTCCCCTCCAGTGAAACGAGCTCGTCAGGTTCACCGTTGATAAACTGTTACTGCTGGTCATGAACGCGCTCAGCTGATTAAGCAGTGTGACAGCTCCTCCGTGGAACTAAAAAGGCGAACTCAAGGTTAATGAGAAGTTGTTTAGGTTTTCCAGAACTGTGTTCAACTTTTCCAAAGACCTCCCGGGATGTTGTGATGTGACATATCAGCGCCTCCCAGTCCGACGCGCGGTCCTCCTCTGTGCTCCCTGTGCATCACTCTGTTTGATCGCTGCTGCTCCAGCCTCATCCGTCCCTGGCAGAAATGTTGAAAGTGATCCGCGTCCTCACTTGTCTGTCGTTTGATCCGTGTCTCTGTGTGCTTAAAAGAAGACAAACAAGGCGTCACGGAATCCCCACTTGGCCTTGGCAAAACGCTGGAACGCCGCAGAGACTCCGCGCCGGCCAAGGGCTTCACAAGCAGACGCAGACATGCAGCTGGCATCACACGCATTTGGCCAACTTCCTCTCTCATCCAGTCCTCTGACACCTTCACTGAGCAGTTTTTCCTCTACTTATATTTCTTAGGGTGATCATAAAATAGTCCTCCTCAAGCTGTTAAACATAACACGCCCTGATAAAGGTAACATGTTGTTGGCAGACATGGTTACAGTCCACCCAGAAAGCATTCACAGTGCTTCACTTTCTCCCCCAGGTCGTTATGTTCCTGTGTTATTCCAGATTGGATTCAGTTAATCTCTTTGCTCAAATTTCTGCACCTGAATACTGCATTATGACAGTGTGGAAAAATGTTTTTGAGTGTTTTGCAAATTTATTCGAAATGGAAAACCAAGAATTGACAAGTATTCTCAGCCTTGGCTGCATACGTTGTGGATCCAGCCTTGGCAGCAGTTCCAGCCTGCAGTCGTCCTAATTCTGATGCCTCCAGCTCAGCTCTCCTCTTCAGGCCGTTTGGTCCACTCTTCTTCTTCTCTGCAGCTCTTCTCCAGCTCCATCAGGTTGGATTTTCAGATCTCTCCAGAGACGTTCGATCAGATTCAAGCCTGGACGCTGCTTTAACCCCTCCAGGACCCTCACAGGGTGGTTCTGAAGCCTTGCAGGTCTTGGCCAGGAGCTCTGGGTCGTTGTCCTGCTGAAAAATGAACCGTCGCCCCCGTCTGAGGTCAAGCTGCTCTGGAGCAGGTTTCCACCCAGGATGCCTCTGAACACTGCTGCATTCATCTTTCCTTCAATCCCGACTAGTCTGACAGTCCCTGCTGCTGCTGAACATCCTCCCAGCATGATGCTGCCACCACCATGCTTCACTGTAGGGATGGTATTGGCCTGGTGATGAGCCGTGCCTGGTTTCCTCCTGGCATTCAACCAGAGAGTTCAGTCTTTGTCTCATCAGACCAGAGAGTCTTGTTTCTCCTGGTGTGAGATCCTTCAGGAGCCTCCAGGTGAACTCCAGACCTGCTGCCATGAGCCTGTTAAGGAGAGGCTTCCATCTGGCCGCTCTGCCACCCAGGCCTGATTGGTGGATCGCTGGAGCTCTGACAGCGTGACCATCAGCTTCTTGGTCACCTCTCTAAGGCTCCCTCCATCGCTCCTTTAGACGGCCGGCCATCTCCAGGAGGAGTCCTGCTGGATCCAGACTTCTTCCATCGACCAGTGATGGAGGCCACTGAGCTCACTGGCACCTTCAGAGCAGCAGAAATGTTTCTGGATCCTTCCCCAGATTTGTGCCTCCAGACAATCCTGTCTCGCAGGTCAACAGACTATTCCTTTGATTTCATGCTTGGTGTTTGCACTGCTTGTTCTCACTGTTGAACATTAAATAAGACTATGCTTTTTCCGTTTTATGTCAGCTATATTCCCCAAAATATTTCTGTTTGTAAAATCCCAGAATAATGAGTCAATTCTGTATTAATTTAAATCCCAACATAGAAGTTTTATGTAGGCACACCTGTGGTTGCATTTAAGGCAACGCCTCAGACACTCTGCTTCCTTGTGTGGCATCATGGAAATAAGCAACAGAATCAGCCAAGGTAACAGAGGAAGTGTGGACCTCCACCAGTCTGGTTCATGCTTATGTCCGAATGCCAGACTCCTGAAGGTTCCATCTTCATCTATTCAAACATTAACTATAAGCAGCATGTCCAGCCACCGTGTTCTTCAGGAAGGAGACGGACTCTGGTGGGAAATGTTTGTTTCAACCTCACAGCAAAAGCAAAAGACCTTGTGAAGAGGCTCATGAAACTGGGGAGACAGCAGCTGTATCTCCATTACAAAGATGCGCAAATCTCAGTCGATTTTCAGCTGATGTTGAGAAAACACAATTTAACAGTTGCGGTATTTTTCAGTTTCTATCATGTTTTGTTTCAAAAAAATGTTTTTGTTTCAAAATGTTTTGTTTTTTTGTTTTTTTTTTTTTTTTGTTCTAAATTATTTTTCTATTTTAGACACGTTTTTCAGTTTTGTTTACCTTCTGAATTATTTAATTTCAAATTTTCTTCAATTTTTTTCATTTTCAATGTTTTAAGTTTCAAAGATATTTTTTAGATTCAAAACTTTTTTTTTCAGTTTGTAATATTTTATTTCAATCTCAATTTTTAAGTTTCAAAAATATTTTTTCAAATTTTCTCAGTTTCAATTTTTTTCAATTTTATACTTATTTATTATGGCCCTAATTTTTCTCCTTTTGGAAGAGGTCATTCAGATTCAGGCGTGTTGAAGCAGGGATGCATCTGAAAGCTGCAGGACAGCAGCTGTTGAGGACTGAAGTTGGAGGCTGCTTTGATGGATGGATGGATGATGTCACATTTATACTCATTAAATGTTAGTCTTTTTATGTTTTATTGTAACCTCCTTATTCTTTAAACGTAAATGTTCCTTTTTATAGCTCATTTTGATCTTATTTATGGTGTATCAGAGAGTTGGTGTATCATCGAGTGAGAGGTGTTCAGGAAGTGCCGTGTTTGTCGTTGCTGTTTATTTTTGAATGTTTTTCACAGCATCGCTCCCTGCAGCAGTGTGCCAACTGTCTGCCTTTATCGTAACAACAGCTGCTGTTCCGGCTGTGGCCGAGGCCTGTTTCAGATGAGCTAAACCAGCGAAGTGAATGGGAAAGGGTTCATAATGCCTGGGATCTCCTCTGGAAGCCTGGGGGAAGTCTTTCGGTGCGGACACTTCATTTTCTCCGAGACATGAAGGAGAGATAACTGCCTCCCTCCAGCCATAGGGTGGAAGATGAGTTTTTGAGACAGAGAGAAATCAGATGGCGGGGACATGATGCTCCATTCTGTGTGGCCCAGATGGCTATTGTTTTACAGATACATTTAACACCCACACGACAACACACTCCTAACAAAGGGTGAGCAACCATGTGCCGAGTGAAGCCATTTATTTCTATTACCAAGCACCAATCTGAACACACAGACGTCAGGCAGCCCTCAGGTGATTTATAGCTTTATTGTTGGTGTGTGTCTGTGTGTGTGATAGTGTGTTTGCAGAGAGGGGACAAGTAATTGAAATAAAGGCCCTCTTTCTTCCTCCCTTCCTGAAGCTATCTGGCTTTCTGCTGTTCTGGTAACAATTAGGATCATGGGGAGGGATGAGAAAGCTTCCAGGACAGGCTGACGAAGACAGTGACGGGTACATTTGTGTGCCTATATCCTGAAATTTATAGTTTTAGCCTACAATATAACACTGTATTTTAAAGCTTTGTGCTTATACCGTCATCCCCCCCCCGCTGTTGTTGAGACGTTCAGCTAGAACCAACATGTAAAGGAAATCTTCCCCAACAAGGTTATGGTGCTTCATTATTGGGGGTAGCATATCAACCTTGGAAGCAGTATCAACATTTCCATCCTGGAGCTGGCCTATTGGTGGGTCAGTGCAGAAAATGAAGCTAAGCTAGTCAAGCTAACCTAAAGCCAAGGCTGCAACCTGATCACACCTACAGTGGGGTGGCTTCACTTCATGAAACTTACTGTAAGGCTTGTTGCACTGCAGCTTCTAGCTTCTGCATCCCCTCTGCTCTGGCTTCAGTTAGGGCTGGGCGATAAGACTAACAAATACAATCTCCCAATTTTTCATAACTGAGCCGATGTCTGATTTTAATCCATTTTTTTTATCTTGCTTTCTTTTCTAAAAAAAATAAATTACAAATGACAGAAAATATGTTCAAAAAGTGGATTATTTTAATCATTCATTCTGAGAGTTGTATGATGGAGTATCAGTGCCAGGCTATGAGAACCTGTGTTTAATTATGAGAAAAAGGCCATATTATTAGTAGAATAACGATGCAATTTTCCAAGAATGTCTTAAAATTGCAAGAAAAAAGTCATTTTAATCCAAAAAGCTTCTAGTTATTAAGCTCTAACGTGGGAAGCTCAGTCCATGTGGTTCTTTCTTTGAAATAGACTCAGTCATTTGCGTCTGCTCTGAGTCAAACCAACCAAACCCTTTGAGCAACCTGTTCCCCTTCCTTGGCTGTGGGGGCGCTGCACCAAGAACCACTGAAGGAAACAACATGAAAACCTCTGAAGACGACACTGAGCACAACTTCCTTCTTCAAGAAATGTAAACAAAAATGGAGTTGCGTCAGATTTTAGCGGTTGGAGGATTTCTCTTCTGCCTTTGGCAAAAGACCACGAGGCATTTCTCCTGCTAGCGCTGGACTCTAGCGTTTGTTTTGGTCGTATTTACCCAGAAAGCCCTGCACTGTAGCCAACTTTCTGCTTTTGGAGCGGTCTCCGGTCCGCTTGGTGTTCACATCTGCATTTGAACCACATCAGAGTTCACTTCAACCGAACCGAGACCGAAGTTTGTAGGTGGGCCAGAGTTCACATTGATTATACATTCACACCTTCCCAAACAACCGGACTTGCTAGGCAAATGGACTGGAGTCTGGTTACAGTGGCCTAAACACAGTAAGGAGGGATTCAGATGCCTTTTCACAGTCTCTATGTGTTCTGTTAAAGGACCGAGGCATTGAGGGGGGTTGAAGTCTGCCCACAACTCCAACAACCCTGACTCCCCACCAAGCCAGGTAACAGCCCAAATCAGCTGACTTCTGGAAGTGTAAACTCTCAAAGTGTAACAGTCTGTACAGCCAGCTAGCTGGGACATTTCCTATGAAAATACTGGGAGATCACCAGTTATTGGAAGGATGGTACTGAAGTGCACCAAGACAGGATATATCTCAGGACTTCAGCTTAGCATAGTTCCTTCAGTAGCTTCACCTGTGGTGCAGCAGATCCTGTTCTCCTGGCAGAATACCAAAGCTTTCAAAAATGAAGAAATATTTCAACCCTCACGAATGTGGGAAGGAGGAGTGGGAGGTGCATCAAAACACTATTAAAGATTTCATTTTGAATTACTCTGAACAACACCCACCACAGCACTTTTAGCTGGCATGGTACTGTTGCTTTATGTTTTCAAAAGTTGCAGTTCTTGATGCTTGGCAGCCTTTGTGTGCAGTGTCCAAAAAAGCAACATTTTTTATAAGGAATCACAAGTTTAAGAGATGATAACAAATCCTCCAGCATGTTTAAATGAAGTTACCAGCTGATCTCAGGATTTGTTGTGTGTGAAAGTCCCAAATAAACAGTTTTTGGAAAGTACCCCCTGGTGTTCTGGCATGCTGCCTGCCTTGAATTTTGACTCATCTGTGGATTTTCTGGAAGTGTTTCAGTTGCTCACTTTCTTTTTTACATGTTGAAAGTTATTTACCTGCATTACATTTCATGAAGATGTGGGAAGGCCTACCCTCGCTGTGTACTTGTCTTTGATCAAAGCATTTCTGTCAGCTGTGAAGGATGGTTCACTGGCCTCATTCATCTGTTAGCTCTCGATTCTGCCTTTTTACTTGACATTTTAACTGTTTTGCTCTGTCTCATTTTCTCTTTTCTTTCTGCTGAGAGCCCCTTCCTTCCAATCTTTCTAACCAAACCTCGCAAACCAAGATGAAGAAAGTGGAATTATTAAGATTAAAGCCTAAAATTATTTTACATGTCATCTTCTGTCTGGGTGTCATCATGGCTGACTCAAATAAACCCAGATATTTCAGTTTGTCTTAAAGACAAACAACCAAAAGTGTCAAGTGGTTAAGACGGTTAAGGTTAGCCTAAACCAATCAACGAAGGCAGTCTGCTGTCAGTCAAATCGCTTGCGCAGTCTTAGTGACATGGTTTTATAGCTATACTGAGTGACGAAAAGCGGTACTGTTTCAAACAATAGGAAAATCTAACTGCTAAGGCACCGTTCGAACCAAGTAGGCCAGGACTGAGACGGTTTTAGGCAAAATATTGCATAAACACATTTACATGAAAATATCAAAATTCACAAAGAAACATGAAGATAGAAACCTAAAAAACCTATTTAGACAGTTTATCAGCAAAAAAGGTTGCTTTGGGCACTAGTTCACTTTAATACCATGATAATAATGTCAGCTCTGCATCTCACCACATGAAGTTTTAGAAGTTCAATCCACACCCTGGTGTTTTATAAAGGTTGGTTACTGTAAAGTTAAGCAATCACAGATTCTGCTGGGATACTTAATGGCGGACCAGAATATGAACAGTCAGTTTGGTGCCTGTCATGATTACAGTACAGGGAATTAATGTGAATGGAAATGTCTCTCAACTGGAAAATCTGAAAGCTCCCTCCAGGTGAGACTCTTCCTCAAGTGAGGAACTTCAGTTATCTTTTGTCTTTTTCCACCATTGACAGCAGGATGATGCAGGAATTGCCCTGAACAGTTCAGCTAAAATGCAAAGACCTCACCTGATGAAATATGGATAGAGAGACCAGATAAAACTCTTAAAGTTAACAATGTCAAGTACTGGTGACATTACAATCAAAGTGTAGGATGTGAATGTGCAGTTGAGGTATATATTTACAGGGAAACTGGGCTTGACGTAACACCAGCCTCCATGTCTGGGGAGTAAACGAGGTAGCTCGTACTGCTGGGGTTTCAGAGTGACCCCCAAGGAGAGAGGTTTGAAGAGATGCTGGTAATTCTTCACCCTTCTCACTATGGCTGATGAACGGAGGAGGAACAATCCTTACCACAAAATTAATGCAACTATTAACAAAAAATAATCGTATCAGTCTTTCACTACACTATTGAAACAATTTACTGATGGAAGGTTGGAACTAAATGAAAAACTCTTACGCTACGTTCAGCTCAAATGTGTTTCGTGCGTCAGTGCCTCCAGTTGGACGCTTGTGCACTTCAAAGTCAGGCACCGACAATCGCGCATCGACAAGTCAGGCATCGACAATCGCGCATCGACATCGCTTTAGATGCACATCGTTAGGAGCCTCTTGACCAGACTCCTTTGCATAGACCCTTCCACTGTTTGCTGCACATTTCCTCTGAATAAATGCATTGATTCTTCAGTGTGAAACTAGTAGTGGCTCAGTGTTGTGCTGGATGGATTTGGCTAGCTCAGATGGAGGGAAATATTCACCGTGGTAACAAGGTTTTGACCCGAGAACCCAACTCCTTGCTAATCCTCCTCCAGGAAAGGTCCTTTCTATTCCTGACTCTGTAGTGATAGCTCGACTGGTCGTAGATGGGCTCTTGGTCCTTCCGTCACTACGTCACACAGCGGAGTCTCTCTGATTGGTTGACACTCCGCATCCAGCTGCATCACCAAGTTCAGATTTTCCAACCCCAGCGTCTGCCGCGCTGGATGCATGTCAAACACTCGAAACACTTAAAAACGCGCAGCACTAGACGCGCGAAACTTCTTGATGCCCTGGATGTGCGTCCACATAGACTGTATGTAAACTAGACGGTCCTGACCCTCAAATTGCGTTCGGTCTGAACGTAGCATTATAGTGCGTTCAGATCGAACAAATTTGAGCATCAGGACCGTCTGGTATACGTGCAAAGTCTATGTGGATGCACGTCAACCAATCAGAGACTCTGCTATGTAACATAGTGGCGCATTTTCCGACGAGACGGAAGGACCAAGAGCCCGGGAAGTCACATCACACAAAGACGACGATGGAGGACAAACTCATGGTCGCTGTTTGTGCCTCTCCTATCCTCTACGACCAGTCGAGCAGGTCGTCAAACTGGGCTGAGACTAAATCAGCGCTGAAAGCGACCCTGGTCAGCGCGCAGCTCCTGGAGTCGGTGGTGAAACTCACCAAACTCAGAACGCCTCTGACTTACCTGGTGGATCCAGACACGGCGCAGGGGAACCCGGCCACCAGCTTCTCTCGCTTTCAGTAAACAAAGCCGAGCCGCTCTATGTTTCATCCGTCATTGAACAAAGGGACCGGCAGAGGAAAACAACCACAAGTCAAGAGGCTGCTCCCAACGTGTGTCTAGAGCGATTTTGACGCTCAATATCAAGCGTCCAATTTCAAAGTGCACAAGCGTCCAACTCTAAGCGTTGGATGCCTTTTTGACGCGAAACGCATTCAGTCTGAATGCAGCGTAAGTCAGGATAAGCTGGCTAATAATTGTCTGACTTCTTGGGGACACTCAAAGAATATTGCAATGTTATTCCCAGGTGGTCGGCTGATCGTTTAATATGAAAAAACCCCCCAAAAACCCAACATACTGGCAAAAGAGTCCTGACACATCAGAACATTGTGAGTTCCCTGCCACTGATCCCAGTATACGTGCACTGTTCTGGACGGAGCATTAAATGTAACATCCTCACCTCAAAGAGACGAAAACCTTCTTCGTTCCCTGCTTTTCCTTCAGGGTGTCTGCTGGGCACCCTCAGGTTTTCAGCACTCATCCCAACACGAGGAAGGCCTTAAGAAGGTCCAGAACTTCATGGATTGGTATGCAGGAACTGCAGCGTGTTCCTGCAGGGAGAAATAACTGGATTTTTATCACCCGGATGGATGGATGGATGGATTCATACATAGGATGACTTCATACAATGCTACACGCTGAGAGTAGTTATTAACTTTATGTAGGCCGTGTACCTGATATACGGTCACTTTGAGGTGCGAGCAGCAGGCCTGTTAGCTGTTTACCACGAAGCAGATGTTCTACCTTGTTTATTTCAAGCACCACTTCACAAAACGTCCAACCAGGCTGTGTGGGAATTTATCTGATCAGCCAGAGGAAGGCTGAATATTGTCATTACTGTCACAACACACAGAGGCAAAACGTATGCTCCTCTTTGCCTTCTATCTCACTGCTCAAGTAGCTCCTTTGATGGTAAAAATAAATTTCCTATGGAAGGAAAAACACACACAGGGAGATAAAATAGTTTTTCTAAGGCCTGAAGCAGATCCAGTTCAGGTCTTCTCCTCCTTTTGTTTTTGAATAGAATGTAATGCAGCTGCAGATTTCTTCTTTCTTAAGCAATAGAAGTGACCTATGGTCTTTTTTAATTTGTCCATGGTGAGGGAGTACCTCAATAAATAATTAAGGTACAAACCAAATATTTAACTTGCCAACTAAATATTGAGTTGGAGCTTTTATTTAGCTTGCTAAATAAATAAGCTTGCTAATTAAATATTTAGCATCAAACTAAATAATTAGTTTTGAGATAAATATTTAGTTTGAAGCTAAATTGGTTATATAGGTAAATATTTAGTTTGAAGCTAAATTGGTTATATAGGTAAATATTTAGTTTGAAGCTAAATTGGTTATATAGGTAAATATTTAGTTTGAAGCTAAATTGGTTATATAGGTAAATATTTAGTTTGAAGCTAAATATTGAAGTTGGACCTATTATTTAGCTTGCTAACTAAATATTTAGCTTGGAGAGAAATATTAAGTAGAAACTAGATATTGAGGCTAAAACTAATATTTAGCTTGCTAACTATATATTTAGCATTACATAAAATATTTAGCTTGAAGCGAAATATTTAGTTTTCTAACTAAAAGTTTTGCTTGCTAACCAAATATTGGTGGAGCTATTTTTCTTGATAACTGAATATTCAGCTTGAAAGGAAAATATTTAGTTTGTAAATATTTAGCTTGGTAATTTAATATTTAGTTTTGAGCTGTGACATTTATATGAATAACCTGGTGAAAACATGACTTCTCTGACCTCCATTTGTGTCCTCTGACAGGCTAAATAACCCATATTATTAGTTTTATTTTTTGACTGTGTAATTTTGCAAATGGCACCTCATAGCATATTGTAATTTTTGCATCTAGGTTTTTTGGGGGGGTTTAGTGTTATATTGTTAAATATTGGCTGAAGTGTTTTTGAAACAGCATCATAATTCCAGCAGGCCTGTCGTGGTTACATCTGTTGAGGCTGTAGCTGTGTTGACTGATTGCAGTCGGATGGATGGATGGATGGACGGACGGGCGAATGGATGGATGTGCCTCATGTTCAGCCTTGAATGGCAGGACTGTATGATGATTTCAAGACGGAGTGGAAAGAAACATGCAGGAGTCATGGCAGGTAAAATGATAGTGAAAGCTGTTCCAGTTATCTGTCACCTGAATTCTGCATCTCCATCTCTGTCGTGTCTCAACCCCTCTTCAGATCCCCTCCTCCATGTCACTCCTCTGTCCTCTGAGCTATCCATCATTTTCTGTCATCTCTCCCTCCGTCTAATGCAGGTTGGTTAGACCACCAGGTACATCATTCCATCATGTCGCACATATCTGCAGCACAGTCAGTCTGAAGGAAACAAACTCACTCTTGTTAGCAATGCATTTTGACCTCCTTCGTTATTCAGATATAAAGACAGACAGTTGTTCCTCCTAATCTTATTGTAGCACATGAATATTACTAGTTATTATAGTCGTACATGTAGGGCTGGGCAATAAATCGATTTTTATCAATTATTCAAAGTTTTGGTTTTAGAAGATTTAATTTTTGGAAAATCTGGATTGTTTTCCACCAGTGCTCTCCTCGTGTTTCCGTTGTTCAGAGTGATGTCAGCGCGCCCAGGGCGGCCATCTTGTTTGACAAGCGTGTTTCACAGCTTCTATTTATTTGGACTTTCAATTCAGGTCAACTCTGTGATGAAATGTAATGGTCAGGCTATGATTTATAATTAAAATAAAGTTATTATGTTACAGGAATACAGTCGTAGTCATAAAAGAATAAAGTAATATGACTAAGTCAAAATAACATGAAAATAAAGTCTTAATATTACCACAACAATGTAATTGGAGAATGAAGCAGTAAATTTATTAGATCTCCAACATGAAAAATAAAAAATATATATTATTTAAGCTTTTTTCTCATTAAAACGACTTGAATGAATTTTAAGATGTTCTCTGGTAAAATTGCATCATTATTCAGCAAATACAACTTTATTGTCGTAAGGAAACAAACATTCTTATAGCCTTCCTTGCCCTGATACTCTGTCATACAGCTCACAGAAGGAATGATTGAAATAAAAGCCACTCTTTGAAAATATTTTCTGTTATTTGTAATTTATCTTTTAGAAAAGAAAGTGAAAAAAATTGATTAAAATGGGAAATTTGATCTGGCATAAAAAAAAAATCTGAGATTTTATTTTGAAGTCATATCGCCTAGCACTAAGTACACGGCTCAGTAATGATATTTACATTAACCAAATACAGCAGATAGGGAAATCTTAAACAACTTTTCAAATATTTGCATGATTAGCCAAAAAAAAATGTAGATGTGGGTTAAATGAAAGAAATCTGATCAATAATTTGATCAAACTCAGACAATCGAAACAAGAACAAACACCATAAAAGCTACTAAAGATTAATTTATCTAATCTAAATCAGGGTTATCCAAACTTTAAAAGCTGAAATCATCAAATGTTGGAGAAGTTTTAGTACAGGAACTGAAGCTGATCTGGCTGCACCAAGGTGGGCTTCCGAGTATAAGTCAGTGAGTAGATGTGGTCCTGGTTGCCATGAAAATAGACAAAAACTAGAAAGCATGGAAAAGATGATCCCTGTGTATTGTAGCTAACATTTTTGTAAATAGATTTTCATTTAAAAAGTCATACTTTTGTCCAAATTTATTCTTGAATTGTGCCTTGAACACCCATAAAGTTAAAATAACATTTTCTATCATGTGGCCATCATTTCTCCCGCTGACACTAGACGAGCGCATTTGTTTTGGCTGTATTTACCCAGAATCCCCTGTGCTGTAGTCCACTTCCTGCTTTTTGAGTGGTCTCCGGTCCGCTTGGCGTTCACATCTGCATTCGAACCGAACCAGCGTTCACTTTAACCGAACCGAGACCGAGGTTTGGATCAGATTTCGACTCCGCGTTCACATCTCCCCAACCGGACTGGACTCTCTGGGCAAATGAACTGGAGTGGGATTAAAGCAGGCTAAACAGGACTGGTGAGAACACACCCCTTGGCATCTCAATAAAATCAAGATGTGGGCTTTGACTAGGCTCTGATCTTTAAGTCTCAGCTGGTTGTTGATACCTATAACTCTGTTGATGAAATAATTCAAACACTCATCTGAAAAGGCTGTTGGGTGGTTTGAAAATCTTCCCAATAGAGCCCAGAGTGTGAAATCTGAAGGCATCTTATTTAGCTTCATTCATGTAGCCAAAGGTGTTCTCCAGGGACCAGTTCTAGTGCTGCAATCAGTTGGATCCACACCTCATCAAGCACTTTAAAAACTAGTCTCAACTTGAATAAACATTTGTTTTCCAAAATAAAATCATTAAATGCTCCATCTTTCACCACTTTCCGCATTTTAGAAATTAAGTTAGTTAGTTTTTGAATACCAATAAACAGTCAACATTTGGCTTTATCCTCTGAAATAAGTTTTTTTCTTTCTTTTAGGGTCAATGACTTGTGTTTAAAACATTCATGCATTTAATTATGATATTGTAATTTATATGAAAACATTTTCACAAACCTTAATGCTCTGGAAACAATCATGAAGCTTTGAAGCTTGACTCGCCATTTTATGCTGCGTTGTAGCGTGGGATGATGTGTTTTGTTGGTGTGAAGATCAGACCTTCAGCTTGTCCTCAGTTATGAAAGCCAGTCCAGGCCTCCTTCCTTCTAACATCCTTCTTTCTGTTAAAACGTGGAGCAGCTTCTCTTACGCCCAAAATCTGTTCCTGTGGTCTCTGTGCCGAGTTGGAGCAAAAAAAAAAACCAAAAAAAAAAATCAAATCGTCTGCTCATGGTTGGGTCAGCTCCAAAACTGACTAAAAAATCATTTAATTGAGTTTAAAGAAATAACAAACATAAGAAACTCTCATATTAGTATCTATTTCCCTGCAGTGTTTGGGTTTGTTTTGAGCTGGCGTGAAATCCTCCGTCTCTGCTTGCAAACAAATGCACTCTTTGTTGAGGATTAGTGTTAAACGGCTCCTTTCTGGTTCTCTGCAGACTTAATAGAACGAGAGAATTAAACGGCAGCTGGCGTCTCTACAGTTCTCAACCAAACTGGATGACAGTGCAGTGTCTTCTTTTGTTTGTGCATCTTCATAGCTAAGGGTTAGAGCGCTGCCATCGTCTGCACAGCTCGGGTTAGCTTTCAGTTGGCTCTCTCATCACCTAATACCAGTTTCCCATTAGAATCAGATATTTCTATGTATTTTCAAGGACTCCATCGGTACATTTCATCATCTTTCTATTAAAATGCCAAACTTGATTTGTGCAACTCTGTTAAACAGCCTAAAGTTACAGAAATTTAACTGATTTTGATTTTTTTTTTTTTTTTTCATAATTTTATCGTTGAACAATTAATCACATTAATAAAGCGTCACAGCAGCTCTCCTGCATGGAGTGAAAAATGATGCATTAAGATCAGTTTGATAACTTTTTTAACATGCATGGAGCCGTGTAGCACCAGCTCTGAATGACTCCCTTTAACGAGGGCTGCAGCTAGAGATATTATTCAATCAATTTCTGGTGATTAATCGATTCATCGGATAAAAAATTGGCACATTCTGCAGATTTTTCATTTAAGCCTTTTTTTTTTATACAATATTATAAAAAAATTAAACAGTCCATCCAGGTTTTCTCGATTCTGCAATCATAAAAATTTACATAAAATCAACAGATCCTTGCATCATTAATGCATAATTGTGAGTTTATAGTAAATTTTTTGGGGCTTAAGTGATGCTAACTCCCACCTGCAGGTGGCAGTATTTCTTACTTCTACTCCAATGCTGCCTCAGCCTGACTTGATGTCAAGGTATCGTCCAGGTAACAAAAATTCACTTTTACCGTCATATATAAGTGCAAATATCGCAAAATTCCTTGTAAATATTTCTAAAGTAGAATCACAAAAGGTCCAGGAGGGACTGATTAAAAGATGCATACAAACAATTTAATTCCTTATTTAAATAAGAAAATTAACACTTTGATCATTTGTAGCAAAGGATGCATGTGCAGCTAAATAAATGTGCAAAGCTCGGCTGTTTCTGCTCGACTGAACGTCAGCGCAGTGTAGGGCTGATCTGGTGGTTATTTTTTAGATTAACTGATTAATAAGTGGATAGAAAAAGGTGATTAATATTAGAAATTTTACCGAATGTGAAGCAGATGAAGCTAAAACTGTTCTGGGTAGAACAGATTTATAGATAATACATGGTTGTTTTTGTTTTTTTTTTTTTACTTAAATGCAAAATGTTTATCTATTGTCCAGTTTTGGCTTCGTTGCTGCTCAAGCAGCCGTTTCTGAGTGACAGTTCGTTTTTCAGCATGGTTGCCCCATAAAATCAGAGAAACCGGTGAGCGAGGAAAAAGCAAACACTGCTTTAAAGTTTGAATGGACGTTTGGATTAAGATGTGCTCAGCTCTGTGTTTTAATTTACAGTGCTTATAAAAAGTTTTCACCCCCTTGGATGTTTGACGCTTTTTATGGTTTTTACAAATCAATCAAGATAAATAAAATCTGGCTTTTTTTGGACAAAAAAAAACCCCTCTTTAATGTCAAAGTGAAAACTGATTTATACAAAAATAATAAAAATTAAATAAAGATTTAACATAAAATAAGTGACTGCATAAGTATTCACCCCCTTCAAGTCAGTATTAAGTCAGGTGATGTTCAGTGTTTTGGCGTCTCATCTGATTTTGGTTTGTCAAAAAACCCCAGATTTTGTTCTTTTGATCTTGATTTCTTTGGAGAAGCAATAACAAGGCAAAACATCCAAGGGATTGAATACTTTTCACAGGCTTTCATTCAGTTATCAGTTAAGAAAATCAGATAGAATATTAAAGTTCATCTTTAAGGATGAGGACACTATTGTAAGTAGATTTTAACCCCACTGGATGGTGGACACAAACATGGAAACATCTGGACATTAATTAAAGAGCTTCTAGTTTGAAAAAAGAAAAAAGCAATTAAAATTGGTAGTAAAATATATAATTGAGTTAGTTTCAGGGTCTGTAATCAATCGTATTTTAATCAACAAAATCACTTTTTTTGCTGCTAAATTATTGAATCAACAGCATCTGAGCTGAACAGCAGAGATGTTTCTAGATTTTAATCTGTTCTTCAGGTTCTTCCAGCATCAGGTTGGAGCAAAGCTCATCTCTCCAGAGTTTCAGGAACCCCTGATCCTTCATGGAGCTTCTTTAGAAACGTGGACTGTGGACGCTGACGTTAGCGCTGCTGCTACATGATTAGCATTGAGATGCTATTCTAGGCTAGCATAGCTTCTCTGATAGGCCGACTGCTTTTAGCTCAACTTGAACACAACCAGAGTCTTTTCCAGCATCAGATCGGCTCTGGAAGCAGAAATTAACCCCAGAGGGCCCAGAGGAGCTGCTTCGTCCTCCATCACTGTTGTTAGCGGATGGAGCTGTGCGTCAGATTTACAGGCGTACCAGAAACCTGTGAATACAAAGGTTCCAGCAGGAACTTTCTGCATGTAAAACAAAAAAAAGCAAATCTGTCATTAAAATATTTCACTGTGTGAGTTGGAGCTTCAAATTTTGAAGTGTATGACTGAAATAAACTTTCTGCTGCTACTGGTATTAAAATGATTTCCCTTTAGAGTCATTTTACTGATATGCAGTCCTTTGGTGCAGATCTGAGAATAAAACATTTTCATCTCAATATGAGTTCAGTATATGCACATAATGTCTTTACAGTAATCTCACTTAGTAAAGCACTTCTATGGGTCATATTGCTTATTTAACGTCTGCCTAGATGTTAGATTTAGTTGTTTTTTTTAATAACTGGAACTACACGACAGCTTTCCTGTTACCCAAATATTATTCACCATCTTGTCTGATTACATAAAAGTTTAACTACTATAATCATTAAAACGATTCTGTATAGCTACCAAACTGCGACGTGTGAGCATTGCTGGGAATTTGACGTTATTTTGATCATATTTGATTGCGTTGAATATGAGCTGGCCTGTTTTCCCTCAGTCAGCTCTCCTCTCGCCTCACCTCCATAACCCTCTCATTTCATCTCCTGTTCACCTCTGCACCTGTCATTCTCTCGCTGCTCCTGCTCGTCCTGTCAGTCACCCAGCTGTCCTCCCCTCCTCTCAGCCTGTTGTTTCAGCTTCAGCCGTCTCCGGCACTTCTGCACTTCAAAATGAACGCCGTGCGCAGCCTGCACCCTTCAGAGCTCAGTTGTTGCTTACAAATCAGGAAGCTCCCGGGTGCATCAAGCGTGTTCGGTTATTTTCAACAGCAGACACGCTTCTCCTGGTTTACTTTAGCATTTTACCTGCTCAACAAAGATGTGAAGCTCAACAGAAACTGATGCTAATTTCTCCAATTCTCCACTTTCTGCCCTGGCAGGTTTGAAGGTTTCCCCCTTGAAGGTTTTGGTGCAACATGCAGCCGTCTGCTGCGAGTGCATCCGTTCGTACCCCCCAGGCAGTTTCAGGCTCTTAAAGCCAAACATTTGAAGTCATTCTCTGTATTCTCCTCAGGGTGTGCTGGAAAATAGGAATTGTGGCCAAGGATGCAGTGAAATCATCCTTAATGTGACAGAAGTCACACAATCGATAGTGCATGCAGGCGTCACATCTGCTGAGCGTTCCGAGTGATTTTCATGTTTTGGAGTATTTTCCTGACCCACATGTAGAATCACACGCAGGACGCAGACCATAAAACCATAAAACGCCAAGTTTACAGTGTTTGAGGAATATGAGTTCATAGGGAAGGGTTTCTGAGTCCCTTGAGCAGATTGGGCGAGGAATAAAAATAATAAATAATTAAGAATGAATATGCAGGACGGACTGAAATGAGGATGACCAAGGCTATGTTTCCACACAGGCCACCCATATCCGACTTTTTCACGGCTTAACGGCCCAATTCCGATCTTTTCACCCCCAAAAAATCAGATTTGTGCCACTTCCGTATGTGGAAGTATATCTGATGGTTTTCAAAGCGTCTGCAGTCTGAACGGTCAAGTCGGATTTTATGCAACTTTTACATCATTAATGGAAGACGTGTCATAATTCAGCAGCAGAAGCAACAGAAACAGCGTCTGAAATGCTAACAATGAAGTGATGAGAGGAGCGAGAGTCGGTGGAGCCTCCCATCCCGGTCCCAGCGCTCCCAGTCCGACTCCACCTCCAGACAGGTCCTCTCCAGCAGCTGCAGGCGATGCTCCGCTCAAGGCCGCTGCTGTTGGTTCTTCTTCCTGCTGCTCAGCTTCCTGCGTCCGGTTCTGATCCGGTGGCGACGCTGTCGGCTCTCGGCAGCTTCAGGGTCCGTCCAGAGGCGGCAGCGGCCATTATTGCTGCTGGGGGGGGCGGCGGTCTTCTTCACGCGGGTCGCTGTGGGGTCGTAAACCGCTCACACAGAAGTCTGACTGCCGTCGGGTTTAATCAGTAGCAGGAGCGACCTCGCCGTGATGGAGGCCAGAGATCGACCGATACGGGGTGTTTAAGGCCAGTATCGATTATTTTCACACCGATCCCCAATACGTGCTGCCGATTTTTTTTTGTTTTTTTTTGTGGGTCGATACTTGAAGTCGATTTTGCTTTTCCTTCCTCCTGATAAAAATGACAGTGATATTAAATGTTACTCAAGTCTCAATTTAAACACAAAAGAAACATTTATTAACAAAACGACACATATTAACAATGGATAGCAAACAATGTTGAACATTTAAATACAGGATTTCTTCCAGAAAATGTGCTAAGCCCGGTGGTAGGGGGGCTTGGGCGGTCCACCAGCGGACCACCCTGTTTTTGTGTTAAAAATTTTTTAAAAGTTGACAGGAAATGTAATAATATGACCAGATAACTATATGTTATTGGAAGACAGTGTTGACAATACTTAGACTCTCGAGATGTGTGTTTTTCTTGGTCTTCAAACTGTGTAAGCTATGTAATGTTGGTCACATTCAGAGCCGGCCTAAGCAATAAGTGAAACTGAATTTTAGCACAGAGCCGAGATCTCAAATTTAACATTTATTGAGAAAGACAATTCTGTTAAATCTGAGTTAATGGCTTCATCAAAGATAAATTAAAAACATTAAATTGTCTTAAATTTAAGATTTAAAGGAGTTGGCAAGTTTACTTTATAAAAGTGCAAAAACTAAGCTTTAGTTTGATTGTTGTTACCATGGATACAGTCTGATGCTGTGAGCTTAATCTTTGTGTTTGAGCTTGGTCTGTTAACAAAAACATTGCAGGAAATAATAACCAATTATCTCTGATTTTAAGCTTGGCCAGTTAAACGTGCCCCCCCTCTCCTCAGTGGTGGTGATGTTGTTAACAGGAAGAGGGGGGGCCCTAAATTATATTCTGCTTTAGGCCCCATAAAATCTTGGCCCAGCCCTGGCCACATTTAAAAGTTGTTGGTTTTTTTCTTTTTTTTTAATCACCTAAAATAGACAATAAGTATTATTTTTATGCTTAAATATTATTAAAGTATTTCTTGCACTAAACTTCCTTTATGTTTTTAATGTCTGCTGCTTGGTGCAGCATTTTGATTTGCTGGCTATTTATCGAAGCCAAGGCTGCATCTGGAAGGAGTGCTCTCAATGAAACGAGCTGTCAGTGATCGACTGCTGGTGCGGTTCATTTACATTAACTTTATGAAGCTGCACAGAGCC